>JADKYO010000003.1:0-1345872 GCA_016758845.1 Nigrospora oryzae
TATAATTCTTAAAAGAAATTAAACTTATTTATTAAAATAAAAATAAATAAAATTTTTTCTTATATAAGTTTTAAAATATATTTTTCAAAATTATTTTAATTTTATAAAATTATTTTAAAAGTGCTAATTTATAAATATAAAAAAAGTATATTATTTCTATTTATAATATATTTTAAAATAAATAATTAAAAAGTATTTTATTTAAAGTAACTTTTAATGAAAAATTATATAAATTATAAATATTAAATTTTATAAAATTATTTTATTTTAAATTATATTTTAAATATATTTAATATTTTTATTATAAGCTTCTTTTAAAATAATATTAATAGAATCCTTATATTTATTAAAGTCTTTTTAGTTTATATATATTAATATAAATAAAATTTTTTAAATAACTTATTAAAAAACTTAATATTTAAATAAATTATTTATCTTATGATAATAATTTTTAAATTCTATATATATTAATAAATAATGTTATTAAATAATATATATAACTTAATATACTTAATATTCTAAAATAAATTAAAAAAAATACTATAGAAATTTAAATATAATAAATATAATTTATATTATAATTTATATTATTTAATATTAAATATTTAAAAAACATATATATATATAATAAATCTATATAATTTTCTTTTAGTTATTTACTTTTTATAAATATAATAAATATATAATTTTAATTAAATAGTTTTGATTTTTTATATCTTCTTATATTAAACAATTATATAAGATATAATATAATTATTATAACTAAATTAATCCTTTTTTATTTATTATTTTTTTATTTTTTAAGTTTTTTATTTTAAACATAATAATATTTATTAATTTTTTATTATTAGAATAAATTTATATATTTTTTTATTTAATATCTTATTTCTAAATAAACTCTTTATAATAGAATATATAAATATATTCTTTTTCAAATTAAATTTAACTTTTTAATTATAACGAAAGTAATAATAATACTATATCTTATATTATAAAATTTTATTTTAGCTTTATTTTATTATCTTTATAAATAAGTTATTATTATTAATAAATATTATAACTTAATTTTTAATAAAAATATAATTTTATATTTTTTATCTATTCTTAATACTTTATCTTAGTTTTAAAGAAATAAATTTTTAAAATTTAATACCTAATATAAAGATTACTTTAAAATAATAAAATTATTTATTATTTATAAAACATTTCTATAAATAAATAATATTAAAAATTAAAAAATAAAATAACTTAGTAAAAACTAAATAATTATTTAATATTTTTAATATTACTTAAATATAAAGGAATAAGAAAAAATAAGACTTATATATTAATAAACTTATAATAATATTTCTAATTAATAAAAGATATATTTAAGATAATAAATAAATATAGAAAAAATTAACGAGTTGTTTATAAGGATATAAAAAACCCTTATTATATAAAAAAATTAATTAGTAAATAAGTTAATATATTTAAAATATTATCTTAAAAATTTTACTTTTAAATAATAAATTATAATATGAAAGGAATATTTTCTAAAATTATTTTTATTATATAAAGTATTATATATTTAAAATAAAATACTTATTATAAACAATAAAAGAAATAATATAAACTTTCTTTAATCTTATAAAATTAAAATTTTAATTTTTAAATAAGTATCTAAAATTAATTAAATATTTATATAATATTATAAATTATATTTTATTTAAATATATAGTTTTTTAAAATAGTTATTTAAAATTAAAGTTTCTATATATAAAGTATTAAATAAATAATAGTCTTTCTATTAAAAAGATATATAAAGAGTTATAAAATATATTTTATATAAATAAGATAATAAATAATTAAATAAAAGGCTTAATTAAAATATATATTAGGTTTTACCTTTAAATAAACCTAAAAATAAAGGTATTATTAATATAATAGTTTTAAATTACTTAAATGAAGTTACTTAAAGCTTAAAAGAATAAATAAATATAAAGTATTAATAATACTAATTAGTATATTAATAATATAATTTAAAAGAAAATTCTTTAAAAGATTTAAAGATACTATAATAGGTAATAACTAAAAAGATTCCTGTTTTAAAAAAATATATAATCTTATTAAAGGGTACCTTAATATATTTATAAAATAAGATATATAATATATATTCTATTAACTTAATAATACTTATCTTTTACTTTTAAAGGAATAAAAGAAAAAGGTTATTATTATAAGAATAATAAAACCGATAAAAAGCCTTTTAATTTAGAAGATAAAGTAATATTATATAAAAAGGGAATAAAAGTAAAAAAACGAAGATATTTAAGTATATATTATATAAGTAATATATATAATATAAATTAATTAAATACTTTATTATATTTCCTTATAAGTTCTTAATATTAAATTAAAAAAATATATTTTATATATAATTTATAAATATTAAAATAAGAAAAATAATATTAAGTTTAATTTTATTATATTAGTTTTTATTAATTTTAAAAACGTATAAAATATTGATACTTCTTAAAATATAATTTTAACCTTATTTATAAAAGTAAAAATATTATTAGTAATTTAATATTTATATAATATATTAAAAAGTCTATTAATATTTTTATTATTCTTATTTTTAAAAAATAAATAAAAACTTTATTTAATAAGATAATTATTTATATAAGATCAATATTCTAAGTAAGATATAATTATTTAAGTTTTGAATAAAATATAATATATATATATTTATATATTTATTAAATCTAAACTTATATAAAGTTTTTTAATCGAAGTTTTAAAATAGTTTTAAATAAAGAAAATTATATTTATTAATATTATTAATATAATTAAATTTAGTTTCTAAAAAATGAATAATAAATTTTTAATTCTTTATTATTATTAAGAATATATAATATATATATATATATATATTTTATTTATTAAAACTCTTTTAATAAATATCTTAAAATAAGTAACAATAATATTAATTTTTATTTTTTTAAATATAATATAATTTATTTTAAAAATAATATGATAATTCATTTAGATTACTTTTTAAGTTTTATTTAAATTAAATACTTTAGTTTTTATATTAAATACTTTTATACTTTTAAAAATAATATAAAACTTAATAAAATAAATAATAATAAAATGAAATTATATTTATATATAAGTCTTTTTATTTTTAAAAATTAAATATAATAAAAAACTTTTAAATAAAGTTTAATAATTATAAAATAATAATCTTTTTTAATTTATTATATTAATATAATATAAATAATATTAATAAATCTTTTTAAATTTATTATTATTTTTAATATTATAATAAAATCTTTCTTAAAAAATATATTTATTTTCCCAATAAATATAGCTTTTTTAAATTTCTATAATAATGTTTATTTTAAATATAACTTTATTAAATAAATATAAAAAGTTTTATTTTTTAATTTATATTAAAAAATAAAGTTATTTAAATTAAAACATTTTAAAATATAAAATAACTAATTATTAATATTTTGATATTATATTTTTATATAAGTTTAAATATATACTTTTATTTAAAAGATTATCCTTATTTTAAGTAAAATAACTTAAATATATTATAATTTTATTTCTTTTAAAATAAAATAAATTTATTTATTATAAGTATATTTAATATATAAATAAATTATATAAATAAGTTTAAAAAAAACTTAGAAATAATTTATTTTATATATTTATATTTCTTTTTAAAAGGATTTTAGATTATTTTATTAATATATTTTATATATTGAAAAAATAATAGAATTATTATAATTATATATATAATTTTTATAAAAATTATAAAATTTTATATTATATTTAAAATTTTATATATATAAAGTTTTAAAGTTTTTATTAGTTATTTTATTTTAATATAAATCTTAAAAATCTTTTTATATAATTTTATATAGTTTTATTATTAAATTATTTATAATAAAATCGTTTATAAAAATGTTTTTATAATAAATCCTTAGATTATATTTCTTAAACTTTTTAAAATTTAAACCTTTTTCTATAATAAAGCTTTATTTTATATTATAATAAATCTTTTATAATAAATTAGAAAATTATTTATATAAATATATATTTAAGATATTTATTTATTTATTTAATTTTTAATTTTCTTTATATTTATTAATATTATTATAAATTTATAATATATTTATAAAAAGATATTTAATGGAAATATTCTCTTTTTTAACTTATATTTTAATAGAATAATAATAAATAATAATATATTTCGTTCGCTAATAATACTTTAAGTTATAAGTTAAATTTATAACTAAGGTATTATTTTTTAATAACGGGATTATTCGAATTTTAATATTTATTCTATTTAAAAGGTTTTTAAGCTAAATCGATTTTTAAGTAGCTTACTTAAGTTTATTAAATTTAACTTTAATAATTGATAATATTATTATAAATTACTATTTTAATTTCTAACTAATAAGTCCGTTATTTATAGTAAGTAAATAATTATAAATAGATTTTTAAGTCTTATAATTATTATTAAAATTTATATCGGAGTAACTTATTCATAAAGGCTTTTCGGAACTATTATAAATTATAATATAATCTTTTATTCCTTTAAGGTATTTAAAAATACCTTTTAGTACTTCTAAAAACGGTATAATCGGACTTTATATAAATTAAGTAAGGTATCTAATAATAAAGTATATATTAAGTTAAATATATATTATAATATATATTAAATAACCGATAAGTTCTTAATATTCTTTTAAAAGTTTTCCATCTTATAATTTTTTTAAAAAGGAATAATCGAGTTCTTTAAAGAATCTAAGATTTAAAAGAGTATACGACGGTTTTATCTTAAATATATTATTAATATTAAGAATTTATTATATATAAGTTAATTAATTAATCTTAATAATTCGATTTAGTCGGTTTTAAAAGAATTAGATTCTTAAGAAGTAATAAATTAGCTTAAAATCTTTAATATCAAAGGATTTAGAGATATTTTCTTTTAATTATTAAATATTTCTAATAAAAAAGCCGAAAATAAAGAAGTCGTCGATATAAGTAATAATAAAGATCGTATACTTTTTATTATATTAAGTAAATTTACTTAAGAGTAAAAGTTTAAATCTTAATTATTTAAAGGCTTTTTTAACTTTAATTTATTATTATTATAAGCTTTATTTTAAGCTATATAAAGCTTTAAAAATAATAAGAGTTAAAAGTCGTTAAATTTTTATCCGAAATCGTTTAAATTAAGATATTATTATAAATATTTATTTAACCCCTTAATAAGTTTAATATAAACTTCTTTTAAAAGTTCTCTATTAAGGAATATAAAGATAATATCGATATACTTAATTTCTTAGTCATAATAAACGGAGAGAGCTAATAATAATCTTTAAATAATAGGTTTAGCTTTAAAAGTAAAGGTTTTAAAATAATTAAGGTTATATTATTATTTAAAGCTTTATACGATCAGTTAAGATTTATATTAAACGGGTTTTCCGGTTATATCGGTTTTTAATTTAAATACTTAATATAAAAAATATAGGTTTCTACCGATGTTTTTAATTTTAAAGCTATCGATAGCTTTTAAAGTCCCCTTTTTAAGGATTTCTTATAATTCGAGGTTAATAGCTTTTTATTATATTTCCTTTTTAAAGTTAGATAACGCTTATTTAAAAGTATATAACTTTTTATAGCTTAAAATCGCTATAAATAATAAAGGGTTTCTTTTATAAGCGATCTTTTTTATTTTTATAAAGTTATGAAGTAAAATAACTTAACTTTTCGATTCTTTAGCTTTAAAAGTAAGCTTTAAATTATAATCTTTAATAAAGGAATCGTCGATTTCTTAAATATTAGTTTCGGATAAAACTTATAAGTCTTTCCTTTTTAAATTACGATCTTTTTCGTTTTTATATTAAATCTAGATATAAGAGGTAAATAAGACCTTCTTTTTAAAGGGTTAGTTAAGAATATAAACGATATATATCGAATTTCCTTTATAACCGAGTAAAATCTTTTTTTAAAGCGATTATCGAACTTTCGAGACTAAGTTTTTTCTTCTTTCGGTATATAAATATAGACTTTATTATTTATAATATAGATATTCGTTAAATCCGGTATATTTATTTATTTTAAAAAGAAATAATCGTATAAATCTTAATAAGGTATAATCGATTTATTTAATATAAGTATAAAGTTAATAACGAATTCTTAAAGAAATTTCGGGATATTTAAGGCTATTATAACCGTTTTAATCTTATCGAGGATAATTTAGTTAAATCGTTCCGTTATATTATTTTATTCCGGTATATAATAAATCGAGGTTTTATAAGTAATTCCTTTTTCGGATAAGAATTCTTTAAATTTAATAAGGTTAAATTCCTTATTATTATCGATCCTTATAATATTAAGAAATCGGCCGAAGGTTTATTTTAAGTATTTTAATTTATTTAAAATAAGTTAAAGTACTCTTTCTTTCGACTTAATAAAAGAAGTAAGTCGAAAAGAGGTAAAATTATTTATATAAATAATAAAATAATTATAATTAAAATAACTTTAAAAAAAGCCTAATAATATTAAGATATAATCGTTATAATAACTTAATAACTCGTTTTTCGTTTTTCTTATTCTAGTTTTAAATAAACTTCGCTTTTAAGTAATCCGTATATTTAAGGTCTTAATTTTTAAGCTTAATTATATCGATTCTTTTTATTAATTTTATTACCTATATAAAGGTATCAAAGTAAAAGTATTTAAATCGATTATATTAAAGTTAAGTTATTATAATAAAGTTAAGGCTTAGAAAACTCGGTTAAAGGTAATCTTTAATAATTTCTATAATATAAGATTATAGATTTCGCCTTTTAAAGTTCTTAAAAGAAACTTTAAATAATAAGGAATCTAATAATATTAGAATCTTTTAAATAAGATTAATATTTATTAAGATATTCGGCTTTTTAAATCAGCTTTTAAGTAACTTAAGTAAGATTTAGGTTCTAGATATTATAATAAGAAAAAATCTAGCTTTTCGATCTTTTATTATTCTCTTTATTTTAGACCCTTTTTATTTTAAAAAAGGGTTCTCTTAAGTTAAATTTTACCTTTATTTATATTATAATAAAAGCTAAGTCTAATTCTAGTTAATTAATAATATAAAAAAACCGCTTTTAAAAGGGTTAAATACTATTAAAACCTAATTTTAAGATAAGATTAAGTTTAGTTTATTAAGTTTTTTATTAAAATATTAATAATAAAGACCGGAAATTAAAATAATCGGAAATATTATTATAAATAATAAATTTTTAAAATAAAGAGCGAATTTCTCGTTATTTTCCGGGTTAAAAAGGACTAGTTCGAATATTCTTTTTCTAATAAGCTTAATATTATCTCCTTTAATAATTACCGGGTTAATATTTAAATAAAAAGGAAATATCTTAAAAAGTCCTCGATAATTTAAAATATAGTATATAGAACCGGTATTATAAAGTTATTAGTCTTCGGTAAGCCCTTATATTTTTTATTATTATACGAGAAAAAAAATGATTCGATATATTAATTATCTTTTATTTTAAAAGTGAAGTTATAATTTATTCGACTCTTTTATTTCTTTTTCTTATTCTTAAGATAAGAAAAATCCTTAGATTTAAAAGCGTTTTTAAGGAATAAGTATTTTATAAAGGGGTCGATTTAATCGAGAGTTTTAAAGTATTCGATCCCTTATTTTTTTATTCCTTTTTTTATCGAATTTATAATTTTTTTAATTTCCAGGTATTTAAATAACCTTTTAAAGTAAAGCGCTTATCTAAATAAAAGGATAAATGTTTTATCTTAATATCTAAATTATATCGAGATTTATCGAAGATATTAGTAATTAATATATTTAAAAAGGGCGGTTCCTTAAAATATAAAGTAAACTATTATCGGTTTACTTATATAAGAAAGCTTTTATTAAAAGCGGTTATAAAGATCGTTTTTTAATTAATAGGCTCGAATTTTACTCTAATATTATATAATTTTACTATATAAGACTTAAACGAAGAAATAAAGTCGTTTAATAACTTAAATTACATATATTAAATAAAGTAGAATTCGAGATAAACCTATTAATATAAGATAAGTCCGGTATTTTTATAATTAACTTTTAGAATATTTAAAGCTTATTAAAAATCGTTTAAGTTAAATATAAACGAAAGCGGTTTTATAAAAAGATTTTACTATATAATAAGTAATAGTTAAAGTTTAATTTTATTCGAATAAAAAGTATAAGCTTCTTTTTTATCGAAATATCTCTTAATATTAAGAATTTTAAAAAATAACTTTAAGGTCGAAAACTAAGTATTTTAATTCTTAAGATTAGAAAGTCGTTAATCCTTCGGTATTAAATAGCTCGAAATAATCTTAAAAGGTATTTCGAAATAAACTAGAGTAAAAAGAGGACTTTAATAGTTTTAAGATCTAAAGTAGAAAAGAGAGATTCGAGAATAAGTTTAAAAGAAGTTATTATTAAAAGTAATAACTAAATATTCTTTTATTAAAGAGAAATCTAAAAGAAATCTAAAAAGAGTTCGAGCTTGATAATTAATATAAGGGACTTAAATAAAAGATAACGCCTTTTAAAAAATATTATAATGGATTTTACTTTTATTAGTAAAAATCGATCGAGAGTTTTTTAAATAAAATAAATATATATCGAAAGTTATTAAATAAGATCGAATTTTAATAATAAGGGTATCGTTATAATAAAAGGTATATCGAGTTCTTTAAGATATAAAAAATAAAAAGGAGGGGTTCTTTATTATTATAAATAAAAAGATAACGGTTTAAGCTAATAACTTATTTATAAAAGTAAAATAACTATAAAGGAAGTTAACTTTAAAAAAGGCCTTATAATTAAGTACTATCTTAAATTATTACTTTAATATGAAAAGGAAGTAATAAAAGTAAAACTATGATATTAATATTACTTATTTTTATCTAAAAGAAAAGATTCTAATAAAAAAACACTTTTATAAGTAAATAAATAAAGTCTAAGTAAAAAAATTAAAAAAGATATCTTAAGATTATTAATTAAATATATAATAAAAATAAATAATCTTAAGTCGAGATATCTTTATAATAAAAGCTCGAATAAGAAAATAAATTATATTATATAATTTATAAAGTTTAATATTATTATAAAATTATATTAAAGAAATAAGGTAAATATAAGATATTATATTAATAATAAAAATCTTATGGAAAGTAATTTCAAAGGTCTTATTTTCTTATTATTTTTTTAATTAAAGCTTATATTTAAAACCGGATAAATATATAAGATAAAATATAAAATACTTTATCTAGTTATATATTATCTTAATAAAGTTATTTAAAACTTATATATTAAAATCTAAATATTAAAGAAAAAAGTATTTCGCTTTTAATTATAATATAAAAAAAAATATAATAAAGTATATTTCTTATACCTAAAAAAGTAAATATAAAAGTAAAAAAGCTTTTATTAAAATATAAAATAAGTTTATACCTTTAATAATTATTATTATTATTATATTTAAAAAGATATATTATAAATATATTTAATATATTTTAAAAATATTATAATATATTATAAAAATGTTATAAAAGTTTTTAAATATAAAAATAAATTTATATATTAATATATATAATAAAAATAAATATATAATATATAGAAAAATATTTAATTTAATATAATAACTTATATTTTTTAATAGTTTTAAAAAGATTTAAAGATTTTAAAAAATTATATATAATTAATAAATTTAATTATATAAATTATTTATTATTACTTATTTTTTAACATTTTAATATTTAATATAAATATTAAAAATATTACTAATATAAATAAAAAATCAAAAATCTTAATATTATTTTAAAATATTAAATCTTTTTATATAAAAGTTTTATTAAAAAATATATTATAAAATATATATTAATAATTATTATATAAATATATAAAAGTTTAAAAATATATAATATTATAATTAAATTTTATATTATAATAAAACTTTCGAAAACTTTATTTTTTTAACTTTTATTTATTAAAATAATAAAATATTTATAAAACTTAATTTCTTTAAATATAAAAATTAAAAATATTAAAATGATATTTAACTTTTATTTATTTAAAAAAATAATTATATAAATATATATATATAAATATAATATTAAAATATTTTATCTTAAAAAACTTATTTTAAAAGATTTATATTAAAAAGTCTTTTTATGTTATTTTAGCTTTTAATATAAAATATATTTAAATAAAATAAGCTTATAAGTTCTATTTAATTTATTATTAATAATAATAATATTTATATTAATATAATCTTTAAAATATAAAAAGATATTTATAAATAAAAGATTTTTTATATTTTATATAAATATTATACTTTATATTTTTATTTAAAAAGTAATATTAAAAAATATTATAATTATAATAATTATAGATAAATAATTTTTATAATAATAATTAATTTAAGTTTCAATATCATATTAAAAGTACTTTTTTAAGTTTTATTTTATAAGTTTAGTTTTTTATCTTATTTATTAAATTTAAATTATTTAACTTAATAATATTAAAATTTAAAATATTTTAAAAATAATTTAATAAACTTATATTATTATAAATAATATATTTAAAAATATTTAATATAAATCTTATTTTTCTTAAAAGAGTTTTATATATAAATTAAATTTTTAAGTCTATTTATTAATATACTTCTTAATAAATAATAATTAAATATAAGATTTATATTTTAAATACATAAAATTATAATTTAATAAATTAAAACTTACTTAATATTAAAAAAAGAATTTATTTTAAAAATTATTTAATAAGTATTTAATATTTAAATAAATAAATTTAAAATGTCTTTATTAAAATATAAAGGAAAATATAATATATTATATATTCTATTTAAAATAATAATTTATAAATAAAAAAGCTTTATTAAAATTTATAATAAATTTATATTATTAATAATATTATAATTAAGATTTATAGAATCGTTATTATTAATATTAATATAATTATTAATTTTAAAATAGCTAATAAGTTATTAATATATTATAAGATAAGTAGTCTTAATAATTTATATTAAATAATCTAATAACGGTATTAATATTATAATAGATATCTTATTTCTTATATTTTATTTAACTTCATTTATTTTTCGTGTTAGTATTTATACTTATATTATAATAGCAGTTATCGGTGACGATAAAAGTGATTAAATATGTAAGTAACGCGGTCTATAGTATTATCTCGATACACTCTAGCCTGACGATTATTACTTAGGATAAGGCGTCCGTCGAGTATAAGCGGCACCTATATTACTAATACATTATATCTGGCATAACCCGGCATACCGTCGTAAGAGAATATCTAGGCTGTAGTGGAGCGCTATTTCACAGTTCCTCTCGCTCACTCTATCATAGACCTACTCGAGGGGGCAGTAACGAACTGATCCTATTCGTGGGAAGCCGTGACGATGAACACATGGGCTAAGGGAATGTACATCTATGAACTCAGCCTGCCCTTAGACATATCCATCAGCCGCCACGTTCCGAGATATGTACCACCTAGCTGACTATCGAGGAGTAGGGTATCAGGCCCCGGGGCAAGGGGAAAAGGTATGCCGCATGGGCTACCGGCAAGTGCAGCGGAGGCAGGCAGCTGCGATAGTTCGGTATCGGCAGCGCCGACTTCGGGCGAGGCGTCGAATTCGGTGGCGGCGTTGCCGTCGTTCGGAGTGCAGGCAGGCCAAGGCTCGCTCGATGCGCCGGGCAACGTGGCAATGTGGTGAACGGGCCCGCGACGTAGCGTGTGTATGCGACCGACTACGACGCCGCCACTGGCGGCGACCTCGAACGACGCGAGGTCCGGACAATCCGCAGCCGGGTGGCCGACAGTAGCAGGGGGCAAGGGGCTGGAGAGAGTTGCCGGTCGACTGTCGTGTTGCGTGGGTCGGAAGAGAGACGGACGGAGACGTAGGCACGCATCAGCATGTACATGTACCTAAGGTAGGTTGGATGTAGGTATGTACCGACCACGGTGGATTCCAGGGCATGGCTAGTGCTTGTGGCGGTGCCGCTCCGGCGTACCGTTCTCACTCGCGCCACCAAAAGGGGGCCCTGGACAGGCAGGCAGTCTGAGCTTAGGCCTCGGAAAACCCCCAAGCCCGACGATGGAGTCGCACGTGCCACCGACCCCATGGTCAGCCCTAGCGAGGCGGCTGGCCTTCAGTGGCCGCTGACGAGCCGACCCAGCCGGTCGGCAATGCTGGGGACGACGCCACGCGTGGAGGCGGCAGAGCCACTGCGTCGGCGTCGGAAGCCATGATGGCGGGCATGGAAACGCCGGGTTGGGTCACGCCGACGCCGTGCTGGATTGCCCAGATGCGCGCGGCCCGGGCCGTGCGAGGAGCTGAGCTGTGGAGGGTTCGTAAGGAGGGCGTCAGGGGGATTCCGGAGGGGTTGTTGGTGCACTACCTCTGGGCCTGGGTGGCTAGTCGACGGGCGAGCCGCCGTTGCTGGAGATGGCCCTGGTGGGCATGCAACCCCGGCGCGCGACAAAGCAACCTGGCTTGGGAAGAAATGGGCTGGCAGATCTAGCTCACCGCACTACACCGGAGAGGAATAGGGGGCTTGCTAGGAGCACAGCCGGAAACCAGGTCCAGCACGGATCGCCCATGTCCGCCGCCCGTATTGCCAAATTGCCGAGGACGCGTCCCCATAGCTCATCAGTCGCGATGCTGTGGACGGCAGTCGGCCGGGCCATCGGGTCCTCGTAGCCGTCTTGGCCGCGTCGTTCTGGTCGCTATCGAAATGATCGCCAGTAGTTTCCAGTCCCGGTGGGGCCGACCATCATTTGCCGACGTCCATGAACCCATAACACGGCCCCCTAGTCTTCGCCCTCCCTCCCCACGGGCGGAGAGCGCCCGGTATTTAAACAAGGGCCATGCGCACGGCGTGACGATGCCCACCCGCAAGCCGTTGCAACCACCGTCAACATGGAAAAACCAACCTCGCCGAGGCCGGAAGCCGCCGCCGCACTGCCGCGGCTTTCGCGCCACCGGGCCGTCCTGCTCGTGCTGGCCTCGCAGTTGGCGGCGGCGGCGCTGCATGCCCTCGCGCGCCTCCTCGAGACGCGGTCATCGTCACCGGGCGAGGGCGATGGCGAGGGCAGCGCCATGCGTGTGCACCCCTTCATCATCCTCCAGGTCCGCCTCCTCATCACCTCGCTCGGCTGCTGCGCCTACCTGTTTCTCTTCGCCCAAACCCCCGACTTCCCGCTCGGCCGACCCGAGCTCCGGCCCTTACTGGCCCTTCGGGCCGCCGGGGGCGTGCTCGGTGCCTGTGGCTTCTACGGTATGTCTTGCACTCGACCTTGGCTCTCGGCCTAGTTTCGTGATGGTCACGGGGACTGGCTAGGGAACCTCCCGGGATTGGTGAGGGGGCAATGATCGCAAAGCTGACCGGGGGGCCGGGGTGTCATGTTGGTTCGCAGTGTCCATCGCCTATATCTCGCTCAGTGAAGCCACGGCGCTCAATTTTTTGGCACCTCTTGGGGCCCTCATTTTGACGCGCTATCTGGACAACGGCATGATTGCATTGGGTGACGGAATTGCCTGCGCCGTAGCCCTCGCCAGCGTCGTCTTGGTCCTCCAGCCTGGGTCTATTTTCAGCACGGTCGCAGCTGAGGGGGCCTCGCTTTCCGAGGGTGTTTCGATCGACCCCCATACCTCCTTTAAAGGCACCTTGGCTGGCATGGTTGGGGTCGTCGGTGGTATCGTAAGCGCCTTTCTTTTCCTCCGGATCTACGCCTACGAATGCATGCATTCTCCCGGGGCCTTGCCAACCCCCCCCCCCCCCCCCCCTTTTTTTTTTCCCCCCCACACTAACGTGAGCCCCCTGGGTGCAGATCGCACTTTCGGCAATCAACCGCATAGGGACGAGGGCACACCCCCTTCTCAGCGTCAACTATTTTAGTTGCAGCGTCTTTGTTGTCACCGCCATCTGCTCTTTATTCATCCCAGACGCAGCATGGCCCAGAGACGTCGGATCCTGGTGCTTGATGATACTGATGGGCATTATCGGGTTCAGCATGGAATACCTCCTGACAGCCGGCCTGGGATCCAACCATCCCAGTGCTACCGTCATGATCTACTCGCAGGTCCTCTGGGCACTGCTCCTTGAATGGCTTGTCTGGCACTCGCGCATCAACTCGCTAACGATTGTGGGGTGTGTTGGCGTGGTGGTGAGCCTGATAACAATATCACTGGCCAATAGGCCGCGAAGTCCAGTTAGAAGCCAGGCATTCGGTCTCGAGTCGGGACTGAACGACGTAGACTCTGACTCGGATGACGGGTTTGCCTTAGAGTCCAGCCGACACTAAGGTGATTCAAAATAGAAGATGCCATTTATTGCCCCGAATCTCTCCTTCCATGCCCGGCTGACAAGGGCGCTTGTACATAGACGTGGTAACACTAAAAAAAACAAATGAATCGACCCTACAGCCTGCAGCAAGGTGTGTGATCATTCTGCACACTGCTATCCGCGCTGGATTTAGGCCTGCAATAAGGAGACAATGAGCTGTCAGAGGGCACTTTTCCATACCGAGCGTATCGACAGGCGATAGACCAACCCCGGCCAGCCGTGTGTACAGCCGTAGCCATTTTCATACCAATATCCTGTTGCCATGCCGAGTTCCGTGCTCTCTCCCTATGTACTCTACATAGGCGTAGCTCAAACGCCCCCCACTGGGCCACCTTCGCCCAGCTCTGCATAGGCACTGTAGCCACGAGTCGCACGGTACGATCCCTGGAGACTGAGAGGCGATTATGTTCATCTACTAGCGGTTGATTCCGGAAAGAGCTTCTTTAATCCAATGGTTGGTGGACAAGGCAGTGCCAAGAGTTTGGGACTCGATCAAGTGTATAATATTATAACGGCCACTGGTGCCATGCGGCCATCCGCATTCGCCCAATGTCATAGTGGAGGGAAGCCGATGCTAGTTTGTCCAATCGGACAGCTGTGCCCGGTAAGCTTGTTAGCCACAGGCGCCTAAAACGGTGAAAGCCATGACTGTGAGGCCAACCCCGCGCACTTCTTACGAAATCAGTCGCTGCTTGCCATCAAGCTGAAGCAAATGCCCTCCGGCAAATTCGGTTACGCCTGGCTGCCTACCACCTCCATAGCAAACGCACTGGACAGGGTCGAATCCGCTACTGTGTCTACTGAAAACCATAGTCAGATATCTCAAATTAAACCCATGTTATCCACATAGTCGAAAGAACCAGAGCCCAGAACACAGTAAGGCCTGACGAAGGCGTCGTGCGGCCGGACCTATATGCTCAACTTAAGCCTGATTCAAAAAGACAACTAAAAGACCAAAAGTTTTTTGGTATATCATAGATATACGCTCATCAGGTCCGCCTGGGGGTCGAACCCAGAATCTCCTGATTACATGAATCGTAGTCAGACGCCTTGCCATTGGGCCAACGGACCTCTTTCTTGATGACGGAAAGTTGCGTTCATGAGTACTTATGTGTGGGTGGGGAGCGATGGGCGAAGAAAACCGGCGTGGCCGAGTTTATGGGTGGTGGGTCACGATCAGTATGTGGAATAGGAGTCTTGAGATATGTGATATGGATGTACTTAGGTATAAATCAGTGCGAGGGAGCTAAATCGAACTCAGCACCATAAACCGTAAACTAACCACTAGCTGGCTTTCAAGCGGAAAAGTCTCTACAGTTCCCCCGATGTTCTTTATCCACAACAGTATAATACCTTATAGATAGTTGATTACGGGCCACCAGCCTAAGTATCGTCTTTTCTCACTGCTTTCAAAGCAGATCACCCAGGCAAGGTCTCTGCTCTTCATGCAGACTAGTGCTTAGCCTAAGGCTGTACACTATTGATAGGTGGATTGATCTTTTTGAGATAGGGCTGGACGTTACTGGTTACGATGAGGAGAGCCGGCGCTCGGGATAGCCAAGGGCGTTTAGAGCAGGGGCAAATTTCAGTTTCTTTAATGTCTCCCAATTTACATTTTTTTTTTCACGAAAAACAATAAAAAGACTACCTCGGGGTGGAGGCCATACGGTTAAAGAAGCGCCACCTGGTTTTTTTTCTTCTTTCATAAACGCTAGGGAGTGAGCGGCTCCCTTCTAAACAGTTCCGAGGCTTTCCCATCAAGGATAGCCGCTTCGAAATGAAGAAAGATAAAAAAACATACAACACCGAGGATTCCCAGGTCGTCACCGACCCTAGTACTAATTCGGCGCTTTCTAGCTTATCTATGGGAGAGCGGACGGGATCCCGAGTTTTCTAGAAGCTATGGTCATATGTGACAGGAACCTTGTAATAACAGATTATATTCGAAGAAGCCTGATGCCCCTACTTTAAGAGGGATATAGTGAAAACTTATCGACATTGAGGTAGAAAACTGAGCCGGGGGCGCCAACGAGCATCCCACCCCATGATAAGGCCCCCCGCAGCCGAGGTTCAACATAAAGTCTCTAGGGTGTGAGATTGACGGTGGGCTTGCACCACACGCTGCTGGTAAGCAAAGGTGCCGGCGGCAGACTCCATTACCAATTGCGGCAGCATTGCCGTGCCCTATAAACGCCGGAGTCCGCGCTGCTCGCCCTATTCGGACTGCCCGGAGCGCGCTTCCCAACGCATGCCAAGATGATACCCGCTGTATGGAATGGGTCATTTAGAAACGCCCCAACCCATCTCAATCGGTCGCAGGCGCCCATCTTGCCGGATATCCCAGCCCATGTCGTCGTGGTCGCACGCTGACCAAGCGGACCGAGCAAGCAGTGAGGCATCATTCTCCTCATGCTTGCTCGATAAGCAATGCCGGATCCTAAGGACAGAAGGATTCTTCCGCCGGTCCGTTCCTGTTACATCGGGGCTCGGTGTCGTTTCAATGGAGCCCCGCTCACTTAATAATAGAAGGCATTGAAACATCGGGGCCCTTCCCGAATGGAGCCTGGCGATGCCAAGTGGGACGCTTGCTTCGCCATCATTAAAGCCCCTATGTGTCTCTGTGTGTGTGCATCCATGACGGGAGACGCCAGAATGAACGCTGTCGCCGAGACAAAATAGACGCCCGCCCGCCCCTGGTATCCTGTTGCTTGCTGCTTTCACCAAGCCACCCGCCCGGCACGCATCTTCGGCCCGCGCACGATCGCTCGAATCCGGACCGGCCTCGTGACCCTGCCCTCACCGTGCTTTTTGCCACTCGTCCTTTGCAGGCAGCCGACATGTCCAAGGGTTCCAGCTCGGCGCCTCCCGGCCAGCGGCAGGCGCCCTCGCCATGGAACAAGGGCCTGTTCAAACCCTTGGTCGTGTCGGCGATATTGCTCTGCCTTCTTTTCCTGGCCGACATGTCGTACCTCTTCGGCTCGACCGACGAGCAGCGGTTCCGCACGCACGCGCTCAACGTGCTCGTCGTCAACTTTGACGGACAGGCCGCCATCCCGGAAGCCCTCGCCGCCGCGTACAGAACGATGCAGGGCGACCAATTCCCCACGCTCGAGTTCCGGAGCCCCTCCCCCGGGTATCCGGACCCGGCCTCGGTGCGGGACGCCGTGTGCCAGGGCGACTACTGGGGCGCCGTGTACGTCCACGAGGGAGCCTCGTCGCGACTCGCCTCGGCAGTGGGCGGCGGTGCCGACACCGCCGTCACCGCCTACCAATCCAACGACACCGTCAGCTACATCTACAACCAGGCCCGTTACACCACCGTCGTCGAAAGCGCCATCCGGGGCAAACTGGAGACCCTCATCTCGGCCACGCGCGGACTGTACTATGAAACCGACGACGGCCGTGCGGCCCTCGCGGCCCTCGACCGCACCGACCCGCCGGCCGTGAGGGCCTATCTCGATCCGATCCGAGCATCGTCTGATCCCATCGCGCCGACCTTGCAGGGGTCGCGCACCTTTTACAACACCCTCAACATGGTCTTCCCCATCCTCATCACCTTCTTCTACCTTCTGGCCGTCAACGGCATCACCGACGCCAACCAGCTGGCCCTCCGTCTGCGCCGCCGCGAGCTATGGCTGATGCGCTTCGCCCTCGGCAAGGTCTACGCCTTGGCGGCCGCCTTAGTCATCACGGCCTACATGTGGGCGTTCCGGGAGGACTGGGCCGTGGCCGACGCCGTATTCGCCAAGAACTGGATGATTGTGTGGTGGCAGATCGACATCAACTGGCAGGTGTTTGACGCCTTCATCGGCAGTTACGTGCCTCTGCAGTTCAACGCCTTCTTCATGTTGACCTGGGTCGTTCTCAACGTCGCTAGCGCCGCGTTCCCTTTCGAGGTCGCCCCCGCTTTCTACCGGGTCGGCTACGCCCTGCCCGGCCGTAATATCTACACGTTGCAGATCCAGGCCTGGACGGGCTGCGGCGGCGGTCTGGAGGTGGCGCTGCCTGTCCTGTTTGCCTGGTGGCTCCTGGGACACGCAGCCACCGTGTTCTCGGTCCGGAAGAGATGCTCAAATGCCACCCAGGCCGCAGGCGCCCTCGCCTTCACACAGCCTTCCCAACCAAGGTCCTCGTCGGAACACACCTCGTTGGAGGACAAGACGGATTAAGGCCGATGCGGAGCCAGGGCCCCCGTGTCGTAAGGAAAAGCCTGGATGAGATAGACACCACACGATGTAGGCTTGCGCCCGTGCCTTAGTGTTGGGGTGCCTGTGGTTCGGGCCACCAGTTGAATTGCTGAGTAAGGCTGGACAGGCCCATTAGCGAGCCCTGCGACTCGGAGACGACATGAACGTATGGGAGAGCAACATCAAAAGCTAAAAAATGAATGAGTGGCAAAGAAGGCAATGGCAGCCTGCAATCCCTCCCGGCATCTTCCCGTAAGTACCAGGGGGCGAACCCAAATGACAATGGCGGCAAGGGGTGCCGAAACGGACGTTGTCGCGAGGGTTCAATCAGCCCACGAACGCAGGGGAGCTACAGTTGCAGGGGTGGCCCAGGGAGGGACAAAAGAGATGAAGCGGCCGTGCCATGCCGCATTTGGTCGTGGCTCCCGGCGCAGGCGACTTTTACAGGCCCCAGGAGTCGACGTAAGAGTCGAATCACAGCGTGGGACTCGATGGTTTGGGACTCGTCGGTAAAGTCCCTGTCCTGAACTCTGGCGTCCACCTGCGGTGACTGCAACAGCTTGGTAAACATGCACCGGCTGTGCTTGTCCGCCGTGGCGAGGACATGAAGTCGAGCCGAAGGACGGTCCAGCCGTCAAGCAGCGGGTGTCGTGCCAGCGGAGATCGGACGAGGAGAGCGCGGGCCAAACGCTGTTTTGTGATTATGCAGAGACCGCAGCATCCCGAACATGACTGAAGCATGCGGTATCACTTCTAAATACCCGCTTCCTACGTCCCTTCATACCTTGGAATGCTGTAGTACGGGCGGCTAGGATAGCGAACATACAAGCAGCCTTCCACTCCATTTCCCCGCCCAAGCCATACAACAATGAGTCTTTTTATTCCCTGGCCGTCTGGTCATGAGCTCCCGGTTAGCGGGAACGATATACCAGGCCAGCGTTGTACCCATGTTTCGTAGGGTGTGATGGCGCGAAGGCCATCGAGGAGCTTGCGGACATGCACCATGGACACATTGCCCCTGGCACCGGACCGTGCAATAGCACGCCTACGCATGCTTCACAGTGCATTGGCATAAACAAAACGAGCCTCACCCCAACGCTCGAGCTATCCGGATACTCCCGCCAAGGAGAAATGGGCATCCAGGGAGGTCGTTGAAATATGCGCCTTTCTTCCTTCTTTGGAAAGAAGAAAACAATCTACGGCCGGTTGCTAGCTGGGGTAAAATGACCACTTTTTTCTGAGACGACGTACACGAAAGCAAAGAGGCCGTGTACGGCGGCGGTGTCATCGTTGGCGCGCCATGAAAAGCATGCCGAGGTCGTATGCATAGTCGCGTGCGGGTTAATCGTGGCGGGAATCCAAACAATGCAGGCCAACACAACAACATCAGGCCTTCAAGCGGGCACCCGCGACCCACCAATCAGGACAAAAGCATGTTGTAACTCCACTGCTCCTGGGGCACGTCGCAGTATTTGATGCTGGTAGGGTGTTTCTTGCGGGCCGGGAGAATGCGGCGGATGTACAGGTCGCCGACATTGATGGGCTCGTACCGCGGCGGCTCGCCGGGATAGAGGCACGACGCGAGCACGGTTAGGTCGACGTCTGGGTCGGGCGTCAGGAAGAAGGGCAGCGAGTAGCGCTCACGGCCCGTCCGGTTGCGTACGCGGTGCACTGTCGCCGGGAAGCGGCCATTGGTCTGTCGCTCCAGGTACTGGCCCACGTTGCATACCAAGGTGCCCGGCTGCGGCGGCGCGTCCACCCACTGCCCGTCCGGGTTGAGGACCTCGAGTGCCGGCACGTCGTCTTGCAAGACCAGCGTGAGCCCTGGCGAGAGCATGCCGGACGGGCCCGCGGTCAGTTGGACTTGCTCCCATCGCAGACGCAGCAAGGGGGGAAGGGGTGGCTGGCTCGGGACGTTCAAGCAAACTCACAAGAGAAATCCGCGTGTGCGCCCAACCCCACGCTCGACGGCTCGCCGCCCTCGCCCTCACCCAACGGCGTCGGCGGGTAGTACAGGGGCCGCATGCCGGTGATGGGGAAGCGGAACATGTGGTCGAGTCCGGCCTCGCCCCCGGGGAGGTCTAGGGCCAGGGCGAAGACGCGCACGAGTCGTCGCGCCAGCGGGAGCATGCAGCGGTAGTAGGCGTACAAGCCCTCGCGCCACCAGGGTGCGCCCGCAACAGGCCAGATGTTCTGCGGCTGCATTACGTGGGCCGGCGGCGCCTGGCCTGTCTGCCCCGCGTAATCTTGCTCGGGCTCCAGGTAGCAGTCACCCATAGTGAAGGCTTCTTTGATGTCTGTCGGTCTCGCTCAGGGCCCCCCCTCGAGGGTGCACGACGGAGGTTAGCATAGACCGGGCCCGATGGGAGGCGAACGGGACGAGAAGGAAGACCGCGTCCCGCCGAGGGTGTGCATACCGCCCTTGGTCCTGGGGTCCAGATTGGTCTCTAGCATGGGCTCGTAGCCCCGGATCGCCGCGTTCTTCTGCACGTGCGCTTCCATCTTGGTCTCGTGGTCCAGGGCGAAGAAGCGCCGCAGCAGGGCGAACGTGTCGCGGATGACGACGTCGGGGACGCCGTGCTTCTTGATGTAGAAAAAGCCGCACATTGCGCACGCGTCGTGGATTCCCCGTGCGATGCGCTGCCGGTCCTCCAGCGTCCCGTCCTCGAGGCCCGCCAGGTCGACCGTGGGGATCGACGTAAAGACCGACGACGGCCGGTCCGAGACCTCACGATACGTCGCCTCGGCGCCCGAGTGAAAGTAGACATACTTCTTGTCCTGCGTGGCGCCCCCCCGGTGGAGGCCTTGGGTGTCAGTTCTTTTCCTGTGCTCGGCCCCGAACGGGTCGCTCTGGCCGGGCTCCATTGCCATACCTTCCCAGGCACCGAGTGCGCCTGCGCGGGCACGGGGGGCAGAACTTTGGTCATTGCGGTAAAGATGCACGTGCAATATACTATAGCACCGAGTTGTAAAGCAAAACAACAACATTTATCGGCGCAACGCCCGTGTCTGTATTCTCGGCCCGGGGTGGTCGATGGGACGGGATGTGAATTCCTACCCCGCGTCGATCGGAACCCCCCCGCATACCCACCCCCCCTTCCTAATATGGGAAAAGGGGGTTTCGTCGCATCGCCATCAGGCTAACGGGGCCCTCCTATCTCTGTGGCTTCGTATCCGATCGGGCGCTCTCCGTTCCTTTATCACTCTCACGGCGGTGCTACCCCATACTTTTGTCGGATACGGCTATCTATCAATGACCGACACTTGCAGTGCTCCTTGTCTCAAAGTGCCTGCCGGTGAAGGATTATTCTCCGTTGCGCCTAGACATGAATGCTCACGGGTAGCCTATATCACTTGCTGCCTGCGTCGGGCTTGGTCTGAACAAGAGACCCGTTTGGTGAGGAATTCCAGAGCCTCATTCCCTCCATAACACCCGCGTTGCTAGACCCCTCCTCCGTTCCCGTTGCTCCGTTTTTGGTGCCCATCCTCCTACACCCTTGCCGCTTTCCCACGTCGAGTCACAGGTAACGGAGAGAGAGGGGGAGGGAGGAAAAAAAGAGGAAAGCAGGAAGATGGCGCTCTCGCTGTCCTACTACGCCCAAAATCTGCTCGGGTCCTTCTATGGCCAAGATAGGCCCAAGTTCTTCGTCTGGCACCCGCGGGGCACCTCGAGCGCGGAAAAGAAGCTGCTCTTCAAGATCGATTTCTTCATCCTCACCTACGGCTGCCTCGCCTACTTCACCAAGTGGCTGGACCAGTCCAACCTTAGCAACGCCTACGTGAGCGGCATGCGCGAAGACCTGTCCATGTACGGCACCGAGTTCAACCTCGCCCAGACGTGCTTCTCGGTAGGGCAGATCCTGGGTCCCATACCGGCCAACCTGCTGCTCACCTGGGTGCCTCCTCGGTTCCTGCTCCCAGGACTTGAGCTTGTATGGGGCGTCCTTACTATCGCGACGTATGCTGTGACCAGTGTGAACCAGGTACGCTTTTCCCCAGCACCACTTGCGGTGTCGTATACTGAGCTTTGGGGGCCAGCTGTACCCCCTACGATTCAGCATAGGGTTCCTCGAGGGGTCATGCTTCGTCGGCGTCCAATACGTCCTTGGGTCTTGGTACAAGCGAACGGAGCTGGGCAAGCGCACGGCCATCTTCGCATGCGCCGCCTACGTCGGCACCATGATCTCGGGCTACCTTCAGAGTGCCGTACTCGCCAGTCTCGATGGAAGAAACGGCATGGCCGCGTGGAGATGGTAACTATGCCCTTCTTGCCTGCCTACCCGCTAAGAGCCTACCCCCGTCTAACACGCCGCCCCCGCCCCCCCATCCAGGGTCTTCATTATCGATGGCATCATCACCATCCTCATTGCGGCCTATGGCGCCATCGTCTTCCCCGACACGCCATATACCACCCAGGCCTTTTACCTCAGCGCCGAAGACAAAGCACGCTGCATTGAGCGTCTGGCCGAAGACGGCCGCGAGGAGACATCCAACTTTACCTGGGACCTGTTCCGGAGAAGCATCAAGTCGTGGCCGCTCTATGTGCTAACCGTCCTGTGGATGTGAGTATGGACTCGGTTGGAGCTTGAGAGCGACGTGCCTCGTTCGGCCCCTCTCTTGCTGACATTTGGCGCCAGGTTTTGGAACACCACAGTCGGCAAAGTCGCCAACACCGTGATGCAGCTGTACTTGAAGAACGACCCGGAACGTCACTGGACGTTGTATGAGGTCAACAATATCCCGACGGCCATCAACGGTTGGAACATTGCCATGGTGCTGCTGCTGAATGTTTACGTGGACGCCACGGGGCGGCGCATGGTGGCGGTCCTGATCAACCTCGGCATTCTGCTCTCCGGCACGGCGTGCCTGGTGGCGTGGGAGACGCCACCGGGCCTGCGCATCGTCGCTTACCTGTTCGCCGGGCTGGACGGGCCCCTGTCGCCCATCTACTACAGCTGGGCCAACATCCTCACCGCGGGCGACAGCCAAGTGCGCGCCCTCACCCTGGCCATCATGAACTCGTGGGGCGGCGCGGTGACGGCGCTCATACAGCAGTTCCTGTACCCCGTCACCGACGCGCCCGAGTTCTCCAAGGGGTTCAAGGCCAGTCTCGGCTTTGTGTGCGGTATGACGGTGTGGGCGGTGCTGGTCCGGGTCCTGGAGCTTCGCGCGGAGCACCAAGAGACGCAGCGGCGGTGGGAGCACGTCGAGTCGGCCGGGGATGCTTCCCTGCCGGGTGAGGTTACCAACGTCGCGCTGCAAGCGGATCAGAAGGGGTGAGGCTGCAACTAAGATCCGGCCGTGCTGGGGGGGGGGGGGGGGGGGATCATCTGTATCGTAGGAGAAAGGATGGAACCGGATCGGTGTAGGGTCTGTTGCCAAGAGAAACGGCCTGGACAGGGCTATGGATGGCCGGGCCACCGGCGGGGCTGCCAGGCTATGCGGGGGCGGGCGGTTACTTGACTGGTACGGCGACATTTGGATGCACGTAGGCACCTAGCCAGTGCAGTCGAGCGGTCGGCGGGGCCCCCGTAGCTGATAAGAAGAATGCGGGACGTGGGCGCCGTCGGCCTCGCTCCGACGACCGAGACATGCCCAGGGCCTATACAAGCACGATGGGGACCGCCCACCCAGCCCTTCTCAGTCCAGGCCCTCCAACGAGGCCCGGGGCGGGACAGACTCGTGCAAGATGGCGGCCACGACGCTTGCGCCTTCGATCCCCACCACGCAGCTGCTCATCTCGTCGGGAAACGGCCCCGTATCCCGCACCGTGCTCCAGACCCCGCTCCGCGAGGCCAAGCCGTCCGAGATGCCCGTGATCGATGTGTCGGGCCTGTTCAGCGCCTCGCCGGCGGCGCGGCGCGCCGTGGCCATGCGTATCCGCGACGCGGCGACCAACACGGGCTTCTTCTACATCGCCCAGCACGGCATCCCCGCCACGACCACGGCGGCGGCGCACGCAGCCTGTCTCGCCTTCTTCCGGCAGCCCGTCGAGGTCAAGCAACGGGCCAATATCGACGGGTCGGCCTGCTTCAACGGCTACAAGCCGCCGGCATCCCAGCGCATCAACCCCTTCGAGTCGGTCGACGTGCGCGAGAGCTTCTCGTGCATGTACGACCCGCGCTACGACCCGCAGGTGCCCGACGTCGCCGCCATTCCCCCGCACATTGCTGCCCACTTGCACTGCGAGGACTTCCCCTGGGACGCCACGGCCAATCTGCCGCACTTCAAGACCGCCGTCGTCGACTACTGGCGAGCCTGCCTTGGCCTGGCCCGCGCCCTGGTCCGCGCCTTTGCATTGTCCCTGGACCTCGCCGAGGACTTCTTCGACGACAAGGTGTCGCACCCCGACGCCGTGTTGGCTATGAACTAGTGAGCTGCTCCTCTGGCCAGAGTAGCCAGGCTACCAGTGGGCGACCCGGGGGCATGCCCGCGACCCAAGTGCTGGCTAACGGTTGGCCTAGCTACCCTCCCATCGCAGGACTGTCGGGCGACGAGCAAGACGCCCGTCCGGCCCGCAGCGCGCCTGTGTCTATCGGGTCACACACTGATTTCCAGCTCTTTACCATCCTATGGCAGGACGATTGCGGCGGCCTGCAGGTGCTGAACCGCCAGGGGCAGTGGATCCGGGCGGCGCCGATCCCGGGGACGCTGGTGGTCAATATTGCCGACTACCTGCAGCGCATCACCAACGACCGCTACGTTAGCACTGTGCACCGGGCCCAGAATCACAGCGGACGCGAGCGCGTCAGCCTGCCATTCTTCGTCGGTTTCAATTGGAACGAGAGCTGCGCTGTACTCGACAGCTGCGTTACCCCCGGCGAAAAGAAGAAGTATGAAGAGATCAGCTGCGCCGAATGGGTCAAGCGCCGTGCCCGCGCCATGTACCAGACCGACGGCGTCGTGACCGGCGAGACCAGGGCATCCTAAAAGCCCTCCTGGAGAACCGGTTGGAGGGGGCGGCGCGGCGTTGGCTCGCCATGGTTGACTATTTGAGCGCCGAGGACGTGGACCTGCCTCATTCAGTGCCTGTGTAGTCCCTTTCAGGAGCGCCGTGTCGTTCGTTTCGGTCGCCCAATCCACACGCCGTACCCAGTGGCTTTCGTTCTCATGTACTATAACTTTACACAACGGGGTCGATCAGGGGATGGATAAAACCAGTACCTAGCTTTTCGTTCACGTCCACTCTGGCCGCCACATGGCTCCCATACGATAGCGCCAAATTAGGCCATAATACAGGGGCAAATAAAATAGCATTCCATTTTGGCTTGCAACCATACATAGGGGATCCAAGCATTTGATGGAGCCCCTTATCTGCTTGAACTCCCTGTAGTCGTCGGCAATGGCAGACCGGCATCTCGGGCGCTGGCTTGCCTCTACATCTCCAGGAGTCGCCGCACTCTTGCCGGGCCTTCAGGGGCGTGTCTCCAAGAAGCGGAAGCCAAGGACGGACAAACACTCAAGCTGGCCGATGATCTGGTCGGCATCGATGCGAAAAATCGACAAAGTGCCGCAGGATGCTGACGACCTCCTTCCTGTGCCTTCGCAGACCGAGATAGGCCCCGTCGGTCGAGAATAACAGCCCCGCGAGGCAATCGACACGCCATAGACAGCCTTGGGCGTTCGGGTGCTAGGCCCATGTGGCCGGCGCGAGTATAGACGGGGACAAATTCCTCCCCATAGGCGGCCCCGGCCGCTGCTGCTGCGGGTCATCCGAAGCGGTCGCTCGCTCCCAGTCCGGGCCCGTTTCGCATGGGTTGCGGGCAGCCATAGTGTTGTCGCGGTATTCTGTCACGCAGAAATCCTCACAGGCCTTTCCCTCCACGCAAAGGTTGCTTTGAAACAAGTCAACCACGCATCGGAGCGCCTTGCGCTGAAGCTGCGGGCCCTCTCATTGTTCTTACCCTCTGGCACGGCGGCATAGCCTGCCTTGCGATACCAGGGGCCCATCCCGACTGGGGAATAGTGCAAGGCTGGCCCTTACGTCTCGGCATTTGGATAGTGAAATCTTACTGAAACCGGCCGGGCAGCCAGCAATAGAATCCCGATCTTCCTCGAGAAAGGTCACAACGCGCCCCGGTGTTCCTGAGCCGCTCAGCAGGTTCGCCAAGCAGGGTGGCCTCTCCAAAAACGAGCCTGCCCCCATTTGAGCCAGCACCGCCCATGTGATCGCCGATGCCGATACGGGTGCGCAAGGCCATGGGAATGATGACGGGCGCCACAGAAATCCAACAATTGAGTCCGCGACAGGACTTGGCCGGCTGATTGCAGATCCCCGACGGCAGCTAAGCCTTGAGGACATCGACCTTGACACGCTGGCCATCTTGCCACCCCCTCAATACTTCTACGGGATCTAACACTATAAGGACAAAACCAAGCTATGTGCCCAGCTGTTCGCTCGGCCGCACTTCGACGCCTGGGTACTGCTCGCCGAGTTTTACACGTCTGTGGTGCGTTCCGAGAGCTTCATGTCTAGTAAATACCAGGGCACGACTGGCTGGGAAGGGATGGCCGTTGTCCATCCCCCTGACGATGACCACGGGAGACGAGCAGTCCGAGGATGTTGTGTCCAGCCCTTTCCCGATCGAGGCCTTTGGCCTCACAACGAGGGAGATGCAAGGGGGTCGGCACTCGAAACTAGACTCATTGCCGATGCGTGGGACCTAACCCATTGGGTGCGAAATGTAAATGCTCGTGCTGTTTTAGGCACCAGACCACAACCGCCTGCGGCTCGGGCTGGTGACGGTCACTCCGGAGGGGCGGCTCATGGTGCTAGGCCCCGCGGCCGCCGTCCGCACGTTGAGTGATGAAAGGGCGGTGCTAGCGTGGCAACGCGGCATCGGTGTGCTGCCGGCGTAGAGTGCGATCAAGCCCGGCGAGGAAAATAGCGCGGGGAAAGAAACAAGGCGAGAGGAAAGAAGACGCAGGAGGTGCTCAACACCATGTCGCTTGATGTGGCAGCCATGGAGAAAATGCTGGCCGCTGATGCAAAGTGCTATGCCGACTGTCGCACCTCAGAGGCCCCGGAGAGATGGATGAATTCAAGGTTATCTATTCGAAGGGAATTGACGCATGGAAAGATGCCAGACATGGCAGACTATAGTGAAGCTTGCCAGGACTGCTGTGGAGCTTATCATGTGACCTGTGTCGGTTGGTGCCAGTCTGGGAATGTCCTCATGGCGTGACACCGACAAAGAAGCGGTTGCTACGAAGATCAAGTAAGCGGAGAAAGGGCGTGAAGAAAGACGTGGTAAGGAGAAAGAGCGCGGGGACAGAGAGCGTGAAGAGATGGAGGGAAAGCCGCAGGTTCCGTCCGAAGATACCCCCGTCACCCTCGGTAGTGAGGGAGGCCAATGAAGGGCCAAAGGGCCAACCAAAGCGAGAGCCGCGTGAGGTCACTGAAAACCGAGTACACAATGTTGGAGAAAACCCATACCCACTTGTATTGTAAGGGAGTCAAGGGTGTTCGAGGGGGGTGCTCCGAGGGAGACCTTGGGTAAGGAAAGGGCCCGAAAATGACAAGAGCCATGCTTCCCTCCCGCGAGGCCTTATGAGTGAGTTTGAAAATACCGCCACCCAATTCAGTTGCCGGCAACCCGGAATACCAGCGTGCCGACTAGTAAGAGCAACGAAACGCCAGGTGCTCAGCATTATCAGCATCGGTTTCTCTACCAAAAGTATCGCTAATAAGCAATCACGGGCTCTGAGAGTACCCCAAGTAAAAAGAATTAGCCCCGGCGATGGCCACTTTCATCGTTATCTTATCTTCGTGTAACAAAACACGAAATGTACCCTCAAGTCGTGTACTGAAACAGGGGTGACTGGTCGCCCATCCGCAACAGCTCGTCCTCAGAGTGCATTGCTTTGATTTCGTGTTCCGTAAGCTTGGACCGCTTCTTGTTGCCCCGCAGGTAAGAAATCTCCAGGCCTACCGCCACAAGAATGCCAGTAATGCCGAAGGCAGTAGACAGCCCGAATCCGGTGTAGTACTTGGGCTTCTCGCTGTCGAGATACATGTAGCTCCCGACGATGCCACCTATGTTGCCGACACAAATGACGAAGGCGAGGCCAACCGCCCGCCGCCCAGCTGGTGCCATGTTGTTAGCTGCCCACGATGAATTGGCCGGGTGGATCGGATAGATCCCAATGCAGGTCAGGATCACGGCAAACATGGCCAAGCCCACATTCCCGGGTAGGTCGCCTTTGAGGGATATGATGATGCTGTAGCCGACAGTGATGATGAGGAATGGCGCCGCGACGAAGGGCATGCGCCAAAAGAAATGGTCTGATAGCTTGCCGAAGGTGATGGCCGCGATAGCGCCTGCGACGTACGGGGGGACCGTCATCAGCTGGGCGTTGGTGTTGGTGAATCCCATGGCCTTTGTGATGGAGGGGAGCGTGAACTTATTGCCTTCAAAAGCCATTAGCCCCAAGCTGATATGAATGCGGATTACTCCAGGATACTACTGGCCCCAAACCGCCGCGGGCATGACCATTCCATGAGGTAGGGTCCAAAGATGGATCGTTTCAAGATGTGAGATAAAGGACAAGCAGGAACGCACCATATGAGCAGGCCGACTGTGCAAACAGCAAATAGGCATGGCCCCAGAGTCGGGGGTTGCGGGCAACGGCCTTGAAATCGCCCCAGTGTGAGCTCTTGTTATTCTCGTCCCGGAAACGGCCACCCTCCTTGATAAACAGCTGGAGCTCCAGGTAACGGATCTCGGTTGGGCTGAGCCAGCGCCCTGACAAGGCCGGCGAGTCGATCAAGAGGAAGAAACAGCCTAGGCCCGTAGCGATGGTGAGGAGGCCCTCAATAATGAAGATCCAACGCCACCCGGCCAGATCGGCCACGCCTCGCATCTCGGCTATGCCGGCAGCGAGCAGACCGGAGAAGGCACCTGACAGAGAGCTGGCGCAGTAAAAGACTGCGATACGCGTTGCAAGCTCCTTGGGCATGTACCAGAAAGTGCAGAGGTAAACAGCGCCGGGGTAGAAGCCAGCCTCGAACACGCCCAGCAGTAAACGGACGACCATGAGCCCAGCAAAGTTGTGAACAAAGCCGTGGCACATCATGATGATACCCCATACGGTGACCAAGATGCCGATGTATATGGACGGACGAGCAAACCTCTTCAGAAGCACGTTGCTCGGAACCTCGAGCAGGACGTACGGCACGAAGAAGAGCGACAGCGCGATGTTGTACTGGACGCCGCCCAGATGGAGGTCCTTGTCCATGCCCTCGATCTTGGCATTGCCGATGTTGGCACGATCCAGCTGCGAGATGAGGTACAGCAGGCCGAGGATGGGGACGAGGCGCGTATCAATCTGGGAAAGAGAAGCTCTGGTTCAGTTCCAGGGACGCGCAGGCGGCTAGGAATGGGGAGGCATAGAGACGTCCAGTCCGTTACACACCTTGCGAATCAACTTGTTGCGCTCCTTGGGGCTGAAATCCTGGTAAAACTTGGCGTCGTCCTCGGAGAGCCCTAGGATCCGCATATCCCCTATTCTATACACCGCGCTTTTGTTAAGGCCCTCCTCATCTGGTTGGAGGTCCTTGTCGTCGACCATCGTGACCTCAGGCTTCCCATCCCGCGTGCTCATGGTGTGAGAGGATAGGGTTGTAATATAGCGAATTGGTGTGAAGAGGGACGGCACTGCGACAAAGTAGCCTGTCAGGAACCCGAGGCTTTCTTGAGAGCAAGGCGAGGGCGGAAGCCTGTCCAATATATCGGTATGCTCGCCCGCGCTGCTCGTGTATAGCGGTGGGGGCAGCAATTCAGGTTACTGGCTATGCACCCAGGGAGGTATAGTATTCATGCTTGTGGCGTGACCGTTTGGGTGCTAATCCCGAATGAGCGGATGCCCAGCCTGGGTCAGCTGGAATGACTCCAAGGCCCAACGCGGGGTGTCATGTCGGAAATGCATACCATTCGTCTACCATCCCGATTCTGGTCTTTCCCCCGCTTCCCCGGCCTTTACCCCCATGTCCATCCACCCTTGATGCATCCCTGCCTTCGGCTTTGTTCGCGATGCGATGGCGCTTGAGCCACGGCAATAGCCTGGAGGACCCCTCACCAGTTTCCGTGCCAGGACCAAATCATGGCATTTCCATGCTTGCCTCCGACCTCCGACCTGTCTCTCTCTTCTGCCGACGTTCTGCGAATGGTGGACCGCCGATCCTCCCAGGGGGGGTCGCCGTGGACGCGCTCGATCCGGCGAAGCAAAGCGCTCAAGGTGACGCGTGCCTGCGACGCCTGCAAGACGCTCAAGGTCCGCTGCTCCGGCAACATCCCCTGCGACCGGTGCATACGAAAGGGGCGGAGATCGCAGTGCCAGTATGAAGCCGAATACCGCCGGGGGAAGCCTGTCGTCCCCTGCCGTAGGCCAACACAGCCCAATGCTCCGGCTGAGTCGTCAGGCAGCGAGCCTGGCCTCTCGGATGGCGGGCTCACGGGGAATTTCCCCGGCATCATCCAAGCTCGCCATGTGTCGCACCACGATGCCGGGGCGGACTCGCCAGCCTCGCCCGAACTTGCTGTCTCTGGAACCCAAGGGCAGTACTACGACACAATATCGGGATTGACATTCCTCCACCGGGCCGTGGCATGCCTGTCCGATGGCCAAGAAAGCGGAAATACATCTGAAACGCCACGGAATGACTCGGGCGATAGGGATACCGAAGACAGTCCAACCCTTACGGTAGGCGATAAGCCTATGGTGGCCCCGACGTACGGCCATGTCCACTGGCCGTCCAAGGACCGTGTCAGCCATCTGCTCGGTCTGTATTCTGACGTCTGCATTGCATCGTACCGGTTTTTGCACTTTCCTACGGTTGAGAGCTGGGCCGATGCTATGGCCAGGAATGACCTGGAAGGCCGTTCTATTTTTCATGGCATTGGAAGGGCGCGGGCTTCTATCGTTTTGGTGGTCATGGCTATTGCCACTTCTCACGAGGACAAGGCGAGCGGCCAATTCCGTGAGGACGAACCGGCCGCGATAAATAGGGCGGACAGGCTCTTCTCGGCCGCCGGTGTGCTTCTCGTGGAGGAGACAGCGAGCCCGACCGTCGAGTCAGCGCAAGCACGCATCCTCCAGGTCTTGTACCTCCTGACGACCTCACGGATGAACCAAGCCTGGTATGTCTTTGGGACTGCCCTTCAACTGATATCGGCGCTGGGGCTGCACCGCAAAGCCCGGCAGCGACTGGGATGCGGCACCTCCGTCAACTTCATAGAAGCACAGTGCCGCATCAGAACTTTCTGGACGGCATACATACTCGACAAATATATGGGCGTCATCTTTGGCCGCCCGCGGCATTACCACGACGATGACATCGACCAGGACCTCCCCGCTAGCATCGACGATGAGGACATGACCCCCGCGGGGCCACGCACCCGAACGGCGCATCGTGTCAAGGACTGCCATTTGGACGCTCTCGTATTCCATGCGCGTCTGGCTCTGCTGCTTAGCGAGGGCACGCGCACAGTCTACACCATCAGAGATATCCCCCACGAGGAACGCATCGCGGCAGCCAACCGAGTGACTGAAGCGGTTGGCCGCTGGCACGCGACGCTGCCACCTTACCTCGGTGGCGCCGTCCAGCCGTCGAGCCTCGTCCCGTCTTTCCGCCGCCAGGCCATTGTTCTCCGCATCGCCCACGCCCACGCTGTTATGCATGTAAACCGTTTGTTCCTCCTGGGACCCGACAGCCACGACAGCGGCGCCCACTGCGAGCCACAAATCCGGGCTGCCCTCGTCGCCGCCCAAAGCGCACTGGAAACAGTCGATGATATGGCGGCAGAAGGCAGCGTTTTTCATGCCTTTTGGTGGACGCACTACGTAGCCTTCTGTGCGCTCGCCATCGTTTACACATGGGAAGTACGCTGTCGTCCCGGGCACATTTATGTTTTATCCGATGGCACCATCGATGCAGGGGCGCTCCTTGGGCTCGCCGAGCAGTGCCAGCTGCATCTTGCGCAGGCTACAGCATCGAACTCACCCAGCAGGCGGTATGCCATCATTCTGGAAAAACTGCGCCATGAGGCACTGCGGGAGCCACCCGCACAAAGGAACCGAGAAGGAATGCGGCTTCCACCAAACACTCCACATGAGACGGTATCGGCGCCGCACTATGAGAAAAGACCTTCGGCTTGCGCTTCCGAGCTGGATCCCAGCAGCCCTAGCAAGAGGGACAATATCCCAGAAACCAACGCGGAAACCTCGTTCTCAGGTGTTGATTGGTCGATGAGAGATTGGCAGGGTGAAGACTGGCTTAGCCTCGACTCTATGGTAGGCCCACAATGAACCTATTGCATCTCTTTCGTGCGGCTGACCCATACACACAGGCGCTTGGTTCTTTCGCTGATGTTCCATCTGATTTCAATTGGTGGGATACAGACGCGAATGGCTATCAGCTGCAGGACCAGACGACTGAGTTGTAACTCTCTACTCCTACGGGAGCTGGCTACTACGAGATTTGGCATCTATCAAGCAGTAAACTTGGTCAGATTCTCCGGCCCAGCTTCCCGTGCTATGCGCCGAACCTCCTCATCTCCCAACTCCTGAAATATATCGCAGCCCCATTTTGCCCAACCATTAAACCTCTTATGCCTCTCTAGTGCATTTATCTCGGCAAAGGCGCCTGACGATAGTTCTCGGACCTGCAGGTTCGAATGAATCCGGGAGGGCGTGACACTCTTGGTCAAAACGACGGTGCCGCGCTGAACGGCCCAGGACAGGACAAGCTGGGCGGCATCCATGCCGTGCACCGCCGCCAGCCTTTGAACGTCAGTGTCGTCGATCACCTTGGGCTCTCCTGTCTGGTTGTTGCCGAGGGGTGAGTAGGCCTCCACCAGAATACCTTTGGCTTGACAGAAGTCGACCAGGGCCGGCTGTTGGAGATATGGGTGCGCCTCGATCTGGTTGACGGCGGGCACAACTTTCGTCTTGGCGAGCAGGTCCTGCAGTCGGCCCACGGTGAAGTTGGAGACACCGATAGCCCGGACCTTGCCAGTGGCGAGGAGTTTCTCCATGGCCGCGTACGTCACAGCCGGGTCGGTGTCGGCAAGCTTGAAGACGCCTTGCTCGTCCAAGGGGAAAAGCTTTTCGCCTCTCTCGAAAGCACTTTGGCGAGTTAGAACCCGGCATGCCGGCCACCCGGGGGGCGGGGAGAGCAATTTTACTTACACGGGCCAGTGCATCAAGTACAAGTCCAGGTAGTCCGTTCCCAAGTCACGGAGGGTTTTGTCCAGGGCTGGCTCGACGTCGGCGGGGTCGTGCTTGTTGTTCCAAAGCTTGCTGGTAAGAAAGATGTCGGATCTCGGCACGCCGCTCTGCCGGATGCCTTCACCCACGGCGGTCTCGTTTCGGTAGATGGCAGCGCAGTCCACATGCCGGTAGCCCCCCTGCAGCGCCGTCGCCACGGCAGCGACAACTTCATGCCGGGGAGCCTGCCAGGTGCCGAATCCGACAGCAGGAATCTCAGCGCCCGTGTTGAGCTTGAAATGGGGGTTGAGAGGCATGGCGTGGCGCTTTCCGAACCCTCCGTTGCGAGTCCGGTTGGCTTAGAGGACGAGCAGAGAAGGGGGCAATCCAGAGAGGTGCAAAGTGAGGATGGCACATTGACCGGATCCGATTCCCAGAATAACAACAACCGGAGTTCTCGATACGACCCTCGCCCCCAGCCGTGGGACGTGCTGAAGTATGTACGTCGTTTCCGCCGCGTAGCAATGAAAGTCGGGATGTTGGATGGGAAGTGACCACCGTTCCGCCCGGCATTTCCGCCACGCTCCTTGAAGTCCGGATAAGCACGCTCGAGCGGAAACCCACCCCAGAGCTGACGCGATGGAGGGGATGCGCGGAAAAGCACCAGATTGGCTCGAAACCCCGTGTGGGTGCGGGGAGCTCTGCACATCCCCCCGCACTCCCAAGGATCGTGGGTGGAAGGATCGCAAGGATGGACGCGGGTGTCGTTTCCCCGGCCGGGGACTGGGTGTCCACGGATAAGGAAGTTGGGAAAGCCGACGTCATCTTGTCGATTGATTCTGGGTGTCAGCTGGACGCGGCATTGCCGTCTGGCTGGGAGGAGCCGTCTCATGTCGAGCCCACGAGGGAAGCGTCTCTCGGCGTCCTATTAAGCCCACACATGACCGCACGCACGGGGCCAGTGTTATCACAGAGGTCTTGTCCAAAACCCTCCCTTTCGGGGCCTGCAGAGGTCACCCTCCTACCCACCTACATTTGTTGAACCTTCCCATCCACGCTCCCACGTTGGTCATCACCAGAACGCCGCCATGCCACCCACCGCCGACGTCATTACGCCCTGGCAGCCAGCACACGTTGGCCCTATGCCGGCGGTCCGTCAGACAGACCTGCGATGCGCAGCACCCGAAGAGAATGCGGACAAGGAAGCTGCTGCACCGCGTACCTTCGACGAGCTTCTACGGTCGCGGGCGAGGACAGACCCCGACGTACGCGTGCTGTACTACCCATCGAGTGGCATCGACTATGTAGGCTACACTTTCCAACAGCTCGATGTGTTCGCGTACCGGGTGGCCAAGGAACTCCAGAAGCGGATTCCCACGCGAGCCGACTCCAGGGCCCCGCGGAGGGTCGTGGCCTTGCTGGGCCCCTCCAACCTCGAATACCTGGTCACCTTGATGGCTGTCATCAAACTGGGCCACACTGTTCTCTTCCTGTCCACGCGTATATCCCCGCTGGCAATCGAATCCCTGGCCAAGACGACAGGGACCAAGTACATCATTGCGGACAGCAAGCTCCGGAGCGCTTCGGAGACCGTGAGGACAGCAATCCCAGAGCTCCAGCTTCTCCCCATGCCCAAGCGCAGCATCTTCGAATTCCCCGCAGAGCGGCATATCGACACACAGCTGGACAAGGGCCTGGACACCAGTGTCGAGACGAACCAGGTGGTTTACATTATCCACTCCAGCGGTAAGCGGCCATCCTTCCCCCCCCCCCCGCCGGCCCCGTCTGGCTGTGGTCGAATTTTGGCTAACCTGTGTGGCTAGGCTCGACCGGCCTGCCAAAGCCGATCTACCAGAAACAACATGCCGGACTTTCCAATGTCGCCGGAAACATGAACATGGCTGCATTCATCACTTTGCCGCTGTACCATAACCATGGCATGGCCAACTGGTACCGCGCCATCTACTCACGCAAGCCCATTCACATGTATAGCGCCGACCTGCCGCTCACCAGTGACTACCTTAGCAAGATCATACGCGCCAATCGCTTTGAGATCTTCTATGGGGTTCCGTACGCTTTGAAGCTACTCGTTGAGTCGGAAGGCGGAATTCAGCTGCTTGCGCACTTCAAGGTCGTCATGTATGGTGGATCGGCGTGCCCGGACGAACTCGGGGATGCACTGGTGCAAAACGGTGTAAACCTCATCAGCCATTACGGAGCGTGAGCACGCCCGCTGCCCCCGCATTCAGCGACACAGAACGACCGACTAACTCAGAAGACAGGACCGAGGTCGGCCAGCTCATGCTCTCCTCTCGGCCAGCGGGTGATATGGCCTGGAACTACGTTCGGGAGAACGAGAGACTCGCGCCGTATCTGCGATGGATTCCCCAGGGCCCAAATCTGTACGAGTGCTGCGTCCTTCCCGGCTGGCCATCCAAAACGGCGACCAACATGGAAGACGGCTCGTACCGGACTCGAGATCTCTTCGAGCCGCACCCCACCATCCCTCGGGCCTGGAAGTACATGGCGCGCGCCGACGACACCATCGTGCTGGTCAACGGCGAGAAGTTCAACCCCGTCGTGACCGAGGGCCGCATCAAGTCAAGTCCCCTTGTGACCGAGGCCGTACTATTCGGCGCCCAGCAGCCATACCTCGGCCTACTGATTGTTCCTTCGTCGGCGACGGCTGGCCAGTCCTCCGCCGGGGTGCTGGATCTTGTCTGGCCGGGTATAGAAACTGCCCAGCAGGCCAATGACGCCTTTGCCAAGCTGTCCAGGGACATGGTCGTCATCCTGCCGCACGGCATCGACTACCCGCGAACCGACAAAGGCAGCGTTATTCGGCAGGCCTTCTACAGGAATTTCGCCTCGGAGATTGAGCAAGCGTACTCGTCGGCGAACTCCAAGAGTAGTGGGGCGCGCGATTTGACCAAGGCGGAGTTGAAGGAATTCATCCGCGGACTCGTCGCCGAGGCGGCCGGGGATGCCCCCTTTGATGACGACACTGACTTTTTCGCCCTCGGCTTTGACTCTCTGGCCGCCATTCAGATGCGCGCCGAAATCTTGCGACAAGTCAAGACGGATCGAGCACTTCCTCAGAATATTGCTTTCGACCACCCGTCCATCAACCGGCTGTCCAGTTACTTGTTTGGGCCGCGTAGAGGCGACGGCGACGATCCGGACATGGGCGTGGAGCGGCAGATGCGCGCCATGATCGAGAAGTACTCCTCCGACTTCCACAAGGCACCCCGGGGCTATTTGGTCGTGACAGGCGTGACTGGGTCCCTGGGCGCCCACCTCGCCGCGGTTTTGGCACAGGAGTCGTCCGTCGAACGCGTGTACTGCCTCGTGCGCGCGAGTGACCGAGAGCATGCGCAGCAACGCACCGTGGCGTCGATGCATGCGCGGAAGGTATATGACAGCCTGACGGTCGCGCAACAAGGCAAGCTCGTGGCCCTTCCATCGGATCTGTCACGTGCCGATCTGGGGCTTGAAACCGCCGTCTACCAGGAACTAGTCTCGAGCCTCCGCGCCGTGGTGCACTCGGCCTGGTCTGTCAACTTCAATATGCAGTTATCGAGCTTCGAGAAGGACAATATCGCTGGCTTGAGGCACCTCCTGGCGCTGTGTCAGCGTGCGGCGGGCCACGGTGCCGACCCGGCCGCCTTCCACTTCTGCTCGTCCGTCAGCGCCGTGGCGCGGCGTCCCGATGCCCTCGGTCCCGTTCCCGAGGCCCTGCCCGAGATGGGCTGGGCGCAAGAGATGGGCTATGCGCACTCCAAGTTGGTGGCCGAACACATCTGCGCGAGGGCCGCCGCGGGGGCGGGTGTGCCCGTGGGCGTGCTGCGGATCGGGCAGATTGTGGCCGACACGGCACACGGCGTATGGAACGCAACCGAAGCCGTGCCGCTGCTGCTGCAGAGCGCGCGGACCGTTGGCGCTCTGCCGGCGCTGCCCGAGCGGTTACGCTGGCTGCCCGTCGATGTGGTCGCACGAGGCGTTGCCGAAATCGCTTTGGCCCCCGTCCCTGTCGCCGCCGCCGCCGTGGACGGGGCCTCCCCGGGCCGCTTTTTCGTCGCCAACGTCGTCAACAGCCGCAGTTTCGGCTGGACGGAGGATCTACTGCCGGCACTGCGGGCAGCTGGGCTGGAATTCAACGTCGTCGCCCCGCGTGAGTGGGTGCGTCGCCTAAGGGCATCGGATCGCGACCCGGTTGCCAATGCACCTATCAAGCTCGTCGACTTCTTCGCGCGCAAATACGATCACGATCACGGCGAACTCCCGAGCGGCAAGGATTACGTGACCACGCAAGCCGCCGCCATGTCGCCGAGCCTGGCTAGCGCTCCGCTATTGGACGAGGCATTCGTGAAAAGATTTGTCGACAGCTTTCTCGTCGGGGCTTGGAGGAAAAAGTAAGACAATACCGAGGCGAATCGAGGACGGACGCCATCTCCAGATGCACCGGTAGGTTGGCTCGGATGAGCGCTAGCTGAATATACAAATGTAGATGGGGGTAGACAAGTGTTAAGCCCATAGCAGGGATGCAGAAAAGAGGGCGTGACAGGCATGGTTCTATTCGCAAGATGGCCAAGTGCATGGAGCCCTATATCAAGGGGCCTTCTGTGGGCACAGGGATTCTGCTGCCAGCTTGCGCAATAGCGTGCAGCTGCCAGCATATCTAATCTATTGTACGTATGTGTATATGCAGTACGGCAGGGCCTCGCCTTGTTCTACCGCATCCACAAGTGCTTTTCTCCCCCGACTGGGCAGCCAAGCGATGTCTTTGCACACTTCACGGGGGAACAACGCAGCGGAAGGACTTTGACCCCCCTCTAAAATCAGGGCTAACCGTGTTCATCTCTTGGGGCATCAGTCAGCGCCTCTGGCTAACTTGAAGATCGGGCAAAGACATGTAGCTCTACGGTACCGGCAATGAAAATGGGGGAAAGCGGAACACCGTCTTATCAGATGACATATCAACCTTGTATGAACTATACCACGTGGACGACGCCGCATGCTTCCTCTATATGAAATCCCCTTTCGTAATATTACTTTTATCGCACATTCCGCGGAACACGCCGCCGGCCTCGTACAGCTCGGCCGGGGTTCCCAGCTCGAGGATACGGCCGTGGTCCATCACCAAGATGCGATCGTAGCGAAGGATGGTGCGGAGGCGGTGGGCGATGGTCAGCACCGTCCGGCCCCGGAAGGCCTTGGCCATGGTGGCCTGGAGCCGGTCGTCGGCCTGCAGGTCCACGTTGGAGGTGGCCTCGTCGCAGACGATGATCCTGTTGCCGCGGACGAGGACCCTCGCCAGGGCAAGCTGCTGCTGCTGGCCAAGGGACAGATTCGCCCCCCCCTCTTCGATGACGTCGTCCAGGCCCAGCGACGACGACAGATCGGCCTGCGACAGGGCATCCAGCAAGGCCCACTCGGCGTAGGAGCTGAAGGGGTCCAGGTTGGACCGCACCGTGCCGTGGAACAGCGTCGTCTCCTGCGGGACGATGGCAAGGTTGGAGCGCAGGCCGTCCAGCGGCACGCGGGCGGCCTCGACGCCGTCGATGACAATGCGGCCCCCCGACAGCTCCGTGGTCCGGAAGAGCGCGGCGATGAGCGACGACTTGCCGGCGCCGGTGCGCCCGACGATGCCGATGTGCTCGCCGGCGGCGACGTGCAGCGAGAAGCCGCGGAGGACCTCGGGCTGGCCCGGGCGGTAGCGCATGTGGATGTTGTCGAAGACGACCTCGCCGTGCGGCGGCCAGGCCGGGTCGACGGCCACGGCGTCATCGGTCGTCTCCTGCGGCAGGCGATGCTCGTACGAATGGAGGCGCTCGGTGCCGTTCATGGCGTTTTCCACGTCGGCCCACTGGCGCACGATGAACTGCAGAACCTGCACGGCGCCGAGCGTGTAGGACAGCACCATGCCACTGATGGCCGGGTTCTGGCGCTGGCGCTCGACCAGCGTCAGCACGCCGGCCGTCATGATGAGCATGATGCCGACGTAGTCGAGGCGGAAGCCGAGCCAGCGCTGGGCCGCCAAGCCGAGGTAGGTGGCGCTGTCCATGTCGTCGACGGCGGTGCGCACCCGGTGCTTGAAGGCCTCCTCGCGGCCGTACGTGCGGATGCAGATGACACCGCTGAGGCCCTCGCTGAAGCGCGCGACCACGGTTGACCGCAGCACCGACTCGTGCCGCTTGATCTCGCGCCCCGACGCGCGGTAGTAGGCGGCCGACAGGACCACGATGACGAGCGCCCCGCCCAGGCCCGCGGCGAACTGCAACCGATGGACCGCGTGTCAGCAACCGAGCGCCAAGTAGCCTATATGCGCGCGCACGTGTGCCCGGATGGCCGAGGGGAGGGGAGGGGGAGGGGGCGGGGGTCGCTTACCCAGTAAAAGTAGTAGATGATCAGTATGAAGATGGACAGGATGATGGCCACCGAGATCATGAACAGGCGCAGAGCCTCGGTCAGGTTGAAGTCCATGACGTCCACGTCCTTGGAGAGGCGGTTGATGATGCGTCCCAGCGGCGTGCTGTCGAAGAAGGACACGGGCGCGTGGATGACGGCGTGCGTGGCCCGGTGCACCATGGTGTTGCTCGCCTGCGTGCACCACAGGGCGGCGCAGAGGCCAAAGAGGTAAAGGAAGACGGGCTGGCTCATGGCAAAGGTGACGTAGCCGGTGATGTACGAATCGCGCTCCAGCCCGTACCGGTCGCCGCTCCACGAGGCCAGCCAGATGCCCGTCATGATGTTGGTGCCCTGGGCCAGACACAGCAGGGGGAGCGTGGCCAGAACCAGGAGCGGGCTCCTGGCCGACGTGATGTAGGACAGGTAAACGGACCAGGGGATGCTCGAGACTTCCTGCTCTTCGGCCTGCATGAGCTCGCCCTGGGGCGGAAGCTTCTGCGCCAGCGGCATGCTGTGCTTGGGAGCGAGCCGCTTCACGGGGGTTTTCACCGGCGTACTCGGACTGCCGACTTCCCCTGCCTCCCCCCCCTTCTTCTCCTCCTCCGCCTTCCCAGGCTCGCCCGTGTCGTCCCCGTTGGCGTCGGCGGCGCGGACCATGTCGGCAAAGGTCGGGTGGTGGGCCATGAGGTTATCGTACGTATCGCAGGCCACCACGCGGCCCTCGTCAAGCCAGAGGATGCGGTCGCACTGGGGCCAGAGATGAGCGTGGTGCGTCACCAAGATGCGGGTGCAGGGTGCCAGCAGGCCGCAGATGGCCTGCTCAAACATGTGCTTGCCCACGTAGGCGTCGACGGCGCTGAGAGGGTCGTCCAGCATCAGCATCTCGGCGCGCGAGTAGACGGCCCGGGCCAGGCTGATGCGCTGCTTCTGGCCGCCCGAGAGGTTGATGCCGCGCTCGCCGATCTCGGTCGCGTCGCCGTGGGCCAGGATGTCGAGATCGCGATCCAAGGCGCAGGCACGAATGACCTGGTCGTACCATTCGTCGTCGAAGGCCTGACCGAAGAGGATGTTTTCCCGCACCGTGGCGTTCTGGATCCAGGCCGTCTGCGTGCAGAGCGCCCGCGAGCCGCCCCAGACGAAAGAGCCCGCCGTGCGCCGCATGTCGCCCGCGAGGGCTGCCAGGAGCGAGCTCTTACCCGCCGCGACGCCGCCGATGACGGCCAGCAGCTCGCCCCGGCGCACGGCGAAGTCGACGTCCAGGAGCTGGAACGGCCGCCTGGCCGTCTGGTCCCCGTCCGTCTTCGCGCCCCCGGGGGCCGGCGCGTCGCCTGTCTGCATGGTCTGCTCCCACGTAAAGCTGGCGTCTCGGACCACGACGGCCTCGTCCATCTGGGGGTCGACCTCGACCTTCTCGATCTCCTCGGCGGCCAGGTACCCCTGGATGCGCAGGAGCGACGTCCAGCCCTCGGAGGCGAGGCCCAGGACGACCGGCAGGTAGTTGAGGGGCATGCGGAGGCAGTTGAACAGGGCCATGGACGAGAAAACCACGGCGGCCGAGATGGGGTGCCCCGTCAATGCCCAGGTCAGGAAAGCAAACATTCCGGCGATGACGGGCAGCACCTGGCCCAGCGTCGTCACCACGTTCCGGATCGTCATGTACCGCTGCAGCGCAGCTGTCTCCTCGTTCCGGACCTGACCGAGCCGTTCGAGAAAACTGCTCTCCCAGCCCAGGTACTTGACGAGCCGGATCGCCTGTAGGGTCTCCTGCATGAGGCCGACACGCCGATCGATGAAGTCGTTTAAATTTGCGCGGCGACGCATGAGCACCTGGACCGTCTTGATCAGCACCGCCATGATGAATATGACGCAGGCGAAACCGGCCAGCGCGCTGTAACCGAGGTTCGCGATAAGCAGGGCCATGCAGATGAGGATGACGAGGGGAGCCGTCCAGACCATGTGAACCATGGCGACACAGGAATCGATGCGGGTGGCGTCCATGGACTGGAGGTTGATGACGCGACCGGTCGTCCACCCCGCCGGCTCCTTCTTTCTCCCCTGTTCCTTCTTGGCCCTGCTCTCCTCGCCCTCTTCCTTCTTGCTCTTTGGGGGCTCTTCCGGCTCCCCGCCCGCGGCGGGCCCCTCGGCTGCCTGGCCGTCCTCGCCCGGGGCCTTGCCGCCCGCCCTCGCGCGACCCGAGATGCGGATCGATTTCTCGAAAATGAAGGTCGTCAGAACGGCGCGCATCTGGCCGCCCACCAGGGAGCCGCGGTACAGGAAGTGATTGTTGGTGAAGCTTTGCAGGATCTGCATTACCAAGATGCCGACCAGGAGACCGATGCCGTGCTCGATGGGCGGCGGGGGGCGATCGGGGAAAAACTGCGCAACGTACGAGTCCTGGACGAACTGGATGAGGTAGCGCAGGGTGTAGGGAGAGGCGACGGTGAAGAGGTCGGCCGCGAGCCTGCAGATGCCGGCGATCCAGAAGTCGCGCTTGAAGGTGGTGTACAGGGCCCAGAACAAGGGGTTCTTGGTGCCGTTGGCAACGCCCGCCCGGTAGATGGCCTCGGCCGTTTCGCCGTGGAGTTCGACACTGCGCGCAGGGCTGACGAGATAGATGTCGTTGGCCTTCAGCGCGCGCCTGTAGCCCGTCTGGGGAGGCTGGGTGTCAGTCGGCCGTCTCGCCGCATGCGCACGACGCACGGGAATGGGAGCACTCACTGTCATGAGGGGGGACACCCAGCTGAAGGCGAGCTTGCTCAAGACGCCGGCTTCATACTCGGGACAGGGCCGGCGCTGTTCGGGCACGGGGGGCACGCGCCTCCAACGGTCCAGCAGGCGCCCCCATGGACGCCGGGGCTTCGCGGCCTCGACGTCGCGGCGGCTCCGGCTTGTGTTTCTGCTTCGGCTCCCGCCGCCGTCACTGCGGTCGCCGCCGGGAGCCCCCGCGGCGGCCTCCCCCCCCGCCTTCGGGAGGCTCGCATCGCTCGCCATGCCGTCCTTGATGGACGCGACGGGGGGTTTCCTCGGGGCCCAGCCCGGGCCGGGCCCCGGCATGTCGACCAGCTTGACCTCGTCCTCCGCAGTCGTAGTCATGGTGGCGGCAGTGGAACAGCACGCCGGCACAGGCTCGGGGGCGGATGGGAAAGGAGAGGCAGAGAGTCGAGGGAGCCGCGGGCAGGACGGAGTCTTGTCGGGAGGCCATGGCACCGTCGCCGCTCCTTTTTGCGATCCCGAGCCCCCGCCGCCCATGCGCGCGCCGAGCACCACTGCAGCAGCGGGCCCCGGGCGAGGGCTCGCCCGCCTTGTCTGGGCCTGCGTGCAAGTGGCGGCCCCTGGCTTACCATGCTGCCCGAAGGGGCCCGGCCGCCCCCTTGGCGATCCTCCCACGCGGGGCGAGGGCCGGGGAGGGCAGCTGGTCACGCTGCGTCCGTCGCGCGTGGGCCGACCGGGGAAAGAGGGCGTGGGCGGCAACGCGGCTCTCGCTTTCGTTCCGCTGTCCGCAGGTGGGCCCGTCGCGCGTGGGCCGTGTCGTGCCAAGCCGGTTTGGGCCCAGGCAGCAGGGAATGCCGCTGTCATCCGTGTCAGCCAGACGCTCCCGGCGCGGCCCTGGCTGACAGCTCAGCCGCAGCGTTTGCCGGGCCAGCACCGTCGAGGCCGTCCGCGTCAGGGCCAGGGCGCGCCCAATGCCAGCGCCGCCGTCCCCAGCATCCCTGCCCGGCACCGGAGCCCCCAGAGCGTCGCCCCAGGGCGGCGGCAGGCACGGCAAGGACGCCGGGGAGCTACGCGTGCGCCCGCCTCCAGCACGGCGCGCAGGGACGCGGCGACTATATGGGGTGGCGACGCCGCCGTGCCCTCGCCGTCGCGGGCAGCCGACACAGGCCACGCTTCATCGGCACGACCGTCGTCTTCCCGCTTGCTGCTCTGGGCCGAACGCCTCTGCCGAGCACCGCCCGCGTCGATCCTCGGCTCCCCTCGCGTAGCGTTTGGGGCTGCAGCGCCGGAGCCCGCCCCCCCCCCCCCCCCCCGAGAAGACACCCCTCCCCTCGCAGGCAGGCTCTCCACCGCTGGCCATGGCGCCCACGCTGCCCCAGATCGAGCTGGACACGACGCTCGCAGACCTGTACGCGCTCGACGGCGGCGATGCGCGGGAGATTGCCCTGGTCATCGCCGTGCCACCGCCCGGCGGGCCCGTTGCCGCTTCTTTGCCCCTAAACACCAAGTTTCCCTACCAGGCCCCCCATTACCCCAAGCTTGGCAACGACGTCTACGCCCACATATGCCTTGGCGCGGCGGCCCAGCACCATGGCTTCGTGGCGGGCCCCATGCCCGTCCACCTGTTTGACCTGGACAGGTCGGCGTTCGAGTCGGTGACGGCCCTGGCTTTCAATTCGACGCCCGGCCACCGCCTCGACGCCGAGCGCGTCTACGGCCAGCTGGCGCCCCAGCAGCGGCCGAGGCTGGGCTTCATCAGCGATCCGGCGCAGTTCAAGCCGGCGCCCGGCGAGAAGGTCGTCTCGTACACGCCGCTCGACTGCCTGGAGCCGTACGAAACCGTGGTGGACCAGGCGGTCCACTACGAGTTGCTCTCCAAGCGCAGCCTGGCCGCCGCCGGCCTGCCCACGCCGCCGACCGAGGTTTTGGAGTGCCAGCTCGGCGTTGCCGACGTCGAGGACCCGTGGCTGGTCGACGAGGAGGCCAAGCGCCTCGTGGCGGCGGTCCGCGACCACGCGCTGCCCTTCGTGCTCAAGTTCCCTCAGTCCCTTGCCGGGCAGGGGGTTTTCGTCCTCCGGGACGAGCAGGACCGCGCGCGGTGCCTCGAGCTGCTGGAGAACGAAGTGCTGTCCATGATCCGCACGTTGACCGAGGAGAGCGCTCGCCTGCGGCCCGTCAGCCTGATCCTGCAAGACCTGCTGCCCGGAAGCGCCGTCGCGCTCTCGTTCTTCGTCACGAAGACGGGCCGGGCCGTCTTCACCGGCTGCTGCGAACAGGTCATCGACAGGCGGGGCATTTGGAACGGCGCCGTCATCGACTACCGGCGCCAGGGGGCGCTGCAGGCGCTGTACGCCGACACGATGAACCAGATAGCCGCCTACGTCCACTCCTGGGGCTTCTACGGGCCCTTGGGGGCCGACATCATGTTGGATGGCAGCGGGCATCAGTTCGTCATCGACCTCAACGTGAGGCTCACCGGCAGCTACGTCCTGGGCCTGCTTCGGGGGCACTTTTCCGAGCGTCGCGACCTGCACCACGCCTCGCTTCTCACGCCCATCGCATTCCGGGGTGACCGCGCTCAGTTCGAAGACCAGTTTGCCGCCGAGTTGACGGATGGTAGCATTGTCATCGCCGGCTGGTGTTGCGGCCGGGGTGGCCCCGCGGGCATCTTCCGGTACAGCGTCGGCAGCGTCGTCGTGGCCGGTCGGGACCAGGCCGAACTGTTTGCCCTCATAGAGCGAGTAAACAGTATCTCTATCAAGCGATGACGGCCGGGCGTGTATTTTTAGATCGGCAATCCACTGCGTACCTTGAGCTATCTGACCGTCCTCCTCTTGACCTGCCGGCGGTGGATGGCGCAGTCGAGCTACGCCAACCCCGGTTCTGGACCTGCAACGTGGGGCTAGTAAACTACGCGCTAGCAAGTAAGCTGCAGTGTGGGGCTTATAAGCTGCAATGTAGGTAAATCCATAAGCGTTCATGGGCTGTAAAATTGGTCTTGTTCTTGTAAAAACAGGCCTAAAAAGTAGAATACAATGTGGGGCTAGCAAGCTGTGGAAGTGGGGCTAATGGACTATTATTGTTCCGATCCTTCAGAGACCCGCATTGTAGTCTACTAGCCCCACATTGCAGGTCCAGAACAGGGGTTGGCGTAGCTCGACTGTCAACACCCGGCGGTGCGGCGTATGCGCATCGCCTCTATGAGCTAGCCTCGCGTGCCGGTGAAAAAAAAGACTCGGGTTCGTACGGAGCTAGCAAACGCTGCCCGCCTGGCCTCGTAGTCCTGCAAGTGGATGTGCGTGGCGTGTGCAGTAGGGAACAGATCGGGGGAGGTCAACCCCTGTCGCTTAAAAAAATAAAAATAAAAACCCTGGACGCGCTGACGGCCGGAACCCAAAGTACCGCCAGCAAGCACGTGTCTTGTCCATAAAGTCTCGTCGTAGTAATCATACGGCGCGGAAGGGCAAGGTGGGAAGGGCTGTCGGACTGAGACGAGGGCATCGTGGTCATCGGTCCAGGTGGCTGACAGGGTGCCAATGGCCCCATTTTTCCATACCTGGGGGGGGGTCCCTGCATGTCAGAACGGTCACGACGGTCAGAACGGTCGCGACGGTCAGAACGGTCACGACGGTCATAACGGTCATAACGGCCAGATCAGGCCCGTCAGACCCCTGGCCGCGTACGGAAGAAGGAGCCGTGGGACTGGGGCCGTCGAGCTGCACACGGGTCTGGCCACCGTCGTGGCATCGGCTGGGTTTCGTGAGGCGCGCCCCCCCACGGTTGCCCACGGCCTCCGGCTCGCGGGCGCGACACGGGTCCCCGACGAGCTCTGGGGCCAGTGATATCCAGGGCCGGTTCCCACGCCTCCTCGCCCAGCTCCTATTTTGCTCCCCTGCCCCGGCCCACCCGTTTCTTGCCATCTAAAGCCCAGCGGGAAGCAGTCCGGTGCCGGGCTTTGGGAGGCGAACTACTTAGACAGCACGTGCCTGGGTAAGAGCCAAGACTCCTCCTCCCGGCTGGCAGCATGTTGGCCAGCAGCACAGAAAGAGACCACGTTGGTCGCATCGCCCGGCTCCTGGCCATCCCCATCGCCCTGCTCGTACTCGGAAGCCTGCTCGGCCAGGCGCGGCGGTGGTTTCGGCGCCGGGCGATTGCGCGGTCCGCCGGCTGCGCCGCACCGCCCCGGCTGCCGCAGTTGGAGCACGTGCTGGGGCTTCAGAACATCCGGCAGATGCTCCAGGCTGTCAAGCAGAAGCGCATGCTGGAGCTGGGCTTGGAGCGCTACACACAGGTCGGCAACACCTTCTCGACGGCGGCCCTGGGCAAGGTCTTCGTCCACACCATCGAGCCCGAGAACCTCAAGGCCGTGTTGGCGACCAACTTCCGCGACTTCGGCGTCGGCCCGCGCATCGACATCTTCGGCCAGCTCCTGGGCGCCGGGATCTTCACGACCGATGGCCAGGCCTGGGAGCACTCGCGCGCCCTGGTGCGGCCCAACTTCACCAAGATGCAGATTGTGGACCTGGCCACCTTTGAGGACCACCTGCAAAATCTCTTCCGTCGCATCCCGGCCGACGGGGCCTCCCTGGATCTCCAGGCCCTGTTCTTCCAGTTGACGCTCGACAGCGCCACCCACCTGCTCTTCGGCCGCTCGGTGCACTCGCTGCTGGCGGCGCCCGATTCGGCCGAGATGAGGTTCATGTCCGCCTTTGACTTGTCCCAGGCCCGGGCCCAGCTGCGCCCGCGCAGCAGGCTCGTCCGAAAGTACTGGCGCGACGCCGAGTTCGACGAGGCCTGCCGCGTCGTGCACGCCTTCGTCGACCGCCTCGTGGCCGAGTTGCTGGCCGACGACAAGGCCGGCGCCGCCGGCGCGACGCCGGCGCGCTACGTCTTCCTCCGCGAACTGGCCCGCGAGACGCGCGACCCCCAGAGACTGCGGGACGAGTGCCTCAACGTGCTCCTCGCCGGGCGCGACACCACAGCCAGCCTGCTGAGCAACACCTTCTTCGTCATGGCCCGGCGGCCCGACGTCTGGGAGAAATGCCGCCGCGAGGTAGCCACCCTCGAGGGCCGCCTGCCCAGCTACGAGACGCTGCGCGGCCTCAAGTACGTACGGAACCTATTGAACGAGAGTAAGAACCCCCCACCCACGCGCAATCCCCCCGTGCGCCATGAAGTACCCTCGAGCCGGGCGCTGACGCAAGACCTACGTAGGCCTGCGCCTCTATCCCGTGGTGCCCCTGAACAGCCGCTACGCCAAACGCGACACCGTAATCCCCGTAGGAGGTGGCCCTGACGGCAAGAGCCCCGTGCTCATCCGCGAGGGACAAGGCGTCAGCTACTCCTTATATGCAATGCACCGGCGCCGGGACCTCTACGGGGACGACGCCCACGTCTTCAATCCCGACCGCTGGGAGGACCCGCAACTGCGCCCCGGTTGGGGATACCTCCCCTTCAACGGCGGCCCCCGCATCTGCGTGGGACAACAATTTGCCCTTACCGAGGCCTCGTATGTCGTGGTACGCATGCTGCAGCGATTCTCCGCCATTGAGAGCCGCGACGCCCAACCCTGGACGGAGAATTTGGGACTGACCACCTGCTCCCTGAATGGCACCCAAGTGGCGTTGTATAGGGATTCGTAGCACGAGACGGTAGCCACTCAGGTTCTGGAAATCCCACGAGGTTGACTTGGCCCTCGCTTCCCGTTTCTTCTTGATACCCCCGTGGCCGTACTGTTACTCAAGTGCATCATCGTTTGCTCCTGCACATTTTTATTGGTGGTTGAGGGGTTATTCTTATCTTACGTCATTAAGCAGGTTGCGTCCCAGATGTTTTGAACCCCACATGGTACTCTATGAATTAATTTGGTTAGGAGATATCCACGTGGAGGGAAGCAAGCATTTAGCCGGCGAGGTGAAACATCCATCGTACCCAGTATCCATACATGATAAGTGCCCAGCAGGCAGGCAAAATGGGATGCCCTGATAAACCCATGACCGATCCCGTCCTAGTGAGATACGTTTATTGCATCAGAGTGGCTATGTGAAGCTAAAGCATTAATTTTGCCGCTGGTAATTGCTCTTGACTGTGGCCGGCATCAAAATCCAGGTCTTCGGATTCACCCGGGCCGTCTTTGCTAACCACCATAGACCCCCCACTTAGTCTGATATCATTACAGGAAGCCATAAACGGTGTAATAGTTGGGAAGAATACCAATATACTTTCACAAACACAAAGTCTCTCCGAGGGGAAAGGATAATGTGGAGAAGAAGAAAAAAACGGAAAGCGAGCAAACTACCAGCCCGGTACCTGTTTGGCCCGGACCCAGATTCCCTTCAGGGGTTTGCTGGAGAAGGCGCCCCCGGACAGGGGCACATTCTTCTCGTCCATGTCGGCGGCGTCATTGAGGCTGAACTCGAACCGACCGATCCAGCAGGCCAGCATGCAGGCCATCTCGGCTTTGGCAAAGTTGCGGCCCATGCAGTCGCGCGGGCCGTGGATGAAGCTCATCAGACCGTATTTGGAGCGGAGGCCGCCGGTGCTGTCGTAGCGGCCCGTCTGCTCGTCGTACCAGCGGCCGATGTCGAAGCGATCGGCATCGGGGCCCCAGATGCGCGCGTCGCGGTTGATGCCGGCGATGGGCAGGACGATCTTGGTCGAGGCCGGGACAAAAACGCCCTGGATGTGGGTGTCGACGACGGCGGTGCGGACGATCATGGGGATGGGCGGCCAGTAGCGCAGGACCTCGGCACAGAAGGCGTTGAGCAGCGGCATCTCGTCCAGCTCGAGACGGGATGCGGCGGGCGCCTCGGCGCCGGCCGCAGGGGTCGGGAGCCGAGCGCGGATTTCGGCGCGGATCTGGGCCTGCAGCGCCGGCCGGCGGCACATCTCGTAGACGCCCCAGGTGATGGCCACCGACACGGTCTCGTGGCCGGCGCCAAGCATCGTCATCATCTGCGTGACGAGGTCGTCATCCTCGAGCTCCTTGTTGCGGTCCCGCAGCAGCGCGCTGACGATGTCGCTGTCGTGCAGCTCGCCGCGCGCCAGCCGCGCGCGCTTCTCGCGCACCGTGTCGCGGCAGACATCGCGCATCGCCCGCGTCGCTGTCTGCACGTCCGTGTTGTGCCGCATAGGGAGGCTGTCAATGATGCGCTCGGGAATGGCGAACTTGAGGCAGCACAGGATCTGAAACCAGCGCGTCGGCTCGAAGACCATGCGGTAGTGGCGGATCAGGGCCGAGTTGGGGTCGGCAATAGCGCCGAAGTCCCGGCCGAGGGCGGCCGCCGAGATGACGTCCAAGGCCGCCATGCTGGCCAGCTCGCCGATCTCCAGCTTGTCCGACTGGTGTTTGCCCGTGGCCGGCGAAGTCGTGGCGCGCACATGGTCCATCAGCTTCTCCGTCGCCTCGACCGCCTTGGCCCAGTAGATGTTCTGCTGCGCGCGGATGTGCTTCATGGCGAAGCTGGGAAGCAGCAGGCGTCGCTGGCGCTTGTGCTCCTCGCCGTTGACCAGCACGATGCCGGGGCCCAGGATTTGCTTGGCCATGAAGGACAGGTGAATGGGCTGGATGAAATCATCCATGCGCGTAAGCACCTCGGCCAGCGCCTCGGGCGACGTGACGACCACCCGCTCGCAGTTCAGGAGGCCTAGGAAGCGGAAGATACCGTTGTGCTTCAGTGTGCGGTTCCTGTCCCGGTCAGCTTGCCGGCCTGTCCCCCGTTCGCTTCTGCTCCTTTCCCGGGTGCAGCACCGCCCCGTCAACTGCCGACAGGGTCATTCTTACCATTCAGCGGCCCCGGCCCCGTTGGCTTCGCTAAATGTGCGGTGCGCATAGCCGTTCCAGACGCTCCGGCCCTCCTTGCGCGCACAGGAGCGTCAGCTGGGGGTCGCAGGGCCCGGCTCGGGCAAACACTCACAGTGGGCTCGGGGAGATGGAGAAGCGGCGACAGATACTTCGGCCGTATCATGATACGGTAGAAGCACCAGGCCAGGATGCAGCCGGTCCATAAGACGGCGTAGGTGGCGGCGAAGCGTAGGCTGGGAAACGGCGGAGTCAGCTTGGGCCATAGTATCGACATCCCATAGAGCGTGAGGGCGGACCCCGCCGTCATCAGCTTGAACGGCGACGCGATGTAGCTGTCCATGGCGGCGTGGTTGTTGGTCGGCAGAAGCTTGCCCGGCTAGGACGGGATAGCGCACCACTGCTGCATGGGGCCGGGACCATGTATATCTATCGCGACAGGGAGGAAGGGGGACGACGCTGTGAATGCGTCCATGCCATTGCGTCTCCCCCTCGGCCAGCCTCGAGCTGTCTCTTCATGGCCATTCTGGGCAGGCGAGCTGTCAACAGGCGAGGCCCCCTCCCCGGCTCTCCCACTTGTTGGCGGCCTGGTGTCCCTTTGCTCCAACCGGGACCGTCAGCCTGGAAGCGACGCTTCCGTGGCCCGGGTCTGCAGCCTCGCTATGGCCCAACGGCCCTGTGCTGACGGTCATGGTTTATGTGCGGCCCGGTCTGGTGAAACATGCATATCACGACCCCACGCACGACCTTCAAGGCAGGGCTTCAGCCGTGGCGTGGGGGCACTGGGAACGAGAGATGAACCCCCTTCTGTCGCAGACCACGCTCTACTCCATGTGTGAGGAGTACCCCTATACTGCCCGACTACCCTTGGACGCACGTCCCTGATTGCCCCCACTCCTGCCGTCATGTATCCCAGGAACATGACGGCGCCTGTCATAGCCTCCTTCCGCTCTCGTGGTGGATCCGCTCGTGGGGCCATTGTGTGGATGTAGCGCTGGGAAAGTCCCTGCTCAGTCCGCTGGTTAAGCTTTACGGGCTCCAGGGGGGGGGGGGGGGGGGGGGGGGGGGGGGGGCTTGGCGCCGCAGGGGTTGGACTCGGTTTGCCGTCAGACTAACCCACTCCCCACTCTCGCTCTCGCGATCGTTTCCTCCACCTCTCTGTTTGCCTCGTCTTGTCTGTCTCCCCGGTGCCCCCCGTCTTTCCGCCGGGGCTTAGGTGCTCGCAGCGCTGTCGGCATCGTCATCGAGCTATAACATCTCGAACGAGCCCGAAGCACCGTTGCAGGACGACACCCCGTCTGACCCGGGGCCGTCAGGTGCCGCAGCCAATGCCTCTCATTTCTCGGGAACGAGAGCGACCAGTCGAGTGGTATGCATACGTGATGGACTCGGCAAAGGTGTTGAGGGTCGGCGGCGGGAAACTTGGTTCTGGACTGTCCTCGGGCTCTGGCTTACAGATGGCAGTACCAGATTCGGCCCTACGTATAAAGAAAATTGCCTCTGCCCCCGGCAAGGGTTTCTGAACCTTAATAGTAGCTCTCCCCATCCGCGTCTTAGCAGAGCCGAGTCTCGTCTTGGCATTATCAACCTCGAGGTCCTCTCAACCGCGATTTCCCATCTCCACCACACCGCAACCGCCCATTGCCGCAGTCAGAGAAGCCGGCCACTTTGCTCCTGCTGGGCTATACGCTTCCTCCTCTAGCTTTACCGCTCGACTGCATTGCACTGCACCCGCACCCCTCCCGAGGGACTCAGGTGGACCCTTCCACGCCATGGCCGAGCTGGGAGTCTTCACCTATCGTGACGCCGTCGCCGTCGTCCAGATGGTGTGCTTCGCCATTTTCCTGGGCTTCGGCTTCCTGCTGTGCTCCCGCCATGGCTTCAGCCGGAGCTCAGGCTGGCTGATCCTGCTGACCTTCTCGATCCTCCGCCTGCTCGCATCGTCATTTCAGTTGGCCACAATCAACTACCCTTCGCGCTCCGTCTACGGTGGGGCCCTCATCTGCCAGTCTATCGGTCTCTCCCCCCTGACCGTTCTCAATCTCGGTCTGTTGTCGCGTGTGTACGTATTGCTGCTACCCTCCTCTTCCCCCCCCCCCCCCCCCCCCCCCCGAAAAGATTTCAAAAGACACGGCCCGGGTTGCTAATGCGAGCGTTCCACCGTGACAGGAACCGCTTCGTCAATATCATCAGCAAGAAGACGTTCACCATCCTGACCCTCATTTCGCTCACCGCCATTGCGCTTGCTATCCATGGCGGCAGCAAGGCGGCCAGAAGCTACGGGTCCAACGTGACAAAGCTCGAGTCTAACACCGAGATGCGTGTGGCCGTGGTCCTCTTCACGGCCTGTTACCTCGCCGCCTGCCTCATGTGGTGTGGTCTTCTAAGGCAATGGAGTTTGATGCCCAAGCCCGAGCATAAGGCGCTGATTTGCTTTGCCCTCTGCGCGCCTTTCGTCGCCGCCCGTTTGCTTTACTCTCTCATCGGCGACTTTTCCAACGACATCCGTTTCAGTCCCCTGTTTGGTGATGTCACTTTGTTTCTCGCCATGAGCGTCCTCATGGAGATCATTGCTGTTCTTATCTGTGTGGTCACCGGCCTTCATTTGCCTATCCTCCCCAAAGAGATGCTTGAGCCGGGTCACAGCCAGGAGTCAAGCATGCCTATGAGCCGCCGTTGATTGGTGCAACGGCCCAAACCCTTATAGGCCGGCCCGCGGGAGCTGGGGGGTGCAACGGGGCCAAAGGACGGCTGGAGCGAGCTGGTTGACCTGAAAGGGATCCAGTCTCTCCCATTGGTGCCTCTTGCCGTGTCTGGGTTTGCTGTTGGTATTATTGTACATCGATATCACGTCTAATATATCACTTAGCAATTCGGTCGCAGTGTCTCCCGTTCTGGTCGGTTTTCGTGAGCCCTCTGCCACTTGTAGCTACCTCATCTGTTTTGTTTCAAATGGATAATGCTATTCTGATTAACGGATCTCCTCTTATAGGGCTTGAAGTCCACATGTGTGTCTTGTTGTGCTTTGGGCTACGGAGATTTGTCCCCGCAGGGACACACGTCGTGCTATCCGTGGATTCTCGTCCCCGTGCTACAATAAACGCGGCTATACAATTCCGATACCCAGCAGTCAACGGCGGGCCCGGACGCCCACGTGTCCGGCCGCCTTGGCCGACTCTGGGGTGCATATAGGCCGCAGAATGCCGCCCGTCATTACCCCGGCCCTCTTGTCTCTCTGCCCTGCCTAGCCTTGGCTGAGATGCGTGACCGTGGGGCGGACCCCGGATCCGCTACCGGCGTGACGGTGCTGACTCGTGGGGGTGGGTCCGAAATTTGCTGACCGAAGGGCGTCGTGAACCAGCAACGACCCGATGATTTGATGACGTCCATGCCCGAAGTCCTGGTCAGCGTTGTGGTCGGCCGCTGCCCGTCGAGTAGGGAGAGGGGGGGCAAGACCGGCGGCCTTGGACACAGCATTAGGCACGGACGCGGGTGTGATGGGGGCATCGGTTCGGGCACGGCGAGGTGAAAGCTCTTATACGCACGTCGCGACGCCTCGGATGTCGTCGCCGTATCCTGGTACGGGGTTGTCACTTACCTCTGCCCACCGCTGCCCATCGCCCGCCAAGCGGCTCTCCGCTTCCACTTCACGTCCCCACGCCCTTACCCCAGCACCACCCGCCATGGCGGCCGTTGCGATCCCCCCCGTCCAGCGGGCCATCGTTGCCAACGAGAAGCTTGATTTCAGCGTGTCCATCTCGGCGCCCACGCCCGAGCTAGAGGCCGATGCTGTCCTGGTCCGCACCGAGGCCGTCGCGCTGAACCCCGTCGACACCAAGATGGTCGGTCCCTTCGTGGCCCCGGGCGCCATGTACGGCTTTGACTGCGCTGGCGTCGTCGTAGCTGTGGGGCCCGGCGTGACGCGCGACATCAAGGTGGGCGACCGCGTGTGCGGCTGCGCCGACGGCATGAATCGCTTCCGGCCGACCTGCGGCGCGTTCGGCGAGTACGTGCAGCTCGACGGCGACATGGCCCTGAAGATCCCCCCGTCCATGGGCTTCGAGGAGGCCGCCGGCATGGGCATGCGCATTGCTACCGCCGGCATGGCCATCTTCCACTCGCTGGGCATACCCACCGACCTGCTGCTGTCGCCCGCCCGCGAACCCTTTCCCGTCCTGGTGTACGGCGGCTCTACATCGACGGGCACCATGGCCATCCAGTTGCTCAAGCTGTAAGTGCTGATTGGTTATGTCTGTCACCCCCTTCCGGCCCCCTCGTCTGACCGGACCCCTCATCCCCAGGTGCAACTTGACCGTCATCACGACGTGTTCCCCGCGTAACTTCGACCTCGTCAAGTCGTATGGTGCCGATGTCGTCTTCGACTACAAGTCACCGACCTGCGGTGCCGACATCCGGGCGCACACCGGCAATGCGCTCGACTACGCGCTCGACTGCATCACCGAGGAGTCGTCCATGAAGATCTGCTACCAGGCCATCGGCCGCTGCGGCGGCAAGTACACGGCGCTGGACCCGCACCCGGCATCTACACGCAAGGTCGTCGAGCCCGACTGGATCCTGGCCAGCAAGCTGGGTGGCAAACCGTGCAGCTGGCCGGCGCCGTACGGCAACGACGGCGAGCCGGCCGTGAAGGAGTTCGCTCGGCCCTTCTTCACCGTGATCCAGCAGCTTTTCGATGCCGGCAAGCTCACGCCGCATCCCACCCGCGTGGAGCCCAACGGGTTCGAGGGACTTCTGGATGGTGTGAACCTGATCCGAAAGGGCGAGGTCTCGGGTCAAAAGCTTGTCTACCGGGTGAGCGAAGCCAAGTCGGCCTAGGCGGGGGGTTTATTCTGTGAGTGAGGATAGCGCCGTTTCGTCGTTACAGACCGTGCTGGGACACTATCTTGGGCGTTGCAATTCCGCGCTTTGGGCATGCCCCCCCACCCATTTCTACTTTTCCTAGTGTTCTGTGTCGCTGCGTGTCATTTGACACCACTTCCACCTTTCAAGCGTCTGGGCCTTCGCTTGGCCCTGTTGTGTATTGGGAACTAGATATCCGAAACAGGCGACCACCGTGGTTGCCACGGCGATCCAGGTTGTAATCCACACAAACTGCCTGACTCCCTCAAGTCCACTAGCCCAAGGTTATATCGATCGGTGTGAGCAGCATTAGAGTTTGCCTAAACTCTAAAGAGTATGATCCCGTCAGCTCGGTGAGGTATCGCCAAAGTATAAAACTTTAAAAGAACTACAAAAGAACTGGATAAAGTCTTTCAAGCAGGTAATATCGGTATGCCAGATCGCAGATACAAAAATACCCTACACCGAGGCGACAGGACGCGTAAGAGAGTACAGAGTCCTGGCAGCCCACGCGGTACAAATGCACCTGAAGATTAGCAACCCAATGCAGCCATGGGGAGTTCTTCTCCCGTTGTTTGCGGTGGTAGTATGGTGCTGCTGATTTCCTGACAGAGATTGCTACTGAGCCATCAAGCCTGTCCTCGAATAAAGCACATAAGTACCGCCAGACCACCACCAGACGTGTACAAGGGCCAAAGAATTCAGGGGAGTGCGCCGATGAGGTACGGTTCCTGATGAACAAAAAATTTCGTTTCTCTCGCTGCTCGATGGGTACCCAACAGACAGGGAACCACACGCGTTCCAGAGCGTGGTGGAGAAGTTGCAAAATGAGCCCTATCCCACTGCCCGGCTGTCCTCGCTCGTTCTCATAATCTGCATGACAAGTTTCGAGATGTCCTCGGGCATGGAGGGCACTACATGGCCGCCTTCGAACTCCATAAGCCGCGACCTCCCTGGCTCGCACTGGGCGGCGATCTGGCGGCCTTCGTCCGCCCATTCATCCTGGTTTCCTACAACGTGGCAGGTGAAGCCAGGGAAAAGACTACTACCGGACGACTTAGCCAGGGCCGCCAACTCGGACGACGCGGTCTTGAGAACGTTGCCGCCACGGCCGTCGCCCGTAGCAGCGCCCATCATAACGCAGAATCGAAGGTTGGCCCATTCCCGCGAGCCCGTGCCTATTTGGAGGCCCAGGAGAGCCATGGCGGCCATGGCGCCTTGGCTGAAGCCTATGATGCCCACAACAGCGGTGGAACGCACCCCCTGGGCGCGGATCTGGGCGAAAACCCATTGCCGGATCTCCAGCAGCTCGAGAAGGCGTGCGCCGGCCTGGTCGTGCCGAGTCTGTCGGAACCAGCGCCAGTAGGGGCCGCTGTCTGCAAAGAGTGGCAAGATGCCGGGGCCGGGCCGGCTCTGGCAGGGTGCATCGATGTAGAGAATATCGAAATAGGGAGCCAAGGCCTTGGCAAGCATGTAGCTCTGGATACGGAAGATGGCAGCCGAGCTTCCGGCGCCGTGTAAGCACAGCAGGACGGGCTTGGGGGCCATAGGCGCTATGGTCCGATGGTCTGGTCGTGCGGTGGAAAACAGCGAGAGGTAGGCTAGCAGTCGAACTCGCCGGCGGCGCTGGCTTTGTGCTCGACAACACGCTCGTGACGGGTGAAGGGCCATCACAATGGAAGCAGGGAGATTCGCATATGTACAAAATGGGCGGGTGTGTGACCCGATGCGGCCGTCGGCAGGGGTAAGGAGAGCTGCTCCCCGGTCTGGCTGACCGCCCCGGAGCCCCGGTGCGAGTCATGCATATTGGCGAACAAGCCGGCGGGCGAAGGAAGAGATCCCGATATATCTCTGGACCTCCCGATTGCCTGCCGGCCATGGTTGGTAGGGAACCTGGCGCGCCGGACCGGTGGACAAATCACTGTTGCTGGAAGCGGATATTTGCTTCATTCCCCACACCCACGTTGCACGCCTGCACGTTCAGGCACGGTATGCAATGCAGCGCGCCTGCCAGCGGGTTGGCCGGGCTGACCTGGCCTGCCCTGCCTGGTGCTCCCGAGTCATGTCGATTTGTTCACCTCTCTTTCCAGAACCTACCTACCTCTTTAAGTAGCGCGTCTGGTCGGGTTCCTGGCGGCTGGATAGGTTGGAATGGCCCCCCTGTTGCTGGGTCGGCCCCCACACGGACAGGGGTCCACGAGCATGTACTTTACCAATGGAACTAAATAATCCTGGTTCCTGGTTGGTTCTGAGCGACCTCTCCAGTACTATATTCGTAGGTCTATCCTTTGCTTACGGACTGCACGGGCCAAGTCTGGGGTCCCATGCCAAGACGGCCCGTTTGTTGACTCTCGCCCTCCCTCTCCCTCGCGAATTCTCCGACCAGCGATTGTCACACGGTTGTCGGCACCGGCTCCGTAGGTGTCGTTGGCCCGTTCAACCCGTATTTCGACCCCCTGGCCGGGCCATCCTTCTTGTCAGCCAGTGCTACGAGGTATAACTTTTGCATCCCCGCCTGCCCTCGCCTCCTTCTGTCCCACTCGGTTTCGTCCCACTCGGTTTCGTCCCCCGGCGTCCCCCCCTTGCTGTCTGTACCGTCACTACCCGGTTTTGCGTTCTCTGCCTGCCAGCCAGACATAATGGCTGTGCCCATGGGACACGCCGCGTGCGTCCTCTATTGGCCCAGGGCACTCTCCTAATGGGTGCGACTGTCCACTGTGTACAACCACCCGCATGAATTGCCAAATACAGGCATACTGCATCGTCATCGGCGTCTCCAGGGTCCTGGCGACGGGGTGTGCTGGCGAAGCCGGACCCTGCTGAACTGGGGGGGTGTGGGGGAGGGGGGCAACGGATAGGAGTTCTTTTACCTTTCGAGACTCGGTGTCGGGATAAGCGCTCAGTCGCGCATGCCATGGGCTCGCAACCTGCCTTCCATTCCGCCACGTGCCCGCCTGTCCACTCCAACCCATGGTCTGATGCTTTGGTCTGATGAACTGACGACCAACGCCGTATAACAAGTTAGCACGCGAATTCCCAGTGTCAGCACGCGTTGCCCGAGCTTTGTCCCACTTCGCTATCCTCGCAACACCAGCGTCAGACCAAGGTCAGCAAGTAGCAGCAGCAGCAGCAGCAGCAAGAAGATCGTCACCCGTTGCCTGGAATGTGTGCCGAGGCCAACTGCGACAGAGCGTCGTCCTCGTCGGCTGCGGCGTCGCCCTCGCCCAGCTCCTCGTCCATTGGTCCCCGCAAGACGCGTTCCCAGAGTCCCAACTCCCTCGAAAGGAGACGCCTACAAAACAAGATTGCCCAGAGGAAACACCGTACGTAAAGGCCCCTCCTCCACTCCACTGCACCCGCGCGGCCTCATAGCCAAGACGGCCAAGCACGCCAAGCGATACGGCCAAGCACCCGGCCCAGTGTAGTCAATCCCCCACGGGGAGACCCTTAACTGAACCCCATCCACAGGGCAAAAGATTAAGGATCAGCAGCGGCTGGAGCAGCAACTGGAAAAAGAACGCCATCTCGGCGCCGGCGCTCATGCAATGGACTCGAGATCGCCCATGGACGGCTTCGACATGGCCGCAATGCGGTCGTGGGCGGCCGGGATGCAGCACGTGCCTTTCCATGCCGTGTCTCCGCTCGAGCCTGGCGGCCTCGGCGTGTGGCCAACGGATGCCTTTGCGTGCAGTTGCAACGGTGTCACCGGGCCCTGTCACCACCATCGCGAGCAGATGCGTGCACACTTGATGGCCATGGCCGTCCCGGCCTCGCCCCACCGCCAAACCGCGCCGACAGACCCGGGCTTCGCGAAGATGTCCTCCGGGGCCCAGCAGGCTTACTTGCCGCTCAACGAGGCTACGGGCGACCCAGGCGCCCTAGCCCAGCGTGACGCCAATGCCTACGACAGTCCGCACCTGGAGATGCAGGATACGGCGCCGCCCGGCCGCCGGTTGTCGGTAGGGAGCCTGCGCATGGGGCCTTCGCCCTCGGTGGCTTCGAGCACCGCCAGCTCCCTCAATATGTCGCCGCCTCTCTGGGCGCCGTCGGGCATGTGCAGCCGTGCCAGCTTCTCCCAGGAACATCAGAGCAGTCCCGACGCAAGCAGTGACGCCCAGAATGCCGCGCGCTTCAAAGCCATCCTCGACTTTATCCAAGGGGCCGGCTTCCCCGACTTCGACAGCATGGTGACAGCCTACTACACCGGCTCCTTTCAGAAGGGAAGCCAGGCCGAGGCGGCACAACGGGTGTCACGCTGCCGGCGTCTACGCAAAATGCTCAACAGCCTTCACGAGAGCGCCATGCACACCTGGCCGGCCTGGGAAGCTCAGGGCTACCGCGATAAGATTACAGAGGCGGCCCAGGACCTGTACGTCGCCGAGTTTGAGGCTTTGATGCAAGGGAGCGCCGGGCACAATATGTCGCCGCCGCAGCACCAAATGTACATGTTTGGAGACATGAGTCCAGAGCCGCGCTATTCGCACGTAGGCGGTAACCCGGTCGACCTGGTGCAAGGTGGGCGCGAGGACCTACAGAGCTTGTTTCGGGACAAGGTACGTGCTTCCTGTCAATTTCTCATCCCGCCATCTTCGGGGCAGGTGGACTGACCGTGATCCAGGTTCCCAACCTCTGGGGGCTCCTAACCGAAGTGGCTGCAACTGGGACACAAGGTGGCCAGGCCGGCGTCGTCGCTGCCGCAGCGCTTTCTCTTCTTTGTAATGCTTCACCAAGCCACGCCACGGGCCCGGTGGCCTTTTGACCAAACTTCATATTCCCATTCGGGTTGTCGTGGTATCCCCATCATGATCCTCGGCTCTTGAGGCGTTGCAGGTGTTTCCTCTGGATTTTGGCTTGGCGTTTGGGGGTTGGTTGTGGATTCCGCTTGGGTTGCGCAAGGGCGCAAAGGCGTGAAGAATGTTGGAGACCAGGACTCGCGATAGTACAATGGACAATTGTGGACGTGGGGCAGGGGATAATATGCAGAGGCTTTAAGTACTCTGTTCTGCACGCCAGCATCGAATCAAACGGTCATAATATAACAAGTTGCCGTACCTTCTGCCGACGTCAAGCGGCCCCATTCCCGAATAGCCGAAGCGATGGCCCATGGAAGCAGGAGCGAATCCATCAGACCAAGAGCCACTTGCATTTTGCATGTGTCGATATCTGTTCTTAGCAGAGTGACCCTGTAAGGTGTAATCGGTATCCACTGTTGTACCACGCCGACGAGTCTCTCGGCTTACTCCTTCTTAGGACTGTGTCATTGAAGGTCACAAGAGCTGTGGCTTTGGCCGGCTCACGCTACGATATTTCCCCTCTGTCCCCCCGGGTGGTCGAAGTGTAGAGGACTTTGCTGGTCCTGTGAAGGATCGATTCCGGCTTTGGTAGCTACGGTGGCTTTGTTTCATGATCTCACCGCCAGCTTGCTGAATCCTATGTCACCAAGACATGCCGGCGTTGGTACCGTAGCGCCTCAGGCTGAGCCGCGCGGCCTTGGCGATAGCGAGAGCGAGCTTCTCGTGGGGTCGTGGCCGTGGAGCGGAGAGAGGCGTTACCGGTCGCCAGGTCTCCCCTCTTCCTCTGAACATATAAGGAACGTCCGAGTAGCCAGACATCACAGGCCTTGGCACCGCGGACCATCCCGTTTCTACACCTCGCACAATCGCACGCACGCACACCATCAAGAGAGGACTGGACGCCGAGGGTCGTTCGTCCCCATCCGGCTGCTACAAGGCTACGAGGCTACGAGCCCGTGACGGGCAGAAATTACGCCGTGGTAGTGGACCGACTCGGGTTGGCCTGTTCATTTGGCAGTGGTACAGTAACGCCCGCGGGGCAACCCTTCTCCCACAGCAAGATTTTTTCCACGGTGCGCCAAGGAGAAGAGAAAGACGGTGCCTGTCTTTTGCCCATTCCGCGAATGTTCGGGCAGCGCTCGACTGGACAAGTTGTCGTTAAGGAAGGCCATCCTGGCGCTGACGAGGGCCCCATTCGGTCTGCTGGTCAGCAGTCCCCGCCCCGGCCGTCATCAGCCCCAGCACCATCCACTCTTGCGACAGCATAAGGGTCATACATGCAGGACACGACTAAGTAAGTACGCTGGGACCCCCACCCCCCTGTCTGGCCCCGAGCCAGGCCCGTTGGGCGTTTGCAAGGATGGGCAGGCCCGTCCCGGAGGGGCCTCAGCTTCACTAGCCTGGGTACAGGGGTATAGTCAGCTAACCCCGGCGCCCCCCCCAGCACGACGTATCAAGGGCGGGTCAGGCAGTATCGGGGGCCTGGCCGTACCAGGAGCCTGGCTGTCGCCTTGGCTTGTGCGATTTGGAAGCTTGTGTGGGTCTTCGCCCGTCTGGGCAAAAGCTTGTCAGAACCACGCCGGGGCTGTCACGTCCGGGTCAGACGCCGGTCAGTCGGTAGGTGAGCGCATGAAGGCATGAATGATGGCCCTCCAAGGCCTTGGCCACTGTCTCCCCGCAAAATGCTCCCACGCTTCCAGCCCGGCCGGCCGGCCGGGTGGGACCGCGGGTTCCACGGCGTCCCTGTCTGTCTGTCATATCGCGCCGCCTGATTGTCAGCCGGCAACCTCACTGCCGTGGCCACGCCGTGTGTCCGTGTCTGGAGGCTCGTGGCGAGCCTGCATCGGTCGTGTTTGAATAAGACCAACGATGCTGCTGCCTCGTCGGTCGTTTCCCGCAGCTCCCCAGCAGAGACCAGATTTGCAACTGCGAGGCCTCTTCCACGATCTTTGACTTTCTTCGTCGCCTCTGGGGCGGTCCCTGTCTCGGTGAAACTATCCTACTCTTCTTCTACTGTCCCTTGCCCCGGCGTGTCTCTTAGCCTGCGCCCTTGGCCCTCTACGATCAGCTTCATCGGCCGCCTCGAACCGTCTGTATCATCTTCACTGTACGCTCCAGTGGTGTCTCTTTCTTGGCTGTATATTTGCACCCTGTATTACGCTTGCACGCCTCTGGGCCCGTTTTCTTCTTATATCCAACCCTCTCATTCGGCCCCATCCTCGTAATGGCCTACAAGAACGAGCCCATCGCCGTCGTGGGAAGTGGCTGCCGCTTTCCCGGCGGCTCGACGTCGGCCTCGAAGCTGTGGAAGCTCCTCAGCCAGCCGCGCGACGTTCTGAGAAAAATCGACCGCTTCCGGGCCGACAACTTTCATAACAACGACGGGCACCACCATGGCGCCAACAATGTGAGCATCGACACTGACCTCATCGTCGGGCCGGCGTGAAGCCTGGTTCCGCCGCAGGATGGCCGTGGGGGCGAGCTAACCTCTGGTGCTCAAGGTATTGCATTCGTACCTGCTCGAGCAGGACACGCGCGCCTTTGACGCCCAGTTCTTCAGCATCTCGGGTAGCGAGGCCGAGGCTATTGACCCGCAGCAGCGCCTGCTGATGGAGACGGTCTACGAATCCCTTGAGGCGGCTGGCCTGAGCATCGACTCGCTGTCTGACACCAACACGGCCTGCTACGTGGGCGTCATGTGCGACGACTTCTCCGGTATCGTCTACGCCGACAGCGAGCAGATCCCCACGTACGCCGCTACTGGCAGCTCGCGCAGTATAATGTCTAATCGCGTCTCGTACTTCTTCAACTGGCACGGGCCGTCCATGACCATTGATACGGCCTGCTCGTCGAGCCTGGTCGCCGTCCACCAGGCCGTCCAGGTGCTGCGGAGCGGCGAGTGCCCCGTGGCCGTGGCAGCCGGTACCAACCTCATCTTCTCCCCCAGTGAGTCTTTTCTTCCTACCCGGGCTGTCGGGCCAATCTACCCACCCTCTGGGGCCCTTGGTGTATCTCCCCGAGCGCCCCCTCTCGGCCCTACGTCGGGTTGAAGGCGACTTCCCTCGTCGCTGCCTCCCCCACCCCCACACCCGCGCTTGCCGACCGTCCCTACCCACCAGCGAATTCCCTATCCCAGACACGGGATCGCAAAACTGACGATGGTCCTTTGCAGCCATGTACATCGCGGAAAGCAACTTGAACATGCTTTCGCCCACCGGCCGGTCGCGCATGTGGGACGCCGGGGCGGACGGATACGCCCGAGGCGAGGGCGTGGGTGCCTTGGTGCTCAAGACGCTTAGCGCCGCTCTGCGGGACGGCGACCACATCGAGTGCCTCATCCGCGAGACGGGCGTCAACCAGGACGGCCGGACCCCCGGAATCACCATGCCGAGCTCCATCGCCCAGGCTGCGCTGATTCGCGACACCTACGCTCGAGCTGGCCTTGATCCCACCAAGAAGGAGGAGCGATGCCAGTACTTCGAGGCCCATGGTACCGGAACCAAGGCTGGCGACCCTCAGGAGGCCGGCGCTATCTACCGCGCCTTTTTCTCGCACAAGGAGGGAGAGGACAAGGCCGACGAGGCTGAAGACGGTGCCGACGAGGACGTTCTCTACGTCGGCTCCATCAAGACGGTCATCGGCCACACCGAGGGCACTGCGGGTATCGCCGGTCTCATGAAGGCATCCTTGGCTGTGCAAAACAGGCTCATCCCACCCAACATGCACTTCACCAAGCTCAACCCCGACCTGGAGCCCTACTACGGCCACCTGAAGGTGCCGGTTGACGCCGTCGAGTGGCCCGAGCTGCCCGTTGGGGTTCCCCGTCGCGCCAGTGTTAATAGCTTCGGCTTCGGTGGCACGAATGCCCACGCTATCATCGAGGCCTATGAACCTCCGGCCACGATGGCTACTGCTTCTGCTGGCGAGCCGAGCCCTGCGGTCACGCCGTTCCTGTTTTCGGCCACCTCCGAGCGCTCTCTCCGTGCTCAGCTGGACACCCTGATCCAGTTCCTGCGCCAAAGCCCGGACTTCAACCTCCAGGATCTCTCCTGGTCACTGTTCCGCCGCACTGCCTTCAAGTTCCGTGCGGCTTTCGCTGGCCTGGACGCCGAGTCGCTGATTGCCGCCATCGAGGCCAAGATGGAGGAGAGCAAGTCCAAGAATGAACCTCTGGCCGTGCGCTCCAACGCGAAGAGCGAGGATGTCCTGGGAATTTTCACAGGCCAGGGTGCCCAGTGGGCCTCCATGGGCCGCCATCTTCTCCAGTCATCAAAGCTCGGCGAGGATCTCATCGCACGTCTGGAGAAGTCGCTCGCCGATCTTCCAGATGGTCCTGAGTGGTCACTCAAGGCTGAAATCCTGGCTGACAAGGAGACCTCCAGGATTTCCGAGGGAGAATTGTCGCAACCTATTTGCACTGCCATCCAGATACTTCTCGTGCATCTCCTCGGTGCGGCCGGCATCAAGTTCACGACGGTCGTTGGTCACTCGTCTGGGGAAATCGCAGCCGCTTACACTGCTGGTTTCCTGACTGCTACCGATGCTATTCGCATTGCCTACTATCGTGGCAAGTACACGAAGATGGCCAAAGGCCCTAATGGGCAGTCTGGCGGAATGCTGGCCGCCGGTACCGACATGGCCGACGCGGCGGAGCTGGTCAGCCTGCCTAAGCTGAAGGGGCGCGTCCAGGTCGCCGCTAGCAACTCTTCGGCGAGCGTGACCGTCTCTGGCGACGAGGATGCCATTGACTTTGTGCAACTGATTTTCGAGGATGAGTCCAAGTTTGCTAGGAAGCTCAAGGTCGACACCGCTTATCACTCCGCCCATATGATCCCCTGCTCGCCTTACTACCTTGAGGCTCTGGGCGCCTGCGGAATTCAAATCCAGACGCCTGGCCCCGAGGCTGCTCGCTGGTACTCATCTGTCTTCGACGGGGAGCTGATCACCATGGAACATGCCGAGAAGTTGTCCAACTCCTACTGGAGAGTCAACATGCTGCAGCCTGTCCTCTTCTCCCAGGCCTTGACAGCTGCATTGAAGGCGAACGGTACCCCAGGCGTCGTCCTCGAGATCGGCCCCCACCCCGCGCTCAAGGGCCCTGCCAGCCTCACAATCGAGGAAGTTTCCGGAACTGCCGTTCCCTACTTCGGAACTCTTAGCCGTGGCTCGAACGATACCATCGCCATGGCGACGACCCTGGGTTCCATCTGGACCATTCTGGGCAGCGGACCCCTTGATTTCAAAGGCTACGCCCGGGCATTCGACGCCGATACCCAGTTCCAAATTTCCAAGGAAGTACCAGGGTACACTTGGGACCACGAGAAGATTATTTGGAACGAGACGCGACTTTCGAAGGCTCACCGTCTTCGGGAACACAAGCCCCACGAGCTCCTGGGTGCTCGGACAACAGATGAAGCCGAGGGCGAGTACCGCTGGCGTAACTACATCAAGCCGGCCGAGATGCCATGGCTCCGCGGGCATGCTATCCAGGGCCAGACAGTGTTCCCAGCAGCTGGATTTGCCGTTATGGCCCTCGAGGCGGCCAAGGTTCTGGCTCCGGTCGAAAGCATGCGCCTGATGGAGTTGTTGAACTTCAGCATCCACCGGGCCCTGTCCTTCTACGACGACAACACGGGGGTGGAAACCATCTTCACCATGGACAACGTGAAGAAGCAGGTCGAGGACGGAAAAAGCTTCCTGACGGCTGACTTCTCGTGCCATGCGTGCATGAACAAGGATACCGGGGGCTTCAGCTCCATGGCTAGCGGACAGCTTCGCATCCAGCTGGCCAAACAGTCTCTCGAAGCTCTCCCGGAACGACCTTCCCAGACGGGTACTATCCTGGATGTCGACGTCGACTACTTCTACTCGGCGCTTGCCAAGCTTGGCTATGGCTACACCGGCATGTTTCAGGGCATTACCGATCTGAGGCGCAAGACAGGCGGTGCCCACGGAGAGATGACAATCCCGATCGATGCCGAGTCCGTCGAACAGCATTTCGTCGTTCACCCAGCTACACTGGATGTAGCCTTCCAATCCATCTTCGCCGCTATCGGTGCGCCGGGGGATGGACGCCTCTGGACCCTCCACGTACCCACCCTCATCAGCAGGATCACGGTGAACCCGGCTGCTACGCAGGCAAACTCCGGCGTTGAGGTGCCTCTGCCGTTTGATGCCGCACTCGCTCGGTCGGAACGCGGTATCTCGGGCGACGTCGACATCTATGCCGAAGACGGGAAAAACGCCATCATTTTGGTCGAAGGTCTCCACGTCACACCATTGACGCAGCCCACCGAGGCTGATGATCGCCAGACCTTCGCTGAGACAGTGTGGGATAAGGCTGACCCCGACGGCGCCCTCGGCTGGAAGGAGTGGACGCTGACGGAGGAGGAGTACGAGGGTGCTGCACTCGTCGAGCGCATGTGCTTCTACTATCTCCGCAAGCTCCACGAAGCCATCACTGGGGAGGAGCGCGAGTCGTGTGACTGGCACCAGCTTTGTGTCCTGGATTGGGCCGCTCACGTTGTCGGGCTGGCCGCCAACGGCCAGCATATCACCTGCAAAAAGGAGTGGCTCAACGATGACTGGAGCGACGACATCAAGGAGCGCTTCGACTACTGGTCGGCCCTGCACCCACATTTCCATACGCTGGTCTTCATCGGCGAGCGCCTGATCCCGTTCGTGCGTGGCGAGCTGTCGCTGCTCGAGGAGTTCAAGACAAACAATATGTTGGAGGAGTTCTACTTCGGCCACTATGGATACAACGAGTACAACATGTACCTCGGCAGAATTGTGCAGCAACTTGCCCACCGCCATCACAACATGCGCATCTTAGAAATCGGTGCTGGCACGGGCTCGTCCACTGCGGCGACGCTGCAGTGCCTGGGTGAGAATTTCGCGTCGTACACCTACACAGATGTGTCGGCCGCTTTCTTCGTCGAGGCGCAGGATAAGTTCGAGAAGCATTCGGACAAGATGGTCTTCAAGCCGCTCGATATCGAAAAGGACCCGAAGGAACAAGGCTTCGAAGAGGGCGCCTATGACCTTGTCATTGCTGGTAACGTGCTCCATGCGACGTCGGTACTGGAGACAACCATGAAGAATGTCCGCAAGCTCCTCCGCCCTGGCGGTCATCTGGCCCTCCTGGAGATTACCAACAACAACCCCTTGCGTATCGCCTTCGGCTTCTGTGGCCTGCCTGGTTGGTGGGCTGGCCGTGATGATGGTCGCAAGTTCAGCCCATTGATTCCTAAGAACGGTTGGAACGAGGTGATGCGCAAGACGGGCTTCTCGGGCATTGACACGGCCACCCCCGACGAAAGGCTGTACATTGTCCCGTTCTCGGTCATGCTCACCCAGGCTGTGGACACGCAGATGAACATGATCCGCAACCCCTTGGACTTCGAGCCCGAGTCGCCCAACTTCTCCGAGAACCTTTTGCTGCTCGGCGGGCGCAAACCGCAGACCAAGAGACTTGTGCGCACACTGACAGCCCTTTTGCAGCCATACTACCACGAGATCCTGCGCGTCCCCGACATCCTCGACATCGACGAGGCCATCATCGCCGAGAAGCCGACCGTGCTTAGTCTTTTGGAACTGGATGAGCACATCTTCAACCCCTTCACCGAGGAAAAGTTCAAGGCCATCGTGCGCCTTTGCGACCACTCCAAGAACATGCTTTGGGTGACGACGGGAAGCCGAGGCGAGGATCCCTACATGAACATGATGGTAGGAACGGGCCGTTGTCTCGTTGGTGAGATGACCAGTCTTCGTCTCCAGTTCCTCAATTTTGATGGAGGCGAGCATTTGAGCCCGGAGCTCATCTCGGAGCATCTCTTGCGCCTCCAGGTTTCGGATGCCTGGGCACAGCGGAAACCCAAGCCCTACACGCCGCTCTGGACGCTGGAGCGCGAGATGACCATAGAGGACGGGCAGCTGCTGATCCCGCGCTATCTGCCGGCTACCAATGTCAACGCTCGCCTCAACTCAGAAAGACGGACCATTACCAAGACAGTCAAGCTTGAGACTACCGTGCTCGAGATCAATCAATCCGACTCGGGATACCACCTCCTTGAAGTGACAGGCTCCGATGCCGAAAGCGACAAGATTGAGGTCAAGGTTAGCAGGTCGATACTCAACGCTGTCAGCGTCGCCGGTGTTGGATACCTTTATCTCGTTGCGGGTGTCAACCTGAAGAACAACAAGAAGGTTCTTGCGCTGGCGGAGGCCTGCCGGTCTACTGTCCTGGTCTCCAAGGACGTCGTTGTCGACATCGAAACGTTCAATGGCGATGAGGAGGCGCTTCTGTACCACTGTGCCACTCACATGCTTGCTGACAGCATCGTGACCGCCGCGGGGGCTGGTTCCAGCATTCTGGTCCACGAGCCCACGCCCACGCTCCTGCAACTGCTGAAGGAGAAGGCCTCGGGCAAACAGATCACCTTCACCGCGGCGTCTCCTGGTCATGCGGATACCAAGTACATCCACCCCTCGGCACCAGACCGGTTCATCTTCCCTGCGCTCACGCGGGGCGTGTCGCTGTTTGTGGACCTCTCCGAGTCGATTGATGCCAGGACGGTCGGCTTCAGAATCCGCAACCACCTGGGCCCCGCGTCCAAGGTACTGGCTGGCACCGATCTGTTCACCTCGAAGGCATATACGACAGCCGAGTTCACTGGTGATGCGGTCTCCAAGGTATTCGTCAAGGCCGTCAACGACGCCCTGTATACGGTTGCTCCCGCCAATGCCCGCACTCTGTCCCTGAGCACTGTGCAGGCGCTTGTGCCACAGCACCAGGATCTTCCCATCGTCAACTGGGAGGCCGAGCCGGAGGTTGCCGCTCGGATTGTGCCTGCGGAGGAACTTATCAAATTCCGCAGTGACAAGACCTACTTCATGATCGGCCTCACTGGAGAGGTCGGCCTTGCCCTCGCGCGATGGATGGTGCAACGCGGCGCGCGCCACTTGGCTTTGGCGAGCCGCAACCCCAAGGTCGACGTAGCCTGGCTGGAACAGGTCGAAGCCCAAGGCGCTTCCATCCGGCTGTATGCGATGGACATCACGTCGCGGGACTCCGTTCGCGCCACCCACGCCAGGATCTGTGCCGAGATGCCCCCCATTGCTGGTGTGGCCAATGGTGCTATGATCCTTATCGATGGCTTGTTCGCTAACAAGACGTACGAGGACTTCGTCACCACCCTTAAACCTAAGGTGGATGGTACATTGTTCCTGGACGAGCTGTTCTCCTCGCCCACTGACGATCTGGACTTCTTTATGGTCTTCTCGTCGCTCGCTTCCGTCTCAGGCAACATCGGCCAGACGTCGTATGCTGCAGCCAATGCCTTCATGTGCAGTCTGATTGGCGGTCGTCGCAAGCGTGGCCTGGTGGGTTCAGCTATCAACATGCCTGGCATAGTCGGCTTGGGTTACCTCAACCGTGATCCCAGCAAGCTGGAGAGACTGAGATCCGTTGGCTATGCAAACATCAACGAGGTAAGAGACACTGCCTACGGACACGACCCCCTTGGAAGGGTGCACACTAACATGCATCGACAGTGGGAGTTCTACCAGTTCTTCGCCGAGGCCGTCATGGCCGGAAAACCCGACTCGGGCCGCAACCCCGAGATCACAGCTGGTCTCGAGAGGATCGATGTTGAGCGTAACGAGAACCCGCCGGCCTGGGTGAACATCCCCAGGTTCGCCTGGCTGCGCCTCGTTAAGCCGCAGGAGCAGAACCAAGGCGGCCGAGGCGGCAACACGGTCTCGGTTCGGTCCAAGCTCAAGGAGATGACGAGCGAGGAAGACGTTTACCAATTGCTACTGGGTGAGTGGGCCTAGGCATACCCGTCGATTTTGCTACTGACCAGAATGGGTAGATGGCTTGTTGACCACCCTCTACACCCGCCTCAGCATGAACCCGGATGAGAGAGGAATCACTCCCGAGACTACAATTGTGGAGCTCGGCGTCGACTCGTTACTTGCGGTCGATATGAGATCCTGGTTCACGAAAGAATTGGATCTCGACATGCCCGTCCTCAAAATTCTCGGCGGCGCCACCGTCGCCGACCTGGTGGAAGATGCCGTCAAGAGGCTGAGCAGAGAGCTCATCCCCAATGTGGCCGCCTCGGCTACCGAGAACGCCGAGAAACCCTCTGTTGAGACGGCGACAGCCGACACACCAGAGACCGCCCCGGAAGCCAAGGGAGAGGAGACAGCGGCCACTGCTGCCACCGAAACCGCGCCCGAAGCGGAAGGCGAGAAGACCACCAAGGCTCCCAAGCCGGCTGTCACCGACGTGGCCCCTTCCGCCCCGACTCCAGCCAGCGCGGCTGGAGTTGAAGCGGCCAGCGTCATTGCGGCCAAACCAGGGGTCGACTACTTCTCCATCAAGAGGCTCGTGGCAGTACCAACTGCCTCGGGACTCGCCACACCTCTTTCGGCGATAAGCGCGGTCAACTCGGAGATGGGAGACGACTATACACCTGCCACTTCCACCCACCCTCCCTCCGAGGACGAGGCCGACGACAAGCGATCCCAGGTAGACGGCCACCCACCCGCGCCCCCAGAGCAGGAACCGCAGCAAGCACAGAGAATCCTAGAGCAAGAGCAACCTACCGACGCCGTCCAGGACATACAGAGCCGCCCCTCGGCATTGCTTCAGGCCGCCCCGGTGCCGCCGCAGTCCTCGTTAGTATTCCTCAAAACGGAGAAGATGTCGTACGCCTCGTCTCGTTTCTGGTTCCTAATGCAGTACCTAGAGGACCCGACCGCGTTTAATCTCACTTGCCGGCTCAAGTTCACGGGACCAATCCGGCTGGGTGACGCCGAGGCTGCCATCCGGGCTATTGGACAGCGCCACGAAGCCTTCCGGACAGCCTTCTTTGCCAACCCGGAGCGGATGAACGAACCGACTCAGGGCGTGCTGTCAACCTCGCTCCTTCACCTGGAGCGGCGGTCCATTGCGGGCGAGGACGAGGTCGAGTTGGAGACGGAGGAGTTGCAGAAACACATTTTCGAGATCACGCGAGGCGAGACGATCCGCATCAAGCTTCTGTCTTTGACCCCTACGACGCATTTCCTTCTCTTTGGCTTCCACCATATCAATATAGACGGGTTCAGCTTCAACATTCTCCTGGGCGAGATCAACAAGCTGTATGACGGCGAGGCCCTGCCTGAGGTATCCTGCCAGTTCAGCGACTTTGCCGCCAAGCAGCGCCGCGATGTGGAGAGCGGCGCCATGCAAGGCGAGATGGACTTTTGGCGCAACATGTACCCCGACTTTCCCGAAACCCTCCCTCTCTTTCCGCTGGCCCAAACCGGCCGTCGCAAGAACCTGCGCGTGTACGATTACGAGCTGGTCGAGACGGAGCTGGACGCCCGAACTGCCCGGCAGATCAAGACACAGTGCAAGCGACACCGCATCACCACCTTCCATTTCTTTTTGGCCGCACTCAAGGTCTTCTTGTTCCGCCATCTCGATGTGGACGACCTCGTGATTGGTATCGCGGATGCCAACCGTGCCGATATGAGCGTTGCCGGTACCGTGGGCTTCCTTCTCAACCTTCTTCCTATCCGGTTCCGCAGAAGAGACAACAGCAGCGTCGAGTTCAAGGATGCCACCGTCGACGCGCGGGACAAGGCTTACGCTGCTCTCGCTAACTCCCGCGTCCCCTTTGATGTACTTCTCGAGCAGTTGCAGATCTCGCGCTCCACGGCTCACAGCCCGTTGTTCCAGGTTTTCATGGATTACCGTCAACTGGCCGTCGACAAGCCCCGTGTCCTTGGAGGCGAAGCTGATGGCACGGCATCGGTGGGCAAGACGGCGTATGACTTGGTGCTTGACGTCAACGAGGCCAATGCCAACATCAAGGTAACTTTCCGAACCCAAAAGTACCTCTACGCGCGCTCGGCGACCGAGAAGCTGTTCGAGAGCTTCATGCGCATGGTCAAGGTGTTTGCTGCCAACATGGAGACCGATGTCCAACGTGTTCCGACTTGGGACGAGAATGATGTCCTGAAGGCCAAATTGCTGGGCCGCGGTAGGCAACCCCCGCAAGGACTTTGATTATCAATTCGAATGCTGACTTGAATGTAACGCAGGTCCTACGATGGAGACCCAGTGGCCTGCCACCCTCTCTCACCGTATTCAGGAAGTGGCGGGACAGCATTCCCAGAGGGTGGCCATCAAGGATGGCCTCGGAAGCGCCTTGTCCTATGCGGAAATGCAGCGCCATGCTTCCCGCATCGCCGACAGCCTGGTCACCGCTGGAGTGAAGGCGAGCTCCCGTGTTGCGGTCTTCCAGGAGCCGACGGCACAGTGGATTCTGTCCATACTGGCCATCTGGCAAGTCGGGGCCACCTATGTTCCACTCGACCTTCGCAGCTCGCTGGCGCGGCTTACGACGGTTGCCAGAGTAGCCAAACTCAGCGCCGTGCTGTTTCACAACGAGACGAAGGATGCGCTGCCCCAGCTTGAGCTTCCCGCTGAGATGGTCGTCGTCAATGTTTCTGCCATCCTCAGCGGAGGCGAGAACGCCACGGCCGGGACTGTCAGGACAAAATCACGTGCTGAGACGGACGCCGTGATTCTTTTCACCAGTGGAACGACCGGCACACCCAAGGGGATTCGGCTGCGACACTCGGCTCTCCAGAACACAATCGAGGGCCTTACCCGCCATTATGGGTTGGGGATGGAAGTGGTACTACAACAGAGTGCATACACTTTCGATTTCTCGCTTGATCAGATCCTGGTCGGACTCGCCAACGGTGGCACTGTCATCGTGGTGCCCAAAGCCCACCGGGGCGATGCTGTCGAGATCGCCAAGACTATACAGCGGGAAGGCGTGACATACACACGTGCGACACCGTCCGAGTACACGGCTTGGATCACGTACGGAACCCAATACCTGGCCGGACGGGCCACCAGCTGGAGATTTGCGTGGGCTGGCGGCGAGCTCATGACAAGCGCCGTCTTGAAGAGCTTCGCGTCTCTGGCCCTCCCGGCCCTGAAGCTCTACAACTCGTATGGGCCAGGCGAGACCATCACCTGCACCAAAGGCGAGATTGCCTATGGACCCGCAGCGAACCCCGACGAGCAGAACATCCCCGTAGGCCGGCCGCTGCCGAACTACTCGGTTTACATTGTTGACCGCAGCCTCGAACCCGTTCCTTTCGGCGTGAGCGGTGAAATTGTAATCGGCGGTCTCAGCGTTGCCAAGGGCTACTTGAACAACACCAAGTTGACGGACCAGAAATTCCTCGGGAACTCGTACGCACCGGAAGAGTTCACAGCTGTCGACGGTCGTACGGTGTACCGGACAGGGGACATGGGCCGTCTGAGCCCCGAGGGTGCTGTCCTGTTCGAGGGTAGGATCAGTGGCGACACACAGGTCAAGCTTCGCGGCCAGCGTGTGGAGCTCGAGGAGATTGAGGCTGCCATCATGAAAGCAGCCGATGGCGTCATCACCAGGGCGGTCGCATCAGTGAGGCCCGGCGAGCTGCTTGTTGCCCATGTCGAAATCGCACCGAGGGGTATGGCGGACGACGGCGCACCACACGAGTACCTCAGGAACCTCCGCTACCAGCTAGCTCTTCCTCCGTACATGGTCCCCAACCTGCTGGTTCCCCTGCGGAGCATCCCGCTGAGCGCCCACGGCAAGGTCAACCGCAAGGCAATTGCGGAGCTGGCGCTGCCGCAGGTGTCGGAGGGGGATGGCGACACCGCTCTCAACGAAACGGAACAAAGACTCAAGGGTGTGTGGCGGGAAGTGGTGTCCAAAGATGCGGCCAGAGCGGTCGGCATTCGCGACCAGACCACCTTCTTTGATGTCGGTGGAAACTCGCTCCTCCTCGTCAAATTGCAGGCCATGGTCCGCCAGGAGTTCCAAGTCGCCATCCCCCTCATCGACTTGTTTGAGGACAGCACACTCGGCGGCATGGCTGCCAGGATTGAGACAGCCGACAAGGCCGAAGACATCGACTGGGAGGCCGAGACGGCTCTGGACGAGGATGTCGTGCGCCCGAGGGGTCTGGTTGCCCGTGCTCCCCGTGGGGCCAAGGACGGAGTGACGGTTCTCTTGACGGGCTGCACAGGATTCGTGGGCCGGCATCTCCTGCAGAAGCTGGTACAAGACGCGCGCGTGAGGCGGGTGCATTGCGTCGCCGTCCGCCCGAAGAAACGGGCGTTGCCCATGATGGATTCGGACAAGATTGTGACCCACGAGGGCGACCTGGGCGAGCCGCTGCTCGGCCTCGAGCCAGACGCGTTTGAGCAACTGGCGGCCGAGGTGGATTTCATTCTTCACAGCGGTGCCAACCGGTCCTTCTTCGACAACTACAACCTGCTCAAGGGTTCCAACCTAACGGCGACCAGGACCCTTGTCCGCCTCGCTGCGCAGAACCGCACGCCTCTGCATTTCATCTCCAGCGGCGGGGTGCTCGACCTGGCACGAGAGAACCGGACGCCGCCCACGGACGGGTCCGACGGCTACATCGCCACCAAGTGGGCCAGTGAGAAGCACCTCGCCAAGGCGTGCGAGGCGCTCGGCATCCCGGTCGCCATCCACCGGGTGGTGCCCGCAGGGGAGGAGATGACGGTCACCGAGGACATGCTCGTCGACCTGATGCGGCAGATGCGAGAAATCGCGACCGAGATGAAGACGCTGCCGTCCCAGAGCGGGTGGAACGGCAGCTTCGACCTGATCCAGGTCGAGCATCTAGCGCGGCGGATCACGGATGCCGGGCTGGCGGCAGCGGGAGCCCCGGCGGCGACGTTCGAGGCCGAGCTGATGCAGACGGTGCACCACACCTGCGAGGTGCGCGTCGAGATGAACGACATCCTGCCGTTTGTCGAGTCGTTTTCCGAGGGCAAGGACTTCGACTCCCTACCAGCACACAAGTGGATTGGACAGGCCAAGCTCAGGGGGCTACGATGGCATATTGCCTCGATGGACTCGGCAGTGGTGGGCGATGAGGATGCGGGCGAGATGGTCGCTGTGAGGAGATGAGGGGACCCGGGGCTCCTCCTCCACAATCTCTTTTCTCTGGCTTTTATTGTTCTCCCTTTTCGGTCTGGTTTAGGGCCCATTGTTCGGCTCAAACCCATAGCCTGTCATTATCCCATCAATCAATTTGTTCCATCCGAGCCTCGCTCTCGGAGCCCCCGGCCAGGGGCTCGTTTCCGCACACGTAAACTCCACATAACCCGTGGAGCATAGCTTGTACTTTCTGCACGCTTCCCTTTTGGGACGACGACACAAGATACTTCTGGGCAGCAGAGCGTCAAACAGGGCCACCGCGAGGGTATTGGGGTTGGTCCGTGGTGGCGCTCTCTCTCGACCTCGCCTCGCGGATCCCAGGCCTTTTCCCGCCCCGACACGGGGGCCCCGGTGTCCCTATCCGGACTCGTCTAGGCATCGGATGCTTCCTCTTTAACGGCGGCGGCGTCTTCCTCGGCGGTCTCGGCGGCCGTCATGGCGCGGCGGAAGCTTGTCCGGAGCTCACAGCGGCCGAGGTTCTTCCCGCCCGCCTTGCACTCGTCGCACCGCTTGCCGTGGGTGACCAGCAGGATGTGCAGCCCGTACTTGTCCTCGTCGGGAATCTGGGCGTCCAAGTGGGCGTGCGCCTCCTCGCGGGTGCAGTCCCGGGGCCGCCAGCCCAGCAGGCCGGTGATGCGGTGCACGTGGGTGTCGACGGCGAAGCTCTCGCGGCGCAGGCAGAACAGCAGGACGCAGCTGGCCGTTTTGGGCCCGACGCCGTGGAAGGACAGCATCTCGCGCATGGCGTCCTCGTTGGAGGCGGCAAACAGGTGGTCGAGCGAGTAGACGCCATACTTCTCCTTGGCCTGGTGCAGGATGGCCAGGATGGCCTTGCTCTTCTGCACGCTGAGGCCGCCGCTCTCGATGGCCTTTTGCAGCTTGGCCGGGCCTCCTTGGACGATGGCGTCCCACTTGTCGCTGCCGCCGTAGACCTTGTCCATGTTCATCTTGGCGCGCGTGCTGTTGCGGTCGCTCGTGTTCTGCGACAGGATGGTGCGCACGAGTGCGTCCAGCACCGACGACGAGTCGCCGCAGCCGGCGCGGTTGGTCGGGGCGACGACCTGGGCCGGCCGCACGCGCTCTCCGTGGAGCGAGGCCAGGATGCGATGGGCTTGCTTGCATTCTGCCGGCGTGGGATGAGGGAAGTCGGGGAAGGGCGACTGGTGGGCAAACTGCGCATAGGCCTTGAGCTTCCTGGCCTGCAGCTCGGCCGCTCTTTCGGCCTGCGGCCTTGCCTTTGTCGCCTTGGCCGGGACCGACGCCGCCTCGTCCTGCTCCTCTTGGGCCTCGGGTTTGACCCGCTTCTTCCTCGGAGCCGGGACGGCGGGTACAGACGAGGCGGACCTCCTCTTGGGCCGTCGCCCCGGCCCCATCTCCTGCTCGGCGGCGACGGCGCCTTCGTCTTGGACCGCGACGGCGCCTTCGCCTTGGACCGCGACGGCGCCTTCGCTCTTGATGCGCGCCAAGTTCCGCGCGCTCCGCCTCGGCATTCTCGTCGTGGCCATGGCCCTCGCAGCCGCTGGCGCAATGTCGACGGCACGTGTGGGCGGCAGCACCCTGAGCATCAATGTGTCCACCGGCCTCGTGGTGGATTACGTGTGTGCCTGTACGTGCAACGCGCGACGGCACGTCTTCGGGAGCGCGTAGCAACACGCGCCGCTTGCCGTCTCGCGCCGTGTGCGAGACGAGACACGAGCCTTGCTCTTTGATCAATGATGTCACTTGATCCCGTCGCGATCGGTTCCTGCGCTAGCGGAGGAAGGATGGGCTCTCGGCAGAAATCCCCAGAGGGAACCCCAACCTGGACCCCGACCGGGACACGCACAGGCCCCACAGCCATGAGGTGTGTGCATATGTTGCCATCGTGGATTTCCACCCGTAAGAGCCCAAAACGGACTACGTCGCGATTATGCATCTTTACCGTCTCTCAATTGTGCAGAATGCACCCCGCCATGCAGACAAAGCACAGTGTCGCATTTCGCTTGGTGCGTAGATGCAAGTTGCAAGTCGGAGATCCTCCCGCCGCATTGCTAGGTATTTAGGTGGTAAGGTAATCAGGCGGAGCCAAGGTAAAATGCTTTCTCTCTCTTCGCAAAGCCCCCCCTCCCCTCCATCTCAGACAGCACCTTTCTTGAACCCGCCAATTAAACCCAGGCCGAGCCATCTGGAGCGTCTGGGCGGCGTGGCCGCCATGTCACGACCGCCGCTGTCAAGACCTGTAGCTGTCCTCGGTCTAGTCGCGCACTCGAAATCCTGGTCTTGCATACGTCCCACGTTGGACGCTACCGGTGCGTCACCGCTGGTGCTGACGGGCCGCGGCGCACGCTGTCGCATGATGGGCGGTGGTGTTGCACCCGCTCTATCGTCGTCGGACAGCTCCGGTAGCCTACGGTCCCATGGTCGGGCTGCTGGAGGGGGAACGCTCATCCGTCCCGAGCGGCTATATTGGCAGGGCGATTGTGCCTTCTGCTGTCGAGGTGAAGGACACCCTGCATGCGAAGTACTGTCCCGGCGAAACAAGCCATTGAGCCCGCTCAGCCCTCTGGATCTCGCCGGCTGGCCTGCAATGGGCGGGTAGACGCTGCGTCTCGCCCCCGGCGCGCAACTGGTCTGCATATGTTGGGAACAAAATGAAGCAGCATCAGCGCTGCTACTCCTAGATCGACCTCCCCTGCTGGTGAGCCAGCGATGCTCCCGAGCAGAATTACGTCCCAAACTCTCGCCCGCGGGAGCCCCGCCGCTGCTCGTGAAACTACCGACACGAGCGCGCAGGTTGGGCCGCCGGTCCGGCGCTACCAGGCCGTCTGCCTCTTGGAGAACTGTTGGGCCGAATGTCCCATCCTCGCTATCCGAGATTGAGCTGGCCAAACCCCCCTCTGGGGAATCGCGTCCCAGTCCCGGCGCAGGGGAGAAACCGCTGCCGCGTATGGCACCAAACAATGCGTCGGTCCCGGGCACCTCGAACAAATCGGGCAAAGAGTCGGTGTCCCTGTCCAATGGTGATGGGTCTCGAGCCCTGGTGCCCTCCCACATCCAGTAGTCGAAGTTACTGTCCTCGGACCGCGTATCTGCTCCACCATCCCTTGCTCCTAGCCCAAGAGGCTGGGCACTGCTGCTCTGGGTTTGCGTCGAAACAGACTCGCTTACGGAGCGAGGTGCTGGCGGCAGCAATGGCGTAAGTCGTCGTAGCAGTGTCGACTTGTCGGCGTCCATTTGCCAGGCCACCATTTCTCTTTGGACAGTCGAGGCCGCCAATGACGCATGCCGTACAGCTTCCTCGCCACCCCTGTCAGAAGATGGTCGTCGAGAGAATTCGAAACTCGAAGCTCTTGACGACATGTCGCTCTCTGGGTCTCGAAGCCGCCTGAGTGTCGATGTTGATACAGTATCGGGTGTGGGAGGCAAAGCCCGATGAGCGGGGGCGTTTTTGCCTGTGGGGGTCGAGGTCATGACCCTCTGCTGTGTATCCATCTTGGCCTCCCGGACTCGGGTAGGGTTTAAGGATGCACTGGGCGAAGAATGGACATTTGGGGGTTCGCTTGCAGCACCGTCGCAGCTGCTAGCCGTTCGCTTGGGCGGGTGCCGCCTGTTGGTATACCTCCGCTCCAGTCTTTCTATCTGCTGCAGTGGTGAAGTCATGTCAAGTAGGCCGGCAAGCGCAGGTGCTCGAGCAGACGGGCTGGAGCCTCCATTGAAGGTTCCGCTCGATACGGACCTCGGCGCGGCGTTGCCGCGCTGCTGGTCTTGCTGGTGCGACAGGCCGAGACTCGCATTGCTTGGCGACTGCAGCCGTAACGATGGCAGGACCACGCTCTCGCCATCCTTGTCGCCGCCGTCGCCGTAAATACTCAAAAAGGAGCTTTCGCTGAGCATACTGATGAGGCTTGGGCTGGCGACCCCCTTAATGTCGCTCGGCACGGCGCTTGACCCAGATGCTTTCCGCAAATGCGACAGGCTACGTTTCTTGTCCAGAACAACACTGCGGAGCGTCTTCGTTTGCTCACTTTTCTCGTTCATGAAGCTGGGCATGTGCACGAGACCTCTGTCGTCGCTGCCAATATGTGCATTCAGCCGTGCCCACGCTTTCGGGGTGTCGGATCTGCTCTCCACGACGTCCTCCTCGCAAGGATCGCAGTCCAGTCCGTCTGCCTCGGCCTGGCGCATCGATTTTCGCTCCAGAGCCAAGTCGCTGATTTGATTCTCCAGGTCCATAACCAGCTGGATTGCCTCGTTCAAGGCTTGGTCTCGTCTTTCAAGTTCGGCGAGCAGGTTGTCATGAATCTCCGTCATTTCAGCCCTTTCGTCTTCCAACTTGGCGTTCCTTGCCTCCAAAGCATCTTGCCGTCCTCGTCGATGGTATAGTTCCAGTTTCAGATCGAAGTTTTGCTTGTGTAGTGTTGATAGACTCTGGCGGGATATCAGTACTTGGTCTTGACTTCGGAATCAATACAGAAACCGACAACTGGGTGCCGGGATCCACTAACCTTTTCCAGTTCCTTGGAGCCCAATTCTCTCTGACTAACCGTTTCTTCCCCGCAGTGAGACAGAGGGCGACGGTTGGGGGGCGTCTCACTTCGGCGCGACAGAGTGGAGCGCGTGTCTTCATCTCGAGCACCTGGTCCGCCTCCAACGTCGCCAAGTCTTGACGGGGGCCGCCTGCCTGCTGCCTTCCTCTCTTGCTGCAGCCTCTCTTGGAAGTAGCTGGAGAATCTTGGCTCATTGCCACGGCGAAGGTCATGGGCCGTCTCTCCCATGGTGTGAGATGGCGGCTGGTTGTTGGCGTGACTGCTTCCACAATGCCTGTGGTAGCGCTGTATGGGATGGGTGGGAGAGCGCGCGGAAGGCTGCTGTTTGGGAGACGAAGCGCGGTTGGCTATCCTCACAGTGGCGCGACTGTGTGTGGTACTACCGGAACTGGACCTGGAGAGGGGGGGACGCCGTCTTGGTTCCCTCAAAGTGGTGGTAAAGTCGTGATCCATAATGGAACAAAGCGATAGATATGTTTAAGAGACCCAATTGGTAACGGTTTACGCGATGGCCTCGGAGCATCGGCGTGTATTAGGCTGGCGTGCAAGCCCACGGCCCCAGTCGCACCGATGATCGACCTGGATTTCTTGGAAGGCTCGAAAGGCTCCGACGGCAGAGGCTGGGGTACCACGTTGACACTTGGGCGGATGCCGGACAAGGCAGCTCTGGGAGGGCAGAGTCCAGGGCCTGCGGGATACCGGTCACCAAGAGAGCGGAGAGAGTCAGAGCGCCAGGCAGGACGCTTAAATGGTTATGTAGGTGTAATGGATGCTGTGGCTGCTTATCGTGTTTGGCTGGCGAAGCTGAAAACAGAGGGCCTGCAAGGCTATAACGATGGGACGCCACTGGGTGTTTGCCGAAAGGGTATACTTTAGCCGATGTTTTGCGTTGTATGCCCGAGACCTCCGCAGGTCGCTTTGTTGCGCCGGCGCGAATCTTGTAACTGAGCGACGGCACGGCCGATGTCTGCCTGGTGTCGATCGCCCGTGGAGAGCGGAGGATCGCCGGGGCGACAGCTGTATGTCTCGGGCGGTAGCCGGATGACGAACGACCGCAGGCACGTTTCTATGCGACGGGCGCAATTCCTTGCCGGCAGTGTCGTGACGAGACGGAAGTCAAGTGCGCATGGTTGGGATTGGGATGGATGCCCAGTTGAGATGGGATGATGCCAAGTGGGGGGCCAAGGGGGCGTCTCCGAAACACACTTGCCGTGTTGAGTGCCCAAAGCAGGTAGTGCAGGAGACGGCACAGGAGATAGTAGTACAGGAGCAGAAGCTAGAGCGGGAGAAGGAGCAGTAGGTGCGTCTTCCTCTGCCCGCCAGCCAGGAAGGAGAACAAGAATGGAGACGAGGAGAGTGTAAAGCCGACGAAGGGGAAGTGGACGACGTTGTCGCTCGGTAAATGGCGACCACGACTCCTGCACGCGGCCCAATGGATTTGCCGGGACAGGAAGGCAGCCGAAGATGGTCTACCACGCAGAGGGCGAGGTAATGCAAAGAAGACGTGGCCGTGAACCTCGGGGGGGGGGAGGTAGGACCTAGGCGAGCAGAGAAGGGAGGTATTGGAGGCGCGTGTACTGATACGGTATGGATGACAAGGCCAGGGAAGCTGAGGTTGCTTGCCGATCCAGACCGGGCGGGGACAGACAGGAACACTGCTGGGAAGCGGCAGGATGCATGGATGAACTGGCGAATGGGTGGATGAATGGATGGTGACGACGGCACTGACGGGTTGTATTGGTTGCTCCCGACCGATGCCGCCCTCGCTTCCCTGTGGGCGGCGCACGCCACATGAAGCCTGGTGCTGTGTCGAGTGTCGACTGCAGGCAGAACCTGGGCAGAACGAAAGCCGGTACCCATCGCGACCTTCCTGGGCGGGGTTGGTGTTGCCGTCTCGGCATGGATGCATATGAACGCATGGCTAGCCCGGAAGTGAAGCGGCAAAAGCTGGGAAGTGATCGCTGTAGGGGCAACTGCAGGAACGTGAGGTGGGATGCCAGGCGACTAGCCCGTTCGTGCCCTGGAGGCGATCGCTGAGGGACGAAGTCAGGTACATACAGGTTCCCCGAAAGAGGGCCCGACCGGGGCTATCGATGTCCCTGCCCACAGGAGGTTGCATCCCATCCCATCTCTTGGGATGGGGCAGGGCTGCTGGCTTGCAGGTACACCTGCCCGACGCCAGTGTAGGTGGGTACCTGAACTCTCCGCGAGACTGCATCCTCCGTCCTCCCATGAGCGTGGGCAAGAAGCCATGTATGTTCAAGAAGGGCAGAAGACCATGGACGCAAAGGCAGCCCACCTCACTCTCCCTGCGAACCTTCGCCCGGAGGGCCATCCAGTAATTCATCCAAAACTGGGCACCTCCTGTATGCGCGCGTACTTTGAGCTGCGCGGCGCATGCCCGGTACGCCCATGGGGCCTGCTCAACGCCGTATGACGGCAATTTGACATGGATGCCACCGATCCCACCCCGGCCAGCCTTCCATTAGACCGGCCAGGCCCCCTCTGGACGAGTCGCATAGGGCTTCCCGTTTCTCTCCCTCTCCCTTCCGCCCGCCTCCCTCCCCAGAACTCTACCTGCCCCAGTTCCACGTGTATGACGGCAGGTCTGCGCAGGTGCAATGATACAGCACCTAGGTCTCTGGTGGTCGCGGGGCAAATGAGACAGTGGCGCTGTGTTTTTAGGCGCTACGCTAGGAACCGACGCAATTGGCTGTCAAGCGGCACTCAAAAATCCATCACATCCATCATTCAGCGTTCATCACGCCGGGGCCAGGTTGCCAGCAACCGCCCACCTGCAGTTGCCCACAGCAAGTCGTCCAATGCACGTCGGCATTGGGCCTAACCTAGGGGGCGCCGCTGTATTCGTCAGGTATATCCACCTATGTACCTACCTACATGATGCCCCGCAGCCGGTCAACGACAAGAGGTTTGGAAGTACGGATCCACGGTATAGAGGTTGGGTCTGGACTTAGCCGGTACATAGGTACCTAGTTGATCTTGCAAGGCATCCCACAGATCCATACTTAGGTGCCTAAACCGGGCACCATCCTTGTGTCCCGTAGCCCGGCAATGGCCATCGGCCCAGTTACGCGGGACGCTGGTGGATTCAGGTGCTTGCAGCACTAGCGCCCAAGCAAGTGGCCAAACTGAGGTCCCTTGGAGACCTACCTCCCAGGCGTCCATGACCCAGCCGTTGCTGCCGGGGGGGGGGGGGGGGGGGGGGGGGCGGCATGAAAAGAAATATGCGATCCTCGGCAGGAAACACGCTCGTTTCTTCTCTCCACCTGCCCTGGCAACGGTTCGCAGCCCAGCAAGAAGCCACCTCATCCGCCACCGCGTTTGCGCGAACCACTGCAGGATGGCGTCCTGGCCCACTGTGCTCGCACGCCTCGCTTTAGGTACTCACCCAGGGTCTGCTTGCTTTTGCTCCCCGTACCTACATTCCTCTTCCTACACGTATGTACCTGGACAGACGACATATACCCCTGCCTCCCTTTCAGCGGAATGCTTCGCGCCCGAGGGAAGTGGGGGCGGCCCTCAGGTGTGGGTTGCCCATCTCGACTCGGCCTGAAGGTCCGACCCGGAAAAGCCAGGTGAGACGCACGCATAGATATCCTTCGGACTTGGGGTTACATGAGAGAAGCGAAAAGCGTGCTACCGGCCAGCAGCCTTTCGGGTCCAACCCCCCGCACCTGCTGTCTCTCCTGGCTCTCGCTTCTTGCAGGCAGGGAGGGTCTCCGACGGTTGACCGAAAAACACGCATCGGCCCCTTGGCGGCGGCAGCCGTGGATTGCGGTTGATGGGAGGCAGAAAGACTCTGAGAAGCGTCGATGCCGCCTAGCCATTGACGGCCTGGCCTATCCAAGTGCTTAATAGGTATGTATGTATTAGTGCTATGCGATGAGAGTACCTTGCCATATGGATGCTGCCCAAAACCAGTCGATGCCCGGAATTCCCTACCATGTCCCCATTAACCTATCTGCGGCCCTGTTGCCGGGGCCCTGGGCCCCCGTGGCCCGTTGGATTCCATACGCGCCCTCGTCCTTCGTATATGGTGGTTCCGTTATGAAAGCGCTGTCGCCAACCGGTACAGATGACCTGGGACCATCGCTGTACATGGGCCCAGTGCTGAGTCCGTAGTCGGCGCTGCTCAGCTCCGAAAAGGCCGTGGATAAGCCGGCTGACAAGGGCCCGTCCGATATACTGTAGACCGAACCCCGCGACCTGGTCCCCGACATGTCTAGCGCCAAACCGGGATGGGTGCTGTGGTGTAGTAGGCCTAGTCTTGCGTCTAGGTTGGTGTAGTGGCTGTTCGCTATGGTGCCATCCGTGTCGAGGGTGTAAGTATTGGCGGCTTCTTCGCCGTCGTGCTCCTCAACACGCCCACCTAAAAAGCCGCCGCTGCTGCTGCTGCTACTGGCGATACTGCCACGCCAGGCTGGCCTGGGGAAAGCAGCCAACGAGAGTGCGGGGCTTAAGCTGGTCCTCATCCCGCCAGGCGTCTCGCCAGCGAACATGAGAAGCTTATCCGCATACATGGTCTTGCTGTTCGGGCTGGCGCTGAGTGTTTTGACAAAGAACTCCAATGGGTCTAAGACGGCGCTCGCACGTCCACTCGGCCCGAACAGACCCAGTTCGCCTCCCACGAAGTCCATGTTGCCGGCGACAGGGCCGTCCATTGCCCCGCCAAACGGGCGCGTAGAAGGGCTCGCGCTGTTGGAGTCGTAGGCCCCGAGGACGTTGACGCACCACGTGCCGATTTCGAAGATCTTCTCGAAAATGCCCATGCCGTGCACCTCCACCGCCTTGCTCGGCAACGACTGCAGGATGGCAGCCGTGTCCCGCGCTATGGTCAAGGGAAAGGCGAAGGCAAAGCTCTCATGTGGCGCAGCAGTCGAGAGCAGGCCCTGGCGAAAGGACGATTGCCATACTATCAGACGGAGCCACTGCTGTGTCATCAACAGGTCGGCTTTCTGTATATCTGTCGGGCTTGGCTCATCGTCGTCCGCAATCGTCGTCTCCACCGAGGAGGAGGGCAGGGCCGCCGGCGGCGAGGGGCTCTTCCGGCGCAAAAAGTCGAGCGGCTGTGCCAAGATGTGCTGGAGATTCAAGTAGGTCGTTGCCGAGATGCGCGGGTCACTGCCGTCATTCCAGGCGTTGACGAAGCTCTCGTCTAACGGCACGTAGCTGCTGACGAGCTTGAGGAAGCCGGCGTGAATCTCGGGTGCCTCGTAGCTGTGCTTGGTCGTGGGGAGGCTCGGTGTTTTCCGCAGCGTGAGCGGCTTGTTGCGCAAGATGGCAAAACTACGCTCCGTGACAAATAGGATCCAGAAGACGCGCTGCCGGCACAGCTTGTCCTGCTGCGATAGCCCCACGTAGGTCGCGTCGTCGTGCAGCCTGAGGTCAATGGCCAGCGTCAGGGCCTCGCGCAGATAGTACCAAGACTTTCGGCTCTGGTTGATCTCGAAGAAGCTGGTGCTGAGCCAGAAGGAAGACGTCACGGCCTGCAGCGAGGTATCGTCGAGAAAGTCGTAGGACTGGCGCACCGAAATGCATTCGTCGAGAAAGAAGCGGCCGACGCGGTCCCAGGGTGGGTTCCCGGGCTCCGAAAGCGACTTGCCGGCCATGTGGAAGGCGGTGAGGGCACAGAGAGCGTAGACGAGGTTCTTCTCCGACGAGCTCATGGGGCGCGTGATGGCGGCGCGGACAGTGGGCATGTGCACCAGGGGCATGATAGGATAGATGTGCTCATAGTACAGGTCCACACAGCGCGGCACGAGACCCAGGTAGTTCGGCTGGTTCGGCCGAAAGGAGTCACACGTAAACGGACTTTGCGGCTCGGCGGCATTGCGCGGGTCCGAAGCCACGGCGGCCCAGGGGATGAAGGGCTGGGCAGGCGGCGAGGGGGCCGCCGAAGTCGCGGCCGAGGTGGCTGCCGACTGGAAAGCATCGGTATCGATGCTGGCGCCGAGCTCAGTACGGCTACACAGCCCACGGGGCGGGGAGACATACTCGGACGCGCTGGCGCTGCCGGGTTCTCGGGCCATCTTGGTCTCCTGGGCACGGAGCTCGTTGATGACCCGGCCGTGGCCGCGTTTGGGGCCTCGCTTCTTGGGCACATGGTCCCTCTTGCAAGCGAGGGCTGCAGCGGCGCACTGCTGGCAGGGGAACTGGCCGTCGCACCGTATTCCTGGAGGGCGGTGTTAGCGCTGGTGCCGTCTTGGATGGTGCTGGCACGTTCAGGGCAAGTGCATGGCGTGAGCGCGAACGCGGGCCGCCGACCCTTCGTGAGCACGGAAGAACGGGGGAGCCCTAGCAACTCGAGGGGGGGGGGGGGGGGGCGGGGGCGGAAGCACGGGAAGATGACGACAAGCGGTGGATGGGAGGAGGAGGAGAAGGAGGAGGGAAAGCAGAGGTCACACACTTCGGCGGCGGCAATGATCGCAAACGGTCCGCTTCGCGGTGGCAGTGGAGGTCTTCAGCCGGGCAAATCCGGCCATGTCTAGGTCCGACTCGGACTTGACCATGACCGGCTCAACCGGGCCTTGGGAGCTCTGCATGGCGTCTAGCACCTAGGAGCCTTGGTCAACAGGGTGGGTACGACACAAGGCCAACTAGTCGCGGCGAATTGAGCAGACAAGAGAGACAGAGCGAAGAATACCGCGACAGAAGTGGAAGATGATCATCTCCACCCCAGCTACTCGCTCTTGGGAGAACGGCGGACATGATGAAGCCGAGTGGGAGAGGGCGGGAAGAGGAGGGTGCGCAGAGGGAGCGAGCTGGCTGGCTGGCTGGCTGGCTGGCTGGCTGACTGACACACCACCCTCCAGCCTGACTTGACAGACTACCCAGGTGAGTTAGCGACAGTCGAACTACACAGCCAGGGAGGCCGACTGACGGGACGGGCAGACCTGAGGGAGGGTGAGAGCGACCGGGAACTGGGACCTGGGGCTGGACCGGACTGGACCGGACCGGGGTTTGTGATGGATCGCGTTTCCAGCCCGCTTGGGGGGAGGGGGGTTGCGTGTGCGGGGCAGCGGGGATGGTGAGAGAGCGGAGAGCCCTTTTACTGTGTAGGTACCTCCAACTCTTCTCTGCCCCCTCGCCAGGAGGCCCCAAGGCCCGGCGAGATGATGCAGAGAATCGCCTCCCGGACGAACTAGCGCCTACATACATGCACGCCTATCTGCTACATGGACAAGTAGGCCCGGTAGGTAAGCATGCCTCCATCCCTGGGTTCCGCGCAAGCAAACGACCCCGTCCAGCACCCCTCCTTTCGGGGCGTGCGTGTGTCGGAATCTCCAAAAAGCCAATCACCGGCCCCGGACCAACGGCCGCGGCCTCGTTACCCAACTCGGCAACCCGTGTCGGCTGCCCCAATGGGGGGCCTCGCGATGTCGACATGCCAGTGGGCCGAAAGGACGGACGGGGAGGCTGAGTGTGGGCTGCTCCGGCCTGCCTGGAGCAAAACTCTTCCTCCTCGCCTCGCACTCGTCCTCGTCGCTCGTGCTCGCGCTGCTCTGTGTGCCCGTGTGCCCGTCGCCCTCCTCCCGCCCGCCCGCCCGCCCACTCTCGCCCAACCGGTCGCCACCCGCCACGACACACCGACGAGCTTCCCGCGCCCAGACGGGGGAAAGGGGGGTTCTCCAGTCGCCGGCCGCCCGTGGGGAGGAGGCCGCGATTGCGGGCACGACGCATCGATCTGGTGGTGGGCTTATGGGGTGGGCCGGCCTCGGGGGCAGAACCACAAGAACTCCACCAGTATCGGATCCATTGCTCACATTGAGCCGCCAAGCTGGAACCAACCCTGCGGCGTAGTAGCCTGCCCCTCTTGCGCCGAAGCCTGGCTCCCTGGCGACAGCCACCACGCCCGTGTTTCGTGGGCCATCCTTCCGCGGGCCGGAAAGGCTGCCGTGTAGAGAGATTACGCCCACCGACGGCATCGGCAGGCCCCGAGAGGGTCCACTTGGGGGGGAAGACAGCGAAAGAGCGAGTTCCCCGGCGAGAGGAAGACGGCACGCATACCTACCTACCTGCCTACCTATTCGCCCGTCCGACCAGCCGGACGGTCACGTCTTCCCCGTCGTACCACCAGACCCAGACGATCCGAGACACCACCCGGGGAATTGGAACGCAGGCAAACAGCCATTCGCCATCTTCCACCGTCTCGGTCGCTGCCGGGATTCGGTACCCTGGCGGCGGTTGTCCTGCTGGGCCTTGCTATACCTGGTCATGAAGCGGAGCCAGGGGTTTTCGGGGCCAATGCCCACTCTCTGACAAGCAGCTGGCCACGAATACGGGCACCGAGTCGGCCCCGGGGCCACGCAGGCTCGTCGCGAAACGACCTTCCCGACGAGTCGGGAACGTGTGGTTGCGGACTGAAGAAATCATGGGCCACTTCGTGGAAATTATCGTTGGCTTGGCTCCTTATCGCGCATGAGGAGAGGTCACACACAACGCGAAGGCTCGAAAGAGGCCAGTGCCTCATGGGGGCGACTCCCACAGGCATCGTGAGCTGGTTTGGGCATTGTCTGCACCGGGCCTTTCGGAGCACGCGGTGCACAGGCTACCGTCGTATGCTGTGCCGGTCGGAGCGAGAGAGGACGCGTCCTCCGGCACATGCCTTCATTATCCTATCTGGGCCACTGCATCCTCTGCGCCCGCCGCCGGACGGCAGACTAGCCATACTGTCTAATACAAACAGAAGTAAGTACACTACTAACAGACGGCATGAGGACCGTCCGGGGCTTAGTTCACCCCGAAGAGATGTAGTGCTCATCAGGGTCGGGGTGGACTGGGCGAAGGATCCCAGAATGCATACATGCAGCACGGGTCCCTGCCTTGCCGACACCTGTTTGTGATGGGATTGCATAGCCTCGCCTGCATCTCGTCTCTGTATTTGCTATTGCTACGCTGGTGATGTCGGGGTAAGAGACATCCTCGGGGGGGCTCGGATAGGCACCCCTAGACAGCCCTGCCATGTCACAGGCTGGTTGGTAATTGCCCTCCCATAGAAAGCTTACCCTTCCCCAATGCCAAGAGGCAACATGAATGTATGAATGATGGGCACGGGTGACTGGTCAGCAGCAACGAAAATCGTGGGGCGACAGAAAGGAGAGAAGGGGAGTGGAGTGAGACTGAAGGGACCGTGTGTGTGTGGAAAAGCGATACGTAGGAGAGCTTTCCATGCGCCTGCTTGTAATTACTGAGTGATCAATGATCCATTTCGCCTTGTAAACGCCTCGCCATGCCCGGACAACTGTATTTACAGCTCTTCTCTGAAGAATGTCTCCTGACTCCCACTTTCTTTTTCATCGGCTTCCGAGTTGCCCTCCTGGTCGTCGTCATCCTCATCGATTACCCCCCGGATTTCTCGGATTTGGCCAGGCTCGTCCACAACTTCGAGCTTCCAGCCCTTGTCGCCGGCCACCTCCTGCAACTTTCTTTTGAGCTCCTCGACGACCTCGGGACTCAGAGCCAGCTGCTCCAGCTCCTCATCGCTCAGCACTTCGAAGCTCTCCTCGTCGCCCTTACCACCCCCAAAGGCCACAACCTCAACAAAGGTACCATCCCCCTTGTAACTCTTTGGGGCCGCCAGTACCGGGGGCTCCTTGCCGTCCTCGCCGCTGCCCAACATCTGTCGTCCACCCACGACGACGCCGCCCACAGTCACGGGGCCTTTGTGCGGTGTCTCCTTTTGCTGCCGCTGTTGGTGCCCCACCATGGCAGCCTCCGCCTCGAGCGTCTTCTGGGCGTGCCATGCGGCTTGTTCGGATTCGAGGACGATGGCGCGGCACGAAATGGTGTCGGCGCGGGTCTCCTGGGGTGGTAGGAAGGCGACATCGGAGCACAGACGGGGGGTGTTGACCAGCATCAGGTAGGCACAGGTCGTGACCTCTTTGATCCAGCCGATACGGTCTTGGGAGGCCCCGGGGCTGCAGTGGTACTGGATCTCGATGGTGCGGGGTCTGTTCGTCAGGTCACAAATGGTGCCGTCCTCGAGCCGCTGGACCAAGTAACGCTGGTCACCCTTGACTTGAAGCTCCGTGTTCGGCGGCGCGGGCGAGGCATCCTTGGCTTGGTCATCCGCCGGCGGGGGGGTAGCTGCCTTTCCGCCACGCGGTCGTCTGGGAGACGAGGAGGACTTGGCGTTCCTAACACGGCCAAGGACATATTCCTGGCTATGGGGGTCTCGGGCCGGAGGGCCACCACGGTTAGGCATTGCATGGAACTGCACAACGTCTTGGCCGTAGCAGAAGCTGTAGCTCCACCATCCCGAGACGTAGTACAGGCAAGAGCCGTCAAGGCCGTTGACCAATTCCCAGCCGTGGGTGGATGCGCGCGCCAGCTCGCGTGCCTCCTCGGCCTTGGCCAACTCGGTAGCCGTCTTATTGGGGGCGGGCGGCGCCTCGATGATGGGGATGGCGCACAGATAGCGACGCGCATTCATGTTCATGACCTCGTATGTCTCGGTGATCTTCAGGGGCTCGTCGTCCTGGCCGTCGACGGCCGGACGGACATGGGAGGCGGCATCGTTGCGGTCGGCAAAGTCGGCTTGGTATTCGGGATGGGCCGCTTCGAGCAAACTTTTCGCCTCGGTTTCGGAGATGAAGGCTTCCGACAAGACAACCTCGAACTGGTAGCGTGAATGTCAGCAAGAACAACTGCCCATGTGCTCGCACGCGCGCCACCGGGCAGCTTCGGACGGGGCGCCGCTCCGGGATATGGACGCACTTGGGGGTAGGCCAAGAGATCGTGGTGGATGCTGAAGCCGGGCTGGCGAGCCTGGCCGTGCTTCAGGCCAGCCAGCAGCAGTGCGAAGGCGGAACGGCGCATGCTGGCGCGGATTGTGTGTTGTCGGACTTCACGCGGGCGTCACGGGCGTCGCGGGCGCTCTAATCCATGGGACTCCCGTTGCTGGTCGAACCGGGCGACGATGGGCGATGCCGGCCTGTGCAAGATATATGTATATATGCCACTGCCAGCCTGCTCCGATAGTACTTACCTAAGGCAGGGAGGTTTCGAGGCCGAACAGCCAAGGTGGATTGGGATTCGGCAAGCGTGGAGAAGAGCGCTGCGGATGGCAATGGATACAATTACAGGTCGAGGCGAGGTGGCATGATGGAGCGCTACTAGCACCGCTTTTACCGAACATGGGATGGGCTCTTTTGGAGCTCAGCACCTGCCCCTCCTCGCCCTCCTCCTTTCCACAGCTACGTAGGTAGCTCTGGCTTGGCTGCTGACTAACCGGTCCACGTACATGGCATTTATACCCAGCATCCCACGCGTCGACAACCAGCTGTATAATGGCCCGGGCCGGCACTCGCCTAGCTTGGCGTGAATAGAATAGGCCCTTGAGCTACCTACCTGCTTTTTGCCTCAGCTTGACCACTGGAGCTTAGGCAAGAGCCGTAAGCAGTGCCTCGTCGTAGGTGCGCCCTTGCGCTGTGGGGGATAGGGGGTAACGGTACTGCCGGACAGAAGCAACGGTGCTACTGCGTAAAAGTTTAGGTACCTTGCAGGTAGAGAAGAGCAGCCCATGTTAGCAGAAGCCATGGTAGGCAAGCAGGTCTGGGGCGCTCCGTGGCTGATGTGAAAGTAAAAGTCGGAGCTCGGAAGTGATAGGAAGAAGTGCCCCGGCGTGTTGGGCCAGAGTGTTGCCCGTCCGCGGACGCGCCCGGCGCCGTCCCACGATCTCCTCGCTCTCACAGAGCTTCCCAAGCGGGGAAGGGTTTCTCTCCGTCTGGGACCCCGGTGGAGCAACGGCGAACCCTGCATCGTATCGTAGGCAACGTTGGTGATCCCAGACCTCCAGTCCCATGGGGGGATGTCACACAATGTTCCCATCTACGACAAAGGTAACGTTCTTGTCCGACAGCCACTACGGTCGAATGGCTCCGCCCCTCCTCCTATCTTTCCTAAGCTCCCTTTCCCTCCATTATCTACGCAGGTGGCCGATGTACACCGCCGGGCCACGGCAAAGACCTGCGGGTGGCCACTGGACCGTGTCCCCTCCCCTCCCCCCGTGTTGGTCCGCAAGCAAGGGTTCGGTTTTCTTTGCCCTGGGGCCTGTCACGTTCCATGCAGCGGCGGTAGCCAGGACTCTTTCTCTTGCTGTTGGGGCGTCCGACTCGCCAACGTCGGGCGCCCAGCACGGCGGCGTCGCCTATTCCGGCGCCCGGTAGTCGGTTTGATGCATCGTACCGGCCACCAATCCCGCGGCCACGACATCCATCCCATCCTTGCCGCGCCAGCAGGGCCTCTGGTCCTGCTTCTCGTCCAATGCAACAGACCGGAGGGATTCCTGCAGTGGCCACACATCGTGTGCTGACCATGTGTGTGCAATAGCACAAGTCCCCCCTACACGTACGGATGCCGTGACACCAGGGCACCGGGCAACGGCATCATCCCTACCACAACCAGAAGGCGGAAGTGGCAGCTCGTCTATGATGAGGGTGCCTCATCACACAACTTACGTCAAGCCCGGGTCATGATTGTTCTGTCACCTAGAGCGCCCTGGCCTCGGCCCGCGCTCCAATAACGGCGAGGGTAATCGACATATGCCCAATGTTTGCAGATCCGGTGCCCCTGGAAAGCCTAGACCCCCCTGCGCCTTGATCGCCGGCCATGGCGGGCAGCAAGCCTGGCTTCATGGCGAAAAAGGGGCCCCCGGGTGGTGGCGGTTGGCGGCAGCATTTCCGACAGGTCGGAAGAAATGACGCGATGGCTTGGGGTGTCCCGGCGAGGGGCCTGCATGGTCTTCATCGCCGTCGCCGTCGCCGTCGCCGTGTCTGTTCGCGGCCGGAGCCGCCGCGACGTCGTTGTGAAGGTGACGCGCTGGCTGGAGGTCCAGAACGTGAATGTTTGTTCCTCGCGGGGGAGATACGGTGGATGTGACGTGGGTTCGCCGACCCGAGGGAATCATCAGCTTGGCCTGAGCCAACTGCCGAGATGGCATCGTCCCCTCTCGACGGTGAGCGTCGTAAGAAGGCACCGATGTGTAATTTGCGCATGCTGGCTCACCGAGATTCATGGGCGCCATTGCCGACTCCATGCAGTCCATAGAGAGAGTGGTGTGTTATTGGCACCTAATACGGGCGGAGTGCCGTCGAGACTGGGTCTAGTGCCCTGTCGTCTGCGAAGCTTAATTGTACCTGGCTGCATTACTGGCTGGGTTTCCACCTGTAGGTATGACAGGTACATAATCCATATTCGCCTTTTCTCTATCGTAGGCTGGATGCAAGTACGCATGCGCGTACACGGGAGGGAGGGAGGTATGCATTTAGAGAGGCGACAGCGGCAACATCGGGCTGATGGCTGGAGATGACCACCAAGCCTGTACGGGTGGTTGGTAGTACGTATTGAATAGGTGTGCCTGGGCTGCTGAATCTATCTATCTCTCACTTTCTCATTCCCATTCCACCGTGGCTGTGACTGGCACTAGTCGTACGACCCGGGGGGGGGGGGGGGGGTGGAGGACGGTTACAACATGGCCCGGCCGTCCATACAGCGAGTATGGATGTATATTTCGTCCCCTCATCCAAGCGCTTGGATCATCAGGTCCGTTCTGGAATTACCGTCAGTCGTAGCTGGAGCCGGCAGGGCCTCAGGTCCCGTGACACCCAGAGGCTGGCTTGGCCGCGCACGCCATAGGCCAGTTGGGGAATCGAAATGCCCGATGGGTAATCGGTATCGCCTCTCCCAATCTCGCTTTCCCTTCTGCTGCTTCTCGTCGCTGGCTGTCTCCTCTGCACGTATTCGGAGGCTCCAATGAGCGGGTCGTGTGGGCCAGAATGTGAGCCTAGTGGCCGGGCCAAGCCAGGGTTCTTACCACTCACATTGCGGTAAGGCGTGGCCGCCTCACTCTCGCCGGGCCTTGCTATCCAATGGTTGTCATACCCAGGCCTGCCAGCACACACGGGCTGTCAGAACCAAGGCAGTCAGCTGCTAATCCCGTTTATGCATACCATCGGCCGCTCTAGCGCGTGCCCGACGATGGCACGAGGGAAGTTTCCCTGCCGGAAAACATGGAACGCTTGCCATACCGCGTGTTCGACTAGCTGAGGCAGGCATGCAGGCACAGACAAGAGAGGCAGAAGGGAGAGGAGCGATGGATGGGCGAGAGATGGACTTTACGGCATGGTCGGTCAGCATGGGGAATGGACACACCGGCCTAGTAGCACGCACTAGTTGGGGTTAGGCACTGGACACCACGCAAGCCATACTCGAAGCTGCTTGGTTGCCGCCGTCTGAGAATACCACGACAGCGTCGGAGGGATGCAGAGAAGGGTGACGCATGCGAAATGACGGACTGTGGGGTAAGACGCGCGCGATGGACACCCATGGTGCGCGGGCGCAACCGGCCAGCCAGCGCGTTCATCGGATTCTCTGAAACGGACGACCACCGTCCTGTTGCAGCATCACGCAGGTTACATCTTATGATTGACCTGCATGTGCAGGGCAGGCAGGGTAGGGCAGCAGGACGGGGCCGGGCAGAAGCTGGTCGCCATGTGTTTCCTTCTCCCTCTTCCTCCCCCCTTCATGCCCATTCCGCTTGGTGGCCCGTGGAGGTTGGCCCACGGTGGCCCATCATCCAGGCTGGCTTCCATGGATGCCAGGGAACCCCGAGGAGTAGACAGAGGGGGGGAGGGGGGGGGGGGGGGGACAAATGGGCGAGAGCCCGGCCGACCGGCCAACGCGACGACGACGGCGGAGCCAGATGGATCGGATCGTCTTTTCCTCCCCCGACCCCATCCTCGTGATGGACTCGGTCAGTCGGTTGATGAACTGGCGGTCATGAAACACCCAGGGGATCCCTCCCTTTGCTTCAGCGATGAAAGATCTCCCAAGTGGGGGCAACCAAGCCGGCTTCCAAAACGGGGCCTGCCGCAATGTCCAGATTTATCCTCGCAACAAGCGCCTGGTGCTTGATGAAGTGTCATAACGAACCACGGGCGGTGTTGTTTCCGAATTAAAGCCTTGGTCCTGCTCGAAGGCTATTTGCGTCGAGGCCAATCTCCCGGGCGTCCCTATACCATCATGGCGTACGGTCCCGGCGCGCGCCGGGCAGAGGGAAAGAGAGGCATGGGTAGGCAGAACAGAGGCGCCCACGGCACCGACGCCGATTTCACGACCGTCCCATCGGTCCCGTGCAGCGAGCGGAGCAGGAGGAACAAGGGAAGGTCAGGGAAGGATAGGGAAGAAGGAGGAGAGGCCGTCGGGCGGTTGGTTCCTAGCTCCTCCTGGCAAGCCTCCCCTCTCTCTGTTTCTCTGGCTCTTCTGGCTACCGTCTGACCGGCGGGAAGAATAGGGCCCATGTATCCATCCATCCAGGATGATGGGCGCTGCGAGACGGACGGACGGGCGGGCGAGCGGAGTCGACGCATGCACGTGTGGAGGACAACAAATGCGTCACTGATGGATGTGATCAGCGTGGGGCACCCTGGTCGAGCAGCAGTAACGAGATGATCTGATGGGCCAGGCGCAGGATCCCTGGGGCCGGCCAGCCAGCCATCCCATCCCATCCCCAGCCATGCCACCGGGGCGGGTCGTATTGCAGCCGTGTTTCTTTATTAGGTTTGTCACTATCAACGTTGGTATGTAGCCTCGAGGTCGCACATGGCGTGTAACGGTATGGGGGGGTAGGGGGTCGTGGTCGTGGTCGTGGTCGTGGTAAGGGTAGATGGACGCGCCCAGGTCGAACGGAAACGGATGCTGGCGTCGGCACTCGCAAGGACTGGCTACGTGATGCCTGCATGCTTTCTATTTACAAGGAAACGCTACTGTACCAGTGGTTTGGGATGGGAATGGGATGTCAAGGATGTGTAAGCAGGTAGAGGTCCTAGTCGTAGATAGGGACATAGGTAGGAGTGGAGGAGACCAGGCCAGGTCAGCCGTCAATGAATGGAGTGGACGTCGTACACACACACACACACACACACACACTGCGTCTGTCTGTCCCGCCGTACCCTGATCCTATCCCCGATCCCCGATGGCATCCACGTCCAATCACCCCCAGCCATCCAATGCCATCGCATGCCGCTCATGGAAAGGCGGCCATGGGTTCTGCAGACCGAGACAAGCGCCCGCGACCGCCGGAATTGCTGTGGGTGCTTCCACGGCGAGATCTTCCCCACAGAGGCGCCCAAACGGCTAGCTGCCCGTACACGGTGTTCCCGTCCAGCTGTGCTAGAAGTCGTCCGCTACATGCATACCGACCCGCCCAAGTGTCACTTAGTGAGCGACCGGCCTTGGAGAGCCCCTTCACTTAGGGCCTTCTCGTCGGCTTCCATTGACTGGAGCCGAGCCAGCACCGACAGGCGCGGGTGGAACCTGGACTGTCACCCGCCCATGCTCATGCTGCCGGGCCCGGCTCTACGTTGCTTGACGTTGCCTTGCTAGGATGAGTACGTAGTTTCCCTTTTTTTTTTGATCCTCGCTCGCATCGTGCCCATGCACGCGCGCCAGCCGGTGCCGGGACCGTTAGACGGTGTGTACGAGGACTCCATCGGGTTTGAAGCCCATCCCCATCGTCTCATTTTTCTCTTCCCTCCCGTTTCAGCCCAACCCGTTGACCCTCTTGGCATGGATGGGCCAAACCGCCAGCGATCTAGCCGGGAGAACAAGCGGGAGAAGGCGAGAGGAACGGCAGAGGGTGCGGAGGCTGTGGCTAACGCCCACTCGGCTTTCATATCCCCATGCATGTACCGTACGTAGCAGCAACAGCAGCAGCAGCTAGCGAGTAGAGCGGGAGGCAAGTACACACACGGGCTGGAAGCTGGTATGGAGTGAAGTAGGCAAGAGGTAGGTAACCAATCTACTCCCCGATACTTCCTGGTTGTAAGTACCTCTTACGCATACGCACGTACGTGCCACCACATGCACTTTCATTTATTCATGGCCATCATACCCCGGCTGGTGTTGCTGTGCTAGGCGACTAGGCGGCCTGGGCTGAGCGACACTAGGGTATACCGGGGGGGGGCATTAGGTACTCACCACCAAGGAGCAGATCCAGCCAGGAGGTTGCCAGGATAGACGCCCGGATGGAATCGATGTAGGTAGTAGGCAAGGAAAACAGTCAGGGGGGGTGTGTACCTAAGTTAGGTAGCTCGTCACCGACACCAGCTACATCTTGAGGACGAGAGAGCCCTGTAAACTACCGGACTAAGAGAGAGAGAGAGAGAGAGAGAGAGAGAGAAAGAGAGAGACCCCCATCTCACACACCCACTCCCACACCCACCCACATGCACCCACACCCAGATTGATCGACCCGCTTGCTGCCACGCATGCCGACCCAAAGCCTCATCGTCAACTGGCTGGTTTATAATTGCCTAGATTATCCCGTCCTCGGCCTCGCTGTCTCCTCTGTTTGCTTCTCTTGTCTCTTATTTGACACATCACGCAAGCAGACCCGACCAACATCCCGCCGCCCCGTCTCCAACCTACAGCCTGCAACCCTTGCGTTGTCTGCCTGGCCGGGAATAGGATCGATCCCTCACCCCTGCGCTCTACATACCCCCCCCCCCCCCCCCCCCTTCCCAAAGACCGTTTACGGCTTGTGTCTGTATCTGTCTGTCTGTGTCTCAACCACCTCGGCGCCTTGTCTCGGCGCCCTGTCTGTCCTTCGCCGCCGCAACCTTCCTCCCCCGTCGTCTTCAGTCCAGCCCCGGGTTCAGCCCCCCTGCTCCGGCGGCCAGCAATACCCCGTCTGGGACAAGTCGGCAAGGCTCCTCCTACCACCACCTGCAGTGCGGCATGATGGACTGTGGTCAACAAGTGGAGAACCTCCAACTTCGAGAAGCGCTCAAGGCGGCACAGGCCGAGAACGATAGGTTTAAGCAACAACTGTCACTGTATCATATTCAGGGCCAGCATGTCTTGAGTCAGTTCCACCAGGCCTCGAGCCCCAGCAGTCTGGACGCTCCACTGCCCTCGCCCGCCCAGACCGAGTTCCAGCTCGCCAGCAGCTCGTCTTCGTCGTTGATGTCGTCGGCCTTCGACCAGCCCGGCGATGCCCAGGGCCGGAGAAACTCGATCCCTCGCAGCAGCGCCGCGGCCCACGGCCATAGCGCGCCAGCCGCCGGCCCCAACGCGCATGGCGTCCAGCCTTCATCCGTAAGACCATCTGCCATCTGGATGGAGCCCTCCTCTGACCTCCTAAACCCTAGATACGACCCTTCTCGGCCATCCGGCGGCAGAGGACCTGGTCTCAGCAAAACCCGCGCTCACAACAGATGAACCGCTCCAGCTCGAACCTGTCGACGCGGTCCGCCGGCCCCTTTGTCACCAACGGGCCCATCACGCCGCCCAAGCTGCGCGGCCACGGCCAGGGGGCCAACATGGCCGTCGTCGGCGGGGCTATGCTCATGGACTACATGGCCCGGGACGAGCCGCCGGCGGGCTTCGGCCACAGCCTGGCGATGAAGCGCTCGCAGTCGACGCGGGTGAGACAGCGGCCGGACATGGGGGGCATGCCAACTGTCAACGAGTCGCCCATGATGGACCCCGGCGCCTTCATCGCCACGCTGCCGCCCACCGAGGACAACTGGTGCTACCCGGCCACCTCGTACCCGGCCAACCCGGCCGCCAGCCTGGACATGTCGCAGTTCCATGCGCCTGTCTCTGTTTGCGGTTCCATGACGTCGGGCCCGACGGTGGAGACGGCGCCCATGACCAGGGAGAACAGCGCATTCGGCAATCCCGCCATGGCGCCCCAGATGGACCGGGTCAACATCACGTCCCAGCAGAGCTTCGACCGCATGACTTATGGCGACAGCTCCCCGATGTCCGTCGGGGGCAGCGGCGGCAACTCGCCCCTCGGCAAACGCACGTCGCCGGCCGAAGAGGACCTGTTCGCCGTCGGCTCCAACCTCGCTGCGCCCTTCTCGCATCCCTACGCCTCGTCCGCCCCGGCCGAGTGCTTCCCGACGGCCCAGGACATGTCGCGCTCCACCTCCAACGCCAGCATGGCCAGCAGCAAGTCGGCGTCGTCGCTCAACGCCCGGGCCAAGGAGACGCTGCAGCGCCAGAACGCCCGCGGCATGCAGACGCTGCTGAAGCCCAAACCGGCCGCCGAGCTCAAGGCGCTCGAGTCGCAGCAGAACGCCAAAAAGGACGGCAAGACGGCCATTGCCAAGGCCAAGTACGTCCGCCCCCGCCAGCCCAAGGTCTTCTGCCATGAGTGCGGCGACCACCCCGAGGGCTTCCGCGGCGAGCACGAGCTGCGCCGCCACCGCGACGCCAAACACCCGCAGCAGGGCGTCGTCAAGAAGTGGATCTGCATCGACCCGCGCAGCGTCGGCCTGCCCATCAACGTGCCCGTCGTCAACGCGCTCGACAAGTGCAAGGCGTGCAACTCGCAGAAGAAGTACGGCGCCTACTACAACGCCGCCGCGCACCTGCGGCGCACGCACTTCAAGGAGAAGCCGTCGCGGAAGCACAAGAACGGCAACAACACGGCCCGCGGCGACGAGGAGCGCCGCGGCGGCAAGGGCGGCGGCGACTGGCCGCCCATGCCCGAGCTCAAGAACTGGATGCAGGAGGTCTACGTGCGGCCTGACGAGGTTGATGCCGAGGAGGACGACGATGCCGAGGAGGACGCCCACGCCGACAACGGCGGCGCCGCCCTGGACATGAACGTCGACATGCTCGCCAGCATCGGCTCCCTCCACCACGAGTACCCCATGCACCCGCCCAAGCTGGCCGAGCCCATGCTGGCCGAAATGGAGTACGGCTTCCCGCCGGGCCAGCTGCCCCTCAATCCCGAGCTGCTGTCCATGTATGGCCAGCTGCCCATCTCCTCGGCCAACTTCGAGTTTACCGGCTCGCCCATGAGCCCGCAATTCCCCATGTACATGGCGAACGGCCAGGGCCAGATGCCGCACTATGGGAGCGTCGTTTCCAGCAACGACACGGTGACGCCCCTCAACGCCTTCAACGAGTCCCCCACCCAACTCGAGGACATGCACTACGACCCCATGTACGCACAATAGGTCTTGTGTGGCTTGGCCTGTCCTCTGACCCCTCCCCTCGCTGGCTCTCTCCCCCCGGCGCCGGCTCCAGCATACGAATTTCAAGCACATATCGAATGATCCTTACGACGGTTACGCAGTTTCTTGCCTTCATCTTTTCCCCATCGCATTGGCTACTCAAGGTCTATCCAGTCATGATTCAGGATACCTTCTTTCCTCCCTTCCCCTTCATCTGCTCCCTCTTTGTCTGTCCTTTCTTCCGGCCCCGCGCACCCCAATGACGGCCGGTCACTTCTGGTCGCCGGCCGTGGTCGAGCGGGCCTGCTTTGCGCGTGGTTCTGATGGTTGCTGTTTTGTCCTTGCGTGCTTTTGCCCCCCCCCTCTTTTTTCTCTCTGAAGCATTTCCAAGGGTGTTCTGGGCCTGTCCAGTCGCTGCTTGCAAGCGATTGTTCCCCACAAGCGAACGACGGGGTTCCGTGGGGGTACGCTCTCCCGGGTGGTGGGAAGAAAAAGCATCACCCACGGCCGCGCGGATTCCGGCGGACAAACCGGGTCCGGCGGCCTTGGGCTGTACAGCAAGCCACGTTTGCGTAGAGTGGTGGCGTCCGACGACGGACCGGGTCAACGAGCAGGAAAGACGGCTCTGCCGGAGAAGGCGGGTGGCCTTTTCGACCGGCCACACACAGCGTCTTGGCGTTACGATGGGCGGCATTTGTTATTTTGTTTTCTCATTTTACGGGTTGCATGGCCACGGTCGACTATGGATTTTGGGGTTTTCTTTTCCCAAACGGCGGAGCAACACGGTCTGGCTGGGTAGAGGGAATCGAGTCTGGATATCAAGCACGGAGTTGCACAGGGGAGACTCGGGAAAGAGTCGGATGGGACGCATCGAGGGCGATTTCAGGCCCGTTGAAAGGGACTTCTTTGCTCACAAGCACATACAAACAGCTACGCGTACTTACATATACCCCCGTGTCCGCTGGATACTCCGCTGCGGAGTTGCCGCCGGCCCAGCCTCCCCCGAGGCTGGGCGGGCGGGCAATTAAGCTGCCCGAGTTCATCGCAAGACGTTCTCCGCATGCTTGCCAGCCGAATTATGCATTTCTATCTCTTTCGCACCTTGCCCTGCTCGGTATTTTCGTGACCCGGGTTCCTCCGACAAACGTCCCGACACGTACATCCATGGTGAAACAGCTCAATGGCGTCAAACACGTGGGTATCGCGGGCCAAAAGCCTCCCCGCCTTCTCGTCGGACACGCATGGGGCCCGCAGAGGCTACCGCACTCGGTGCATTCGAGGAAGCCGGCGCCGCTGCTTCGGCTGGCAACGCTGATCCGGGCGGTGTTGACGCCGCGGACGATGGGGCTGGCGGGGACGGCGCAGTCGTAGACCTCGCCATGGCCGCGGTAGGCGCCGCGCGTGACGCCGCGGCTCTTGACGGTTCGAGACGGCGGGGGCGCCGGGCACGGCCAGTTACTTGTAGTGTTCGACCCTCGCCGCCGGCAGGCACCCCATACAGACACCCACTTGCGTGGCCTCGGTGTCGGTCTTGGCCCTATTTCTTCTCGGGTTGGGCCGACCCCGGGAGCTTCCTTTCGTACGGTGGTGGCTTTGGGAGCGACGCACACGTGCCCGGGTACCTGCTTGGCTGCCTGCTTCTCTCTTGCTTGACTCGGGCATGTTGCCTGGAGGCTGCTGGGCCGCGCCTGACCAATCCAGCTTCCGCCGCTGGTTGAGAGCATCCTACTCACGTTGGACTCCTGCCAATTGCGCTGTGCTGTACGTGTCCGGAACACGCTGCTTTGCCGCCAAGCCCGTTATCGCGCCCGCCGTCTCTCGTTCCTCTAACCGTACCATGTGGCCGTGTCCAGATCGTTCTCTCCCGCATCGTCCATTTAGCCGGGCCAATCCTGTCGCCTCGCTTAAGCGTGGCATCTTTCCGCGGTCCGCGCAACGACGGTAAGCAGCCAAGACCAGGCTGTTTCCCGGCAGTCAGCATGCGGAAGCCCTATAAAGGGGGGCTATGGGCCGGCCCGGGAAGATCCCACACTCGGGCTTCCTGCGCACGGCTAGCACATACCAACGCGCCTTTCCCGCCGCGACAGCGAGGCCGGGATTCACGTACCGATTGGCTTCTGCGGGGGCGCGGCTTCCCACCATGTTACGAGAACCGTCGTCAGAAAGGCCGACGGTCACGGTGACCTCGGGGCTGAAGGGGTCCGGCGCCGCAGTCGTTCTGGACGAGGGCACCTCGGTGGATGACCAGACGCTGGGCACGCTGGGGTTTGGGCCCGCCGCTCGAGCTGGCGGAATGGCGTTGCTAACATGCAAATCAGGTACAAGCCCGAGTTCAAGCGGTACTACCCCCACCACTCGCCCTCCCCGTATTCCGCTCAATGACTCACGCGACGACCCAGGGACTTCTCACTCTGGGAGTGTTTTGCCGTCTCTGTGAGTCGCTGTTGGTGGTTGTTCACCACCACCCCGCCCCCCTCCCTTTCCTCCCTTTCCTCCCTTTCCCGGCCGTTGGGGAAGAGGACGGGTTCAAGGCCGACCGCGCAAAGGCCTGGATGGAAAACTTACGCGCCCCGATCACGCAGTTTTCCGTTCTGGGACTCTTACCGAGTGTAGCCACCACTATAGCGTACAGCCTGGGATATAGCGGCACGGGCGGCGCCATCTGGGGATGGCTGATGGCCGGGTTCGCGGTCCAGGCAACGGCCTTGAGCCTGGCCGAGCTGTGTTCGAGCATGCCGACGGTCGGCGGGCTGTACTACGCCGCCGCGGCCCTCGCCCCTGACGGCTGGGGGCCGGCTTGCTCCTGGTTTGTCGGCTTCAGCAACCTCTGCGGCTACGCCACGGGGCCCTGCTCCGTGAACTACGCCATGGGTAAGTCCCCTGGTGCCTTGGAGGCGGCGTGACGGCGTCCCGCTGAGACTAGGGCGCCTGTCACCATAGCTGCCATGCTCGTCACCTGCGGTCAAATCGCCTATCCGGACTACCAGCCCGAGACGTGGCATGTCTACCTGACACTGCTCGCCATCCTGGTCGCCAACGGCCTCATAGCCATGCAGCCCACCAGGACCATCGGCTGGGTCAACCAGGTCGGCACGGTTTGGAACGTCGCGGTGTTATGCATCTTCGTCGTCTGGTTTCCGGCCGGCAGCATCCACGAGCCCAAGACCAATGCCAGCCACTCGGCCGTCTGGACAAGTTTTGAAAACGGGACGGCGTGGCCTATAGGCTGGTATGTAGCCTTCTTTTCCCTCTGCCGTCCTTGCCAGCATGGTTTCCGGCGGCTGCACCCCGGTCCCCATGGCCTCTGGTGTTTCCGGGGTGGAGAAAGCGACGGGAAACGACCGGGGACTACCGATTTCAGCCAAAGACTGACTCTAGGTGGTGAAGGTCCACCGTGATGGGTAGGGACGAGTGCCCGACGATGCCAAAGGTGCTGCGCCCGGCTGACGATTGCAGGGTTTCTGACCACCATGTTCACCATGTGCGGGTAAGTGTGATGGCGCCGCGCCCTGTCCCGGGCCAGAAGAAGCGCGAGGCCACGGCCGATGGCGTCGTGTAGCTGACCTGCCCTCGTTACCCTCTGCAGTTACGACGCGCCATTCCACCTGGTGGAGGAATGCAGCAACGCCAGCATAGCGGCGCCCCGAGCCATTGTCATGACCGCTCAGCTGGGGCTGTACCTGGGCTGGTTCGTGATCCTCGTCATTGCTTACACGGTCAAGGACATCGCCGGGGTCGTCGCCGGGCCATACAACCAGCCATTCGGAAGCCTGTGCCTGCAGGTGCTCGGCCCCCGGGCCGGCCTCGCCTTGTTCGCCCTGACCGTGATCGCTCAATTCTTCGTCGGCGAGGCCATCACGACGGCGGCAACCAGAGTCGTGTTCGCCTTCGCTCGGGACGGGGCCTTGCCGGGTAGCAAGGTATGGAGTCATGTCGACCGCCGAACCAAAACGCCCGTCAACGCGACGTGGGGCTTGATGCTCATTTCTGCCTTGCTCGGGCTCCTCATGTTTGCCGGCCCCGTGGTTATTGCCGCCGTCTTCAGCATTGGTGGGTCGTCGGAGGAGGACACAAACACCACCGAACTAACAGAGCCCAGGCCCCATTGCGCTGTACACCTCCTTCACCTTCCCCATAGCCCTGAAGCTTTTCTTTGGCCGGGCCAAGTTTCGAAGAGGTATAGTCGCCATGCGTCTCGATTCTCGCGGCCATGCGGCCTGCAGCGCGCTAACATGGCCGTCGGCGTAGGGCCGTGGCACCTGGGGAGGTGGTCGATGCCGCTCAATGCGGTGGCGTGTTGCTGGTGGGTCATGATCGTGCCGGCATTGTGCTTCCCCGCCGTGAGCGGAGCAGATCTCGCCCCTCTGACCATGAATTGGACGTGTCTCATATACGGCGGCACCATGGCGCTGGCCATGGGCTATTATGTGCTCGACGCCCGGAAGTGGTTCCAGGGCCCACGGCTGAATGTTTCGCCCACGAGTTAAAGCGCCAGATCCCACACCACGGCACCGCTTCAAGACAAAACTGCAGGCTAGAAATGCGCCATAACGTGATCCGGATCTTGAGAAGCGTCGGAGTTTATATGCTCTCAAGGAAGAATATATACATGAAGTGTCCAGATTGAACGCAGAGTTGCGCCCGGGCCCGAGGCGGCTGTGTCCTTGAGCAACATCGTTGGCTGGACTCGCACGGAGTGGAGGCTGCAAGGACTCGTGAAAGGTGGGAAGAGGGGGGGGGGGGGCTTCTAGAAGTTCTTTGACGCTTTGACCTGAGAATCGGACTTGACGGGGACCTGAGCGACCTCCACCGTTTTCCCTGATCTGCTCGTGACCCGAACCGTGACGGTGTCGGTCTTGAAGCCGCTGGGCTCCTGGAAGAAGTTGTACTCCTGCCGCTCGGTCGGCTTCCATGACTTGCCGCCGTCGGTGCTCACCTCCAGCTTGGCCACGGGCTCGTTGGCGTTCAGAACCTGCATGGAAAACCAGTACGGCGAGGTGCCCGACTTGTTGTGAAGGACAAGGGGCGACGTGATACCGCAGTCCACCATGGTGTAAGAGGTGGCCAGGGGGTCGCTGGATGAAGGCGAAAGCGCCTTGAAGGCGTCCTCGAAGAGATCGAGGTGACCCTCGTCGCATTCAGGACACTTGTCCACGACCTAAAGACATGAAAGGGACTCATTAGCACCTCCGTCCTTACGACGGTCTGCATTGTGAAGGTCCCAGCCGACTGGCTGTTCTCGTACCATGACCTTGACTGTCTTGCCGTTGGCAGCCACTTCCAGGCAGGCGCCACAGTTGGCACCCGAGTTCCAAGCGGCACCAGAGAATGCCGTGCCATAGATGCCCGAGGGGATCGTGTAGGTGGCAAAGGAGCACGTGCCCCCGTGAAGGTTGCCGCCGTAGAAAGTCGACGTCCCCTTCGTCCCGGCGCGCGGCGAAATGTCGCCGCCGACAGGCTGAGCCGCGAGAAGGGTGGGAAGCGCCGCGAGCGCAAGGAGGATGGAGCTGGGCATCGTGACAAACCGCGGGGGGGGGACCAAGTATATTGGGGCCAATCGGGAAACGCTTCGGACAGGACAGAGCGCCGCGGGGAGGATGGAGCAAACCCTCGGAGGGGAGGCATCGCGGCATCAGGCCGATATTTGAACCCGGCACAGCGCCGAGGCGGCAACAAACACGGCCCTGGAAACACTCGACGGGCCAGGTCTGAGCCTGGCCTGGCCCTGGTATTCGGTACGGGACCCGTCGTCGTCATCAATATGAAACGACCAGGGCAAACAAGGCGAGATATCGAGCCAAGGCAAGCTGAATCGGAGTGGCTTCCGTGCGCCCCTCGGGGGGGAGGGGGGGGGGGGCCGTCCGACTCCATAAGCCCACCGCCATATCTGTACGGTTGTCCAAAGCGAAGGTCATCCCATTTGTCTTTGAGGTTCTTTGGTTCATTGTTCCCATTCTGTTTCCAGCCTACCCAAGGTCGCTCGTTTCCGTCCAGGTTTCCCTTCATGCCCAAGTTCTTCTATCGAAGAACTAGATGATCTAGGGTTCCGAGCCGGTATGGGAAGACCGACGCCATGACTCCGAACAGTCTCTTCATCTCTCTCTACTCACCTCGTGTGGAGAAGCCACGGACGAAGAAGAGCCGATCCGTTTCCGGCCGCCTACAAATTCACCGAGCAGATCGGACGAGATCGCGAGATTGCCTAACCTGGCCAACCAGCTCGGCTCCGACCAGGCAAGGGTTGGGCGAGGGTGGTTAGATGAGACCCACGGTACTTTTCCCTGATGCAGGGGATCAACAGGCCCCCTGCCTGTCCTTGTTCTGCCCCCACGGGTGGTGGCAGGTGGGCGCCTCACGCAGCACTGTTGCTGGACGTCTTCGTCGTCCAAGGCTGTCATCGCACCGTCTCGTATATGGTGCTAGGCGGAGCATGTGGTACAGAGTGTCAACCTCCGACCGCATCAAGGGCATGGTGCTCTCGTCAGCCGCACCCGTCGTCGGATCAGGACTCAGCGCGGCGGCCGCTCTCTGTAGCATCCGAAAGTGCGGGCGCGCGTGCCTAGTCGTTAGTGGGTTTCCGATGGAGGCCGCTCCATAATTCCTACCTTGTTCATCTCTCGCATCTTGATCCATTTTCTTGCCCGACTCGTGTGTTCGCTAGTGCTCAAATGCCCCTCGTCTGTGGGACTCGATCTTCGGGGTGGTGGTGGTCAGCGTGGGGAGGATACGCAACCGATGCGATGGTGCATTCCGAGCCGACTGCCGGCTCGAAGGAATACCCAAGTACCTACATACCTCCAGAGCCGGTCAGGTGACCTCGGCGGTAGGGCGAAGCGCCGTCGACGCGGCCCGGGAACCTTCTGGATGGCCTCCGCCTGTGGGGGAGGCGCCGGCCGGCAGAGACAGGTATGACGTGACATTCGGTAGGGGCTGCCATAGCCTCGAAACGGGACTGCATCAATCGAAGTGGTCGATTGGGTATTCCCGCCATGGAGGGTGCTCCTATGGGGTGTATGTAGATCGACCCTGCGCGTCGTAGGATCAGTCCCCCCCCCTCCGTGCAAGCCCGGTGGCTTGCCAACCTCTGCTGCGTACTTGTCATACTGTTTAAGTGACTACATAGGAAGAAGTCAGGCGATGCGTCTTGATGACCTGATGGGCAAGTAAGACGCCTTCCCCGCTCCTCGACCTCGGAGCTGCAGGCCAACCCCCCCCCCCCCCCCCCCCCGTCCCGTCTTACATACTGGAACCTCGAAATGTAAACGGCCGCTCTGCGACGGGTTGTCGCCTTGCTTTCTCTCTCGGGCCGCCGTGAAAATTTGCTTGAAATGGTCTCCGAAATAGCGGCCTTGTGGTCTCACCACCATCTCCTCCCAGCTGTTCTGGCCGGCGCTGTCTTGGTGCTGCTCCTTCGCACCATCTCCACGTATCTCTCCCGTCGCACGTTCAAGCTCCGGCACGGTTGCCGGCCTATCCGCAACCGCTTCCGCCATCGTGACCCTCTTCTCGGAATCGATTTTCTCTTCTTCCAGTTCCGCACGGCCGCCGCGGGCAAGATCCTCGAATACCAGCATGAGCGCTCCCTGAAATATGGCCCGACCTTCGATATGTACCTCCTCAAGGACAGATTTATCAACACGACAGACCCCGAGAATATCAAGACGGTACTCGCGCTACACTTCAAAGACTATGGTCTGGGGCTGCGTAAAAGCTCCATGCACCACCTTCTGGGCGACGGAATCTTTTGCTCCGATGGCGAGCGCTGGCACGCCTCGCGCAACCTTATCCGGCCCAATTTTGTGCGCGAGCAGGTCGCCGACATCGATGCTTTTGAGCGCCATTTCCAGGTCTTGCTGTCGCTGATTCCCCGGGATGGCGACACCGTCGACCTCCAGGACCTTTTTTTCCGCCTCACCATCGACACGGCCACCGAATTCCTGTTTGGCCAGTCGGTCAGGTCGCTTGAGGTCGCGAAGGAGGGCCGAGGGTCCGACTCTGAATTTGCCGAGGCCTTCAATTATGCCCAGAAGGATGCCTTGGCTCGCTTCCGTCTGCGCCAGCTGTCCTTCCTGCACCGAGATTCCAAGGCCGACTGGGCCGTGAAATTCGTCCACAATTTCGTGGACGGCATTGTGGACCAGAAGTTGCGACAACGGCAAGCGCAGGACCCGGAAAAGACTGACGGCGACAGCCCCGCCAAGTATGTCTTTCTCCACGAGCTGGCCAAAGCAACCACGGATCGCAAGGTGTTGAGAGACGAACTGCTGAACGTGTTGCTGGCGGGCCGCGACACGACCGCGAGTTTGCTGTCCAACTTCTTCTTCGTACTGGCAAAGCGGCCCGACGTCTGGACCAAACTCAGAACCGAGGTCGCAAAACTAAACGGTATGTTTTTACCCCGAGGATCAGTGTTCTTCTCTGACATATCTACATAGGTGAGCTGCCCACCTACGCGATGCTACGGGATCAAAAGTACCTGCGCTACTGCATCAACGAATGTAGGTTCACCTCAACCCCCGTCGTGCCGTCCCGATTCTGTGTCAGCCCCCATCTAACACCAGCCGTCTTCAGCTCTTCGGCTTCATCCCGTGGTCCCGTTCGTACGTAATTACCAGGGTTCTTGACATCCCTTTCTGGACAGGTCTCTGGCCTCGTGTGCTATTGTTCTTCATTTCTCTCGCCCTGGGCAGATGGGCTCCCGAAAACACTTCCTGGCTACCCGTCTTTGGAAATTACTAACTCCTTGCGCTTCAGAATGCTCGCGAGGCCACTGTAGACACGGTGCTCCCTAAAGGCGGCGGCCCTGATGGCCAATCCCCCATTTTTGTAGAAAAAGGCACCATGGTCAGCTACTCGGCCTACATCCTCCACCGGCGCACCGACTATTATGGCGACGACGCAGGAGAGTTCAAGCCAGAGCGCTGGGAGACACTGAGGCCTGGGTGGGAATACCTTCCCTTCAATGGAGGGCCCAGGATTTGTGTCGGGCAACAGTATGCGCTGACCGAGGCGATGTACGTCACCACGAGGATCCTCCAGGAGTTTGAGCGTATGGAGAGCCGTGATCCCGGCCCATGGGTCGAGAACCTGTCATTAACTCTCTGCTGCAAGAACGGGACAAAGGTTGGCATGTATGCCGTAGCGTGAGAGATGCTTCGGTACAGCAGTATCGGTCAGGACAAGATTGGGACCATGTACTTCCCCGTTTCCCGAGCCTCGCAATACCATTCCACTCAACATGGGAGGCTGAGCTTAGCCACTCCTGGATGCCATATCCGCGTTGTCATACTTGATGCACCAATGTACCGGTCTTGACCAAAATTGACCTATTACGATGGTTTTCAACGGTTCTAATGGCAGGGCCGCACCTCAAAACGGTCTGCATTGAAAAATGTGCAAGGATCTTACTTCCAACGTGCTGTCCCAGCTGCTACCCTCTGGCATGTCCACCTGGTAATGTGTTTGTTATTGCTTCTGGAATGGATAGATACCCCTTGAAAGGCCCACTTCCGGGGCTGTAGCCAACCTGTAAGTGACCAAATCAGCATCACTGCTGCGTGTGAACATGGACCGTGAAAACGTTACCGAGTAAAAAAATAGCTTGGGTTCAATTCAGAGGAAGGTTCCATCAAGGTTTTTAACCGACTGGTGACTCTCCCAGGAGACGAAAAGAAGTAGATGGATAGAGCCGCGGCAGGATGTTGATGTTAGGGGGGGGGGGCTTATATAGAAGCTGAAGAACTACTCACTCCCATGCCTACCTGTGTACCTAGGTACCTAGCCAGGTCAGTTTGGCTCACGGATGCCTGTATAGCAATTGGCTGCGTTTGTGGGCTTTGGGGCCAAGCCAGAAACGCCCAACAGATTGTCGCAAACGAGAAATCCAAGGAGGCCACCAGCATCTCTACAGCAATAAGTCCAGGTGCTGTGACCAAAGAAGTGCGGCGTTTGCAATCCAAGCCGATGCCCATCCATCCTCGTGTGTTTGGAGTGAGGTGTGTCATCATGGGCCCCCACCTGCGTTGCCCGTAGCCACTGCGGGTGTTCGTATAGGCTACACATAGATTTCCATTGACACGACAAGGCGGAGAGTCGATCAAAGCATCAACTGTCTTGTGAGGTTTGAAAAACTCGGGGGTTTGGGGAGCGCATGGTTTCTGGCAAGAACCCCCCCCCCCGACAAGGTAGATGGCTTCTAGATGCCGTGACAAATTAGTAGAATAGACAGAGAGAAGTGATGCCCAGCACTGTCCCAGACGTTTCCCCCGGCCACTAGGGAACCGACCCATCAAAGAAGCACTGACAAACAAAGCCGTTGCTGGCAACAGGGAACACTGTCCAGCAAGCCGCTTGCGAGAAAACTCCCAAACGAAAGGGATGCTGGCGTATCCCGTGGACTATCGCCATCCACAGCGCAACGGCTCTCGATGACCACCATGTGCTAGTTTCCAAGCTGCATGGCCGATTACACATAGGGGAAGTTTGATGTCGTAGGTTTGGCAGTCACGACTGAGAACGCGGGGGGGCAAGTGATTCAACAACTCTAATAAAGATCAGTGGTGGCTCGTGATTGCTCACCGACTGACCAACTGACCCCCCATCCCGTCCTCCAGTCATGGAAGCCAGGCAGCTCCGAACCCTCCCAGGGCGCTTGCATCTCCCATCTGGCCCTGTTACCTACCTGGCCGTCCGCACACAAACGACAGACACCCTAGTCCGGTTTCAGCCAACGTGCCCCCGCTGCGGTCACGTTGGGCCAGTCATAATTCGTCAGCAGCCCATATTGCCCCGCCTCAGCCGTCGTGCTGTCCCCTCTTTTCCCACCCTCGTGGTGCTCTCTCGCATCCTCTCCGTTCCCTTCTGCCCCTTCTCTCGCCATCCGCTTGTTGTTCTCCTGTGATCCATCTCGTTGTCCCTTGCGGCTTGTCAGTTGTTCATCCATCGCACGGCTCTCCCAAGTAAGTTATACTCGCCTTGTCACGTCAGGACGCTCGGGCGGTCCGCTCCGCTCGTCCGTCACTCGTCGCCTCTTGTCTTCACCTCCTTGCCCCCCTTCCCCCAACCTGCCTCCAGGGCTGCCTGTTCCCACTCCCAGCTCCAGCTTCCCCCCCCAAGTGGGCAGTCACACGCCCACCCGCCGGGAAGGAAAGCACCACCATTACCACCTGGGGCTAGGCAGCCTTGAACCCCACGTCAACCTCCCTGTACCTACCGAAGCAAGTAGCAAACAGCTGAGGCGTGGCTGTGGTGGTCGGTCAGACAGTCACAAACTCGCGCGCGACCATTACCTTCATTCCTAAGCAGTCACCCGCCCATAGGAGGTACCTAGTTAGTCACTTGCCGGGTACTCCGTACACCCACTCACTTACGTTTCCTGCCTGTACTCCGTACGCCCGCCGGTCTTTATCTCTCCTTCCCTTTCTGTCCCCTGCATCGTCGTCATCGCCGCCATCTATCTACCATCACCAACTCTCTCCCTCCTGCCCACCCCCCTCGGACCCTCCTTCCTCAGGTACACCACTGCACCATCCACACATCGCATCGTCTTTCCGGTGTCTCGATTACTGACGCGCCATCTCCAGCTTCGAGACTCATTCGTCACCGCTTATCCATTCCGCTCTGGCCTTATCGCCAGCTTCAACGTCATCGTCAGCAACACCGCCAAGATGCGATCCAAGTTCAAGGACGAGCACCCCTTCGAGAAGCGCAAGGCCGAGGCCGAGCGTATTCGCCAGAAGTACGCTGATCGCATTCCCGTAAGTTGATGCCCTCCGAGCTTTGTGATCCCATCCAGGCAACGAACGACCCTCGTCTGGCCGTCCGCCCATCGCTAACCCACCGGTGCCCCTGTAGGTGATCTGCGAGAAGGTAGAAAAGTCGGATATCGCCACCATCGACAAGAAGAAATACCTCGTCCCCGCGGACCTCACGGTTGGCCAGTTTGTCTATGTCATCCGCAAGCGCATTAAGTTGTCGCCCGAGAAGGCCATCTTCATCTTCGTCGACGAGGTCCTGCCGCCGACGGCTGCTCTCATGAGCAGCATCTACGAGGAGCACAAGGACGAGGATGGGTATGTTGCCCCCCTCCACGGCGTATTGCCGCAGTCTTGGCCCCCCCCTTCTTCGGCTAACTGATTATCCGCCAGTTTCCTATACATCACGTACTCGGGCGAGAACACTTTCGGCGAGTCCGCCTAGGGCACCTTTTCTCTCATTATCTCCACATCGGTACCTCACTCGGCGTTCTCGGTCAGGCCTTACATTGCGATGTTTTTATTTCTTTGGCAACAGCTCCCTTGCGAACGAGTTATGGATAAGGCGAGGGCAGATGTGCGAGCAGATACTTCGGCTCGGGCGTATGCTTGCGACGAATCGGGTCCAGAGGATGAGCGTAAAGGGCAATTACAGGACCGCGATTTGTAAACTCGGACTGCGCCCGCTCTTGTCTGGCTGCCAGGCCCGGCAAGCACTACAGTCTGTTTAGTTTGATAGATGGATATGCGAATCTCTGCCTCCCGTCAGCCCAGTGGTGCTCCCCTAGTATGTACTGTCTCGGGCTCGTTGCGTCGTGTGGCGGCTCGTCAAGCTGCCCTCGTAGTTGCGTGTGCTACATGTAACAGCTAGCTGTTGGTTACAGCGTCATCGAGCTCTCCAGCACCTGGTCTCGCCGCTACAGTATGGGGTATTTCGAGCCGCCGGAGGGCGTGGGGGCCTCAGATTAATCAAGTGAAAGGAGGGATACAGGACACGTATAACAAGCAGCCCCTCGGCCGGTGGTTCTCTCCGTCGCTCTCTCTGGCCGTAGCGCAGGATATCAAGCCAGTCCTCGGAATGCGAGTAACTGCGGACGCCGGCTTCAAGAAGGGTCTGTGGTTACTTATGTACCTCCCAAAAACACCCGTAGGCCTCTCCCTGGAAATGCCACCACTCAGCTAATATCCCCAGGCGGGCAATAAGCCATCCCGGCCACGATCCATATCTCCCTGCGGACCCCAGGGACCCGTATCCACCTTGGCGGCCGGGCTTCCATGTCCGCGAGCCCAACGGGCACAAGCACCGAGGCGAGTCCCTGGCCTAGCATTAAGGGGATAGGTAAATCGTGTCCAACTGGCCCGACTCTTCAACCTTGGACCTGTGTCAAGCACATACACACTTTAGTATCTACATAAAGGTCGGCATGCAATGCATCGCCGCAACGGCCGAAGAACCGCATCCGGGATCGAGTCGCCTCATCCACTCCCGGCAAACAGGTTCCATGGCTCGCCAGCTCGAGCGGTGTGTATAGCTCTTATGCTGCTGGCAGATGGAAACGAGTGAGGTATTGGAACCAGTTTCCTTGCGGGTTCCCACAGCCACGGCGGTCAGAAGCAAAGAGCCAGGCCAGACCACTAGGCTGTGCTGAGCCAGTCTGGCTGTGTGTGGTCTTTGTCTCGCCGCCGCTTCTAGCGCGCTGCGCCGCCTTGGCACCTCGGAGACCAGGCGCTTTTCTTAGCTACTAGTTAACTAGGAAAGTACTTACTAAACCAGCCGAAGCGAAATTTTCCCCCGGGGGAGGATGCCGAAGGCTGTTGCCTGGGCACTGGCAGGCAACAGCGAGGTATATCCTCTCGGCGCCGTTCTCTCTTTTCCCGCCCGTCTTTGTCATTCTCCCTCGGCGTTGTCTCTTTCCGTCCGTCTTGGCCATCCGCTCTCGTCCCACGCTCTCGAGCCGCTGGTCACACGCCTCCCTCTTCCTCACGCTTTGGGGGCTCTGCTCGTCGCGGGTGGACTGACCGAACGCAGTGCCCACAAGTTTCGGTTGCTTCCGATTCACTCACTACCCATCGCGAGACGGGACTGTCGATCCCTTCCCACCCCAAACTCAATCGCAATGGCACAGCAGCAGCCGCCGGCATCGCCCGCGCCCGCGCAGGCCCGATCTTCGATGCCGCCTCCGGCGCCCGCTCAGCCCTACCCTGCCTACGCGTACCCTGCCTATCCGCCCCTGGCTCCGGCGTGTCAAATCCCGTACGACAAGAATTGGTTCCGGGCCAAACTGGCCCTAACTGGCCTCTCCCTCGTCTGGTGCATCATACTGCTCAGCCTGGCGCTGGCCCTGACATTCCGGCCCGCCAACGACTTCTACGGCACCCCCCTGGCGGCCTTTTGGTGTCTGCCCCTGGTCATCCCCACGGCCATCTGGGACATCGCCGAACTGGTTACCGTTTGCGCCTGTGGGAAGCGCCACGGCAACAAGCAGGGGATCCACCCCGGAGCCCACGTCGGCGTCGACCTGGTGATATGGCTCGCCAGCTTGTTGTGCGTGCTCTTCTCGACCTACGAGGTCATCAGCATGACCTTCGACGTGCGGTACTGCTCGGGCAGACCCTCGGCCGCTGATCAGTCCTACTACGGCTACTACTGTGAGGGCGTCCAGTACTACAGCAGATCTATGTCTATGGCCCGGGCCCTCGTGGCCTTCGTGTGCTTGTTGACGTGAGTGCACCCCTTGCCCTTGCCCGGCCCGCGAGCCGAGGAACTTACTGACCCCGGAACCAGCATCACGCACTTCGTCATCTTTGTGCGCGCCTGCGTCGAGACCAACCAGCGCAACCGGTTGAAGCGCACCGCCGTCATCATGGTGCCGGCGCCCCCGATGCCCATGTACTATGGCGGCCCGGACCCTCGCATGTCCGTGGCCTCCCCACAGCTCGAGAAGGGCGGCGCTACCCCGGCGCCGGCTCCGGAAAGCTATTCGAACCTGTCCGGGTTCTATGCACCGGCCGGGCCGATGCCCACGCAGCCAGCACCGGCGCGCCAGGCGCAGGCAAACTCGGGCGAGTCCGCCCCCGTTTGATCCGACGACCCCCTTGGAGATGTGTGTCCGTTTAGGGTACACGGCATGTTAGCCGCCTCCGGCTTCTAATAGACTTACTAGTGTGATACCCTCTTGTTTCTAGAAAGCTACCCAACCAACCTTAATTTTACACTATTGTACATACACTGCAACTTTGGCCCACGCTATATTCCGTCTCTACTACAACCCGAGAACGCCCCTTTTCTCCTGGCTTGCACGTCTCCAGCAGTGCCGACCGGACCATTGCTGGGGTTGTGTTCCGGAGATCCGACTTCCTCCGAAATTGGAACCCCGATGCGGACCCTGACGAGCACCCAGAAAAGGGACGCGACGCGACGGGCGCGTCTCGGCGCGGATGGAGCGAAGCAGACCGTCCGGTCGCATCCGGCCTTGCTGGGAACGTGTGACAACCCTGTCTGGACCGGAGCCAGACGCGGTATTGGTCAGCAGCCGGAACCCCATCCCCTGCAGGGTCGAATCCGGTCGAGGGTCGGGGCAGGACGCGCGTAACCACGGCGCTCGGCTCGTTGAACGACATCTCATCGGTCGCGAGGACGAACAGCGAGCAGCTGTGGGGCAGGCCTTTAGGGAGGAAAACATCGACAAAGGAGGATAAGATGGAGGGGCGGGAGACAATCATGCGCACCAAGAGCTGCCTGCACATGGCGTGAAAAAAAGACAAGCCATGCTCTGTGGCCGCCGGTGACGGCTTCAACATGGCCGAGCACGTGGGGCAGCAAACGTCTTGTTCTCGGCTCGGCTGGATCGAACCGACGCTCATGACCCGGGTGTGTATGGGTGCAGTCCGGAAGAGGGAGATGGTTAGATCCATCCTACGAGCACCTATCCAATGCCAAGCCGCGCATGCATGCATGCAATGCACCTCTTGCCAACTGCGCCAGTCGGCGTGCTTCCCCAACCAACGTGGGCGGGAGAAAAAGGCAGGGCTGCCGGGCAGAAAGAAGATGCTATTCCCCCACCCTTCGCCACGCATGCCCCTGAATGGCACGGACAGACGAACGTATATGAAAGCCGCAGCACAACCCGCGTGCATGGCCACCCTCTCGCGTCCATGGGCCACGCGAAGCCCGGCTTTGCTGCTGTGCCTCGTCCTTGCCGCCGCCGCCGTTCTCGTCTGGCCGCATCTCCCCATGGCGCCGTCTCTCGCTAACTGCGTGGCCGCCGCCGCGCTGGCTCTGCTTCCGTCCCCCACGGCCGCCGCGACCCCAGCCTGGCACCCGCCGGCGCGGACGGACATCAACAATCTCACGGCGGCGCTGCACGGCCGCGGCACCTACGGCTTCATCTTCAACTCAAGCCGGACGCCTGACACCGACTACGGCGTCTACAACTGGTGCAACATGCCCCACGTGAGGCCCCGCGAGGTAAGCGACACCCGGTGTTCTGTAGTGCCCCTTCCAGTACGAATACCCCCGTGGTACTCCCGTTGTTCTCTATCTCTGACCTGCCGGCCCGGGGGGTGCTCCGAAACATGCTCCACGAAGATCTGCTCTACGGAACTAAATGCTGACTATGATAGTACGTCCGGGTGCCGCCCGCGTACGAGCTCGCCTACGTCGAGGTGGTGCAGCGGCACCACAAGCGCACGCCGTATGCCTCCAATGCCTTCCCAGTCGAGCCCTACCGTTGGGACTGCGACGACCAGGCGCTCTACGCTTTCGGCCGGTCCGGGGCCCCGTCGTCCGCCGGGCGCAACACCTCGGCCCAGACCTACCGGCAGGGCACCACCTCGCCCCTCAACCCCTTCACCCCGGATGGCTGGATCGGCTCCTGCGTGTTCCCGCAGATCACGTCGGATGGCCTTGACGACTCTTGGGCCCATGGTGCTGACTTGTACGCCGTGTACCACGATGTAAGCAGCTCTCCGCCCTTGTCCTTATTTGCCCCTTTCGGCTTGGATTCCCACCCGTCTCCTGCCGCTACCCCCTTGTTTCTTTCTGTCTCTCAGGCCCCAGGAGGTTTCCAAACTTGCCCCACGATTGCCGGGTATGGGGGATGCCGAGTACTGACTCGGAATGGTGAAGTTGCTGGGCTTCCTGCCTGGCCGCGACGAGGACTGGGGCGACGGGCGTGTCATCTATCGCGTCACCAACAACCCGATCACGTCGCAGGTGGCGGGCATGCTGGTCGCTGGCATGTGGCGGACGACGGCGTCGGTGCCGCTCATGATCCAGGCCAGCGGCATCGACTCTCTGGAACCGCAGTACCCGTGCCCCCGGGGCGCCGACCTGTTCGACGCCCTCAAGTCGAGCGCCGACGGCCGCTGGGCCGGCCACCTCGACGCCGCCCAGGCCCTGTACGCGCGGCTCGACGACATCACGGGCGTCCCGCCGCGCGACGCTGGCTTCCACGCCAGCTTCGACCACTACTACGACAACCTGTCGGCGCGGCAGTGCCACGGCAAGCCGCTGCCCTGCAAGCTGGTGGACGGCGCCAACTCAAGCACCTGCGTCACGCAGGACATGGCTGACACCGTCTACCGCCTGGGCCAGTGGGAGTACAGCCACATGTACCGGGACGCCCCGGCGAGCCTGCGGGCCGCGACGGGAACCTACGGCGTCTGGGCCGCTGAGCTGGCGGCTCACTTCCGCGCTGTGGAGGAGGGCCGGGCTGGGAGCATCTTGTATTTCCATAACGTGGCGCACGACGGGAGCGTGAGCCGCCTCCTGGCCTTGCTGCAGATCGAGTCCATGGTCTGGCCTGGCATGGGGAGCGAGCTTGTATTCGAGCTATACCGGCGCAAGCAGGGCCCGCCGCCCGACGGTTACTTTGTCCGAGCCCTCTTCGGAGGGCAACCGTTCCGATCGAGCAGCCCGGCCCTGGGCGTCATTGACATGCTGCCCCTCGAGACGCTCTTGGCCTACCTGGACGGACTGGTCGGCAAAAATGCTTCGTTAGTAAAGGGGAAATGTGACGGCTCCATCCCGCTGTAAGCGGGTGCCTTGTGAGCCTACGGCGCACGTTCTCAAGGTGCACATGCACAAACCATTCCGTGTGATCCATCATGACTTGACAAAACCCTTTGTTCTCTTTTTCTCTACATCCCACTCTCCCACCTACTTTGTCAGTGACTTCTGGATGTCATCCCATCGTCCCCGCCTCATGGGGTCTAGATCACGCAACTTCTCCAGCCAGCCCAGCAAATCCACGCCCGTTTCGTCGGCGTCGCCTGGCTCGCCGCCGCCCTGGAGACTTTTCAATGCAATCGAGTATTCAAGCAACGCCTCGTATACCAGCTTAACGTCGGCGTAGTCCTCGAGCAGCTCATTGATCTCTTCCAGTTCTTTCTTCACGAGGGTAGCACGTTCTTCCGTGCCCAAATTCGGTGCTATGCCCAAGCTTTGGGGTTTGCTCTCCGTTATCTGGTCCATGAGAAACTGATGGTAGTACCATAGACTCTGGTCTTCAGGCCCGACGTTCAGTCCCTCCCTGGCTAGCTCCAACTCCTTTTCAAGGAAGCTGCGCCGCGCCGCATCATCAGCGCCACGCTCATCCAGCAGTCGTCGCGCGAGCTTGCTGCGGTTGTGCCAAGCGCTGAAATTGGACAAGTCGTCGTGGATCATCCTTGTAGTGTAGGCGAACTCCTGTTCCGTCATGCTCGCACCGTCCAGCGCGGCCGACTCGAGGGCGGCCACAATGACGCGCCGGTAACTCCAGGCGTGGAAGTTGCGGCGGTCCTTGGACAGCATTTTCGAGTCGAGGGCCAACTCGGCGGTCCAGAATTCGCGGGCCAAGGGGGCGGGCAGGAGCGACGAAGCCGCGGAAAGCAGGAAGGATCGGTAGCCCCAGATCCAGTAGCATTTGGGGAACTCGAGGAGCAGCGGGATGGTGAAAGCGAGCTCGGATTTGATGGTAGCGGCATCAGACGCGGCAGAAGGAAACTCGTCGCCTTCAGCTATTGTACCACTCTTCCCATCCTTGGGGGGTTGTTGGGACTTTGGGCCGGGCGGGGTCGCAGCCGAGGAAGAAGACGAGGAGGCGGCGCAGGACGGTCTCGTAATGGCGCTCTGAGATGTAGTCGGCGACGCCCTCGAGAGCCATGATCCAGCCGGCGGTCTGGACAAGAAGCCAGATGTTAGACAACGCCGACGGACGTTCCATATTGTGTAGTATTCGGGGTTGAGGCGCAGGAGCTTGGTGGTGAGATGGAGGAGGGCGGGGTCGCTGTAGTGGTTGAGTTTGACCTTGGGACGAGTGAGTGGCGGTCTCGCGTGCGACGGCGCCCGAGGAGGCAGGGCGGCAGGTGCAGAAGCGAGCAACTCACCTGGTCCCGGATCTGGTCCTCGAGATGGCGGTATTTGGAAATCCGGTCCAGGTCCTGCTGGCGCTGGTCCTCGGTTCGGCTTCGGTGCGTTCGCGCTATGCCATGCTACAAGGGGCGCGGCAGGCACTCCATCAGTCAGCCAGCCGGGGGGGGGGGGGGGGGCTCGAGGTTACGTCTTCATCTCACGTTGCTTGGCGGGACGGAATCGGGACAGAGCTTGGGGATCGACGTACACTGGCCATGATGGATGCACGGGGAGGGCAGAAGCTGGCAAAGGGGGGGGGGGGGGGGGCGTCCGGCGCTCTCAATCCCACGGCGACGGCGACAAGCGGTGGGATTCGTGATATCCCAGCGACAGCAGCAACTGAGCAGCGGAAGATAAAGATAGTCGGCCGGGAGCCGTGATGGAAATGCAGTCGGTCCCATTCGTCACCAGTACCGCCAGGCCGCTAGCTCGGCCGCCAGGGATGCGCGGCGGGACACACGTTTAATCGATAGCGCGAGTGCCAGCCCCCGCTGTATCCATCCATCCAGGGAAAGCGCCTCGTCCGTTTACATGACCACCTGCACCTGCCGGCAGTGGATGAGGGCTCTGCGCCACACATTGGCAGGGCCTGGATGTTGCCAGGCAAGCGCATCCAATCCTCGCATCCATCCCAAGGTTGATCTCGTCACACCCTCGACATGCGATGTGATGTGGTTGTGCCTGGAGTAAGTAAGTACAGGGTTGTGCTTGCGCGCTTGGCCTCCCTGGAAGGCTGTAGGTACACCTGGGTGATATGGAGGTAAGATACAGGTAAAGAAGTCGGGTGTCTATCCTGATGCATCCATACCTATGTACCTGCTTTATATACGGACCCCATTGGTAAATACGTACAGACCTGGGATGGAACCCCTTCTTCTCCCCATCCCGAGTTTCCACTTTAGGTCCCCAGACACCCATCCATCTCGCCGGCTTCATCCAATTCATTCTTGGTCGTGGAAAGTAAAGAAGTGTACACCTTCTGGCTAGGGTCCCGTATGGGAATTACACCCGGTCTAGATCAACGGAAACGATTCCCTCCAGGCCAGTACCTCTTGAATTAACTAACAGCTATGCCACATGTGGTGGCTTCCCATCCGTTCGGGAGATTTCGATACGTCTATTGTGTGCTTCCTTCCCTGGCCGAGCTCCTAGGTACCTTCCTACCTCTACCTATCCCATCAGAAGGTAAGTAGGTCTTAAGAGGTGTCCAAAACACTTCGCACCTACGTCCCCAGCCCGTCTAATCCTGGATATCTTCCCTATCTGTATTCCCACCTTGCCTTTTCAGTTCCAAGCATCACCAACATTCTCTCGACAGCACTGGCGGCTGTGCAAACCCGGAGCAGCACCAGCACGCCCGCCAGTATATTGTTTCTTTCGGAGCCAGCAGCCGTAGTCATTATCAGTAGACTGCCGCTTTTTCTTTCGTTCATCCCCCCCGCCTTTCTCTGCTTGAAGGAAGCCCGTGCCCACAGTATCTCGTTAATCGATGGGAGGGCTTCGCCGTCGGTACGCCTTGACTTTACAGTGCGTCCCAGCTGAAGCTGGGAACCCGTTCCCTCAGGGCACCGCCTCCCACACCCGCCCCGGAAAGCGGCGCTTGCAACTTAAATCACCCTCTCGTCGGGCCTGTTCCGGGACCAAGAAGAGCCTCCTGTCTGCCGCGGATGAGAATAATCGCCTTGCCGACAGTTTCCTAGACGGGGCTTAGTCGTCCTCGGCGAGTTCGTCTGACACTCGGGAGGATTCATGGCACCCTGAAGCGCAGACACGAGAACCGCCGAGTCCTGAATCCTCCAGTCATGGTCGCCGCAACCCAGCACCGCCTATAAGCCTTTCCGCAATCAGCCTCCATCGCCCAGCCCTGCCATCGTCGTTTTGGCCCGACACACTCCTCAGCTCGGCGGGGAGAGGACGACGTCGACAAGCAACACATGGGGCACTCGCTCCGGGACTGCCCCCAATGAGCCGTGTCCCCGACCGATTTGTGCCGGTCCGGGAAGACTCCGATCCCCTGTCTTACCGTTTCCATACCAATAAGGAGCCTCATAAACTCTCTCCAGCCGAGCGGTTGACACGCCACGAGGGTGCCACACACGATCCATTTCGCATCCGCCCTCAACGGTACGGAAATTCCAATCTCCGAAGTGTCTCCCGGTCTGATAGCTATGAAGGAACTCGTGCAGGTGAGCGGACGCTCTGAAAGGTCTTGGCCGGAGCTGACAGCGACAGGAACCACACTGAGGCTTCAGTCAGGTGCTGATGCCAGCGTCTCGGAACGGGAGGTGAGTTCCCCTTACCAGAAGCTGTGCTCACTTGTCCCGAGGACGTCTGAGTGAGACCAGCTGACCCCCAGAAGGTCAGTGTTGGTGCTGTCTGGTCTGTGGGCGGCGCCCCGCCACCGGGATCTATAGCAGTCGACTCGGGCCGGGGCCGGCTCGTCGGGAATGGTACGAATGCACCATTCTATGCCGCGTCTTTCCCTTTGGCGCAACCTCAAGTTAATAAGGATGGTGAGAGCCACGAAGGAAGACTTGCCCGAGCACTTCAACTCGGCCGGACCCAGAAAGTCCTTGGTTCCGACAAGTTTTCAACTTTTCCGCAACGTAGGCACCCAATAGCCTACCGCTTGGGCGTTCCAACCACCGAGACTGCTTGGAACGGAACCGAGTGGTCCAACGATAGACTGGCACCAGGCATGTGAATTCCGGCTGTTCTTTTGCCCTCTGTTCTAACGTCTCATCTCCCACAGATATCCGGACTTATGCCCCGGTTCTTCCTAGCGCAGCATTCCGGTGAGTTCATTCGTCTCTCAGCGACCTATGCTCCCTCGCCTGGCAGTCCTGACACAAGTTTCAAGGACGCTCGACGCGCCCGGCCTCCGAGATGACTACTATTGCACCGTCATGGCCTACTGCCCAAACTGCGATGTTCTTGCCATCGGACTGGCAGACGTACTGTACGGATGGTCTGAAGCTAACGGCCCCACGCTTCTCAATATCGGGGTCAGGGACCAGGCCTGGTTAACCTCGATCAGCTTCTCCTCTAAGGGTGGCAAAAAGTCCATCTTGGCCATTGGCCGTTCCAACGGGACGATCAAGCTCATGTCACTGCTTGATGGCCTGTTGCCCCAGTATACAGCAAGCCATGCCAGAGGCAGCATGCCTCTTCCGCGCTTCGAAGCACGCCATTCCGTCCCCATCTCTTGCCTGAGCTAGCGGCCGGTGTCGACCTCACGCCCTTCGCTCAACCCATATCATCCCGATGCACCTGTTGAAACAGAGGATTTGCTGGTGGGTGAAGAATCGGGGGACGTTTATTACTATTCCGTCGAGTGGCCAAGTGCCTGGGAGGTCCAACGCCACAATTGGTCTGGGGCCATGACGTTGCTGGCACACATCAACGCCCACTCGCAACAGATTTGCGGCCTGGCTTGGTCGTCAGATGGGTCACAGTTTGCTACAGGTGGAAACGACAACCTGTGCTGTCTGTTCAATACCAGCAAAATTTTCGAGAGTGAGGCACATGGTGGTAGCGAGACCAAGCCCACCACGACTTCGCCGAGCTCGGCGAGCCAAGACGGGCGACGTTCTTTGAGACGACAGCGTGGCTTTATACGGGAACATGATGGCACGACAACACGAAGCCCGGCTTCTTCCAGGGTATACTCTGCCAATCTTTCGGGGTCTAGAACTCGCTCTTCCCCCCCGGCCGAGCTCGAAGACGGAGTTATGTGGCAGCGGTCCATATTCAGCCATCACGAGGCTATCGAGGCGCCGTCCTACATCGTGTCAGGTACCGATACGGCGTCGATCTTTGTACCGAGGAAGTATACCCAGTCCATCGCATCGCAGACTTGGCCGCATCTGGCTGCTGTCAAAGCGATGGCCTTCTGCCCCTGGCGCCCCCACCTGCTCGCCACGGGGGGCGGTTCGACTGACAAGATGATTCATTTTTATCACACCCCGTCTGGTGCAACACTGGCTACCATTTGCGTCAACGCTCAAGTCACAAGCCTGACGTGGAGCCCGACTCGCCGCGAGCTTGCTGCTACCTTTGGTTACGCCCAGCCTGAACATCCCATCCGCATCGCTACTTTCAGCTGGCCAGAATGCAAGATGGTAGGCAGCGTGCGATGGGAGGGAGAGCACCGCGCCCTGTTCGCCGTCCCATATCCAGGGGGCCCCGATAGCCCCAAGAAACTGCGTTCCCGAGGGGCGCAACCGTCAGGACCGGACGCGGCAACTCATTCCTCAATCTATTCTGGCGAAAGTGCAGCCCGGTGGGGTGGCGAGCGCCACAGCAGCAGAAAGACTGCGCGCGATGGCAGTTTGGTCGTTCTGTGCAGTGACGGGATGGTCAAATTTCATGAAGTCTGGGGCAAAGGGCACGGCAGGACTACGGCCGGGGGGTCTCCCGGGGTTCTTGGGGGCAGCGACATCCTGGAAATGTGTGATGGAATCGACAAAGACGGCGACATCATCCGGTGAGACTCTGGTTAGTTGTGCGGGCTTGATGGTGAGCCAAAAACAGAAGGGGCGGGGACCCAGACATGCTCGCCCTGCATAATGAGCTCAGCAAGACTGCGTGTTGCGGCCCCGATCGAACAGACTGCCAATACCGACTAAAACCATCAGGGCCCGGTCCTGCCCATGCGTCTTGTAAGCCAGTGAAGCCGTGGGTGTCGCCGCTTATACGATGATGGCCCGAGCCGGGTACCTGGGACCATCCGCCTCAGGTGGGTTTACGCCGGGAAATACCGCGGCCGACTGTGAGTCGCTTAGCGTTTCACAAAGGGTCGACGAGGGCGGCGATGTCGTGTCGTTTTCCTGCGGTCCGTCCCGGGCTAGGGCGAGCGGCCACGGGCATGCTGCCGGCCAGGGCAGTTCCTCTCAAAGTCCCTTGGGGGCCGACGGCGGTGGCGGGGACCATGGCCACGAGCGCCGGCCCGGCGTCCGGTATGACGCGGGCAGGCGGCCAAACCGCGAGGCGTTCGAGAGCATTCCCGGCGCGCCTGGTTCGCTGCGCCGGTTCGGAGCCGGGACGTTCAGCCTCGAGGGCGAAATGCCGACCGTGGATGTCTGCGGCCGGGCCACGTTCGCGGCCACGGCGGCGGTCCACACCGAGCCCTTCGCCGCCGCGAGCACCGCGCCGGCCGAGATCCGGACGGCGCGGGTCCGCTTCACCCGATGCCAGAAGGAGGCGGTTTGGGAGCGGGGCGCGCCTGTCTCGCAGAGAAGGTGGGGTAGGCGCCCGACTGTGGTTGTCGCGTGGGCGCAGTTGCGCGGCGAAGCTGACGTGCGGGACGGTGGCGGGCGGCGTCCAGCCCGACGGGAGCGTATTCATGTGCTCTGCCACGCCGGCGTCTGCGCCCGTGGAGCTTGCCCTCTAACTAGGGAGGGGAGGTGACGGTGATCGGTGGAGGAAATGGGCCTCGATGCCCAAGGAGGTTGCGGCCTGACACGCCCAATCTGCCCTCTGTGCATCACCTCCCAGCCCAGATCTCCGGGAGCATCATAGTCATTGGTTACGCGTAAGGCTGTCATGGCCAAAAGAGGAAGAACCACCCCCCCGGTTTCTTTCGGCCGATGACCGACATGGAAATTTGGGCCACTGGACCCTGATTCTCAGCCACGAGCATCCCTTTCTCCCCCCTCCCTTAGACAAACTGCGAGTGCCCCCCTCCCCGAATTGGGTATGATCCACAGAGGGTCAACCTTGTCAGTTTGTCCGGGCAACTTGTCTAGTTTGTTCGCTTCCACATCGTACGCGAGGAGGGGGGGCAAAAAAGTTGGGCTGAACCTCGATCTAACAAAAGGGCCGTGCCTACACCTGGTGAGCCCTCTACGCTCGCTTCCTCGGGAGAGAGGGTCAGCTCAAGTCCCACGTCCCAGAACCCCGGCGCGCAATTTGTTGAAGAGAGGGCAGCGGGGGTGCGGAACGCCGTCTTTTTCGCAGTCGGCTTGTTACGAGGTGCGGGAGAGGGGCGTCGGGGTTTCGCGGGTTCGTATCCAGAGCAGCGAAACAACGACGGCGTCGGCGCTTGGCTATTAGCGGCGCCGCTCACCGGTCTATCCGAAGGGCGGATGTACCCGCGGGCGAAGGCGCGCCGAACACAACGGTGGCCGGAGTCTTTTTACCTCCTCTCCCTAAAAGAAACACGCTTGCTCTGCGCTTCGCCTGTGCCAGCGGGATCGTTTGTTTTAGGTGAAGTCGGAAGGAGGCGGGGGAGAAAACGGAAAGGCAATGTGTTGGTGCTGGTGCGGCGGTGGGTCGCTGAACCGCCTCTTTCGGCCTCGGCCTTGAGGTCTGTATACATACTTCAGCTACTGATGTAGCCAACCCTGTATGGGGTGTGATGGGCCAATCGCAATCCCGTCGCCTGGACTGTCGTCGCCGATAAGGGGGAGCCGGATCCATGGCCACACGTGGCATCCTCAGCTTGCCGGATATGGATCCTCGATGGGCGACTTCACCATGGCTTGCTCGCCCGCCCACCGGCCAGCCGAACCAGGGAGCTGACAGCCGGACAGCGAAAAGCCCTCCAGGCCTCCCTTGGCTCCTACCTGTTCCGAAGACGCGGAGCTCGGCAAGTCCTTCTCGGTCGTTTCACGGTTGCGAGAGGCGGCGGGACCCGCGCGTAGTGGCGTCTGGGTTTCTAGAAGCATTTCGCGCCGTCGCCCCCCTTGCGCAGGCAGGCCGGGCTGTGTGTGAGTGTGTGTGTGTGAGAGAGAGAGTGTGTGTGTGTGTGTGGGTGTGTGCAGAAACCCTGCGCGGCGCCATGTAACATGGGCCCCTTTCCCAAAATAAAGTTGGCACTACGTGCTTCACATTCAATAGATTGGACGGCGATTCCCGGGTAGAGAGAGGCCTTCGTCCCCATGCAGCCAAAATGCGTCGCCAGAGGACTTTCGGCACCATTGGTCGAGAAATCCCCGATAGGCCCATGAAACGTCTCACGGCTGGACGGCAGTTGGCACAAAGGGACAGGTTATTGCCCCCAAGCAGATTAGTGCCCAATCTTGGCATGCAGCTCACCCACGGCCGATTGTGATTGGCGCGCCGACTCGAGAGCCAATGTGGCATTGGGCGGCTGTTCATGAATCACGATCGACCTGCTGGCGGCCCCCCATCTCGGTCACGAGAGGGTCGAAAGAGAGGCAAAGGGACCACCAGGAAATGCGTCTGTGTGCAATGCTAGAGGCAGGCAGAGAGTAGAGGGGACACGAGACCGACGGCTGCCCGGGCAGGAAATATTGGCGAGTGCCAGCGGACCCGGGGACCCGCCATAGGCGACAGGCTAGCACGTGGGTATACGCCCGTACTGTACTGACCACGGGAGGCATTGGGGAGGTCTCCCGGGTATTCGTCCGTACTTGGACACGTCAACCGCGCAGGGCAGATACACCCTACCACGGCTACCAGCACCATACGTACCAAGAGACCGAGTCCATGAGGTCCCCGAGGTGGGCTCATGCATGCCCCGTCAATCAAGACCTTCATGCGACCCTTCTGGTCGCCGACCGTGGTTCAAATAAGGTTTTATGAGATATGACTCGAGGGCGCACCGCGTGTTGACGGCGATGGGCGCTTCTCCCTGGCCAACTGATGCCGATGGATCAGATAAGGAGGTGACGCATGGTGGATTGTCGGTCGTGTTCTCTACCGATCCTCCTGCCCGTCAGGGGGGGGGGGGGGGGGGGGGGGGCCGCCAGGAAGAGACAAGAGTTGGGTTTTCCCTACCTGTGACGTTATGCCGAAATCGAGATGCTTTCCTTCACTCGCGGCGGTGAAACCTTCTCGCCTCCACTCACAGGAGATGTTTGTGTGTGTGAGAGAGGGAGAGAGAGAGGAGCGGCATCGGCAAGCATGCTCACCTGCCACCAACCTCGAGGTGGTACTTTCTTGAGGCGTGAACGGAGAGCTCTCCTGGACAAAAGGAGGGGCAACTACTGCGTCCCACCAGCACCTTGTCGTCCACGGCTGTCTACCCATGACAACGCACAGTGCTGTCTTTCTGCCGACCCTCTTTGTGTTGCAAGTGACCGCGGGCATGGTAGCATCCCATGCCCAGCCACGCCGTCCCCTCTGGCCGACGACGACAGCAACATAGCACTTTCCTGACTGTTTTGGATGTACCTATCTCGATGGCATACCCTGCCCTGTGGGTACTTGCAGTGAGGACCATAGGCGAGTCGGACGAAGCAACTGGGCTAGAGGTTGGTGCTCTCATCTTGGGGGTCCCGCTCGCTCGGAGGATCTCGACGGGCGTTGCAATGGGCCGCGCTTTTCCTCCACCGGGCGTCCGAATGGTCCAACATGTTGGGCCAGGCAGCAGGGCCAGGCCGACGGCAGTCGGTCTCGTTCCCATCGCTGCTCGCGGGCTGTTGCCTGGATTGCTTCGTCCTGAGGCCGATCTCACTTGTGTGCCACGCATGTACCGTTGCCGATACCCGCAACAGTAAACATACGGCACCGCACTCCGTCCCCAATCGAGGGTTTGAGCTTGACTGTTGGCGGGCTGCATCGAGTCACGTGAGGTGCATAACATGGGCAACCATACCCCGCCTCCGCATAGAGTCGCAGTCGTCCGGTCCTCCATCTCTATGCCCTGTCTACTTGAAGGTACGCGGCGGACCAGGGCCGAATACACAGGAGGCAGCTGTCATCTATGGCCGGCTCGCCAACCGGGTCTGAAGCGCTGTTCGTCGGTTGATAGGCTGCTCACAGGCGCTTCCAACGCGGTGCCATGTTCGGTTGGTACGAGATGAGTGGTGATGGCCGGGTGGACACGGACAGGGCAGACAAGGCCCACTCGTGTCGCGCCGCGTCGGTTCATTCCTGGCGTCGTACGGTGAAGATGACGACTTCGAGGTGCTCAGATCAGCCCGCACTGCGGCGCACGGTGCGTGATACCGTTCTATCGTCTATACTTGGCTGGACGTCGTGCACTCCGGTCCATCACGGCCGGAGCAGCGTGAAGGGGGGGGGGGGGGGGGGGGCGGCGCCAAGCCCGCCAGGCCCCTCGCTTCCACTTTGTTCCCTTCTGTGGTACTTGCACTGGCCCATCCTTGTCATGGGCGGTTTGTGTTTGCTGTTTTGCCGGTTCTCGGCCCTGCTCTGCCCTACCACTACCACCTAGCGCTGGCGAAAGCGGCAAGCATGGTTTCTTCCTTGGGCGCGCAAGTTGTTCTTATCATACTGTGTCGCGAGGTCAAGTAACCAGACTTTCATGCGGGTCACCGCTGCCCCGAGAATATTTCGAACGTCGATCACTCGTCTTCGTAGATGCTCCGGTTCTTGGACTTGGCGTTTCCGTCTCGCTCTCGGCTTCCCGTGATTCCGCATCAATAAGGCTGTCGGTCCCCGCCGACGTGCGTGCACTGCAACCGCAAGTACCGGATGGGGACTGGGACTGTTTTTTTTTACTTTCGATACGATGCAATAGCCACGGTCTCCACGGCCTAGTCGATGGCGTCCAAGCTGGCAGCCGATTCGTAATATTCGACACGCCCCTGGCGATTGCTCCAGGTCGTCCCGGCTCGACACGACCAAAAAAAAAAAGGCAGGGTGGCGACGGCGTGCTAGAAATTTGATTGATTGCATCACACCTTGGCCTGTGCAAACCGCCAGGCTGTCAAGCCGCAACCCGTCCTGAACGACTGCGTCGTTTCGGCTCGGCTTCGGCAACTTGGACCGCGCGGTGGAGCGTGGGTGTGGCCGCTGGGAACAGCAGCAACAGAATACCCAAGGGGTGGCCGCTTCGTTCGATCTGGTTGCAGTACAGAGAGAGAAGCTTGTTATCGTGTCGTTTTAGACTCGCACTGTTGCCGTCATGGCGCTCCCCCAGTCGACTCTTCGGCTTACATCTCTCTCCCCATCCAGCAAGGGCTCATTTGTAGTCTTCCTGTCCACACGCACGTCGATGGCACTCGGGGGGAGGGGGGTTTGCTTGGGGATGCACCTTGCATGCGTCTGATCACGGGCGGCTCGGAGAGGTAATGCAAGTCGGCACGTACCCCTGTCTACGTACTGAGAAACAGACCTGCCGATCAAGTCCGTGTACATGGGGGGGGGAGAGGTTTCCATACGTACCTGCTTACAGATACTTACTTACTCATACAGGCATATAGTTCTGCTGGTTGTACCTGGTGGGCAGCAAGGGGGCGAGCGAGGAGACGAGCTGTAACCGTAGGAAGCTCTCACGGCCCTTGCGTCAGTATGCTAAGAAGAGGTACATACCAGCAACCTCCGGTGGGTGTGCATGGCTAGCGGAGTTCTCCAGGACTCGTGTAGAGGTATGTAGGGGGGTTGCTGGTGGTATTCCCTGGACCGTGGAGCGAGTGACACCATCGGAGGGGCCCTCGACCCGGGCGACGTGATGGATCTGGCAGGCGACGGTGTGGTGGTGACGAGCGAGTGTTTCATCGTATCACGGATGCACCGATGGATTTCGTGGGGTGCTTGTCTCCAGCGTCCACCCACAAGCGTCCATGCCCATGCCTGTGCCTGGCCCATCGCTTGCCCATCCCGTGCCGGTGCAGGGCATCAATGGAATTGGCTCCCTTGCCGGGTGGGTGCTTTCAAGTAGGAAAGCACGTAGGTAGCCTGTAGCCGGATGGGATGCCACGGTGGCTTTGCCACTCCCGGTTTTGTACACGAGCCAGGGCGAGCTGGCAACCCGGGTAGGGAAGCGAGGGTGGAAGGGGACGAATGGTCCTGTTGTTGTTTGCCCGGGTGTGGGGGCCGTGAAAAGGGATCGGTCAGAAAAATTTCATCGCTTCCCCCAATCCCCTTGGGTTTCACAGTAAGCTCCTGTACCCGGCCTGCCTGGTCGACTGTACTGCGTCTCCTGTGCGCGCGGTGCCCGAATCCAGTACCCACCACCTGGGCACGAGCGTAGGGGCACATGCGAGACCGGGCCTGCACCTGCTGCTGCTGCTGCTGCGGCCTGCACGCACGGCGACTGGAGCCCCCAAGGGCGGGATTCATCTCCGAGAGTCTGCCCAGTGGGCTTTGCTGGGACCTGCGGGCGTCCAAGACACGGCCTGGACGAGGACCAGCCCTGCCGAATGACTCGACGATACTACCGACGCTGGCGAGCGCACCAGGGCCAGCCCGAGCGAAAGCGCCGAAGCTCCAACACAGGAGTTAGCTGGTTACCAGGGACAAAGTCTCGGGGAGCCCAGCAGGGCAGCCGAGGTGACGCATGTCGCGCATCTACACCCGTCCGCTCGGCGCCAGTACGGGTCGGCTTAATACCTACCTCAGATAGGTACCTAGGTACCTACATCCATAGCTGTGGATGCTCCGGCGGTCGGTGAGTAGCAGCCGTGCACCGAGGTGAGGGAAGTAGAGGTGCCCCATGTTCCCTATGCTCAGGTCGTGCCTCCTTCGTCCCCTTGCACCCAACCTCCCTGACGATTCGGCGACCCGAGGGACGCAGGCAACGCGGCCCCGGAGACGGCCGTCGCGGATTGTGTTGTTCCATTCCCTCGACTTGATCTCTTTCTCCGCGGCGCAAACAGAAGGCCTGCGGGAAGCCCGTGGCAGGGAGGCAGATTCACACTGCATCGTGGCAACGCTAACCAGCGCGTTATTCTCCGTAACCCCCTCGCTAGGGCTATGAGGGATGACTTCTCCCCACGCCGTAGCGACCAGGGCGAGACTAGGTCGGAGGCCGCGGGCAGGGGTTTAATGGATCATGGACGAATGAGAGACACCGGTCCGTTCCAAGCGACTGGGAGCGCAGACCCGAGGCAGCGGACAAGGCCGGCGTCACTTGTAAAGGGCAGAGTCTTGACTCGCCGGCATTGCTGCCCATCAGACCACTTTTCATCGGCTTGTCCTGAGAAGAACGGATGAGGGGGGGGGCATTGTGGCTACGACTGTTTAGGATTAGGTCATCAGGGGTGCTTATGGACCATGACAGAATGGCCAAAGTCCCTGGCAAGCCAGGTACGCCTACAACCAAGCCGGCCTAGGGCATGCCGGTTAGTTGGCCGCGCTTTGCATCATGGGGGGCCCTGGAGAGGGAGTCGAAAGAAGGGAGAGACCAGAAGGGGCTGGCGATCCAACCTTGTCGTCTGCGACGCACGGCGCGGCTCGCTAAACCGAGAGCAACCAGTATACCCGAAACGCCGCGAGCGGTGCTGCGGTCCACGCGAGCCCATCCAGACCGCGGCGTATCGACCATCGGAGGGAAGTTGATGGAGGCACACGCTCGACGGGGTGAGTGGAGGGAAACGACAACGACAACAAGAAGCCACCATTGATACCTCTGGTGATTGCACGAAACTACGGGCCGTGTCTATCCCTGTTTGCGAGCCGCCCCCTCGTCGACTGCGACACAGGCATATGGGATGCCCCTGCTCCCCCCCTCCTCCAGCCAACGATACCCACAGGCACCGGAGACGATGTGATGATCAAGCAAGTTTGGTGGTTGTCAGAACCTTATGAGCAAACCTCGGTCGGGAGCACGAATCGCAACTGGGCAGCGAGAAACAGCAGCATATAACCACTGCTTCTTACGAATAGCCTTCGGTGCAAACAAGCCAGGCACTCTGCCATTTGCTCGCTCCTTCCACTCACGCCACTCCCTTGCGATCGACCATTAGCCGCATGCACTATGCTGCCCACGTGCCGACCACCCAGGCTCCCAGTCCACATCGCACACACCGCGTGCATGATCCCTGGTGGTCGTGACCAAGTGCCGCAGCCGATTTCTCACTGCGTGACCGCGCCTACCCGATGTGCATGTAGCCTATTTATGCACAGGCCTACGCGCATTGTAGTAGCACAAGCCCTCTGGGTTTTTCACCACCGAAACGCCGCCATTGGCCCAAACCTCGAGCAGGTCAGACAAGCACGACGCTGTGCTGTGGTGTAGCAGCGCAATGCCCGTTGCCGCAGTGTAGCACGGCGGCTGGGGGGGGGGCGGAGGGGGGAGGCCCCGCGGGGCGGGGGCTGTCTCGGCCCATGCGGCCTATGGGCAGGAAAGGGCGAGGAAGCGAACGCGAGACAGAGAAGAGGGAGAGAGAGACAGGCAGAGAGATAAGCAGGCCTCGCGATCCTTTCGGCTGTCGCTACCTATGCACCGACAGACCGGTGCGGGGCGGCAACGCCGGGCTCATCAACCTGTCAGGATCCGAGCCAGGGACCGAAAGACCAGGGCGGCAGCGAATCAAAGGGCCATGGTCCTCCCTGGGCCGGTTGCCGCCTCCGCCTATGAAAGCGGTTCTTCACGCAATCAGGCAAGCCGGGCGCCCCCTCGCGAGGGCTACCGGCGGGTCCCAGATGCATCTTGTGCCTCGCTGCCGCCGCCGGCGCCCACGACACACGGCGGTTCGCCGCCGTACGTCGTCCATCCGTACCGCCATCGGGGAAGAGGGATGTAGGTCGGTGGTCTAGGTACCCTTCATGAGAAGCGGTAGGTGGGCCTAGCAGAGGGATGCTGGTCGGCACATCTTACACTGCTCAAGTACCGTCCAACCAAGCGCCAACGCGCAGCCCAACAGCAGCGATAGCTGGGGTTCCCTCCCGTCTCCATGCTCTTCGTCACCAGGCGAGAAAGCATGAAACGGTGAATGGAAGTTTTCTGGAACGGTCCCCTTCGCTCAACATCAACTCCACCGATATGCGCGTGGTGGGCCTGTCACAATCCCCCCACCGCAAAACAACGGACATGGTCATTTTTAGCACGCAGTGCGCGCACCGGTCAACACCCCCGAGCCGTGTCACTCGGTACGGAGCATGCGTGGGAGAGGCGCCTTGATGATGTACGTTGTACACGCGCAGTCGCCAGCACGACGCAACACAGCGCGACACCACCAAGGCGGAGGCCAGAACCGGATTTGTATGCTCACCGGTACAAATGGAGGACAGTACCCAGGTAAGTCGGCAGAACTTGGCAGTTGGGAGATGGATGCGGGAGCTGGCGCGTATACCCAGCTCACCTCTTTTCGGCCTATTACGTGCATTTGTGTACCTGATTGTGGAGTGACGACGCTCGCGTTGAGAATGGATCCCGAAAGCTCTATTCTTGCTGCTACACATACGCTGCGCCATGTTACCTACTTTGCATCTAGCCTGGACGCCGCCGACGGGAAGTTGTCTGCTGAATGAGGAGGAGAGGGAGAGAGCGCGGAAGGGAGGGAAACAAGGGGGGGGGGGGGGGGGGGGGACGATCCCAAAAGGCCGGCGCAAACTTGCATACTAGCTAGCCTAGAGTCTGGCCATTTCCGTGCAGACAAGGTCCCCAGCACTCACTCGCGACGACGAGAAGAAAGTGGGAAACGAGCAGGGACCCGAACGGGCAGGGGGGAAGGATTGGTAGCCGTCAAGGTTGAAGGCCGGTCGGTACCGCGATGGAGTAGCATCCCTTGTAAAGCCAAAGTACCGGGTGCAGACTCTACAGGGAGGTACATCGGCAATCCCTACGGCCACGATGATACAGGGCTAGGTACTCGCGGCTAGGCACGCCCGTACCTATCCGCAATGGTCCCCGGGTATGGGATGGGAGGTACAGTAGCCCTGGTGCTAGCATGGGATCTATGTAGTACGGATACCCGCCTAGCCACTATACAGGCTACCAGGCTACTTGGTCGCAGTACATCCTATCCCGTACCTTTTATCCACACTACCGCCCACTGCCACACGGGCGGTCCATGACCTCCATGGGTCCTGCCTGTCATCCTCTTTCCCGGCAAAGCGCACGAGCTTGCACCACTGCATCAAGGCCCGTACCAATACCCCTTGTAGGAGAGGGAGGGGGAAAAAAACACTGACGGGATGGATGGCCTCTGCATGAATCCCTGGACCACTTGCCGTCCAGGCACAACCTCTCTATTCCCAGGGTGGTCCCGGTAGACGTCTTGAACCATGCCATCCATTGCCATCCACGCCATGGCATGGAAAAATGGCAGGCATGAGCTTAAATACACCCGCCCATACCATCCACCCACTACCGCCCGAGGAAACCCGCCCCTCTCCTCAGACCCTGATTTGAGTTATGTATATCTATGCCTATACAGCACAAATGCCATTCTGTCAACATTGAGTCTTTGCAAACGCCGGAAGAAGAAACGAGTAGGCGTATTTTCTGTTACAGCCAGCCCCGACCTGTGACCGCCAAGGGAGCGGTGCATATCTACCTACCCGCTGCCTGCTACCCTCCTACCATCTGCTACCACCAGACCGACTCACGAAAAGCTGCCTGTCTCTTATACCGCCCTCACCATCACCACTACCGCCGCCGCCGCCAGCACTCTTCGGCCAGAACAACCGGGCGTCGACTACTAGGTCGTTGCTCGCATATCCCCCCTCCGGAACACCGCTTTGCTGTATTTGTACTGCCAGCCTGGGTCGCTTTGGTCGTCGCGTTGTGGATTTACGTCTACCTGCTGCTCTCGTCTCCTCCACTGCTGCCGCCGCCGCCGCTGCTGCTGCTGGCCCAAAACGCGTCCTGCAGCAAGAAATGTGCGACTACACACAGGTACGACCTCGAAACTCACTCTTTGCTCAGCCCTGGGCGTTCATGGGGGAGGGGTCTCTCGTACGAATTGACCTGGCTAAAACAATATGATGGGATGCAGGTGGAATATTCGTGTGGTCACTTCCGCTTCCGCGTTCAGAGATGGTGCTCTCACTACGAGAGGACACAGCGCCGCTGCCAGCCCAACATCACCACTGGAGAGCTCAGGTAAGTTACGGGAGCGCGCCTACCTCTTCACTGCCGGCAGCCATTACCCAAGCGACGAATGCTAACGACGAGTTCCCGAACACACAGAGGTGACGAGCTATGCAGTAAGTCGTTGAGCCCCCTTCGAAACTTGTCCCCTCTTGTCGCTGTGCAAGTGTCGATAGCCTCGGGCTTGCCGCAAGCTGAGCCCATCTTTGTTGCTTTTTCTCAACCCACTCACCCCACCGCGCAAGTCCAGACGTTTCGGCAACTGATCTCTTCTCTCTTGTTCTCGTATAGCCGACTGCCGACCATACGCGCCGTCGCCATGGGAATGGATGATTCGCCGAAACCAAAAGGCTGGCCAATACGCCTAGACGACGGTGTTTCCCCCACCCAAACATTATAGGGACCTACACCACGTTTTCGCCTCGGGGCCAAGTGCACGTATTCCGCTTGGGATCGTCGACCACGCATCCGGCAGTTACAGGACTCGTTCAAATGCCTCCAAGACCCATCCGTATCCGCCCTGCGCAGCCGATACCAAGCCGAGCCGGTGGGATGAGGTACTGGACGGGCCAAACTCAAGCCACGGGTCATGCGCGCTGCAACACAAACCTTTGGAGCCGCACTGCACAATAATTTTACCACAGGAGTTCAAAGACACAGGACGGACGGGCCGGCCTGTAGGGGGCATGCATCAAAGCGCGTGGGAGGGACCACGGGCGACGGATCGGATTCACACATATTCCACTGGATAGCGGCGTTTCTAGGGAGGGAAGGGGAGGCGTGCCCGGCCTATGAGGGCGTACGGGCGAGAGCCAGTGCGAAAGACCAAGGGCTGACGAGATGGAGAGGGAGATGGCGAGTGGGAGTGAGAGCGAGACGACACTGCCCCGCGGCTTGGCCCACCGGGCCCGCCCTTGTAAGGGTCACGACAGCACGCCCATCTCCCTGACTCTTTCTGCCCGCTGCAGGCGGATTGGGGCTGTTCTGGGGCGGGACAACGTTTCCCAGCCGCGGTGACACTGCGCACGCGTCTCCCCTTCTGTTAGCTTCTCCTCACTTTTGGATTTGATCGGCATTACTAGCATGGGCATCATGGGTTTGGGCGTTTGGATGACGAGCGCGCGCGCAATCGGCTATGTATTTTCTTCTGTTTTGCTACCGCCGCTACTGGTACCGCGACTGCTACTACTACAGAGACTGGCCCGCTCGGCAGATACCCTTTTGGGCTACAGAAAAAGAAACAGACTCTTCAGAACAACGCGCCCTGTCTTGGCGCATGGCACCCCCGGTGCTCCGTTATCCAGTGCGACGGCTCACTGCGATGTGCATGCAGTGCTGGTCCCGTTGGGCAGAGGCTTCTGGGCCATAACCGGCCCTCGGGCCCGCCAGGTCGACTTGACACTTATCGCAGGCTGGGTGAGGCAACGTATGTATGTGCGTCCGTCGGCGGTGTTAGTTGGTCGATTGATTGTCGGTCGGAACGAGTGGACCAGTCAGACCCGAGCACAGCTGGCCCGGCTGCGCAGCCGGTGTATAAGATGATCACTTGGGCATATCCGATCAGTCGCAGGGTTGCATAGCTGCAAAGCCAAGCCCTGACCAAGGACGCCAAGGCCATGGCTGCCAACCGCCATCCCGCACTGCATCGTGTCACTCGTTTCTCCGTCCTCGATCCCTCCATCCGCTCGTTTGGGCATTCATTCCTGCGACTGGAGTGTCTACCGAATCCAATCTGATGGCGGGCAGGCGGCAGGCCCTCCAGCGCCTACCTGCCTATCAACTTCCTCCATGTGTATTCGCAGACGGGGCGGATGGAGCTCAAGTTCGGTACCGAGGCAATCGGGCTCCTGACAACCACCCTCTTGTTTGCTGCTGAGGCCCGGATGAATGGACTCCCGGAGGATCAATAGGTACCTGCGTAGGCACCCTGTTTGAGTCGTACCCGCAGCCTATGGCCCCTCTTCTGTGGCAAGGAACCTAGCTACTCGGGGAGTCGGGTCCCAAGTGACAGCTAAGATGGATGGATGGATGGATGGATGGATCCATTCTTCTTCCACCTCCCGCTATAGAAGAGGCTGGAGCTAGGTGCTGTTTAACCCCCGGTGCGATAGGATATCCAGAATACCGGACGGGGCCCCGTAGCCCTCTCGGAGCACCAAGACGATTTGACAGTGCTCGTCCCGCCTCCCGCCCGACGCCAGCGGTCGACGGAAACGACGGGCGGTATACTAGCGGCACCAGGCCATCGCATGGCCCCGGGAATAGGGTAACTAGGCCGTATTGACTAAAACAAAAACCCAACCACTGGTAGGAATGTTCATCCTTCCTTGCCAGCTGGAGCCACGGGTCAGGCCGCTGCTGCGTTTGCTGCCTGTCCTGGTAGGCTGTCGGTTTAGAGGTGGGTGAGTTAGTACCTACTGCCATGGGATAGTTACAGTCTCCATCTCTACCTACGCACCTACTTTACCTATAGTGGGGTCGCAAAAAAATCGACTAACCCCTAGGTGGATAGAAATCTGGCCTCACGACACCGGCCACTTCAAGGACCCTTAACGTATTGTTAAATAGGTCAATTTTAATACCGTTTATATTATTTGATTACGAATTAATGTAGTTATCCTATTATACCCTAGTATTTTATGTACTAGCCCTAGGCATTAATTATAGCCTATAAACGCCGAGGCATACTATCTATTAGGTCGTTAATAAGGGTCTGGTTAATTTCGTCCTAGACGTCGCTAGTAACCCTTATAAGTCGGTCTTTTAAGACCTAGTTAGTAGATAAGTGAGCGAGGCTTAGATTCTTAGAGTAGATACGCTCTTTAAGTAATTTCTAGAGGTTCTTAATAAGGTTTAAGTTAAGGGAATAAGGTGGCTAGTTTAGTACTAGAAACGATATCTCTTAAAAGAAGTCCCTTACTAAACGGCTAGTATAGATTAGCGCGTTATCTTACTAGAAGATAAAGTCGGTATCTAGTAACGTTAGGAGGTGCTCTTTAAGAATCTCACGATAGATTCGGGAGGTGATACCGCCTTTATCGGAGTTAGGGTCCCCTAGTATAGCCACAAGACTACTCCGATATCCCTAGCAGATACCAGACTAGAATATCTAGCCGTAACGTATAGGTTTAGGCTTAGGCTAGATATAGCGCTTATCGAGCGATTATAAGCCTATACCTAGTTAATTCTAGCGCGTGAGGTTATTCCGAAAAACGTACCACGAGGCCTGAAAACCTACTACCGGCGGTATCCATAGTCACGCTCTATTAAGGCTTCGTCTATAAATAAAATACGTCTTTAGAACTCGAGCGGCTTCTAAATATACTCTTAAGTAAAAGCGAGACGCCTTACGGCTACGGCGTCGATAAGAAACGGCCTCTTAAAGGTAAGGGTATATATTATATTTACCCGCTGAAGCTCGCGTCTTATAGTGTCGACACTAACATAAGAGATATAGAGGTGCTGTATTTTTTATAAGGGATAGAATAGCTCGTCCTTAATAAGCGACTTAATATAACGTAGGTCGTCTCACGTGAGTTTATGTAGTCGCCCTCTACTAGCGGGTGAGACGCCAAAATCTTAACGCGAAAATCGACGTCGGACGCTATATACGGTATAGATCGATATCCCCTTATTATCGGTAATCTGCTTAGCTTTCTGCCTTAAACTTAATGCCTCGATGATGCGGTTCCGTCTGCGAGGGGTCGTATACAGTCTTAGAGACTTAGAAGGGATCCTGCGTTAAGAACTTATGGTTATAGGTGGATAGGTGAGTGGTGATATTGACGCGTTTCGCGTAAAACGCGTTTTTAGTGTTGAGGTTAGTCGATTTTTTGAGACCCACTATATATTCCTACTTGAAGTAGACTATTAATCACTTGCTGCAGTCGGCCCCGTTTGGCCGGTTGCCTGCCCTGCCCTCCATGCATGCCTACATGCAGATGGCCGGTCAAGCTGGCAGTGCGCCCAACGGGGGGCCTTGTCGTGTTGGACGTAAGTACTCTACGTACCTACCCAATGTATGCAGCCCGTCGTCGAGCGCCTGGGAAGCCTTGGGGGAACTTGGCTCAGCTGATAATGCATGGGGAGACGGGGCTTTCCGATCTCCTTCAGCAAACCCCCCCGGCCCAGCCGTTGGGAGGTTTTCGGTTGTCCGCACCCTTGGGCGCCGTTGACGCCTGCGTGCGCGTGCGCCCTGCGCGTTGTCCGGGAACAGGCAGCCGTGCGTAAGGTGTGCATCCGAGAAATACCGTCGACGGCATGCTGGAACGGCAGGATGGGGATGGATGCGTACATGAAATGTCACTACCCATCCGCCATGGAGCCATCTGTCTCTGTCCCGCCCTTCCTCTCCCGCCCCAGGATCTCTTCTTCACTCCGTCTTCTCCGCCGCCATCCCCGCCCCCGCCCCCCCTCAGCCTTTCTAGCATTGTCGCGGGCCAACCGACATCCTCCGCTTTGGATCACTCAAAACCTGCAGCCCGTCTTTTGACTGCGTGCCGCCGTACAAGCCGCTCGATACGTCGCTCGTACGTCGCTGACCTCCCCCCCCCCAAACCGGACCCCAGAAAACAAGCCTGTGGGGGAGAGGCAATGTGTGGTGGTGGTGGTGGTGGTGGTGGTGAGATGGGGGACCGGCATCACCCGCGCGAGCCCGAAACGTGGCTGCGCGACAGCCCTCGATTCTATTCGTAAGACGCCCTTGATGGGCTTGGGTGTCAACCACCCACCACCCCCCATCCATGTCGGCGTCGCCCGGCCTGTGAGCAGATGCGACTTGAAGCAAGAGATGTACAGTAGTTGAAGCTACTTCCTCGCCCGCCCCCGCCCCCCGCCCATCGCACTGTACCGCGAAAGTACTGCTGGCCGACCTGCATATTCCCTACTGCCTAAGTAGGGGTATACCTACTTCTTACTTACTTCTTACCTACTTCTTACCTACTTCTTACCTACCATCACTTATAACCCATCCGTCCCCGCCCCCCTTCATCATGAGGACTGACCGATCCTTTTCAGCCGCCCGGTCCAATCAATGGTCGGTTGAAACCGTTAGACATACCAATCGGTCGTCCTTTCCTCCCGGCCATGGCATAGACTGCCCACCTCCCCGCCCGTGCTGAGCGTCCGCTCGCTACCCCAGATCTCGTGGAGACCCCTCCTCCAGATCGGGCTTGACGGCCGCTCACCGGCTTCCATGCCTCCGTCCGCCCCGACAGTTTCGGCACAAGCTGCGGAAAAGGGCAATATTTGCGAGCGCGCCGGCACTCGCGGTACTTGGCTTGCTCTACATTGCTGGGTGCCGTCGCCCTGTCACATCTCACATTCGGTGGTCCCCCCTTTCTCTCTGGCCCGCTTGCAAGGAGCCTGTACATGGCACGCGGATACTTACATACCTATGAGTAGTTTGTGGGTGTGGGCACTGCAGTCGTTCCAAGATGTGCGTGATATCGGTACATGGGGGGGGTAAATATCTGCAAGCCCCATGTCCTGGTTCCCGCCATCACGCCGTTTATCTGGCCTTCCGATTTGCCAATCACGAGAAATAGGATTACTGAACACATTTTTCCTTCGCCGCGCCGTGGCGCCACCTAACCCCCCAGCATGAATGAATGGCATCATGTCTCGACCCGTTGCGCGACTCTTTCTCCGGGGCATCCAGGAGCCGCTCTTCTGTCAATATCCACCGCTTCTCACCCGCCCCTTTGTCAGTACCCTCTACGGAGTACCGCTCCAAGAACTCGGTCGTCTTTTACGCACAGCGCACCAATCAAGGCGATTGACAGCCGTCGGCGGACAGGCTGCACCCCTCGAGACGTTCGCCAGGGGGTCCGGGAATCTTGGGTCTGGCGACACCGCCCGGTACCTTCCCTGCCGTGTGCCACCCATTGCTTTGCCTGGGCATGACCGATCACTTCCGATGGCGGATCTGATCGAACGGCTGCAGAAACCACTGCCACACTTGTTTCCAGCCCCATGGCGTCCGCATTTACCGTGCCGTGCCTTGGCCGCAACTTACAATGCAGGGAATGATTCGAAGCGGAGGGGTCGGCCCGTCTCACTCAAGTCCACCATGGATCTGTCAAACGTCGCGGGCCTGTCGGTGAAAGCTCACCGGTTTATGAGGCGGGGACAGAATTTCTTCATGCCCCCCCCCCCCCACAGCAAGAGGCCTATCTCATTAGGGACGCGGCAGAAGTGCCCGCCGAGAAATATTGCGGCCGCAGGTCCGGCAGCCGTGCTTGGAATTGGTGCCAACGCACATCGGAAACCTTTATCAGCTGTGCGTGGTTGCATACAGCTTACGCCCACACCTTCACTGCAACTTGACTGATGCGCATGCGCCGGTCTTGGCATGCATGCTGATCAAATTAAGTGTGCCGCCCGAGAAACAAGGACCGATCACACGGTGTTCGTCGTTTTATCCCCTTGCGGTAATATGCACATCCGTCCACCCCGGGCGCCCAGCCCGTCCTCGTCCCTATTTCTCTCGCGGGTCTTTTGGAGACAGTAGGCAGGTAATACCACATGGCGAAATCTCCGACGCAGGACGAGGGCCAAAACGGTGGTATGCCTGCCGAAAAAAGAACAAAGCAGCTTCTTGGCCGCGGAATCGTCTCCCTCCGCCCCCTCCCTCTGGATTTTCTTTTCAGTGGCGCTTGCCAGATTCGCTCCGAGGACGAGCGAGTAGGAAACAGGGTATCCCGAAGCTCGCGTATCTCAGACATGCATTCTACTGCCGGGATTACCCATAAGAAGGCCTGGATATAGGCCGACAAGGATCTCCGGGAAGCACCCATTGGCCTTCGGGGGGAGGGAAGGGCGGCGGCAGAAAAGCAAAGGTAACGAGATAGATCCTCGTAGAGCTAGCCGGGCGTGCGTGGTCCCTAGCTCAGGTGACTGGCAGCGGACCGCGGCTCAGCGAGCTGGCCAAAAGCCCTGGCGGCTCAACAACCAGGTTCTCGGGTCCGACCAAGACGGAAAGGCCTCCACCGTCCTTCTGAGGCGGCGGCTGACTTGACATGCAGATGACGTTGCCCAGGAGCAATGGCGAACCAGTGTTCGTTGGCTGCCTCGATCCAGCTGCATATGCACCATCGGTCTCATGTCCGGCTGTCGTAGGAAAAGCAAAGAGGGAGGGGGGCTCCGGGATTCGAAGCAGTCGCTCGTCGCAAGAGGGCCGGCTATTGGCTCGCCTAACCACCAAGCCACGTACTCGCAGCCTCGGACTTGTCTCGTATATTGACTAGGTACTAGGCATCCTGTGAGGACGCTACATATATGGCATAGGGGCTGGCCCCTTTCCCCCCCAAGGCCGAGACAGTGATGGCTTTTCGCCCGACCAGCTCCACCGGCCCTGTGCAAAGGGGGGTCCCGCGTCTTCGCGTATCTCAGCCCCTGAAGAACGGATCGGAGAAGCAGTCCCAGCCGCAAGGCTGGCGACTAGCCTCGGCCAGCCCGCGCTCCTGATCTTACCTGTGTATCTCTCCACTCAAGCATAATCACCAATCCCGTCGTCCGTTCCGGCTTTTCATTTGCCCTGGCGGCTTTGCGTCTGCTAGCGCGCACTGCGCCCCCCCCCCCCCCAATTCGGACCTGAACGTGATGGGAGGTGGAGCGGTGAAGATGGTCTAGAAGTTGCCCTTGAATGACACGTCAGAAACGCATCTGCGTGTCTTGAACCGCACAACCCACGAGCATGGGCCTGGTCATATATCACATCGGGGCCTGGATGGAACTCGGCCTGGCTCTGCGCCCCGTCGTTGGTGGTCAAGCTTCCCGGGGTGCTCTTGTAGGGCAGAGACAGGAATGCGGATGTGTTGTTGAGCAGTTACCTACTTCGCATCGACCCGGGTTGCCGGGTTGCCAGGCCATGCGCGTCATCTTGCCACAAGGGCACAACAGCCCGTCCGTCGACGGCCCGCGCGCGCGATTCTTACATGGCCTTGGGCTTACTATCCTCCAACTGGCCCACATCCGGCTGCCGCACCAGTCGCCCGTCCGGGAGCCTCTGCTCCGTCTGGCGCACCCGCCACAGAACCAGAGGGTAGAACAGGTCGCAGATGACGAACAGACCATTGATGAAGATGGCAGGGGCACTGACGAAGTAGCCGTGGGCCTCGGGCCAGTACCACCAAAGTACTCCGTTACAAAAGACCATGCCGCAGAGCGAGCCGAGGAAGCGTGAGGCCCTACGCGGGGGTGTACACGGGGCGGTCAGGAAAGGCTTCGGTGCGGCTGGAAAAGAAGAAGGGAGGGGGGCGTCCAGCCTGGGACCGACTCACCAAATAGCATAGCCTGTGCCTCCGGAGTGGCCCCGGACGACCAGCATGGCCAGGCTCGCCGCACTGAGGAAGGACTGGGAGATGCCGGCGGACCAGAAGGCGAGCTCGGTGGTGTCGTAGCCGTCGGCGCCGCGCCACCACTTGCCGGTTTTGTCGCCGGAGCCGAAGCCGGGGCCGGAGTTGAGCCACCAGTGGGCAAAGGCCCAGTGGCCCCAGACGCTGACGGCGAAGAGGACCAGCAGGACGGCGACCATGTGGCGGGCGACGAAGGGGCTCGTGGCGTGCCACTCGACGGGGGCAAAGCGCACCGTCGTGTAGAGCAGGCCGCCGTCGAGCAGCAGCCAGATGAGGAAGCCCGTCTTCTCGAACCAGGCCTCGGCCACGTAGAAGCCGTACACAACCTCCCACGCCACGTTGATGGCCAGGCCCGCGATAGGCATCCCGTAAGAACCCGTCTCAAGAGAACGGCGCGTCATCAGCACGTACGTCAGACACCACAGCGACACACCGCCAGCCAGGAGGACGGTCGACAGCGGCACGAGCCACGGCGGCGCATGGGCGGGCGCGACGTCGGAGGAGCCCATATTGTGGCTGGTGGTGATTGAGGGTTGCTGCTGCTTGCTTGCTTGCTTGGTGCCGGTGCCAGTGCCGGTGCTGGCGCTGTTGTTGCTATTGCTAGGCGTAGTATGTGTGGGGGGCACGTGAAGACGTCGTCGCGTACTACGGCGGATAGGGAAGGGAAGGCGAGGAGAGAGGCTCGCTACGACGCGACACGACGAGATGGAATTCGCCGGGTGGCTCGTAATCAGTCAGGGGGTGCGACGCCGGGCATTCCGGGCTCCTGGATGGCGGATGGAACGATGGCACTTGTTAGCACCGGCCAGCCGGCCCGCACGGCGGATAAACAAGACCCGGCCGTCGACGGCGGCTTTTCCGAGGCGCACCCACAGACGAGCACACACACAGGTGGTTCTGTTTGCTATTGCCCCAGTTCTATTTCGCCGATAGAACGCCTCTCTGCCCCCCTGCCCCCCCCCCCCCGGCAACGCCTCAATATTGTCCACTGCTGGATGCACGCGGGGTCCAAGGGTTCATCTCTGCCCTTTCGGAGGAACTGGAGACGGGGCCTGGAAGAGCCCGGTAGGTAAGCGCAACCCAACCCAACCCAACCCCCCAAACCTAGCCTTGGTTGAATCCAGCAGGCAAGTGTGTATTCCAGTGACTGTATAATTCTAGGCAGGAGCCTTGTAATAAGTAGGTCCCCGTCGAAGTAAGGAATGAGCACGCCCCCTAGCGCTTGCCCGGTGCATACAGTTGCACACTCCTTCCCGCTGCAGCCACCTCTTCGAGATGGGTGATGCTGCCATCGCCAGCCGCAAGATATAGAGGGCTTGCGTCGCCTGTTCACCCGATGTAATGCAACTGTGCACCTGGGTGTAAGGGTAGGGCAGCCCGGGGATGGATCTCAAGAATGCCCGTCAAGGACAGGGTCAGCAGACCCTCACCTTACCGGGGGTCATCCCTTACTCGGCCCTCGTCACACATGTTCCCGCGGGCTACCCAATGGCACCAAAGCTTTGGTTCATCGCGCAAGGGGCCTCGTGGTGTACGTGGCATTGTTTGCCGCCATCAACACCATCTAACTGCAGGGTTGGACGGAGCGAGAGGACGCGTCCGCCGGAGGGGTAAGGAGAACAGCCGGCGGCGGCATCGGCACCGGCAGTCCATCCCATATACAAGAGCCCCAGCCTGTGCACCTGGGCTCTCGTACCTTCTCAGGGCATTATCCGTCTTCCTTCCGCGTTCGCGACGTCAAGCCATCCTACGCACTACACCTACCTGCTCACAGGACCCAGCATGGCCGACTTCCCCCCCGACGGGACCTTGACGCCGGGTCTTGAATTTAGCGGCCACTCGTACAGCCGGCCCGACAAGTTCGAACGCAGCGTCGAGGAGGCTCGCGAGGTCATCCAGAGCAAGCTGGCGGCCTTGAGCAAACTAGACGCCCTCGTCTCTGTTTCCCTCGGCGGCCGTCCGCCGCTGTTCATTGATGGCCGGGCCGGCAAAAAGGTAGCCGTCTGGCTCGACGAGTGCTCTGACACGCCTGACGCCGAGTTGACCATCAAACCGCACTACATTGTCCAATTTGCTGCCGGCCACCTCGAACCTCGTTTCGGTCTGTTCAAGGACGCCTTTTTCCATGAGACCTACAAGCCCCGAGGCAGCATTGCCGTCGCCATCAGATTCGCCGATCTCCTGACGCCGAGACCCCCCGAGCCCCTAGTGGGGTTCACCCCCGCCGCCTTTCCTCGGCTGCCTCGACCGACCCGGGACCTCGAACAAGTAAAGCGAGACATCGGAGAGTTTGGATACGGTTTCGTCCAGGACGCGCTGACGCCCGACGAGGTTTCCATACTCAAGAAGGCGGTCCGGGAGCAAGCGGCGGGTGAAGTCAAGGCTGGAGTGGCCAAGAACGACGGGGGGCCGCTTCAGCCCAACCAGCGTATCTGGGTACTCACCAACAAAGGCGATGTAAGCCCCACCCCTCGGGTCCAAGCCGGAGACACAGGCACTGACAGGCTGGGCGCCAGGAGTTCCTCGATCTCCTCAACCACCCCCTCATCGACGAGGTGGTTCCCTGGCTCCTCGGCGACTATGCCCACGTGCACAGTTATTTTGCCAACATCGCGCGTCCCGGGGGCGAGCCGATGCAGCTCCACACGGACCAGATCGCCATCCAGCCGCCGGTGCGCGACATCGCATTCGGCCTCAACATCATGTGGTTCCTGTGTGACTTCACCGAGGCCAACGGCGCCACGCGTGTCTACCCGGGCTCTCACCGGGGCTTCGTGGCGCCGGCCGATATCTTCCGTGTCGACGGCAGTGTGGCAGCCGAGGCGCCGGCGGGCACGGCCATGGTCTTCGAGAGCCGCCTGTGGCACGCGACGGGCCCCAACGTGCACGCGACCGAGGAGCGGCCCGCCATCAGCATGTTCTTCATGCGATCTCACATTCGCCTGCAAGAGCAGAACCCCTTGTCCCTGCGCAAAGACGTGGCGCCAAAGCTGTCGGAGCGCCACAAGAGACTGATGGGCTACTGCAGTACGGGGGCCGTAGGTGGGCTCGATGGCGAAGTCCGCGAGGGCATCGTGGCGGAGCGGCGAGACGACTGCGTGGGCCGGCTCCGGGCAACTCCGTGGCTCCCGAGCCAACCAGCGACGGCAGGGTGATCAGACGGAAGAGGCCAATAACCGCTATGGCGAATACACCCAGCTCTCCACGCGTGGCTGTCCGCTCCCTGGGCCTGTGCGAAGGTGCTGAAAAGGCCAAGCGGCAGACTGGGCTTCCTGTGTACCTCTGTTGGCTACTGCTTTCGTATTGACCTGTTGGCCTACTCGTAACAACCAGAGTCGAGCCGGGAGCGCTGCATGAGTAGAAAGCGGCCCCCATAGCAAAGTGGTCGAGTACTTTTTGTTTCGAGCCCGGCCCTCGTCCACCCATTCCGTGGCCCTGTGCAGAGGGGCTCTTCTGTTCCGACTTTGTTGAAGAGAGCCCACGCAAGTGACGGACAGCCTGCAGCGGCAACGTGGCCGGCCGGTGCCTTACCACAAGCCATGGGCTGAGAGGAGCCTGGAAACAGATGCGTGTCTACTTCTGTGGGCAGGGAGAATGGTGGGAGGTGTAGGAGGGAGAGCTGGATAATGCAGCCACGGGGTGTGAATTCCTGGGCGCCTTCACTCGTTGGAAGTCAGTAAGTGCCACGCGAATTGGCATCAACGCCCCCGCAGTTTTCGCGCTTAATGGGCGGGTTGGCCGGCCATTGGATAAGTGCCCCTTCCGATCGGTGGATAGATCCAGTTGAGGTCCCCCACGCCAAAAGCATTGATCCATACAGAGAAGTTTGCAGAAGCTGGCCGCGTCCTCACCCGTCACCTTGCGCTTCCTGCATCGTGTCTTTTTGTTCTTGTACGTCTTTGTTGGTCTTGCGTCCTTGCGTACTTGTGTTCCTGGGCACTGAGTGGTGAGGTCGATAATACATACCTGCATACCCCGCCGCAGCTTGGACATTGCCCAAGCCAGCCCGGCCTCGCACCGACAGCGCCGTCTTGCCCTTGGGCGCATCGACGTCTTCAGCCATCATGGCATCGCCCGGCGAGCGCAACCAGGCGCTGGTCCAGTGGGTGGAGGAGGCCGGGGGCAGCCTCCACCCGTCGGTCGAAATCTACCACGATGCCGTCACCAAGGGGTCCTTTCGGGTGAAGGAAGGCTGCACCCTCCAGCAGAAGGAAGCCATCGTGACGCTTCCCATCAGCCAGAGCCTGTCGTACCTCAACGCAGTCTGCGGCCACGCTGCCTTTCCCGAGGTGGGCCCCGGGAGCTTCGGCCCGCCCGAGGGCCGGGCCCCGGCCGAGTGGTTCCCCGCCGACTTCCTGCGCGAGACCCCGCCGCATGTCATCGGCCGCTTCAAGCTGATCCAGGAGTACCTCCTTGGCCCCGCCTCGGCCTGGTGGTCCTACATACGCACCCTGCCCCAGCCCGAGCACATGGCCAGCATGCTGCCTGCCCTGTGGCCCAAGGACGACATCGACTTCCTGCTGGGGACCGAGGCCTACAACGCCGTCAAGGAGATCAAGAAGACGCTAAAGCGCGAGTTCACCGCCGCCATGGCCCGGCTGCCCGAGTCGTATGCCTTGACCTACAACCGGCCCCTGTACCACTGGGCCTACGCCATCTTCACCAGCCGCAGCTTCCGCCCGTCCCTCATCATCCCCGATGCCCCCTCGCTGAACCTCGCCTGCGAGATTGACGACTTCTCCGTCCTCCTGCCACTGTACGACGTGGGCAACCACTCTCCATTGACCAAGGCCCCATGGGCCACCGACCGCGCCACCCAGCTGTGTAAACTTCTTGCTGGCCAGACGTGCCACTCGGGCGAGCAGGTTTTCAACGTACGTAGCCGTGCTGGACTGCGCGTCGTCCCCTTTGGGACGCTTACTCCCCTCCCCCCTTGCCCCACGGCTCCGGGCCTCTCTGTCTATGTGCTCGGACTCCTGCCTGCCTGCTGACCCGCGACCCCAGAATTACGGCATGAAGACCAACGCCGAGCTACTGCTGGGCTACGGCTTCATCCTCCCGGAAACGTGCACGTTCCATAACGACTACCATCACGTCAAGACCAAGTCGACCGACGACGACGACCTCGCCGGCTTCCACCTCGTGTCGCTGCGCCCCATGACAGACGCCAGCTCTCTCGTGGGGCAGAGCAAGCGACTGATGGGTGACGACAGCGCCGTGACGCCCGTCTTCGCGCACATCCAAGACAGCCTGGTGACGACGCTCTACGAGAGCCTCCGCAAGCAGCTGGGCCTGGACGCCGCCGACGCCGCCAACAACGACGACGACGACGACGACGACGGCACGTCCATGGACGACATCATGGCGGGCCGCATCGCACCCGAGCTCCGGGACCGTATCGTCGGCCTTCTGGGATCCAAGCTGAGCAACGACCTGGACGAACTCGACGCTTACGAGATGCCGCTCGCCGCCAACGCCAACCAGCGCCTCGCCCTCGAGTACCGCGGCCAGTGCCGCAGCGTCATTGTTGCCGCGCTGCGTAGTCTCATGGCTGATGATGGTTGAGCCCCCGGGATCACCCCCCCTTCTCACCCCCTTTCCCTGTTACCGGGGCATCCATGCCGGTTCACACTAGACGGCCGCGCCGGCGCTGGCGCACCAGCATCTCAGCGGGTGAACCCGGGGCAGCCGGGGCACTGGTGCAAGAAGCGGCCGCACACCGGCGGTCCAGAGGGCCCCTAGAACCAACGCACTTGGGGCCACCGTGGGGAAAGTGTTGTCCGGGATAAAGAGTCGTCATACTGGCGGGGCGGGACACCATGGGCGAGGCCGCCGGGGCCTGGCTAGCGGTAGCCTCTTGGCGAGCGAGCTAGACGCGTTGGGTGCCGTGCCCTGCTGGCGTCATATGCCGCCCCCTTCTGTTCCTGGGACTTTGCTCTGGCGATGAACAGTATACATAACCGTGATGTTCGGCCAGACTTGGCTCCGGCCCCCAGGCGATTCCCTGCTCGCGTCATAGTCACGGACGTGGGCGGCACAGCAAATACGGGGCGGTGGCAAACGAGGAGGGCAGCAGCCAGAGAGGGCAAAAGACAGAGACAGAGGGCGTAAGGCAAAGGAAAGGGGGGTTGGGGATAGCAGCCTCGTCGGTCAGCCGACCGGCCACGTCAGCGACGGCATCGACGACGCGCTAGCCCGGACGTATAGTTGGGCGTGTACACCGTATGTAAGTAGGCGAGGCAGGCAGACGGCCAGGGCGGTGAGACGTTGGGAAAAGTAGTAATAGAGAAATCGAGACGTAGAGGTAACCAAGTAGTTTCGCAAGCTCTCAATTTCAGGGTATCATATGTCCATGTTCCACACCCACCCCTGAGCCCTGGCCCAAATCCTTTGCTAGCCTCGCCGGGCCAGGGCCCGCGGATGGATGCCCAAAAACGCCAAATCAATGCCATTGCCTGCCTTCCCCCAACGCTAATCGCCATGGTCTCTCGTCCGAGACACGCGAGCTCAATCGTTAACACTCGACCCGTCTGAAGCCTAAAGGGGGAGGCAGCCCGACGAAAAGGCTTGAGGCGCAATGGCCCCAACGGCCCTCACTACCCCCCCCCCCCCCCCCCTGTCCCTCTTCCCCACGGCAAGACGACCGTCGCATCTGCCGTCGCATCCCTTCCGGGGCCCCGTTCTACGCTCCGAGAGCGGGAGCGTGGTCGGGCGCGCACGGCACCGTTTACTTTGATGGTTTGAGGACGCGCTCGACGTCGTCGGGTAAAAGGTTCATGTTCTCGTTGAGCAGATCCAGACAGGCTTTCGAGGCTGCGGCGAGGAGGAGAGCATCGTCAGCACATGCGCTAGTGGGCGTGGATCTCGGTCGCGTCCGCACAAGCGGAGGGGGAGGGGGGAGCGAGTAGAGGGGAAGCAACTTACGCAGGAGCAAACGGGCATCGTCCGACTCGAGGGCAGCACTCATGCGGGCCGAGTTGTAGCAGCCGTAGATCTGCTGCAGGGCCAGCATCTTGCGCCAGAGGCGTTCCGGGTCGCCGCCGGTCCCCTCTTCCAGGGCGCGGTGTAGCGAGCTGCGCCGTTGCCGGCCCGACAACTCCGAGGATGTGCGTGAGGCCGCGCTGAGCGTGCTGGTGGGCGAGGGGGGGCGTTGGCCGCCGCCGCCGTGGTGATGAGGGTGGTGTTGGTCCTGGTAGGGGGCCATGCCCTCGTCGCACGGGCTGCCCGCGACGAAGACCCCACTGACGGAGGCGTCGCCGGCGTCAGAAGGAACGGAGGGGCAGGGCGTGATGGCGTCAATGTCATCGTATACCGCCGGACCGCCGGTGCGGCCTGCCGGTCGACTGGCGGCGACGTTTGGCATCCTGTGTGACGTGAGACTGCTAAGCGTACGCCGTCGCTGATTACGAGCGGGCGGATCCGTCTACAGCGTGGGTACGAAGAACAATAGACGGCGGCGGCGGTGGTGGTGGTGGTGGTGGTGGTGGTGGTGGTGGGCGCTGACTTATACTGGGCGAAGGGCCGGTATAAGTCGGAGGTGGGCGGTGCTGGTGTAAGTCGGGCTCCGACGGGACGGTGATTGGGTTTTGGCCGTTGGGTTGGTTATTTCGGACAGTCCGGCAAAGCAAAGAGGCAGGTGGGCAATGGTCGAGCTCCCCAGGGGGAACTGGGAAATGGATGGGCGATGGCAATGCGTCCTTTTCCCTTCCTTTTTTCTTCTTTTTTTTTCTCTCAATGCAACCCCTTCTCTTCCCTCTTTTCGCCCCTTCGTCTGCCTTTCAGGGCGTCCTGAACGGACCGACAAGTGGAGCTGGTGGGCGAAGGCGAAGGCTGGATGTGAAAGGTGTATGGACGTGTGTGAGTAGTCCCAGCCAAGAAGGTGGAGATGGTTTGGTAATGCGGTAGGGGTTGGTTGGCGCCGAGGTGAAGGAGGTAGGTAACACGGAGGTGGGCATGTAGGTTGTGGGCAGGGGGAGCGACGTACGGGAATCCGTCCGTGGTTAAGTAAGAAACGAAGCACGACCGGCGATGGGCAGGAGTGCGATACGTGCCGTCGAGGGGGCGGCCGCATATGTCATGTCATATGCCGAGCAAAATCAAACCAGGCCAGCGATGGGAAGGGCGGAGGGCGTGCGGAAGGAGGCCACGGCCCAATGCCATGCCCGAGGGAAGAAAAGGGATCCCCATGGCCCTACCTGACGGCGCAATACATGCTGCGGAAGAGAAGGTGCATGCGTGGCACGCAGGGCGAGGGAGAGAGCCCTGGACGTCGTCTTCTGCGTGTCCAAAGCCTCCTCCTCCTCCTGGCGGCTCTCGGGAGCAGCGCTGGTCGGGCACTCCCAGTCACGCCGTCATCACGGAGGGCGAGACGGAGGGTGCCCAAGGTCGTAGTCGTCGCTCACAGAGTTGGACGGCTCGATTCTCCACCCCTGTCCGCTTTGGCGAGCGTCCCATGGATGCCGGCCTAGGTGCAGCGACGTGGGGACCAAGGTGGTGACGAAGGACGAAACGCCATGCCTGTGCCAATCACGACATGATCAGGGTCGTGATTAGCGGCACGGATCTGCATACGCCGGTAATAGTTGGCGCGCCAGCCCTGGATGTTGGCTGCCCTGGGTACGTAGTGCGCAAAAGAAAGGAAACGCTTTAGGCACATACTGGCATGAAGTGTGTATGCGTGGGGAGGGGAGGCGGCGCCCGCGCGTCATCCCACACTCAGGGGGGTTCATTTACCACGGCTTGAGTATGTAGGTGCATACATACTTGGCTATGTATGTACCTACTCACTGGCTTATACCGAACAAGTCGAGATTCCAGCCCACGCCCACGCCCCCCAACTAACGAATTCCCGGGGGTCTTGTTCCCGCCGTTGTGGCGGTGGAGGTTCTGGTCAGCAGAGGGTGGACTCTAGGTATGGAAAATCGACACTGGCTTGCTCCATTCCATGCGGAGTGAGGGTGAGGGTGATGGCTGCTGCCCAAGTCGGGTCCGATTAAAAATTCAGCCCTAGCAGTTTTTGGCTGCATCGCCATGAATAACGCTCTGGCATCCTGACAGCGCAGGGGCCTCTTGACTCGGGCTACGTTGGCCCACCACTACGGCAGCACCAGCTCCAGCACCAGCTCCAGCACCAGCTCCAGCACCAGCTCCAGCACCAGCTCCAGCACCAGCTCCAGCACCAGCTCCAGCACCAGCTCCAGCACCAGCTGCTGCTACACCGGTATCAACCTACCTGCCTCTCTCTCTCTCTCTCTGTGTGTGTGTGTGTCTCTGTCTCTCTCCTCTCTCTCTCCCTCTCTCTCTCTCCCTCTCTCTCCCTCCCTCTCTCTCTCTCTCTCTCTCTGTCCCTGTCTCTTCTTTGCTGTCCGGCGCTTGACGGATCGTCCTGGTCATGATCATGCGAACAGGAGCGTACGCACGCAGACAGCCGAGACCGCCCCGCCCAGCATGCACGGCGATGCGGTATCCTGCTTGGCTAGCCCCAATGGAGACGGGGACCAAGAGCAGGAACTTCTGGCGGACCCGGGCCCTGGCCTTTCCAGAGGTCAGAAGCCAGTCCGTATAAGGCAATGAGCGCCTGCCCAGCACACCTCGGCAGGCGCTCAGCCACATCCCCTTTCGTCCCCTCCTCTATCTAGGCACCTAGGTACATAGGTAGATAGCATCGGCTGGCCACTAGCATGAGAAAGATGGGCGGTGGACTGCTGATTGCGTCAGCAACAAGAGCAGTGTCGTCGGCGGCCACAATCACCAAACCGGGAACACAACAGCCGCAGCCACCTCCACTTCGCCGGGCGGCCGTGGGCGCGGAGCATACACAAGCTTTTTGTTCTGGCGTGTAGAAGGTTGGTGGTGCTGGCGTGGTGAGTCAGTGGAAAAGCGACTGGTACAAGCTGGCCAGGATTTGCTACGCGCCCGAGGTCAGGGTATGGCATCCACTCCCCCCCCCCCCCCCCCCCCCCGGTCTGCAGATCACTCGATCAACTACCGATGTAGGTGGCCCACCGGGACAGGCGGGTATCACCTCAACCCGTCCATCCCTACTCGCCCTACAACGCTACGCCGGCCGGCCCTGAACGGACAAGCAGGAAGCCAAGGTTTCGCCCAAGGAGAGTCGGGGTACGGGACCAACCAGTCCGCCGTTGTCGGCCGGCCGTCTGTGTGTGGGCTTTTCCTCCCTCGCATGGCCGTCCACTCCCCTCTCTCTGTACGCACTCACCCGCCAACCTGGTCGAGTGGTACCGATACTACCCCGCCGGCCTGCCTCTCATCACCAGCCAGCCAGTAACCACCAAGCCCCAACCGCACTGTCGATAAGGCGTGGCGTGACAGACACTTACGCCCCCCCGCCCCCGGCTGCGTCAGGGTTTAGCAACTCACATACATATCTGTGATCTACCCGCATCCGCCTGCTGGGGAAGGGGAGAGAAGTACGTATACCTGTGCGTGCGTGATGCGTGCGCGGCCTGCCCGTCAAGTCATCAGCGTAACCCCGTTGAACAGGAAAAGGCTAAAATGGCGTCGAGGGAGACCTCCGGCCCCGCGGTGCCGTCCCGTAGCGTCCCGTGGCATTCGGTGACTGCTCCTAGATGCTTCTTTCCGCTCGCTGGCTCCCATGCCCACTGATCGGCCGCCGGGGTTCCCAATCGCCCCTCTTTCCCTCCCTCCCACAGCGTGACAAGGAACGACCGGAGCAGAGACGGGCGTACCGCCGGACTGGATGGCAACCGATCCCCCCGGTGGAGCTCCATGGTCGCCGTAAGGGGAGAGACTGCTTCACCATGGTGACACGCGGCCGAACGACACGCAACACCCGCATGGGCTGAGGAGCACCCCACGCCCAATCATCATTGACCGGGAACCGAAGAAGAGGGTGGGGGGAGCAAAGTTGTGACTGTGACGCCTTGCGCGAACATCCAACCCCTCGGGCTTCAGCCCCCTTCTCTACCCGAGCAGCGAGTAGCGAGCACGCCCAGGAGCCGCCCAGACAAAGCCTTCTGAAGCCGTCGCCTCTGCAAACCATATGGGAAGCCTCGGCCGGTTCATCACACAAGCGCCCCGGCCGCACCGGCGGTATCGCGCCAATCGCGTAGCACTGCCGGCCGGCGCCGTCCCTGCCACATGCCCCAGAGCTTCCCTCTTCTTCACCCGTAGCCCCTCTCCACAAGCCGATGGACAAGCGGCGCCCCGTACCACGTGTCACCACTTGGGCATCACGCGGGCGCCCGCGCAGCTGTACTTGGGTGTGGCCAGGACGGCTTACGGCGAGCGAGAGTGCCGCTAATCGGGTGCCTCGAACACAAACACTGACCAGCATCTACCGGCCCAACTACACCAGCCAGAGCGCGCCATCTCCAAGCATCCTTGGTCAGCATCTTCTCGCCCCCCCACAAGTCCACGATCCGTCTCGCTCAATCACGTGCAATGTGGGAATCGGAGTAGAAAGGCCAGCCTCACCTGCGGACCGTGGGGGGTAGAGTTGACATGCATCTATCCGGCCCACGCCATGGACGGGCCTGCCCGGCGCCAGGGGATGTCGTCACGATAGCCAGACAGACGGACGTCCGGACACGCCCGCGGCCATTCAGCAGCCTCTGCTCCTCGGGGTCTTGACGCACGCGGCCTGAGTCAAGTCTTGCCCAGCAACACGCAATTACAATGCGACGGCAGCACAACGACGTTTGTGCCGCGCCCGTGCGACCTTCGCCGTGCGCAGTCATGACTCCCCTCGACGCCGGAGCGAGGGGCACAAGTGCCCGTCCCGGTCGGAGGACCGCAGCTACGAGAACCCCGAGGACCAACGACCCAGTCCAGCCATTTTCCCCCATCGGGCGGCCGGGAAGCTGACGGCGACAGTTGCTACCGGCGACTTCAACAGCACCGGCCTCTGCTCTCGCAACCCCCGTAGGCGGGGGGACAGTGTCCCGACGTGTCCCCGGGGGAAGCGGGCGCGAGGCGGGCAGTAAGCATCGCAGGGAGCGGAGAAGTCGGTTTGTTTCATCCCGTCCCTTTTTCCTCTTTTTAGTCCTCGTCGCCTCCTGCCCTTAGCCTCCGGGAGCCGGCCAGCCAGCCAAGCAAGACGCAAGCGTCTCACAACATGGCGCGGGCGGCAGTGCAACGGCGCAACCTCCTCCTTCTGGCGCGTCGTGCGCGCCTCGGCAGTGGGATCCGATGCGGCGGACCTTGGCATCCGGCCGCAGAGCTGCGGCGCAGCGCAGGCAGACACGTTTCCCACCCTTCCCTCCTCGTTCTCTACGGGTAAAGATAGCGGGGCCCTCGTCTTTCGTGCCCGCGCTCGCGTGTGGAGCCGCGGGGCTGAATCAGCACCCACCGGCCAGTCCTGAACAGCTTGGAGTTTTGCAGATTGCAGGGCTAGCTGGTCCGCCCAAGGTGGGATACATGGTTTTCCCTCTGGTTCTTGTTTGTTTGTGTGTGTGTGTGTGTGTGCGTGTGTGCTGTTGCTGATGGGCGCTTTGATGCCGCATATCCGCTCGGAACCTGGCAAGGCTGGAACTGGGGCTGGAACTGGGGCTGGGGCTGGAGCCAAGCGAGGAACGGGCTGACTGTACCCGACTAAATGCTGACCAGCTTTTAGCATCGGAGACGAATCGAGCAGGCAAGCAGCGTTGGGGCCGCCCCTGTCAGTATGGGGTCCGGGCATTCCCCCCTGGGAATAGCAGAACGGGGGGGATGGACCATGGGCAAAGATAGAGATTTCCATTCTCTGTTTGCGCTGGGTCTTTGGGCCGGGCAGGGCTGCCTGTTGTTGGTGGTCCGGATTTCGGGCTCCACCGGCGCGGGCTATACGACCGAATCGTGACGCCATCGGCCCGCCTCGAGTCGCCCGGGAAGGGATGCTCGTGCCATGAATGCGCTGGCAAACTCGTGCACGATGAGAGCGACAAGGTCACTCGCGCGTACCAGAGGCATGTCCAATACGGCCCTCTGTTCTTGCGGCCGGGAGAGACACGGCGATGAAGCCGTGAGAGGGCTTTGTGCGTGCATGGATACCTCGCAACTCGCCATCATATGGTCTATCTGCCTCCGGTCGGGCCAATGGCGCCTTTTCCCGGGCGATACGTATGAGCCGTATACCTCAAGCACTGCTATAGGCCCATTGTGGCCGGAACGACCGGAACGCCGGCCCAATCAACCCCGGCCTGGCCCTGCTGCGGCTGCCAAAGATCGTGATAGGGTGTGCAGCCCGGAACATCAAGCGGACTTGTCTTGCCTTTGCCCAGTCTTCTTTTTTTTTTTTTTAACATTGGGCCGCCCTTCCTTCCTTCCGCCGCCCCGCTTCGGCGGACCGATGGGCAACAACGGCTCTCTCTCCCTCTCTGTCTCGCTTATGTGCCCATCTACACCAGCCCCCACCCCATCGAGCCCATCTATATACCTGGCAATTGGTCCGGCGGCGGCTCAGCCCGGCTCGAGATGAATTGATTCCTCCCCCCGCCAGGTAAAAACCACATTTGTTGCCAATCTCCGTAATGGCCGGCCTAACGTAGGCAGCAGGGTTGCTCTCGCTCGAGTGGCACCCGTCGTTTGCTCCGAGTGAGATCCCCAAAGTAGCCGTCACACCTTCTCATACACACAGACACTTTCTCTCTCGCTCTCGCCCCCGCACTCTCCCTGATCTCCCACATTCACATGTCGTGGTAATTGTTCCAAACGCCATTGCCGCCTTCGCTTCCTTTCGGAAGCCTAGGAAAAGGTTCTTGTCGGACCTTGCCTTTTCCCTTGGCCAGTGGCGGAACCGTTCTTGACCGTGTCCCACGGGCTCTCGCCTCCTTGACCCAAAACAACTCGCACCTCTCGCACTTTCTGTCTCTCTCTCTCTCTGTCTCTCTCTCTCTCTCTCTTTCTCCCTCTCTCTCCCGCTGTGCTTGTCTCGCCCTGGTTGGGCTTTCCACCCCCCCCCCCTGCCCTCCATGATGCTGCGCATGCCGCGAGCGAAGCAGCTCGCCATGGCCGCCGCCCTCCTGGTCACCCTGGTGCTCACGGTGCAGCTGCTCCGGACTTCGACGTACCGGGACGCCATCGTCGGCCTCGCGCACCCGGGCGGCACAGGCAAGAAGCCGCCGCCGCCGCTCAAGTACAAACCGGCGCCGACGTACACGGCGCCGCCCGTGGCCGACCCGTTCCCGGCGTTAGCGACGGCGACACCGCCGCCGATCCCGCGCTACAACGTCGCCAAGCCCGACGTCTGGAGGACCGACTACGGTCTGGCCCTGGCGCCGCCGCTCGTCATCGGCTTCACCCGCAACTGGCCCATGCTGCTCCAGACCGTCGTCTCCTACATCACGGCGGGCTGGCCTGCCGAGCAGATCTACGTCGTCGAGAACACGGGCATGCAGCAGGCCAACGCGCGCGGCCAGCTGACGCTGCAGCACCCCTGGTACCTCAACCATACGCAGCTCCGCATGCTCAAGGTCAACGTCGTGCAGACGCCCGTGCTGCTGAGCTTCGCCCAGCTGCAGAACTTCTTCCTGGCCATGTCGTACGAGCACGACTGGCCCTACTACTTCTGGAGCCACCAGGACGTCCTGGCCCTCGCGCACGAGAACGGCTTCGAGAACCTGACGCCCAACGCCACCTCGCCGGGCTACAAAAGCCTGTACACGCTGTGCCTCGAGGCCCTGCGCCACACGCTCGCCACCGACGACCGGTGGGCCACGCGCCTCTTCGCCTACGACCACCTCACGCTCCAGAACCCCCGGGCCCTCGAGGACATCGGCGGCTGGGACACCCTCATTCCCTACTACATGACGGACTGCGACACCTACAGCCGCTTGACCATGGCCGGGTGGAGCCAGAAGGACGCCAACTGCGGCGTCGTCACCGACACGGCCACCGTCCTGGACGACCTGATGGCCCTGTACCGCGACCCGAGCGTCGTGCCCAAGTTCACCGACCCCAACCCGCCGCCGCCGCCGCCGCCCGGCGAGAACAAGGGCAAGACGAAGCGCGACGTCCAGGTGCCCCACGACCCGCCCAACATGCACGACCCCCTCGACGTCTGGTGGCTGCTCCTGCGCGAGGCCGACAACATGTTCCACTACAAGCACGGCGCTCGGGGGCGCAACACGTGGCAGGGCGGACAGCATGGCGGCGCCGGCGAGCCCTTCTACTACGACAGCGCCGGCTTCACCGAGGCCATCGAGGTCCTGACCGAGGCCGGCAAGGAGGTATTCAGGCGAAAGTGGGGGCACAGGGACTGCGACCTCGGCCGCTACAAGTTGACGGACCAGTGGAGGATGGAGAAAGACTGGAAGCGCTAGCGGGGCGATAGGGGAAGGGGGCGAGGGGGGGGGTTCCTGTTGCGGTAATTGATATTAAGAAAGGGGCGTTATGGGAATCTCGCGTCGGCGCCGCCGCCGTGACCGCGGCTGTCCGTTTCCGGCTTCGCGAGAAGGAAAGGGCCCGGGTCCGATCCGGGGGCGGTAAGGGAGGTGGCGGGCCAGGCGGCGCAAAGACCACGGGGCTGAAGGCAAGGCGTCGGCTGCTTCATTTTGCGGGGACTTGGGAATGATACCACAATTGCATGCAATCAAGCCTACCGCCGCCCCCCCCCCCGGGGGGCCGTCGTACAAGCCTTACGATGCGTGGTTGCCACACCGCCCAGGGCCGTCTGTCGGCTCACTCGTGGCTCATGGCCTCAGGTGCTTCCGGATCGCGTCCAGGACCAGCTGGTTCTTCTCGAGATGCACACTGTGATTCGCACCCTCGACGACCAACAGGTCTGCTCCGGGGATGCCGTTGGCAATGTGCTGCGAGTTGGGGAGAGGACAGATCCAGTCCCGGTCGCCCACCACGACCAGCGTCTTGGCCGTGATGTGGGCCAGCTGGGCGCGGTAATCAAAGTACTTTTCCCGTGGGCTGTAGAGATCATCTGGGGCCGCCGTGTCAGTCGCGTCGGGCCCGGCCGGCGCCTCCACGAGGTCGCGAGGGACTCACTGTGCGCCTCGGCGTTGTAGACGTTGGCGAGACAACTGCGCAGGGCCTCATCGGCGTCGAAATTCTCGCTATACAGCGGCGCCATGGCCAAGTGCACCAGCCGGAATTCGAGGTCGCTCTCGTAGCGCCCAAACACCTTGGCGCGCAGCATCGTCGCCGAGAAGCCGGGGGCCCTGTGCAGGCGCTGCTCCAAGACGGCTACGGCGTCGTCCTCGTCTGAAGGCGCCGCGGCGGGGCTGTCAGTCCAGTGCTGCCCACCATCGTCACCCGGGGGGGTCGCCGTCTTACGATGATACGAAGGCGCGGTCCCGCGGAGGACCAGGTGCGATACTGCCGTGGCGTATTTGATGGCGTAGTGCAGCGCCAAGAAGCCGCCGAAGCTCCCGCCGCAAACGATGACGCGCGAGGCCCCGGCGAAGTGCAAACGCAAGCCCTCGACGTCGTCCACGATTTGCTCGAACGTGTACGGCTTCGTGGCCGAGCTCTGCCCGTGGCCGCGGAAGTCGAAGGACAGCACGCGGTATCCGTCCGCCTCGAGGGGCTTGTAGGCGCCGAAGTCGGACCGGTGATCGCCTAGGGCGCAGGCCCCCGTGTAAGCTGCCAGGCGCGCGCGGAAAAGTACGTCTCTGCGTCTCGGGCCCGGGCGACGGAAACACCCAACCCCGTGTCCGCACCCGGACCGGCACTCCCCCCCCGGTGCCTGCGTGTGCATATGTCACTTACCCATGCCTCTGCCCCCATGCAATGTGATGATCAGCGGCGCGCCCGCGGCACCGCAGATGCGGTAGGCCAGCCGGGCCCCGTTGATCTCCACGAAGTCTACGGCCTCGGCCATGACGGTCGCCCCGTCCTCGCTGCGAGTGGCCCGCTATCGTAGGCTGGACACAAGGCCCCGGCGGCTTCGGGTTCGGATCGTAGTCGGTCCGGCACACGGCGGTGCGGGGGGCGGAGGAGACGGCGGATGCTGGGTATGGGCAAGAGGGGGTGAAGAGCGGTCGGGCGTGTGGGCGAAGGCTGAAGGGAAGACGCTTGCTTGAGCAAACGGGCCGACTGGCAGCACGCCGCTTTACTCTGACCGGCCACGCGCCGGGTCCATTATCTCCGCCGAAGTAGGAGATTTGGGGAGCGCGGGACGGGGGGGCATGACCCCGCATCCACGTACATACTCGAGTACTGGAGGGATCCATCAACCGATGTGTACATGCCATTGGAAAGGCCCCGGGTCTTAGGTAAGTAGGTAAGTACTTACCTCCTCTGGCAGCTCCACTCGGGCCCCCTTCGTAGTCGTCCGGCGGAACCCTGAACCCATCCCGTGTCTAATTATCACGCACCCGCCGCCCCGCGAAGGCATTACGTTCATATGGTTGGTACTTGATTTCAGAAGCCATCTACGGTCATAAAAAATCGAGCTCAAAGGCGTTCCAGTGGTGGGTACTGTAGTTCATTACCGCGTCGCCGCCCGTCGTCATCAGATGGCCGTCCCCCGCGGGACCAGGGCCGCTCATGCTCATAGAGGCTGTGCGGCGGTGCTGTTCCTGCTCTTGTTGCTGCTGCTGCTGCTGCTGCTGCCGCTGCTGCTGGGAGGTCGCCGGCTGCGGGCCCTGGGGTGCTGATACGGGATTCCCGAGCGTGCCGACATCCCGCTCGTCGGGGATCTCGAGGAAGCGGTAACATGAGGCTTTCCCCAAGGCATCCTGCATCACGGCGAGGAAACCGGCCATGATGGGTCGTACCAGGTTCTGGCATGAGTCCTTGGTCGGTGCGCCGCCGCCCGCCGGCCCGGCGTTGCCCCCACTGCCGCCGTACGACGTTGAACCCGGGTCGCTGTGGAAATGGAGCGGTCCGTAGCCCGAGGGCGAGATGCCGTTGATGAGGCTGAGAAATTGGCGGAAGAGCGAGGCCCCCTTGTGCGCGTTGATCCAGCCGTCGGGGAAGGCCTCGAGGATGTTGGTGAGAACGGCCACTTCCTCGCGGGCCGGGAACGGCACGCACTCGGCCATGCAGGCCGCAAAGCTGTGGACCAGCACCAGCCCGACGGGGAAGAGCCGGCACAGCGTCACTCGGTTCAGCGGCAACTGGCGCTGCTGGAAGAGTGCCGACGTGGACTGGACATGCTTTTGCGCGAACCGCAGCAGCTCCGCCCGCGAGATGACGGGGCCAAACGAGTTGAAGTGCGACGGATAGTAGAGCAGCAGCAGCAGAAAGTAGTAACGAGCGCTGAGCCACGTGATCGAGTTGTGTATGGGCACGTTGTCGGGTTCGAGCGGCGACACCAGGCATCCGTTGCTGTACCAGTTCTCAATGTCACCGCGCACGTCTTGCAGGATGGCCCGGCGGTCGGCGTGCGTGAGCGAGCTGATGTCGGACTGCTTGCGGAAGTGGATGTGTTGTAGGATGCGGCCCTCCATCTGGCGCAGCTGGATGACGTGGCGCGATGTCTGCAGGATGGTGGCGAAGTGGGAGCGTTCGGGCGAGGCAAACTCGTCAACCGTCAGGCCCGGCAGCGGCACGTCCATGTTCTCGTCCGTCAGCGCCACGGGCAGGCCGAGCGACGTCGCCATCATGCGGTCCAGCACGTAGATGCTCCAGAACAGCCGGTGGCGCAGCTCAATGTCGGTGGCCGAGAGGGACTTGTCGTCCGAGGCGCGGCGCGACAGGCCCAGCAGCATGGCCTGCCGCGACACGATGCCGATGATGGACCAGGCCGAGGCGCCGGCGGGGTCGAACAGCGAGTACAGGGCCAGCAGGACCAGGATCTGGATGGACTCGATGCTTTCGCGGCAGAGGCACTCCTGGATGATGTCCGAGTAGGCCACCTCGAACTTCATGCTGGTGTCCATGGGGATCTGGCCGGCGCGCTGCAGCGTGGTGCAGCCGATGGCCATGATGAGGTACAGCAGCGTCGAGTCGGCGTCACGCCGCCGCTTGGCGAAGTCGCCGAGGATCTCGAGGTCGCTCAGGACCTTGTTGCGGTTCACAAAGGGGTAGGCGCGGTTCACGTTGCGGAAGTAGGCGTCCACGAAGCGGCGGGCGGCGGCATCGGCGGGCAGCCGCGGCGCCGAGGTGGACGTGCCGGAGGCGATGGACCGGGGGCCTTCGCTGTAAGCGTCGAGCGAGGAGCCATTGGGGTGGGGGATGGAGGCGCAGTGACCCGTCGAGGAGGCAGGAGAGCGCTCGTCGGCGAGGCTGACGTCGATGCTCTGGCGGTCCAGCATGGCGTGGTCCTCGTGCATCGGGGCCTGGGCATAGCGGCCCGAGATGGCCGAGGCGGGACTCTGGCCCGTCTGGGACAGGGCCGAGGAGGGTGGTGCATGGGGCCGCGGGCGGAAGGAGACGGCAGCGACGAGGTCGCCGAGGTCGGTGCCCGTCTCAATGGCCTCGACGCCGCCGGCGCCCACGGGCAGGGCCTCGTTGAGGTACCGCGACAACCAGGCCACGCGGGCGCGCAGGTGATGCGTCTGGGCATTGGACGACGAGGCCGGGGTGGAAAAGGAGCAGCGCTGGCCGGCACTCGCGCACAGGGAGCACACGGGAAAGGTCCGCGAGCATTTCTTTTTGAAGGAGCGGCAGCGGTCGCAGGCCGGGATGGACTTGGACGACGCGGCCGCGAGGGATAGACGCGGCGGGTGGTGTTGCTGCCGGTGCTGGTGCTGGTGCTGGTGCCGGCGCTGTTCCTCATCTGCCGGTGTTGGTGGTGCTGCTGAGGGAGCAGTTGCTGCTGCTGCTGCTGTCGGTGCTCCTGCTCCACTGACGAGCGGTACAACACCGCTGGCGGCGGACTTGGGCCGCTCTGCTGGGGGAGGAGGCATCGCCGACGACAGTTCGTCGCTGCAGTGCGACGACGGGTCAGTCCGACCGACGCGGAACCGGTGAAGGGACGACTTCAGGTCTGCCATGTCTCTTCCTGGACTCTTCTTACTAGAGCCGTGTGGGGTTCCAATAGAGTTTCCTTCATCAAGGTCGGTATCGGGCCACGGCGACAATGGATGGAGCACGTCTCATCGCTCTCTTTTTTTTTTTTGCTCAGGCCTGGGCAGCGTATCGAGATTTACTAGGAAGTTACTAGTCCCAGCACCGCACACAGCCATTTCGAAACAAGACAGGGGCACTCCGTGGCAGTGGTGGCCAGCATGGAACGCCTGCAGCGGCGCAGTGGGAAGGGGACGGGCAAGACGGGGCAGGCAAGGCCAGCGCTGGTTCCGACGAGTCGTCTGGGGTCGTCGGCAGGACGGGTGCATGGGGGCCGGTAGGGCAATCCTGCTCCCGTGCGGTGAAAGGGCCTCCCCGGGTTTCTACCAGCGAGGGACCCGGTCTGCCTGCCCTGCCAGCATCCAAGCGGGCACACCACCTGCCCACGTAATGGGGGGGGGGAGGGGCGATCAGGGAAGGGTTGGGACCTGGCGCCGGCAAATTGGACCCTACGGGCAACGTAAGGAAAGGCCCAGACAGCCTTAGTCCCAGGGCGACCAGCCTGCCGGTAGTTAGACGGTCGGGGCGGCGTTGCGACTTGGGCGCACATGAGTCAGTCGTGGCGCGAGAGAGTGTGTGTTCGTCGCGAACCGCCAGCAAAGGAAAGGAAGGGGGGGGATGGGACCGTCGGGGCTGCCCCGACACTGCCGCGAAGGGTGCGAAGCACGAGTGGCGAGGCGCACCTTGCGTCGATTTGTCGGTCCCAGCGCTGGCCCCATCCTAGACGTCAGGTCGGGAGTCAATCCGATGAATTGCGGGGCTTGCTGGCCGTGGGCACCCGTCTGTATAGTCCCATCGCCCACTCATGGGGGGCAGGGAGGATGGATGGAGGCATTGTGTGGGAAGATGGGACGAGGGCGCGGCTGCTACGGGGCGGGTACCTGCTTGGTAATGGATGATGCTTAAGGTCCCTGTGTTGGTGTTGGTAACCGCGTGCCTGGTAGCCGGTAGAGGGCAGTAAAGCACCGAGGAACGCGGGAAACGTCCGACAGGCCTCCTTCTCTGTCTTCCATCCTGCTCGCAAGGCTCCCATGCCCCTCCGCCCTCCGTCCCAGACTCGAGCATGGACGACTCGATCACGCGTCTGCTCTACTCGTAGGAATGCGCGCCGTCCGCCGTGGTACGATTTAGGCCTGTGGTGTAAGTCATGCGTGCGCATGGGATCCCATGTCATGGGCCACTTGCGATTATGTCGTAAAATCCATTAGCGCCAGCCAAACCCCCCGTAACCTCCATCGCTGATCGCTGCCCCTGCTCCTGCGAGAGGTCCAGCCTAGGGCGCTCTCCCCGGTGCAGCCTGTCGGGCTCGGATTTAGCATTGCCGCCGGCAGCAGGGCATGGGATCTCCACCGCCTGGCGTTTTATAGAGAGTTGGGCAGGAGGTAGGTAGTTGTGTAGATGCGTACGCCTCGGCTGCGTGCGGGCGCTCGTTGATTAGACTGCGACAGATGATTGCACCCCATTATGTATGGGAGGGGGGCAGTCTTGTTGACCAGTATATGGCGGGGGGGGGGGGGGGGGGGGGGGGGCGACAAGAAATGGCTCGGCACTCCCAATTGGCAGTCATGGACTGGGCAGTTTCTTCTTTCCTCCCCCTCGCATGGCACCGTACAACAAAGGGGGGATGGACCAGTATTCGGATGGTGGAACATAGTCTTTGCTAACGCACGTTGTAACAAGCAAGCATGGATATATGACTAGCCCTGCTTCTTTCTGCCTCCTCTCCTCCCCCTCCCCTCTCTCTCCCCCGAGAGCTCCGCCCGCAGGTACAAAGGAACCGGCAAGAAAGGAGGAGAGAAAAACACCAAAGTGAAAGATAGAAAATACGAAGAGCTAGGGAAAAAAAGGAAGAAAGAAAGAAACCCGCCCCTCCCCCCCAAAGCACAGGAGTGGGAAAACCCGCTCCGGCATGGGATTTCACCAATCTGGGCAAAGCCCCACGAAACAGGGCCGTGTGGCTGTGAAGATGGCAGGCAGTATCTGGGGCCTTACGGCCGTCTTGTACGGGTTTTCGTAGAAAGACTATGTTGAGACGTCGAGAGCGTCGCCGGGTCCTCATCACCCATCACCGTCCGGCCTCGCAGCAGTGACAGGTAGGCACCCAGCTTCCCATGTCGGTGATACGATGAACTGGCGACCCAGTTCATCCACCCCATATACAGCCTCCTCGAGACCAACGGCCTCGGTCGCGTGTGCGCTGGTTGTATTGGTAACATGTCCTAGGCGACGCACCCGTCTTATCGATTCAAGATGCCATCAAGCCATTCCTCCATCCCTCCCTGGACGATCCCCTCGCCGATATCGATCATATCACGCGCCCGAGATGCCGGCGCCGACTCCGGAACGGTACGTCGCCAGCCACGCAGATCTTGGGGATGCAAACAGCCCTGGCGATGGGATTGACGGGACCAGCGGAAGCACCGGAAGGGCTGTGGATAGCCACTGCAACCACCTGACGACAAGTGAGAAGCGTTTCAACTCCAATAAATTCCACTCTCCATCCGTTTCACGTTCCCTATCCCCTTCTCAAGCTCCCGCCCCCTGATCGTTGCCAAAGAGAAGCCGATAACATTGTGTGTGCCGATTTCCAGTCAACCCATTCCGGCCCGGTAGACACGATCCCAAATGGCACTGCCGACACGCGAGAGCAGCCACGCCGTACAGCCCTGGAGGCTCTGCATGTAGTATCCATCCAGTATTGTGCATGGCCTGTTGGCCGTTCATTCCGGCGTGCCCCTACCCGACAGCCGCCTCTCTCGCGGAGGGATCTCCAAGCTTCGTATCGTCCCGTCCCAACCGGCAGCACCACACTGAGGAGAGGCTACTCTTGGGTGGGATCCTCTTTCCCAAGGTGGGTTCCTGTGCCATCTTGAAGATATTCTTGATCTACAGGTTGTTTGGTTCCAGGTCGTGAGACAGTTTCGCATTCTGAAAGACATCACACTCGTCCCGCAGCCGGATGGCGTCCCAACATGTTACCGACACCAAAATGGAGTGCAAGTCATGTTGCAACCCCTACGAGTCGCAACTCGGATCGCCCGTCGGCCATGTATGCAACGGCACCCGCAAGCCTGTGACGAGAGCCTCGACCGTCAACTCTTGCCCAGTTCCGGCGGGCCCGCCAGCAGGCAGATGACAGCACGCCCCTTGTATGGGATGGTATCATAAAAGGGGTTTCCCATTCAAAAAGCGAGCCGGGAAAGGCCAAAATCACTTTTCCTGGCTCTCGGGCTGCACCGTCTCGGCAAAGACCGCCGAGTCCCCCTGAGTATGCCATGCCTGCCATGGGTGGAGGTTGCGCCGCTTCTTTAGTTTTGGCGACGAGCCCGGGGTTTGGCTGCTTGTAAGCATGCGGCGGTAAGGTGCTTGAGCTTGCAGTCTCTTTATCCGCACTGGACATCGAGTCGATATCCTTGGGCTTCGATCGAGACCTATCGCCGGCGGTGGAGGCCGAAGCAGTCAAAAGAGCCCCTGTCTACAACAACACCGCCGGATACATGGATGGGCGCCTTGTTTCCTTCCGATCGCGCGCGATGGCAGTCTCGGCGAAGGCCTTCTAGCAGTAACCAGCAAGGTTCCTAAACAGATAACCTCGCCGCCCCAGATAGGTTTCCAGGGTCTCGGTACCCTTGCGGCAAAGTAACGGAATGGCATCCAAGGTAGTAATGCCCTTGTTGGCCACGTTTCCGGGTGCGTCAATGAGGAAGGCAGCAGGTCCAAACTCCTTGCCGTCATGGTCGATGTGATGGAAATGCTCCAGTCGAGGCAATGTGTGCATGCACTCGACCGTAATAGCGCCGTTCTGGACGCAATCCCCAAAGGCCCTCGTTTTAACGCATTGCATACTGCAAGGTTCCGTTGGGGCTGCTTGGTGACCTAGGCCCAGTTCTACCTGCGGTGAACTCGTCCCAGGGATGTAAGAAAGCCTCGAAGGGCGCGCGCAAGACGGATCGCTTGCGCCCAGAGACTTGCAATCATGGTGGCGTTCTGGGCGGTTTTGGCATTCTCGGCTGATCACTCGACATCCTCATGATAGCTGCTGCCCATCTGAAATTCTCGAGGTCCGCCAGTATGTTAGGATGGGTATCGAGGAGCTCTGCCCCAAAACACTCTGGAAGCCACCAAGAGGTGCTTCAGATGTTTCTCGGATATTGAGCGCAACTTGAGTTTAGCCCTTGAGGGACGCAGCCCTTTCTCCAACGAAAGTGGAAAGTGATCACTTGCGCTGTTTGCCTTCATGTTAGGGGGGAAGAGTACCGGATGGGGCTTCCAGCTTATACCATAACACAGAGCAGAGAAGCGATCCCTCTCCTCAAATTGAAATCGATGTCCAACATGCCTCTTTCCATGAAGACACTATATAGTTTCCCATCCCATCGGCGAGGGTTTCTAACGGCCAACGAAACTTGCTGTCGCTGTCAGATCCCCGGGATGCCGAGTTGACATCGAATCATGTTGGGGTAAGGGAGGGGGTACCAATACTCGGTCCTAGGCCAACGACGCCTTTTGAAATTCAATGTTCTAAAGAAACAAATGCTTCAGAAGCGGTCCGCCACTGCGGTCATCCACTATGGCATCATATCAAGCACTATAGATCCAAGGGGCAAAAGTGACAAGCAATCAGAAGCCCTGGTTTGGGGGGATGAGCCAACTGTATATTCTAGAAGCCGTGGGTCATGCAGTCGTTTAGGTGCATCTCATCCAGTCCACAACAAGCGTGGAGTACACAGTTCAAAGGGCATCGGGCGCAGGATACGTGGCGTTTGGCGGGGTGTCATCATAGGCCATTGCCATTTCTGGGATTTCAGCGATCGCTAGTATCAACGCGATGGGAGAAGAGGGGGCTGTTGTTTGCTTGTTGCCTGGGTACCCGAATCAACCCATTTGGAACGAGCCAATCCCAGTCGGGCCATATCTCCTCTGGAGGTTTATTGGAAGTGGTCCACGAACAAATGCCAATAAAAAGTATCCCAGGGACCCTTTTTTTAAAGAACAGGGCGTGGATTCGTTGGGCCTCTGCCCCGTCTTCCCGTCATTTCAGTATCTGTGTTGGTACGTAATTTCGCAAGTCTACCACCTTGTCGGGACAACCGTCACGCCTATTCTCTGCCGTTTGGAACACCCCAAAATTGTAGTCTGTGGTTATACATGCTGAAGAGCTTCATCACTCGGGTGTTTCTGTTCATTCAGGTGAAATCCAAGCTGCTCGCTCGCCCATCATAATGGGAAGAGTCAACAATCCAAACCACAGCCGTTCCTGGTTGCCTCCATTCAGATCCATCACCCACAAGGTCGTCTGCAGCGAAGATATAAACATCTCGGCGTAATCCTAGAGGAAGTGAAGTGAAATCAGCTGCATGAATAACATGTTACTAACTGAGTCTTAGTGATATTCACCTGGCACCTACTAAGTCTTGGATTTATTCTACGTGCCGAACACTGCGGACCTTCCCAGCCAACGGATATCCAAATAGATACTTTAGATATTTTAATAATCAAGGAGGACCTGCATACATTCCTTATAAATACCACCCGCAACCACCATATCCACCGCGAGAAAGCGCCGTCACTGAGCCGCAAACCACGCGCGATCTCACCCTTCGACGTACCAACCGGCAAGGTCTCAATATCTTCTCCGCAATACCCCTGACGGTCGGCCTCCTGGCTATTCTCTTCACCCACGGATTGGCTGAGTTGATCAGCGCTTGCGGCCGCCTGGAGCTGATAGAGAATTTGGAAACTAAGATGCTGATGCTGGGCTCTATTTGCTAGACAAAATCAGGACGTGCCATATGCACGTCGCTCGCCATCAACCAATGCTATGTGAACTTGAATGGCCATCTAATTGGTGCTACTAGGTAAGCTACCCACGTATTACACTTCTCCCCCAAGATGCCAAAGGGGGGCGGGGGGGGGGGGGGGGGGTCGGACACCCCCCCAACAGCCACGGCTGACTCTTTGAACTTCTGCATCTAGCGGCAACTGTCAGGATAGTTGCATCAAATGTCACCTTGAAGGCGAGCTGCAGACCACCCTTGTCTGCGACTGCAAGGGCAACGCGGTTGACGGCAAAGTTGAGTACAAGACTACAAGCGTCGATACCAAGGAGTATCGTCCCGGTGTGTTTCAGAAAGTTGACTAACCATCGCCTCTCCCAGACACCAACATTGACAACATCGATGGCCTGTTGAGTTGCTACGGACACTGGGGGTCCGAATGTCGGACGTAGACAGTCGGACGTAGACAGTCGGACGTAGACAGTCGGACATGAGAGGCGGCTCCGGCAAGCTAGAATCCACCGGTGAAACGCGACATTCAGTGCTCGGTGTTTGAAAGCTGGCTGCGGATATGGGAAATCACGACCCTGCTTGACTCTTGTTACAGGCCCTCTGCGACTTGGCCTTGGCAAATCTGCTCCGTTGCAAAGGTCTCTCTTCCAGCGCATACCAGGCAGGCATGTTGCCCTCACCCTGCCCCCCGAGGGTAGAGTGAACGCGTGCTGCTGATTCGGGAAGCACCTTGCATGCTTGCCACAGTGATATTTGATGTGCCAACACCAGGAACGCTACTCTGGGTGCCCAGTCGACAAATTGGTCTGGTGGTGTATGGTATATTGCAGCTTCTTGCCACATGGGCGTCCGCCATTTCAGAGGGGGTGAGGCATCTCTCCCCCGGCACACCTGTAAGGCCGATCGTCTGCCGATTGCCTGCCGACTGCCCATCGATCATTCGCTGCAGAGAGCTACCGGCCGGGCCAAGAAACACGGACTCGAGTAAGGGCGGCCGATACGCAGATCGATACTACGTATTAGGGCTAGGCCTCATCGTGTGGATGGTAATATATGCAGAGTCGTACAGGGAATCTGCTCGCCGGCGTGTCATCAAACGGCGGGTTCGTGCGAAACTGACACGCGGCGCTGGATGGTACCTGGCGGAACATGCACTGTCGACGCGTCGAGAAGCGTTTCCCTTCTTTCTAGAAGGCGGCTCACGAGTCATTGACCGCCCGATGGCCACTGTCGCGTGGCAGCACGAATCGGCGGCTTGCCTAATCGGGCGCATGCAGCGGGTAATACAAGGTGGCCATGCGGAGAAAACTCTCACATCGGCCGGCCCCAAACCGTAACGTCGTAATGGTGTCAAAGAGATGTGGTGGTGATGGCGGAGGCGGCGTGTAGTTCCCCGGGTCCCCGGTTCCTGGTCAGCCCGTCGGCAGGGGCCACCAAAACGGGCCGAAATCCCAACGTCACCATTTTGTGTGCTGGGGATGGCATTTTTGCTGGACCGGGTGGTCCCTTCTTACCAACACTCCCGCGGTGAACTCTCAGGGGGCCTGTAAAAGGCCCAAGAAGCGTTGGGACGGGGCGGCACCCCTTGCCAGCCCAGGCAGGCACTGACTGGAAAGTCCTGCCATTAGGCATGACTGGCCATGGAAGTCTCCATTCCCTCACGGCAGCCTCTAAGCCTAGCAGCGACCTACCCACGGTGGGTAGAGACGTTGGGGAGGGCACAGAGAGACAGAACGCGACGGGCAAAGAAGCGGCTGCCTGCCGGCAAGGGGGCCGTGGGGCATTGTTGCTTGGGCGAGTTCATGCGCAAAGGCGGTCCTGGCGCCGATGACATCAGTGAGGCCGGGGGCGATAAGACGATAATGACGTGCCGAGGTGCTGACGCGCCTGGCAACGTTCCACAGGAAGCACTGAGCACTGAGCACTTGTGCATCGCCTATCTCTTCCCGACCCCTACCGACCACCCTTATCTGCTTTCAGATTCCATCTTGCCGTCGTGCCGGCCGTTTGGACCGCCGGCGCGGTTTTGTCGGATGACCGTTTCCCCCCCCGTGCATACGTTGTTTCTCGAGCCACCCCGTTTTGCCGTTCGGGGGCCAGGACGAAGAAGATCGGCGCCCACATGAGACATCGAGCCGCACCCTGACTGGATGACTGGCCGCCACCACCACCACCACCACGACGGCAACGTTCAACGTGCTTGGAAAACATCATCAGCAAGGCGACATATACTGCATATCTGTCGTATCTATCTCTTTTACGTACCACCTGAATACCACACCTGCTCCCCGTGTACCCAAGGTAGCCCCCTCGCCATAGCCCAGGTGAGTACCCAGGTAACTAACTACATACCTACCGCCCAGCGACCTAGGTCTGGAGGTAGGTAGTGGGAGGTGGGGCTGGGCTGCGATGACGACACGGGGAACCAGGGTCTCCCGATTGCCTTTGCCAGTTACCGATTTTCATCGTGGCCTGGAAACGAGGGCAGAGGCGCGGTGTGGGCTCGCTGCTGAACCGTGCAGGAGGAACGCAGGCCCGGGAGGCTGAAGCCCAACGGCAGCCGAGGAAGCGCCATCTGGACCCCTCATCGTCATGCGCCGATCCGTCGTGACGATGGTCGCGAGCGCACGCAGACGGATAGACAGATGGATGCTGCCAGTACGTACTTGTGTGCGGGGCGTTCTATATGTGCATACTAATATCGATTTTGGCCGGCGGGCGGCGGGTGGCAGAAGACGCCCCCAGAACAGCTCAATCACGGTTCAACGGCCGGCGCCACGGGACGGGAATCGAACGGGCGGTGGGGATGGCAAAGGGGGGGCTCAGGCCCACCTCTGGATCAACAGGTGGCGGCACGGGGTCTGAAAAGAGCCCAGACAGCCTGCCTGAGCATCAATCCCAGGTAGAACGTCAATCGTGCCACCGAAAAGCCTACTCGTCGCGGAGGCCCATTTGACCACCGTCATGGGAGCGGCGTGAATGCGATCATGCGGAACGCGGCCGGCCGTCGTGGGCCCTTATTGGCTCCTGGGGCCAAGCCGTCTCTGGGCCCGCGCCGCATGTGATTTTCTCGCATTCCCCACGCCTCTTGTGTTCCCGCGCCTCGGGCGGGTTTCCACGAGGCCTGGCGCGCTTCCGAAGCCGGGGGGGGGGGGGCCGGAGGCCTTCGAGTGACTCCCTTACGTTGTACCTATCGTACTTCAAGTAATGCTTGATGGGAGGCAACATTGGTTGCCCAACCAGTACTCTAACCTGCCCGTCAACCCGTCTACGCCTATCTGTCCATCCACTCGCCCAGGCGAGGGGAGGGGAGAAGAAACGACTCACTCCACGACTACCAATTAGGTGTGCTGAGCCATTTCTTGCCCCCTCCCTCGCCAGGTACTGTTTTTTTTTTGTTTAGCCAAGGAAAAGCCTTACTGATCAAGGTGGCCACCGTCTTCGCCCGGCGTTCTGCGCGCGCGCCCGCTGGCTTAGGGCGCAGTGCGGAGACCCCGGCCCGGCCTCGCGCAGCGGCGAGCGGCGAAAGTTTGAAGGCCCTGTTTCGCCATCTGAGTCGCTGCGGGCGGGTGGGCATTTGGCATGTGCAAAGATGGGCCTGGTGAACATTACCATCCCTCGTACATGCGATCACGGAAGCTCGACGCCGTCGTTTGCGGCGGGAGGGTCGGCAAGCTGGGGATGTGATGCGAGCCACACGTATCCGTCGTAGCATGGATGCAAGCCGCAGGCGGGTAGTCGGTTGTCCGACGTATTGAAAAGGTACCTAGATCGATATACCTGGCGGCGGGGCTGTGTGATGGGCACTAGGCCGGTCCGGCACCCTGCCAATCTATCTGCTCTATCTCCCCCAGACACCGACCGGCCTGGCCCTCCGTCCCATACAACTCACGTCAGAAAATATCGTAAGCCGAGGCGGGGCCGGAAAGGAGGGGTCACGGCATGGCAGGCGAGTGAGCGATGGCAAAGGCATCAAACGGCGAGGCCTTACCAGCCGGGCGAGTGACAGCATGGTACGATACGCTGGATCCGTGCTTACGCCCACCCTCCGCTTCCGTATGTCCGCGCGGGCGCAAGACATCGAGGCCAGAAGAGTCAGATAATCGGTGAGAGTCAGCTACAGCTGTCAGGCCCGCCGACCCCGTGCCCTCGGTCGGACGGACGGGATGATTGTGTCGGCAGGGAGAGGGGCAATCCAAGTCCTATGCGCGCCAGCATCCAACACATACCCAATAGACGAGACCTGAAACGGTGCACCTGTCTGGAGGGGCCCTTTCTCCAGAGCTGCCAGGGGGGCGTGCGTCGTCCAGAAACAATGTCGCGCTGGCTCGCAGCGATGCTCCGGGTTTGAGTCAAGGTACCGGGCGTCACGGCACCTTGTTTCCTTTTTCCATTCATTCTTTTTTGCCGCGAGGGACCCGACACGATAGACTTTGAATGGGGCGATGCTCGCTTTTCCAAACGGGCACAAGCTGACTGCGTGCATCGAGCGCTGGGCGTCTTATTAGGCGCGCCTTGGGAGGGTGGCCGACCGGTCTTTTCACGGACCCGTGGTTGCGGTGTTGCTGCGAGTTTCAGCGCACCTGGTGGGCGTTGGGCCGCGGCGACCGTTCGGGTCGGCGCAAACACATTCCATATAGGTACGATCCAGCCGGCCCGGCTGAGTTGTCGTTGCGTCCCTGGCTGGGGGCATGGAAAGGAGAGGGGGTCTGGGAGGGGGTGGTCTCTTTCCTAGGCAACCGACACAGCCAGACCAAAGCCGGGCATCCGTCATTCACCAATCACGACTGCCGAGCGTCGTTGATCATGAAGAGGTACCTATGTAGGAAGCAGGCATGTTGTCCAGCTGCTATAGCTTTGCCCGGCAGCCCGGCAGTCGATCATGTCATACATGAGGATACACAGCTTCCTACGTCTGTATTCGACTGCTCCTCTCCGAACCTTGAAAGCAAAGTACCTCTCGCCCGCCTACATCCTACCTAGGCAGGTACTTACCTAAGTATCCACAACCTACCTAGTGCCGGTGGGCGTACTTGAAATGAGCCCCGAGTGTGTCTCCATTGGGCGTGCTTCACAGCGGGCGTCGTGCCAGCCTCGTCAGCCAGGACCGGCTGTGCAGACAGACGTTCAAGTTGCTGCTTGGGAGGTGTAGGTAGGTGGCTGTCGGCTTCCACGGGCCCCTTGCCCAGTCAGGGTCTTAGCCATCCATGTCCCCTAGCAGGGGGCGGCGGAGCAGATGTCTCCATGATGGCATCATCGTCCTTGCGATTGCGCTCATGAGGCTCTGATCTTGAGTCTTGGTGCCGCTTGCCCTGCTTTCACTCCATCGTCTGGGGTCAGGGGACAACAGCAACGACCGCTCGATGGTTGCGGTGCCGATGAGGGATCGATCGCACAGCCCTCGCGGCAACAACAGCAACCACCACCACCACAACAACAATACGGACCCCATGCGGGCCACGCGAGAAACAGCCCTGTCGGCCGTCGTGGTGGAAAAAGCCACCGGGGGGGGGGGGGGGGCGGTTGCGATTGCCCTCATCCATCACCACCTATGTACTAATAGCATTCTGCCCTGTACTTGCCCACCTGCCCCTCTCCGGGCCCTTTGCTTCTTGCTTCTTTGGTACCCTGGGGACGTTGGTCCGAAGGCCGACCAACACAGACCGGCAGGCAGGGTGTCAAGGGCGTCGGGGCGTGAGGCTTGCGCCACGCGCGCCCGCCCATCTTGGCCCCGGAGCGGTGCTAGAGACACACGACAATATGTTCTTATGATGAGTCGACTGCGTACGTACTTGACGCATGGGATGGGTAGGACCGTACGGAGGAAGGGCACTGATTGCATGGCCCAGCAGCGGCGCCGATCAGTGCAGGAACAGGGTACAGGTTGGCGCCCGTCGCAGCCGTGCCTTTACTATCCCCATGTACATGACGGGCCTGATGGGCACCCGCCAATTGTTGGCCGCCCTGCCACCCCGGACGGCCAGCCGCCTCACTGGCCGAGGTGAGAGTGGGCGACCAGGGGGGGTTCGGGGTTCAACCCGCGCGGGCTGGGACGGCGTCGAGCCTTGAACTCTTGGGGTGCCAGGCAAGGCCGGGCAGGTACCTCCAGCCACGCTGCCCGACGGATCCACACGTACTTGTGATACAACGACTTGCCGTTTTGGCAATCGAGAGCATGGTGGGAGAGCCCTGGAGGGAAACCCGCGCGTCGTCGTCACGACCCCATCTTCCGGGCTGTGGCCGAGAGGTAAGGGGATTCCCAGTGCTACAGGTACTCCCGTCTGTGCAGATGCTAGCACGGTGCTGTGGCCTGCCCTTCAGCTCCTGCGTTGCATCGCATTGGTGAAGGTCCGAGACGGTGGCTTCCTTTTCCATCCTGCACGGTCTCCTCTTCCCAGGATGGAGGGCGGGTCGGTTTCTAGGCAAGCTGGAAACTAAACTGCCTACTTACCCACCTCCTAGGTAAGCAAGCACTCGATTACATACTTAGATATGCACCTAAATGACCTACTTAGCTGCCTGGTAGCCGGAATACGATGAACAAAGGGCCAGACGCCATTGGATGCCTTGGTGTTTATTGTTGTCGTCCAACGGGTCGACGGTGCGTCCCCTCCTTGTACGTACCCAGACCCGGTCCTGGGGGCTGCCTCTCGTGTACCTGCGCCTCTCATGTACCTGCGCGGCGGAGAGGAGGCGAAACATTGCACCCCATCTCCATCATTTCGCCAGACCCATTACGATACCGCCATCGAGGCCCCCCCGACCCCGTCCGCGGCTCCGTAATGGAAAGCCTTGGCTATCATCCATCACACAATGCGTGTATTCTCGCTTCATCCCCCCCCCCCCATAAGCACCGTCAGCAAGGAAGCCCATATATCCACCGGTTCCCCCCCGCGACGGCGCCGCCTGCATTTCCCCAGAAATACCTCCTTGCTCCCTGATCGATCCGTGAATCTAGACCCTTTGACCCTTTCCTCTGCAGCCAGTCCCTGTTGACCGACACTCGCGCCCGCCCTCCGTCTCTCCCTTCCACGCATCCGCATCTGCACACCCGCAGCCGCAGTAACCACAAAACAACAACAAACAATAGCACCGGTCTTTGTCCGGCAGGCACCCCGTCCATCCCCTCTTCGTCCACCACGTACCGACGTCTTCGCACCCTGCCACGGCGCCAAGGCCCCTCGGGCAGAAACAACAGCAACTTCGCGCAGGCTGGGCCCCGGACGCTTGACTCGCTTCGCTCGGTTCATCTAAGATACAGCCACGCCACCACCCTGCCAAACTGCCCACCCTCCGCTAGCCGCGTGGGAGCTGAGTAGCTGAGCAGCTGAGACAGGCCTATCACCCGCACCCCCCTTCGCCGAGACCGGCTGCGCGCGCACGCGCGCGTGTGTGTGTGTTGTGTGTGTGTGTGTGTGGCTTTTTGGCTGCCCTTCGTTTCCCATCCTGGAAACCCCCGTTCCGGACCCCCCGTGGCCCATCTGTTCATTCCTGCACTCGGCGTTGCACGCTACCCACAGATACTTGTCCTGTTTCCTCCCCGCCTGGCTTACGTGGTACTCTGAAGTACCTTTGGCTGCATACCCGTCCCTCAGCTTCCGTCCCGTAATCCCCATACCTATTCGTGGCCTGTCACCCCCTGGCACACGCACACGTACAAGCATCCACAGGAAGCACGACCGCGGCGAGTATTAAGTTTAGCTCGCGCCCACTTGTCCCGGCACGACGCCAGCCTTCGTCTTTTCATCCTGCTTGTTGACAGCCTCGACCGATCCGCTTTACCAGCCCGCGATCGCCCACAGGCTTCCTTGTCTCGCCGCGGACGCGACAACCTTCCCGGGAGGCACCTACCAACATACATACATCCCACTCAGCACCCCCGAGCTGCCGCTGCCCTCTGGCCTAGCCAGCCCGTCCGTCACACAACACTCGGAGCATATAGACAGACAGACCGCCCGGTGCCGTCTCTCCTCTCCTCGCCGACACGCTTCTGCGCAACCCCCTGTCCGTCTCCGGTAGAGTTTATCTCACTGCCCACGCCGCTCCCCGGCCACTGTTGATTAGCCTTTGGAGCTCTCGCCTGGCCGCGCATCACCACTGCTCCTCCCACGACCGGACGACGCGTAGCACAACACCTGCACGAACCGCATTCGGCTCGCCCGCGTTGTGTCTCAACATTTAGCCTGGGCCCCGCGTGCTTCTCATATGTCGCGGTCCAACCCCACGGCCTCCGACGAAAACCGAAAGCCGCGCAGCCGAACCTCATCGCAGTCCAGTCACTACCACGGCCAACACCATCACCACCACCACCACCACCACCACCACACGAGCTCGCTCTCTTCGCCGTCCCCGCAGTCGCCTGTCTCCAAGCGCTTCAGTGCTCACTCACAGATCGTCAACCCTTCGCCCCTGAAAATGGTCACCACGCAGACCGCTGCTGCTCATCACCAACACGACGACACGTCGTACTACTACCTCCCTAGCGAGGTGGAGCTGGCCGGCCATGGATGGATGACGCCGATCGATATCGACGATGATGACCTGATGTTTGGAGGCAAGAGCCTTAGTGCTTGGTATGAGGAGGAGCGCACGCGCGCGGCGAGCCCTCCGGAAGAGGAGCGCCGCGGTCGCCAACGGGTAAGTCTATTCACGAGCGGACCCGTCGTGGGAAGCTCCTCCTTGGATGCTGACATGGCTCTAGGTGCGGCAGCAACATGCCCACTCACACAACCACCACCACCATCATCATACTCAGCCTGCCCCAGCCAAGTCAGGCAGTGAGCAGAAGAAGCACTAAACTGGCTGGGGTGACGAGGGAACAAATCGCGTCGGCGAACATTGCATCATCTTCCTATTACTCTCGAGATACCCCGGCATTTCTTTACACTGAGCCCCTCGGTGACGGCGCTCTTTCTGGCCTGGCCTTGTTTCCCCCCTCATCCGTCTTCGCGTTTTCCCCAGCATTTTTACGACATCTAGACCCGGCGTTGATGATTTTTTCCGCCCCGCCTCGCGGGCGCGCGGGTGCCTCCTGGGACGGCATCTGCGAGGAGGCGACCTCGACAGGATGCATTAATCTCACACCGCGTCACACTGCGACCTCTCGTCATCGCCGCATGACACACCGCATCCCCGTCGCTTACTTAGACTTGAGGCCCCTCACTGGATATGAGACAGACTCAACATTTCTGGTTTCTCGCTTTCGGGAACCTGGGCTTGCATACTAGACATGCCCCTACTCACGCTGCTGTTGGAGCGTGGGAGGACTTTCGTTTTCATCAAGCGGCATGAGTTGCCTTGGCTTGTTCGGCGTGGTATCCCGGGTGAACCGGGATGGTCCGTCCGCGCCTTGTGGGCTCCATTCGGGGCTTAGGAGCATGATGGTGCTGTCGATTACGATGACATCAGATTGGCTAGTGCTGGGCGAGCGGCAGGTCAGACCACTTCTACTGGTTAATGGTCTTCGTCGGGCCGCTTGTGGCCTGACGCTCAGATAATCCTGGCCCCTTGAGACGGTCCTTTCTTCGCTCCCTTTTACCCAGGGCTGCCTTGCGAACCTGTCGAATAGGGGCTGGTCTGGGATAGCATTTGTAGTGCTAATATACCTGCTGAATACTGTGTACGGCTGTGTACGGGTGATTTGAACTGGCGTGGAGTGCGTGGCTCCCAGCCTGCCTCGCCGCCAGATAACATCTTCTATACCCTGTCCCGGGGCGGCGTGTTCGGGCCAAAAAAAAAAAAGTACGAGTAATCGAGCACTCCTAAGGCGCCGTATTGGTGAAAGCCACACTGACGAGAGAAATAGTCGGCAATGATTCAGCTACGGATTCCGGGCGGAAGTGGTGTGTAGCCAATAAAGAAAACCAGCTGCAGTGGTAGTCTATACAACGCGCCCAGGCTAACGATAATCACTTCCCACCACTCTTTCCTTTTTCTCTCTCTCTCTCCCCCTCCCTCTTTCAAGCTTCTCTTTTCTTATCTCCTAATTGGAGCCGTGAGCAGCGAGAGCCAAAGCCAGTCGTGAATTGTCGTCTAATTCACCAGGTTGAAAACAGATATCATTAACATTTCTAGAACAGCCTCTTCCACAAGTCGAGAGGAAAACAACCGAAAAGGGGTATGTATCCGATTGACGCCGCAGAAATGCAGTTTCCACAAACAGCAAGCCAAACCCGCTCCCCAGCACCACGCCTTCCACGCCTCGCATCGCCCCCAGGACATGTCGTCGGGCTACCCGCACACCCTTACCGTCTCAAGGCCTATTCAATCCTTGCCTGGCCTGGTCCATCGTCAGCGGTGCGCTCCGAACACTACCAGTCACTGCATAGGCGCATACTCACCTTCATCTGCTCGATCCGCGCTTTCAGCTGGCTCGTTACCTCAGCCGCGCGTTTCCAGCTTTCGACGCCGTTACTGCCGCCACCCCCAGTGGCTGAGGTCGTGGCGGACCCAGAACCACCGTTGCTGAATGTCTCCTCGACTGGCGCGCTTCGGAAGCCCCTAGCAGGGCTTGCACGTCCGCTGGAGCCACTGCCACCATATCGAAGATCCGGGCTCATCATCTTGCTCCTGGAATAATGGGGCTGCGGTTCCCCGTTGTCTTTCTCCTCCGAGTGTGTGCTCGCGAAGCTCATTCTCTGCGACCTACCGCTAGCATGGCTGCCGCCGTCTCGGAAAAGACCCATTTCGTCATGCGTGGGACTGCCCCGGCTTGGGCTTGCTCGACCACTGGCGGCCTGGGCTGCCTCGGCTTTGTTGAGGGCACGCTTGAGACGCTCGAGCTCCCGGCGCAACCGCTCGTTGGTCTGCTCGGCGGCCTCGGCGTCGCTCCTTGCTCTGACCAGCTGCGTCTCCTTTGCTTTGATGCTTAGCACGTCGCGCGTATGGTCTTCAATAAGCTGCGCATTCTGGTTCTTCAGCTCCAGTGTTTCCGACATCGTTTTGGACTTTTCGTGGCGCATCTCATCCAAATGCTTCATCAGGCGGTCGTTTGTCGAGCGCAGCTCCTCCAGCTCAGCACGTTCCATAGCAGTCAGTCCGCTGGAGGGCGTGGGCGAAGTCGACATGGGCGCCGGGGCTGCCGCCGCAGCGGGTTTCGCCAACGAGCGTCCCGCCAGACCGCCGCGGCCGAGACCTACGCGTGGCCGCGGAGGTGGGGATGCTGGCGCAGGCTCCTCCTCGTCCGAATAGTCGTCGATCGGCTGAGGCGCCGCGGATGGGACTCTACGAGGCGAGGCCACTGCCGCAGGACCCCCTATCCGCCCCCGACCGGCACCCGGCGCTTTCAGTCCAGAAAGACCGGCGGGCTTAGGCATGCTGGTCTTTGCGGCTGCTGGTGCTGCGGATGCAGCGGGTGCAGCGGGTGCAGCGGGTGCAGCGGGCTTCTTGGTGCCTGCAGGGGCCTTTTTGACCATCTTTTTGGCACCGGCGGGCGGTGCTCGCGCGGCGGGAGCAGGAGGGGGCTTCGGCTTGTCCTTGGCCTTGACCTCGGCTTTTTCGAAAAACTCCTTGATCTTGGTCTTGCGGATGTCGTCCAGGCCCTCCAGATGCGGGTTCATGGCACGTTCACCTATGATTTTCATGATGGTTCCCAGGACTTCGGCACCGCCAGACCGCAGGCCTTCACTAGATTCGGCCAGCAGTTTCTTTCCGGCTTCAACCAAAGTGGCAATCTCCTGTTTGCTCGGCACGTCGCGCGTTGTGCGGAGACAGCGGATTAGGAATTTCATGGTGCCCTCCTTGACCTGGGGGTTCTTGTGGATGAGGAAGGTCGTGATGTCCTCCATGCAGTCGGAAAGTGTCGTAGCCATGAACACCTGGTCCAGCGCGGCGCCGAGGGCATCGGAAACAGACGCCTTCTTTTCCTTCAAACGCTCCATGATGGGTGCCATAACGATCGATCGGTATTTGGCGTAGGACTTGCGTAGACCTTTAGCGAGCACCTCTATACATTGCGCTGCCTGGGTCACGACGGCAACGTTGGCATCCTTCATGCTCTTGGCGAGCCCCCGGTTGATCTCGTCGTAATTGCCGTCCTTGATCCTGGGTACGTTCAGGATGGTATATAATGCCTCGAGAGCTTCCTTTCGGTCTTTCCACTTGGACGAGGCAAGCTTGTCGTGGAAGTCGCCGGGCACCTTGGATAGCACGTCCTGTGGCTCGGCCAGGTCAAACGCATCGACTTCGGCCGGTTCTTCGTCCCCGTCGCCGTCGTCGTACTCGTCGTCCCCCGCGGCACCGGGGGGAGGGGCCCTAGCCATGGCTGCTTGCTGCGACCTCAAGAAACGCTCCTGCTTAGCCGGACCTTCCTCCTTGATCTTTTCGAATTGCGCCTCAAGATCTGCTTGCTGTGTCGGCTTGAGGTCTCCCCAGAACATGGGCTTCATCGCTTCCCGCAACCATCGGTAGAGCTCCACGGCCAAGTTGGTGGCCTCGGCCCTTACATTTTTGTCGGCATGGCCGAATGCCTTGGGCAAGAGCTTGAGAACAGGCTTGGGGTCGACTGTTTTGCAGCCATAGTTGTGGAAGATCGTGGTGAGGGCGGAGAGAGCAGCTGCAATGACTTTGGGAAGCTTTGCTGAGAGGGCCGGCAGGATGTCTTCGATAACGGGACCCGGCACATCCAGCTCAATGAGCAATAGCAAGGCCTCGACGGATGAGGTCTTGGTGGCCGGTCTGGTTGAAATCAAGCCCTTTTCGCATATAGGGGCGACTACCTGGCCCCGTGACCGCTGGCAGTTTTCCTTGCCGCCGAACTTCAGGAAGGCACAAAAGGCGGCAACGCCGTCCGTTTGCGCCGCGACGTTGGAATCTGCCACCGCACCTTTCCACAGGCTGGGGTCCTGGTTGAAGGGTCTGAAGGCCGGGTCGTACTCGTCAGGGGTGATCTCGAACTGCTTGGCAGCCTCCTCGTACGCGCCCTTGCGCACCTTCCACACCTTGTGCACCCATCGTTCCGTCAGGGGCAGAGAGCTGTAGTCGGGCTCGCCGTCGGCCATGTTGCTGGCGGGCGTATCGAGGTCCCGGGTCAGGGTTGATGCGGATGTAAGCGACGGCACGGAATCCGGAGGCGTGGCGGAGTTGGGATCGCGATTCTTTCTCGACTTCGCCTTCTTGCTCCTGAAGAGGGAGGCAAAGTTGGGGGTGCTGGTGCCGTCGGGTCTCTTGGACGGCGGCGATACTGCGTGAGCTACTTTCTGGATCAGCTTCTGGAGAGAGGGTTTGCGCAGGCCATCGAAATGCATCTTGGGTGCGAGGGCAATGAGGCTCAGGGGAAATGGGCGAAGGTCGCCGGGCCCACGATATCCATCTGCGGCTGTGGTTCGGGCACGTGAGGGAGGCTGTTTCCCCGGGGCAACGGACAGCAGGCAAGGAGCTTGCGAGCCAATGCACAGGCAGGAAGCTGCAGTCCACCTCCGCGGCAAGGGATGCGTGCGCGGGCTTCTCTCAGGCCATGCCGCGCTCCAACGCAGGCCTGGTGGGCCTGACCAAGATGCTGCTGCTCGGCCTGGCCAGAGGACGGAGGGGAGAGAACCTACCTTCGTTGGGTCGATATGGGGTCGAGGGTCGCGTCTGGGCGCTTTGCCACGATGTTGAGGCTGAAGAAGTTTCTTCGGCTTGGAAGCTCTGCTAAGAAAGGTTGCCCGTAGCCGGCGAAGAATGCGGCGTGGGTCGCGGATACTTGTGTGCGTGGACTGGCGAGTTGTGGATGTATCTGCACAAGAGGCAAGGTAAGGAAAAGCATGGAGCCATGGGCTGAAAGACGAGGTACTTGACCTACCTCTCTGCCTCTTAGTTGGTCTGACAGCCCGGCTAGATCCGTACGTGGATTGGTGCCCGGGGGGTTGGGAAGGGACGTAGGCGTGGAGAAAAATCAGGAGCGAGGGTATGAGTTGAAGTATCTACGGGACGGGACGCTCATAATTGTGTGTGTAGCTGTTGTCTGGTGTCCGTGATGGCTTGTATTGATGTGCGTGTGTTTTGGTGGCCGGCCGACAGGCGGCCGGCCAGCCGGCCAATTGTGGGCGGCGGCGCGGGCGGGATGGAGGGGAATCGCACACCTTCACTTCGCATAGGTACATCTACTTGCCTCTGTACTTACACGCAGAAGAGGTTACCTACTCACCTACATAGGTACCTACCCACATCTACCTGCCCTCGGTCGGACGCATGATGCGATGCGACGCGGCCAGCCCGGATCAATGCCCATGATGTATGTAGGGAGGTACCGCACACAGAGCGAGCAACACCAGGGGACCTCTGGCAAGTTGGGCTCCGACTAACGACACTTTGGGCTTCAAAAGGTTTCTCTCCGCCATGGCGAGGCTGTTGACGGCGAGGGTCCGGGCCAAAGAAACCCTTGGAAGGCAGAACCGAAGCGCGGGCAGTGGTCCCCATACCTAGTAGGAAACAAGGCATTCCGACAACTTCAAGGCTGTGCCCGCCCGATATCCCGCTAGGTAAGGTATGGATGGCCGGGTAAAAGTCAGTCAGATTCCCACCTGCCCTGTAGGTACCCAGCCGGACGTCCATCTCCAGGCTGGGAACATGGACGGCGCCCATTGACCCCGAGCCTCAGCAGGAATCGGCTATTATCTGCCGGCGTGCTTCCCTATCGCCCGCCATGGCTGTGGGCAGGACGAGAACGGGGTGTGAAGCAGACGGGCCCTCGACTACACTGGCCAGTCACATAGGCACAGAAGGCGGGCATTCCTACCTTTGGAAAGCATCAGGGCCACCGGACCGAACACGACAAGATGGACAGCTGCTCCCGAGCAAGCATTTTCCGGCCTATGCCGACGGGACGCGATTTTGATGGGCGGCCCGAAGAAACATTGGACCATCCAAACAACTTGGTATGCAAGGCAGCAAGGGTCATCGAGCGCCCCTCCCACCCCCTCAGCCCGTCCATTGCCATAGAAACGGATGGGTGGGGACAACGGTTGCAAAAGCCGCGTGCACCGCCGCAGGCCCCGAGTCTGCACCGCAAGTTGCTCCATGTGAAACCACAACAACAGACCTGGTCGTAGGGCCACGAGATGTGGATGTATGGAGATCGGGGCGTCGAGTGGCTCGCTCCATCTTTCGCCAACGCATCAACAACACCCTAATTCAGCTCGGGCTGAGGAAAAGACGAAGAAACAACTGGGGGAGGAAAAGAAAACGAGTAGGACTGGGGACGAATGGCCAACTCCCATGGGGGTTGTTGGCCAGCATGAGGGTTGTAGCTCGGTAGGTGCGTTCGCAACGATGCCACGGCGTCGCCGCGTGGTCATGCTAACGGCCTCCCATGCGGTGTTTGTCCTCGGGGGGTCAACCCTGGAACGCCCACAAGATTGATTGGGGAAAGCCGCCCCCTCCTCGAGACCGCCTGGTGGACGGATATACAACATGTATGTATGCGGATTCCGACTTGGACATGGGCAACCGGCCGTCGATTCATGCGCCATGGCCGCAATGCTTACCTGCCGGCCTCTATGTCCCTCGTGCACCACTCGAGGAAAAGGGTCGGCAGGAATGTAAGTAGGTAAGTAAATGATGTACCTCAGTATGCACCTCGATTCCCCTGCCTGGATTGGTAGGTACATTGGGGGACCTGTTCTAGATATCCATCCCAATCGTCCGACGGCAATACGATACTCGCGGCTGCTTCCTCTGTAGACGAATCCAAAAGCACCCCTGACTCGCCATTTCTTTGCTGCCCATTGGGCACTCGAACCCATAGACTGAGGCCGGGGGCGTTTACACAACACATCCATGCCTCTTGCTATTCAAATGCACGTAGGGAGTCCATTCACAACGTCCTGCTCCCACTAGGTGGGCTCTCGCCAGCAATACGCAAAAACACCTTTGCCGTTGGAGCTTCTGTACCCCGCGAAAAGTCCCACCTCCGCTACATCCCATACCTACATTCACCTGCCACCGTGACAGCGCAGCTTTTTGGCCGCCCCCCTCCCTCCCGTACAGCGCAGGGCTCGCGGAACGAAAACGCTACCTCTGACCTTGACTTGACCTCCCATGACCTACCTCTACAATCCCCGTTCCTGCGACTGCCCAGTTATTCGTGTACCACGTTACGCCCAAACTTATTGTAGCTCCTTTCCCTGACCGTAGTCGCGAGGGGGACCAGCGAAGGCAAAGCACGCACGCACTGACGAAGGCGACCGCGCCCACCCAGACGGCCGGCCATTCACCGCCCGACGTGCCACGACTGCGGGCAGACCCGGCAGCAGATACGGCGGCCGACCAGCAACCCAAATCCCAACCTCCAAGTCTGCCACTCTCGAATTCGGCCAGCCGTACGCTTCTGGGGCTCTGGGCGAGCCAAATCGGGAGACTGCAAGAGGGCGCACAGAGCAAGGGGCCATCATGAGCGGTCAGATATTAACCTCGCGGCAGGCCGAAGAGCTGCACAAGGCCATCATAGCCTACCTGTCGTCCAACGAGCTGCACAATACAGCCGAGGCTCTGCGCCAGGAGTTGGATCTGGGCGAGAGCTTTGACGCCACGACGTCCAAGAAATACGAGGGTCTCTTGGAGAAGAAATGGACGAGCGTCGTGAGGCTGCAGAAAAAGGTACGCGCCCGATCCGATGGCCGACCTCGCTCCAAAGGCATCGTGGCATCCGCTGACTGACGAGCAAAACCCCAGATCATGGACCTAGAGGCCCGAAACGCCGCCCTGCAGTCGGAAATAGATAACGCAACCCCTACCTCGCTCTCCCGCCGCAATCAAGATCCCGCCAGTTGGCTGCCAAGGTCTCCCGCACGGCATACGCTGCAGTCCCACAGAGAACCCATCACCTGCGTCGCTTTCCACCCTGTGTTCTCCTCGCTGGCCTCGGGCTCCGAAGACTACACCATCAAGATATGGGATTGGGAATTAGGCGAGTTGGAGCGGACCATCAAGGGCCACACCAAGGCCGTTCTAGATGTCGACTTTGGTGGCCCCCGTGGAGGCACCCTGCTAGCCTCGTGCTCCAGCGATCTGACCATCAAGCTGTGGGATCCCGCCGACGAGTATAAGAACATTAGAACATTGCCGGGCCACGACCACAGCGTCAGTGCAGTTCGTTTTGTGCCCTCGGGCGCCGCGGGGGCGCCCAGCTCTGGGAACCTCCTGGTGTCCGCATCAAGAGACAAGACCTTGCGCATATGGGACGTGTCCACCGGCTACTGCATCAAGACAATCCGTGGCCATGCCGACTGGGTGCGGGATGTTTGCCCGTCCCCGGACGGTCGTTTCCTCCTGTCGGCCGGCAACGACCAGACGGCTCGGTTATGGGACGTGTCGCTGGCGAACCCGGAAAGCAAACTGACCCTCATCGGCCACGAACACGTTGTGGAGTGCTGCACGCTGGCGCCCCCCGCCGCATACCAATATCTGGCGCCCCTGGCTGGGCTGAAGAAGCCTCCGCCCGCATCGAGCAGTGCCGAGTTCATGGCCACGGGCTCGAGGGACAAGTCCATCCGTCTATGGGATGCCCGCGGCAATTGCATCAAGACCCTCGCCGGCCACGACAACTGGGTCCGTGGTCTAGTCTTCCACCCGGGCGGGAAATATCTCTTGAGCGTATCCGACGACAAGACCCTGCGCTGCTGGGATTTAAGCCAGGAGGGCAAGTGCGTCAAGACCATGTCGGACGTGCATGCTCATTTTGTATCGTGCATCCGGTGGGCCCCTGGGATCGTGAAGGACTCGGGCACTAACGGGGCTGCTGAGAGCCAGAATGGCGTACCGGCAAATGGGGCTTCCAAAGGCCCAACGCAGGAGGTCCAGATTCGTTGTGTTATTGCAACGGGCAGCGTTGACTTAAATGTCCGAGTCTTTGCGAATTGAGCCTGGTTCTCTCCACCCGGAGCAATCGAAACCCGCCATCCATCATTGGAGTACCAACCTCGCGCGGCAGGGACGAACAAAGACGAGACGCCGACCATGGTTGGACAGCCCCCGCCGAGACTGGAAGGTTTGGTGGAACAAGTTAATCCTCGGTCGCCTCTTCCCGTGCTATGAGAAAGGGGTCCTAGACGACACAACTCGGCCCGTCCAAGACGCGATACCGAAGACATCGATAGGTTCGCCTTCTCCCCCAATGTATACTGGCACCGGCGCGGGCTGATTCGTAATGAAGCAGCAGAAATAGAGAAGCGAGAGAATAGACACCCGTCCATCAGTCGCCATGCGCCAGACCTGATGGTATTCACGGGTACCATCGTCGGCAACATCTATGGACGCCGGAAGGTTCTGGGTTGCCAAACCTTCCCGGCCGTCTTTTCTCGCCCATTAGATAGTTTGGCTGCGATGGAAAACGAGGGAACCTTCTGCTTGGCGTCTACTTGGCATCTTGCCTTGTCACCTCGTACGGAGGTGGTGGTGGTGGTGGTGGGAAGATTTAGGATCTCAGGGAAGGCAAATCGTCCTTTGCATCGGGTTACTTAGTAGCGAAGTATGCCGGGAAAGAGGTACGGTAATAAGCAAATGTGTTCGTCGAGGGCCAAAGGTTTACCACTGCGTCGGGCCCGATGGATCACTTGCATCCAGGCACACTACTTCCTACACCCGGGTTTTCGTTTGTCGTCACTTGGATGCTAATGAGGTAAAATCTACTGTTGACGGAGTGACGGGTGGTAAGGATCAATGTGTGTAGTTGGCCCTGCAAGACACCCGCACCTAGACATCCTGGGCGGGGATTCAAGTGGTAAGGCAGGTATACGGGAACAGCGAGGACCCTCTCGGCGTCTTGTTTGACGTATGTAGGTATGTAGGAGGCGCCTTGAGCTCGGTTCCGGGCGCTTCCGAGAGCTGGTGGTTGGTTGCTTTTACTTACGATGAAAGAAACGCAGCCACAGCGTGGAAAGCACGGTAGCACCTCGCGCATGCTAAAGCCCGTACGTACCAGGCTTTTTATCTTTTGATTTTCATCTATCCTGAGCCGGGGCTGGCTTCACGTGCAGTGAGTGTGGCGGTTGGTGGGTGCGAGTCGATCCCTACCTATGTAAGGTTGTTTCACGTGCGGGACGGGTCTAACGAGTGAGCGCTAATCTCCATGAGGTCAAGCTCCACGTAGTAGCCCTTGCCTTGACCTGGTGAAGTATGTACTAACATACATACATGCAACACTTGAGTAAGGAGGTGGGCGGGAAGGCATCCGTTGTCCCGGGGGGGGGGGGGGGTCGGTGATGGTATCCCGGATAGATGCCTGGTCGCCTGCTAGAAGGGAGTCAGTCTCCCGGCGTGGTCAAAGATGCCAGAGAGGCTGGGAGGGCGTTGCGTCGGGTTGATCCAACAGGCGCGGGCTTATCAACCAGGCACTGCCTGCCCTCCCGCCTCCAGGCTATGATTGATTACCTATGTACCTACATGACCTCCATAGCCAGCCAGCCCGCGCGGCCCGTCAGTGAGTTGGACACCTTGTCAGCCCTGGCAGCCCAAGGAGGATGGGAAGATCCGAAGACGGATCCTTCTAATTGTACGAAACAGAAAGGATGTTGATCGCACGGCCAAACAGGGGCCTGTGTGCATCCATGCATCTCGACCTCTTCCAGGCTGCTTGCCCTCCATGCCAGCTTACGTTCAAGGGTGGGGCCAGTGGTGCTGTTGGTTCTAGGCAGGGCTCCTTCCCCTATCTTGTTCCAGGTCGTTTCCAAGACAGCCAGAGCCAGCCGGGTTGTCGACCAATGTGCCTATGCAGTTAGTTAGTTGCCTGTTGTCTGCATGCAACATCATGGATGCCGGGCTAGTGCTTGAACCCACAGTACTGGGTGTACATGTAGGTATTGTTCAACTTGAGGGCGTAACCCGTCGGACCGTGCTCACCGGACGACTCCCCCGATGTGTTCGTCATCCCTTTCCGCCGGCATGCGGTGCATCCATCCCGTCTCCAGGAGGGATCCCAAGGTGACCTGGCCGAGCGACTCCCCCACCAAGGCAGGAGGGGATGGCAGGCGACAACGAATGGATGCGCGTGCCGTAAGCAGCATCCACCTGCTGCCCTACGGCGTGAAGCCAGTAGGTGATCAATCAATTGCACGAGCAAATGATGTGCATATGACCATATGGCCATTACCAAGTCACTAACCCGTACGGCACCTGAGTAGGTAGGTATGTACTTAGATAGGGAGTTCGACCTTGGGTATACTGGAAGTTGTGGACGGGGGTGCATCCTACTTCCTTACCTTCCAGACCTCATTACCATGCCTTAGCAACCCGAGTAAACTGCAAGCTTGCCCGCTCCGACCACTGACCTCGCCAGATTCGCGCTGCCGGGGTGCATCCATACATTCATACGTACCTGTAATACAGAGTCCCTGGAGGTTGGTATTCCCGGTTCCATACATACATCGTACTTCTGTTGAGGGGCCCCCGAGGTCCTGAGGCTGGCTGGCTAGCTGGCTGGTTGACCAACCGGCCAAGCGACCGATCGACGGTGCCGTGCAGACACACGTCTAGGCGGGCGCCCCCTCGTCCACCACCACGACCACCGTACCATCCATAGAACATTCTCTCCAACCACCACCACGACCACCACGACACCACGGCGACATCAACACTTCCAACCGCAGCCACTGCCCTTTCGCCTGTCGCCGCCTGGCTTCGCTTGTGCGACCCCGGCTAAGGCCGCCCCCCCCCCCCCCCCCCAGCCGATAGTCTTCGCCGACGGACTGATTGAGGGGCCCGCGCCCGCATCAACGACGCACCGCCCATCCAACCGCACATCGATCCCATAAACAACCCCCCCCCGCGGTGACCCTCCGCTCCGCTCTGTCTCGCCAAAGCCCGCCCGATTGACCCTGACCGAACCAAGTCCTCCACCCCAACCCGCCCGCTGGCACTCTGGTTTCGCCAAATACCCTACACGCACGCTGCGGCGACGACCCGGCATCTTGCATGCTGACAACAAAGCCCAAGTCGTCCGGAACCGCCTCCATTCCCACTGACCACGCGCTGGAAGTGCACGGCCGGTCCGCCGCCACAGCCCAAACACAGATAGCGAGCCGCGTGAGAACGAGAAGGGGCTTCGAGCCCTCCTCAATCCCGTCACCATGTTCTGGAGATTTGGCGGCTATGCCAACATCTCCACTATTGACACCATTCTCGACAAGCAGGACTTCCAGCTCGAGGACCTCTTGGACGAGAGCGACCTGATCCAGGAGCTGAAACAGCACAACACCAAGCTCATTGAGTACCTGCGCGAGGACACAGTCCTGCAGAAGCTTCTCGAGTATGTTGTCGCCCCCAGGCTGGAACCCGTCATCGACCCGGACGAGGATAAGGACGACGAGGACACGAAGGGCAAGTCCCGCCTGGCCTTCCCACGCCCGCGCGCTTCGTCCCGGACAACCAACGACGGCGAAAATGACGACGAGGCCGAGAAGAAGCGCAACCGGTATGCGTACGTGGCTGCCGAAGTGCTGTCTTCCGACAACTGGTCCATTTACGAGGCCTTGATGGAGAGCACCTCCCTTTTGCGCGACTTCTGGAACTTCCTGAAGCTGTCCGCCCCGCTTGATCCTCTGCAGGCCAGTTATTTCACCAAAGTGAACGAGTCTCTCTTCGATAAGAAGACGGAAGAGATGCTAGAGCTCCTCAAATCCTTGGATAGTGCCGTGCCTGACATGCTGCGCCATGTGGATTGCCCCATGATAATGGATCTGCTCCTCAAGATTATCAGCCTCGAGCGGACAGACAGCGGCCAGGGCATCGTCGAGGTAAGCTGAGCCGCCCCCAGCCCGCTCCCGGCCCTTCCTCCTGACCAGACTGCACAGTGGCTCTACACCAAGGATGTCATGCCGACCTTGCTGTCTTTTCTGGGGCCCGAACACAGCTGGGCTACGCAAACATCAGCCGGTGACTTCATCAAAGCCATCATTACGGTGTCGGCCAATGCCTCCCAAAACGAGCAGGCTTGCATTGGCCCCAACGAACTCACTCGGCAGTTGGTGTCAAAGCCTTGCGTCGAAAAACTCATAAGCTACATGCTTGGCGGCGGAAACCCATTGACGGTGGGCGTCGGTATCATTATCGAGGTGATTCGCAAGAACAACTCCGACTACGACCCGGATGTGGGTCCCGACAACAACGCCCAGCCTTCAAGTCGTGATCCCATTTACCTGGGCACCCTTCTGCGCATGTTTGCTGAAGCCGTGCCCGATTTTATGAGCTTGATCATGAACGCCCCGTCACAGAAAGCGCGCCTCGAATCGACCTTTGGTGACAAGATTGAGCCCCTTGGCTTTGATCGTTTCAAAACATGCGAGCTCATGGCCGAGCTTCTTCACTGTAGCAACATGGCCTTGTTGAACGAGGTGGGCTCGGAACAGGTCATAGCCCTGCGAGATGAGGAGAGGCAGAAGCTGCGATCCGAGGGCAAGCTGTCCCTCCACCACGGCGATGAGGCGCAGTCGTCGGCCGAAGATCTCACAATGCGCGGCCGCCACTCTTCGCCCGATGACGGACGCCGGTTGGAAGTTACCAATGCCTCGGACGACGATGGCTTCGAAGAGGTAACGCCGTCAGGCGAGATGATTGAGGACACGTCCCACGAGTTTGTCAAGGCTGAGGAAGAGATATCCGCCGGCCCATCTTCCTCGTTCCTCGATAAGGACGATGATGAGTTCGTGGACGAGCCTTTAAGCTCACCCCGGCTTAATACCCATGACAACCAGGTCCATGAGCAGGAGACATCCGAGTTTGAGAACCCCGAGTTGGTTGTCGCGCCCCTATCACCCAAGAAGTCTGCCGCCACAACGGCCATCTCAGCCGACCCGGAGTCCAAGGCCACCGAACCGATGCCGGCCCCCGCCGAGACGTTGCAAGATGCAGCCACAGCTGGCGTCGCATCTGAAATTTCCCCAGAGGCCCCTTCACCTGCCAGTGCGACAATGCCACACATTGGCGGGGCCGCTTCGGAGTCCCAGGCGGCCACCGAACCTTCGCCGAAAACACCCAGCAGCCCACGGCCAGTCGAAGTGGGGCCGGATTCTGCCTCGACTGAAAAAGAGGCCGAAGCTTCTATGTCTACTGGCGAGGCCGTTGATACGAGCAAAATCTTCAAGGATGTGGAGCCCACCAAGGAGAATTCACTTGCAGATACCGGTGCTTCTACAACCCCGGAGCCGAAACCCGACACTGGCGAGGCATTTGCTGTAGACGGTCACGAGGGCGAGCAGCCGAAGCTGGTCCCCACCGAAGAGCAGACTAGGCCCGTTGTCGGGGACTTCCTGAAAATGCAGTTTGTCAACCATCGTGTTGTTCCAACCATACTGGTAAAACATCTTGTTCGTCATGTTGCGACTTGCTGCTGACTCACATCACAGACCTTTTTTTTCAAGTACCCCTGGAACAACTTCCTCCACAACGTGGTGTACGACATTGTACAGCAAGTATTCAATGGCCCCATGGACCGTGGCTTCAACCCAACACTGGCAATCTCGCTTTTCGAAGCTGCCGACATCACAAACGCCATTATCATGGGCCAGAACGCCAGCGAAGCCTCGCAAACCCAGAACAAAACGCGGATGGGCTACATGGGCCATCTCACTCTCATCGCCGAGGAGGTCGTTAAGTTCACGGAGCGCAACCCTCCCGAACTTCTGTCGGAGCTTGTCCTGGAGCGGGTCATGAGCCAGGACTGGATCAACTACGTAGAGGGTGCCCTGGCTGAGACGCGAGAAAGGGACAACGCGATTCTCGGTGGTGTCCGGCCTGAGGTAGCTATGAGCAACCGGGCTGCCATGGCTGGCAACGGGCTCGGAGGCATGGGCCTATCCAGCCTCGGCCTCGGTACCTCACAAGCTGGGGCATCCAATGCCCTCGCCGAAGCTGGTTTGAATGGCGGCGCCAGCATGGAGCTGCCGGACAATGGCAGCGGCAGCAGTCTTGGACCGTTCAGTATCAGCTCCGGGCTTCTGGGCTCGGGATTCGGCAGCTCCAGTGACGAAGAAGAGGATGAATCGGAAGACAACGAGGAGGAAGTCAACAACGAGGTTAGTAAGCCAATGGATCGCCTAGAACTTGTGTCTGGCGAGAACCCTTCCCTTTCCCCCGAAGCCCCTTTACCACCCCCGAACATTCCCCCTTCTTCCCCGTCCACCGCCTCAGCAGGCTCGTCGCGGAATGTGCTGGGCGCTGCGGTCGCCAGCATGGCACTCAACTCGGTGCTGGGTGGGCCATCCAACGCCGAACAGGAGCCGGCTCAGTCAGGTTAGCGACGATGGCCCCGTCGCTACCTGCTTTTTTAAACGAATTCCGCCACTGGTGGCGGCTGTTGCAGAGCGCTCGCATTGGGTAAACAGCACCCATGGCGGGTTGGCTGTTTTGAAGCTGCAGAACCCAACAGCCTTACCAGGTGCCCCAATCACCGAGGGCGTGGACGTTGGCTCTCCAAGGGACTTGCCAGACGATTGACCACATCCCACTTGATACCACAACCCTCAGCAACTCCTACCTGGACGCCTTATACAGCGGTACAGTCAGCGTTTAGGATACCAGCAGTGTAGGATAGCAGCAGCTGCAAAGACATCGCCCACAGTTTCATTTGGTCACCTCCCTCCGCGCGTGACCGGCCGTACCGCGGGCTGTGTGATGGTCCATTGCTATTGTTGTGGTCGCTATTGGCTCCCCTCAGGCCCAGTGGCCCCATTCCCTGTTCTGTTCCTTTCTCGACTCCCCCTACCACTGTCAAGCACGAGCTGCGGCTCACATCAGTTGTCCTGGACCTGGGCGGATGGATAATTGGCTAATTCGTGCCATAGTTTCGTGCCTATACCGACCCTCTGAACGCAGCATCGGCATCCATGAACCCCCCTTCGATCCCTCCGCCGCCACCGCCTCCTCCCCCTCTGAACATCCCTCCGTCACGTGCTCGTCTGCAGCTGGCGGCGCGGCTCGCCATGCATCAGAAAAGCTCGGCGTCGACATCCGCGCAATCGGCAGAGACCGAGAGGAACGACGACCAGGACGAGCTGACAATGGCAAAGGAAGCCGACAGCACACTGCGAAATCCTTTTGAGGATGATGCCGAGGATGTTGACGAGGATGACGACAGTGACGATGGCTTGGGCAACGAAAGCGGCAATCCCGGCGGCACCTGGAATTCGCAAGGCCGCGGTGGCTGGTGGCGAGGTGCTTTGGCGCATCAGGAGGAGAGATTTGGCGACGGCAGAGACGATGACTCTGATTCGGACAAGGACGATGCCGCCGATGATGACGAAGAGTTTGGCGACTTTGCCATGCCCGAGGTGGATGGGGAGGGCAACGCCAGTCCTGACAAGACCAATGTCATCGTCAAGCCGCTCCCCGTTCACCCCCCGAGTCAAAACCCAAAGAGCTCTGCGTTCACTAGCTTGTGGCCATTCAGCAGTCCGGGTTTCGGCACATCCAAGGACAAGGACAAGGAAAGGGAGAAAGACAAGGAGAACCCAGCCAAGAGTGACGAGGCCGGAACGGTTCCGACGGGCGAGCAGAGCGCGGTCACAGGCGACGACGGAAAGAAAATCAAAAGCACACACGAAGCGGCTTCGAGGACGAGTATCGAGGATCCCGACGACGAGGAGGTCGTCGTCTAGGAGGCAACTGGGTTTCCGGAAACTCTAGCCCCCAGAACAGACGGTGGAGGACCTCTCGCCGACCTGGCGGTTGTGGTTCCACACGGATCAGTGGCGCAAGGTCGTTTCGTCATGTTTACGAAAACTCCATGGGGACCAGGTGTGCGCATGGGTGACGGGTATGGGACATGATGAAACGCCAGGAGCGCCCACGATGACTACGGGACCCAGTGCTGGAGCGAAGTGCGGATTAAGGGGGGCAGAACGCGCGCGCGCCGCTGTGTGTGTCTTATTGTAACTATATATTGTCTTCATCTTGTGATACACCACAACTTGCATGTCTGTGACAGCGGTGCGGATCCGAGGCTCTCGGCTGTACTGTAATTCGGACACGAACATGGTGGCTTCTAACGAGGTTATGCCGATAGGCTTGAATTGGGACGGGGTGTAGAGCCAGAAACAACTGACTAGCGAAGAGGGCCTGGCAAGCCCATACCCTCTACTTCTCCGGCATCCGCGTTCCTCGATGTTCCAGGGTATCAGCGTGGCCTAGGGCCTTGTCTTCCATCCGAAAAGGACAGACAGCTCGGGACAGCTCTTATCGAGAGTTCATGCTAAGTATCGCTCCATAGAGGGCTGTTTTCGTGCAAGGGGCGCGAAAAGGCGCGGGGTCCTCAACGGCATCATTACGAAGCAGTTCCCCAGGACTATCTTCACCATGCGCGAGAGGACATGGCGTGTCTTGTATGGAAGCTTCAACGAATGTGAGGAGTAACAATTTCGCACTGGGAGACTGGAAAGCGTTGCCGAACCATATCCCCACGGCCGTCGCTCTGCTTCTTTAAAAGAATATGTGCAGAACCCGCCTCCACATGGGCTGGGCGGCCAGCTCCGCGCGATACGCCCTGATCTCATCCCAGTCCAGTTCGCGGCGGCCCGAGTCTACGTCAATCTGGTCAATCCGGATCCAACCAGTGCGCTTCCAGGCGTAGCCGCACACCCAGAAGAACATGACCATGGGCAAGGCCAGCATGTCTTTGAAGAAGCTTTGGGCATTCCCATAACCGCCTTTGGGGGGGCAGATGGATTTGAAAAACTGGAAGGCCAGTACGACGACGCACAAGGTGAGGCCGACCCACGACCCCGTCACGCCAAAAATGGCGCGGAAGGGGATCTCGTCTGTCGTGTGGCCGTTGTGCCTCCATGCCGTCCGGAAACGGATGTGGGCCAAGCAGATGGAACCCCAGGTGAAAAGGGCGGCAAGGCCCGATATGGCCTGCAGCCAGGCAAAGACCTCGGCGCCGGCCTCGGCCAAGCTGACGTAGGCGATGGCTCCAAATGCCAGGATGATGCTCACGGAAAAGAGCGGGCGTCCGGACCGGTCAATGTAAGTAAAGATCTTGGGGGCAAAACCCTGTTGCGCGAGTGCTGTCAGGGTACGACTACCACCGTAGACAGCCGACACGCCGATGGAGATGACCGAGATGAGAATTATGACGTTCATGAAAGAGTCGAAACCGTGCAGGCCAGCATTGATGCCGACGATGACGAAGGGGGAGGCGCTGACATCGGCGTAGTCGTTGGCGCCCAGCAACCGCTTGTCCGAGCTGTCAACCAGCAAACCGACGAACAGCAAACCCAAGATGTAGAAGCTGCCAGATCACATTAGCTGGGCGAACGCCACGAGCGGACAGGCAGCCAGAAACGGAAACGCATCTACTCACAGGGTAATCCGCCAGAATACCTGCTTGATGGCGCCCGGCAGGGACCGGACCGGGTTATGGGCCTCGGCGGCAGCCAGACCGACCAACTCGGTGCCGCTGAAGGCAAAGGCAGCCGTCACAAAGACGGAGCAGAAGCCCCTGAATCCGTTCCGGAAAGCACCCGGCTCATACCAAAGACGAGCACCCCAGTATTGGCTGTACAAACCGTCCGAGGGGCCGCCCCCCAGGACCAGGGCAAAGGCAATGATGATGAAGATAACGGTTGCCGTCAGCTTGATGCACGAGGACACAAACTCCTCTTCGGCATAGCCCAGAGTGCCGAAGACATTGACGACGATGATAGCAACCCAGAATATGGTGATCCAAGCGGCAACCGTGACGTCCTTGTTCCAGTATTGCACCGTGAAGCCACAGACGGTAAGCTCGAGGGGCAGCACCACCGCCCACTGCATGACGTAGTTCCAGCCCATCTGTCGGCAGGCAGTCAGCGCTGTGGGAGTGGGACGTGGGGCGCATACATACGGCGAATCCCCACGAGGGATCGATGAAGCGGTTCGCATAGGTATAGAAGCCACCGGAGACGGGGTACATGCAGCCCAGCTCACCAAGGGCGTAGACGACGTTGAACATCATGACCCTCACGGAAGCGTCAGCGCGACGGCACGGCCCGGCTCAGAGGACGTAGACCAGGACGCGTGGGAGGCCATGGTGGCTTACCCGATGATCAGAAAGTCAACCAGGAGCGAACCCGGCCCGCCAGTGCTCAAAGCACTGCCCGAACCGACGAAGAAGCCGGCACCAATGGAGCCGCCGATAGCAATCATCTGCAGATGCCGCGGCTTCATGGACCGGTCCAGCTCGACGATACCGTAGCCATAATCACGTTTCTTGAAGGATTCGAAATTGAGACCATTGCGGGTCATGAAATCGTCGGAACGGACGGCGCCATCCTGGTGGCTGGTGGTCCTCGTCGTCTCGGGGAGATGGCCCTTTTCGGTGGGAGAAGATGACTCTAGGTCTTTCTCGGCCGCCATGATGAGGTGAAGGGTGGGGGGAGGCGACCAGAGGTCTGGGCAACTACCTGGGTGCTTGCGGTTCAGATGCTTCAGACAAGGCAGGCGAAGTTGGTGAGAGAGAGGTCTTAGGGCTGGCGGATGCCTCTATGGGCAGAATGGGTGGACAGAACCAGTTCTTATATGGCTCTACAGAATGTTTGCTGGGAGGGGGCGAGTTCGACAGGGGTGGTGTTCCAACTGACCACATGGGCGCGATGGTGGGAGCTGGATCTGAGGAATCAGGAAGAAGAGGCGAGGGGGGCCCGGTGGGTGGCTGTTATGTGACTACTGTATGCCGTGGTGCTGGGCCGGGAAAGGATTGGCCGGACGACGACAAGGCCGGGGCGTATGGATGGGCAGAAAGAGCTGAATTTTGGGGGGGGGGGCACGCGCGGTTGCAAGGATAAGAGCCGATCCATGGGATGGGAGCGGGGATGAGGTGATGTCTATTGGTGTTCCGATACGGCGTGCTGTAGCGTCACGGGTAAAGATCCAACTCTTCCACACCTGCTCGATATCGCCCAAAGCGCACAGATAACCTGCCCCGAACTGGCGCAAGGGCGACATAGCTCGGCAGGGAGCGGCTCACGTGCCTAGTTTGCCGGCGCAAGTCAAACGCGACGGGGGCGTCTTGGTCGTTTCGCTGCTGCCCCCAAAGTTGCGAGGTACGTCAGTTAGTTTAGACGGGAGAGGGGGCTAGATTGGACTGTTTGGCAGGGGCGGGTATATTAGTAGATGCCACAAGAAGTTGCCGAATACCTGGACGAGGTACTCGGACCAACTCCTCAATGCCCCGAGAGCCCTGGCATGGATCCATGATAACCGACTCATCAGCAGTCGTTATTCTCTGCCTGGGCCTTGGCGGCACGGACGGATGATACGGCCGAGGGCCCGGCACAGGTGGATGGGGCGGGCGAGCTCGAATTCGCTCCCCCGCTTCCCTCTTCCTTTCGCACCCTCTTCGGTCCGCTCGCTTGATGGGGATCCATCTACCGGCCCACTTCTTATCCATTGGAGTGCGTACAAAGTACCTGCCCATAGAGAGGAAGATATCAGTAGCCCGGCCTGTGTCTCTGCCAATGAATGCTGGATTCCCCGCCGGCCGAAAGGATCGTGGCCGTGCTGGCTCGTCCGTCATGGTGATGTAGCCGCTGCGGCTGAGTGAATGACGAGCATTCAACGTCCAGCCCAGGCAAGCACCGGCTGGGGTAGGCGGGTCTCGAGCATCCTAAGCGGGCTTCCAGGCAGTCTTGGTCGCAGACTTGGCAAGCTTGATTACGGCACTTGGGTCTCGGCGCACCTTCTTACAGGGGCGTGGAAGAGGGGAGGAGCGCATGTGGGAGAGAGGGGAAAAGAGAGAGTAAGAGGGCGGGGCCCGACCCCGTGCACTCCAGCCATCCATTCTCACGGATCCATCAATACCTACCGATGTACATCCCTTATCCGTTCACCCACGCATTTCCCCATCCGGGGATCAACGGCGCAAGGAGACTTGAGCCTGGATCCATGAAGCAAGCAGACCCCCAGCTGGAGGGCCCAGTCATACGTACCCCAACTCTGCGCCATTCTCTCGGAACAGGCCGTGGGCTCGCACAAGCATGTCAAGCGCCCTTTAACGGCTCCAACCGACTTCTGCCAGGGCTAATAATATAACTATCTTGGACCCGCCTTGCCAAAAGCCACCCGCCTCGGCTAATGAATGGACCCACCCAGTTCCGGGAGCCATGGATGCGGGTGCATCTCATGTGCACTTCCACTCTTCTCTCGTCAAGCAGGCGGTTGGTCGGGCGTCCCTGGGTGGACGGAAGTCCTGGGGGGGGCGGGGCTCTCAGCAGCAGCCCGACGACTGCATTGCGTGGACACAGGCAAGCAAGCAACAGTCCCATTCCATATGGTGGTAAGAAACAGACAACGAGATGCCAAGGTAGAGCCACCAGCACCGCTACCCACGGCTATCACCACCCTGCCCACATGTCTTTCCTACATGGCTGCTTACCCGCGTACAACAGCTGCAACCGAAGGCGCTTAGAAGCCCGGCCGTAGGCGCCGATACGACACGATCGGCTTGGTCGTGTGTGCACCACGTGGAAGAGATGGCCCCGAAAGGATCCGGGTAGCGATCGCTTCTCACCGAGTCCTTCACGCACACATCCGCACACCATGAGCCGGTCACCATGCATTTAAGTACTGACCTATGCGTGAAGCTGCCATCTCGGCTTCCTTCTCCGGGGTCTCTGGCAATGGACACAATCCCCGCCCCCGTCCCCACCTGCCGTCGAATGGATCCCCTCCGCATCCGTTTCCCCCAACCAGCTCCTCTTTCCTGCGTCGAGTGGATTCGTCCGTGCGCCCGCCCCAGATGGATGGAGGACTACATGCCGTGACTACCTACCTACCTACTTTACCTACCTAGCCTCTTCCTCCTCCTCACCCCGTCCAACCGATCCGCCCCAGCACAGGTCCCGGGCCGTCCGCGGGCTGGGTGCTGTCGAACCGCCGCCTACACGATACTCACCAGCTGTGATGCCTCCTGTCAGTTGACCAGTCTCGCCGCCCCCCAAACCTCCCGAAGCTACGTTCTTGGCGGCGACGGCCTTGGACGATGATTGCTTGCTGCCCACGGCTTCGGGCAACACACCGTCTCCGTCCATGGCATGCGACTCCAAATGGACGACGAGACAAGAGCTTGGCCGAGGCTGCCGGGACTGTTGTGCTGCTGTGGCACCGCTGCGAGGCTGGCAGGCTGCCCTGCTTACTCATATTGCCGCGGGCCCCGTGAGAACGCGGCCCTATGCGTCTCTTCCCCCCAGCCGTATGCATCGAGGATATACGGCAGTGGCCCCAGAAACACCCACGGCTTTCGGCCTACGGTATCGACCGGTCATAGACTCTATGCTCCTTGCCTAACCACTGCCTGCTCACCCAACCGGCGCCGCCAATTCGTATCGGCCGTATACCATCTCACAAGCAATGGCTGATTGGCAATGCGGCAGCCCATATCACGGCTTCTTGCCCAGAAGCCCACCTGACTTAATCGTTCCCGTAGGCTTGAAAGCCGCGACCCCAAAGACTCGCGGCAGGATGCCATCAACGCCTGGTGTTTGTTGGCCTCTTCTCCTCCCGGCCCAAGGCCATCGCTCGCTCGGGCCGATAACCAGTAGGATATGTCCTGGTAGGTGGTCCCGATTAGCTCCACCTCGCGTTGTATCGTTTTCAGACCCTTCCGGAGGGCGGTTTCTGTCTCTGCTAACCAGCCGCTTGGGGCTGGCTTCCACGGTGCTGCTTCTCTCACTCACCCCATCGGCGTCAAGCTGCTGCCTGTGTGAGCCCATGCCCCTGACGACGGGCCGCCCCCTGGACTTTTTACGACATGGCGCTGGGCAGTGGGTGTACCGCGGGCCCTGGCCCGAGAGAATTCAATCGTTCTCACCCAGCGGGAAAGGCAAGGTCAAAGATCAGACGCGGCCTTATAACCCCCCCCCCCCCCCCCTAAGCAAGCAGATGTTCTCCGTCGGTAAAGCCTCCATCACACTAGGCCATCGATGCTGCGTTATCTCGTGCGATGGTGGCTGTTCCTCGCAAGCAAATCGAGCATCAGCGGCAGTGGCGCCGCGCTAAAGAAGGCATGCAGTGCTTACCGACGCTTCTGCCAGCCCGAGGATAGAGCTTGACAAAGCAGCGAGGCGTATCCAGGGACGGGGTTATGGGCGCCAAAGTGCTGAAACAAAGGCTCCTCAGATGCTGGGGAAACGGTTGTCGAGGCCAGTGGTGCTTGGGAGCCAGAGACCACACCACTCAGGGTCTTTTGTGATATACGTCGTCCCGTGGCCAATGAGGACACAAGAAACCACCCAAGAGTGATTTACAGGACCAGACTTTTGTAATGGATGCAATTGGTATGAAACCATCTTGTTCTTTGTTTTGGCGGGTTTTGGGGTATATACATCATAAAGTTTTCATCATCACTTATGCCGCCGTCACCTTTAGGCTCGGCACATACGACCGTCGGCCGCGACGGTCCAGGCGTCACTACCCACGGTCCGGATGGCATAGAAGACACCCTCGGGGTCCCACTTACGTTTGATCTCGAGCAGTTTGGGGTAATTGGCGCCGAAGAAGGCCTCCTGCCAATCGGGCTGGTTGAAATCGGCCTCGTTGACGTAAGAGCCAGACCCAGGCGTGACGGCCTCGATTTGGGGCATGAACTCGTTGGTGATGCGCGCCTGAGCGGCCACCATGTCGGCCCATGGGCCCGTCGACACCCAGGGTGTCGTCAGTTGCATCTGGATTCCGGCCTTGCGCCAGGCCGGGTTGACGCCATTCTGGTAGCCCACGGGGCCGGGGGCTGTGAGGGCGTCGCCCACGGCAATGACGCCGTTTTCGGTCAGGTTGCGCACAACGGCCACGAAATCCTCGTTGTGGTTCACCAGCACGTCGCGGGGGATCAGACGCCCGCCGAAGTTGTACTCGGCGACAGCAATGTGGCCGTTAGGAAGGGGTCCCATATACATGTCGTAATGATCCCGGTAGGACAAGGAGGTGTAGCTCGCCTTGTAGGGGATGCCGGACGCATCGAGGTATGCTGTGAAGGGGGCCAGCACCTCGTCGCGGACAAAATCGCCCGTCGAGTTGTAGACGGTGACGGGGTTGACCATCAGCACGCTGCTGGCAACATAATAGACCACCATGGCGCCCTGGTCCACCATGGTGGGGAGAAGCGAGTGGAACTTGGCGACGGCACCGTAGAACTTGTCCGGTGTCGTGTAGGCGGAAGCCAACTGCAGGGTAGCACCGCCCACAGTCATGTCGGGATGAGCTCGAACCGTCAGGGAAACGACGACACCAAAAGTGCCGGGGCCGCCGCCGCTCAGGGCAAAGTACAAATCCGGGTTCTCGGCTCTCGAGGCCTTGACCAGCTCGCCCGCCGCCGTGACAACCTCGAACTCCAGAGTGTTGTCGGCCGCCAGCCCAAACGAAGTGGTCAAAGCCGAGTGGCCACCGCCCTGGGTGTAGCCACCGGCCAGGCCTACAGTAGGGCACTCACCCCCAACGACGACGAGGCCACGGGCGTGAGCGGCTTCGGTGGCCTCGTAGCCCAAGATACCAGCGCCGAACTTGATGGCATCGCCCTGGTAGAGGTCGTCAGACCAGTCGAGGAACTCGATATTCTTCAAGTGGTTGGTCCAGATGGCCAACGCACCGGCACCGGTGGAACGGCCGAGGAAGCTAGGACACAGCGTAAGTCGCAGCACACGTGCCGGGCCGCATTGGCACGTACTCATGACCGGTGTTACGGACAAGGGTCCTAATGTTGTTGCTCTTGGCGAAGCGGATAGCAGCTTTGACGTCGTCGGCGCTGCTCACGTTGACAGCATACGTGACGTAGTTGCCCAGGAGGCAAGGCTGCGTGCGGGGCGTGAAGGGGTCGCAACTCTGGTTGGCGAAGAAGGGCTGCATCACCGAGGATGAAGAGGGGATGCTACCGTGCCGCAGGCGTCAGCACCCAGTCATTGAGCCAAGCCCTTGGGGCCACGGGCCACAGCTACACCCGCGGCGATGTTCTCCTCCCCACGGCACACGGGGGGTACTCACTGCAGCTCGGGTGCCGTCCACTGGTCCTGGAGGACTTTACAAGCAGCCTCGTCGTAGGTCGGGTCATGGCAGGGCGAACCAAGGGGCACGGTAGCCACTAGGCGGCCGTTGACGGTCGAGTTGAGGGCGGACCAGGCCTTTGCCGAAGGCCAACACGCATCCTCGGGCAGACAATGGCAGTCCGGGGAAGCGGTGGTGCGGACAGACGGTGACGCAGCGACACGCGCAAGCGCGGCGGCCGGGGCCAGGGACGAAAGGAGCAGGGAAGCAGGCTTCATCTTGGAAAAGAGTGACTGGCGCGGCGTGTCGGGGAGAAGCAACTGGGCGGGCTGCAGGAGGGCAGATACACTAGGCGACAGGGCAAGGCCGAAATATACGGCGGCTTTAAACCAGCCCCCATCGTCCCTCCCTTAGCCCTCGATTCCCGGCTGAGGTGGGCGACTGCGGCGGCGTACACCGTGGCGCGAGCGCATAGAGGCGTAAAATGAGAGCCCTGGTGCCCAGCCAACGCAGCCGCGCCTGGCCCGGCTCAGATCCATCGGCTTTACTTCCCGACTAAGGATCGTCCCGTGGGCTGACTGGCGATGGCAAGTGGAGGGCTTCGGGAGCGGCGCCGAATGGCCTCGTCTCTAGGTGTTGGTGGCGGCGGACGGCCGGGAGAACGACACTGACGGTAGGTGCCTCGCGTATTCGCGTTTGCGTCTCTGCCCTCCCCGTCCCCGCATAACGGGCCCCGCCGAGCCAGGCCAGTACAAAGCCGGCCGGGTTGATTGGCCAGCAGGGGCGGGCGAGGATCTGCTCCTGGGATGTCCGGCTGATGGCGAAGAGCCAGGCGATACGAGCGAGCGCTACCGTATCTTTGCGGTGAGGCTGCGCAGCGACGTTCCGCCAGACGTCCGGATCGCGTTAGCAGCTCCGTTGGGCGGCTGGCTAGTCGCCTCCTCTCGCAGCCTCGTATCTGTCGTGCTTTGCCGGCCAGCCATCCGGCGGCTTGGGGCTGGGGTTTGCTTTACCGACATTGCCCATCCCACGCTACCTGTGCGTGGCACCAGTCGTCCAGAGGCTTGCTGTGTTTGGTATGGGATGCCGCGCCAGCCGCTAGTTCGGGCGGCCATTGCCGTGTTCTCGCTTGCCTCAGCCCCGGGTGGCTCGCGGTCCCTGGGGCCGTCCCCGCGGCTGTTTGTCTGCCCGTCTGCAGGGCTGTCTTTGCAGATGCCCGGTGGGGCCATGGGCGGTGGAGCGGGGTGGAAGTCGGCGAGTGCGGCGCAGCCCCGACCTGGATGCTTCCGATCGGTGCCTGTGGTAGTGTGGTATGTAGTCCCTGTGTCAAATACCCCTCTATGCATCGTGTACTCCAGAAATTCTCCTTCCCACGGACCCTTGGCTGCCCGTCCGCCAGGCGGTCCCAGCCAGCCCAGGACATGACAGAGCTACTGGGGCATTTCTTCTGCCCCCCCCCTCCCCCCTTGGACTGGATAGCACCATGGGAACTCATGCGCCACCTCCCCCTCATGGAGTGGACGAGAAGGTAAAAGCCCCTACGAACCGGCCATTAGTACGGTACTGGAGGCCAACGGTAAAGGGCCGAGCGCGAGCACGCGCCAGTCCGGCGGTCCGGCGGTCCTCCAGGGAGGATGCCAGGGACGTCGTTCGAGAAGTGTTTCCACTTTGCCAATCTGTGACTGGAGGTCCGAGCGGCCAGGGCTGTACATCAAAGTCCTGGATGGATCGCATCCCATTCGCCCTTATAGGTGCCAACTTGTCCACTATGGGCCCATCCACTTTCGCTTGTTCATCATCGTAGATCAATAAGTGCCCGCTCGGTCTAGGCCCGTCGCTCCCGGTGTGCCAGCGCCTGGTCTCCGCTGCTAGGGCAGCGGCCGTTGGAACGAACCCCCCCCCTTTTCGTTACGGGACTCTTATTACTAAGGTAGATACCTAGGAACGGGTCTCTAGAGGGGACATCGCGACCTTCGGCGCCCCACGGCCTTTTCGCCTTTTTCTCACAGGGTCTTGAGGGGAACACTTTACCCACGCTCGTATGTTCATCACCGTCTGTGCTAGCCCCCAACGGGACGAATGAGAAACACCCGCGAGAAGGGGGCACCACGGCCCGGCAACTACACCCCTAGCTTCACACTCAGCCGCATGCAGTGGAGGGGGGGGGGGGTTCTAGAGGATCGAACTAAGTACCTACTTCATGCATGCGCTTCATGCTGCAGATGTGCGAGACCAGCTTCTGTACGTGGTCTCCTCTGGGCCTGCCCACCTAAAGTGGTACCTGCCTGTGCACATACTCGCTTGACGTCTCGACACGTGGTGTCGTCCCTACCTGCATGAACAATCCTGTCGGGCGTTGCTTCCCAGCCTGTGCACTGTATCCATGCTCGCACCTTCATCGTAACAGGTTCTCGATCTGGAAATGCTGCTGTTACATGGCACCCTTGATCATCTACCCGCAGCATCTTGGGACCCATGGCGGGCATCCCTTCGCCAATTCGGTCCCCGTCTGGCAGCTTGACCTGCCGGACTTTTCCCCCGTGGACTTTCAGGCCGGCCCTCGTTGCTGGTGATGGTCATTTGTGATGGCCAACGCTTCTGCTCGGGGATCCTGGATTCCACATGGCCAACCGCCGTCGATCGGTGCTGCCCCGCACAGTCTTGTTCTGCAGCGGAAACCCCCTCGTCGGCACGGCTGCCGCGGGGCTCACGGCCTTCACAGTGGCACCAAACGCACGAGCAACCACGCAGCAGCACCGCCGCCCCGAGGAGGACCACCCAATGGTAGCCGCAACCCCCCTCCCCAAAAGGGAAGCCAGCAGGCCATCGGCCTGATACCGCCTCGTCCCCTGTTCCTGCGTTCACATGCCGCTACTAGCATTTTGGCTGGCTGGCGTGTCGGCCGCGTTCCGACGACCTCCGGCTAAGGCTCGGAGCCCAAGCAATCCGTCCCAAACACAGGCAACTATTAGGAGAGAGAGACCTGCCGAAACCAGCCATGACCGCCGTGGTCGGATTATGCACGCGGAGGGCACGTGGGGCCGCTGCCTGTTTCTCCCAGCCAATGTGAAACGAAAGCCAACCTATAACACACGGCCCTACTCTTCAGCAACCCGAATTGGGTAGCACACGAGTGGATATAGTCCCAATGCTACCCACATGGCCGCAATATCGCCACTAGATAGGATCTGAGTCCTGGCCCGGCCCTCGGAGCTTAACGCCTTCTCCCTATACGCCCGCCAGTACGAACACCGTCCTCCACGACGGGGTATTGCATGGCGAGTTTCCACATGCGGATCGTGCCCGCCTCCCCGCCGGCCCAGTATCCTGCCGCCCTCGGCCGAGGGATATATACTGCGTTGCCCAGCGGCCGCGCCCACCGCTCGTTAGCTGTGTGCTATGCTCGTCAAACGACCTTGGTCCAGGTGACCCATCTGTCTTCTATTCCCCAATCCAGACGCCATGAGGGGCCTTAGGACCCTTCTGCTCGTGTGCCTCGCCTGGTGGCCTGCCGTCCAGGCACAGTCAAGTGGGGTGGACGCCGGGGCCCTAAACAACTTGTCGGATCTCCCTACGTGTGCCGTGAGGAACCCTCGCGGGGGGTGGACGCCGTGTCTGGGATAATTGGCTGATTGAAAGTGCCTAGGTGGGATGCCTGAAAACGGCCGTCGTCCACTCGGCCTGCGAAATGACCGATCTGCCCTGTATATGCGCCGACGTGAGACTTCAGGCCGAGGTTGAAAGCTGCGTATTGGTCAGCTGTACACTGAAGAAGGCTTTGCGTATGTTCCGAGCCGCGCACCTCTCCAGCCCATTCGGCTCCCCTCCCTCACTGGCGCGTTGCCAAACCACCGCGGTTTTATACCACTGCATTTTTGAACAAAGACATCCTCCCAGATCCAAAATAACTGACCAAGCGCTTCGTCCAGACACTAAAAATGTAACGGCCACCAGCTGCGGCGCCCCGATCCGCGACAGCAGGGATTCGTACAACACCATCTCCATCACCCTGGGTGTCCTTTCCGGATTCTTTATGCTATTGCGCATCTTCACCAAGCTCGTCATCCTCCAGACGGACCTTGGCGCCGACGATTGGACCATCATCGCCACGGTACTGTCGGGTATTCCCAGCTCGGTCCTCAATATCCACGGGCTGACGGCCAGTACGTACTCTGTGGTGCTTTGTATTGCCCAATCCAGCATAAGCTTCTCCTTTATACCCGTCCCACTGCTCCCCCCCCCCCCCCCCCCCCCCTTTTTTTTTTCGTCTTTTCTGCCTCCCGCGGGCTCCGGAACGCGCCACCCGACCGTTATTTCTGAGGAAACCACTGACTCTGAGTGGTGAAGATGGGCTTGGGACAGACATCTGGACCGTCCCCTTCGACAAAATTACGGCTTTTGTCCGCTCCTTCTTCGTCATGGAGATTCTCTACTTCGCCCAGATCACGCTACTGAAGTTGTCGCTACTCTTCTTCTATCTGCGCATCTTCCCGGGCATGTACGTGCGACGCCTGCTGTGGGGGACCGTTGCGTTCAACTGCGTCTTTGGTGCTGCTTTTGTCGTGGCCGCCATCTTTCAATGTTCGCCTATCCCTTACTACTGGTTGCGGTGGGATGGCGAGCACAGAGGGACCTGTGTCGACATTAACGCTCTCAGCTGGTCAAATGCTGGCATTTCCATCGGGCTTGACGTGTTCATGCTGGTTGTCCCCATTTGGCAGCTCTCGGGTTTGAAAATGCATTGGAAGAAAAAGCTCGGCGTCGGCGCCATGTTCCTAGTGGGCACATTGTAAGCATTAGCGCTCTTGCCCCCCAGCGTAAACCTGGCTGACCAGACATCCTGCCGCAGTGTAACCATCGTCAGCATCCTACGCCTGCAAGCACTGACGAGCTTTGCCGTGACGCAGAACCCAACCTGGGACAACTGGGCAGTGGCAAACTGGTCGACCATTGAGATCAACGTCGGTAGGTCTTTCATAACCCCCCCCCCCCTTCCTCCCTCTCCGACCGTCCATCCTTCGGCCACGCACGCTCCTCCGTGTGCCCGTCTTCTTCGCTTCTCACTAATCGGATTGTTTCGGGTAGGCATTATCTGCGCCTGCATGCCGTCTCTTCGCCTGCTCCTCGCCAAGTTCTTCCCCAAGGTGGTCGGAAGCTCGTCGTATGCCGGCACGGGCGGGCCCAACTCACGGGCCCAGTACTACATGAGCGGCCACGGCAAGGATATGCCCAGCCAGTCCCACACCACAAGCAACCATAGCAAGGCCGTCCACAGCCCGACGTTGTCCAAATATTCCGACGCTGAGACGGGCGGCATCACTTTCACCAAGACCTACGCCGTCGAGTACCATGGGGACGACGACGACAAAGCCAACCTGGTGCGAATGGAGCCGCTCAAGAAGAACCACAAGAACGACACGGGCGAGGAGGCAACGCCCTCCGGAGATTCGCGGCCCAACAAAGCATTACTCGTCTGAGAATCGCGGGGCAAAGGCCTTGGGGGGCATCGGGTAGCCAGACACAGCAACCAATGGAGATTGTAGCGTTGCTACACCGTCATTAATAAGAAATCGAAGCATCGGACGCGGTGTACGCCATCACGGCCATAGTAAAGTGGGCTAATTGGGCCGTCAAATATCCCCTTGCAAGTAATGACTCGACCCTTGGCGATTGGGCCAAGGTTTCATTGCTGAGACGCGAGGGAAGACCGACTGTCAGACAGACAGAGCCACTATTTCGACCATCTTGGCCGCACCACTCCTGCCCAAGGGTAGAGCCAGCTTTGTGTGCCATCTTGCCCTTGGCCACCGAACGCGGGCCAGACCCCAGGGTATCTTGACACAGCCAAATAAAGGACCAACGCCAAACCAGCCACGGACCCAACGGCAACAACCCATAAACAGCATGCAAAGTGAACGAGGTGCCTATACCATCATCGACCGACGCCCAAGGCAACCTGCCTGCCTGCCCAAGTACCCAAAACAACCCCGACCCCACGACGGGCTCGCCGTACGCGTGTCCTCAGGAGCCCCCGCCCAGCTTCATCCGTCCTAACAAGGCCGAGCTCCGGGCCTTCCTGACCATGAGCGCGGTATTCCACTTCTTGGAGGCATATGCGCTAGTCGAGGGCGACACCCCTCCCTCACGCAGCTCGTCTTCGTCGCTCTGGCTGCTCCCCGTTGTCATGCTCTCCATGGACGCGCTGCCGTCCCCGTTGCGGCAGTGGCCCTGCTGTTGCCGCGGCTGCTTCTGCGTGGCGCCGTTGACTGCCCCTGGCGCGGGCGGAAGAGGAAGCGAGGGCATAGCATGCGACGAGGGCGTGCCCATGGGTGGCGATGGGAAGCCGGTGCTGACAAGGCCGATGTGCGCGCCGTTGGCGGGAACGAGGCTTGTTCTATTGCCGTGCTTGGTCTTGGACAAGGCTCCCCGCGGCAACCGCAAGCTCAGTGTGGGGCTGAGACTGCTCCGTCTCCGTACCAGAGCCACGTCCAGGGCTGGAAGGGCCTGGCTCTGCACTTGCTGCAGCTTCGCGATCAACAGTTCGTACTGCATCATCATGGTCGGCGCGCCGATGACGTCGTCGGCGCTCACCGTGATGGTGCTCCCGCGCAGGCACTCGGTGTAGTGCCTAGCAAGCTCGACGGCCGGGAGCAGCGACCCCCAGAGGTCGTAAAAGGGGACGGTGCGCACGTCACCCGACAGACTGGCCGCTGGGGCCTGAAGCACCGCCTCCCAACCACTGGAGACCACGTCGTGCACGGCACTGGCAAGGTCGGGGGCTACAGCTTGCGCCGCATCGCCCCCGGACCGTTGCACCACTGGGGATCGTGTCGTGACGGGCAGAGGGATGCGTGGCAGTCCGTGAGGCGACGCCGTGTTGTCGTTCAAGCCCTTGAGCACCAAAGGCTCCATGACGAAAGCCGAGGTAAGCAGGCTGATGGTGGCGCAGAGCATGTGCAGCGCGTCTTCGGCGAAAGCGACCGGCACGCGCGCCTCGCTGAATGTAAGGGAGATGTCGGCCAGGCCGCCAGCCGTGATGGCGGACCGCACAAAGAGATCCGAGGCCTGGCTGTTGGACTCGGACAGACAGCTGAGCCGGCACAACGCCGTACTGCCCAAGGATAGGCTGGCGAGCGCCTCGCACCGACTGGGAGAGCCTATATGCTGCACCACGGTGCTGAACTGCGTCCATGGCCGCCAGTCGGTGCACAGTCGCACGAGCGGCCCCAAGGCCATGCTTCCATGTGGCGCGCTTTCAACGTGCTGGCCCTGGATGACGCCAAAGTACTCATAGGGAGTCATGGGCTCCTTGGGGATCTTGGCTCGCACCGGTACGACACCCCCGCAGGGCCCGACGACACTGCAGCTCTTGCGGTCCGCCAAGCCCTCAAGGAGCTGCCCAAAAACGACGTCGTCGAGTCCCGAAAGGTTGGACAAGACGACCGCCCAGGCACCCTTGAGCACAGTCTCAAACGGGATACCCAGCTTCTTCACCGCGCCCGTGGGCATCTGCTGGTAAATCGTGCGCGGAGACTCCGAGGTAGCCACCTCAGGCGCCAGCTGGGACACAACATGCGTCATCTGGGAGCCCCGCAGGAGATCTCGCCAATAGTTGATGGTGGCGCCATCGTGGGCAGTGTAGGATCGTTCAGCGGCCCGGACCACGTGACAGAAGCCTCTAGTCTGCGGTTTGGGTGACGACTCGCCATGCTCGTAAAACCGGCAGAGGTCACGGATGAGCGTGCTCAGGGTCGCGTCATCATACTGGGCGCGGGAGAGGCGCAATAAAAGGATGGACGACTTGCCGCCATCCAGGAACCTAAGTGGCGGCCGTTAGTACAATGTCAAACCTCGGGTGAATCCTTGTCAACGTACGTGAATTTGGTCACCGGCCGCCGGAAATCCACGCCTTCAGTTTGCTCCTTTTTGACCATCTTCCCCGCGGCGGCCGAAAGCCTCCAGCTGGGACACTGGTAGCGCTGAAAGTCGGGAGGACTTGGCCCCAGGACCACCTGCCACAGCTTGCCATCGTGCGAGGCAAATGCTGTGCGGAGGATCGGGTGCGCGTCCACCAGCAAGCCGCAGGCGTGCTCAAGTCGATAACGCTCCACTGCCCCGGTAATATTCAGCGCAAACCAGTTGATGTCTCCTAGGTTCTTCAGCGTCCCGGACTCGACGAAGGTGGTCTGCAGCGTCGTGGCCTCAGCGGCGTCCTCAATGATGCTGGGGTCGAGGGCAAGCTGGGGCGCCATGGCGTCCGCTGCCAAGGAGGAGCCACTGCCGCCGCCGCTGACGGGCGGCACCGTGCCGCTGCTGGGACCCGATACTGGGCTGCTTGGGACGGCGATGGTACTGCATACCTCGGCCAGCGACACGTCACGCAAGAGATCTACCACGGGCATCGCGATGCCTTGCCGCCGGCAGGCGATCACGAGATCGTGTGCATGGTTAATATTGCCTCCCAATCGGACGAAGCCGTCGTTCGCCGTAATAGAAGACGCGTCGAGACCAAGAGCGTCAGCCCACAGGGACCGGATCCGCCCCTCGATACCGGTTAGCGGCAAGGGGCTGAAGCCGGCCGTCGGCACCACCTGAGCGTTGTCTACCTCCGCCAGATTGAGGAGCTGGTGTCTCGAAAGCCCTGCGATGCGCTTCTGCAGGTCGCGGCCGCTAACCTCGAGCGAAGGCGTAAGCGGTATCTGTCGCACCGGGATGAAGGCCACTGGGACCATGTAATCCGGCAGCGCATCCCGAAGCGCCATCTGCGCTATCTGCTTGACTGAGTGGAGCCTCTCCTTGGTGTTTTGGCTCAGTCCCGTCAGCTCCTCCTTGTCGTCGTCAAATAGAGTATCATTCATCTCGATGAAGGCGGCAAGAATCGGGGACGAATTGCTGTCTTGATAGCTGAAGGCGATGGTTTCGACAACCACGTCGATGCCACAGCCCAGGCACCGCCGCAGGTGTGACTCGACCTCGGACGGCGAAAAGGAGTGGCCATTGATTTCGACCCGGCCGCTCTGGGAGGCAACGAATTCGACCTGGCCATGTTCCGTGTAGCGAACATAATGTCCGGTTCGCAGGAGGCGACCCGGCTTTTCCCCGTTCCGATTACTGCGACCAGCCACCTTTCCAAACCACCTCGCGGTGTCCCCTTCCTTGACCGAATGGCCCTCGGCGAGAGTCTCGGACTGTACAAGCAGTGCGCCGACGGCCCCAACGGGCGCAAGGCGGTTGCTGTCTTCGGCATTGACGACCCAGTAGTTGCCGCAGAAGGGTGTGCCGATGCATCTTAGCGCCCCGACGTCTTTGATCTCCCAGGTCGAGAGGGCCAGCGGACAGACCTCGGGGGAGCCGTAAGCCAAAAGAACTTTGGTTCTGCCTGCCCACGGTGCGTAAGTATCCTCATCGAGGTCTAGAGTCCGAAAACAGACAACGGCCAGGTTGGTCAGGTTCTCTGGTCGTACCCTACGGGACAGCGTAGGTGTCATGTAGGTCCAGTTTACGTGCATGCGGCGGGCCGCCGAGGTGAAGTCAGCTGTCCGTTCAACCGCCGACGGGACGCAGACACAGCCGCCGTGGATAAGGGTCGTGAAGATCTCCGAGAGTGCGACGTCGGTGCTGTATGAAGAGATCTGCATCACGCGGCTGGACGGGTTCAGTCTTAATGCGGGCCCCTGGCCCGCACAAGCTGCCGCCAGAGCATGGTGCGTATACGTAACACCCTTGCGTGTCTTCGTGCCGTCGTAGCCTAGAAGAAGACAAGCCGTGTCCAGGGGTCTAGTCTGGGGTGGTGTGACTGTGACAGGCTGCGAAGCCAGGGCCTTGACGGTGGACTCATTTATGTAGACCACGTCGCAGCCCACATTGCGATCCAGGTAGCGACGAACGCTATCAGACGCCAGAATGACTTTAGCACCGACGTTCTTGATAACCCAAGAGAACATGAAGGGCAGTTCGGCGTCGACGGGGACGAGGATGCCACCAGCACTGGAAAGGACGTTAGCAAGCCTCCAGAGCGCTTGATCGGCGGAGCACCTACTTCAAAACCGCCAGCATCGCCACGACCGCCCAGCGACTCTTTTCGGAGATGACAGGAACCAGGCTCGTGGCATCTACGCCGCACTTGCGGAGGTGACTGGCAACAGTCATGACCGACTCGTCCAGTTCGCCATACGTCAAGTCCCCATCCCACGCACAGACAGCTTGCATATCGGGATTCTCGACTGCTTGTCTGGCAATTAACTGGTGGACGTAGTCGTTCGGGGCCACCGGTTTGGAGCGGCCGTTCCATTGTAGGATCTGCTTGTGATCATGCTCCGTAAAGAGGTCAACATCGTTGACCGTGCTTTCAGGGGCCTGTAAGATACTCTGTATAGCCTTTCCGAATACATGGGCAATGTGGTGCGCCTGCTCCGAGGCCAGGATCCGATGGCCCAAGTTGACTGACACATTGTTCTTTCGAAAATTGACATCGACATGGACATCATACTCCGAAGATTGCATTGTCTTGAGGGGCAGGAATCTGGTCCCATCTTTTATCCCCACCGTGTTCTCGTACCCAAAGGAAAGGCAGGTGTTGAAACGTTTGTCGCCCTTTCTTCCTGTGTCGTGTTGGAGGCTGTCAACGGACATGTGCTGATGGTTCAGGGCTTCGCGATGGATGCTTTCCGAATCAAACACGGCCTGGGCTAGAAACTGGGATGACGGCAAGGCAAGGCGGCAGAATAGCATGTTGGAAAAGCACCCCACTGCCTCTGGTAGACCGTTGACTGGCAGATCTCGACCAGGCGTGCGGTACCCAAAGCACACGATGTCGGAACCAACATAGGCCCGCAGAACGATACCCCACGCTACTTTGAGGAGTGCGGTAACCCCAACTTTGTACTTTTGGGAAAAGGCCTCCAGACTGCGGTGTGGAATTCCGAGATCAATGGAGAGGTTCTCGTATTGCCTAGTTGAGGAGCGGTCCAATACCAAGGTCGGGAACAGGCAAGGAGGCACATCCCTCGCCAGCTCGTGCCAAAAGTCTGTGCTGATGCGTGTAATTTTGAGGCATTGACGGTACTCAGGAAAGAACACGTCCGAAGCTGCCGGGATTTTCTGGTGGAAATAGACTTGTTCTAGCTCCCGAAAAAGGATGGCGATACTGGAAGGATCGCAGAGGGCTTGGTTGATCTCCAGCTTCAGCAGAGACTTGCCCGGTGCCTGGCACACGACTAGTCGGTGCCAGGGCGTACCTTTGACCAGTGTTGGCGGAGTGCAATTTTCGATAGCGTTCATGGCCTCGTCGGCATGCGTGCTCTCAATGAACAACATGTTTGGCGAGTGGCGCCGAAGAATGATCTGGTCGTACAAATCTTGGTTGGAGATGCTGTCGGAAAACACTGTCCTCAAGGCCGAATGCCTCTCTGTGATATGCTGCCATGCGGCACAAATGTGACTCACATTAATTGCGCCTTGGTCGCCACATAGCTCGTAGATTCCCTGCATGAGGGAGCTTCCAGGCGTCAAGATCTCCTTGATCAGAATGTTTTGTTGATTGGGTGTGGCAGGATAGATGGTTTCAATATTTGCGATGTCAATGTGGAGGCTGGGGAGAATATCGAGGTTCATCTTCATCAATCCATCATAAGATATGTCGACATAGGGCAGGTCCGACATGGAGAGCGCCGGGGACTGACTGCGCAAACGGTGAATGGCTTGACGAAGGAGAGATTCATAGCTGCGGATCCAGGCCTGAGTACGATCTCGATGCCTGGATTCTCGGTTGCAGAGGAATTTGATTCTGGTTTCTCCGTACTCAATGGCAGCAGACACCTCGAACAAAGCGATCCGACCAACGCTGGGTCCGATATCCGCAGCCTCAGAAGGCAATGTCTCTCCAGGCACGGGGAGTTGTGTCAGGATACTACCCGGGCGCTCAGAATTCTGCATGACGCCAGCATAGGTAAAAATGATTTCCAGTGGACAATGAGAAGATGTAAAGTCTTCCGCTGTCGCACAATCCATCAGATTTGCGGCAAAGTAAGGGATGCCACGCTGGGTAAGGGCACGACGAGTGTCCTTCACCCGGCACAAGACGTAGAATATGTCGTCGGCGGGGTTGATCTCCAGGGCCACCGGGCACAGAGATGTGAACCAGCCAACCGTTTCGGAAATGTCCATTTGCGAATCGAGTACCGCCCTGTCGTGTTCCTGGCTCCAGATGGCCGGGGCGGCCCGCTCACGAAAGGTCTGGCGAAAGGACAGAAGGAGGGCGGCGATAAAAATGTCGGAAGTCTCTGTGCGAAGGGCGTTGTTGCCCTCTTCCAACAGTGATGTGAGATCAGAGCCCAACGTGAAGCTGTAGGCAACTGTGTTTCCGTATGAGTTGTGGTCACTGTCGACGCCCCAGTAGCCCCAGTCCGCGGGCATCATCTTGAACGGAGCCTCACCGGCGCCCACGGCCTTGCGAACGTTTCGACGCTGGCGCTCCGACCATGCTTGGAAAGACACAAGATGATCCGATGCGAGGCTCCCGTTGCTAAGGAGTTCCTCAAGGTCACGTGTGATGACTTGCCATGACTTGAGATCCGTCACGAGGTGATGAGCCACGAGATACAGCATCTGGTGTCCATCGTGGGTGTAAAAATGGTGAGCGGCAAAAACCGGGCCATTCTCGACATCAATACTAGCCTGCGCCTGGTTGATAACCCCCTCCACCTCCTCGTTGGTGCCGACGGTATGGTGCTCGAAATGGTATGAAGACGGGATGTCTGCCAACGTGAATTGTGACCAGGTGGCGCCGCTGGGCCGAAAGCGTGCTCGTAGCATGGCGTGGTGCCCGACAATGGCCTCGACGGCGGCACGCACGTCTTCCAAGCCGATCGCCTTGTTCAACCGAACCAATATGCTTTGGTTGAATCGGTAGGACCCGTTCCGCAGAGCCCTTCGTGATGCCTTGTTCCCCATGACAGTGTGGAAGTACAACCTCTGCATAGGCGACACTGCGAAATCGGCCGCATTCTCTTCAGCCGGATTGCCCATCCCGCTGTTGCTGGAGATGGCAAGCGTTATCAGCTGCGTCAGAGACACGGCCTGGAGAACATCCTCGCTTTTGAGAGAGAGCCCCTGAGACTTGCACCGGACGACAAGCCGCATTGCCCTTGTGGGGTCGCCACCCAGCTTCGTGAAAGACATGTTCATCCCCACCGACTTGGGGTCGAGGTTCAGAACTTTGCTAACAGCGCCGTGCAGTTGCCTTTCGATGTCCGTGACGGGTTCTGTGACTGTCTCCTGGGTTTCTATAGACATGATCTGCCTATGGAGGTCTTCGTTGGCATTCTGAATCCATGTTTGGAGGCTCCGGCGGTTTATCCGCCCCGACTCGTCTAACGGCAAGCGCTCGAGAACGACCCAGACCTTGGGCACCATGGTCGGCGCCACCTTTTCTTCCACGGCTGTCCGTATCGAGGGCAAGGGGCCGGTGTGATAGGCATTGAGGAGCTTGATATTGCAGTTGTTGGGGCCCTCCACGACACAGGTAGCAAGGCTGAGAAAGGCCACGATCTGGCCCTCGAAAAGGCCAGCCCGCGGCTTCACAACACAGGCCTTGGTCACTTGGCTGCACAGGGCGAGTGTTTGCTCCACCCGGTTGTGGTACCGCCGCGAGGCCTTTGGCTGCACTGGAGGAGGACTGTCATGAAGAGAAGGTCCCCTGAGACTTTTCACCGAGGAATGGCTGAGCGAAAGACTCCGGCTTGGGGGGTTGAACAGGCTGCGGGGCGGGCTGATCTGAAGAGGGCTTACGACGAAAGGGGCTGCAGCTTGCGAATAGGGGCTCATTGGGGTGATGCGAGTCTCGAGCTCGGCCATAGTTTTGCAGCCGAGGATGTCTCTGGTTTTCACCGCAAGCCCCATCCGCATACACGATTCTCGGAGTGACCTAGCGGCTCGCGGGCTTCCTCCCAATTCCAGAAACGACTCATCCCTCGGCACCGAGTCTCCTTCCCGTCCCAAGACTTCGGCAACGGCGCGACTGAATCGTTTCTCGATAGAGTGGTCCACCGGGTCATCCAGGGCAAGCTCAGGGGTTGTCTCATAGACGGAACTCGTCCTCCGCGGTTCGTCGCAGGATGTGCGTGTTTGACTGGTGGCCCACGGTTCGAGGTCGCTCAGAGTAACGCCCAGAGCGTGGGCAACCGCAGCGGCAGCATGTTCCAGTGGTACTTGGGGCAGCTCTGCCGGGGTAAGTGAAAGCGAGGTTCGAATGGTGGGTAGACGTTTCCGTTTGGCGGCCAGGGTGCTCGCCTTCGGCTGGGCCTGCTCCTTCGGTGGCCCGTCGAACAGTTCCAAGGATGTTTCTATAGGTGGAAGCTCCAAATAAGCCGACGGCATCTTGGGGGATGGGTGACGTTGTCGTCAACAGTGTTGGGGCCAAGGGGTCGTAGCAGCTTTGGCTCAGCGAGAGAAGCACGGGGCAAGGAAGGCAGCCGGACTGCGCATCACTCGAGCGAACCGGCACCCAAGTCGATATGGCCAAAGGTTTGGACCAATCAAGAAAAGACTGGTCGTAGGTGTCAGTGAGCAAGCGAGGACACGACTGACAACGGGGGGGGTACGGCACGGCCTGGGTTTGGAGAGGTGCGGGTGTAGGGAGAAAAAAAAAAGAGGCAGAAGGTTTGTGTGGAACAGGAGTACGGACGAGGCGTGGGGGAACGACTTGGGCAGGGACAAGAGCAAAAAAAGGTAAGAAGCCGTAGCCAGGGAGGCAGACGGGACGGCATGGTGGTTATGAAGGGATGCTAGTCTGTATAACAGTAAGACGACCGGCGGCGCGCCCGGACTACGCCCAGCTCCAGGTCGCCCGAAGACCGACTGGCCTGATGTGCATATCCCGATTGACATCAGACTTGCTACCGGATGCAGGGCGAGAGAGTGAGGTTGGAAGCCGGGTAAGTAAAGTTGATTGACTGGAGTCAGCCAAACGCGGGTGGGATCCACCGGCCAGCATGGGGGCCATGGATCGATCCATCGGCATGGGATATCGATGGATCCTGTTGCAGGGTAGGTACATCGCACCTCTCCATCCCGGTGTCCCGGGATCCAGGGACCATTGTTGGACGGCCATGGACACCGCAGATGCCAGAGGCGCAGGCGTGGCCAAGGAGCCGCAACCTACACGCGCAGCAACAGCAGCACCAGACATAGCCGCAGCCAAGTAAGCACCACGAACCCGTCCGTGTGGTGTGAGTAGGCGACCTCACAGGCATGATGCTTGCGAGCAGCGACGCCGGGTTGGCGGGCGTCAGGCTGGTCTGGCCGACCCGACGGGCCAGGCGAGGGGCGACCAGCTTAGTACCAAGGTTACCTAGATTCCGGGTTCATTTCTGTAGGGCGCGTCCATAGTTAGGTACTGTTTCCATCCGTCCTGGGACTCTACCCAGCACGAGCCCGGGTCCATGGACGCCGTACGTAAGACGAGAGCTTCCTTTCCTTTCGCACAGTAATCAAGAAGCCGCCTGTGTTGTTGTGATTTGGGGCGGGCGAGCAGTCTGCACCGTTCCGTGGTTGGATAGGTATGTTCTCTTACTATGAAAAGAATGCCGTTTGTGGGGGAGGGGGGCGGGATGGGTAGTCAGGCCTTCCATGGCCCGGGCAAAGGTGGACGGTAGTGACGGGCAGGCGCGACCAATGAATGAACAATGGGACGATGGCCGACCCCGGCAGGGGGGGAGAGCAAAGCGCAGCTCCTCGTCATTGCTCACTCGCACTGGCGCTGGGCTGACTGGGTGACCGGTGGCCCAAGTGGCAGTCGCTCGCCATCTAGCCTCCATCTGCTTAGCGTCCCTGGGCGGGCATGTACTCCCCTTGTACCTTTCCCACCCATCTCCAGCGCAGCTGCTACGTACGGAACACGCAGAAGCTAAAAATAAGCGTTCCAAGCCGTCCGTAGCAGCCGCTGCCAGCGTGTTGTTTAGCGGCGTGGCGTGGCGCAACGCGGCTGTGTTGAGGAGGACTGAGGTCGGGATGGGATGCATTTAGAATCCTCGTCGGCTTGGGCAGCGCCTCCTCCTCCTCCCTGGAGCCTCGACTTCTCCCCCCAATGCTGCCACCAAACGCGCTTGTTTCATTTCCTGCGAGTAAGACGGAGAAGGTGGCATCATTACGGCGCCGCGCGTGCCCGCCAACGAGCCTGTCCAATGTGCCCAGTCATCCTCCATCATGTTCTTCCCTCCGGCCAGCCACGTATGGACGCTCTGCTCTGCCCGGCTGCCTTACTAACGGGCGTCCGGCGGCTGGCTCGCTGGAACCCAGGCCCGCCGATAGAGGCAAGGGCATTTCGTGAGCCGGAGCAGTAGGCCTAGGTGCTCAGGCAACCCGTGCCACCGCGCCGTCCATATCAACCTGGGTGGTACGGCAGCCGTCTCCTCAAGAAGGCTGGCCGGACTTGAGCACCATCTTCCCACTGATCCGTGGCTGTACCTACCGGGGATTGCGCGTTCCGCCCCCTCCCCATGCAGAGTGCGCCTGTGATGAACGTGAGGTGAAGTCCGGACCCTAGCCGAGGAAGGCGGCAGGCCTGGACAGGCGCCAATGACCTGCCACGGGTGTCGCTGTCAGCTTGTCTGCCTCTGTGCATGTGCCCGTGTTGACTCCGCGCGCGGTCCGCCAATCAATCGTGGACCCGACACGGTGGTCTAGCCCGGACCCCAAGTCCGACGACGCTATCGTGGGGCGAAAACCTGATGGCGTGCGGCCGACGCTGCAAGGCGCTGTGTCACCGGTCGAGCGAAGGATGCCGGGACTTGGCTTTGGGGGGCGCTCGAGGCGGTCGGTCGATCCATGCTCATCCACTTGAAGCCGGGGCAGGCAGGCAACCTGCCCCCGGGCCCTCGTTAGCCGACTGTGTCCAGGCTGGAAATCTCCGGTAGAGCCTAATGAAGACACGGCGCCGGGTGGATTTCAGGGCAATCGGGTCTGAGGTCGGCCGGTCAGCCAGCCACGGCACAGTCGCATCGGCAAGCAACATTCTACACTTCCATCCTAGGTTCGCAGTTGACACGAGTAAACCAGGCGGCACAAGCCAGCTCCGGCAAAAAGCAGCCCGTCTCTGCATCAGTAATCTCGGTGGTGATGGTGTGATGCAAGGCACCGTGTGCAGATTGAAAGTTTTGGCCAAGGGATCCGAGTGAACGGGGACCCCCGTGTCTCCATTCACGACAATGACGCCCCCGAGCCCCCCAGTAAATGGCCCGTCGTGTGCGGGTGCGCCGGTGCACATCCAGTGTAGTGGATGTGGAGATAAGTGTCGGGGGGACGCGAAGTGGGAATGGATGAATGGGGATCCCATCCATACTTTGAATGGAATCCATGAGACCCCCGTCCATACCGGGCGAGCCGGCAAATGCCCCCAAAACCAACGGCGTTGACTTTCAGCTTTGGTTAGTCTGGCCGGGCATTGGCAGTAGAAGTTGGCCTCGCTCATTTTCCACCATGCGGCAACCTAACGCCAACAGGCGCACCACGACCCGTATCGGATCTCGGTATCACGACACGCCCTGCTTAAGCGTTGCCCTCTCCTCGACTGCTCGTACCCGGCCAGCTGGTGTTGTTTTGCTGGTTATTGGTCGTTGGCCAAACCGGCCAGCGACACGAGGAAAGCCTGCCTCGTCATCTCCTCCCAGCCGCGTGTCCTTGTCCTACGCTGGCCCCGACCAAGGTCAGCTGAGACGGTTGGTTCCGACCCCTCTCGCCGTTTTGTCCGTAGAGCTCATGTGTGCCCGCGGGCCTTGCGTAGTACGCAGCCCTAAGGCTGGCACTGACGTACCCTGGTGAAATAGATTATCCAGTTCTAGATAAAAGCATCCGTCCGATCTCCGTGGACTTGCCTAGTCAAGTAAGTACTCACGCGGCCATGTATAGAGTGTTCGGGTTGTATGCACCCCCCTCCCTTCCAAGTAACTGACACCGAGTACCAAGAAAGTCCCTACGAATGAACTTGAGGGAGCCTTCGGGGCTACCAGGCTACCAAGTGCATCGCTCGTCGCACCGATACACCTGTGAACTGGGGGTTTGCTCGTCAGTTAGGCCCTTGGAGGCGGGCTCGTGGAGGACGTGACTTTGAATCAGGAGGCTGCCTCGGCCCCTCTTTCGTTCCTCGATATTACCTTTATGAACGAAGTGGAAAGTATGCCGCATTTTGTCTGCTGGAAACTGCCATGGGTCTATTGAGGACATGTAAACATAACCACCTTCGTTTCTAACAGTTCACCGCGTCTCCTCCATGATACGCGGGCATCGATCCCCCATGGGTTCCCAACCCAGCACTGGGAGGCTGGCGGCCGTCTGGTCTATGGGAGTCGCGTCGGCACCCATAGACACCTCATTTCGCCTAGCTGGTCTACCGGCGCTTAGAGCGCCGGCTGCCCGACCATAAAGTATGCAGGTTTCCCCCCTCCTCATAGGCCAATACCGGGGTAGTTAGTAATCGTATGTCGACGCACGTCGGCTCTCTGACATTTCGCCGAGCAAGGACAAGTTGCTGAAACTCGGCTGCGATTCATGTCTGCTCCCACTCTCGCGGAAGCGAAATCCCCCTCTTACTACCGATTGGAGGTAGCCAGGGGCACCGCCGATATGCGAAGAACGCTGAATCCATGTGCTCTTTGCAGAGTATCGTCTGCTTTACAGATATCATTGCGTGTTTCGCCGTCGACCTTTCACCGTCCTGGTCGCACACCACGGCAGGTAGTCGATCATAGGCGGGCACTTCGCCTGGGGCCGGTGGCGTGTGTGGCGCACAAATCGGATTATCCACCACTGTGCGCCTTCGCCGCCGGTCTGGGTGGCTTGAGAAGCGTTTGCACTTGAGGGTGGTTGTTTCCCTCTCTCCTCTCCCCTCGAACCAAACACTCCCTGGCATCCGAACCTGCAGCCGTACGCTTCACGAGGCGAATGGGGTGTGGTGCCGCCCGGCGTCAAGGGCAGCCAGGCGTAGATGGCGGCGGCCGTTCTTTCAGTGCGCTGGTGCGTTGCATCGACAGGGGCAAAGGGTTTGCTGGATATTTTAGCTGCACGTGTCTCATTCAGCGCCGGTCATGTAAATGCGCCCAACCTGGGACCAAAGTACTCCCCCTTGTCCACCTTATATAAGGTGCAGGGGAAGCCTTCGCAGCCAGTTTGATTAACGACCGAATTTCCCCACCAGTCCAGCTCGATCTGATTCCACTGCAGGGTAAAAAAGATGATGACACCAGCTACCGCGATAGCGCTGCTGAACGACGCGGATAGTACGAAATTGTACTTGGACCAGAATCCAAGGTACTTCCGCTTGAGGTATACCCAGGAAATCCAGGCGATCGGCACCGACGGCCAAATGTACGAAATGTTGTACGGGCTCCACGTCAAGGCCCCATAGAACAGTGCAATGGGGTGAAGCTGCCGTAACCAAGCTTTTTTGGTCTTCTTCTGGATAAAGTAGAAGATGACGGGGATGACGAGACCGATGGGAAAGCCGAGGAGCAGCATCGGGTACAGGCCCCCGGAGCCGAACATCTTGACAGGCCCGACCGTACCCCAGACGACCGAGGCAGCGAAAAAGGTGTTGATGCCGGGGCAGGTGAATCGGTACGGAGCATGCGGGGTGCACACGTCGGGAATCTGCTTCATCTGGAAATTGAGTACGGCGACGCAGATGACGGTGGAAACGAGAATGCCGACCATCTGGGCCGCGAAGGTTTGGCGAGGGGGCAATTTGGCGTAGTGGGCGATCTTCAAATCGTTCGAGAAGAAGATAGCATGCAGAACGGTGACGTAGCCGAACGACTTGAAGTAGTTCATAGCGAGAGCGTTGCCTTGTACCCAACTACCTCCGATGAATTCAGCCAAGACGTTCAACGTTACCTCAACACCCGTTGTGGCTTTGACGATCCCGACCGGGATGACAAAAAGTGCGCAAAGACCGAGTCCATAAAAGACAACCCCTGGACTGCTGAACGTCTCCCATCCACTGATAGCGGCACATCCGAAGCCGAGGGCCAGGCTTACGACGAGGATGTGCCACCACTCGGGTACCTCGACGTACTTGGACATTAAGCGGTTGTGAACATCTTGGTAATGGCCGGTGTCTTCGTCTTGGGCCTGCCGCAAGCTTCGCCAAAGGTGCCGGAAACCCATCATGACCTCATGCCGATGGTAAAGGTAGGTATATGACAGCGTAGCCGTGTAGATGCCGAAGAAGAACAGGTAGACAGCGAGGTTTCCGGCCGAAAGAAAGGGCGGCGAGTAGTTGGCGTATTTAATAGGATCGAACAGACCGCTGCTCCAGTCGACCGCATTGCTGACGTTGTAGAGGCGCCCCTGGTTGTCGAAAATACGGTTGCTGTTAATGGGAATATAGGCTGTCCAGTACGTGTTGGTATACCACATGACGAGGATGACGATGCCGGAAATAGCCGCGCCGATGAATTTGTTAAAGGTGCTAAAGAAGGGGAGCATAAGCGGGTCTGTAGCGTCGAAAAGGAGTGTGTTCCAGTCCCAGGTCGGCCAGGGGTTGAAGCCGAGCCCGTTGTTGAAGCCCGTCACGGTGTTGAGGGCCACATTTTCGGGGGCAATCCAAGACATCCAGCTGAAGACGCTCATGGCCGTGAAGAGGTAGCCGGGGAGCCAAAAGTAAACGAACATGGCGGCAAAGGTGACTCCGAAGAACTTCATGCGCGACATGGTAAAGATGTTCCCAAAGGGGCTCGGCACAGGGGTGTTCTTGTCGTTGTGGAAGGCGGAGTTCAAGGCGATGGTCACGAGCGAGCCGGGCCACACGCAGTGCGAAGGGTAGACCAAGAACCTACGGACCAGGCCGGCCATGCCATAGCCCAAGAGATTCGTGGTAAGCGCGATGAGAAGCTGGTACCCATACTGGCCGGCGTAACCTTGGTTGAAGTAGTGAAACTGGGTCCAGATGATGTTGTTCGAATACGGCGTGTTCCAGCTCACGTTGGCCATGATGGTGACCAGCATGTGTTCCTTCCGGGAAAATTTGCCCGGGTTCAACGAATGCCGAATGCCCCACAGCGTGAAACCGATGTCCGGAAGCGTCTGCTCGCAGAACTTGCCAATGGGGTAGGCAAGCAGCTGGGCCACATTGGCCTGGACGGTGATGGCCGGCTGGCGGATCGAGAAGAGCTGGTTGATAAAGGAGAGCAGGACGGCGAAGCATATGCCGATGATCCAAGCGCGGATGGTGCTGCAGGGCGTGGTGACGTCGTCATGGTTGTCTACGACGGCGCGCACCTCGGGGTACGGGCTGTTGATGGTCATCAACGCGGCCTCGAGCTTGAGTTCGTTGATGATGGCCTCATGCTTCTCGGGCTCGTCAAAGATTTCCTCGTCGCCGAGAAAGGTTTCGATCTTGTCAATAATAGCGAACGGAAAGTTGGGGTCCGTCTTATGCAGCTCGAGCACCTCCTCCAGCATGGGGCGGATCTCCTCGAGGGTCAGCGTGGAAGCAAGCCGCTTGCCCTCGAGCAGGTCGTCCGCCGAGACATTGAAGTCGCTGGCGCGGGAGTCAATCGCGGGGTCACGGAGGGGTGGGTGGGAGGGGCGACGGGATGGCCTGGAGCTTACGAGTGGACGTTGTCGTCGGCGGTGGCCTCGGCATCTCTCTGGCGGCGGCGGAAGTCGTCCAGCGGAGACTTCTCGTTCTGTAGCAGACCGCCCGACGAGGACGAGGGTGGAGGCGTGTCGCTCTTCACCTCGGCGGCATTCACCATGACTGCAAGGTCGTCATTGACGTTGCGCGCCGACGGGAATGGCGGAGCATGCGAGGCGTCGGATGGGTGCGGTCGCGACAATAGCGGGAGTTGGGGTGGGTGGGTGAGAAGAGGCGAACGGGCGGGCGCGCGAACGAGGGTGTCTGGGTGAGGATCGATCAAGCAATCAACCCATCAGCTAAGCAATTGACGGGATGGGTCTGGGTCGGACTAGTCGACGAACCCGCCCGACAGAAAATGGACGCAGTCCAGTGAAGGTTCGCGGTGCACTGCAGCGGCAGGGTGGGCTCTCACACTGCTGGGAATGGAGGTCCCGAAGCTGGCTCGCATTCGGGCTGGCTCTCTAGCCAAGCGACGGCGCTCTCGGGCTGGGGGCCTGGCCTGGGTCTTTGTACCTCTGCGATGGAAAACCCGATGGATGGGGGAAAGAAGAGAGGTGGAACTCGACGACGAGGTTCCTTGGCTGGCTGGGCAGCAGAACAGCGAACGAGTCGTTCTCTCCGCTAGGGTGGCCGCTAACGGGATGCTTACCACTCGAGCACTCCAGGCCGCCCGAGCTGCCGCTACCACTCCGCGCCTCCACCACCCACCTGGACCCCACTTTAGATCAATCCCTCCAGGGCCGGGGCCTTGGCATCGGATGCTGGGCTTTGGCAAGCAAAGAGGGATGTACAGTACTTTATCCCATACGGGACACAGCATACCGGGTGGACAGTAGAAATACTTGCTTGCTTCCTTGACTGGAAGATCTCGTTTTTTCCTCTCTCTCTCTTTCCCTTCCTCCCTCTCTTCCCCCCTCCCCCCCCCCTTCCCCCCTCTCTCTGTTTGGGTGTTGGTTCCCTGCTTACATAGGTTCGCCATCTTGGCTGCCCGTTAGAATTGAGTAGGCACTTACGAAGGTGAGTAGGTATGTAGGCACACCTAAGCAGAGAGCGAGAGCGAGAAAGAGGCACCGCCGTGCCTGACCCGACGACAAATTACTGCGATCGGCCCGGATGGTGAGATCTCCCTCTGCATAGATCCCATGCGTCTGCACCTAGGCACTCTACAATATGTACGGACCAACGTACATGGCTGTCCGAAGTGCAGGCCTCTAATGAGGTGCATTCGGAACGCAGGTTAGGCATTGATAGGTGCTGAAGTATGCATATCCTGTAAGGCATACAGCCTGGTAGAGCGCCCCGTCCCGCACCGCCGGAGGGCCCCTGAGGGACATTTTTATGAGGACGGAAGGTACAGGAGGAGGTCCATAACCGACTCCCTGCCTACCATATTTCTGGCTTCCCTACTAACCGATGCCGCGGGCCCGCGACGTCGGTCAGTGGAAACAGAGCACCTCTGGAGGGTGCGTAATCCCGCGGGGTCGACGTCGCCAACGCCAACGTCGTTGGGCTGGGCTGGGCTACGGGCGTGAGGGACGGGACATGACGACATACTTCGCTCAGCCCGCTGCTGCCTCTGTCGTACAAGCCACCTGGGCCGCCGAGCACGCGCAGCCACTCTGGGGCATGGTGGTGACGCGACCCTTGACTCCCCCCCTTCCCTGCCGTAATTCGAACTCGGAAGGGCCCCTTGGGCCCCTTGTTCTCCCTCGCCCGCTGTGGCTGGGCTCCACTGGTGCAGGCAAGCACGGTGCACCTCCATGCTTGGCACAGGGGACGGGGTTGAAGGGGAAGGGCATAGAAAGAAGTAGGTAGCTGTGTATCTGCTCAACCCAACCCAGCACCACCAAGGGCGCTTCCCTTCGCCCTGCAGGTAGCCTGGCCTGTTGAACGCTTTGCAGAGCCTGCCCTGGCTGGAGCCTGGAGTGCCGCTATTGACCTTGCCTCTGGCTGGGCCGCATACACACAGCCAAAAATCCATGGTTGCCATTGAAGCCTACCGCCCGGAACTCGGCTCTGGCGTCGCCACCTGAGGCAGAGGGCCTCCACCCAGTAATATGGTGCCAGTCCACTGTTCTCTCCGGCTCATCGGAGACTTATACCCCTTTCTGGCAGCCCGCCTCTTATGCTTATCCATTTCTCTTCTCTTCCCTTCCTGCGAGGCATTGTGCAGAAGTCCGTGCCGGTACTCGCGTCGGCTAAGACCACTCGCTTCGGGGTTTCCTGTGCTAGGGCGACACGCCGTCTCCGAATCGGGTCCCGCGTCACCCCCTTGCATCTGTCACGCGTGTTCTTGCTAGGGCTCAGCTTGCAAAGCGGCATCCCTTCCGGCAACGGCTACGCGCCAGCGGCAACGGGCCGCGTACATACACATACAGGCACCCTCACGACTCGACAAACGGTGGGCCATAGCACTGGCATGCACATATATGCGGTCTCGGGTGCCCGAGGAAGCGTTGAAATCCGCGACGCGGACCACGTCGGCGAACAACAATCCCTGCAGCCACTCAAGTCGCCAACCGCCACGCCGGGTGGCCGTCTCCGAGATTGTCGGCGTCGGGTTCCGTCAGCCTCGCGTCCCGCCCCCCACGGTCCCTCTTCTTGTTCTCGGCGACGGCACCCAGATACAGCACGGTGCACGCTATAGCACAGAGCCACATCATGCCCAAGCTGACACTGTACCCCATCACATAACTCGGCGCCTCCGCCTCGAGGAACACAATGGACGCCACAATACCGCCGATGTAGCCGAACCCAACCTGGCATGCCGTCGCCATGGCGCGCTTGTCATGGCCGGATTGCGTGTTGGCAAGCCATGCCAATGCGATGGGCTGCGTGGTGTAGCCGCTGGCCACAACGAGGAAGAGAGCAAAGTAGCGGACCCCGACTACGACGTGCCGCTGCGCGAGTAACAGCGCGAGCCCAATCGATGCCACGACGACGCCCATCACCGTAAAGGCGTAGCGGTGCCGCACCCGGTCGGCCAGGCACGCCGAGGTCCAGCAGCACAACCCAGCCGCCACGTAGACGGTGATGGTGCGTAATTGCGACGCCCCGGCTGTGTAGCCCCGCTGCTTGATAATCGAGGGGATGGAGAACCGCGCGCGCGGGGGGGGGGTTAATAAGGAAGCACAGCGGCCGCCCCGGCAGCACAGCAGCTACACGGGGAGGCCTTAACTCGGACGGGGGCCGAGCACGTACCGAACCCGAATATCCGGTGTTTAACACGCCGAGGTACGCGAAGGCGCCGGCATATATCTTCCAATCTCATGCAATACGCGTTATCGCCGTCTTGTCGAGTCGGTCCACACGGGTGTCTTCTGTGCCCCGCGCCAAACGCAGCAACAAGAGACGTCTCTCGCCCTCGTTGAGAAACGCGACCTCTTCCGGCCAGTCCGCAACCCAGAACTTGGCAATGATTCTCACCACCACAGGGAGGAGGCCTTTGAGGGTGAATATCCCTTCGATGCTTGATTAGCAAAAGCGATAGCCAGCAAACTGGGGCGTCCGAAACGCCATGACGAGAGACGACATGTGGATGGGCTCACGGTAGCCAAGCAAACAGGGTTAGACTCACACTCCATCCCCCCTACCCGCCTACACCTGTCATTTTGGCGATGGCAAAAGCCAGCAGACCCGAAAAGGCGCCTGGCATTATGGCCGCGCTGAAGAAGAGTGACATGCGCAACTGAAGTTCATAACGCCTGCAATGCCTGTGGTTCGGCGTCGCGAGTCGACGAGGCCCGCTGCTGCTTCCATGCTAATTAGATAGAGCGCCCCTGGGAACAGACCGGCCTCAAACAGACCCGGGAGAGCCCGCATGGCGATCAAGCCTTCGACGTTTGTTACGAGACCTTCGCCGATCGTGGCGATGCCTGCTTGGGCGGGCGTAGGGTAGCCATGCACATACCCCAAAGAACCACGATGAGACTGAGCCAAGTCGAAGGCGCGAGTCGTCACATGATGGCGTTGGAGGGGATCTCAAAGACAATATGCTGTTCCGGTTCCAAGAGGTCAGTGGTCCGCACCCCTAGCGCTGCTCTCGCACACCCACAAGTCATAGCCCGACGTACCGGTATGAAAAAAGCGAACAGAGCAGTGTTGTAGGCGGAGCCCTTCATGCGGAGGTTTTTGGTCATGCCCTGGATTTTCGTGTTGCCTGCATAAGAAGTCAGCACGCATGCCGCAGTCGGTTGACATGACAAGGACTGCACCCATCTGGACCCCTTCCATCTCAGGCACCCGCGTTTCCCCCCGTGCTGAGGGCAGAAGGCGTCGACGAAGCAATATTGGTACGATCCATGAAAGTCAGAAAGAATCGCGCTGTGCACACCGGCAGGACACGGCGGCCACACTTCCGCAGTAGCTTCTTCTCGGCCTCGGGAGTCAATAGGCTCGCTCTTGTTGATGGAATCGGGGGCTCATTCTGTCCCGGACCTGCTCCCGGCGTGCTTCCCGTCAGCCATGTCGGCACAGCCCGCCTGGATTTGGGTAGGGAGGTAATTTGTTGAATCAAGGTTAAGTATGTGTGAGAAGGGATGGGATGAGGTGACCATTGCGAGGCGACCAGACGCCACGCCGCGGGTATTACAAATGGACAGGATGCCCACGGCGGGGGTCCTTGAAACCTCGGGAGACCCTTGTCCTCGGTTTCTGCGTTCCTCCCTCTACGTTCCCTTTGTATTTCTGGGCTGGGGTTCCCACATCGTCACAAATTGCTTCATCCGTGTGCCTTCCCAATATCTCCCCACCCCTTATTGCCAGCAAACCGACGGAAAACTCAAGGAACGGTCAACCCCTAGGCCTCGGCGCAGCGTGATAACGGGCTCTCGCCCCTCACCTGTTTCGGGGGGCCGAATCGACAGCGCCCTCCATTGGCCTGCAAAATGACAGAGTAGCATGCGTAAGGTGCTTGCAGCGGTGTGGGCAGAAAAGGACGGCTCGGTATGGTGACTGCGCAGTCTTGACGCGTGAGCGATAGGATGGTTGTGCCTGTCCGTCTTGCCAGTCGATATGTTTGTCCGACGTATGTTGGCTTCCCACGATGCTGATCCGCCAAGGCGTCAAACTCCAGGCTCGGCTCGCTACAAGGGCCCTTTCTGATCGAGCCCGAAGAGTTGGAGAGCTCGCTGAGGAGCCATGCTTTCCGCCACCTTGTTCACTCCTTCGCGGGCTGGCCCCGGTCCTCGGCACCTACGGCCCTGCGTGGGCCCTTCTTGGAAGAGAACATGGCGGGCGGGAACAGCTTTTCGAGCACAGCGACACCGTAGCGGTGCGGCGACCAGTATCGACTGCCCGCTGGACGAGAAGTAGGGCTTCGAGAGCTTCTCCAACGGCTTGTCCGCCTGTCTGCCTATCGAGTCCACGACGGGCCCCTCCAAACGCAGGGTTACGTGTGCGTTGTCAAATCTCACGGACTCGATCCAGGCCGAGGAGTGCCCCGGTTGCGAAAAGACCTAGTCTCGCGGGTCCGTCGCCAGGGTCCGTGCCGGAGCGTCGGTACAGCAGCGTTACCCGTGTCATGTCAATGCCTTGGGCTATCCGCAACTCCTAGCACGTCTCGAGCTGGATCATCGCCTGGCTCAGCATCGCCCATTCGATGCTCTCGGAGCCCCAGTGGATGGTAGCAGGGGCTTCAGTCCCGGATTTCTTGCGGAAGCCAAGCTCGCCTAAACCACGCCAGGTGAACCAGCTCCCGGAGCGCCCGCCCGTGCTTCCCGGGCATCTAATCACACCGTGCCCCAGGGGCTCAACACCGCACAATGAAGCCTGCGCAAATGCGGGGGTTTGCGTCGGCGGACTGCCATATATTTCCAGATGTCCCTCAGTACACCGTTTCCCACTGCCCACCGTTCGGTACATGGCTCGCTTTCTTTGTCCGGGCTTTTAGTCGACCAGGCAAGGGGCGGGATTCATGGGTAGATATTAAGGTACATGGCCGGCAGTGCGAGATGGCATGGGGGGCCACCCACACAGCCCAGAGGAGAATTGCCGGGTCATGGACTCATTCCCTCCTCGTTTGTCACAGTCGGCTACCGGTATCGACCAAGTTCGGTCTTGCCCCCTCCCTCCGCAACTGGCCTTCCGGCATCAGGTTGCTTTTAGGCAACCAGACCAGACCTAGAAGTAGCTTCCCTCAACAAGGAAACCGACGGTGAGCTGCATGGCACGGTCAGTAATCTACCCCCTCGGGAAAAGACCAGAGGCGGAGGAAGCCTTACCTTAGCATGCTGCAGGATGTGAGGAAAGCTCAAGGTCGAGACGGTGTCCTGGGCCGAGTGGATGTAGGGGCTCGCGTCCTTCATGTTCTCGTCGCAGACATAGGCGGCCGGGTAGCCGGCATCCATGGCGGACTGGTGGTCCGAGCAGGCATAGCCGCAGCGGTCCGTGATGACGGGGAGCTGGGTGTAGACGGGGACGAGCCGCTGAATGTACGACGACAGGCCGGCGTCGACGTAGTCGGTGTAGACGGCGATGACGTTGTTGGGCGAGTAGCCCGTCATATCCTGGTTCATGACGGCGAGGACCTCGGCGCCGGCGCGTTTGTAGGACTGGAACACGTCGCGGGAGCCGAGGGTGCCCCCTTCCTCGCCCGAGTAGAAGTGGAATTCGAGCGTGTTGGCCGGCTTGAAGCGGGCCTCGGCCAGCACGCGCAGGGCCTCGAGAATCGCAACAACGCCCTGGCCCCCCCCCCCGGCAGGTCAGCATCGCCACGGCGAGATCAGAAGGGAACGCCCGGTACGTACCGAGGCATTGTCGTCGGCGCCGGGGGCGCGGCCGCTCGTCGTCGACCCGATGCTGTCGTAGTGGGCCGACACGACGACCTTGCGGGCCGACGTGCCGGGGATGGCGGCGATCACGCTCGGCTGGTTGTACGAGTGCGTGAACTTCTTGACCGTGACGGCCGGGTTGGCGGCGGCGACCTTGACGACCGTGTCGTACATCCACTGCGAGCTCGTGGCCGCGTACGAACCACGGTAGTAGCGGTTGTAGAAGTCGGCCATGCTGTTCGTCCAAGACTGCAGATTGCTTTGCGAGAGCTTGGCGATCAGGGGGTTGGCCTGGGCTTGATGGCTCGCGCTGCCGGGGAAGGTTGCGCGCTTCTGGGCGCCCGCGAGCGCAGACACCCGGATGGCCTCGAGTTCCTGGAGAGGCAGTTAGCGACAGCGGGCAAGACGGGCGGAGGCGGGGCTGGGGCTGGGGCCGGGGCCTGGGCGGGGGCGAGGTACCATGGTGTCGGTGATGTCGACAAAGTTGATGTGCTTGGAGATGAGCCGGTCGAACTTCTCGTCCTCGGTCATCCAGACGCCGGCCTCGTCCTCGGCCGTCTTGACGAGCCGGAGGTCGCCGTTCTGCTGCGTCGGCAGCGAGGGCGAGGTCACGGCCGCGAGGACGACCGAGGCGTGGAGCGCCGCGGCTCCAAAAGCGAGGGGCTTGACCATGATGTGACGAGGGCGGGTTTGCTAGGCGGGCAGGCGCGGGCAGGACGGACGGGCAAGGACGGGACGGGCAGCGGGGGCAAGCACGTCTGCCCTGCCCCTTCCGGGCGCACCGCGCGCCCCCAGATATATACACCCGCTCCCATGGCGACGCCGACGGGCGGCCCGGCGGCCGCGCCAGGCATCACGAGCCTTGATCAGCCTGTTGCATTGCCAAGACCGCGATGCCGTGGCCGCAGGCGCAAGACTGCCGGCCTGCTGCATGCGGCGTAGCGTTGGCATACCAGCTCCCCTCCCAAGGCCCATCTCCGGTGCCGACCCCCTGTTCGGGGCCCCCCCCGGGTGGGTTGCCAAGCCTCTTATCGCCCGCGCCTTGGTCGCGCCAACAAGCAATGCCGGACGCGCATACTCCGAGGGGAAAACCACCTTCCCGGGCGAGAGCTGGTCGCGCTTCGCCTCGTTATGCCCCCTTTTTCGGGAGGTATTGGCGCGGCTCGTGACGTTCCCGGCTTCGGGTGGGGCTCGGTCGGCAAGGCCCGATGCGGAATGCGGAAACTGGCTGCTCGCGTGCTGCCGACATGCACGCCCTACGAAGCATGGGCGTCTGCCGCTTGTCGGCCCCTCCCCACTGCCAGCTTTCATAAGCAGTTCATACGATGCGAAACACGGCATGGCAATTTGGCCCGCGGAGCCCCTCGCCGCCACGGCCGAGGCTCGACCTGGTGCGCCCCCCCCCCCCCCCCCCCCCCCCCCCCCCCCTCCGAACCCGGCGAGGCGGATTGCTTCCTAGGGAACTGCAGGCACTGCTAGCAAAGTCGGGGTGTAGTGCCAGTGCTGCCCCTCCGGTCCGGTGCTGCTGTATACTATACGCGGCTGCCCTCCGACCGGTACTGTTCGATATGCTGGGTATCGGGAGGAGGGAAAGATGATGCCCGGATCCCATCCGATATCCCCTGGAACCCAGCGTCCCGCGTTGGGCGCCGAAGCCGAGGCCTTGGTGTCTTGCAACCGCAAGCCTGCCTGCACATGCAGTCTGGGGATTACTTCGGCAGCCAACCACCTTGGCTTGCCAGCTGCTCCACACGGGATATTCATGGGAAGCCATGTACAATGCAACGAACTGGCCAGAGGCCCAAACTACCCATGACAGTTGGCTTTTGGCCCAACTACAGTTCTGCTGACTCCCACCTACATGGAAGCACTCCGGTCTCATGCTCGCTGGCCTGTTCGCCTCGTGGGGTTTCTCCCCTTGCTGGGCATTCATAGGGAATGAATGCGCCATCGGGGCGGAAACCTGCATTGGCTGGAGGCTGTTCAGGTATCGATATCGTAAAGGACAAAGAAACCGTCAGAAGCCATAGCCTCACCCACGCCTAACAGAACTCTTCGTGTGCATGCCACTGACGCCTAGTGAAAGCCGGCCAGTGGGGCGGCCCTTATGCGAGCCGTCCATCCGATGCTGTGAGACGGGACACCGTAGGCAACACCAATGTGCTCATGTGTTTGTGCGCCGCACCACAGCCCATCGGCGGGCTGCCTCTGCAGAGGCAGCCCGAAAGAAACGGCAGCATGTCCACAGTACCCTCTAGGGTCCACTGCTGTTCTTTGAACCACTCCGCCACTGGTCGAAACCTCGGGGCAATTTGCTTCTTCCCAGGAATAGCAACGAGGGGCCACTTGAACACCGCCCCATGCCCACTCGGACTGTCTGGCCCTTCCCGCCAAGGGACACCCGTCTTATCTCACCAAGCCTGGCAACTCCCACGGGCACGATGCGCAACAGCAAGAGCAGCAATTTGGAGGACGAGGGCGGTCTTAGTTGCGAGCAGGCATCCATAGAACGGAGTGTTCTCGAGGGGCGCGTCACGAGTTTGGGTCCCGGCCCGGCCCTCGGAGGGGGTGGTGATGACACCCCATCGCTGAAATCCGAAGACTTATACGACGAGGAGCTGGCCGAGGCAGCGATGCGATCGGGCATCGCTGAAGTCATCGACCTCACCGAGGCCGAGGCCATTGACCTGACCGACAATGACGCAAGGGCAGCTGCGGCCCGGCAGCGGAAAGGGCGTGCCCGAAAGCCCGAACGTCCCCCGGTCCCCAGAAACCCGCCCGTTCTTCCGCAGTCCCGCATCGGTGACGACGTAGGGGAATACGAGGGCCATCTCGTCCCGAGGCGGGAGAGCCTTGTTGAGATCCAGCCCATACCCCACCTCTGGCGTGCCTCCTTTCTCCAGGTCAAGGACATCTTCGAGGCCTCCGGCGGAGCCGTGCTGCGCGGTCTCGCCTTCACGCGCACCAGGTACCTCCGCGGCAAGCTCCCGCGGTACCGCAACGAACTCTGCCTCATCCTGCAGGTCGACGCCGACGATGATCGGGACGAGCATCTCCAGGCGGCCGTGGAGGTGCCCCTGAGCCACATGGTCGGCGTGCGCAAGTTCCACTACACGAACACCACGTTTCCCGACTGGAGGTTCCAGGAACACTACGAGACGGTCGAGCAGATCGAGGACGAAGCGACGCTGACGTGCCGCTGGAAGTACCGGCTGGTGTACAAAGACGCGGCGAGCCGACGTCGGGCCAACGCGGTGCCGCAGGAGTTTGTCATGTCGCGCATCGGGTACGACGAAGTCCCGTCGAAGCAGCGGTACAGGAAAGCCGACAGCCACCTCATGCACGAGTGGCGTGGTGGGAAGGTGTGCGGGGGCTCGTACGACACGAGAGAAAACCGCGATATCGTGCTTCCCGTGGTCCTCGACGAGGCGGCCGGCCCCGTGGCCGATGCCGAGACGGCCGGCCGCGGGTCGTTGGCAAGAAAACAGCCGGGGCAACGGTACTCTCTGGCCGACATGTTCTGCGGCGCGGGCGGGGTGTCATGTGGAGCGAGGGCGGCGGGCCTGCACGTGAAACTGGCCTGCGATCACTCCAAGGACGCGTGCGACACGTATCGCCACCACTTCGCCGGCACCGAGCTCCGGGAGGTCGACATCTTCCAGTTCCTGGCCGAGACGCCGGCAAGCTGCCGCGTGGACGTGCTGCACCTTTCGCCGCCCTGCCAGTTCTGGTCGCCGGCGCACACGGTGCCGGGCGTCAACGACGAGGCCAACATCGCCGCCTTGTTCGCCTGCCACCACCTGCTCGGCCTGCTCAAGCCGCGCGTCTTCACGCTCGAGCAGACGTACGGCATCCTGCACCCCCGCTTCGAGTACTACTTCAACGCGCTTGTCCAGGGCTTCGCCCGCCATGGCTACTCGGTGCGCTGGCGCATCGTCAACTTCATCAACTTTGGCCTGCCGTCGGTCCGGAACCGCCTCCTGGTCGTCGGCTCCTGCCCGGGCGAGGCCCTGCCCCCCTTCCCGGCCTACACCCATGCCGCGGAGCCGGTGCCGGGCGTGACGAAGCCGTACGTCGGCGTCCTGCAAGCCGTGGCGCGGATCCCGCGCAGCCGCCGGCTGTCGGACCCGATGCACGACATCGCCATGGCCAAGGATCGAAACCAAAAGCCGACCAACCCGCACGCGCCGCTGACGCGGACCATCACCTGCAACGGAGGCTACGGCAACGCGCACTGGACGGGCCAGCGCGACTTCACGAAGCGCGAATACGCAACGCTCAACGGGTTCCCGGCGCGCTACCGCTTCTTCGGGAGCCACCCGAAGCGGCAGATCGGCAACGCGTTCCCGCCCCTCGTCACGCACCCTCTTTTCAAGCACATACGGGCCTGGCTGGAGCGGGCCGATGGCGTGGCGCCTGTCGAGGACGAAGAGACGCCCCTGGGGGACCCGTGCGACCGAGACGAGGTCGTGCTGACCCCGGAACAGTGGGCGAGCATCGAGTACGACTGGGACGAAGCGGTGCCGGGGAGCAGGGCCGACACCGCGGCGGGCGCAGCAAACGCACCCGGCGCTCCCTGCACCAGCGTGCCCTGCATCGACTGGCAGCAGGTCGATCAGCCCGACGAGAAGAAGTCGGCGCTGCAGTGGACGTTGGGGACCAGCGACGCGCCTCTCGACATCGACGCCGGAAGCTCGCGAGCCGAAGCCATTGAACTGGACTGAAGCGTAGCAGCCAGGCCAGGCGCGCGCTTTTGGGCCCGCTTGGCCCGCCTCCCTCGTTTCCCCTACCGGCGCAACCAAAGCGTTGAGCGTCGGGGAAGCCGTTGTTTAGAAAACGAAGCCGTGGAGGGCAGCGTGTCGGGGGGCTCTTGATTTTCTGGACCGTTTACCAAGTCGTTTCCAGACCGCGTTCGCATGCAGGCACAGGGCCAGGCGGTTCTGAACATCGCTGGACGGCAGCTGGTTTGGTGGCAGGCTTGTGTGCGCAAACAGCCCCCATGATGACGAGATGTACCTGTAGACTCCCCCAAGTTTTAAGTAGTTAGCAATGTAAAACAGGCACGCGCTCACCTAAGCTACCCCGCCACCCCGCCCTGGGCCACCAACTCACAGAAGAAGAAGAAGAAGAAGTACTGACGCTTTTGCTCTTCGCCAACCTCCCCCCCCGTCACATTCGGCTGCTGCGCACACCATGGCATCCTCAACCGTCCCCGACGCGCCGCACGATCCCGGCTGCGCGACCCTCCAGAGCTGGTCCCGGGCGCCGCACTTCCCCCACGACTACGAAGCCCGGACGAGCCTGCCGCCGCGCCCCGACACCGAGACCTCGGCCTACCTCGCCCACCTCCGCACCGCCGTCGCGCAGCACCGCCACCGGATCAACGAGGAGCTCACGCGCCGGATGGAAGAGGACAGGAAGCGCGAGGCCGCCGCCGCCGCCGCCGCCGGCGAAGGAGAACCGAAGGGCGGCGCCGGTAGCCAACTCCCCAAGGGCAACAAGCGGAAGGCCGCCGCCGCCGTCGACCAGGAGGCCCTGGAGGAGCAGAACTACGGCGAGGAGGTCGTCGAGGAGGACTGAGCCCGCCCGCCGCCTGCGAGCCGACCGGTGGGGCCCCGCGGGAGATGGCCTGTCCGGATCCAGTAGCCCGCCCTCCCCACGACGGCCGTCGGGGCATAGCCGGAACCAGGACGGACGCGTGCCGCCTGTGCAAGCAAGAAAATCCATTCCGGTCCCGCGTCCCGGTGGCGCTTCCCGGTCCCTTGCCGCCTGCTTGTCCATGCTGCTCCTTCCGTCACGGCGGGAAAAGCGACCCAGCTGCTACGACGAAGCACACGCGCGCCATCGGACGCGTCAGGCCCCCACGGGCAGCCTGCGAGAGACGGGGAGACGGGGAGACGGCTTGGGGCTGTCCCGGCCTGCGTGGCCATTCCGCCCATCAAGATACCTAATGTCATGTACCGACCCTGCCGTCTGACCGGGCAGCTTCTTGGGCGGAGCTGGTATTACGACATTCGCCGGCCCATGTTACGGGGCCGTCATAGTGGGCATTCGCACATACACCCTCTTTGAAGTTGGCGTATCTGCACATGCCTACCCACGGAGCGTGGCAGAGGGTCCGCTTGCATGTTCGAGTATCTGCTTTGGTTTTGTTGAGGGACCTGCCATATACGTACGCCTACCGCCCCGCTTCTCGTGCACAGTGACCTGCACAGCCTCGCGCAGCGGGCCTCATGTCACTTCCTAGCCAAACAAAGAAGAAAAAAAAACAAGCAAGATGATGCCAACAACAGTCTCTATATGGGTATTGCCACTCACGCATTGACCGATACATTGGTCTTCTCCCTCCTGACAATGCTGAGCACTGAAACGACCCCTGTTATCATATCAGATCATTGCGCCGGATCAAGACATGCCCTGCGCCCCCTGCATTGCCCCCTCGGGGACCAGATCTCATGATTCAACATGCAGACATATGCATCGCGTGTCTCGTGTCCTAAGCGGAGCAGTCCACGCGTCGTCGCCGGACTGCCCCTTTATGCTCCGTCTGCATCAAGAACTTCTTGCCCAGCCACCGGCAACTTGACCCTTGGCTCTCAAAGCTCCGCCCCCACTCCGTCCCATACAGCCGTAATGTACCACGCCGTTATCTGGCAGTACTGCCACCACGCTGTTGCCCAGTCTCTTGTGGCAAACACCGCAAACCCTCTCCTCGCCGATCACTACCCGTCGGTTCCGGCCTCCGGGCCCGTCACCGTTACCAAGCAGGAGCTCCGCCTGGGTGTCCACGAGCAGAGCCCGCCGCAAGCCCTCAACTACGCGGCTTTCGGCCAGCCTGGAGTTGGCCGCGCGAACTCGCCCGGTGAAGTACGATTCCAGCTGGTTGACAGGCAGGTCATCAGGGATAAGCGACAGGGTAGACGCGGCTGGCAGGCGAGACCCGTGTTTGGAAAGCAGTCGGAGAGCAGGCTCCAAGTTGGGTTGGTGGGGCGGCGAGGGGGTGAGGTATAGACTGAGGAGAGTGTGATAAATGGATGGCGTGGATTCTGGATCCTCCTGGTCCTGGTCGGATACTGCGTTTCCGCGATGGGCCGAGGACGGACGCGACGAAGCCTTGCGAGACGAAGGGGAAGTGGACCGGGTGGTCTCGCTCTGGAGCTTGTGAATGCGATTGCAGTAACTAATGATGGGTCAGAATCCCTCTGGGCGGGGTGAGATAGGAAGACGGCATACTCTTCAGCCTTGGTATAATCTTGCATCCTGAAGACGTAGATATCTAGCGCCTGTTTGTGAGACCCCATGTTGGACAGCACTACCGCTTGCGCCTCGTAGAAGCGTGGCTCTGCAAGCCTATTAGCCCTCGTTCGAGATACGACCGTGTAGCCTGGAGCGTCCAGCCCAGGCCGACAAAAAAAAAAAAAAAAAAAAACTCACCGTCGCGAGGAATGATCGCATAGGCCCGACTAAGACTGTACTGCCTGCTCTCCCGCAAAAATTTGACCAAGCGCTCCATCATACTTGGTGTCTTTTTGTCACCGGCACTGCCAGTGCTGTCGTCATCGCGAGTCTCATGGTCCTCTTCATCATCCAGTACCTGTACAAACAACTCGACGAGGCGGTTATGGAAGTCGGGAGTTGCGTCATTCAGCTCGCTAATGACATGTTCCAGATATCGAATCTCGAGCTTTTCGTCGATATCCCCAAGGAATTGGGCCACACGTGCCCGCGGGAGCGTCTCGGCGTTTTCGGTGTCTGCTAGGAAAGTCTCCATGCCCAGATCTGGGTCACGTCGAAGGACCCACTCGGAGAATTCGAGGATCAGATCTATCTCGCTGGGCGGGAGGTACTGGAGGTACACCACGGTGCGCTGCGGCGTCCGGAGTTGGTCGGGTATTTCGCTGGGGTTGATGGGGATTGCCATAGGGTCATCTAGCTTCCGAGCCACTGCATCCTCGTCGCAGCCATTATATTCCTGGCTGCTTGCGCGCTTCTCGTCGAACTGAGCATTGTCCGGAGCAGGGCTATCTTGGGTCCCTCCGTTGGGTTCGGCGTCGGACGCAGTGCCAAACCGCCGTAACAAGGTCAGAGCCTCACGGTGCAGCTTCTTGCCGCGGAAAAATTCTACAAGCTCGCTATAGCGATGGCTCTGCAGTAGTTTCTCGTTGACTACCTCTGGGTCGCAAAAGTTGGGAAGCCGAAATAGGGATCCTGTCAATGTCGGGGTGCTGTGTATGTAGGCGCGGAAAAGAGTTGTATCAACAAGGCAAAGCGTTTCCCGCAATGACCCCTCAAGTTCCTGGTCCGAAGTTGTCTTGGGGGTATCCGACAAAAGCGAAGTAAAGGGGTCTTCCGAGGACGTTGTCGAGGACTGGGTTGTGGTCGATGGCTGACGGACCAGTTTGCCGGTGGAGTGGTCTATCACTCGCCCGAGGCGAGTGCGGGTGCCTACCAAGTACATGGACAGTGCACGCAGGGCGTCCTTCAGATCATCACCCTCCAGTGGCCTGTTGTCGTGGCTCGATCTCGTCGTTTGCGTCGCCTGCGAGGCCTTGATGCTTGCAGCATCATCGTCCTTGTGGCCCTTCTTGGACGAGGCAATGGAGGCCGCATCAGCGTCGACCTTCTTCTGTCCGCCCCCCATGGGCCAATACTTGGCAAAAGCGCCGGGCCGTATCGAAGACGCCACCCCAGCAAGATCCTCAGAATTCTTGTCGCCGTTGGCTTTCCCTTCTTCCCCAGAGGCCTGTTCCTGTTGATCTTCATTCTCGGCTAAGCTCGCTGTCTCGTCGTCTCGGCCAGCGTCGGCCGAAAGGTCTTGGGCGATGATGGGAGGAAACAGCCTCAGCACCCTCTCAGGCGGAGCATGCACCTCGTCCTCGTTGAACAGATCCATACTGTCCCGATATTTCTTCGCCCTGAATAGAGCCTCGGCTTTCCGCATCTTGACCTCGCGCAGCGTACCCACTTTGTCTTTGAGAAGGGCAGCCTCGAGCATGTTCAGCACGCTGATGGCCTCGTCGTACTTGGCCTGCTGGATCAGCTCGGAAACCTGCGCGTCGTAGTCGTCGGCGTCCATCTTCCACACACAACGCTCGCTGCTGACATGGAACCCTTTGGCAGCATGCACTAGGCTCACCGTCGGCGGGGGAAAGTGCATTTGGGCAGCGCCAGGCAGGCTGATGTTCTGCAAGAGGCTCAGCGTGTCCGGGTTGCGCACTTCGAGCGCACCTTTGGCGGGCGGCTGTAGTGCCACGATATAGGGGTAGCTGTAGCCAATGTAGTCAGGTGCGACCTGCCATGGGATCTGTCGCTTGTCGAGAGGCTTGCCCTCGGCATCGATGAACAGCGTGTTGATATCTTTGGCCAGGAGCATTTCGCCCTCGGCCAGTCTGGCGGCCAGGGGCTTGGGCATGTAGCCACCGAGCCCCATATACCCCATGCTGGCCGCTCCGAAACGACTCGCTTGGCCTGTCGGGGCGGCGGTGCCCGCGATCTCGCTGACAGTAGAGGTTTCTACATCGATCAGCACGTAGCCAGCGTTCATCCCGCACACCATGGTGGTGGCCGTGGCCCAAGTTATGGTGCGGATGGCTTCGGGAAGCACGATCTCGGCAACATCGTTGCTCAGCTCACCCGCATGCCACCGCCACAGGATCAACCGCCTCTTCACGGCCACGGCGAGCCGGGAGATGATCTCCGGGATGCCCGTGGCGGCGTCCTTGACGATGTTGCTGGTTACAGCGAAGCATGTGGCATTCTTGGTCCGCTGCAGCGTCTCGATCAACTCGTAGGTACCCAAGTCATGCAATGAGATGTGGTAGGCAGATAGTGAGACCAGGGTGTTGGCCTCTTTGATGATAGCCAGCTGTTCGACGGCGCGCGAGGAGAATTTGTCGACTTCACGCAGGAGATCGGTAGGTTTTGTGGACGCCGGGCGGGCCGGGGAGCGGGTGACGCCGTCGGGCGGCGGCAGGGTGCCATTTTCCGCATGGCCCTGGGCGCCATTCGTGGGCGGCGAGTCCTGGACCGAGACGTTATTGAGTCGGTAAATTCGCAGGGAGCCCGTGTTCAGGCCTACGAACACGCGGTCGCCTGCAGTTGAAGAGCGTAGCGGTACTATGGTCAGCCAGGTCGTCGAGAGCGCGGCCGGTGGAAAGACACGGAAGTCTTGAGGGGTTTAGTACCATGTGCGAGGATGGCCTCGATTTTGGACTTGTCCCGCTGCTTCAGCTCGATGATGGGCCGAGCCGTAAAGGCCGAGAGCATGGCGGCGCCGTTGCCTTGGCTTGCCTCCCAAGGCTGGTTATTTCGGTATGGACATCAGCGACGGATCCAAGCACGGGATGTCGACGGCACTGGCATCAAGACATTGAGCCCTCCGGTCGGTTCGGCGATTCGGGTAGCACGTCCTCGTCGTCGTCGTCGTCGCCGTCGTTGAGGTTGGGCGGCTTTTGGTGGAGTAGGTATCTAGGTGACAGTGGTGCATGAATGGATGTCATTTGACCGTGAGCCTGCGCCTGCGCCTGACCCCCAAAATTGAACCTATCAGTGCCCGTCAGCTTTGAAGGGCGCCCAGCATCAGCCCCAGCCCCAGCGCCCCGCGGAAAGATAGAGGGACAGAAATGACGGCATCGTACTCAGCTCCCAGCCTCCAGTCCCATGAATGCAGTCAATTGCGGGCAGATACTTGGGTAACCCGGTCTACGAATATAATCGTATCAGGACGGTTATCACCCCAAGCATTGTATGGCCATGCCCCAACTGTGCTCATGACGCGTGCTACACAGCTCGAGCCAAAATACACGAAGGCGCGAAATGTACATGGGTAATAATTACAGGTGCTACCAAATTGCCTAATGCTGCACAATACTGACCACCAACACCGGTTTGCCATGCCAAAGCCAAAACCATAACGCCGGGCCAGCCTCGTTTTCCTCCAACCTCGCAGCCACAGCCGCTTGTTAGTGCCCTCCGGTGGTGGGAAGACCCAGGTAGACCTTGAAGGAGTCGTAAATCAGCCACTGGAAAGCAGTCAGGGTACCAATCATGACGATGCGAACGGGGAGACCGTTCCACAGGCCCTTGAACCCGATGTTCTGGTAAATCCTGCCAACTGCGGTCATGGCCCCTTCGCCGGGTTTGCGGTCGGCGTTCAGCTTGGATACCATGACGTCGGCGGGATGGGAAACGACAGCACATCCGACACCGGCGATGTATCCACCCAGAAACGAGACACCGGTTTGCTGCAACGTGTTGTAGGCCTCCTTCGGCTTGCCGAGCTGCTTGTAAATCCCCTCGACCGCCTTCTCGCTATGGAAAATGTCAGCAGTGACCGGGCGCAGGGTAGGGTAGGGATCGGCTTACAATGTAGCAAATTTGACCATGGTATATGGTATCTGCCGGCCCCATAAGGGGTAGAGGCCTTTGTATAGTCCGGCTATGCCCTCCTTCTGGGTGACCTTGGACCAGCCCTCGCTCAGAGTCTTCGCATAGGGAGGGTTGGTCGTCTGCATGCGGACTTTGATGGACTCCCAAGGGCACAAGAAGATGTCGGCTATGAATTCGGCCGAGGCGCTCGCACCCAAGTAAACAATGGTCTTGGGCGCGTTGGGGAACATCTTTTCGCCGTAGTAGTATTTGAACATCTCATAAGCACCATATTTTCCGGCGCCCTGGAACGAGTAGCCAACGGAAGTGGGTGCCCAGCCGGTGAAGATGCCACGGAGTCCCTCGGCATGGTAGATCTTGCGAAAGGCATCGGCGTTGGACTTGTAAACGGACGAATCAACTTGGCGACGACACTTGACGAGGTCGAGCGGTGTCACCGAGGTGTGCTGCGACACACACAGTCAGCATTTTCCCGCTCGAGGTTGCCGTGCAAGATAGTGGATAGAGCGCCATGGGTGACGAAGGACACAGCGCGGATATTGGCCACGACAAGCACGTTCAAGCGCAGCGAGGGTTGCTTACGGTAGGGCCGCAGGCTGCAGGCGTCAGTTAGTATTAACTGGACGAATCCCTCCCCGAGATACCTCGCCCGTTCGCTCCTCGACGTACCGATAATACCACCCAAAGTACAAGCAGCGAAGTAGGACGGCGAGAACAACTCGATGTTGGACTGCCGTTTTTGCTGGCTCTGGGCTGTGCTCGACATGATGCCCGAATATCGACGCAGGTAGGCGGCTTGCTTCACGAGCGAGGGACCAATGAGAAAGACGGGTATAGATGGAGGGCGGACGACGTTGAGATCAGAAGAATACGCAAAAAAGAACAATCGAAAGCTGCAGGGACACTGCTCCAGTACTCTTGCCCTTAAAGCCTACTACTATACTACCTCTTACATACGTAGGCAGGTATTAGATGCTAGGTATGAATTGGGTCCATTCCCTGGCACGGGCTGGAAGCTGGGCTCCGGCTGCTGCTCGATTTCGGGAGATCGCCCGTCATCCCCCCCTCCCCAAAGAACCGGGCTGTCCTGGACCCCAGGCAGATTGCCAGGCAAGTACCTAGACGATGGCAGTACCACTGCACTGGTACAAATAGACCCAGCCGCACGACGTAATCGGTCGCTTCTCGGACGGTCGCGCGCCAGCCATCACCCTCTCGCGTGCCGACACGGCAGCTGGGGCAGCCGAGCCTGGCGAGCTGGGACAACTGAATCACCCACTACAGGCAGCTCGACCGAAGCTCCCGTGGGGCTGCATGGTGAGGTCATTAACCCCTGGTGGCAGCCATGCATCAAGCTAAAGGTCCGGGTACCTCCCGCTCTTTCACCAGGCGAACAACCAAAGGAGGTACTTCAAGAGGAGAGGTAGGTACGAGGTACATGAACTGGACACCCGGCAACCTCGGCGGGCGCGAAAAGCCGAGATCGCGCGCCCAATACACGATGCTAGGCCACCTTGTCGGCCTAGCATCTTTTGGCCAGCCGGAGATGAATATCCAAACAGCATCCGAAGCAGCGGGTCCCGAGACGCGGCGGACCGGTCGGGGGGGGGCATGTGCGAGGCTTGCTTGCAAATAGATGATGCACCGTGAGAAGCAAGATGATGACCCAGCAGCGTCATGAGCCAAGCTGTTGATGCCAAGCGATCGGGCCCCGCATGAAGGGTTTCCCACGATCCATTGGACCCGCGGAACTCATCCATCCATTCTCTTCATACCTCACATGCCCAATGGACAACTGAGCTGGACATTGATCCAGGTATAGTTATCACGATAGACCTAGTTATACTCAAGTGCTGACTATACGCCGGCATGGGTAGACTTCGTGCTACTCTAATCGCAATAGTAGAACCAAAAATAGGTACCCCGGGGCCTACGACCGTTCGGAAAACCGGTGGATGGATCTGCCTGCGTTTGAACCCTAGGCGAGACTCCCAGGAACTAACCACAAGCCAAAAGAACAAGATAGGGATCTAGCAACACATTGAAGTTGTCGTTTGGAAGGCAGCCGGGATGGGCCAAACTCATATGCTAATGTTCCCTTAGATTCTCTTAGACCCGGAGACTTTTCTCATGTTTCCGAAAAGTGGCCGACTCAAACATATGAGCTCGCGGCCGCGCTTCGATGTATCGTAGACTTGCCGCAATACCCTCACTCGCCGAATAGAGTGGGAATCCCCCGGCGCCGCCTGGCTTGTCATCCAAGTAGAGGCCGACAGTATGAATCCGACGCTCCTTCCCAGAGAGAGTTTTGTGACCGCGCGAGGCTTCAGATATTCGTACCTCTGCTGCTCCAGCACAGGGACGGAGCCGACCCTTCTCCTTATTCACGGATGGCCCTCTCATGCCGAGGACTGGCTCTACCAGATACGGTACTTCGGGTCGAAATACGGGCTGCTCGTGCCCGACATGCTTGGGTACGGCGAGAGCAGCAGCCCGCCAGACACGGCCGACTACCGGCTCAAGTGCCTATGCGACGATCTTGCACAGCTGCTCGATCATCGCCAACTGCCTAAAGTGGTAGGGGTGGGCCACGACTGGGGTGCGACGATTCTCTCACGCTTCGCCATGTACTACCCGGAACGCCTCGAAGCCACGGCCTTCCTCGGCATCGGGCCTGTATGCCCGGGGACCCCCTTCGACCTGGACGCAATCAACGAAACAACGCGGAACGCAACGGGGACCGAGATGCTGGGGTACATTTCCTACATCAGCCGGGCCCGGGCGGCGCCGCGCACGATGGAGAAAAACGCCCAGTCGGTCATGGATGTCTTGTTCACGGCCGACCCGAGCACTTGGACGCCCCATTTCCATTCGCTGCAGGGCTTCAAGGACTTTGTCGAACAGGGACGCCGGCAGAGGGCCGGCGACTGGTATCCCGCCGAGCTGCGCGCCAGACACGTCCAACTTTTTGGCCGGCGAGACGGCCATCGCGGCCCGTCGCAGTACTACAAGATGCTGGACCAAAATCTATCGTTGCGCGACGAGGAAGGCCACGGCGACTTCCAGATGGGCAGGTTTCCCAAGCTCCTCGTGGTGCCGGAACAGCCCGCCGCGGCGACCGAGATGCAGATTGGCATGTTGGGGGCCTGGGCGCCCGGGTTGGTTGTGGTCACCGTCGATTCAGGGCATTGGGTTCACCTCGAAAGAGCCGAAGAGACGAATCGAGCTATTGAGGCGATGATAATGCGAAGGGGGGCGGAGGCCGCTGGCGCTACGTAGAAAGCGGTGCTGCTTTTGCATTGGTGATTTGTGCATGATCGATCGTTGGATAGACGCTGTCGAGTTGTTTCGACTACGTGTGGCACTGCTCGGAATCGTGGCCATCAGGTAGATAGTCGGGAGGGGACGGCTCGCGGGACAAATGGCGCCGTCCGGGGTACGAGACAGAACCCGCCACCAATCCCAAAGGTAACCGCCCAGGCTTCCTACCCCATTGCAAGAGCCTGCTGCACGAACGTACCCCATATACCCCAAAGCTAGGGAGGGAACTCCTTTCACCACACACAGCCCCGTCGCCCCCGAGCCCTGGGAGAGCTCTCAATAAGCGCTGCGCTGCGGGGTCTCGTTGCGCAGCCCTCGCGCACCGCCCATCGGATATATCAGAAATTGGACACCGCAACGGGGGGCGTGTGTGCATTGGAATGATCCATGTGCCAAGTTCCGGCAGGGAGGCAGCAATCCAGGGTAGAAACCGGCCGGGCTCTGCACCTTTTTCACGCCGAGGAAAAGAGCTCGGGACGACCTCGGTATCTCGCGGGGCCTGCCGATGACAGAGACTGCAATAAGCGCGCTTCTGCTTACCGACACCATAGCTATCATGGCCGAGTGGTTAAGGCGGTGGTTTTAAGTCCATTTTAAACACCACTGGAGCAATCCGCGTGCGTTGTAAGTTTCCTCTCTCCCGAGAGACAGTATAAGGTATTTTACTAACATCACGGCAGCGAACCGCACTGATAGCAATGACTTCACTTTTTGCTCTGCACTTCTTTTTGGCCAGAGCGCGCATAGAGGCGGGTTTTCTGTATGCCTTCGGCCCATGTGTCTGTGTGCATGCAGGTAATTAAATACACGGGAAATAAAGCGTCCAGGCCAATAATACAGGTGATGTGTACATCGATAAGTAGGGGGTAGTTGGGCAGGAGGACAAAAGGGTAGGGGAGCAGGTAGCCAGGCTAGACGCGGCGTCTCGGGACATCTACGACCCTCGATTGCCCCACGAACAAAGAGGTCGTTCCCCGGCCGATACCAGCTTGCGAGGCCGGTCTGCTTCCACGCTGCCAGCCAAGGCACCCTGCCCAGGAAGCTAAGCGCCGTTCCGGCTCTGTTTCGGCACCCCCTCCTCCCTGGGGGCGCTGTCGGGTGTCGCGGGCTCTTGGTGTATGCAGTACGAGGATGTCGTTATCATGCCATATCGTTTCGTCGTGCGCCACGGGGCCGGCACTCAGACCGCGTTGGTGTGGCCCCCTTTCCTCGGCGCTGCTATCTCAGCGCTTTCAGACGGCGCTGTGTTGCGGCCAGGGCCTTCTTGTAGTCCAGCTGGTGGATTTTCTCCTCGGCTTCTCTCATGGCTCCTTCGTGTTCCAGCGCCTCAATGCGCTGGTCAGCTTCCAGCATCTGCTTGATGTGCCACGAGTTGTGTTCGTTAATACGTCGCTGGGCTTCGGCCATCTTCTCTTCATGATGCAACTGTTCCACTTGTGGGTCGTGTTAGTCCCCAAGTACGGAGAAGAGGCAGGGCAGTGAGAACATGGCACCCAGGGGATAAGCTCACGCTGGAGATCGGCTTCGGCCATCCTCTTCTCATGGTCCAATGCTTTGACTAGTCTCTGATCAGCAGTGGCCATTATCCGGGTGGGCAAAAGGGCAGATATACTTCTCATCTCAGCCTCCAGCATGGCTTTCTCATGACCGAGCGCCTTGATCCTCTCTTCGCCTTCTTTCATTGCTCGCTTGTCTGGAGACGGCCGACGTGGCCACGGTCAGTACTGTGCCGGTCCCCGTGGGCCAAGGTCGAACTCACGTTCCTCGTCAAGCTGGCCTAGCCGTTCGTCGCTCTCGGCCATGGCCTTTTCGTGGTCCAGATTCTTCAGCCGCTCGGCGCTCTCGCGCATGGCCCGTTTGTGCTCTTTGTCGAGCTTCCTCAGTCGCTTCTGTGCGAGGACCATGGCCCGCTCGTGCAATTCGTTGGCCCTCATCTGGAGCTCTGCCAAGTCTTGAACCGCGGTCCTAAAATTATCGTTGATAATGTCCGTCATCACCGCGACGGTCGCGCCTAGCCCGCGGCTGTCGACGGTGGGTGGCTGTGTACTAATAAGAACGCAGAGCCCGATGGGAGGGGCGGCAGCCGTGAAGATCACGACCCGGGATCAACACTTCAACCGGATTCCACGATGCACGTTCCGAAACGGTCAGTGGGCGGGCAGGGTGGCAGGTGGTCCGAGGCTCGGGTGATGGAGCGGTCGCAGGCACGGGATGGATGCATCTAGCACCGTCTCCCGCTCCGCCACAGGCCAACGCTACCGCTCATACTTGGGGGGCGGCTGTCACAACAACGCATCATAAACAGGTTCTGGCCGTCCAGCCATCCAACGCTGCAGCTCACGCAAAGTTGGTGGGGTGTGGCCGCATGACGTCACTGGAGGAGATACCGTCGCTATGCCGCCTGTCGCTCTTCCGCGCCAAAACCAAGGCATGGATGCTTCTACACGCTAGAGAATTGTTGTCGTCTCTGATATGAGGCTTCTTTGCTCGTCAGCTAAGGCAGCAACCCATGGTGCGATGTATTTCAACGCAGCATCAAGCCGGAGGTCGAATGCGCGTCTCGACCTTAGCGCTTCGGTTGGTTGCCTCGAAGCGGATCGAGATGGATCCATCAACTCCCGTAGTTGTACTTGGCGAGACCTCCATCATCCACACGCAAGCTCTACAGCGGAGCCCTCGTAGGCTCCCCCAGTCTGTTTAAGCGTCCTAGATTTGGCAGCTCCTTATCTACGGCCCTGCCCGCTTCCTCGCCGGGCTCCGAGGCATGCCGCAAGTGTACAAGCAGGCGTCTCCGTCAATGTGACGCCAGTCGTACCGTACTCCGTGCGTCCGAGTCCCGGGATGAGAGCACGTGAACGGCACCTAACGGAAAGAGGCGCATTCCGCAAACCCTGTGACAGCAGGAGACGGCTGGCTTTCACACGAAATATGAGGGAGAATATGTAGTGACGTGGACTCGTTAATTCGCCTACCCGGGGGCTGGCAAGCCTGGTGCCAATCAGGGTGTCACTGCTTGCTTGGTGGCAGCACTATATACACAACCTCGAACCCGACTTAAGCCTTCTCCAGTCGCTGCGCCACCGTCTTCCAGTTGATAACCTCCCAGATGGCCTTGAAGTACTCGGCCTTCCGGTTCTGGTACTGGAGGTAGTAGGCGTGTTCCCAGGCATCGATGCCCAGTAGCGGCACATAGTTGCCAGTAACAGGGTCCTGGTTGGCACGCGTGATGACCTGCAAGGTGCCAGCCGTTTTGTCCTTGGCCAACCAGGCCCAGCCGGAGCCCTGGATGCCGGCCAGGGCCGTGTTGACTTGGGTCTTGAGGGTGTCGAAGCTGCCGAAGTCGCGCTCGATAGCCTTGGCCAGCGTACCCTCGGGGACGCCGCCGCCACCCTGGTTCGCAGGGGCAAGGTTCTCCCAGAACAAGCTGTGGTTGATGTGGCCTCCACCGTTGAAGTTGAGGGCCGGGGCCAGGCTACCAGCCTTGAAAAAGTCACCAGTTTCTTTGGCCTCCGAGATGGTCTCGAGCGTCGCGTTGAGGTTGTTGACGTAGGTCTGGTGGTGGCCCTTGTGGTGGATCTCCATGATTTTACCGCTGATATGAGGCTCGAGGGCGCCGTAGTCGTCTGGAGAGTTTGACGCGGGATTAGTCCTTTGCGGTTCAGGGGGATTCAATGGTGCAGCGGGAGGGTCAAGAGCTCACAAGCAAGATCCGGCAGCGTAGCTTTTCCTCGTGCAAATGTGAGACCGCCCATGGCACTGGCAGGGCGGGCGCCCACGGCTGATCGGGCAATCTGGCCAGCGGCCCGGATGGCGGTTGAGGGCAGACGGGCGGGCATTGTGGCGGTTCAAGCAGCTGGTTTCGCAGAGTGAGTTGATGGCCACGGCGGTATAGGAAGCAAAAGAGGAAAGGGAAGAGAGATTCGGGCGCGTATAGTGGCCGTGGCGTACCGTGGAATATGAGAGGTCTGTGGTTCTGGTGTCGAGTGAAGCTTTCACGAGAGTAGTTTGAGATACCTGGGGGGGGATGGATATTTGGAAGAGCCGGAGCTGCGGGAGCGGGGAGCTGTAAGTAGCACTAACCAGGCATCGGAGCTCTTCGGTTTAGCTGTGGCAGAGCTTCTCATTGTTTCGTCATGGCCCTGGCTCCTCTCTGGCTTGGGCCCCCACATGCTGGTTGGCCCAATTATGTCGCTCGGATCAGCCGGAGCGCAAGAGCTCAATACATTGCTCCGAACTGTCTTCGGCCGCTGGGTAGGCTGAGCTGTTGCGTCTTGCATCGTGCATACCCTTGGTTCCGGCCTGACCCATCTGAGCAGGTGCTTGTTCGCTTCATCACATAGGTATAGTTGGTCGTTCAAGCTTCGACAACGGTGGGCCAGGGCCGAAGGCATAGAAAAATGAGACCCATATTAGTACCGGACGTTGATTCAGTCACAAATCAAGCAGCCTTGGGGCAATGGGAAGTTTGCTCAACAAACGCCTGCCAGAAACGGAATGGGCCTTGCCTATACACGACTTGGAGCCATGCGGTGGTATCTATCCCATATTCCCACGATCTCCGCGGGAGGACCCGAGCCACCAGGGGCATGGATCCATCCCATTGTCAAGAATACTTGACAAGACACACCACTACGGCCAGAGAAAGCTAGGCCTTGCGCCTTCTCAATGCTTGGCTGCAACTCTTGGCGACAAGTATGTCGTACTGAGTCCGATCGCAAAGATGAAGTGCAACAGCGGGAATTTTTGGGGTTGAGGTCTCCCGGGAGGTAAGCAGAGGAGCCGAAGTTTGGGCACAGTAGGGGAGCCCGAATAAAATGCATATCATCCAGGCCACACAGCCTGGCTGATATATCGGGGATCCGTATGGTGGATGGGCGGATGGGGAAGAACAGCACTGCTTATTAGTGGCGCTGTAGCGAGCATGGAGGTTGGGGCTTCCATCATCCCATCTATTCGTGCCCCGCCCCCGCGCTCCGTACCTACGTAGGTACCTCTTACTTACCTTGTACTTGCATTAGCAGGGGACTTCTTTAGATGGTCCCGAACGCGCTTTGGCTCGCGTCTCCCAAACGACTTGCCACCAACCACGAGTGCTGTCGCCATGTCCTACTACGATCTTGACGCGATCCTCACGGACGCCGAAGTGCGTATTCGCCGCCTACCGCCGGTTGAACAGCTGGGTGCTGACCACTGTCTGTAGAAAGTACCGTGCAAGTTCGAGCTCGACGTTCCCGAGCTGGGCTACTTGGACAACAACCCGTCACAACCTCTCCAAGCCCAGACACCCGTGTCGCTGCCCCTCTGGATGGCAGAATTACTTGCCCTGGCAAACCGGACCTCGTCCTCGAACCCTGAAGACTCGGCCCCTTTTTTGACCTTGTCCCTCCCGTCTTCCCTTTCCAACGAGGTCATCTCGGCGCTCAAGGCGGACCCGCGCGCCGTACCTCTGCGCGATCAAAGCCACAACTTTTACGGGCTCGCAACGCGCATGCTGGATTTGTTCGAGGAGCCCGAGATCTGCGCCGTTCTGCGGAAGACATTCGTGACCCGCGCCGGCGAGACGGCGCTTTACGCGCGCAAGGCGGGCGCGACAGACGACGTGGTCCGAGGAGAGGGTTTTCTAAGCGGGCTTGAGGAGTGGGAACGATCGTTATTTCGGCGAGCGCATGACGGGCACAAGGCCGGGAAACAGTGGATGCACAGCGTTAAGAAGTAAGGGAATGGCAGCTGCAAGCATAGTCGGTTTTGAGGCTGCTGGGTTTTCGATACAGCACCTGGCTTGTGTTGTCTTTTGTCATCTTTTGTCGGCGTACGGCGTAGTAGTTATGGTAGAGCGGGCAGTCGAGCGTGATGGCGACTAGACCGTGCCACGAAACACTGTAGACGATGCATCCGAATCACGACTTGCAGAAAAGTCTAGCCAAGTGTATGTTTGGGTTGATGATAAGTCCTTTCAGGGCAACAGGATAGGATTTACTCATAGCGCGAAGGCATCTGCATGCTGGTTCAGTATCTTTTGAAAGCCGAAGTGATTATTCGTACTGGATGTGGACTGAACGGCGATAAGATAAGCATGAGATCGCCAATGCTGGTACTTAGGTACCTCTAGCTAGTGAAATCCATACTTGGTAGAAGGTAAGTAAGTAGCTGCCAACATTATACGCATTGCACATCCCAACCAAAACCGACACTGCCGCTTGTCGCAACGCGCCTCTGCTCCCCAAGGGCCGCATTCCACATATGGCGAAGCAGAATCCTCAGTTCTAGAAGCCTTCCTCAGCTTCCAGCGACCGCAGACGAGCCTGGCGGATATCGACTCACGCGTTTCCGTGGCTCCATTCCACTGTCCACCATGTCGTTTAACCCAGGCAACATCTCCAAGGCAGACGCCGTGGCCTATTCATCCTCCGACTCGGACAGTGATGCCGGTGACGACTACCAGCAGCGACCCTCTGCCGACCCCCGCGACGAGGACTTTGGCGATTTCAACCCTCGCAAGAAACGGCGCACTGGTCGCAACGCAAAGGAAAGCGCCGCACTGGGCATATTTGGATCCGACAGTGAGGATGACGGTGCTGGATGGCAGAGGAAAGGAAAGAAGGAACTGCGACACAAGGGAATGGCTTTTGTGTCCGCCGGCCAGCGGGAACCGAACGAGGACGACGAAGGCGACGACGACGACGAAGATGACGACGCAGAATACGCAGAGACTGGTCGCTTCGGTATTGGCGCCAAAGGCAAAGTACCGGACGGCGATGACGAACCGGACGACGAGGATGAGGACATGACAGGTGTCGGTATGGGCTTCCGTCCCGCAGGCCAGGGGCTTGGCTGGGCTCCCCCGACGCAGGCCGAAACGCCTGCAGCCCGGATTGCAACGGCGTCGAGAAAATCCTTCGGAACGTCGGGGCCCAAGTTTGACAGCAACCAGCCACTTGGCGCAGGCTTTGTGCCATCATCAGCAAATGCGCCGGTCCTGAGGGCCGAGTTGGAGAATGAGCCGTCTGTGTCACCGGCGCCCAAACCCAGCGCCTTCAGCAGTGGGGCTGGCGGCAAGGCGAAGTCTTTTGCCGCACGTATGATGGCCAAGATGGGCTACGTCGAAGGCCAGGGCTTGGGTGCCGAGGGTCAGGGCAGAAATATTATCATCGAGCCTACCCTGCGGCCGCAGGGCGCTGGTCTTGGTGCCGTTAAAGAGATGTCCAAGAGCGAGCGACAGGAACAGAAGCGAGCAGCACGCATGCGGGGTGAGGAGGTTTCCGATTCAGATGAGGAAAAGAAGAAGAAGAAGAAGGCGGAGCGGAAGAAGCGACAGGGGCTTGACAGTGGCACTGCGAGCGGATCCAGCACGCCGCGACGGCCCAAGACGAAATATCTCACCGTCAGCGACATTCAGAAAGCTGCTCCTGGGCTACACATTCCGGATGCGTTCGCTCCTATACTCGATATGACCGGACCTGGCCAAAGAATGCTGACTTCTGGCTCTGGACTTTTGACCCCTACCGCTGGCATAGAGCTTGCGGAACAGACAGAAGCGCGTAAGTTGGCCAGCAAGGCCCAGAGAGATTTGATTGCCTTCGTGGAAGAGTGGAAGACTTTGGAGGAGAGGAAAGGTGAGCTTCTACCATCCCCGGCGGAAGAGATAGCAGCTAACCCATCTCTAGCCTGGTTAGATATGGAGACACACCAAAGGTTACAAGAGCAAGACGAGCTACAAAGCGAATTTGCAAGCCTCCGGGTCTTTGCCTCAGTTCTCGATGAGATCTCGCAGTCCGCCCGAGACAAGGAGTGGGACCCCATCATCAGTGGACTTCGGAAGGTAGAGGGCGAGATCGAAGTCCGTGAAAGCAACGATGAACTGGCTGCTATTGCTGTTGCTGCAATTCATCCCTTCGTCCGAGATGCCGTGCAGGGGTGGCAGCCATTGGAGGATCCCAAACTGGGCAACTTGGTCGCGGATCTCACGAGTATCCAATGCGTCCTCGGTTTGAAGTCCAGCCCTGCAGGCAAGAACGCTGTCTCAAGATGGGTGGACGATGAGGTCGACGGCACGCATCGTCACCATCGAAAGTCCACCACGCCGTACGAAAGCATGATTTACAAGCTGGTCTTTCCCAAGCTGGTGACGGCTATTATGCAGCAATGGGATACCCAGGATGCCGACAGCTTAACCGCTTTGTTTGAGAGATGGGACAAGCTCTTCCCTCCCTTCGTCCGCTCCCAACTGCTTGAGCAAGTCGTACGCCGCCTCGAGGCCGCCATCGCGAGCTGGAAGCCGAGAAAGAAGCACCACAATCCACCTCATCTCTGGGTATTTCCCTGGCTGGAGTTTCTCCCTGCACACCACCTGGATCCCAAGGGCACGGGCCTGGTGGCCGACATCCGCCGCAAATTTCGCCAGCTCATCGATGTGTGGGAATTCGATCGGGGAGTGATCCCAGGCCTGGAACGGTGGAAGGAAGTGTTCCGTCCGACGCCGTCACAAGACCAATGGACACCGCTCGTGATGCACCACATCCTCCCCAGCATGGCAAAATATCTTCGCACAAACTTCCGTGTCGATCCCGCCGACCAAAATCCCTACTTGCCCATGTTGTCTGGCATCGCCCAATGGACCCACGTCATTTCTTCCTCCATGGTGGCTGAGGTCATTGCTACCGAAGTCTTCCCCATGTGGCATGATATACTCTACCAGTGGCTAACAAGCGACGGGTCGAGTTTCGAAGAAATCGCTACTTGGTACGAGTCTTGGCAGAATGACATCTTGCCTGGGTTTTCGAAACAAAAGAGCATCGTGGACGAATTCGAAAAAGGTCAGGTTATGCTGGAGCAAGCTATCGAGCTTGGCGCAGATGTGAAGGAGAAACTATCGCCGCCGGACCGCAAACCTGCTCGTCAAGCCAAATCGCACTCTTCTCGAAGACCCGACCCTGCCCTCAGCAGAGCTATCCCCGAAAAGGCCGCTGCGCCCGAACCGGCCGCCAAGTCATTCCGCGAAGAAATCGAAGAATGGTGCAATGAAAACGACTTGCGCTTCTTGCCTACGCCGAAGAGCACCGATAATGGCGAGAAGTATTACCGCCTGACGGCAAGCCTGGATGGTCGGGGTGGCGTACTTGCATATTTTCGGAAAGGCGGTGATGTTCTCGTGGCAGAGATTCGCAAGACGGAAGTGTTTGAGCTATTCAGAGACAAACAGGAGGCCTGGGGCAACTTGTTGGAACGCTTGTTGCAGTAACTAGGTACTCCGATCAGAGACCTGCAAATGGTATGGGGAACCCCAAGCTATACGAAAGACAGATATACCGGTGCGTATATGCAATCTTGGGGCATTCGGTTGTTTCTCGCTCGCTTGGTTCGTGTTTCCCCTTTACGTTCTTTTCCGATGTCTTGCGTACGTAAGTAGGTAACCGGATTATGTGCCTAGGCAGGCATCTGCGTCGCCAGAACCGGGATAAGAGTCAAAAGAAGAGCCAAGTGTATGAGTGGGTTGGCCAGGACCAGGCGCAGTCCTGTAACTCTCCCTCCCTCCCCCGCGATGGCCGTTTCTGGTGGCCCTCCTGTGTCCCCCTCTTTCAGGTGGGGTTGCCGAGTGAGGACGTGAAGAGCGGCATGCGTCCCGTGACTGATTTCAGAGGGCAGTCTGATGACAGCTTGCCTGGGGTCTACGGTAAGCTAAGACAACGCCATGCGGGTTTATGTCCGCCTGTTGGTCGGACCGAAGCAGAATTCAGATCCTTATCTTGAGATCGCCATTGTGAACCCTGCTAACTAGAAGCTTGCCAGACAGTCAGATTGGTAGAAGAGGCGGGGGAGCGAAGCGAGGTGTGAGCTGGATAGGTTACACCTAACATCCTACTTGGCGCTTGGAACCAGAGGAGAATGGGTTTGCCCGGTTCGAATCTTGGCCAGAAGTTTCTTTATCACGAGGGCGAGCGCGCCACATCGCTCCGAGCACGATCCAAGGCAGCCCTCTCCTCTGGACACGGGCGGTATCCCATGTGCCTCCTTGCATGGCAGTTGCATCCCAGTGCAGATATCTTTTGATCCCACAATTGGCTGCGTCGGGAGAGGCGACTGGAAGGGGTATAGAACCAGACCAGTCTGCAGCACGCAACCACCATCTCACCGGCGCCCGATGCGACCTGGCGCGGGTGATTTACCGGGGTACATTCGTCTCATGTCGAATCTGCAGCAAATTCGGAAACGGAATCCCCCGAAGGTAGCCATCGCATCTTGGGACCGCTCGGCCCAAGGTGTCGTACATCCCGCCCCTGGAGGCGTGTCTTCCTCGTGGCGCCGTTGGTAAGCCTCCACGTGTATGCGTGGCTCGGTAGCTTGAGCGGTGGTGCCCTGCCGAGGCTGCTGCTCCTGCTCGCCAGAAAAGGCATGGGAACCAGCGACTGGTGGCAAGCAAGACGCGGGTCGTACGTCTTCGCTCGCCAGGTATCTCCCGGTAGAGGCGAGCCACATACGGCGCGTACTGGCAAGTAGGGAGATTTGGCTGTTGGTATCACCGCATGCGGGGCAAGACCATTACCGACCGAAGGGTTGAGCCTGGACCAGGAACGTGGGAGGGGCTCTTGGGGACCTTAGTATTCAGTTGCCCGAATAGGCGTCTAGGGCGAGCCCGTCCCGAAACCTCCATCCCTGCTCCCCGTGTTCCCGTCTGGCCAATGCACGGCCGTACCCGCCCCCCACGACGCGTTGCCGTTCGATGCGACGCTGCACCAAAGCGAGCAGTCGGCAACACACATGGTGGCGGTGACGAGCAGGAAACGTCCCGTGTCAGCATTCATTGGCCCGTCAGCACTCGCTGGCTTGGCAGCGGGCCAACCATGCCGAGAGGACCGGTACATCGAATGAACGTCCGCCCGCATTCAACCGTCGTGGCGGCTGGGGGGGCGTCTGGGCCGATTTTGACTGCTGGCTAGGTTAGTTCTGCTCCCCCCCGCCCCCCGGGCGCTGCCATGCTTTTTCCACCTTCTTTTTTGGCTGAGGCTTATTCGTTTTCCCCGCCCCTGACGCCGGTAGGCCTTGGGTGCCTTGGACCATGCTCCTGATCAGCTCGGGAGCCGGTACTGCACTGCATGCCCTCGTGGGCATCACACGCAGAGCTAAGCTATCCAGTATGTAGCTCACAAGTGGGGGGGCGGTGGGGCATCAACGCCGGGAAGAGAGGGCATGCGATGGCGCTCTACGCAGTATCCGGGAAGCTCGTCCCCCCGTTGGAGGTGCTCCGGGGAAGAGGCCGCTTTTAAGGCCTCGTCCTTCCCCCGGGGCCCGTCTCCCTCCTCCCTCCCGTCAGCCAGGGCCCGAGCGGATGTGACCGTTGAAAGAGGGCCTGTGCCCCAGTGGAGAGAGGGCGTCCGAGGCCACTACCTATGCAACACTTGGAGTTGCAACAAGTCAAGCCACATGTGGGTCGAGGTACAGATGGCGGACTATTTGGGAACGACAGCCGATGCACAGCAGCCCGTCCGGTATCGCCATTTGCTCCCAGCCTGCTCAACAGGGCAGGTGAATCACACCACCACCATCACCACTGCCGCCGCCGGCGGTATCCAGGAGCATCGGCACGATGCCTGCTGTGGCTTTCCAGACATGGCTCGGGATGTAGACCACCCCCGGTCCTGTTCCCCCTCGCCACCCTTCTTCGTGGTCGATATGTGAAGGTTATATACCCGCGCCGATCCGGACGTCTGCCAGGCGCGCCCAGCGACAAGCTTCCGACACATCAGTCCCTGTGCCTAGTGCTGCGCGAAGCCCGTCTGTACGCTGCCGGCAGCCAGTGACTGCGGCTTCCCAATGCCAGGCATCAACCAGCTGCCTCCCGGTGCCGAGGGCGCGGCTGCTTTGTCCTTGACCTACGCGTCCATCAGTTGGATCTGCAGCGCCCTGTTCATATACGTCGCTCGTATCTACCGAGAGGGACTGTCATGTGAGTAGCGTCCTCGTCCGGAATCCCCCCCCGCCTCACCGACTTACGCCCGCCCACGGCCCCCAGACCTCTCCATCCTCGCCTACTTCACCCTACTGAGCAACACGGCCTCCATCATCCAGCAAGGGCATGACGTAACGTGGTATGAAGATGTAGTCACCGAGCAGTTTGAGCGCCGGGTTTCGTACCACGTCAACGCCGAGAGTGCCATTGCCAATGGATCGGTCGGGATAGATCTTGTTCTGTATTATATCCGTGTGTGGCCTCTGCTTCCCTCGAGGCTCCCCACTGACTCCCATCTCCTTCGCCAGAGTACTATTCGTACAGCGTCGAGGCCATGCTGGTCATGTTCTGGTGAGTTGAACCCGCAGGGCATCATCCCTTTGGGGCTTGTCAGCGCCGCACACACATGACGAGGCTAACGTGCTCTACAGGGCTGGAGAGTTGGCTCAGACTGTATATGATCTCCGCGGAAAGAACAGTCTGAAGACACTCCTGCGCCGCATCAACTTGGCCGGAAAATGGATATCGATCCTGTTTCCTCTGATGACCATCCTATTTCTCCGAGTTCCTGCCATCCAGAAGCAATTCATAATCTTCATCCTGGTCGCCGACCTGCCCTGTACGCCGCACCCCCCACCCACCCCCCAAGACGCACCCGGGTAGCACACTGACCGGCAAATCTCTCGGCAGTGATGATTAGCCTGGCTGTGGGAAGTACCACCGTTATCGCCATCCTGGTGCGCTACATAACCACTCGCAAGAAGTTATCCAACTGGCCAGCGGAAGGATCAGGCGCGACCGCAGCGACCCAGGGCACCGGCACGCAAAGCACGGCGACGCAGAGCAGCACAGGTAAAGGATCGGTGAAGAAGCAGGGCCTGTACGACCGGTGGCTCATGGTCCGGTTCACGTGCGCCTTTGTCGTCCTTGGGTAAGTCCATGTGCAACCAGCGCCACCGCGCGGCGCGCGTGGCCGACGAGAACCCACGGCTCACAATGAAGTAGTATGTTCGAGGTTACCAACACACTCTTCCAACTGCAGTCCATGGGCAACAACGAAAGGGACATGCAAGCCACGGAGCCCGACCTGAGCGTCGAGCGCGCGCGGTCTACCATGTTCTTCTACATGCCGGGCGTGTCGCCGGGCATCTTCGTGTTTCTCGTTTTTGGGACGACGGCCGGTTGCCGGAAGGCCCTGTATGACCTCGTCGTACCGAAGAGATGGCAGGGCCGGCTCGGGGGGGGCTGCGGCTGCATGTTTTGGTGGCGTGGAAGACGAAAAGCGGCCGACCGGCCGCCGTCGGGCGACGTGGAAAACCTCTTTACGGCATGCGACGAGATCGAGATCGAGAGATCCACGACGCCCAAGGACTTTAATGAGCCGCATGTCGATCTCTGGAAGCCCTTGCCGGTGGCCCCACCTCTATCGCGGTATAACGAGTCCTTCAAGGCAAGTCGGGCGGGCGGGCGGAGGCCCAGCGTGAAATTGGCGACCAGCAAGGCAGGGGAGGACACCGAGACGATCCAGTTGCGCTCCCTCTCATCCCTGGGTTCAGGCCATGACGAATACTACCAGGTGCAACCGGAACAGAGTGACGACTCAGGGCCCATCTTGCCCATTATGAGAAGCGACGCAACAAGAGGCACTATTTGTGTCGCGTCGTCGCCTGCGTCGTTGCCGGGCCACAGCACGAGAGGGCCGCTATGGTCGAGAGCGAGGCCGGACTGTGTATTGGAGCGTGCGCATGTGATACCCCTAAGGCATGGACGGACGGAGTACGGGCACTGAGACATGGGCGTGGTCAAGACGGCTGGCATTGGCGGGTAGCTCGGGCTTCTTGGCTTTCTTCCCTTCTTCATTCCACGGAGCGGCTCGTCCCCGTGTTCCATGCGATGGTGAGCGTCTCAGTGGAATCGCATACCTCGGGACCCAGTTGACAAGGACCACTGCACGTGCATGGCTTCATCATAGACCTACCCGGCACAGTCCGATACTCCCAACATACTCGGTGATGCCGACCTGGCTTGCCAGATAGCCAGCTTGTGGCTGCCGAAGACGCATCGAGTCCGGCCTTCTTGCTCCTTGGGGGGGGGAGGGCATTGCGCATATAAGCTACAGGCACGTTGGTGTGCTGCCCTTGAAGGATCTCGGGGTCACATTGTCCCGCAAGTCGCGCGCTTTTCGCCAGGGGCGTGAGATGGTACGAGGCTGGGACGATGCAGACACGGGGCTTTCTAAGCGGCTCACGCATGTGCCGAGCTGTGTTGGGGAAAGCTTTTTGTGGCACGAAAAGGTGTGAGAAGGAAGACAACTGAGGCTCCGCGGAGATGGTCAACTACCACGATAATACTCGGAAGCCGCGGTGGGCAGGTGTGGGCCTGTGCGCCGGCGCCTGCAACGAATGGCAGAGCGGCAATGCAACGCTGCGTATGGCCGGTGGTCTGAGGATTGGTCATCCCGACTCCTGTCTGTTACTGAGTTGACGAATTCCTCTTCTTCGCGCCCGTCATGCTGACAGCCCGCTCTGTCAGGATGGGTGTTTCCGGGGTCCCGACCCGTGATGCTTTGGACCAGCCGGAGACTCGCGCGCAGAACGGTGAAGGCTCGGCTTAACAACCTCGTCCGGGGGCTATATAAGGCATTCGCCTGGGGAGGGGGCTCGGCGGTGTCTCTGCGCTCGCCAACAGTCGGCCTCATACCTGTCTTTTTTTTTTTTTTTTTTTGATACGTCCGTCACCATGGCTGCCTCGTCCAAGCCTGTCTTGGCGCGCCTGACGCCAGCCCAGATCGCCATCGTCAAGTCGACGGCGCCTCTTCTCAAGGAGCACGGCGTTGACATCACGAGCCTCTTCTACAGAAACATGATCGACGCCCACCCGGAGCTGAACGACATGTTTAACCGTACCAGTCAAGTCACGGGAGCCCAGCCCCGCGCGCTGGCCGGTGCTGTCTTTGCCTACGCCAGCTACGTCGACGACCTTGGAAAACTGTCCGACGTCGTTGCCAAGATCGCCCACAAACACGCGAGCTTGATGGTGCAGCCTGACCAGTACCCGATCGTTGGAAAGTACCTCATTGAGGCCGTCGCCGCCGTGCTCGGCGAAGCCGTGACCCCCGAGGTGGCCGAAGCCTGGACCGCGGCGTACGGGGCCCTGGCCGACATCTTCATCAGCACTGAGAAGCAGCTGTATACGTCCTGGGGCGAATGGACTGACTGGCGGCGCTTCAAGATTCGGAATAAGGTCGCCGAGTCCAGCGAGATCACCAGCTTCTACTTGGCCGCCGAGGACGGCAGGCCCCTGCCGCCCTTCCAGCCCGGACAGTACACCAGCCTGCGCATCTTTGTCCCCGAGATGGGTTGTATGCAGCCGCGCCAATACTCAATGAGCGATGCGCCCAGCAGCGACTGCTACCGCATTAGCGTTAAGAAGGAGGCCGGCAAGGGGAGCGGCATCAAAGGCTTGATATCCAATCTGCTGCATGACAAATTCAACGAGGGCGATGTTGTCGAGATCACTCACCCAACGGGCCCCTTCGCCATGGACCCCGACGACAAGGACACGAGCCCCGTGGTGCTCATCTCGGCCGGGGTGGGCATCACGCCCATGGTGTCCATTCTCAACAGCCTCGTGGCCGCCGGGTCAACTCGACCCATCTCCTGGCTGCACGGTGCGCACAGTACCGAGGTACAGGCATTCGCCGGCCACGTCAAGCGTGTGACGGCCGCTCACCCGAGCATCCAAACCACCGTCTTTAAGACAGAAGTCAAGCAAAGCGACGTGGAGGGTGCCGATTACCATTTCGTCGGACGCATGGATCTGCGCAAGGTCGATCAAACGCGGCACTTGTTCCTGGACAGTGCCAGAACCAACTACTATGTCTGCGGGCCTACCTCCTTCATGTATGATGTGAGGAACTTCCTTGTCCAGGCCGGTGTCAGCAGGGGAAGGATCCACCAGGAGAATTTCGGCACCGGCGACAGCGAATGAAGCGGGCGGGGCCAATGTCGGATGGACGGAGTTTTGGTTTACCTCTGGCGTTCGGGTGACATAGCAAGCTTGCGGATACCACAATAGAAAGCCTTCTCTGCTTCATCCTACGGCAGCTGCCTGGGGCGGCGCGTGCGGCCCGCCCTGAACGATGGTCCATCCCGAGGACGCGGGAACCCTCTCAGGGCAGTGAATGCGTCACACCCGTCTTGTCTTAACTCCACCCGACGGCAGACTGGGAACCTCGCGAACCCCCCGGTCCCGAGCCGGGCCGCTGCAGGTGGAGAAGATGGAGGTGGCGGGACCCATCCCCGAGATCTGGACGCTCCCCTAAGCCGCCCTCGAGAGCCGGCGAGGCTGCAGCGGCCGATGTGTAACCACGCTCCTTCCCTCGCCCATTCGTCCCCTACTTGCACCGCCATATCTGCGGTAAAAACCGGCCGTGTCGTCGGCCACGGGGCGAGGCGACGTCCTTGGCGCGCGTGCATGTCCACATCAGCACACCAACAACGGCCGCCCAAGGCTGACAAGCGGCGCCGCCTATCAGCGCTCTACAGCCGTATCGGGACAAATCAGACTGAAGGGTCTTGAGGCCCGTTGAGGAGGCGCCTCGGCGCCAATGCTACGCCCGTACGCTCGAGACGCAACCAGCGATGTGAGGCGTGTGGCGGTGGAGCGGGGAATGTGCGAAAACCATGAAAATATAAGGGCTACGATTAGGTGAAAGCAACCACGTCCGCTGTTTAACATTTGCCCCAAGGGTTCCTTGATGCTATCCGGGCGCCCCCAACGCTCACGTGTTGAAGCAAGGGAGGCTGCAGGCGCCGCCTCACCGACAGGGCGCCCTGCAAACACAAACGCCAACACCGGCGAGGCGGTTGCGGGCGCCCAAGCACCAGCATCACGAGGACCACGCGTAGGCGGCCATCGGCATCATCGGCGGTAACCCCTGTTCATTCATTCGCCGCTGACCGAAGGAGCGGGAGCTCATGCCCCCATTCCCAACTGTGTGGTCGGGCGTCGTATGGCGCGCATGCACCCAACCGAGCGATTATAACCGAAGTTATGCATCGGCTTCGTAGTCGGTGGCGTCCAATCACACCAACCTTCCCTCGCTAGTGGCCCCATGCTATTGGTTCTGCCGACCCCCTCTTTTCTCCCCTATACTGACGGTTTAGCTATAGATCCGAATCAACAGCAGCTATGTGGCATAGCTACTTTCCCCCGTGCCCACCACGTGAGCAAATGGGACGGGCTATTGTGGCCGCCACGGCGTTGCCGCTCTGCTCTTGCATCCAGCAGGGTATGACCGAAATCGGCTGTGCCGGGGAACACCAGCAGGATCTCAGCCAGACGCCCGCGGCCCAAAGGCGGTTTCAGCGGTGTCGGCTTCAGCATCATTGCGGGCAAGTGCAGCTCCGATGCCCCCGTTTCCAAATGGCATTGCCTCCCTTTGGGGGGCACCATGTCTCGGTGTACGCAAGACATTGGCAGATACACTCTAAATACAGTTGGAAAGCTTGTGGTCGTGTCACTAGGGAGATTGCAGGGCGGGGAACCCGACAGCGTACACAGATAGGGCCCGTCGGTATGTGTTGGATCGGAGGAGACGGGGAAACCTGCTCCCGTCCCCATGCGCAACCCCCTCTTCCTGCTGCAGCGAGCCCGAGACAAGAATGCACCATCCTCCGATGATGCCGCGGACTCCTCCCCATCCCGCTCTTCCTCTCTACCACTCCCGCGCGGGGGGTGCCGAGAAATACACGTGTGATCCCGAGACGGCGATTCAGCTGTGCGCGGCCTTGTGCTCACGCATTGTCAGCTCTGTTAGGCGGTGTGCTTCTCGGGGGCCGAGATGTGGCACGGGTCCGCACGCCCCTATCAAAGCCCTGGCGAAGTAGCAGGTGGCCGGGGGAGCGCCAATGGCCGCTCTTGTGGGACCAGCGTGACCCGGCCTTGCTCTCACCAAAAGCACTATACCTCCTGATGCACAGGAATCGCGCTCAGTTGCATTATCGTATGTGGTGTACCGCCACCATGCCACCCCAACCCATGCCTGGGGGGGGGGGGGGGGCGCATGCAACCGATCCTGCGGGCGAGGTGGCTCAAAGTGTAATTCCGCCAGATCCGTTGCAGCGGACTAAATATCCCTGGGACCAAGGAGGGAGGAACATCGGTATTTCGGATGCCCGCCCCCCATCCGCCTGCCTTTGGCGGTGTACGTGTGCCTCCCGGACGGGGGGACTCCTGTCCCGGCCGAGTGGATGAGAAGGCGGGATGCCCCTTCGGGACCACGCACACAACCGGAGGAACTTACACACATCACCAAGCACTCACAGTGTCGGTATTAGCGTATTCTCAAGGAGGTAATGATTATAGTGTCCGGCAAATTGCCCACAGAAGCTCCCTCTGAGGGTATTGGATGTCGTGTCTTTTAATCAGCGGACCCGCTGACTAAGGTATTCGTTTTTCTTTTCTTCCCCTTTTGGGGTCATCAACCCGATCCAGTAATACCGACGAACTGGACGAAGGAACGAGCTACTTGCCTGTCTATCCGTCCATACAATCCTCTCGAATAGATACCATTGTACTTTGTAGAGGTCTCCCATAGTTCAGGTGACTGTACCACCACCATGCTATAATTAGCGGGATCTGGTGTTCTCCACCCCCCTTCCTCTTCCGATCCAGCACTAGATCGGATCAGGATTTCCAGATCAAGTTCTGAGTCCGGTACTACGCCGTCTCGTTCGACAAAGTGCCTTGATTCTGCGTCATGGGATATTGCAGGCTTGTGTTAGCCGTACAAAGCCACCCGCGATCCCGTCGTTGGGGCAAAGAGCGCATCCTGAACCCATCCTGGATCATGCATTTGCCTGTGGCCACGGAGAGCCTTGGCAATGCCGCAGCATCATATCGCTCCCTGCGTGCTCTCGCAGCTCAATATGTCGGGCTGCACGAGCCCGACGCACGGGGCCGATGACAGGTCACTTCCCGCCATCGGTCTCTTAACATTTGCCCCGGGACATCGGAATTGGCCAACGCGGTTGACGTTCATCGAGTAGTCGGGAGATGCCCCTCCTGGTCTGGTGCCGGGCTGGTGCTACCCCTGACTATCTATAATAGAAAACCCAGAAGCAACTGTTGTCTTTTGAAAGATATCAAACCTATATAAAGATAAACACAAGGTCAAGCGAGATGCCCCCGGGGGGGGGGGGGGGGGGGGGGGGGCAGGGCAATGTGGAATCGGCAGCTTCTATTGCCGAATTCTCCTTGGACAACCCGGCTGGGCCTTGGCAGGGAATAGTAGAGCATTAGGGGGGAGGGGCGGCGGCCGGGAGGGGAAGAAAGAAGAACCAAAATGGCAATTCCAAAACTGCAGAGCTGAAACGAAAGTTTGCAAGTGGCTTGGGCTTGGGCTTGGGCTTGGGCTTGGGCTTGGGAAAAGGGACAGGAAGTTCAAGCCCTGCTGTTTATGTCGGCCGTGAAGTTTACGGCGCAAAGGAAAATGCACCACCTACCCGCTCTTTTCAGCCGTCTACATGCCATGGCAGCACCCATCTCGGACTACGGGCTCCTTGGTAGGGTGGCATGGTGATGACGATCCTTGCCTGCAGTCCGTTCGATGACATGGGGATTGTTTAGGGGGGAATAGATATCGAGCACCCCCTGCTCCCCACGGGTACATAAACGAGGTTATTTCGTCGCACAGCGTATCCAATATCCCAAGCAACCTCAGCTCTTGTCTCACAGCTTTTGCCTATCTTTCTCCCCTAGATTTTCAAGTTCAAGATTGGTCGGGTCCACCCTTCCTACAGGTCCTGTTCACCACGCCGCGTCTGCCTTTGGAGACAGCAGGACGACGTTGCCAGACGCCGCCGTCATGTACAAACAGCGCGAAGGTGCCGAACCCATCGCCATTGTGGGCAGCAGCTGCCGGTTTGCGGGTGGAGCGACGTCGCCTTCGAAGTTCTGGGATCTCCTGAGCAGCCCGTCGGACCTATCCAGAGAAGTACCGGGTGATCGGTTCCATGCCAAGGCCTTTTACCACGCGGACGGCGAACACCACGGAACGACCAACTCGACGCATGGGTATTGGCTGGATCAGGACCACCGCGTCTTCGACGCCGGGTTCTTCAACATTACGCCCCGGGAGGCCGAGGCCGTCGACCCCCAGCAGCGGCTCCTCCTGGAAGTCGTGTACGAAGCCATGGAGGCCGCTGGGTACACGCTGGGGGGGCTGAGCGGCGCCGACGTGGGCGTATTCGCGGGCGTCATGACGGCCGACTACGACACGCTGTCGCAGCGCGACGAGCTGACGACCAGCCCGTACTACGCCACGGGCAATGCGCGCTCCATCATGGCCAACCGCGTCTCGTACTTCCTCAACGTCCGGGGGCCGTCCATGACCATCGACACGGCGTGCAGCTCCTCGCTCGTGGCGCTGCACCAGGCGGTCCTCAGCCTGCGCGCGGGCGAGACCACGCGGGCGTGCGTGGCCGGCGTGAACCTGATGCTGGCGCCGGAGCAGTTCATCGTCGAGTCGAGCCTGCACATGCTCAGCCCGACGGGCCGCTGCCGCATGTGGGATGCCGACGCCGACGGCTACGCGCGCGGCGAGGGCGTCGCCGCGCTCTTCCTCAAGCCCCTGGCGGCGGCCGTCGCCGACGGCGACCCCATCGAGGCCGTCATCCGCGAGACGGGCGTCAACTCGGACGGCCGGACGCCGGGCATCACCATGCCCAGCGCCGAGGCCCAGGCGGCGCTGATCGCGACGACGTACCGGCGGGCCGGGCTGGACCCGCGCGACCCGCGCGATCGCTGCCAGTACTTCGAGGCCCACGGCACGGGGACCAAGGTGAGAGAGACCCGGCCCTCCTCGGTGTTCGGCTTGCCGCGCGGCCCCCACGGCGCCCCAGGGGCCAAGCGCGGCCAGGCAGGGCATGCTGACTAGACCAACCCGCAGGCGGGCGATCCCGTGGAGGCGGCGGCGATCCACGAGGCCTTCTTCGGCGGGCGAGACGGGGGCGGGCCGCCGACACGCGACGGCTCGACGGCCGAGGGCCGGCTCCTGGTCGGGTCGGTCAAGACGGTACGTACGAGAGGGCGGGGCCGGCCCGAACGACACGCTTGTGCTCACGTGCCGTGATGAAAACAGGTGGTGGGCCACACGGAAGGCGCGGCCGGGCTGGCGGGCCTGCTCAAGGTGGTGCAGGCCATCAAGCACGGCCGCGTGCCAGCCAACCTGCACTTCGCCCGCTTGAGCCCGGCCGTCGAGCCCTTCTATCGCCCGCATCTCCACGTGCCCACGACGTCGGTGCCGTGGCCCGAGCCGCCCGCGGGCCGCCCGCGGCGCGCCAGCGTGAACTGCTTCGGCTTCGGCGGCACCAACGCCCACGCCATCGTCGAGTCGCATGACCGTCGCCATGGCCGCGCGCCGCGGGGCCGGCGGCGCCGCGACGCCCAGCTGCCGCCGCCCTGCCTCCCGCTCCTGGTGTCGGCTGCCTCGCCCACGTCCTTGCGCGCCGTGCTCCGCCAGTGGCGCCACTATCTCGCGGGCCACCCCGACACCGAGCTGGACGAGCTGGCCTGGAACCTCGCTGCGCGGCGCACCGCCCTGCCGTGCCGCCTCGCCCTGTCCGCCTCCTCGCGCGCCCAGGCCATCGCCGCCATGGCCTCGGCCGCGGACGACATGGCCCGGGGCAGCAGCGCGGGCGGCCACCGTGCCCCTTCCGCCCGCCCGGGGCCCCGCCTCCTCGCCGTCTTCACCGGCCAGGGCGCCCAGTGGCCCACCATGTCGAGCGCGCTGATGAGGGCCCACCCCGTCTACCGCCAGACCGTCCGCGCCCTCGACGCCGTGCTGGGCGCCTGCCCTGACCCGCCAGCGTGGACGCTGGAGCGTCAGCTCCTCGCCGCTCCTGAAGCCTCCCGCGTCCACGAGGCCGCCGTATCGCAGCCCCTGTGCACGGCCCTGCAGATCGGCCTGTGCGACGTCTTGAGGGCCGCGCAGCTCCGCTTCCATACTGTCGTCGGCCATTCGTCGGGGGAGATTGCCGCCGCCTACGCCGCCGGCCGACTGACCGCGCGGGATGCCATTCTGATCGCGTATTACCGCGGTCTGTACGCCCATCTCGCCGGCGGCGTCGACGGCGAGAGGGGCGGCATGCTGGCCGCCGGCCTGTCGGAAAGCGAGGCGCTGGCCTTCTGCCGACACCCAGCTTTCCGCGGTAGGCTTTGTGTTGCGGCTGCCAATGCGCCGTCGGGCGTGACCCTCTCGGGCGACCGTGATATGGTCCACCGGGCGCGAGACATGCTCATCGAGCAGAACAAGTTTGCCCGGCTGCTCCTTGTCGATACAGCCTACCACTCTCCCCACATGACCCGATCCGCTGCCGCCTATGTCCGGGCTTTGCGGAGCTGTGCCATCGACCCCCAGCCGGGCGGCAACCAAGTGAACTGGGTATCGAGTGTCTCCGGCATCGCCCAGACGAGAGAGAAGGATGTCGGTGCCGGCTACTGGAGAGACAATATGGTCCAAACGGTGCACTTCCAAGACGCCATTGAAACCGCCATCGAAGAATTTGGTCCCTTTGATTGCGCCGTTGAACTCGGTCCCCATCCGGCGCTTAAGGGGCCAGTCAGCCAAACGACCAAAGCGTTCCTGGGCAGCCCCATCCCCTACTCCGGGGTTTTGGAGAGGTCTGTCGATGACCAGCGAGCCTTGTCCGACTTTTTGGGTTTCATGTGGGCGCAGTACGGTCCTGCCTCGGTGGATATGTGCCGCTATATTGAGCTGACGGCGACCCGTTCGCTGTCCGCCTCTCGATTGCTTGACATGCCTTCCTATCCTTGGGACCATTCTCAGGCTCACTATCGAGAATCTCGCTTATCCCGGAAATACCACCTCAAGACAGAGGCACCCCATGAGCTGCTTGGTGTCAGGACGCGCGATGACAATGACTTCGAGCTTCGGTGGCGCAACGTCCTGAAGCCGGGTACAGTCCCTTGGATACAGCATCACACTTTCCAGGGGGAACATTTATTGCCGGCTTCGGCGTATTGCGTCATGGTCCTAGACGCGACGAAAGCCCTGCTTGCCGAGCGGACAGCCTCGGTCGTGGAGATAGAGGCGATGGACATCCTGAACGGCATCAATATAGAACCCGGCTCTTCAGGAACAGAAGTGTTATTTTCCCTGCGAGTTAACACACCGCCAAGGGACTGGCAAATGTTGTCGGTGCTGGAGGCAGACTTCATCTTGTCTTCGTGTCCCTCCAATGGAACCCGGAGCATGAGGAAGAACATGACCGGCAGCGTGCGGGCTTACCTCGGTGAAGGCAACGCCGAAGCCCTGCCACGCCGGCAGTCAAATTTGTCAGAGACGCGAGCGGAGAACCCAGAGGCTTTTTACAGGATGATGGACCAGACCGGGCTCGTTTACACCGGGCCGTTCCGTGCCATACGCTCGATTCGACGCCGAGCCAACTTCTCGTCGACTACGTTGCAACGGCGCCATGCCCAAGATACGACGTCGTTGCTCGTCAGCCCGGCGACACTGGATAGCTGTTTTCAATCGGCATTTCTGTCTTATGCATCGCCAGGAGACGGGTAGGAACCACCAGCTATAAGATTGGGGGGGAGGGAATGCATTCACTGACTTCTCCCAGGTCCCTCTGGACATCCTTCCTTCCAACCCGCATCGAGCGAGTCCGATTCAACCTGGCTGCTTATAAAGCCACCCCCAATTCAGGTTCTGACACTTCCCTCACCGTCGACACCAAACTTGTCAATGTGTCACCCGCATCCACTATATCAAAAGCGACATTCACGGCGGATATCGGAATCTTCAATAACGATGGGCAAACCGAGATCCAGATCGAAGGGCTGTCAGTAACGGCAATCGCTCATACCCGCGCCGAGGATGACTACGAGCTCTACCTGCACACCGTCATGGACGTCGATCCGACAGATGAGATTGTACGGCCAGCCGACGACATTCAGGCCACCGTTGACCCCATGCTTATTGAAAGCCTCAACAGAGTGGTCGCTTTTTTCAGTCCCGGCTGCCACCCTGCGTCTTTCAGACTGGGAGGCGACGATACGACCGAGAGCATTTGCCAGTTCATTAACGGCTCGCCGTACAAGAGCTGCCTTAGTGTCGTCCGGGACTTCGGTCAAGCCTGCCCGACTGTGATACCCAACGTCCTCCCATCCATCGTGGAAGCCGCCCATCACGAGATCTGCAGCAACAAACATGCAGTTCGCATTGTGCAACAGCTAGCTCATCGCTTTCCACGTATGGAAGTCCTTAGTTTGGTGGACGCCGAATCCTTCACCGACGAGTTGATAAGAGAGTATCGCAAGACGTCATTTTCATCTCTGATTATTGGGTTGAGCTCACAACCCAATGAAGAGGCTGTTACGAAGCGGTCGCCAAAGGTCCTTCACAGATTCATCGACGTGAACAAGGCCATAGGCCCTCAACTTGACTCGGAAAAGTCCCTGGACTTGGTCGTCGTCTCTTCCTCTTTTCTCGAAGCGCAATTTCCAGTGGTTGCATTGAAGAACATTAAGGCGTCAATGAGTGATGGCGGATTTTTGGTACTCGTCCATTCAACGTTCGGCAACCGGAAATGGCCATCTTGCTATACTAATGACCCTGGTCCAAACACACCTGGTCCGGTTCCCTTGACGGAATGGCCAAACATCTTGGAATCGTGTGGCTACACTGCCGAGGCCCGATACTCTGACCAGCGCGATACATCCGGGTTCGCGATCCATATTCGACGGGCCGTTTCGTTGGCAACACTCTCTCGTTGGAATAAAGAGAACGTTGAAGTTCTAATCATTGGTGGCACTGAAGAAAGAAACATGCGTATCAGTCAAGACGTGCAGAGCCAGTCGATCTTGGCGGGCTACTCGGTGGTGCCACGCTCAACCCTTGAAGAAGTCAGCGCGGTAGATATGAGCTCCTGCACCACAGTCGTCATGCTCGCCGATCTTGACCAACCCTTGATTACCAACATGACAGATACATGGCTTCAGAAACTCAGAGAGCTCCTCCGCCCAGGTATGAAAGTACTGTGGGTTGTGCAGGGGGGGCGAGCTGACAACCCACACCACAGCGCCACGTTCGGCTTCGCTCGCACGCTTGTTGCCGAGGTCCCCAGCTTGCGTTTACAGTTATTGGACTTGGAATCTCTCCAAGATGCCGCTCGTCTGGTGTCTCGCTACACCTCGCGGCTGATCGAGGAGAGCCCGGGTCCCCCGGGCTCGTTGCACACCATGGAGCCCGAGATACATGTATATGACGGCCGGTGCCTCATACCCCGAGTGGTTCCTTTGAAAGCATCCAACGACCGGTTGAATTCGATCAGGAGGGTCGTCTACAGCCCACTCAACACCCTACGGACATGCGTGGAAGTCATTCCCACTGGAGAAGCGGAGTTCGGGCCATTGGCATTCAAAGTAAAACCTTGTGGCCTCAAAATAACCCGAACTACTCTCCCCAGCACCTACTTACTTCGGGTTTCGCTCAGCTCCCAGGTATTTCTACCCTTGGACAGCCCCCTCTACGTTTGCTTGGGCGCGGACATGGTGTCTGGAGCTAGCATGGTGGCATATTCAACGACAAATGCGTCATATATCACGGTACCCAGTTCAGCGGCATCGACTGTACCTAGTACCATCACAAACGAGATCGGGTTCTTAAGGCTCCTGGTACGTCTTGTATCTGCATTGGCGCTCAGAAAGTGTGCACCTACGCAGCCTGTCGTTCTGGTCGGACCGGACGAAGCTTTCCGAGAGTGTGTTGTTGAGGTCTTCAAAGGGGTCGAGGTCACAAGCTGCCTCGTAGGCTCGGGGTACGAGAGTCAAGTGGGACGTGGCTCGCAATTCGTCCATGTGCGAGCTACCGATGCGCAGATCAAGGCCATTTGCCCCCCAGGAGGCGCAACTTTGTGCAATCTTCTACCGAGAGGACACGAGCTCTCGAAACGATTGGCAGACTTGGTCCCGCGAAACTCGGCGTACCTGGCACAAAACACCACCAGTGGTTTGCAGCGTGCATTGTCGGTGGGTGTGGGCGGCTTTTGGCACACGGCTGTTGGCATGGCAGAACGGCGGATATTATCGACACATGGTACGTCGGCCCTTTCCAGAGGAGAGTGCTGTTCTCTGCCGGAATTCCTGGATAGGAAAAGGGCCCCGTCCTGCTTTGAGATGATAGACTGGGGGGCTAAGCGAGAGGTACACCAGTTGGTCAAGCCGATAGCTGGCCGCGTCTCCTTTGGGGGAGACAAGACTTATGTTCTCTTTGGGATGACAAGCGACCTTGGCCAAAGCCTGTCCCGCCTCTTGATGGAACATGGCGCCCGCCACATCGTCTTGGCGAGCCGTAATGCCGACACTTCGCCACGATGGTGCGAGGAGGTCGCGATAACGCATGGGGCGAAAGTACGGGTGGAGCGACTGGACATCACCAAGCGAGCAGATGTTTGCGCGTTTGCACGAAAACTTGCCGAGTCGATGCCCCCGGTTGCTGGCGTCGTGAACGGTGCCAACGTACTGGAAGACAGCGTTTTTGCGCAGATGACGGCCGATCGGTTCCAACGCGTTCTTGCGCCCAAGGTTCGCGGGTCCCAGAATCTCGATGATGCCTTCGCCGAGGTGCATCTCGACTTCTTCATCATGACGTCGTCGTTTGCCGCCATCGGTGGACACCCAGGCCAATCCAGCTATGCCGCCGCCAACATGTACATGAACGGACTGGCGGCCAATCGGCGCCGACGGGGTCTTGCCGGCTCTGTGCTGAACATTGGCGTCATCTATGGGCTGGGCTTGCTGCACCGCGAGAAGAATGAGCTCTACGCCGGGCTCGAGAGGGAAGGCTACCCGCCCGTATCGGAGCGCGATCTCCACCACATGTTCCTCGAAGCCGTCGCTGCCGGCCGGCCGGGCCAGCCCGGTCAGCCTGTCGATATCACGACGGGCCTGCGGCGTTTCCGCCGGTCCGCCCCCAACCCCCTGCACTGGCACTTGGACCCGCGCTTCAGTCACTTCGCCCTCGACGGCGACGACGGAGGGCCCGCCGCCGCGGTGCTGCCGTCGGACCGGAACCTGGTGGACCAGCTGGACGACCTGACGGAGCCCGCCGCCGCGGCCGAGGCCATCATGGCGCCCTTTCTGCAGCGGCTCGAGGCTCTGCTGCAGCTGCCCCGCGCCGACATCGACAGGCACCGCGGCATCGCCGAGCTGGGCATTGACTCTCTGATTGCCGTCGAAATACGTAATTGGTTCTGGCATGCGCTCGGCCGGGACGTCGCCGTGCTCAAAATCCTGGCCGCCGAGAGCCTTGATCGGCGTACGTGTCACCGCCCCATTTCCCCTCCCCCCCTTTTTTTTCTTTTCCAACCCCTTGGCTCTGCCGCTCGCGGCGCCAGCCCGGACATGAACTGACAAAAAAAAAACCACCCCTACCAGTGTGTCTCGCTGTCGCCGAACACGTCGTGTCCGAGCGTCTGCCGACCTCGATGGAGTCCTCGCAGCTCCTCGAGACCCCCGCCACGTCGGCATCGCCTTCGGAAGCAGGCCACGCCAGCACGGGGGAGACTTTGGACGTGAATGCCGTGGAAACAGCCCTTCTGAATTGATACGCCGCTCCGACGCTTTTGGCGGTCGGGGGAGAGAGGCTTGGTGGCGTTGGACTTGGATAAGAATCCCGTGTTCCTTTGGTTGACGGGGGGGCGGGGGCTTCATTAACTAATCGATGCTTGGGATGGCGGCTATGTTTGGTCGTGTCACATTGTGTAATGAGCTATGCAGATTCTTCTAGTGTCCATACGGGCTTACCCAACCACGCTCGGAACTGGGCCTCGTGGAAACGTGAAACAAAAGCGCGAGACAATCGCGACCAAATCATGTCGTTTATTCCTCCTTGGTCCATAGGATGGCCTCAAAGTCGCAAAGGCTCTGGAATGAAGGGCCGTGGCCGTGAAGTGAACCCCAAACGCCCGGCCTGGTCCAAATCATAAAGTACTGCCCGTATGCTGCTTGAGAAAACGTAGGCTCCAGTCTACCGAAACAGCAGCGCCCACTCCAGACGGCAATCTTCCCCGTTGCCGTTACTCTAACCCCCTAAATCGCCTGTTGAACTCCTCCACGGCGACGGCCACCATGCGGTACAGGAAAGCACGGCCGCTCTCCTCGCCGACGGGGATGAAGGGCCCATTCTGCCCACCCCGGAGCACAATGCTCATGCCCGTACGCTCCTTGGCAATCGTCTGGACGTCCTTAAGAGGCACATCCCACTCGGTAGTCAGACGGCGGCTCCTAATCAGCAGGATGCGGCTGTAGGTAACCATGACGACCATGTCCTCGCGCGGCAGCTCCAGGTGCGCAATGTACTCCTCGTTGAAGTACTTGCCGTTGTCGACCTGCTTGAGCCAGAACTGGCCGAGGGATTCGCGTTGGTTGTAGGGGCGCACGATGCCGTCCGAAGGAATGAAGCGCGTCAGGCGCACCCGGTCGAGCTCGGAGCCGTCGAAAACGGTCGTCGTGTTGCGAATGCCCTCGGAGACATTGGAGGCCATGTCGAAGAAGCCGACGGCCGGCTTCGTCACCAGACCGACGCCGCCCTTGACCATGCCCTTGAAGAAGCCGGCGGCGCCCTCTTGCTCGGCGCCCTCGAGCGGCTTCTTGACAAACCCGCCGGCGCCCGACGCAACCGATGTGAAGAACGAGTTGGCCCCCGCCGTGATGCCGTACAGGGCATGCTTGGGCCGGTTCCGAGAGCGCGTGATGCGACGGCGGTCCTGGAACTGCTTGTCCAAGGTAGCCGCCGCCAATCCCTTTCCAAAGCTGCCCGTGATCTTGGAGAACGAGTCGGAGAAGCCGTAGACCGACTTCTTTACAAAGCTTGCAGCGCCTTTGGCAATACCCAGGCCGAGATCTTCGGGCTTATCGGACATGATAAGACCCTGGTACGGCTCGTAGAAGACATCCGTTATACCACTGCTGATGTTGTTGAAGAGGCCGACAGGATTGCCCAGGAAATCAGCGCTGCCAATGATCTTGTGGATCTGGTAGATGACCTCCTGGCTGTAATGGTTCGAGAGGTTCTGTACGAGGACCGGCACCGAAACCCGCGCATTCTCCAGCAGGAGCGCGTTCAGCCGGATTGGCGCATCGTTGACGTTTCCAATAGCCATGGTCATGGCGTTGATGAAGAACATGACAGGGTTCCGGGACGACGTCTTGTCCTCGACGTTGACCCGCTCCGTCCGCATGAAAGAGAGATCGAGCTGCATGGGCTGGATATTGAGCACCTCGAAGTAGATGTCCTGGCCCGACTGTTCCTGCTTGGGCTCGGGAAGATCCAGGCTCTCGTCGCACAACTTGCCCTCGTGTGCTTCCGTCCACGCGGCGCCTGGTACCTTGGTGAAGTCCAGGACAGCATAGATGAAGTCTTCGTCCAGCTCAATCGTCATTTGCTGCAGTAGTACCGTGGCGTACTTGACGTACAAGACGCCGTAATCGTCGTTCTTGACCCGCGTGACCTGAGCGTGGAGAGAGGGGTGCATCTCGGTCTCCTGCGCTTGTTTGGGCACCACGCTGGGGTAGAGAACCATGGGGAACAGGCCACCGTACAGCTGGTTGTCGATCTGGATCCATTTGACGGACGTGCTGATGGTCTGGTAGAGCGCCGACTCCTTGTAGCTGAGGAGTACATTCCGGAACGTGATATATGCAAGCTCCTTCAAGGAATTGTTGATGAGGGAGATACCAATGCCGGAGAGCTTAAGCTGGGCCTGGAAGGTTGTCCCCGAGTTGAGATCCTTGACCTCGAAGCCACCAGTGCCGCTGGTGCTCAATCCCGTGCCAGTCCGCTGTCGGTACAAGCTCTTGCTTGGCTTGAAGTTTGATAAGATCAGAGTCTGCGTGGGACCATCGGCGGCAACGTTGATGTCAATAATCTTTTGCCCGCCCGAGCTGCTCACAAACTTCATTGGTATCAGATTGCCAATCTCGGCCAGCTTGACATGTCGCTCCTTGCCAAATGCGGTGATGACGATTTCCTTGTGCTTCGCAGCAGGGAAGTCCCAAGCGTATGGCATGATGCTACGAGGGGGCAGTCGGTACTTTATGGGCCGCCAACCGGAGCGGTCCTCGGACCCGTCGTCTTCAACATTGGGATTGGCCTGGAAGAAGACGAATTCGGTATCGCTTTCGTTTCTCATCGAGTACGGCCATGCCTTCGTCTCCATGCTGATGTGCAGGAATATCGTGGCATCCTCCATCAAGGTCTCGACGCGGACAAGTTTCTGGCGTTGGCCGGCCTTGGCGATCTTGATATGAGTGGTGCCCAGATCCGAGATGTTGAAAGGTGACGTCCACTGGTTGTCCATGCCCGGATAGCAAAGGGCCAATTGTTTCACTGGCGACCTCTGCAGGGCGTGGAGAGCTTGCAGGGAAGTGGGATTCAGAGTCATGATGTTGGAAGACCCAGGCTCCCTCACGTTGATGTCTTCGCCCAGTTTGTTTTTGACCACGAATCTCGGCGCCAGGGTGACCACCTTGGTCATCTTGTACTTGCCTTCGCCAGCCTGTACTGTGATACCAACATGGTACTCTGCGTTCTTGTTGACAGTCGGCAGGATCACGTCGCTAGTACTGCCGATTGCGTCGAAGGACTGGGGCTTGCTCCATTCGGACTCGCCGACCTTGAGGAGAGCCCGGTTTCTCTGATCGTCGCTCGGGTACGAGAACATGTAGGGGAGGGCCTTGGGTCGCTCCCTGTCCGAGTGATCCATAGTCGGCGATTGACCCGCTGCCCTCTTCGCCTGCTGAAGCGGCTGCTTGGCACGAATGTTGACATCCAGGCCCGTCTTGTTGAGCACGACGTAGGGACTGTAGACTGTGACGGTGAACGCACCACCGCCCTCGGGCACTCGGAAGTAGTGAAGGTGCAGATGGAGTTGAAGACCCTCGGCATCCTTGCAGGTTAGCTTGTTCTCTTTGCGGAAGTCTTCTTGGCCGCCGGGGTTGATGATGGCAAATTCACTGGCTTTGAACACTGTGTCTTGCATGTCAACACTCATCAAGAGCAGGTGTGACAGCTCAACGACATGGACAGGGCTCACGCCGCCTTTCCGAAGAAAGTTGGTCCAGTCCTTTCTAGTATCCTTGTCATAGATTCGATACTTGAAGTCGTAGGGCAGCAGATTCTCAAGCACAATGGGCGGAGAAAGCTTGATCTTCATGTAAGGGTATTTGCTGACTCGATGTCAGCAAAAGCACAGTACCGGTGTGTAACGAAACTTACCCGTTGAGGAAGTGGCCTCGCTCAAAGTTGGTGTTCATCTGGAAATAGAAGGGGTCGTTGTTTTCTCCCTTGCACGTCAAAGTACGCGTCGGTCGCTTCATGAGATCCCTCCACCAGAGGTGTTCTGATGACCAGGCATACCCAAAGCCGGAGTCGGGTCGCACGAGGAGCGATTTGACGAAGCATGCAGCCACGGGCGCTGGTCGGCTCTCACCAGGCGGGATCTTCTCGATCTTAAGCAGATGGCCTTCCTGAGCATCATAGACACCAAGTTCGACGGGAATCTGCGTCTGGTTTTCCACGACCAACGGAGATCTAAGGGTCACGTATTTGACGTTGTCGCTGCCCAGAGTAACCTCGACCAAAAGTCGGTGCAGGGTATCGTCCATCTTCGGCCGCAGACTGTAAAGGTACTCTCCCTCACGGTTGAGCCGGATATTCTGGACCGTGTCGAACCCACTGCCTTCAATCTGCACACTGACGGAGTTGGAGGTATTGCTTTCCGACAGGATGTTCTCGCGCATCTTCTCCCAGTGCTCGAAGCTCCAAGGCGCTTCATCACCGTCCCCGAGCTTGGCCGTGATGTTCTCCGTGTTGCTTTGGTTCCTAGCCTGCACGACGACGTCAAATCCAGTGTAGTTCCTGATCCTGTATGGCGCTTCGGTGCTGCGCGACTTTTCGAGGACATCTTCGTCGCCCGTCAAGAAGTTGAAAGATTTGGACGCAAGGGCAATGGTCGCCGTCGTAACCGTGATCTCAAACGTCTTCTTGGACTGGAGATCGACCGAAAAAAGACCGTCCTGGCCCTTCGCAACTCCAAGACCAACCTGCCATGGCTCGAGAAGCGGCTCCCATGCAGATTTCGCAAAGTTGTAGACGTTGATATACGTGTCGATCGCCGCCTCCGCTTTCAGATTGCTTGACCAGTCGGCTGCCGACGCTGTAAAACTCTTGACGCTCAGGTCCAAGATGGGCAGTTCGTGTAGATCACCTATCAGCACCACGCGTATACCCTCGATCGTGGCCGTCATTTCTTCCTGGCGTTTAGGTCCTTTATTGACATCATAGACCGGTGGTGGCTGCGACTCTTTCCTACCCCTGGTCACAACGGTGCCCCCGGGCTTGGTTGCTTTCGTCCGCTTGGCCAAGGTAGATTGCGCATGCCCACTGGCTGTTCGTTTCTTGAGGTGGTCGGGCCGTAGCTGAGCCACTTTCTTGTCTGAAGCGCTTGGCTGCGGCTTGTCGGAATCTTGGGCGGACATCTCTGAAGCTTTACTGAAGATCTGCAAGACCAACAGAATATCGCGCAGCGACAATCGCAATATCAAAGGCTCAATATCGAGGTGCATGCTGGTCTTGTTCGGCTGCGAGCTGTCCATCGACATTTGGATCGAGAAGTCGTCAAGAACGCGTAGGCGGGAGGACTCAAACTTGTCCATGCGGCAGAGGAACATGCCAACCTTCGAAACCTGGAAAGTTAAAGCATGCTGCTGTGATAGGAGCACCTGCTTGGTGCCCAGAACAATCGCCTCAGAACTCGCACTCAAAGGATTCGCGATCAGAATGACCTGCGCATCCACGACGTTGGCGCGGAAAGATATGCTCATCGCCGAGTCCTTCTTTTTATCGGGGCCCGATGGCGCATCCTGCGGCTTCTGGGGCTTGTTGCCCGTCGTTTCAACTTGCATCGAGTCGGTCTCAGAGCCCTCGGGGGTTTCCTCAAGCTCCTCCTCAATGGCTGCGGGCTCCTTCACCTCCAGGCCCGTGCTGAGGAACTTCTGGATTGCAAAGACATAATCGAGCGCGAAGATGATCCTGGGACTGTCAATGGCTACCACGGCAATCAGGTTTCTGTTCTGGCCTCCAGTCATCGATACCGAGGCCATAAATTGCTGTACGCTCTGGTTTGATGAGGTCATGATCTTGCGGAACTTGTTGGCGTTGCTTTGGCGGCTGTCCTGGATCGTGAAGGACTGAATGACGAACTCGGCTTCCAAGGCACCGTCTGCGAGCACGCGCGTTTTCAGCTTGCTATCGTCGAGAGAGAACTGCGCCAGGCTCGCCGCATCCATATTCCCCACAGGCCGGTCCTCCGGAGCACTGATGAGCTCAAGACCAATCTTGTGCACATTGAAAACCAGGTCCAGTTTGGTCCACGTGTCTTCCCGGGATCCAAGCTCCGGGCCCAGGTTCACCAGCGTGTTGTTAGAATCGCTGGTGGTTGATGTCATCGTCTTGGCCCGCCTAAGGGTTCCCTCGTCCCCCCCCCCCCCCCCCCCCCCCAAAAAAAAAAACCCCCCCCCCCCCCCCCCCACCCCCACACCCACCCCCCCCCCCCCCCCCCCCCCCCCCCCCCCCCCCCCCCCCCCCCCCCCCCCCCCCACCCCCCCCCCACACCCCCCCCCCCCCCCCCCCCCCCCAAAAAACAACCCCCCCCCCCCCCCCCCCCCCCCCCCCCCCCCCCCCCACCCCCCCCCCCCCCCCCCCCCCCCCCCCCCCCCCCCCCCACATCCGTTCGCTTTCTCACCACTCGCTTCTGCTCCTGTAACGCGCAGGGAAATCCAGATCGGGATATGGCGAGCAGTGACTTCATCTGGTATTGGGTAATTTTGAGGTTAATGTCAGTCATGCTGCCCTCAATCTCCATATCGGGGCGCTTCCACCCGGGTTTGTGTTCAGCGTATACGATGTTGAACCCCAAGTCCACATGGTCAATCATCTCAAGCTCCTCGGACTTATCGTTGCCATAGTGGAACAGCGATGTCAGCCTAATGTTTCGGATGCCAGCCGAAAGCTTCATAGCCATGTCAGAGGTCTCCGAATCATCCAGCGGCGCAAATTTGTTCTGCGCGTAGATTTCTCCCAGATAGGCAGTCGTGAGGTCACGCTTTGCCTGACCAGGCATGACGGGGCCCGGGAAAACAATAATGGGCGTGTTCACGATGACATCGAATTTGAATCGGCTGGTGCTCTGTTGCAGCTGTTGGGCCTGAGTGGCAGCTGCTTGCCGTGCAGCATTGTAGATGGCTTGCATTTTCCCAAACTTGACGAGAAACTCGATGATCTTCCTGAATGGCTCTTCTTGGAAGTTGACTTTGATCGAGCCAGCGCGGAGGAAGATGGAAGAGTCATAGCCAGGATAAGCCTTTTCATTGCTGGAGTCGAAGGTCTCGTAGCGGAAATCCGCAAGCTCGTGCCCATGAATCGTGACAAGACGCCGAAGACTGGAGTCTTCCGAAGCGCCAGCATTGATGTCGTCGACCAAGCTTAAATCGCCGAGCTTCGCCCCTATCCTCATTGTCTTGCCGGAAAGGTGGATACCGACATCGGCCTGCTCAAAGGACAGAGTCGCCAGTCGAATGCCATCGTTGTTCAGAATCATTCGAATGGCCTTGAGGTCGATTTTGACACGAATGGACCCCCCTTCGTTCTGAGGAGGGTTCGGGCTAGGCTCAACAATCTCAATCTGGTTGTCGTCTTCGTCATCGTCCTCGTTGGTTATGATTTGCTTCGCCTGCTGTGGGCTGTCATTGCTGGTGAATGTTACCAGTATGAAATCAAGTAACGTCAAAAGAGTCTTTCGCGTGACGACCAGGTTGATCGTGGAGATGGCGACATCCACATTGGTTTCTATCCCTTCGTAGATGGGCATAAACTCGGGCGAGTCCTTCTTGACCTTAACAAACTTGACCTTGACGAGTTCAGTGTGTTCCTTGCGGTCATCAACATCGCCAGAAGAAACAATTGACTTGAACTCAGCAGGGGCGTTGTCCACAAAATCATCGACTGTCACGGAACCAAGTGACACTTCGGCAGCCATGTCGTACGGCCTCATGTAAAACTCGAGGTCAAAATTCTCAGCGATGAGTTCGACCAGGAGGGTGTCCGGTTTTTTGCCATCGGGGTCGCTTTTGTACAGCGAGCCCTGCAGCTTGTCGACGGCGAATTTGAACTCGAAGCTTCTCTGCTGGATTTTGAGTTGTTGGTTGGAGCTTCCGTCTGTCGCATCCTCAAAGGCATCCTCATCGTCATCCATGTCATCCTCAAGAATCACAGCCGACTGCTGCGACATGAACAGGGCGTTGGAGGGTCTGCGTTGGCGCGACTTTTGCGAACGCGCCGAGGCTGTGCTGAGTAGGCGCGGTCTCTTGAACGACTGTCTCTGCTGCTGTTGCGGTGCCTGTGGTGCGTCATCCCCAAACTTCGGGATGGCAACATCAATCAACTTCATGAGACTTTTGTACTTGGTGTCCGAAGCCGCGGCATGGAGGACGGGCATATGACCAGATATCTTCATCTTGGTAAGATTAGGCGCCTTTGGCAAGATAGACATGGCAACGGTGAAATCCAGGTTGATCTTCTCCACAATGTGAAGATGGCGCATCTCGTCTTTGCTGACCAACTGCGACTTGGCCTCGTCGATGGACGGTCCAATCAGCAGCTGTGTGGACGTCAACTTTACCAGGAAGCGATCGTACATGAGTGACTCCAATTGCTTGAAATCTGCATCGGAGTACTGCTGGTTCTGCTTGTCCTGGATCTGCTTCAGCGTGTCCTTGTCGACCAGCTCGCTGTTGACACTGATGTGGCCGGCATCCAAGATCAGACAGGTCGAAGTCTTGGTTGTGATGCTTTGTGGGACAATGATGAGGGGCGCCTGCAAGTCCAGCTTGGCGTTGATGGTCTTGTGCTCTTCGAGGGCGAACTCGAGACCCGCTCGTGTTTGCTGTCGGAGGCCCTCGACAGTGGCACCGGCTGATTCCATCAGTGCAGTGATGGACTCCATATGACGGTCCGGAGGCTTGAAAAAGTCGAAAACTCCAACGACGAAATTGGGATTCCAAATGATCTCCAGGGGTTTCAGCTTGGCCGTAACCGCAAAGTCACCTTGGCCATCGAGAGGATTTTGCTCAACCTGGAGGTCGAAGAAGGTTGCCTGTTCTGTCTCCTCCAGGTCAATGATGGAAAGCCGCTTCTGTTGGCTCAGCTCTGGGGAGTCTTTTACTCTGACGATCTCCTTGAACAGTGAGTCCGGGGTCGTGCCGTCGTTGACTCGGAAACCGCCCAGGCTGACGTCTGCTAAAACCGAATCGAGTCGCTTGATGGCTTTTGCCTTGAAAACATCGAAATGCAAGCTCAGAAGGTCCTTCTTAGAACCATGAGGGTCTTGCCTCAGGGTGAAGCTACCAGTGCTGAGACATGTTTCTACCTGCATCTTCACGGTGTCGCGCGGGGCATCCACGGCCTCTGACAAGGCCTGTTTCTCGTCCCAGTCGATGGCCTCGTAGAGTTCCTGCCGTTGTTCTTCGGTGATCTGAGTGTTCTCGGTCGAGTCAGGGGGGTGGGCAGGCTTGGAACCCCACACCCAGGAGATCCATCCCTGTTGTTCTTCCGGCTTGGGGGGGGCATTCTTGAGAGCCTCGGCGTTCTCTTTCTTGAGCTGGTTGCGAGCGAGCGATCTCCAGAACCGAAGATCCTCGTATCCAAGCTTGGTCTCGAGCTCGTTCATGTCTTCGGTTTCCTGCATGGACAGTTGCTGGTTTGCCTTCTTCTTCTTGAAAAGCTCGATATACCTCTTCCGGTCATCGCGGCGCTCTCGGAAGTAGTCCCACGTCCAGCGGCGGTTACGCTCGTGGATCTTGCCGAGCACGGCGTTGCCAGCAAACTTGAACCAAGCGCGCGGGTCTTCCGTGGGCGAGACACCCTTGGGCTGTAGTTTCTTATACTCTTGATGGCGGATGAAGTAGTGGAAGAGATCCACCATCATCAAGGCGTCACGATACTGGTCATCGTCGAGAACAACGCCGATCTCATCAAATAGGAGATTAGCCTTGAACTTGGGAACATGTACCGCACCCGTCTTGTCCAGCTCGATTTTGGCCTGGCCGCTGACGGGCTTGAGGATGAATTGATGGTTGGCCGTGACTTCGTTATCGCCCTTGCCGATCATGCCTTTGAATTTCTTCATCATCTCGTCGTGTGAGAGCTCATCAGCGTCGTCATTCGGGACCTCGCGTCCAGAGCCCAGCAGCTTCGTGTCAGTATTCCAGTATACAGCCAAAGCCCCGAGCTTGGCCAGCTTGTGGGTGGTCTTGGACGAATTCTGGATGAAGGTGGGCTTCCACTCGCCGTCGGTCGAGACGGCGCTGAACTCCTCGAGCGTGATGCCCAGGGCGAAGGGGTGGCCGGGGGCGGAAATGGAATCCTCGTAGCGCACGTGGATGTTCTTGACTGTCACCTGGAGGTTGTCGACAATCTTAGTGACCAGGCTCTCGGTGAAGCTTTGGCTCTTCTTCTGTTCCTCCTGGCTGAGGCCCTCCTGCGAACGCTCCTTGATGAGCTCAGCCGAATCCAGCTTTTCCATCTTTATGCGCTGCTTCCTGCGCTCCTCCTCGTCCTCATCGTAGGCGGCCTCCTCCTTGGGGGAGGCCAGGAGGAAGACATCCTCGATGAAGACCTTGACGGGGGCGCCACGCAGGTTGGACCACGGTATGACGATGGTCAGCTGGCCAAGATGGCCCTCGACAACGTTGATGGGCAGCTTCAGCTGGTCCAGTGCCTCTTTCCGCAGTTCTAGGTTGTGCAGCTTGACGTCGCCAGACCAGATACCGACTTTCAACTGGGTAGGGTCAAAATTCTTGACGTACATGCCCAGGAAGCGGTTCAGGAGACCGGCAACCAAGCCTTCCAACATGTCGGCGGTATGGTGCCGTAACCCGGGCCGGGACGAGTTCGTAGGTTAGGGCGGGGTGTCGTGGTGCTTCATGGGCAACGAAGGCGGCGGCTTCTGTCGACGATGGGGGTGGTGACCGACGTACGACTCTGGGTAGAAGCCCAGTCGCAGAAGGAGGGGCAAGATGTGCGTTGCGGGTTCCGGCTGGTCTGGGAGGGGTATCGTGGCTGTGGTGTGTCGGAGGCCGCACAGTCGGTGAGCGGGTGAGAGTCGTCGGAAGGCCCGCCTGATGTGGGCCAGGGAACGCGTACGGCGACAGATTTATCGCTTTGCACAAAATAACATGAATAAGCGCCTGTCAAGCCGAAGGACGGGAAAACAGAGAAGAACCTTAGGGAGGGACAGGAGATTATGCGTTGGCGTGGGACGGCCAGGTGGGCAAATTCCCCATCGAAATCGTGCATCTACGTGCTAGTAGCTGGATATGGGAAAGAGCAGTCGTCCGTCGCAGCTCGTCGGGCTGGGCTGGTGACCTCTCTCCAGCTTGCTTGTTAGGCCGCTTCCCCCACTGCGTGCGTGCCTGGGCCTGGTGCTGGCAGTCCCAACCCGGCCTAGTCGTCCGATGCTAAGGTATGTAGATTGCTTTAGTTGTTGCTGGTAAAGGTATCGTCCAAGCAAGACGCACTCGCACCCCACCTGAGCTTGGGGAGTGTATGACGCCAGTCGTCGTCGGTGCCAGGCCAGCCACTCGTGCTGCTCTCCGGCTGTGGCTGGTGTCACCCCAGCCCAGGCCTCCACTAAGGTATGGGAGCCCAACGGAGGTGAAAACGGGACCTGGGCTTGAAGCCTCCCAAGCACGCCTGCACGTTCGTATGGATGGGGGGATAGACTGAGGCTCGGCAGGCCGGGTCCCCCCTCCATTCCACTGCGCACCGACGAGTGGAATGGATGGATGTTTGTGAATGTGTACGTACGATGCCGCCTGCTGTACGACCACAAAGCATCAGCCACGCACCGAGGGGAGGTCCACCAAGGACCTGTGCGGGAGTACATGCATGGGATCCATGCGTGCACGCGCATAAGTATAGTAGGCATTCCCTTCATAACTCAACAGGGACCCCCATCGGCCAGCGATTACTTACGTCACGATGCCCAAGTTCCCTCCAAAGTGCCAGGGGGACGGGCTGTTGGCTGGCTGGCTGGCTGGCTGCCTGCCTGCCTGCCTGCCCTGTTTGCCTTGAGGGTCGACCAACATCCCGAATCTTGGAGATCGATCGATTGACGTAGTTGCAGCTTTCACGAAACAGTCGCGATGCGGGCGCCACTTGTCTGCGAAACCCGCGGCGCGAAGATGCCGCAATGCCGAGAGTGCGCCGGGCGGGACAGCGCAGCCATCGATGATGTAAGTGCGTCGCAGCTATCGACTACGCACCCTATCTCCGGACGTAGAAAGATTGAAAAGGTTCCAATTCCACGACCTAGGGCCCTCATTGCATCGTTATAGTTCGTGATATACAACCCCCCCTCCCCGTTCCTTCTTCGATCGGCTTTGTCTTGGTCCTGTCAACTGCTCGTGCCTCGACTCTTGGAATCCGTCCCAGATCGCACGAAGAGAGAGAGAGAGAGAGAGAAAGAAAGAGGGAGTAGTCGGTCTCTTCTACTTACACCAATACCTCCTGCCCTACGTACATCTTGACGAACCTCGCTGCAACCCCCATCCGCGCCATGTTCCGCGCTACGCGACCTCTGTGGGCGAGCTCCACGCGAGCCCTCGCATCTACGGGCAAGCAATTGCCTATGCGCTCAGCGCATGCCACGGCCCTTCGGACCTCCCGCAAAGCGATTCCCCAAACCGCTCTACTGGTTCACAAGACCCGGTACGCGACGAAGCCACCCCTGGCCCAGAGTCTCACGCCCGAGGAGGAGAAGGCCGCCGGCCAGAAAATCTTGGAGTCTCACCCGGAGAGCGTCTCCACGGAATCCAGCGTGCGCCATGTAGTCGAGCCGTCATCTGCGCAGGATGGCGCGAAGCCCGTGTCAGATGGGCTGGGCCATGATGTGGTGAGTTGGGCTTTCCCCTCCTTCGCCCGACATCACGCATGCCGTGTGCTAATGGCAGGTGTCAGGAAACTGTCAAGCAAACCTTCAGTCTCACGGGGGTTCCCCGCCTTTCGTACATTCTCGGCCTGGCTGGCACAACCCCGTATCTCGCGACATCGACCAGCGTGCTCTACCTGGCCTGGGCCCGAAACACCGAGTGGCCCACTGATTCCTCCCTGCTCAACAACCTCCTGATCCCGCAGGAGATGGCCAACCACTGGCTGGGCGTCGTCGAGCCGATACAGCTTGGCTACGGCGCCGTCATCATCAGTTTCCTGGGCGCCATCCACTGGGGTCTCGAGTTCGCCGAGAAGGTGCCTGACGCTGCGCGGGCGCGGTTCCGGTACGGCCTCGGCGTCGCGGCCTCGGTCGTCGCTTGGCCCACACTGCTTCTGCCCTGGCAATGGGGCCTGACGGCGCAGTGGGCCGCTTTCGTGGGCATGTGGTACGCCGACCGCACCGCCACCATCCGCGGCTGGGCGCCCACGTGGTACGCCACCTACCGATTCGTGCTTACCGCCATTGTTGGCACGGCCATCATGATTAGCTTGATTGGCCGCATGACTTTCGGCGCGTTCGCGCCGGAGTGGACGACGCGCGAGAAGCTTCAGGCCTCGGCCAACGAGGAACCCTACACTGAGAAGTGGCAGAAGCTTGAGGATGAGGAGAAGCGAAAGAGGAAGGAGGAGGAGGAGGAGGAAAAGAAGAAGAAGGAGGAGGAGGAAAAGAAGAAGAAGAAGGAAGAGGAGAAGAGCAAAGGGGGGGCCGACAAGAAAAAAGGGGATAAGGAGGCCGATAAGAAGGAAAAGAAGGAATGAGTCAACTAATTACGGGGTTCTTACCGGAATCCCAGGCCATGAGTCTTCCGACGGGAGCGGCCTGCTTAGTATCTAGCATAGTCAGCCCGGCGTTTTCGGATGCGCTGCTTTATTTGTATGATGGAGAGGCTCCTGGGGTATGGCCTCTAGAATCATCTTCGGTTCCCTTCCGCCTCCTCTTTGGAACGTGCCCGGGCCATAGAAGTGATTGAATGGTATTGAGGCAGTTGATATAATGCCTATATGCGCTTTTCAATATGATCCATCTGTCTAGATACCAGGGATCTGAAGGTCCAGCCCCAGGCGGGTTTCGCACCTCTTACAGCGGATGCCTGTATACATCCCGGTCTATATATTTATATGCACATACCTTCTGTATACCTAGGGCAGCTGGGTCGCCAAGCGCCCTGGACCCCAGACCCATTCTCTGCCGACGGAGTCGGCGGCGAAAACTGCCCAGGCCTATAGTGGACGTTCCCCCGCTTGGCGGCGTGGGCAAAGAGAAAACGCCGTATGACAGGGCCCGTGAGTGTGTGCATTTAGCCACGTCCTCTGCAACCTCTTGGCGAACCATCCGAGGGTCGCGGCCCCAAAATTGCTTGACAGCTGCAGGATAGCCAGGAAATCCAGGGTATTCCTGCCGCATTCCAATCTCCCCGGGAGGCGCTTCACCGCTGCCCGAGGTCTGTTCTGCCTTCGACATCGTGCAATGCATACTCGAGGGTCCGTTTCCGAGGCGCATGCTGGCCGTATCCTCGTGCGACCCAGGCAAAAGACCTTCAGTCTTTGCTGGTAGCTGCACTTGGCTTCGCGTAATCTTCGCTTGTCTCCTGACGATCGGGAGCGAGACCTGCGAGTGACCCGGCCGGCTACCAGTCACCCATACGTCTACCATCCGGGCCACGTGCCTGATGCCCCTTCCTAGAACCTGTAGGAAGATACTGCATAAGAAGGCAGGTTTCTGTACGCCCAGTAGACATTTTATTTTGTAGCCAGCTCATAGACAGCACGAACTCACTCTTGTGGGCCCGTCATGATCCTCTTAGGCCGTTGCCAAAGCTATCCGGGCCTGCTTGCGGCGCGGTGGTTCCTCGGTATCACGGCGGCTGGTCTCTACCCCGGTAAGCTCGAAACGGGCATCTAGTGAGGAAGTGACTGTATTCCTTGGCTTATTCCTAAGTAGGGGTCAACCTCTACCTGGCTTGCTGGGATAAGTCCTCGGAAATCGGACTTCGGTCGGCTCTCTTCTTCTCGGCCGCCGCGCCGGCGGCGGCCATTGCGCTTATGGATGGCATCTCGGGACTACCTGGGTGGGCTTGGATCGTCAGCCTGGAAGGCGCTGGGACTCTTCTGGTCGGTGCTTTCTGCTGGTGGATGATGTTCGTACTGGCCTGGGAACGCGCGTATCCTGTCGCGCGATGACTGCGTCGGCCTTCAACGGCGGCCCATGCTCGACAAGCAGGGCAAGACAGTCTCCGGGTTCGCCCAGCGCCACATATATGCCGCCCTGGGAAACTGGAAGACCTACGGGTATCATGTCTTACTTACATGGGCTGCCTATATTCTCTCCACGCCTTCTTCTTGTTCTTGCCCCCCATTTGGGGTGGCAGGGGCAACAAACGGCCGGGGGTCCATTACGTGTTGTAAGACGAAATGGCCAACCAGGTACTCACAGCCGTGGGCACGCACTGGCGTGGACCCCAGTTGCCGTATCAAACGCACCAATTCATGCAAGCTTGTGTTGGGCCATGGGCTGTGGAGGGGAGGGGACCATCACAACTGTCTGCTCGTCCAAGGCAGTGAAGCCATAGGCAAAAGACCACTGTACGGCGAGGGTGGACGACGAGGCCCATACTAGAAACGCAGGAGGGGCGAAGCGCGAGGGGGCCCCAGTCCTGCCGATTGGCTTATATACTGCTGTCGTCGAGAACATGCCGCCTCCAGTCGGCTCGGGCCAGGTTGCACCACGACAGCCGAGACCGATGCTTCGGACCACAGCTGAATCCATACCAACATGAAAGCATGGCTCGGCTGGCATAGCATGGAGCGCTCGGTGCCCCTCGCAGCCGTGGTCGGCACATGCTCTTTAAAGTTCCGGCAGCGTGGGCGCCAGCCAGGGCATGATGACCGGGCGGGGGAATGTCCCAAATGACGACCAGCTGCCCATTGCCAGGGCGGGAAAGTGCAGGACCTACCTACATCGCCACCCACCCAGCGGGCAAACGAGGGTTTGCCTTGCCGCAAGCGACCTCGGGTCGAGCGTGGCGACTTTTCCACCCGTCAGCAGCGAGTCCGCCCTCTTGGGACATGCAGGATGCACGCCCGGGGTCACACCGATGGCAGGCAATGTGAGATGGGGGATGGGATGTTGAAGGGCTGCTGGGTACGAAAGTACTCGAACAAGAACCCAATCTAGACTAAACCCCCGGTTTACCGTAAGCAGACTGGCCAATGACCAACGGGCCACAGGTATTTAGCCTTAACACAAATGGGACCGCTCGCTTGCTCCTGCTCACCTCATCTTTTGTTCCCTGCGGCCCTCCATCCATGATCAGATAGCCTTCCTGCTGTGCATACTAGGGGTAGTAGAGAGGGCATGGATCTTGAAGCACGCCCCTGCTCGACACGTGCCCACTTCTCGACATGGGGATTCCCCCATCCATACCCCCCACTTTTGCTCGTCCGCGTGAGACGGGGCGTCTCGCTTTGCTCGGCAACATGAACAGAGCAAACGCAGCCACGCACACGCCTCTCTGCAATCCATGCGGGCTCCGTCGTCGGCCTCTTGGTATATGTTCCGTCTTCTGACTACCCATCGGAAACTGTGGGGATGTACCACGTTTCTCCCAGACGGGATGAGCAAGAGGGAAAAACCAAAAGGAAAAACAAAACCAGCATTAACACCAGCGTCTGCAAGCTACCAGGCGGTCAGCCATCAGCAGCAACCCCTAACAACTTCCCCGCCGTCAGGCCGATCCAGACCAGCTGGGGCACAATCCCGGGGCCCCAGGCTGGGCAAGAGAGGCGACCCTGGCTCGCCGGGCCAGCGAGCAGTCGTGGAACTCCAAACGGTGAATCTCCGAAGGCTATAAACGCACCTATCACAGGCCCACATACCCCGCATGCCCATTTCTTTCCCCAGGCCTCCCTCCGGGCCTTGTTGTAGCGTCGCCATTGGTGCGGGAACAAGACGACCCTGCCGGGCGGCCTGCCTTGGGTTAGCCCGTTGAGCGACCCCAAAGGCCGAATTGGAGGCCGACAGGGGGGCCGGACATGCGGGGGGCCGGCGCTGTTGGGTCCCAGCCAATCAGCTGCTCGATTCGCGGCCGCTCTCGTCTGGGCGGCCCGGTTCAGCGTGGCCTGGCCCCGGTCATGGCCTGCCGGAGATGGTTGCATGGAGGCAGCCTGTGTGCCGTGCGGTGCGCCGACTGCTGCTGCCCCATCCTCGGCCGCGCGCAGGCGAGGCCAAGCCAGCCAAGTACGGGCAGAGGCTGAGAAGCCGCCGACGGGCAGAGACGAGGAGAGCTGGGGAAGAGAAGGAATAAAATGCGGGGGTTGCCCGCCTTCTGCCCCCGTCCGGTTTTTGTTCCCACTCGTCTTCCTCGCTTGCGTAGACTGCCTGTCTGCTGCTCCATCTTGCGTGTGCGTGGAGAGCTTCGATCCGCCAAGATGGCGCTTCCCAAGATCTACAATGTGCACTTCGTTGCGTGTGTCGCCACGTTGGGCGGCATGCTGTAAGTCCAGAGTCCCCCGTTCCTCTGGCTGGGTAGCAGAGAGGGCCCCGCGATACTGACGGCGAGGTTCAGTTTCGGTTTCGACATCTCCTCCATGTCGGCCATCGTCATCCAGAAAGGAGAAGACCAATACCTTTCCTACTTCAACTACCCGAAAGGAGCCCTGCAGGGTGCGATCGGCTCCGCCCTGGCCGCCGGCTCTGTCATTGGATCCGCTATTGCTGGTCCCATCTCGGACAAATGGGGACGGCGCGACTCCATCTTCTTCGCTTGCATCTTCTGGCTGATCGGCACCTCGATCCAAGTCGCCTGCAAGAATGCCGGTACTCTGATTGCGGGCCGAGTCATCAACGGCATCACGGTCGGTATCACCTCGGCTCAGGTGCCCGTGTACCTGGCCGAGATTGCCAGGGCAGAGAAGCGCGGCTCCATCGTCATCATCCAGCAGTTGGCCATTGAGTTCGGTATCTTGATCATGTACTTCATCGGCTACGGCTGCGGCACCATTCCGGGGGAGGGCTCGTTCCGCACCGCCTGGGGCACCCAGTTCATCCCCTGTGTGTTCTTGATGATTGGTCTTCCCTTTCTTCCTCGCTCCCCCCGTTGGCTAGCCAAGGTCGGCCGTGACAAGGAGGCAATCGCGGTGCTGGCCAACATCCAGGCCCAGGGGAACGTCAACGACCCTCTCGTCCTGGCCGAGTGGGAAGAGATCCAGACCGTCATGAACGCCGAGCGTGAGGCCGGCCCCGGTCTGAAGAAGTTTTACGCCAACGGCATGTGGAAGCGGACCATGGCCGGTTGCTCGGTGCAGGCTTGGCAGGTAAGCTTGGCCATGGTGTCTCGACCTCGACTGGGGGAATCCACCGTTCACTGACACTCTCGACAGCAACTGGCGGGTGCGAACACCATCGTTTACTACCTCACCTACATTGCCCAGATGGCTGGCCTGGAGGGCGATGTCGCCTCGGTGACGTCGGGAATTCAGTACGCCGTCTTCATCATCTTCACCGGCGTCATGTTCTTGTTCATTGACAAGGTCGGTCGACGCCCGCTTCTCATCGTCGGTGCGCTCACCATGGGCTTCTGCCACTTCGTGGTGGGTGGTGTGATGGCGACCAACTACATTTCCGTGCCCGGAGGTATCGATGACAACCCCAATGTCATCTTCAAGGTGACGAAGGGCAACCCTGCCAACACGGTCATCACGTTTTCGTACCTGCTCATCGTTTTTTACGCCCTGAGCCTCGCCCCGGGCTGTTGGATTTACGCTGCCGAGGTCTGGTCGCTGGGCACCCGCGCCACGGGTATGTCGATGGCCGCTCTGTCCAACTGGGTGTTCAACTTTGCCCTCGGCATGTTCCTACCCCCGGCGTTCCTCAACATCCAGTGGAGGATCTTCATCGTCTTTGGCGTGCTTTGCGTGGCTTTTGCCGTCTGGTAAGTGGCGGACCCTCCCCCCCCCACATTTCTTCCATGCGTCATATCACACAAAGCATACTAACAGGACACCGCAGGATCTTCCTCCTCTACCCCGAAACCTGTGGAAAGACGCTGGAAGAGATTGAGGTTTTGTTCTCCAAGGAGGGCCCGGCCCCATGGAAGACGCACCGAGGTGAATCTCGCCTCCAAGCCGAGATCGAAGCCATCGAGCGCAAGGGTCATGGAGAGCAGCCGCATGTTATGGAGAGTGAGAAGGCCGCGGCGCCCACCACGACTACGAACGTCGCTCCCCCCGCGAGCCAGGTCTAGAATACCCATAATACGCGGTCACGGCGAGGGGAGTGGCGGTTATTTAGCTTTTCTTTGTGCTGTCACGGCGGGCAAGTGATGGCGCGCAAGTGCGGCGAGGGGAGAGAGGGGGGAGAGGGGGGGGGGGGGGGGGGGGGCATGCCGTGTCCTGGATATGGATAATTATTTTCTTGGGGCATTTCAAGCGCAATACCAGATAGCCCAACAACTCCCTATCTTTGTGCAACGTCGTCTCAGTGCCTAAAGCGTATCTTGGATGACGGGAAAAGCGGCGTTCTCGTCCCTGCGGTGCCATTCGGCGGCGGGGGGACGGCGGCTTTCGTCGAGGCCTTCGGCCATCTCGGGGCAGGCCGGAACGGTTCAGGGTCTTGCCGCCCATGCGTCGCCTCGCGCCGGGCTGCATCACAGGGCCACGCGGGAGATCTTGAAGCCGCCGGGGACGCGGTGCTGGAAAACGCCGCTGGGGTCGTACTTGTTGGCGGCAGCGCGGATCTTGGCGACGTTTTCGGCGCCGTAGCTCTCCAGCGGCTTCTGTGTCTTGTCGGCGTAGTTGAGGTAAATGAAGTCGTTGGCGGCGCCGATGGAGGCGGCATAGTCGTTCACGGCGGCCACCCAGGCGGTCATCATGGCGTGGCCGACGGCCTCGTCGGCGGCGGTGCGGACGGCGAGCGTGGCGAGCCAGAGGATGCAGTTGTCCTCGACGCGGTCGAGGCCCAGCACGTTGCCGCCCTTGGCGACCGAGTGCCGGGCGAAGACGGCCGGCAGCGGCTGGAACATGCACTGCGTGATGAAGTCGCCGTCCGAGGAGACGGCCCGGAAGTCGGCGACGAGCCGGTCGTGCAGCTCCACCGCCTTGGCGAGCACGCGCTCGTCGTTCTTGAACGTGAGGGTGAACCACAAGTCGCTGCCGGGGGTTTGGTCAGCGGGCACACGCGGGCAGATGAGGGAGTGGGAGGGGCGGGGGCGGGGGCGGAATTACCGGTAGCCCGTCGGCTGCTCCAGCTCGTGCGTCAAGTCGGAAATGTTGGTGAGGCGCATGGTCGAGGTGATGTTGGCCTCGACGGCCATGTAGCGGTCGAAGATGGGCGGGGCGACGCGACCGTCGGTGGTCTCGTAGGCGGCGGCGATGACGGTCTCTTGGAGCGCGGGCTGGTAGGTCCAGAAGATGATGGAGGAGCTGAAGGGGTCCTGCTCGACGGCGTCGGTGAAGCGGACCATGGCGTCGAGCAGCGCGGGGCCGTGCGTCTGGTTGTACATGACGGTGCCGCCCCAGAGGCGCGGGGCCGTGAAGGCCTCCATGTCGAAGCGCGTGACGATGCCCATGTTGCCGGAGCCGCCCTTGAGGGCGCGGAAGAGGTCCGGGTGGGCGTCGGCGTTGGCGTGGACGATGGCGCCCGAGGCCAGCACCACCTCGTAGTTGACGACGGCGTCGCACACCATGCCCGTCCGGGCCGAGTAGAACGAGTTGCCGCCGCCGGTGATGAGGCCGCCGGCGCCGACGGTGCCGGCGCGGCCGCCCGGCACCGTGAGCCCGTGGGCGTCCAGCGTCCGGTAGACCTGCAGCCAGCGGGCGCCCGGCTGGATGCTGGCGGTGCCGTTCTCGCCGTGGTACGTGGTCGCGTTCATGTTGCCCAGGTCGATGGTCACGCCCTTGTCCACGTTGTTGGCGCCGGCCCCTGGGCACGCGCGCCGTCAGTGGCGGCTCCGTCACGGGCCCGGATGCTTTTGCTTACAGGTTGCGTGGCCGCCGGAGCGCACCGCGAACTGGCACGACTCGTCGCCCACTAAGGTCGTGACGGCCAAGGACACCTCCCCGGCGTCAAGCGGCTGGACGATGCATGTGGGCTGCAGCTGGGCGCTGACGGACCAGTAGGACTCGGTCCCTGGGATGCGCCGTCAGCCCGGGTCGCAGCCCTCCTTTGCGCAGGGGGAAGGGGGGGGGGGGGGGGGGGGGAGACGCACGATCTTGGTAGGCTGCCGAGCCGGGGTAGAGCAGCCGAGGAGCAAGACCTGCATCTTCGAGCCGGGAGCACTGCCGGTGCCCATGGCCGTGTTGGTCAGCGCCCGGTCCGAGAGTCTCGGGCGGGATGGGTCAGTACTCACACACGAAGCACCAGCGGCGGTCGCCGAGGCCAACCCGAAGAAGGGGTTGGACCAGCCGAGCAAAACGGCCGCCTTGACGGCGGAGGTGAGGTTGACCACCTTATCCATAGTGGCAGCGAAGACGAGAGGGAGAGCACGGGGGGGGGGGGGGGGGGGGGGGACGACAATGCGACGGCGAGTCGATGGTTCGGTATGGGGGAGGAATGGTCTGGGAGGGGAAGACTACCTAAGGATGAAGGAAAGAATCCGGAGACGGCTCATCGCCACCGCTTTACCCCCCTCCCCCCCCCCACCCCCCTTGCGGCCCCTCCCTGGGATACCCGGCTGTCTAGGTATATGGGCAGGCAGGCTAGTGGTGTCACGGAGGCTGACCGCAGCGGCAGGGTGGTATAGTGGCATGTAGCAAGGGCTGTATGTATACCGGTGTGGCCCCGGGGCGCCGAGCGCGGCCACTCGGCGGGTGCTGATCTTTCCCAAGCCAGCTCGAAGCGGGAAGACTGGCCCTCCTTGGAGCCGGGTTCCCTCGAGCCGGCAATTTGAAGCCTGTTGCTGCTGCGGATCCTACCCCTCCAGGACATGGCCGTGTTGTAAGTGCCCGCCAACGCTGCTGCTGCGCGCACACGCACACACACACACACACACCACCATGGGCACGCACGGGGAACGAGGGCGGCCCCGTGGCCGAAAGTTTCTTCCCCGGCCCCGCCGTCCGTTCCGGGAAATACGTGCGTGAGATGACAATCACCGAGCGCTGCCCAAGCACAGGGATTGGGCCGTGAACGGGGCGCGAGAACGGCAGGGCGGGCTGGACGTGTACTGTTATAGCCCCGCAATGGGGATGCCCTGCTTCCCGCACTTGGCTGGTTGGGGATTAGCCCCTCCAATTGACTTTGCGCCTGCACGCCAAACATGCAGCTAGAGATTCCCCCACCCGGGGCCAGGTCAGGGTGCTTCGGTTGCGAGCTGTATAGCATGTAGGCGACTGTGCTTGCGTATAAGCGAGGGAGCCTGTGTCTCCCCTCCAGGGCCCGCCAGCAACAAAACCAGCCCGGCCATCATCACTTGCCTTCCTTCGAGCCTCTTCCATCGACGCGGCGGCCAGGGGGAAGCCGTCCCGTAGACCTCCTTGGAGGGGCGCCCTCGCTGCTATACCACACACCCCCCCCCCCCCCCCCCCCTGTAACCCAGATCTCCTTCAACCCAGCTGGAAGCCTCACGCAGCGATGCCCGCTCCGCCTTCGCGTGATGAACCCCCGTGCCCTGCTCCACCCAGCAATAGACTTTAGGGGAGACGGCAGGCTTCCCTGGCAGGCGTCCCAGGCAGGCGTCCCTGGCAGGCGTCCCTGGCAGGCGTCCCTGGCAGGTTTTCCTGGCAGGCTTTTCCAGATCCTGGCTTATATCCCACGCCGGCCGGCGTCGGTCTCAGGATCCAGCGCTGTCGTTGGCCGGATGCAGGAGCCACGTTCCCATCTCAGTGCCGGCGCCCAGGGTGCCGGCTGGAGGGCGTCGTGCCGCCCCTTTTCCCGCCAGCCCGTGCCTGGGGGGGTGGTTTCGTAGGCAGTCCGCATGTGGGGAAAGCCACCGGGGGCCCTGCCTGGCTGACAGTTGCTATTGGGGAGCGCCAAGGCGATCTGGAAACTGACGGGTGACGACCATCGCCTCTCGGCAACTCGTCGTCCCCTGCAGCATGATGGTCCCTTGTTGGTGCCCGTGGCTCGCCTGCCTGCGCTGTTTCGACAAGCTTTGGATGCAGGCCCTCCCAGTATAATATGGGACGCCAGCCGGCCGCCCCGGCGCTCCTACGCCCGGTTGTCGTCTGCTCGCTCCGTTGTTCCCCAGGCGCTCTCCGCTCTTGCGTCTGCTGGCCGGTCCCCTGCGCTCCTCTCGTCTTCCTTCGTTGCCCTCCTGTTCACCACGCCCGGTGGGAAAGACGCCGGCCGGTGGCGCGCTCGTCATGGCCATGGTCAATGGCGTCCTCACGGTGCTGCCCCCGCCCCCGGGCTACCCCGTCGACTTTGCCAACCCTCGGAGGCAGGCCGTGACCGAGACGTACTGGGTGGCCGCCGTCGGGAACTTCGTGGCCCTGCTCTTCATGGCGCAGCGGCTGTACACCAAACTGGGCATTTTGCATATCTTCCAGGCCGAAGACGGTAAGCCCAGCATCCGCGACCCCCCCTTTCCGCCGGCCGTGGTGTGGTGCTAATAGGGGATCAGCTTTTCTGGTACTCGCCTGGGTAAGCTTCTGGCGGCGGTCGGCCAAGGTTGTAAGAGGCACTTCTTACTCACGCGGCCGTCTTTCAGATTACCTCGATCGGCACACAGGCCGTCCTCCTCCGTGCGTAGCCGAAATCCATTCCTCTGGACGCCCTCTTACATGCCAGCAGACATGTTTGCCGCCGGAGTCGTCGGGGTCCACGCCTGGGAGATATCCCTCGAGCAATACAACCTCTACAGCATCGTGAGTGGCCCCCTGGCAGCGCTCCCCCGCTCGAGAGGGCGGCCAGTCCTGCCATGCAACGGGGGACAGGCCGGGCGCTGACTAGTCTCCCAAGCTCATCCTCCTCGCGCCCGTCATCTACGCGCCCTGCAGCGGCGCCGCCAAGCTCGCCCTGCTTCTCTTCTACCGGCGCATCGGCCCGCAGACGTGGTTTCTGTGCTCCATCTGGATCTCCATCGTCGTTGTGGTCGGCTACACCATCGGCATCTTCTTTAGCCTCATCTTCGCTTGCAACCCCGTGGCCCGCAGCTGGGACATCACCATCCAGACCGGGAGCTGTGTCAACCGGCCCGCCCTCTACATTGCCACCGCCGTGCTGGGCATCGTCACCGACGTCGTCCTCCTGGTTGTTCCCCTGCCCCTTGTGGTCAGTCTGCAGGTCTCGCTACAGCAAAAGGTCGGCCTGGTGCTCATGTTCGCCATTGGATCAATGTACGTCCAGAGGCAGTCCTGGTGAGGCGGCGGCGGCGGCGGCGGCGGATCATCTGGCTAACATGCACAACAGGACCTTTGTCACCTCCATCGTTCGCCTCATTATTTTGCTGCCGGTCCTGACAGACGCGGACCAGCCATGGGCTATCGCCTTCCCCTGCACTGTAAGCAGCACTCACCTATGCCCCCCCCCCCCCCCCCCCCCACCTCCTTTCCATCCCTGTGGCATGCTCGGGAGCCAAAGCGGCAGCGACTGACCCCAAGTCCGGCGCCCCCAGTGGATTTGCGTCGAGGCGAACCTGCTAGTCATCTGTGGTGCCCTTCCCACCCTGCGGAAGTTCTTCCGCCACGTCGCGCCCCGCGTCATCGGCGAGTCGGCCTCGAGTCAACCGCCGACACCCCTACCGGGCAACACGAACCTGCGGACCTTTGGCTCGTCCGGAAAAAAGCGATACCAGTACCGCCGTTTCGAGGACACCGAATTTGCCATGGTGACGTTGCCGCAGGACAACGCCGATGCCAGGCTGCGACCCGATCGAACCATCGAGATGCACACGGTGGCGGCGGTGGCGTCGCACGAAGGCGGGACCGGCCAGGGGCCCGATAGCACGGGAGAGGACGCAGACAACGACTCGGAAAAGGGCATCATCCAGACCAAGACGACGACTGTCTCCTATTCTACAAACCCGAGGGCGCGCCAGGGTAAAGTGGGCTTGGGCGGTTGAACACCAGGCAGAAGATCTTTCCTTGGCCGTAATTCCAATCAAAAAAGCGTGGCTCTTGTTCAAGCCGTGAGCTGGCGTACACCAGACTGGGTGGTGGCGCGATGTACATATTCTTCTGGCGTCTTGCCGAAGCTGCTGGCCATGTAGCAGGGGGGGCTTTTCCTACGGCCATTTAAACTTTCTGCTCGGCCTCCTCGGCGACACCTGCCCGTGCAGCCTCGACTTTCTTGTCCGGCAACACGTCCGTCAGGCCCATCGAGGCCGCGATATCGAACAGTCGCGTCTTTTCCTCGTGGGCCGCCGTGTCACCAAACACCATGTCCATGTCCTCGAGGCTCTTGCCACGTGTCTCGGGGACGAAGAAGTAGGTAAAGACCAGAGCCAGCAGGCAGAAAGCGGCGAAGAATATATAAGTGCCCCATCCGAGCGTTTCGAGCATGTCGGGTGTGACGAGGCCTGGACCGGAATCAGCATTGTGTGCATGCGAGATGGGCCGATCGGCGCGAAAAGGGGGGGGGGGGCCACATACCAATGATGAAATTGCACATCCAAGTCGCACTCGTCGTGATGGCCATGGCCTTGGACCGGTTGCCCAGGTTGAAGATTTCGGAGGGCAAAACCCAGCCGATGGGCGCGAAAGAGTAGGAGAAGTTGATGTCGTAGATGTACACAAAGGCGATGCCGGCCCAGCCCGCCGAGGCATTCGAGGACAAGCTGTCGCCGTATCCGCCAATGATGCCTCCCACGATCACGAGGGAGATGCACGTGCCCGCCGCGCCGCACATCAGGAGCGGTCGGCGGCCGACCTTGTCGATGAGGAAGAGGGCGGGCAGGGTGGACAAGGTGTTGACGATACCGTAGACGCCGGTGGCCAAGAGACCGGCGGTGCCCCCACTCAGACCGAGGCTCGCGAAAATCGAAGGGGCGTAGTAGATCACCGCGTTGCACCCCATGAACCTGGCCCCCTCCCCCCGTCAGCAGGAATCCACTCGCAGGAAAAAAGAACGACGGAAGACGGTGCGCACGTACTGCTGGAAAAACATTACGCAACAGCCGACCGCAAGCCGTTTGAAGGCCGGCCACGTCGACACCAGGGAGGCGTGTTCGGCCAGGTACAGCGAGATACCGCTCTGGCCCGGATACCGGTCGCGCTTGATGGATGCGTCAAAGAGGACCTCAGTCTTGATAGCCAAGTATTCGCCGCGGAGCGACTCGGTGTCGGGAGGGACCCGGCGCAGCTGGGCCAGGGCGGCCAGGGCCTTTTCCTCTCTTTGGCGCATCAGGAAGAAGCGTGGCGATTCAGGGAAGAAGCACATTCCGACGCCCAGGATCAAGGCCGGCAGCACCTGCAGGGCCAAAGGGACCCGCCAGGCGGCGTCGGATTGCCCACTGCAGCCGCCGGGTCCGACGTCTTTTGTCGGGTCGAAGGTTGGCTTGGACGGAGTGCCGCCGGAATAGGGGATGTCAGGGGCACATCGATGGCCACCGATGTACTGAGTGCCGTATTCGAGCCAATAGCTCACGAGAATGCCCAGGGTAATGCTCAGCTGCTGCAGAACTACGAGCGTGCCGCGAATCACGGGGGTGGAGACCTCGGCTTGAAAGTATCATGTCAGCCCTCCTCTCCCGTCCGACCTTCTCCGCGCGCCCTCCCCCCCCCAACGCGTGGTGTCTCGAGAGCACGACTTACACAAGTACTGCGGTACGACCATGGTGAGCATGCCCACGGCAAGACCCGCCACGGCCCGGCCCGCAAAAATGGTCTCGATGTTGCTTCCGCCAGCTTGCAGGGACGATCCGAGAATGAAAATCACGACCGCTATGAGCATGGACCCCTTGCGCCCCAAGTTGTCCGAGATGGGCCCGTTGATCAAGGACCCGAACCAGGCCAGCAAAAGTAAGGTTGAGACGAACCAGCCTTTGAAGCTGCTGTCGAGATACACCTTGGGGAAGGCGGCAGCGAAAGATTCTGACGCATTCCCAACGTCAGCCGGGGTTTGACGGGGTGGATCATGGGATTCAGGCGAGGACGCTCATCACGTACCCATCGTCAATACGCCCGAGACAACGCCCTGGTCGTATCCAAACAGAAAACCACCAAGCGATGCAAACTGTCTTTGTTGTGAGCGCTTGCCGGAGCCAAAGGGGGGAGAACTGGGCCTCGTGTCTACGCACCGCAGAAAGGCCGATCAGGTAGGGGTCAGCCCGCAAATGGCGCCAGACGCCGGTGCTGGCCGGTGCAACCATTTCCGTGGCCATGGTGCGTGCAGTTTGGCGAGGAGCTGGGCGGTTGGCTCTCTCGTCTCTGTCTCTGTCTTCGTCTCTCTCTCTCTCTCTTTCTCTTTGTCTCTGTTCCCCCTCACTCTCGGGAACTGTCAAGGTTGGTGAGACCAGCCGCCTTGTTCATCCATCTCGAACGCCCTGCGCATCGGCCTTATGTATAAACCACCGGTTCCCCTCCCACCCCCCATGGGGTAAGGATGGCAGGGGCCGGATCTGGAGAAGCTGGAGCCACCTGTCGCGGGGTCAGGCTATCATTGCATTATTGCGGAGCCGGTGCCGGACGAGAGTCGCCCGCACCAATTCGGATTGTCGTCGCCCCTCGATTGCCCACCCGCAAAGCGGGCCATGCCAAGCAGCCCTCGAGCCGCGCACCAAGCCACCCAGACCGAAGCTTCCTGGAATGCCTCCACCGTGGGGTGCCCCGTTCCAGGACCCAGCAGGCACTGATGGTAATAGATCCCAAAGGAGCCCCACTCGGCGTTTGCCATCGGGCAATTGCTCTATCGACCACAGTGGCTCCCGCGCGGTTTTCCTCGGCGTCATGGAAACGACCAGCGGGCCCCTGGCGTCCGTAGACGCGTCGGCCACAGATGTCCGGGTCCCAGGAGAAAGGTAGAATAAGTTGGCCAGACGTCGCGCAAATCGAAGTGATCCCAGGGTTCGGAGTTGATCTATAACCGGAAACGTCCTACAATTTGGCAAGATGGCGGGGCAGGTAGCATCATGGGATCTGGACAAGATTGTCGAGACGCTGCGCGCACGCGTAGAGCATTTGTTGGCTCGCCAGGCCGCCGACCCCAGTCGGCGCATTCTCATCGCCCTAGCAGGTGTTCCGGGCGCTGGCAAGACAACTGTAACGTCGGCGTTGCTGAGAGATTTTGCGAAGCGCGGAATGGACAGTGTCGTCGTCGTACCAATGGTTCAGCACACGCTCCTTCAACCACGCTCGACAAGCTGACTGCTACGGACAGGATGGGTTTCACTATACCAAGGCCACACTCTCGACGTTCAGCGATCCCGCGCTTGCCTTTCGGAAGCGAGGCGCGCCCTGGACCTTTGACGTTGCCGGCCTCTTGAGTCTGATAGAAGCCCTGAAGACTACCCCTATCACGGATTCTGGTTCGCAGCAGCGTCCGGTCGCCGCACCCAGCTTTGATCACGCCATCCAGGACCCGGTGGAGGATGACATCCACATTCCGTCCACCAGCAGAATTGTTATCATCGAGGGCAACTATACCTTGCTCGATGAAGCCCCGTGGTCAAGCATTGCCCATATGGTGGATGAGCGGTGAGTAGCTTCCAACACAGTCCGCGCCCGCCGCTGACCACCATCACAGTTGGCTGGTTGATGTCCCGTCTCTAGAGGTCGCCAAGGAACGCTTGGTGCAGCGCCATCTAGCGGCTGGAATCGAAACCTCGCGAGAGGCGGCCTCTCTTCGCGTGGAAGACAACGACCTCCCCAATGGCGAGCTGGTCAGGACGAAGCTTGTCAAGCCCGATATTGTGGTCGTTAACTAGAGATGGGCGGTTGTCACATGCCACGAGCTCACCGCGTCGGGGCGTGTCTCGTTTCTGTCCGGATCCCAGTTGCCGCCAACCGAACAAGGCGACAGGTTTCAAGGGTGCGATGGCCAGCTAGAAGACCGCGTTCGGCGGTCGTCAAATACCTTGACCGGGATACGCCCAGTTAAAGGCGCCGAGGACGTCGCTGGGAGGGTCTGCTGACCAAAGAGAGAAGTCCATGGTCGTAGGATCGAATTGGTTCATGGATTCAAACCTCATGTTCCCTTCGAACCCCAGTGGAAGGAGGTGGTCGAGGATATCGGCGCAACGGCCGGCGAGCTGGTTGTCGGAAAGAAACCGGCAAAGAACATCTCGGACGAGGTCAATGTCTGCTTGCCACCTGGGGAGCTCAGGCGACTCTGTGTCTCCGAGGATGGCAAGAGCTGTCACCAGTGACGCATGGAATATGAAGTACCTGAGAACGGCTCAGCTGCAATTCGCGATACAAATGAGAGGGGGTAGACGTACACTGAATACCAACTGACAAGCCGTGTGCATACGTTATGGCTCAGAAACGAATGTATGGATACGATACTGGCGTGCGCAGCCTCTACACCAGCATCTCGGCAGTAGTCATCCTGCTGCGGAAAATAAGTAGACAAAGTACCTTGGCTTCGCTCGATGGCACGCTTCAGCACCAGCTGGCGGAACATGATGATCTTCAGATTCCAGAAGCGCCACCATAGGCGTGACCTGGCGAAGAGGTACCATTGGTCGAAGCTAGCTACGTCCTGGTCGAGTTGGAAGTAGGGGGGAAGTGTTTTGGACCAAGCATCCAATGCCTCATTGAACTTCAAGGCCTCCTCTGCCGAGACACTGCTCGACAGAAGACAATTGGATATGTGGTTGAATTGGAGATGGAAAGCACTCTGGGCCTTCAAGCCCGAGTAGATGGTTGGGGTGCCGGATTCCTCGGGCACTACGGCGGTCCTTGGGGTAAGGGCCTTGTGGTGAGGAGGAGGTTAGCTAGAATGGGATGCTGGGTGTTGAAATGCTCACCTCATCAGAAATGTTCAAAACTGGTTTTACGTCCATGGACTCCAACCCGGGGAGTAAGATTGGTCTGCCAAATGTGATGGCAGCGCCTGCGTCCATAAGATACGCACCCCACCAGACTCTGCGACGCATCTCTCGCTGGAGCAAGTTGATCTCCCCTACAGAACAGCATATCAGCGGTGTTTTGCCCCGCAGGCTTTCGAGGGCAGTGTTCAGGGGGGGGAGGGGGGTGCCAGTGACTGGGCTACAGCAACCCTGTGGCTCGCGATACTTGGAAGGACCGGGTGACATAGTCCCAAGACGACTGAGCCATTGGGATAGGGCGCGGCAGACACTGCTTACAATTTGGGAGCTCTCGATGCAGGCCTAGGCTGAGAGCCATACGAATGGCCAGGCCTAGAAAGTTGGAGCCTGTGTTGGGCTTGTTGCGTTTCTGGCTGAGGTTGCTCATAAGAACGAGAGCCTGGACGAAAGTAAGATTGGCACTTTCGAACACCGACTCGTCCTCGCCGAACGACAAGGCCTGGTGGTACAGGTCGTCTTGAAGGTCGTCCTGGCCGTCATTCAGACACCAGGCACCGAGAGCTAAGACGGTGCCCAGGAGCATCTGCCACGAACGGTGCGACGGCCGTGGTATTATCTCGTGGTACTGGGCTCTGAACGTCGCCTCGTGCACAAAGGGGTAGGATACATGGTAGACGGAGAAGTAGGAGTCCATCAACCGGCTCACAAGCTCTCGCGACGCCATGGAATTAGAAAGACGGGCCGAGGCTGCAACATCAGGGGAAACCCTGGGAGAGTCGACTCGGAAGCGCGACTCGGGCATGAAGGTTGGGTTGCCCATCCAGAAGAGAAGGGATCGCAGGAAGAAGACGCCAGCGGTTGAACCCAGGTAGCCGGTTCCTTTGGGCTCGACAGACAAGGCAGCCATGCCGTCGGCCAGCTCGTCCACGTCCTCATGCCAGTCAAAACCATCGGCCTCGTCGGGCACAGCCTCGGAGATCTTGTCTCTGCCATGGGGGCTGGACGGACGCGTCAAGGACACGAGAGAGGTGGGGGACTGGGCAGGAACCGAGGGGCTGCGCGAGGGGTCCCCCGCAGACGCTAGGGCTTCCTCGAGGTTCACGTCGGGCAGCCGCTGGGCGAACAGGGCCTCGAGCCGATGCAAGCGGCGTTCTACACTGGTGAGATGGGCGCGCGTCAGCGGGGAACGGACGACGCGGCCGCTATAGTGGCAGGTGCGGCGGTTCTGCTGGCAGGCGACGCAGGCCGGACGTTCTCTCGAGCATTTCAGCTTCTTGACGCGGCATGAATCGCAGGCCAGGGGGCTGAGGATGCCGGGGGGGGCGGGGGGCGAGAGCTCCATGGCTGTTCACGGCAGCCCGGATCGCACGCCTGGGTCAAGAAGCACGGGGGTCCAACCGCCCAGAATGATCATTGCCCAGACGAGCGCGGTAGGGAGCGGACTTGCTCGCACCCGGAACAAGAGGGATACTGAACGATTCTTCGCGCACACGTGGGACGGGTAGACGGAGGGGAAATGGATCGGCGAGTAAATAGATGGGCCGTCGGGATGGAAGGCTGTGGGCCCGGCATTTTTCACCACGACCAACGTTCATCCATAGCCCCCGTCCCGAAATGGCATGCAAAATAGCTGCTGGGATCGAAGTGGAATGGAGGGCGAAAGTTCGTTCGCCGAGCACTAGGGACGGCCCATGGATCCGTTCAGAGCTTACTCGGCACGTGACCATTGGAACCCAGTGCGCACTGCTGCTTCCACGGCGGCGGCTCCTGCCACATCCTTCTACCCTCTCCGCCTTCGCCACGATGCAGGCAAAGGCGCGCGACCGTCGGGTAGTCCTACTTTGTGAAGAAGGCTTTCCTCGAACTGAAACCCCTACATGAAGTTGATACCGCGAAGTGTAAGCAGTAGGGCTCGGCCATTGCGCCTCTCCCTGGCGTCTCCCCGGACTTCTGCATTCTGTGTTGCCAGATGGGCTCCGGACCTCGTCTTTGCCGTTGCTTGTATTTTCCAGTCCTGTCACACTTAGGAGCCGGACATGTCACTTGGTTCTCAAGAAAAATTGGCGAGGCGAGGCCCTGGTAAATTGGAACGCATGATCAATTGCAGGTGTGCGCGAGTACATCTACGTATTCTCGGATCGCTTAAGCTCCATGGCATAATCCCAAGGAGTCAGAGAACTCGAATCGACCCCTGACCCCTAGAAACCCGGCATTAAAGCGTGATAAGGCTCAGATCTGGACCTGGCGAGCGTGGCGGCGGCGCTTCGAGTTGCAACCGTTGCTCTGCTTGTTGTTGCCCTGGTTGTTGTTGTTGCCCTGGTTGTTGTTGTTGCCCTGGTTGTTGGTGCTACCCTGGTTGTTGGTGCCACCCTGGTTGTTGGTGCCACCCTGGTTGTTGTTGCCTCCGTTGCCAGCGTTGCTGTGAAAACCAAAGTTCAGCCTCATGTATCTCCTGAAATTACAAAATCAAGGGGTTTTTTCTTACCTGCTTCCAGCAGAGAACAAAGCCGGGCCGGGGATCTTGTACTTCGGCTTGGTCTCATCGTTGTAAATGTTGTACTTGATGCCTATGTACCCATTAGCACACGCGGGACTTTCAACCACGTCTTTCATGAGTCTTACCCTCATCCTTGCTGGTGTAAAGCGCTGTGCCGGCGACACCCGCAGGGCTCTCGGTTCCCGAGGACGTGACTTGCAGGTTGATGCATTGAGGGTACATCTCTTTTTTTTTCACTCTCGTCAGTAAAGTAAATCCATGGAATGGGGGCTCGTAGATCATATCTCGGATGACTCGTGGGCCAAACCACCAAGATAGGGGGTGACGGGGATACGACGGAAGGGACCGATGCGGAAAAGGGTAAGAGAGAACACCCGAGACTACTTACGGGCTTTGCCTTCAGTGCCAGCCTCGTGCAGAGCAATCAGTTCGTGGCGGAGAACGTAGTTGCCGGACTTGATGCTGGTAGGGACCTTCACGGTCCACTTGAGGTTGTTGGCGAGGAGCTCATCGTCGGCCCACTTGCCACGTTGGCCGCCTCCGGCACCCAGGCTGGTCTGACCAGCCTCGGCAATCTTGAAGAACTTGAGGCTCGTCTTGTCGACGGTGGAGCAGTCGCCACCACAGTCGGCCAGGTAGTCGATGACGGGGCCGGAGTGACTCTCGGGCCACTGGTTCCACGTCAGCTCGACCTCGTCGCCGGCATTGACGGGCACGCTGAGGGCAGCGTTCTTGGCGCCCAGGTGGCAAATGATATCGGGGTTGTTCACGGCCGAGGACAGAACGAAGCCGTTGTCCGAAGCGCCGTTGGACCAGGTGACACTGTCGGGCTGAGGGCCGAAGGGAGCGGCGGTAGGGTCAAAGCCCTTGAAGGATTTGCCGTTGACGGTGACCTGGGAAATGTGACCGTGGGCGGAAACGGACACGGCACCGACCAGAGCACTGAGGAGGGTGTTTCTCAAAGTGGAAGACATGGTGAAAGGTGGGTTGGGGGTTGAGGACGATTGAACGTGGTAAAGTGAGTCTGTAAAGGTGTAAAAGGGTGTATATCAAAGTATACTAGTGCCGACTAGCGGTAGAGAATGGGATGACCTCAAGTCAGGAAGAAGGAATATAGTCGAGTAGACTGGAGGAAAGAATGGAGCTAAGGAATGTGGATGACCTGCGTTGCGTCTGTAGAGCAAGAGGGACCATCCATCCGAAGGGCACGACATCTGCCTATATACTCATCACCCGTCCTGAGGAGGCTGTAAGCAAGCAACCCCTCAGCAGGGGTCAAGAGAAGCGGGATCCATCTGGTAGCCCTCGAACCCGGCCCGCCAACCCGATCTTCGTACTGACATCGGACGACCGTGGTGCCCTGGAGGTTCGTACCGAGCGCCGCCAAGTACACCGGTATAACGGGAAGTAGGGGCGGCTCATAGAAACGCCAAGGAAGTGTCAGGGGGCGCTCTTGAGTGTCGGTAGGGATCTGGTACTGCAATTCCCAAAGTTCCCCGGGCAAGTGGGCGGCAACTAGTCCGTATCGAGCGTTTTCCACGACCCGAACCACGGTTCCCAACACCGACCTGGATTGCGGCGACACGGTTGCGGCTGAGGTGCGCCGAGAGCGGTCGGTACCGAATGCTCCAGTAATCACTTGAGTACATATACATCATGTACTTAAGTATCTACTTGCTTGGACGGTGACAGCCAGGCGCTCGGCTATGTGGTGTCCTGGGGCAAGGGGGACTCGGACCGCGCCCTTGCTGGAGGGTCGGTACTCGAAGCAAGCCCAAGCAAGCTCGGCGAGTGTAGCATATAGTAAGAGCCGTCGGGTCCAGAGCGCTTGTCGCGAAGCCGCGGCAAGGCAGTTCCGCATGTGTCTCCCTATCCTCGTGCCCCCTTGCGCCATCTGATGGCTCCAGTTGTCGTTTGTGGGCTGGTGGGCCAGGCAGCGTTGAGCCGCCGCCAAGAGCCAAGGCAGTTTGGAAATCATCCCTGGCCGAGCCGCATGTTTCGGACCTAGCCAAGCAAGGGAAGTGGCCGGGCGAAAGATCTCTGCAAAGGGGCACACGTTGGAACGGGTGCATGGGCTCATCTCCAGCCCCCATGGCGCCTAAAAAAAGCTGCATTTGGTCCCTCCCTCACGAGGGTCCGACGAGGAGACGTTACAGTCAGGGAAAGTGCAGCCGGGAGGATAGTCGCACGGCGGCCGACCGAGCCGGATCGCCGACGATCGAGTTTCCCTCTGTGTGCTTTTGGGACATGATCCCTGCTTGGGGGGGGGGCTTTCCCAGCTTATGGGATTGAGAGGGGCGAAATGCACCAGTTCGTCGCATCACGGCGGGCCGAGGTGCTGGTATCGGGGTTTCCCGTTAGATGCGGAGTCGGTGAAATGGGCGAGAGGGATTAGCGTCCATAGCACGGCTCGATAATACCTTTTCGTTCATTCAGTCCATGCAAGTTGTTCTGAATGCTTACCTACCTTGGATACGGGCTTGCTTATGGACGCAAATACTATTGATTAGCGTAAGGGCCAAGTCCTTAGGTTGGATGCACGAGGCTGTCCGAGTTGCCATGTCTATGTGTAGCCCCGTCCGTACCTCATTCTGCTCATGGGCGAGGCCCGTCCTCGGCTTAGCGAGCTTCCTCCTGTCTACTTTGGTCATTTTCGGCAACTTGCATGGATGGCAGGCTGGTAATGACCCGGCCCTCTTGTGCCGCAATATGGATCGGGATGGGTTGGCGTTTCCGCTTCCGCTGCCGTGCAGACATTGGATGCCTTTTAATAACGTAGCAGCCCGCCGGGGCGCTCTCGAGAAGCGGCTCCTTGGATGGGGACACCTCGGCTGGTCGGCACCACTAAGGTACGGGCTGCTCGAATAGCCGAGTCCACGCCTGACCGGGTAGAGCTTCTTAAGAAGTTGCCTGGGAGCCTAGGTGCCTCCCGAGATAGTCACGCATCCATGTTCTTCCAGCTGGGCGGCAGGCCGGGCAGCGGATGTTGCTGGGCGCTGCAGGAGTGATGATCGGCAGCCAGTGTGCCAAGTGCATAACCGCCATTCCGTCACCGGCAACCCCCGGCCGCTGTTCGAGGAGGCTCGTCTGCTGACAGCCGGGCGCAAGGGAGGTAACGGGCTGGCTTGTCCGTCGTGGGTGAAACGCGTGTAAGCAGGCAAGCCGCACCGGTCGTCCATGCGTACGCAGCAGGTCAGCGGCGGTCTGCGTGATCAAGGGCGGCCCCGGGAGGAGGGAGAAAGACAGAGAGGGACGGGCGCGGCCTGGCCCGCGCCTACGCGCCGTTAGCCATGAACTAGCCAGTTCAGCCACAGAGCCACGCTGCCGAACCCAGAGGCATCCTTGGATGCGAGGGAGCTTGCGCAGGTTTCGAGCGGGCCGTCTGGCACACGGTCCGGTGCGCGCATGATAACGTAACCGACCTGCCCACCGACCACTCGACGGCCGCCCGGGCTGTCGTGGAGTTCGAGGGTGAAAAGGCTTTCCCGCTGCCGGGGCTCCCCAATGCATCATCGGCTTGGGGCTCCCGTCGTCACCATTCCACCCGTGCAGGCACCCATCGAGTCCTCCTCCTCTCGCCAACCCTCCCAAGCACCGCTGCGCCCGCCCTCCCCCCCGACAGGCTTGGAAGACCGAAGAGGAGGAAGAAACGCCCCGCCCGACACGTACGAGCTTGCCGACTACGCCGACATCCAGCGCCGAGCCCGCGCCGCCCGCCGGCAGACCAAGGCAGACGAAAAGCAACGCTGGCTTGACGAGCGCGACGAGATGAAGTTCTCCCACAGCATCCAGTTCAATGCTGTCCCGGACTGGAGTAGCCATTACGTAGCCTACAGCAACCTCAAAAAGCTGTACGTCGCCCCTGCCTGCCCGGGCGCGCGGCCTGGATCTAACCCGCCGTGAACCCCAGCATCTACACCCTCGAGAAGACGGTCCACCAGCCGACCGCCACCGATGCCGAGTCCCGGCCCCTTATCCGCGGCGATGACCCCCAGACCGTCTTCACCCGCGCGCTGGACTTCGAGCTCGAAAAGATCTCCTCTTTCTACCAGATAAAGGAGAAGGAGATTCTGGATGACGCCGAGGCCCTGCTCCGCGACGTCGGCGCCTTCGAGGAAGACAACGATGCCTACCCGAGGCCGGCCACGGCGCAGCACAGCGCCGACCACATCAGGCAAGTGGCCCGCGGCCGCGGCAGTCGCAGCGCCCGCTCCACCGAAGACGGCGACGAGGACAGCGACAGCGGCGACGACGGTGACGATGACGAGACCGCTGCCCTTACCAAGAAGCGCCGCCGGTCCAGCCCCTGGGCCCCGCCCAAGCGCAAAGCCCCGTCGTCGGCCATGTACAACTCGACGGATTTGGGTGCTTCGACGGAACTGGGTCGCTCGGCCCGGAGATCCAGTGCCGCCGGCTTCGACGACTTCACCGAGATGGAGTCCTCCAGCATCATGATCAAGAAGCGCATCATTGGCCATTACGTCCAGCTCTGTGAGCTCAAGTCCTACGTTCAGCTGAACCACACGGGCTTCCGCAAGGTGCTCAAGAAATTCGACAAGATTGTCGACATGGAGCTGCGCGCCAAATACATGTCCAACTTCGTAGACCCTGCCTATCCTTTCCGGCGGGAAACGATGAAGAACCTGGATGAGAAGATCACCGCCGTCGAGCAGGCCTATGCCGACATCGTCACCCAGGGCGACCTCGAGAGGGCCAAGCGGGACTTGCGATCCCACCTGCGGGAGCACGTCGTCTGGGAGCGAAACACGGTGTGGCGTGAGCTGATCGGCCTGGAGCGCCGTGCCGAGGCGGCCAGCCTCGGACGCGGCCTCCTGGGCGCGCCCAACGACGGCATGAGGACCCGACTGCAGGGCGACGACGTGGTGCTGTCCCCCACCCAGCAGATCAAGACGCCCCTGGGCCGGTTTACCTGCCCGACATGGGTCCTGGGCCAGCCCATGCTGACCCTTCTCCTCATCATCGTCACCTTTCTTGTCCTTCTCTTCGTGCCTATCATGGATCTGCCCGAGCAGCAGAACTGCCTGGCTATGCTGGTGTTTGTCAGTCTGCTCTGGGCCACCGAGGCCATCCCGCTCTTTGTCACGGCGCTCCTCATCCCGTTCCTGTGCGTCCTCCTCAACATTCCTCGCTCCGACGACAACCACGAACGGCTCGGATCCAAGGATGCCACCAATTATATCTTTGCCTCCATGTGGACGCCCGTCATTATGCTCCTTCTCGGAGGCTTTACCATCGCCGCCGCCCTGTCCAAGATGAAGATCGACAAGCGCATCGCTACGTTTGTTCTGAGCAAAGCAGGCACGCGGCCGAGGACCGTTGTGCTGGCCAACATGTTCGTGGCGGCATTCGCTAGCATGCTCGTCAGCAACGTGGCCGCGCCCGTGCTGTGCTTCTCCATTATCGAGGTACGTTGACCCGCCCCCCGACGCGGGGCCGAAACAGTACTGACAAGCTGCAGCCTATGCTGCGAAACCTGCCGGCGGGGTCCAACATGTCCAAGGCCGTCATCATGGGCATTGCCCTGGCCTCCAACATTGGCGGCATGCTCTCGCCCATTGCCTCGCCGCAGAACATTGTCGCGCTCGACAACATGTCCCCGGCCCCCACCTGGGGGCAGTGGTTCTTCGTCGTCATTCCTGTCGGCGTCATCTCGATCCTCCTGATCTGGGTCCTGCTGCTGATGACGTTTCAGCCCGGCAAGGGCACTATCATCGTCCCCATCCGCACTGTCCGGGAGGACTTCACCGCGGGCCAGTGGTTCGTGTCCTTCATCTGCATCACCACGATCGCTCTTTGGTGCGCCAGCCATCAGCTTGAGTCCACGTTTGGCGATATGGGCGTCATCGCCATTATCCCCATGCTCCTGTTCTTCGGTACCGGGGTTTTGACCAAGGAGGACTTCAACAACTTTCCGTGGACCATCATCATGCTGGCGGCTGGCGGTCTCTCCCTCGGCAAGGCCGTCAAGTCGTCGGGCTTGCTTCACACGGTGGCGGGCAACATCTCGGAGGAGGTCAATAACCTCGACCTGTACACGGTGCTGCTGATACTTGCCTCGTTGACCCTGTTCATCGCGACATTCATCAGCCACACAGTTGCGGCGCTCATCATTCTGCCGCTGGTCAGCGACATTGGCAAAGCCATGGACGAGCCCCATCCGAACCTGCTGGTCATGGGCTCGGCCCTCATGTGCTCGGCCGCGATGGCGTTGCCGACGAGTGGCTTCCCCAACATGAGTAAGTGCCACCCCGGCCATCTTGGTCCCCTAATACTTCCTCGATTGTGCCATGTAGCATCATCGTTAACGCGCCGATAGCTGCCATTATGAAGGAAGATGCCACTGGACAGCGGTATCTGCAGGTAAAGCACTTCATCACCCGCGGCGTGCCCAGCAGCATCATCACGCTCGCCGTTGTGGTCACCCTGGGCTACGGGGCCATGCGTGTCATGGGCATGTAAGTGTCGCCCGCAGCGGGTAGATGCGATTTTCGGTAGGCCGGTTTGAACCTCTTTGGCTTCCAAGTATCAGCATCGGAAACGGGTGTTGTTGTGGACCATAACGGACACTCGTATCCGATTCCGCAGATGTACGTTGTCGTCGCTCTTGAGAAAGGGGCTCGGCACCAAGGCAGCGCCTACTATATGGACCATTTGGAAGCATGGTGCATTTTAGCGATGCATTGTAGAGTCCAGGAGGACTAGGGGATCGGATCCCCCGAGCTCTCGTCTGTATTTCAGCGTATTATAGGTTTCTCTTTCATGTATTCTCCAAACACAATCAGTACTTATCTGCATGGTTGGTCTCGTGGTGGGGTCGGTTTCGTAGGGCCGACGGGCTTTCAGAGGTAAGTGGATCTTGGGGAGCCAGCTGGATCGACGTTGCTCTTTTCGAGATCGAGACATGTTTCTTCGCAGCGGTCACGCGCTGCGGGACGTAAGAAACAATACAGGAACTGCCGCGGTTTTGGGATGATCACCGACGGGGGCCATGAGGCTGAGCTGTCTCGTGGTGGTGCTGACAACAAGGCTGGATTCGTCAGGATACAACTGGTCTCTGCATTGCCTTGGACCGGCCAACGAAAGGGGCGGCGTTTCCGAGGTACGCTTCCGGGGTGTCAAAGACCCGGGGGGGCTTGGGTTACCCTGCCAGCCCGCACAGCAAGCTATCGGAACATGCCCATCAAAGGTAGATATGTTGATAGATTCCACGGGAAGGGCTTGAACGGCCCAGCAAGAGGGGGGAGGGAGACTCTGCTTCCAGGTTCCGAGGGGCCGCGTGCCTAGGTATTCCTCGGCAGCGCGTGGCGAGGACGTCCTTCGAGCAGCCCAAATGGCGGCGCACGGGAACGGATACAATCCTCATCCCGCGCCACATCTGCCACCTTGGGTACTTGCGTGCTTGTTCCGCATACCGACGCACTCAAGCAAGGGCGCGTCTTCCGGGGGTGGGCGGGCACGCAACTGCCTATTAAGGTAGGCGCCTGAGCCCTTCCAGCCCAGGTCGGCGGTTTCCATGCACGTCGACGGACCCCTGCCAAGCGTCTCCTAGTCGACTGATCCGTCCACCCACCGCGGGGGGAGCCTTGGCTAATCGGACAGGCTAACAAACCACCGCCCCTCCCCTTCGATCGCATCGACCGCTTTTGCATCGCGCAATTCCCTGCCCGCCATCCCACTTCACTCCTCTCCTCTCCACTCCTCTGCACTCCAACCTCGACGACGACGACGACGACGACGACGACGACGACGACGACGACGACGACGACGACGACGGGAAACACAGAAAACAAGCCATCGGTCCTTGGTGGCCGGGAGAGCAAGCCCACGCGCCGGCCTCTGTCGCCTGCGCTGTAACCCCCACCCTCGACGTCCGGTGTCGAGTGAAGCAAAGGAAAAACGCAGCGTGATCGCCTCGACCCCAGGCGCGCGACCACCAACCAAGCCGGCGGGAGCATAGTTCCAGGGTACCCGTAGGAGGAGGGAAACGCAGAAGAGGAAGAGATAAAAAGGGGGACGGGACGCGAGCCGAGCCACGCCCCTGCTTCCCGCCCGCCGCGAACCCACCCACCGACCCAAAGATGCCGCCCGCCCGCCCGAGCGACAGCGGGCCCTCGGGGTCGCAGACGGTGACGCAGACCAACACCAGCAACAACGGCGAGGGGTCGGCCGCGCCGGCGCCGGCGATCCTCCGGCTGCGCGGGGCGCACGCGGGGCGCGGGCCGCGCGTGCAGTGGGCCGAGGGCGTCGTGGACAACGAGGGCCTGGGCCGCAAGAGCAGCAAGGTGTGCTGCATCTACCACCCGGCGCGCGCCGTGGGCGAGAGCAGCGACGAGTCCTCGTCTTCCTCGGACGACTCGTCCAGCAGCGACGACGGCGGCGGGGACTCGGATGCGGGCGACGCCGATCATGCGGGCAAGGGCAAGGGACGCCGCGACGGCGGCGGCGGCGGCGGCGGCGGCGGCCGTGGGCGTGCGAGGCGCGGGGCCCACAACCACCGTCCCGGGGATTGCGGCGGCGACGACGACGATGGCCACGCTCACGATCACGGGAAGCGGCCGAGGCGGCGGCCGAGCCCGAATGCCTATGAGAAGCAGCCGAAACCCAGGCCCGCCAACAACCGGGACCCCGGGCCCGGAGGCTCGAGCCAGGGGGATACGAGACCGGCGCAGTAACTCGGCCTCGGACGGCTCTTCGGGGAGCGGCAGCATTTCGCGCAAGGCCAAGTGCTCCTCCGGGCATCTTCATGTTCTTTGGCTATCCGCGACTGGAGGCTCGGATGGGCAGGCACCCGCTTTATCCCAAACCAGAACCCCCCACACATATCACGTCATAGTACGAGCAACAGCATTATACCCCCTGTGTGAAGGACTGTAAACAAGCAAAAAGCGCTTTCACAACCACGTCTGTCAAGAAGCAAGTATTGGCGCAGCTCTTCCACATTAAACGAACCAAAGTCCGTGGGCCGTGCCTCGAGGTTGCCCTCACGGCTGCGCGTCTCGTCGCCGCCCCTTTCCCCCGTCATTTCGGTCCGTTGGACCTAGGTAAAAATACGAGTCCATAGCCTGGCATATTCAATTACCCCGGAGAGTGCTCTGTCCCCGTCCCTCCTTGCCTTTCGCCCTCTTCTTTTCTTCCGACGCGGACGCACCCAACGCCCTGCTCGCAACCCCTCGCAGGGACTGCCACGCTATGAAATGGCGTGGGTAATATGTGTTGTAACAAACGCCTCGAAATGCTAGTATGGTGGCTCCCTTCGTTGTTAATGGTACAGTGTAGTAGGGTCTAACGTGTCAAACTAAATCAGGTTTCGCTGCGCGCAAATGCTGTACTGATCGTGTGTCGCTTCCGGGGCGAACCGGGCCCTTAACCGGAGCCGTTCGACGACGTGGGTGATATGGGAGACGTGACCATCATCATGCTGGGCACTTGCTTTCGGATGAGGCCCCTCTTGCGTTGCTCGGGCCGCGGCACGCCTTCAATGGCACGCGGCTCCTTCATAAACGAAGGGTCCAGCCGCAGTGGTATCCGCGTCGTCACCGCCCGGTAGTCGCCTGCGAACCCTGCGTTCGGCACCGGCACCGATGCCGTCCGCCAGATGTGCTCGCTGTTGTCGTTGAGAAAGCCCTGCTGGACCTTGGCCGTCCTCGCCGCCGGCGGCATGCCGAGTCCATTGTGTGAAAGCCCATGCGACGCCCGGATCGTCGAGAGTCGCGAAAGACCGGTAAGACCCGCCCGGCCCCTCGCTTTCTTGGCCAGGATTATCTCGTCAAAGAGCTGAATAGCGGGAGAAGTCCCCGGTGCCGTCTCGCGCTCGTGAATAAACTCATTGAATGCTACATCATCGGGTCAGTCTACAGTTGGAAACGCGAACCCATGGCTTCAACTCACTCTGTGTCTCCTTCATCATGGCGGCGTACTCCTGCTGGTCGTACGGCAAGCTCTTGATGAAGCCGTTCATGTCGAAGGCATACATTTGGCCCGAGGCCCTCTGCGCTTTGGACGGCCGCCCCAGGTACTTTCGGTACGTGAAAAGGAGACTGGCAAGGCAGCGTACAAAGGCGGCACGCACCTTGTCCGCGTTGAAGGCCACCGGGCAGACAAGCGACACACAGCCCAGACAGCGCCCGTGAGAGATGGCAGTGCACCCCGAGCACTTGTAGATGCCATCTCCCTCGGCACGCTCGTCGCAGATGGAGCACAGCGAGAAATTGTCGTGGGCCTCGAAGCCAAAACAATGGCCTTCAACCCACACTGTGGTTTCCGTGTTCCGCACCGGCTGAATGAGCATGTTCGGCATCACCGTCGATGCCGCCAGTGTAGACTGCGCATACGTAGACGGCGCATACCCTCCATACGAAGACTTGGAGTCCACCGAGATGGCCGAGATGGAAAGGTTGGTTTGGTGTCCGTTGAGGAAGGGCATAGCCGGCCGGTGCGTCGGGGGCTGGCCAAAGGAAGAGCTTCGCCGACCCTTCTCCTCGTGGAAGGTGCCGGACCGCTTTTCTTTCAGCGTGGCCGCCTGGGAGAAGCCCGAGTCGCTTCGCGAGATGGGCGTCGTGGGCATGGACGGGAAGTTGTCCGAACTGGGAGACACCGAGTTCGGGGGGCTCGTCTTATTCGATTTGCTGGTCGTAGGGCGTTCCGTCCCTGCTGGTTTGGCATGCGAAAAAACATTGAACAAGGGCGCTTTCGGCGGCTCGGGTGAGTCGGCCTCGCCGAAAGCAGACGAGTTCTGCGCGACCCACTTGCCCAGCGTGCTCGGCGCTGCCCTCTCGTTGAAGATGGCACTGTTCTCGGCCGAGAATGCATCGTACGGGAACGACTCGATGGCATAGGGGGGCGGTCCAGCCGGCACACCGTAACGGATGGCGTGCGGGGCAGCAACTTGCAAAAGAGACATCAGCTTGCGCCGAATCTGTTTGGGCAGGCGATGAGGCTGGGACGTCGCGTCGATCGTGTCATTGTCCAGGTCGACCAGGACGTAATCATCGTCAGGTAGCTGGATGTTATCGTACCGGCGCTCTATGCCCACAATGTAGGGGCACGGCGCATCCAGAGCGGAGAGCAGCCGAGCAGGAAGGATGGGGATGAAGATGCTCGACCACTTGAGGGGATACATCAAGCTAGCGATGGCGTGGCATGCCAGGTGCAGCATGGCCGTATGCGACGACAGAAAGATGATGCGTGACTCGGATATGGCATACTCAAACAGAGCAACCATGTTTTCCAAGGACAACGACCGGAACAGCGCGTAGAGATCCGTGCTGCGAGTGTTCGGTAGCTCGTTTTCAGCCTCCTTCCTTGCGTACAGGCGCAGTTCCCTAACCCCAATCTCGACCTGCGTCTTGGATCCGAGAGGACTGAAGGCCTCGGCACACAGGTTGACAACATAGCGTTCCAGTGGCTGCCATCTACCAACCCGGGGCGAAGTCGGGGGGATACGGAGAATGGTGCCGTCCGTCATGGGAACAACCACGGCCCGGAGCCAGTCCTTCCAGAACGAGATTCTGCTGGCGTCTCTTCCGAGAATGCCGAATGCTCGCGGCGTCCATAAACCACTCTCGCCAGCTGTCAAGCCGTCGATTTTAGAGGCCGCCCCGTGCCTCAGTGGCCTGAGCATCTCCGTCATGAGGCTGATCTTCTCCTCGACTGTGCTGATCTGGTCGTCGAGCATGTCTCGGGCGTCGGAGCCCGATGGAACAGTCGGTAGCTTGGCCAAAAGCTGCGACAAGTGCGCCCGCTCAGCTGCAAGCCTGGCTCCCAGACTCGCGGCCAGTTCACGTTCCTCCTCTGTCATGTGGTTCTGGCGCCATTGCTCGCACCTCCGCTCAATATCCTCAGCCACGTCGGCGGGCACGGCCGTCCACACAATGATGGTGATGCCGTAAATCTTGGAGTTGTCGTCCGACGTCATGGTGAAGCCGTGCCAGGTAGACCGGGGCCTGTCGTCAGAGGAGACGATCTGAATGTCATTCGGAAAAGCAAACATGGGCACGTAGTCTGGGAAGCGGCCCCGTCGGGTCAAGTCCTCGGTGGCGTCGCGAGGAGGATACCGGTCGAGTAGCTCGGGCTCGAAGCGTCGCTTCAAGGGGTGCATGTCAGGGTCCAGGTTCAGGGGCTCAGGGGGCGGAATGACCGAGTTGTAGTTGCTCAATCGCTTGGTGGTACGGATTGATGCTGCCGTGGGTGCGTTAGTTGCCTCAGGCGGCAATATTCTTTCGGCGTCGTGAAAGGGGAGGTCCATACCAGGTTTGGGGGTTGTTGGTTGCCTGCGCACGCTGTTCATGTCCTTGAAACTAATGCCCCGGCGTATACTCCCCCGAATACTTCCCCGTATGCTCTTCAGCGGGCTCAGCCGCCCGCTCGCCAAGGCGTCGGCCTTGATCCGCTCGGTCCTCGGGTTGACCATGGGTTGTCTCGCACTCGTCCGAGCGCCAGCGCTGAAGCTGAGGTCTTCGAGAAAATTCTCTCGCTCGGCAGCAAACTTGAAAAGAGCTTTGTCAAAGTCAAAGTTCTCCAAAAAGGCCGGGAAGCCGTCGGGGCTGGCAGCGCCGGGAAGCGGGTTTGGTCGAATCGTGGCACTGCTCCTATTGCTCCTCGTATTGCCATCCGCCTCCTCTAAAATCTGCATCGACATCTTGGAAACACGGTTGTTGCCGCCCGAGTTTTGGCGCGAGTGGCGGGCCGTCCTCGGGGGCGGGGGGCTCGCGATCGAGTCCCGGTTGGCGGGCTCCTCGTCCGGCTCGCCATCCTCGTCGATAACAGAGTCGACATGCGTCGAGGTCGATTGGGGGGCGAAGTCCTGGTACGAGATGCTGTCTATACCGGCGATCCAAAAGTAGTCGGCAAGGGGGGCCGATGAGTTCTTTTTGTCCTCCATGGCATGTCAATCCGCCGGAGGACCTTGTTCCCTCCTCAGTTGCTAAGCAGGGCCGGCGCCACAGCACGAGGAAGCGATCGGAGGGGGGGGGGAGGGGATGGGGGCGGTTTGGGCAGGTTGGAACCGGAGAAGCGTTCTGGTGTTTCTCCCTCCTCTCCGTGTTCTCTCGCAGCAGCTTCGTCTGCTGGGGCTCGTCCGCGTTGCAGGAGCAGCCAACAGGAGTGCTGCTTGCTTGCGTGCTGCGATGGGCCAGGGCTCGGTAGGGAAACAGCAAGTCTGTGTTTCGGATTGTGCAGCTGGTAGGCGGGAGAAGGACCCGGGGGAGGGTCTTCTTTTGTTACTCGAGAGGGATCGGCGATTGTCGTGGTATATAACGGGAGCGGCGAGGCAAATTGAGGAGCAAGCAGATGCAGAGTGCTATGATTGTCAAGCACGATGCAACCAAGTGGGAAGACGGGCCCCGTAAATGCGGCGTCAAGTGAGAGTACTCCTCAAAAGTGGGAGGGGAAATGGGGCGGGCGGGTGGAGGGATCGGGACGCGGTCCAGCAACCTTCGATGTGGACATGCGTAAATAAAGGGATGGATGGATGTGAAGGAGGCAAGGAAGCACGCAGGTGTCTATCTCGAAGGCGCCCGAGATGTTGCGATGCGATGGCCCGGCCTGATCTGGGACCTGACCTGAGGGGGGGGGGGGGGGGGTTGTTTCCTTCTGTGCCGGGCTTGTCTTTTGGCTGGCGCGGCGGACTAGTTCTAGTAGCGGTAGCCGGGAAGCGTGCGTCGCAAGCAGGTGAAGTATATGGATGGATGTTCAAGGAGATTGACTTTCTAGGGGGTACGGATTGGCTGGTTGGTACCGGCGCAAGACCACAGAGGTAGTAGGTGCCACCCCCAGCAGCTAGGCAGGTACTTCGGCACGTTCTCATGCAACCGTCATGCACGCCCAGCTCAGCTCGCGTCCATTCGGGCTGCCCAAGTCCTGAAGGGGGGCGAGGATGTACTAGCGTCTTCACAATTGGCCAACAGCGAGCGAGAGGTATGTAGAGAGAATGTGTATGTCTGTGTGTGTAGGGGAGGGAGAGAGGGAGGGAGGTTCTGGAACGACCTCAGGACCAGGGGTGTGTGTATGTGTGTGTGTGTGTGTGTGTGAGAGAGAGAGAGAGAGGGAGAAAGAGGGAGAAGGGGCGAAAGGCGGCGGTTCTCGTCGCCTCTCCTATCAATTGCGTTGGCACACCACAGTTTACCTGTTGAACTCCCTGCCTACAAGACGAGGTATGTGAGTCCGCCAGGACGTAGGTAGGTAGGTAGTATCCCAAGTATGCGTGCGTGTAGGTACCGACCTGGCGGGCCAGCCTACGACGACGACAACACGAACGGCACTGCAGAGTTCCAGCGGCGAGCCAGACACAGCACCCGGCCGGACAGGGATAAGGGGATGGAATTGATTGGGCTTGGGCGCGCACTGGGCAGCGGGATGGGGGATTGAGTGTGGGAGTTGGATGGGGGTCCTTTGGGAACTACGGAGTACCTGACCTAGGTAGCCCATGCGACCACGCCTAGTACGCAGCAAGCAGCAACCGTAGCATCGCATCTCATGTACGTACGCCACGCGCGTGGCGGTACACACACACACACACACACACACACACACACTAACTATGTGAGCGTGAGTCCTCCGGCGGTTCTAGGTTAGGCAACTTCTAATTAGGAAGAGGTCTGGAGGTTATGTACGAGTAAGTAGGCACGTATGTACCATCTAACCTACATACTGTGTATTGGCCGCTATCGCCCTCAAAGCGTCCAGGTGGGCTGGATCAGGGACTGGCCCTGTCCAGGCAAGCGGAGGAAAGGCCCCACGGCTACGGACGTATTGTATCCCGCCATGGGCGGATAGCTCCAAGGGGGGGGCCGTACGGCGGCGCTGTGGAGCAAAGTCCATCCATGCGAGCGACAAGCTGCTTCACCCATTGCGCTACAAGCTGGGTTGTTCCCGAAACCCTACTTCTCCGAATACGCCATACACATGGATGTACCCCCATACCTATATGGCCTACTATTACCTACTCCCGCTCTCACCTACAACGGCCATCCATCGGTGCTTCTTGTCTGCCACGGCATGTCTCTGCTCGCGACGCCAGGCATATATAGGTCGTGGAGGCGATTGGGCCGGACCAAACCTGTGATATGTCAAGTTTGGGGGGGGGGGACGAGAAAGAAGGGCGCAGGTATGGGATCGGGCATGTACCACACATACCCTCCTGTCGTGTACCCATCCTATGAGATCCGTGCATGCGACAGAAAACCCGGGCTTATAGTAGGTGTCGTCGGTACCCGCACACAGGTTGTCCACGATCCTGGAGCCCTGTGCAGCCAGGCATACCCCTCGGCCTGACATGCTGCGCTCTTGCTTGTATACACCGTCGTGCACACATATCGACCCCACGGCACCCGCGTGCATGCGGCCTGTCAGACGACAGGATCCCGTTCTGGCCGTTTCTTCCGCATCTGCCGGCCTGATCTGTCCCAACCGCCGCCCGTCTTGTGCGTCAAATCGCCGAGCCTGGCCAGACGTCAACGGCGATCGATGACATGGGCTCCTCCGGACGTCCCGCTGCCTGTTTCCCTTACCTGCATACCTCCCTCCTCTTCTAATGCACTCCTGGTATCCATCCCATGGGCCTCCGTCTGATGGGGCTGGTGGGCGACGGGATGGTACGATCAGGATGGATGGATGCACCGGCTGCACTGGCTGGTTGGCCGGCTGTTCATCCATGGCCCACGGGAGCGCCCATTACAAACATAGGTATACATCGCTCGGGGAGGGGGGGGGGTGGCTCGAAACAGAACGAGCCCTGAGCCCGGGCCAGACAGAGCCGGAGAGAAGCCGGAGAGACCACCCGAGCTCGCTCCCTTATCAGCCGAGCTGCGCTGGCTGGTTCAAATTTGTCTGCCCCTGATCACCGTTCCCCTCGTGCCCACGCCCAGGGAAAGGGCCCCAATGATAGCGGGAGAGGACCGCTAGAAAACGGCACTATCATCTGGCACTACCAATTTGAAAGAAGCGCCCGATGTCGATCGGGGCAAGCACCGTTGCTTCAGCTGCGCCGGCCCATCGGCACAGACCTCGCGGACCATGACACCGCCAGGACGATCAGCCTGCTCCAACAGGAATTGCGGCTGCTCTTGGACCGACTGGGTTTGGCGGCGGCAAAATAGCGTTTATGTTCCTTGCAGCAGCCGGGCCTGCATCGCCTCCGTTAGCGAGACCCCTCGACCCCCGAGGCCCCCAACGCGCGCGTGCCCCTTTTCTTGTCGCCTCCACACGGCCAGTCGCGATTTTCAAGCTTGCCAGGGTTCTGGTCGCTGGCATCCGCACCGAGTCTGTACAAGCGCCGGCCCGCCATCTCTCGCTCCCACTGCCTCCCTACTATCCATATATGCTATATAGTCTGTGCGTCCGCAAGGAGGGCTTTGCTGCCTGCAGTTCAAACGGCTTCGGATGGGCGTTGCGGGCGGGCATATCATCCCATCGTGCCATCTCCCCGGGCCGGCCGGCCTGCTACATACTGCTTGTTGCTGCTTCTGCTGCTTCTGCCGCTGGTGCCGCCGCCGCCGCCGCCCGCGCGGGCGCAGCAGAACAGCTCGTATTGGGAGCCGCCGCCAGCCTGGAAAAGGCATGACAGCGCCGTGTCTTGGATGGCACTGGGCGACCCCTGTCAGGAAGATGGAGTCCCGCAGGGTGGGGATGAGCGCCCAAGACATCCCATCCAGGATGTCTTCAACCCCCAGAGCCTGTGCAGACCCAACACACCGTTAGCCATCCGTGCGCGCCAATTTTCCGCTACCCGATTGTCTCTCGGCTTGGGAATGGACAGACAAGCCCTAGCGGACCGGCAGGGTAGGATAGGAGGAGAGGATGCATGCGCCTCCTCACCCCCCCCCCCCCTGGTGCTCAGTGCGCGTCATCGCCGAGGATCGAGAGGGCTGCTCCCACACGACCAGGGGAGCCGCTCTCTCAGCCTACGGAGTACGGAGAAGCGCGCGTGGGAGGGGGGGGGAGCAAGTCGGAAGCGCGGACGAGGACGACGAAGAGCGGGCGTGGGAGAGCCAAGGAGACCTAGCTAGGGCGGATTCGCGCCCACACGCCTCTGCAGGTACCCCAGGGACAGCGGCCGCAGCAGTCAAGTGTTTCAAAATATCACTCGCCACCTCAGTCTTTGCGATCTGGACGCCTTTTCTGATCTGCCGTGCTTCCTCCGCGGCCTTTCCATCCCATAGTCGTGCGGGATGCATGTGGCCACGCAGCCAGGCCAGCGAATCCGTACGTGCATGGTGGACGATATGCAGGCAAGCCTTGCCCACCGGACCACTCACCAGCACCCCCCCCTGGGTCGCTGACATGACACGGAGAATGATTGTGATTCTGTGTGTGTGTGTGCGTGTGTGTGTCTCTCTCTCTTGTTGCAGGGCTTTGGTGCTCAAACCACAGACACAATGGACAATGTGCATACATGTCAGCCCGACGGCGCGACTCGTGCTGCTCCGATAAGAATGACGGATGGACGCTGGAGTCCTGTAAAACATGATGCTACGGATTGCTGGGTACATATTGGATGTTTCCTGTCCCCAGTCCCCCCCCCGGCGGCTTGCCTGACCGGATTTGGCAAACTGGCTGCCGATTGCTTTCCCCCTCGACCAGGGCGGCCCCCCCTCAAAACCCTTTTTGCTCTCTCTCCCATGCAGGGGATGGAGTATACACCTGCACGCGGCCAATTCCGGTCGATAAGACGCTACGCTAAGACATGGGACCGCAGGGCTGGGATTTCCTCTCGCGGGTTTGACGGCATTGTGGCAGGGTGGTGGCCTAAAAGTACGTTATACTACTGAATCCACGGTGATTCCTTCACCCCTCCCCACCAGAGCACCACCACCACCACTGCTACAGCGGCGTCTCGACATGTCGGCCTCGTCTCACAAAGCCTTTCTGTGGGTTAACCAGGTCCTAGATCCATAACTAGGGGCGGGGAGGGGGCGGGGGGCCGCTGACCCGCGATTGTGTCCCGTCCAGCCGCCGCCAGACAGATGAGTCCGAGGATCCGGGTGAGGAGGGGGAGGAAAGAACCTGACAGGCGGGCTGGCTGCAAGTCATCGACGTCGATTCTGTCATGATTGTGGTTTTGCTTTTTGTCTTGTCATCTCGGTCTTGTCCGTGCATGATCGCCGGGGAGCGCCACGCCGCCATGCCGCGACAAGCCACACGCACGCGCCCCATCACGGGAAGGGGCTGTAGAAAGCGAGTTTGCCTGGTTGCCCTGGCAGGTAGATAGGTAGGCCGAGTCCGAGTCTTGGTAAAACGTTGGACGCCTCCCCTGCCGGAGCAGTCTATATATCTCGTTCGATACCATAGGAGGGGGGGCTCCTACGACACCAGCGCGGCATGGCCGGTTCTAGAGCCCGGGGTTTTTTTCTTCTCTTTGCTTTTCCCTTCGCCCCGAACCTGCAGGGACCATGCGGAAGGCCTTCCGAGGCCTTCCCACGGAGGAAAAGCGCGTCATGTTCTGTTTCCTGTGTGTGTGTGTGTGTGTGTGTGTGTGTGTGTGTGCGCGCGCGCGCCTGTGTGTGCACCTTTGTGTGCTACGACTGACATATGCGCGGCATCTCGGTCTGCGACGTCGGACCTGGCGGTCATGGCGGAAGGCCACGCGTGGGCCACGCGGTCCACGACGCGCGCCGGGCAAGGCTGAACCGGGGGTGGGAAAGGCAGGTCGGTGTAGGCCAGTTACGGTCGTGCGTCAGGATATGGTGTAGGAGGTACCAGTGTCGGGCCTGGGTACGCTGTACTTGGGCTACGGATTCCACGGCCAGACACCAACACTTTGTGTTGCTTCCGCGCGAGCCCGGTGGAACGGGAGAGAGCCATGCCTGGACGGGCGGACGACTTTGCCCGACAGTGGTGGTGGACAACGGCCCCCTCGCGCTGGTCGTCGCCCCGAGGTGGAACTCGAGGGCCGGGCTGGCTGGTTCCACGCGCGGCAAGCAAATCTATCCAGATTCATCGTGACGGTGGGCATGATCGGTACGGGGGCTGGGGGGCCTCTCCTGTCGCTACCCTGTGCGGATGAGGCGGTGATGGGGAAGAACCGCCTCTTCCGATGGTCTCCCTCGAGCCACCTCTGCGAACGAAAGTGCACGGCAGCTCGTCCGAGCTGGGTGACGAGGAGACACGACCGCCACCGGATCTACTAACCGCGATGCCTCCCGGGGGGGGGGGGGGGACACAGACCAGCCCCTTCTGTGCGACCTACCTGCCCACTTGCGCATGCCGTACGAAGAGAATGCAGGAAGCCGATATGGACCCTGCAGTCCTTCCAAGACACCTCCTTGGTTACAGGAATGGATGTGTGTGCCTGCAAAAGCCACTTCGGTACTTGCCGACTGAAACCAAGACGCCCGCCCGTCCGCCCCCCCCGCCCAAAACTCCCCCGGTTCTCCCTTTCCTTCGCCGCAACTTTAGTCGGCGTCTCACGAAACCGTGACGCCGCTTATCTTCGCCGGCGGCAGCGGGCTAACAACTAACTTCTTCGTGCCTATTAACGGGCGACGCCCCCCCCCCCCCCCCCCCCCCCCCCCCCCCCCCCCCCCCCCCCCCCCCCCCCCCCCGGGATATCAGATGAACAGAAGGCGCCACTCCGCTCATGCAGCCACCATGATGCTCCCGGGTCTTGAGACGTAGCATCTATGGATGCCTGGCTTTCGAGGAGGGGGATATCATGGTCCATACTCCGCCGCAAGCGCACTCTAATATACCAACGTGGGATTGCCCACGAGCCAGCCCGGAGTCGGCTCTTATGCTGCATTAAGATGCGGGCAAGAGTCGTTAGGTAGTATGTGGCAATCTCGCCAAGGAAAGGAAGCAAGGGCGCATAACACGTGGTGGGCTCGCCTATACTCAACGCGGTCGAATCTGTTTCGATGGCAAACTCGAATTGTTTCAGAACTAGAGTTCCACCCGAACACTGTAAAAAGGTCTTATCTGGTGCCACCTCCCCGGACGGCTGGTGCGCTGACCTCCGGTCCCCCTATCCGTGTATGACCTCGTATGCTCCTCCATCGCCTCCTCGACGCGTCCCGTCGTTTCTCTAACACATATGGCAGCACTGAGGTCCCACGCTAGCAATAGGGCTTGGGGATCCAAGCAAGGCTGGGTTTCACCGCTGGGGGCCATTACTGCTCGATAAGAGCCTAGCCAGTGCCCCTGAGCCAGCGTTGCCCGGGAAATTCGCGGAGGGGGGCCCGGTGAGACTCAGGGCCAGGACAGCAAGTCCACGAGGCTTTGCTCGAGAGGCTCCATGGACAGAGAGTCTTGCCCGGCAGAATGACCCCGCCATAGGACGGAGTCCTCGCACTGCTCGTAATCGCATCGACAGAGAGCTGGCCCAAGATCCGTAGATGCAGCTCTTGCGGCCGGTGCCACTGACAAGGTGACGATACTCAAAGCGCCCACGTGAGTGGAAGGGGGTGAGCCGCCCAGCCAACATGGTGCAGGCAGCCCTCGCTCAAGACGCAATATCTGGGGCATCATCACCTCAAAGCCCTCGAGCCCAGCTTGCCTGTGGACAAGTATCCGCGGTTGCCCATCTCCGTGCGCCATCCGATGCCTAGCACGCCAAAGACGACCCTGCCGTCGGCCTCCTCGGCCACGTGGCCTTTGCCGTCCTCCTCGACGACAAAACACACCTGCTCCACCTCGCCCGGGTGCAGGACTGGTTTCGCGCTCCCCGAGACTTTCCAGTTGGCATCGCGATACCGGAGACCGGCTTCGAGATCCAGGACGACCCGCTGGAGCTGCATGACGTCCTCGCTGCAGTTCTCCAGCTGGGCTTCCATGATCCATCGCCTGTGCGTACCCCCCTGGCCCTCCTGCGGCTGCGACTTGCCACCCGCCTTCTTGGCAGCCGGTGGCAGGGGCCCGACTTTGGTGCGCACGATGAGGGAGCCTTTGCATATGAACTGGTACAGCTTCCTGAAGGTCCGGGTGCGGCCGCTCGTCTCCGTCGCCTCGTAGTAACTCACCGTGACGGCCAGCACGTGGTTGCCTTCCTCTTTGAGATCGAAGTTGACGATTCTTTGCAGCGTCTGGCCTGGCTCGAGGTCCTTGCAGTCGGCTTTGGCCGCCTCGCCTTCGGGGGCGCTCTGCGGGCCCAGGGCGAGCTTCTGTACCGTCGCGGACCCCGGCGTCTTCATCTCGGCTTCGATGCGGACATCGCGGATGGATTTCTGCTTCTGCGACGACAGACCGAGCACCGGGCTGGTCGGAGGCAGGTCTGGAGGGTCGTAGTTGGCACAGAGCGTGCAGCTGAATGTTTCGCCGACGTACGCAGAGCCAAACGAGGGCGGCAGATTGAGAATGGGCGACAGAAAGAAGGGGTCCGGGTTGGTGCCGGCGGTGGACTGGTAGGCTAGGGAGGCCGGAATGTGCGTGGTCGCGGGAGTTTCGGCCGTCGCTGTCAGGCCGTCTGGGGCGGTGAGGGGCTGCTGGGAAACGAGGGAGGGCCTGGATAGTCTGCGCGCGCATCGCCTCGGTCAGTATACCTTGATCAAGGCGCCCGCGCGACCGGAAGCAGGCTGGGGGAGGGCATTACCGTAGCACTTTGAGGTTGACAGCATGCGGCTCCTTCACCGGATCTATGGACGGATATCGTTGGTGGCTCATTTCCACATGCGGTGGCCCAGTAACGCCCTGGATGGCCGCGACTAGGGTGTTGTCCTCGTTGTTCAAGACCGAGACGAGCCCTGGTGGCAAGGCCTCCGGGTCGCGCTGGGGCAACAAGGTGGGAAGTGAGCGCAGCGAGACTCTAGAACCAGACGTTCTATAACGTGGCTGGCATGGAAGGGAAGCGCAGGGAGGATGTAAGTGCCAATGAATCGAGCGTCTCCCCAGCCATGTCGATCATCCGTAGTCGCTAGTGAGAGGGAGCTTTATCGATATGGATCATGTACTCATCGGTAACGTCCAGCCCCGCTTCTCAACCTCTCCCGCCAGCACCCGCCTGAGGCTGTGGACGGCCCATCGGAAGATGAAGGAGAGGTATGCACCTTGGATCAGGGCCGAGGGGCGAAGTGATTACTGGCACAACTCCTATATCACTTCTTTCTCCAGCAGAGTACCAACGTAGGGGCTCGGCTTTGGGTCATATGTCTACCTTTATGTACTTCTGACTGAATCCAATCGCGCCGTTATTGGCACTGGCGCCTGCCTGTGTCTGTACAGTCCCATGTCTACTGCTCCCAAGGAAAATCACCTGAACGCCCAGCCATACGTGATCCAGGGCCCTTGGCTTAAATCTTGATGCTTGCGCCAATGCCTCTCCCAATGTACCAAACCGACTCTCTCCAGTTGCCCAAGCGCACGTCCACGTTGGCGTGGGCGTCCAGCTTCAGCCTGCCTCCAATCGCCGACCGAAGGGCATCGTACCCAACGGACCCGATTGACCAGTGGACGGGCAGCTGGGGTGTCGTTGATTTGCCTGGCGGTGCTTGAAACGGTAACTCGTGGAGAATCCGGCCCACCTCTTCCGTGTGGTTATACAACGCTGTCGCGTTGACAAAGTCGATGTACATGGTGTTGTGTTGCAGCGGCGAGACAACAGTAAAGGTAGCTGTCGAGGAAAAGAAATGAAATGTTGCGTCTCGGATGAAATGAGAGCGCTCCTCCGGAGTGGCGCCCGGGAGGTCCAGTTTGGGGGTTTGGAAAGTCATGTTGAACCTGGACAGCGCCTCGCCCAGGATGGGTTGGCCAGGAATGCTGCCGCGGTGAGCCTTGACCGTGATGCTCGTGTTGAAGCCCGACAGGTACTGAGATATCAGATCTCTGCCGATTCGCCGGCCCTCTTGGCCACCCATCGACGGCTTCCATTTCGCAGTGACCAGCATATCCGGGTTGGGACCTTTGACGAAATCCACGTTTTCGACAGTCGCCTCGCCAAGGACCGAGCCGTTATTCAACACGTGTATGTTGGCAAAAGGGACATGCGCCGTGTACTCGGAGGGGTTTGTGACGTTCACCAAAGCTTGCAGTGTAAGGGAGTCGGTCGTCGTGTCCAGCACCCGGAGAGACCGCACTCGGGGCGCCAGACTTGCAAGCCCGCCTTTCTTGTCGGACAGTGCTACAGCCAGTCAGCTTTGCGTAAGAAAAAACCTTAGGGCGACGTAAAGGGCAGGCTGGTTGCACCTTGACGTCCGAGAAGGCAGGTCCTAACAGATCCGCTGCCCGACAAGAGCGACTGACAAGATCAAAAGAATGATGACGGACGTTTTACTGGTATCGTGCCCTCGGCCGGTACATCCTTCAGTACAAGTTGCCCCAGTGCTGTTTCTACCTTGACATCCACCAGGGCCTTGACTTGGAGCTGCACAGACTCGCCACCAAACAACAGCTTCTGCACGGCGTCCCCAAAGACGTCGCCGTCTGTCACGTTGAGCGGGACCTCGTTGATTCTTGACTGTATCTTCAGCTCAGCGTCATGTTCCTTGGTGGGCTCGAGCCGGGTCGAGTTGGCATGCTGCCACTCGTGGAGGTCCAGCGTGCCCATCTTCTTTGATTTGTACAGCACATCAGCCGATGCCCGGACTCTCGTGACGTTGATGCCGAAGTTCATTTCCGAGGGGATCCCGGCCGTGACAAGAATGTTACCGGAAATTCTCGGGTTCGCCGCAGGGTCGTCGGGCTCTGCGAAGGGATCGGGCATGGAGAAGTGCACGTCGGTCAGGGAGAAGTTTTTGATCAGGCCGTCCAGACTTCGGCCCGGGAACGGCACTGGAACCGTGATGCTGGATATTATCTCGGCGATCCATCGAGGCGTGTTGCCGTCCGGGTGGCTGCTCCCTCGCACGTACATGGTCGCGGGTTCCCCATGCATATACTGCTTCAATAACAGGTCCAGGGGCGACGATTTGGAGTCGGGACAGGCACGGGTAAGCGAGTCCGGCAGCTGACGGACGAGTCCGTGGACATCCACGGCCACATCGGACCGAGCTTTCACCGGGATCCCGCTTGTGATGGCATCGGCCACGACGATCAAGCTGTCGTCGACATCGCAGCCTGGGACAAGAACCTCAAATGCGAGCTCTGGAACTTCAAACGCGAGAGGGTAGTCGTTGTGGACGGTCAGAGACACCTCGGCCATCATAGACAGCTCGTCGCCCGGGCCTGGCACATCCCTCACGTTGAGCCGGGTGATGTTGTAGTGCGGTACCGCGGGGATCTTGCTAGCTGCGAGGATATCAGCAAGCGCCTGGCAGGGAAAATGGCAGTAACCTGTTTGATTTCTAAAAGAAAACTTTCTGGCCGAGATAGAAAGACGCGAAAGAACGGTAGAGAGATTGACCTTCAAAGACAAGAGACTCGGCAACAGCGTGCGTTCCCAGGGGGATGATACCCGACTTCAGGGAAAGATCTGCCTGGCCTCGGAGTCGCACCCTGTCCAGCCTGCCTTCCAACCACTCATTCGCGATAGACCTGATACCCTCCACATTGCCAGGCATGATGTCTGTGACGAAGTCAAATCCCGTGACTTGGCCGTCGCGCAGGTTGAGAACCAGGGGGGGGACCACGGCAGTCCCCAGCAGCAGGCGCTGGTAGTCTGGTAGAGTGACGGTAATAGTGGTTTCCTCGGTGCTCAACTGGTTGGCGACCCAGGTGGCAGCCCTGCCAACCCGCCTCACATGCTCATTTTCGACCCTGTTCGCGTCTAGGTGGAAATTCGCCTGGATTCTGGCCCGTACGCCGTCGGCCGTGATAGATTCGAGCGACAGGCTGGTGGGCTCCACCACGGCCGCCTGCTTGGCGTACTCTTGCACTGCGTTTGGCACGATAAAGGCCAGCGCAATGATGGCGATGACAATCAGGCCCAGCACACCCATGGCGATAAAGGACGGCCACCTCGGCGACTTTGACTTTGCAGTTCGCGTAGGGCGGTCATCACCACGGCGCGACGGGACGGGGGCGGCATCGGGCTCATCGTAGTCTCCATCGTACCGCGGGGTGTCGGCAGCGCTGGACAGCAAAGGTGTAGTCTCCCCGGATGCGTGGGAGAAGGGCTTTGCTCGCATCGCATCCTGCGCCAGGAGCGGCGAGGTTTCGTCGTGGGACATGGTGGCTCCGGCACGATACCGAGACGGTTTGCGGGTGTAGATCGGAGGAGGTGCAATACGGCCCAGTAGACAGAGCCTGGACGGATGGGAGATTAATAAGTGCCGGTTGGATGCCGCGCGCCGCGCGCACCTAACTAAATGAGAACAGAGTGATTAAGACGTCAACAGGCAGCCGAAAGAAGGCGCCGGCATTCTCCGCAGACGAAGAGCTAGTCGCGAGAATCAAGAACGATGACGAGCGTGGGAACGATTCAAGGACAGTGAAGCATGAGGGATGGACTGTGGAAGGAAACGGAGTGAAGGGTGGAAGGCTGTTTGCCTGGCAACCCAGGTTCCCTGTCCAGCCGTCATCCACCCCCCCCCCCCAGTGCCTCCCTCTCTGTCGGCCTGACCTCACGCACGGGGATCGGCTGAGGGCCCGCGGGCACCCGGGAAGGTCTGGGCGTGGCGGCCGAGGCGCAGTGAGTGCCAACACACACTGCCAATAGGCGGGAAGACCGGCAGAGCAACACTGGACGCGACATTCAGGTACCTCCAGGGCCCCCCAATGGCAGTCCGCGGCATCTGAACGGCTCCACCCCGACCCTGCCTTCCTTGGCCTCCTCTAAGCCCGCTTCAAGCTAGCGCGTGCTGGGGAAGGATTCGCAGCCACCAGACCACCAAGGCTCTCCAGGGCCCGAGTCGGTTGCCCTTGGCGAGCCGAGGTTGGCGAGGTTGGCGAGTTGGGCCTTGGGTGGCAGCTGGGTGTGAATATTATTAGTAGAGCCGTGCGACGCTATGTCCCCAATGACGAAAGTCACCGGGCACGCGGTGCAAACACATCGCCGAGATGGCATGTGGAAGGCACCGCAAACGGCAACGCGGTACATCTGCAAGCAGCATGCGTTGCAACCTTCGGTATTGAGATACCTTAAGTCCTTTCCTGGTTAGCGGGCATCTGCAAGCTTTGAGATGTACCTTCCTGCCTGTCTTCCCTCACCGGCGATCCGAGCCACAGGGCTCTAGGGGGAGCCAAGGACATCCCCATCTACGATGCATCACCGTTGTAGACATTGAATGCGAATCTCGGGTTTGCAGAGGCCCTCATCGGCCTCCCCTCCCCAAATCCAGGGTCCGGGTGGGGGGGGTTGGGAAAGAGGCGGGCCGTGACAGCTGGCATGGAGCTGCCCGCCAGATTGCTTGCAGCATGAGTCAACTTATTGGAATGCAAGCATGGAGCTGCCGAAACAGGTCTGCGATTTGACTCATCTGGTTATTAGTGGACTATATCAGAGCTGCCCTTGGGATCCCGAATCCCGAGATAGTTACCTAATATTCCACCACAAACTCCCGGGACCGAGGCCGTGTATCTCAAGCTGCCGTACAACAAGGCGAAAACTAGCCGCTCCCACTTCACCGGCACTTAGCAGTGGGAACCTCACCCGCCGGCCATAACCACAATTGGTTGGATCCATCGGCCATCTCAAAAAGTTCCCGTTCTCGGTGACATCGGAGGGGAAAAAATCGTCATGTCTCGATTCGGCCCATCCCGCCTGTTGAAGCACGGTGTGCGGGGCTTTTCCACCACTCCAGCCCCTCGGGTCCGCCATCTCCTGAGCATTGGGGACTTGAGCCGGGACGAAGTCGTGCAACTGGTGCGGAATGCTGCTGCTCACAAGAAGGCCGTCAAGTCGGGGGCCATCCCGGAGGCCCTGCGTCAAGGGCTGCTGGGCCAGACAGTGGCCATGATGTTCAGCAAGCGAAGTACGCGCACGCGGGTCTCCACCGAGGCCGCCGTAGCCATGATGGGAGGACACCCCATGTTCCTGGGCAAGGACGACATCCAGCTTGGCGTAAGTTCTCGTGGGCAGAAGCGCGACTCGGGATGCTGACCGCAGACGGGTAGGTCAACGAGTCGTTGTACGACACTTCCCGCATCATCTCGTCCATGACATCGTGCATGGTAGCCCGCGTGGGCCCCCATTCGGATGTTGCGGGCCTGACAGACGGCTCGTCCGTCCCCGTGATCAACGCCCTGTCCAACGACTTCCACCCCCTGCAGACCATTGCGGATTTCCTTACCATCCACGAGGCCTTCCCGCAGGCAGCCGGAAGCCCCGAGCTGGTCCGCCCCGGCCTAAAGATTGCTTGGGTGGGCGACTCGAACAACGTGCTCTTCGATCTCGCCAATGCCTCCATGAAGCTGGGTGTCCAGGTTGCTGTGGCCTCGCCGCAGGGCTACAGCATCCCGAAGGACATGGAAAAGTTCATCCGCGCGCAAGCGCAGGGTGTCGACAAGCCAGGTCAATTGGAGCAGTTCACCGAGCCGGCCGAGGCCATCAAGGATGCCGATATCCTGGTAACGGATACCTGGGTATCCATGGGCCAGGAGGAAGAGACCAAGAAGCGGATGAAGGCCTTTGAGGGGTTCCAGATTACCGACACCCTGGCCACCCGGGGTGGAGCGAAGCCCGACTGGAAATTCATGCATTGCCTGCCTCGTCACAAAGAGGAAGTCGACGATGCCGTCTTCTACGGACCGCGGTCTTTGGTTTTCCCCGAGGGAGAGAACCGCCTGTGGGCTGCCGTTGGTGAGTTAACCCATATCCATACCTGCGCGCATAGGAGACTAATCGCTGTCTAGCTGTCCTCGAGGCCTTCGTCGTCAACAAGGGCCGTATACTCTAAGCAGGAGAGCGTCCGGGGCACACATGAAAGGCCCAATCTACGGGCGAAACCACTATGGCTCAAGACAGTGGTGCATTGGGCAACTTTCTGGGACCGGACCTTGCTGACCTCCCTTCCTCCGTGTGCCCAGGAAGCTGGCATATATGCAAACGGCCCGCACCCAGCTAGATCCGGCGGCAGGCATGTCCACAGTCTACACTCGTAGTACTTCGTAAAAGACGGATAATGTAGTGGCCGTACCCTGCTAGCGGGGACCTGGCAAGACGTGCAAGTTGAGATGAATGACACTTAAGTTTATTACGGTATTTTCCGTGAAGAACCCTTTACAACCCAATCGCCGTGTGGCCCAAACAGTAATTACAATTCGTTTTCGTAGCTTGGCGCAAACTTGTCTAGCCGGGAGGCAGCTGGCTAGCGTCGACGACCTCGTCGATCTCCTTGAAGTGAGCGTCGCTCTCATCCGGTCCATACAGGGGAGATCTTGGCAGGGCCATAAGACCAGTTCGAGTCGACTCCAGGATCCCGAAGGGAGAAATGAGCTTCATGAACGAATCGATCCTGAACGGCTTCGCAGAGCTGAGGGCTGTCAGCGAATGCCCGTACGCAGGCACACGTAAGGAGAGGACTCACAGTTCAACGATGCAGCTGTTGGTGCTGATATCAAGAACCTTGCCGCCGAACTGGTGGGCGAAGTAGGTAATGGACTTCAGGTGCTCGTGCTTGTGACGCAAGGCCTGGCTGGCCGCCAGCTTGCTGGGGTGGTAATCATCAGCAACCTCGCTGAGCGTGCGCTCGGCGAAGGTGGAATCGGCATCGCCGTCCTGCTGGGAGATCTCGCGGTGGTGGGCAAGCAGCTCCTCAAAGTACTCGGGCCCCAGGATGTTGATCTTGGCGAGCAGAAGCTCGCGCTGCACCAGGGCGGCGTTCGTGTAGTCCAGGACCGCCCACACAGGCACCAAGTCCTCCAGCTGGCGCCGGGCTTGCTCCACGACGCCGTCCTGGCCGGTGAGCACGATGGTCATGCGGGACAGGTCGTCGACCTCGGTGCTGCACACGACGAGCGAGTCGATGTTAAAGCCACGCGCAGCGAGAATGCCGGAGACGCGGGAAAGCACACCAGGCTCGTTCTGGACGAGGCAGTTCAGGATGTGGCGCTTGGGCGGGGCCATCGAGGGGGTCGGCGTCTCGTAGAGGATGTTGGACACGGCAGCCTGGGCCGACCACGACGGCAGCGGATCGGCAGTAGGAAGAGGAGCGGAGCGGCGTCTGATGGCTTTGTAGGCCGAGGCAGACGTCGCACTGCTAGTCCATCTGGTCGTGGTCGAGACTGACGACCGGGCCGTCTCGGCCACGGCTCTGCGGCAGGTCGCCGAGGCTGCGTGGAGAATGCGGGACGCCATGATTCTGGCCGGCGAAGACGCCGCGAGCCTTCTGATCCGAGTTGGCGGTACGCTACGGTGCGGATCGATGCAATGCGCTGCGATTGGATTGGATTGCTGGGAGGGCTCGCAATGCTGCTGGAGGCTGGGCCAGGGTTTAAAAGTCGTCGGTTGGGGGCGATGGGAGCCGATGCCGGAGTTACATACTATCGTGCAGGCGAAGTGCCCCTCCCAGCTAAGGTTCCTCCGAATCCAGCCAAGGCAAGAGACTCTGGGGTCCAGGAGCTGGTGCTACTCCGGAAATGGACGATGGATCTTATCTTTGGTGCTAACAGGCAGTGGCACGAGGGACCTCGGGTACGATAGCGATGGAATAGTGGGGGCTGGTTGAGTGCACAATTGATAGTAGGTGGAGCCGGGGGCCGTGCAGAGCCGCGTCTGGAATTTCCCATACCCACGGCCGTAGCTGGAGGGAGGTGGAAATTTGTCGATAGCTCTGCGCAACCTTCAGGTTACGTATACAGACAGGTAACATACCCCATACCGCCCTCCTCCCCGTTCGACCTTGGATATTTTAGGGTCCGCCGTCTTCCCTTCCGCACCTCCTAGCGCCGCCCTCTTGCCTTTGCGCCGCACTGGGACATCGACATCTGCATTGCTGCCATCGTGCACCATGGATGACGCGGAGCGACGCACCGTGAAGCGGTCGCGATTCGACCAGACCGAGCCCGAGCCTCGACGCTCGCGCTTCGACCGACGATCCCGCTCTCCCCCAGGGCGAAGATCCGACGCCGGCCGCGATCGCAGTCCCTTGCCCCGAGACGGTGACGGCAATGGCTCCGAGAACAAGCGCACCTCTACCGTAGATGCTGCCGCTGCCGCAGGTGCGTTCTTCTCCCCCGGAACATTCGCCCTTTCTGCGCTGACGAGCTTCTCATCCCAGCTGCTGCTGCCGCTAGGATCAATGCCCAGATCCAGGCGAAAAAGGGCATCCAGCATGTCGATGTCCCGCCCATCAAGTCGGCCTCTTCCGAGTCCCCCGGCCCGAACGCCTCCAGAGATGCCCCGGCTGCCAACCTCAACGGCGAGATGTACGTCAACGACGGCGACTACATCAAGGATATCGAAGTCAACGACCTCCGGAACCGCTACCTCCTGACCAAGGGCTCCACCCAGAAGATGGTAAATATATGCATCCTTTCCTCGCCCCGCTAACCCAAGTCGAGCCCATCTCCCCTGCTGGCTCTGCCTCGTGCTTGCGCGAACACTCCTGCTTACACGAAAGCATGATAGCTCGCACGCGGCATCCCTCTGGCGCATCTGCTGACCTCACCTGCTTGATATAGATTAAAGAAGAGACGGGAGCTGGTACGATACATCCCAACCCTTGCTTTGAACTTCACGAGAGAGGACCCCGGTTGACTTTGGCAAAGATGTCACGACGCGAGGCAGTTACTATCCCGACAAGAGTATGGCTACGGCAGCGGTATGTATTCCACATTGCACGCATCCCCAGGTTTGAGGCTAACGTTGGTTGCCAGAACCCCCCTCTTTACCTCCACGTCACGAGCACTTCGAAGGCCGGCCTCGAGCAGGCGGTTGCCAAGATTGAAGAGATGATGAAGCAGGAGCTGCCCAATCTTGTGGACGAACGCCGATTCCGACGCCGCGACCAGGAGCAGGTGGAACGAGATGAGTTCGGACGGCGCAAGTGGCCCGAGGCCAAGATCCCCATCAGCTTGGATCCTGTTCCTGGCTTCAACCTGCGCGCCCAGGTCGTCGGCTCCGGCGGTTCTTACGTGAAGCACATACAGCAGGAAACTGGTTGCCGAGTGCAAATCAAGGGCCGCGGCTCGGGCTATCTCGAGGCCGCGACGAATCGCGAGAGCGATGAGGATATGTTCCTGCATGTAGCGTGGGTTCCCCTTCCCACGGGCAAGAACCAAGACCGAGGCTAATGGGTGTTTCAGGGGCCCCGATCCGAAGATGGTCGACAAGGCCAAGGAACTCTGCGAAGATCTCCTTGAGAACGTCAAGGAGCAGTACGAGGAATTCAAGACGCGACCGCCCCGACAGCACTACGGCGGTGGCCACGGCGGCCACGGCGGCCACGGCGGCTACAATAACCACGGCAGATCTGGCAGTAACGCTGACTCGTATGGAGGAGGAGGTGGTGGCTACGGTGGCGGCTACAGGGACTCGCCCGGGCGTGGAGGGGGCAATTCTGCCTCGCCGGCTCCTGGAGGGTCTGCGACTCCGTCCAATGCTGCTGATCCATACCAACAGTATGCCCAGTACTACGCCGCCCAGGGCCAGGATCCGTATGCCGCATACGGCGGCTACGCCGCGTAAGTCAAGCACGCAGCGCCCGCTCTCGCCTCTCTGCTAACGTCTATGCAGATACATGCAATACTACCAGCAGTACTATGCGGCGGCACAAGCCCAGCAACAGGGTGGGGGTGCCCCAGCGCCGCCTGGCGCCTCTGCCTCTCCGCCCCCTCCGCCTCCCAGCGAGGCTCCTCCGCCCCCGCCCCCGAGCGCGTCGGCACCGCCGCCACCGCCCCCGCCGTCGGGTTCGCCCCCGGGCGCAGGCAGCTACGGCGCGGTCAGTCCTGCTCTAATCCCAAGCCACGTGTGCCATGGGCCATGCTGACACCCAGTCCAGGTCCCGCCCCCGCCCGGGCTCTGAGAACAAGAACCGGGCCGATGAGCCCACGCAGACGAAGACCGACAGTGCCGTTGGAGAGACCACTGACCGGCTCCAGGGCAAGACGAGCAGTGTCTAGTAGAGCAAACGACTTCTTAGGAGGGTAGGGCTGTTAACGTGTGGTATGCCGTTGAGCTGATAATCCGAGACTGACTTTCTAGAAGTTACATACATGACGCTATGTCTCGCTGTAGGTGACCTATACGTGATGGCTGACAAGTCCATAGGACTACGGACAAGTTTAGGCCTTGAATGTCCCCTCCCCAGGGGCGGGGTGCCTTTGGCACCCATTCCTGACTGTGCACAAGCAGGTATTCCTCCTTTTGTTGGGAGGGGGATATACCAATAATATACCAATATTGCACGTGGTATTGTAGACATGTATAGAGGAAAGAGGGGAATACGTAGTACCGCCCTCTCTCTGCCCCCAAGTAGAATGGCCAGACAGTCAAGGGCTCGCTCATTGATGTTTCCATGTCGGTGATGACCTGTCAGCTGCGCGTCGTGTGACATGGCAGCAACTGTGCCGGGGGGCCGGCCGGTACCCATCTGTAAGAAGCGGCATTGCCAATATCACCTACCCGCCAAAACCAGGCCGAGATCCCCGTGACGTCCCGGGCGTGCATGGCCGGCAGCGGCACCTCCGGGAGGGCCGCCGTGCTCCGCCCCCGGCTCACGTTTCCGTCCCGGGCCGCCCAGAGCACCTCGCCAGGACGAAGCGCCCGTAGCAGGCCGGAGCCCAGCAGCCCCCGCGGACGGGGAGCCCAAAGACAGGTTTACGTAGCAACGCGCCGGTACGTTCACTTGCAGCTGCGTGGGCTCGTTTCCCGCCCGCAAGGTCGAGCCCGTAGCATCAAATGCCCAAGTAGGTAAGAGGTACTTCATGCCCGGACCTTGACTCCCCCGTATCCAAGAACCGTCTTTGTACCGCGTAGTCGGGCGCGTGAGAATCCTTCTTCTTGCCCGAAAGACCCCCATGGCAGCCATGCCCCACCCCCGTTGCACCCGGCCGTTGTGTTGCTGCCCCCGCCGCGCCCGCCCCCTACAATGGCGGGACGTCTCTCTCAGCCGGATGCGGCGGCCCCAGCAGCGGCGCCACTGCCGGCGGCGGCGGCGGCCTGCTTTTTTTTCTGAAGGTCCCAGATGCGCAGGGCGGTGATGACGGCCATGATGGCGAAGCGGCGGCCCAGGTGGCCGGCGGCCCCGGTGCCGAGGAAGCGGAACTTGGCGGCCTTCGTCCGGCTCCAGCCCGAGTAGGTGGCGAAGACGGCCACGACCTCCTTGCCGTCACTCGTGGTGCCGGCATCACGCACGGCGCGCGTGCCGCCAATGCCCTCGGCCTCGCCGTGCAGCCGCACCAGCTTCCACCCGTGGCTCCAGCGGTCGAGCTCTTTGACCTCGTCGCCGTGCGATGCCCGCCACTCGAACCCTTCACGGCGCAGCGCGCCGCCGCCGCCGCCGCCGGTCACCGGATCGCCCGTCTCGACCTCGATGGAGAACGAATAGACCGTGCTGTGAAGGAAGCCCGTGCTCTGCTCCAACGGCTCTTCCGTGGTGTCGCGCCCGAAATTAGGCAGCGCCGGCAGGGTGATCATGGACGCCCGGCCCGCGAATCGACTCTACCATCCGCTGGTGTCAGTCGTGTTCCCCCAACCCGGCGGGGGCCTGGATTCGGAAGGTCCCTAGGCGAGACCGATGGGAACAAACGAGACAGGGGCTGCTTACGAAGCTTGACGCCTTATCGGCCTTCGCGAGGGGCGGAGCTTCCGGGTCGGGTCCGTTGTGGAGCACCACATGTGACTCGCCCGACAAGCCCGAGTGGAGCGAGAGCGCGTACAGAGGGTCTGACTCATGCTCCCCGAGGCTGTACCGGCGGCCCGACCACATACTCCGCGAGTACACGTTGAACTCCACAGGGAACGGGAGGCTGGCCGGCGCGACGGGCTTGGGAAACTCGGTCAGCGGGGCCGCGGATGCCGTCGAAGGCCGGGCCCCGGATGGAGGGCCGTCGGCCTCAACGTACGGCGGCGGCGGCGCTTCTTCTTCGTTGAGCCCGTCCGGAGGCCCTGCCGCCGTGGCTTTCTCGGGGCGGCCCATGACGCAGCACCGGAAACCCGAGGGCGCGATCCGACGTATGTGCGGGGCGGCGGCGGACAGAAACGACAGGCAACGACAACCCTATCTTTGGGGTATCGTGGAAAGTGCTCGAGACGAGGGAGCGAGAAGGCAGTATGAAATACTACCTATGCCGTTGGGCTGGTGGGTTAGGCGGGTTGCAGGCGTCCATGTATGTGGTGCTGACTTGCCTCTGGGGTGCCGGGAAAGCGCTTGCCAAGGAACTGGCAACCTGGTGCAGAAAGAGTTGAATGTGGAAGACAGGGCGGGCTGAGCTGAGGGAGCGCATTAGCAACCGTGGGGATCTACAACTAGCATGCCCGACTGGAGCCCGGCCTCGGCCACTAAGCCTCCGCATTGGTGGGACGGCCAAGAATACGGGGACGCAGTAGAACGGATGGGGGGTTCGAGTCGCCCGACACACGCGTGCGTGCTACGTGTATTATCCAACCGTCTGTCTACACGGTCCAGGGTACAGAAAATTTAAAAGGGGTGCTGCCTCCTTACGTACCTACCTACCTGGGATTTGCGTGCCAATCGGTCAAAAGAGATATCCTGGACCAAGGGGCCCGAAAGCTCTCGAGTCTCTTCTTTGGCCGTTCCATCGTCCCGATCCCACGGGTCTGTACGGTATGGGGTGGTCTACGCGGGGGGTATGGACTAGCCGGCACTTGCAGGAGTCCAGGAACCCTAGGGGAAAGAGAATCAAGACATCACTTGCTGATTCAAAGAATTCAGTTCTCGCGAAAGTCACGTGAAGCCAGGTCGGCCCCAGGCCCTTCGCGCATCGTGTCAGTATTGAATAAAAGACTAATCGACGATGCAACGGAGGGATAGGCACCTTTGGACGGCCTGGAGAGTCTCAGGCAAGGCGAACTCCCGCCTCCTTCCGCTTCTTCGTTTGCTGAGCAGTGGCGGAGCTCATGCCCACGTTCTGGCTCGAATCGAGCACACTCTGGGCTTCCCGACGCTTCTCGTCCTCGATCTTCTTCAACAACTTGTCCGTCTTGCCCTTGTGGCTACCATGGCCGTGGAATTGGTGACTGAGGTGCTTCCACGCCTCGTGCCGATCCAGAGAGCGTCCGTGCTCGTCCACATAGTTGAGCTGCACGTTGGGCTTGTAGTTCTTGTTGAACAGGTCCCACGTCTGTGTCGCCGTTTTGAGGTCGCGCGATCGGTTCTGCTTCTGCGCGTAGTCGTCACGGTCCTTGTTCGACAGCCGGTCGAACCGGCCACTAGCACGGTCATGCTCGCGCTGGTTGCGCGCCTCTTGCTCCATCATCTGTTCTGCGTAGCGCTTCTTGGCAAGGAAGGCTGCTTTCTGCTGCAGATCCGCGTTGAACTCGGCTCCGTCGCCTTGCTGCACGATGTTACGCTCTCTCAGGAGTTGCAATGCGCCACCGAGCCCAGTGTTAGTTCCGATCATTTTCTCTTCAATCACTCCACCCACAGCAGTGTCCGCGGGGTTCGAGGTTTCGCGAGGCCGCGCCTCTTCGTCGACCTCAGTGGTGTCTCTCATGGGCTCGTCTTCTGCCTCGGTTCCCATCGCAGTAACCGCGTCAGGGTTGGGCGTCCTGGATTTGCGGGGTTTTCTCTCTTCCTCCTCGTCTTGCCTCAGTCCAGAAAGAAACTCGGATGTCTCGTCGATGACCAGACCGCCTTGTTCGGATTGGCCCGCATCATCTTCGGCTTCCGGTGTCTCCGCCTCGGCTTTGAGCTGCCGAGCAATGTCCTCCGGACGGGTCCGTTTCCTCTTCTTCAAGGCATTTCGCCTCTGGGCAGCAAGAGTCGCTTGTAGGTCTTCATCGTCAGCAAATGCGGATTCTTCTACTTTGCGCTTCCTGCCCACAAACCCAGCGCCCGAGTCGATTTCCATGGACTGGTCTTGCGTTACGGACAAGTCTATGTCATCATCGTCCACTGGGCGCTGGCGCGTAGTTTTGGACTTCTTCTTCTTGGGCTTCTTCACCTTGACTTCCGAGATGTCAAGATAGTCCGAGGAGGGCACGTCGTCCTTAAGTATATCGAGGTTGATCTTCTGCAACATGCGGTTCCCAGGCTGGTCCCCGTTGGCTGACGAGGGCTGGGGGCCGGCGCCCTGGGCATCGAGAGTGAACCGCTTCGTCTTCTTGCCAGTAATCTCCTCGTCGTACTGCGCCAGAAGGCTGTGCTCGCCGCCCTCATCGGCCGCGTGGGGGTCATACACAGGCTTCTTCTTCTTTGCGTCGAGACGCTCGGCCAGCTTCTCGCGTTCCCGGAGATCAATGTTTTCCAGCTCATCGCCTTCGTCGTCGTCGCCGTCGCCAATCACGTTTGAGTCTTTGAGAGTCAAGATCTGCTCGTCGCCATCTTCAAAGGCCGAGAATTCGTGCGCCACCTTGACGCCGGCCAAATCCTTGGAAGTGTACCGGACGGCGGCAGCGGCGGCGGCTTCGGCCTCGGCCTGCTCTTCGTCTCGCTTGCGGGCCTTTTCAATTTCCTTTTGGCGCTTCTTCTTGCCAATCAACCATGTTTTCGCATCGACGTCACCTTCTTCGGCCATGTCTCCGAGTCCCTTGCCCACGAGAACCTCGTTTCGTTTGGCGGCATCGCGCGCCTTCTTGATGGCTGCCAGCTTTTCCTCGCGACGTTTCTTGGCTTCTTCGGCGTCTCGGAGTTGCTTAAAGTTATCGTAGGCGGCGGCCTCTCTGGTCTCAAGCGTGCTGGCGGGCTCCTCATCGTCGTCGTCGGGGGTGGTTTCTCTTTCCTTGAACTGCGGACCGTCGGCGCCCGGCACCGGCAAGGGCTCCATGCCGTGGGCCACGCGGGTGCGGTTGATCTCTTCAATCGCGGCGGCGTCCATCTTGTCGAGTTTTTGGGGCCGCCGTGGGAAACCGTTCTATTATCAGGTCAAGAGAAGAGCCGGTAGGCCGATGGTGCACGCGACGGGTTTGGAAACGTCGCCGCGCCAGGGACACAATGATAAGAGGCAGGAGCGGTCCGATGGGGTCTTCGCACCAGCCACCGTGCCGTTGCGATTAAAGGCACAAGGAAATGATGTTGAGCGCAAGTAAATACACGCCTTTGTAAATGCGTCGCGAACGGGCGGTGATGGGGAAATGGCCGTACGAGTAATTCGAGCGAACTGGATGCGGAAGAGACCAACAACTGGATGGGAAGTAGTGGCCCACCCAGGCAACTGGAGGTTGAACTGCTGGAAACCACATTTCTTAGTCATCCGCTAGTTTGGCCCCACCTTTTGCCAATATTTAAAAAATCCGCGCTGGAATCCTCCGCGAAGACTTTTCCCTTTCTCTTCTTCACGGATCTGGTCCCTGACGTCCCCTGCTTGCTCTTTTGCGAGTCAGGGTCGATGTCGCGGCAGCTCGAATACCATATGGAGCCATCACTTTATAGTCATGATGTCAATTTCCTATCGACAGATCCCAGATTGATCGGTTGCGCTGTGATGGTTCGCCGCAAGGCTTGAGCTTGAGCAGCGTGATCCAGAAGGCATTATATTCCACCCCTTGCTCTGAGGCCATTGGTCGTTGAGGAGGAGGAAAACCATAATCGTCTACATCCCAACCTCGCCATGATGAATCCTTTCCGGCTGTCCTGCCGCGACACGCTGACAGGACCCGTAGTCGTGCTCCCTATGGGCTCAATCCGGCTTGCCGGGCAAATTCTGCCATGCAGAGCAGCAGAGGATCGCGGGGTACCTCGGCGTCTACGCGGGTACTTGCTGCAGCACGCAGTCTTTCTCGCCCTTGCATCTCGTACGCGCAGGGCTGCAACTGGCAGGCCGCTGCTCCAGCTACTATCATGTGACGATTGCATCCCGTCGCTGACTTCGATGCGTCCTCTTCCGAGGTGTACTCGGATGCACGAGAGGTTGGCTGCTGATGTCGGCGGCCCAAGGCAAGGCTACCTTGGGACGCCCGGCGCATCGATCGGGACCCGAGCGAGGGTGGAGTGGCAAGCAGACCATGAGTGCTTGGGTGCCTTCTTGACGCATAGCGGGTCGCGTTCCGCCTCTGCCGCGGCCGCTCTTTCGGCGGTCGTCCCAGGTGAATACATTGTAACGACTGGAAATGGAAGGCGCGGCGCTCTGGCATGTGAATATACGCCATGGTATACATACTGAGCATATACCGTCGGGGCGGGTCTGGTCTGACTAGGCCCCGGCCGCCGACCCAGAAGCGGTCGAGAACATTCGGATATCGCGTACGGCATCAACCCGAGCCTCTGTCCGTCTCCCCAGAGTGGGGCCAGCGAACCAGGGGCGTCGATAGGACGAGAGGGCGGAAGGCGGGCAGCCCTGCCAAACCCCATGCCAAGGTGACGACGTCCAGGGCGGCTGGAAGCGGAGGTCATGCGGAAGCTGGGGGAGGACTCAATGCAGCACAGAGAGAGGCAATGCCAGTCCTGGACCTGCAGGTTGAACTGTCATTCCCGCAGAGCCGGCTGGTCCGCTAGCTCGCGCAGGCCCGAGCCATGTACTACATGATGTCTACCTCTCTCTCTATGCAAGATGCCTGTAGGTATGTAGGTACGTCGGACCGCCGCAAGAGAAGCGGCAGTCCACCAAGCAGAGCATGCCTCCATCCGGCCCGGCAAATCAATGCCCATTCGCCCTGCGAGCCCCCCGAGCGGAAGAAGGGCGTGCTCCAACCGCTACCCCTCCTCGCGAGAGCCGGAGACGCATCGCACTTTTTGTGCGTGTCTCCCGTGAATGGAGGGCGGTGTGGGGGAAACCGACCATGATGTCGTGGTCTGTCCCCCGCAACTCCACAAACACCCCCTCGGCTTGGATCCGGGGTTGCTTTCTCTTCTGGGACAAGCCGGACGTCCATCCTCCCACCCTCTCCTTACACCACGTTAATGAGCGGCCCGATTGCTTGACCACCCTTAACAGCCGTCTTCTATCGCTTACTCCGCCTGAAACTCCGCCCCGGACGGCTCTCGCCTGCCGTCCTGAGCAGCTGCTTCGTCACGCTAGACGCGCGAGCTCGGCGAACCGACACCGTTCTGGTTCTCGCCAGTATCATCGCCGCCGGCGCCCTTCTGCGCTGTCCGTTGCAAAGCCATCGACCGTCCGGGGCTGTGCTTTAACTGCCCAAAGGGGCAACTGCATCGTGCAAGTAGAGTTCGTACACCCCCAGATTACCCCCCCGGGAAGGGCCGCTGGAATCGGCCCTTTACCAGGCCACCTCGGAGAGGTCTGGGAGAGGAATGGCGGCCTTGGTCATGACTTCGCGATGCTGTCTGCTGACTTGGGGTTCCGTGTATAAGAATCGCCCACGATGGAGCTTCTTCGTGATGGGGGCTTTACTGTGGCCACGAGCAACAGCACTGCCTTCACCCAGCCCATCATGCATACTTTCCACTCCTTGCTTCTCCTGGGCTCCCTGGCCTTCCAGAGCATCCTCGGCCGCCCCAGTACTCTGGGACGCGAGGGTGCCATTCAGAAGCGCGATGTAGACTCGTACATCGCAACGCAGGAGCCCATTGCCTTGGAACAGCTGCTGTGCAACATCGGCTCCTCGGGTTGCCACGCTGCAGGCGTCACGCCCGGCTTCGTCATTGCATCTCCTTCCAGGAACGACCCTGATTACTTCTACCATTGGACGAGGGACGCTGCTCTCGTATTCAAGGCCCTTGTTGACAGATTCGTCAACAGCTATGACGCCAATCTTCAAGTCCAGATCCAGAACTGTACGTGCCTCTCGGGACGCGTCCCCCCGTCTTGCATTTCCCGCATTGGGATCCCCTTGTTACCGGAAACCCCCTTCCCAAAGCCGAACTGACACGGAGTCTGCAGTTATTACGAGCCAAGCCCGTCTTCAGACCGTCTCCAACCCCTCGGGCTCCTTCTCTGATGGGAGTGGCCTGGGCGAGCCAAAGTTCAATGCGGACTCGACTCCTTTCACTGGCGCTTGGGGCCGCCCTCAGCGAGACGGGCCGCCCTTGAGGGCCATTGCCATGATCACTTACTCTAATTGGCTGGTTGCCAATGGCTACACGTCAACGGCCCGCGATGTTGTCTGGCCTGTCATCCGCAATGACCTCGCATACGTGGCCCAGTACTGGAACCAGACCGGCTTCGACTTGTGGGAAGAGGTGCAGGGAAGTTCCTTCTTCACTGTTGCTGCGCAGCATCGTGCCCTCGTCGACGGCAGCAACTTGGCCAAGTCTCTTGGTACCTCCTGCAGCTATTGTATGCCCCCCCCCCCTTTTTTTTTTTGCCCATCCCTCTAGTTTCCCATGAAACCTGCGCGCTTCGAACGCGACCTTGTACCCCCATAGCCACGACCACAAGTGTGTTCTTACTGACACAGGCGTGTTCCAGGCGATGCTATCGCTCCTCAGGTCCTTTGCTTCCTTGGCACGTTTTGGTCGCCTTCGAGCAACTATGCCCTTGCCAACATCAACGCCAACAACGGAAGATCCGCCAAGGACGCCAATGTCATCCTCACTTCTATTCACAACTTCGATCAAGCGCTCGGGTGTGACGCCGCGACTTTCCAGCCTTGCAGCGACCGGGCTCTGGCAAACCACAAGGTGGTCGTGGACTCGTTCCGCTCCATCTATAGCATCAACGCGGGCATTGGGGCTGGACAAGCCCCGGCTGTCGGGCGCTACCCCGAAGACGTTTACTACAACGGAAACCCGTGAGTGTGTCCCTCTACCTGACCCGTGAACCGCTCGCTAAGCCGGATAGGTGGTACCTGAACACCCTGGCCGCCGCCGAGCAGCTTTATGACGCCTTGTATGTGTGGAAGAAGCAGGCTTCCATCACGGTCACCTCGACTTCTCTGGCCTTCTTCCGGGACTTCTCGTCTTCGATCACCGCCGGCACGTACGCTGCGGGCTCGACCGAATACACAACTCTCTACGCCGCCATCGCGACCTACGCCGATGGGTTTGTCAGCAAGGTCCAGCAGTATGCGCAGAACAACGGGTCCCTGGCGGAGCAGTACGACCGCAACAACGGCAACCCCCTGTCGGCCCGCGATCTGACCTGGTCCTACGCCTCGTTCCTGACGGCCGCGGCGCGGCGCGCGGGCGTTCTCCCCCCGGCCTGGGCCGGCTCCAACCCGGCGGCCACCTCGCTGCCGAGCAGCTGCTACGCCACGTCCATCGTGGGGTCGTACTCGGCCGCCTCCGCCTCGAGTTTCCCCCCCTCGCAGACGCCCGTCAACGGCACGCCGGCGCCGACGAGCAGCACCGGCCCCACACCCACCACCACCACCACCACCACCACCTCTTGTGCGGTCGCGACCGCCGTCGCGGTGACCTTCAGCAGCCGCAAGGTCACACAGTTTGGGCAAACCGTCAAGATCGTCGGCAACACCGCCGCTCTGGGCAACTGGGACACGGGCAAGGCCGTCGCCCTGGGCGCCTCGGGCTACAGCGCAAGCAACCCGGTCTGGAGCGGGTCGGTCACCTTGGCCGCCGGACAGGCCCTCCAGTACAAGTACATTGTCGTCAACCAGGACGGCTCGGTGACGTGGGAGGCGGACCCGAACCGTGCCTACACCGTGCCTAGGAGCTGCTCGACCACGGCCAGCCGATCGGATACCTGGCAGTGAGCTCGAGGGCGGGCTTACCCCCGAAAGAGCCGCCGAAGAATGCAGAACAAATATCGGTCTCCGCGAAAGGAGTACCGGGGATGACGGTCAAGGTTGACAGGGGAAGTACCACTTTTGAGCTGGCTGTACGCACAAAGTCTTGCCATGGGAGGGGACAAAAGAAAAGAGAGGGGGTTGGTTTATTGTCTATGGGTCGAGGGTCGTGGAGACCACTGCGCGTTCGTGTACCTGATGTACGAATCCAGATAGGGCATCCCGTATCGAAGCACATGTAGGCAGGACTACGTCGGCTCTTGACGGCAAACTCATCTGCATGTACAACCGATAGGCACTGTAGGCGGGGAGACGCTCCAAGAAACCGCGTCTCCCCTCCAAGCCGGCCCAGGCTCCTCCTCCTCCTCCTCCTCCTCCCCCTCCTCCTCGACGACGTTCTCGGTCCGGGTCATGCGGGACTGGGCGGGCCAGTCAGCGAGGCCGGCGCCGCGTTCAGCCTCTCCATGGCCGTGTGGCCCATGGACGCGGTGGGCGCCGTCGGGCTATGGGGGGGTCCGCGCGGGCGAGGAAAGGGCACGGAGAACGCCGGGGTCCGTGGTGGCGCCGAGGGCGACGACGAGGAGGGCAAGAGAGAGGGAGAAGAGATGGGTCGACGCCCATTTCTCGCTTGGTGCAGTTGGCTGGCCAATGCTCAGGGTTGCTGGGGACGGGTTCCCGGGAGAGCGAGTGGGACACGGAGCAGGGGTGGCCGCACGTCGGTCGTGGCAGACGCGCTCCCCCCGTGCCTGAATAGGAATGAGAAGCACGGCTCGTCGCCGAGCTAGGCCATGATGGGGGGTTGACGACAATCCTGGGCGAAGAGGCTCACGAGGACAAATCGGGGCGCGGCAGTCACGGTATACGGGACGGTGTGCTGGCATGTACAGCAATGCTTGTGAATCGACCCCCCCCCCCCCCCCATTCTCGGGTTTTCACGGCTGGAAAGCCTCCAGGCGCTCCATAAGGGCATCGACGGCCCACTCCAGCGTGGTTTCCATATCGACATCGAGGCCCTTGTCTTGCTGCACGAGCAGGCCCTGCTCGGCCACCGCGCCGGCCCGTATTGCGCCCTCGACATGGCCATTCTCGAACAGCCAGGCGTGCGACTCGACGTAGTTGGGCCAGACGATCTTGTCGACGTAGCCCGGCGGGTCCTGCCAGAAGCCCTCGAGGGTCACGTAGCCGTCGCGGGCCCCGCGCCGCTGTGTGGCCTTGGCCTTGCTGACGCGGAGGAACAGCTTGACGTCGAGGAGGTCCATGGCGGCCCGCATCTCCTCGGCGTACAGCAGGAAGCCGTCCAGCAGGCAGAGGCGCAGCCCCGTCGTCGCCAGCACGGCGTGGCCCGGGCTGCCCGGCTGCATCCATGCGGCCACCTTCTGGCGCATCTGCTCTATCTTGGCGCCGGACACGGGGCACGGGCCGACCGAGTTCTTGTCCTCCTTGGAGTCGACAAAGGGCTGCAGGCGCGGGCGCCGGTCAGCACGCGGCGACGGGGGGGGGGCCTCCACAGATCGATGCCGCCGGGCGCACTCACCGGGAAGACTCCGTTGGCCCGGATGTACGCCAGCGCCTTGGCCATGCCGGGGATGTCGATGGCCCCGGCGCAATCCCAGTCCAGCAGGCCGTCTCTCACGGGCAGCCTGCGGCGTGCATGGTCAGCTCTAGAAGGCGGCGGGCCCGGCGGGTCCCGGTGGGCAGCACGCATACTCAGACTCGGGCTTGTAGAAGTCGTCCTCGTGCAGGATGAAGGTGCGGGGGAAGACGTCGCGGAGCAGGCGGGCCAGCGTGGTCTTCCCGCTGGACGATGCTCCGCTGATGCCCACGATGGCGGCTTTCCGGCCGTCGGCCATGCTCAGCCGCAAGGATTTGCACCGGGATGGGTTCTGGCGGGCGCAGGACGGGCGGCCGAGCTGCGCGGTCTGTCGCCGAGGCCGAGAATCGGGGCAGCAGTTCCCAGCAACGGATTGAGGGTCGCTCCGGTATGAAGCGTACCCCAGGCAAAGTGTGAGGGGAAGGGAGAGTTGAGGGAAGGGCCTCGCGAGCGGGCTAACCGTCCGATACGGCCCTCGCTCTCCGCTAAATGGGACCAGACCCACTGGAAGCCGCCCCGACGCCCCAACGCCCCGAGCGAGACCCGGGAGTCACGACGGCCGTGGCAACACGTGCTCAAGCCCGTCCGACGATTTCGACAGCTTGGCGGTTCGTCGCCACGTGAAAGAGCCGCTAGACCCGGGCTGGGTACTGGGCGGCAGAGGTACACACTAACTAAAGCTCTATGCGAGGTGCACGCCCAAGGAACCCTGTTCGAGAGTATCGAGGCCCAAGTCTCTCGTCATCTCTCAACCCGAAAGCAAGCCCCCCCATATGGTGCATGCAGTATTGCCGCCAACGGCCCCACGCCCCCCAAAGAGAAGAGAGCACATCCTGTCCAGCGCGTTCCCGTGCGTCGGCGGGACTCCCGAGGAGCGTGCGTGCTATCCATACTTCGCAATGAGCTTCTTCATGATCGACAGCGCGCCGCTTCGGTAACCCCCGCCAAACATGGCCCAATGGTTGAGATGATGGTATCTGGGGTGCCCTGGTCAGACGCTCCCCGCAGACAAGGCGGGACGGTGGCATTGGGCATCACTCACAGCTCGTACAACGCGACGCGGTCTTCCCATTCTTCCTGGGGCTCCGCCTTGGGCACCAGCTGGGTGTACTCGCTCCAAAAGGGGCCGCCGAAGCCTCCAAACATCTTCATGATGCCCAGCTCAAACTCGGAATGGCCGTAGACGCACGAGGGGTCGAAAACGACCTCCTCGATCCCACCCTTCCCGGCTATTCTCCCCCGGCCGTGGTTGCCGCTCCAGAGGTCGCCATGGACCGTCACCGGCACCACGCCCTTCAGGTGCTCCTCCCCCAGGAGCCGGGGCACCACGACGCCGGCCGTCGTCTCGACGGCGTTGGAGAGCTCGGCGTCGGAGCCCTGCGACTTGGCGCCCGCCCGGTGGATGCTGCGTAGCCGGTTGTCGGCGTAGAACTCGGCCCACGACGCCTTCCACGAGTTGTCCTGGGGCGTTTCGCCGCAGCAGGTGGTGACCGGGAAGCCAAACATGGGCTTGTCGTAGCCCTCGGGGATGGGGGCCGGGGTTGTGTGCAGTTGGGCCAGCTTCTGGGCCAGGGACGTGCCCGAGCCCGCCGCGGCCGACGAGCCGAGCTCGAGGAAATCTGTGGCCATGAAGAACGTGTTGGGCGCGGCCTTCAGAGGCCCGTGGGCGTGGGACCTGGGGCCGAAGCCCGGCACGGCTGAGTGGATGGCGTTGAGGGAGGCATGTTCGCCTGGGGGCCGCGTCAGCTACTCGTTACCGCCCCGCTGAGCGCATGGGGGGAAACGGTGCCATTCCAGCAAAGCTCTCCCTGTGGCTCACCTTGGAACATGACTTGGGAATCCGCCCCCGTGCCCGTCTTGACAAAATAGTGCACGTCCTCGCCATGGGCCTTGGCGGAGAGCTTGAAGGTGGACGCGAAGCCAGACCCTCCGTGGGCAGCGATCTGGGCGACGGAAGGGTCCAGACCCAGGGCCTCGGTGATGGCGGCATCAACGCCGGGAGACATTTCGCACAATTGCGGTGCCGGGCCAGCACGGCTAGCAAGCGACACAAACGGCTCGGCGGGTGGGAACGTTGGGGCAGTTCTTCCAGAAACAGCCCAGAGAGAGGTCTATTAGCGATGCCTAACAAGGCCAGGCTCGTTCAAGCTGCGGTACAAGGGCAACGTTTCGGTAAAGCATATGGGCAGATCGAGGAAGAGGTGGGCAAGCTTCCGCCGTGACGAAAGCCCCGAGGAACCCCCATGCAAACAGACGATGACGTTACGGATGGTGGGGCGACCGGAGCTGATGCTGCGGGGGCCGGCCCGGATCCAGACGGACCTTCTCCCCATCTCCCCCTTGCCAGTGCTCCCAGTGCTCGCCACCGGCAGCAATACATATAGATGCGATCCAATCTGTTGGCAACGGGCGAGGCGGCAGGCATCTCGCTTCCAGCCCGCCCGCCCGCCCGGCGTGGGGTTTGGTCTTGGGGGGTTTCCCGAATCAAGCCTCAGTATCGGCGGGAGGGACTGCCGGGTTCGGACACGCCCGCGCTCTCCCCTGCCCGGCCAGCCTGTCGGGTGCCCTCGTTATTTCGTTTGCGCCTCGCTCCCGCCCGGGGGCTGGGCATCCATCCGGAGAGGGACCACATCTGCGTCGGTGCTGCCGATGCCAAGCCGGCGGCGCAGGCCGAGACGGACGCCGCGGTAGCTCACATGGTACTTCTTGACTGCCGGCGCACTGGACGTTGACTTTGTCGGCCGGCAGGGACAACACCTTGGGGTCAGTGGGTGGGGGGGGTCCTCGCATGAATCTCGGGCCTGCGGCGTGCTTACGGGGAAATGCTCTTCTTCGCCGTTGAAACGCCCCTCTCCGTTGAAGCACGATGAGCAGGGGCAGGCCGGGGCCGAGTTGTGGCCCATTGTGAGTAGGGCGCCTGGGACGGGATCGTGGGAATGGGGTTACGGCGTTTGTATCCTGCCCCGGCGAGCCTGCGTCTTATACCTGCCGCCCCATCGGGTTGGGGGTTGCGGATGCGGACGCAACAAGCGGGTCTATCCAGCAAACGGTCCACGTTTCCTCAGAGACGAGGGCCTCCGTAGCAACAGCCCAGAGCGACAGCTGGACCCTCGAGTCAAGCGGCCCCGGGGCGCGCGGCTCGAGGAAGCTCAAGGCTATGCTTGCGTGGTCGAAGTCAAACCAAGCAACCGGCGAGTTTCGGTGCCCTTAGGAGTCATGGCGGCACCGAGAAGTCAAGGCGAACCCAGGCCCGATGACATTGACATGTACGCGACCAGCCGTCATCCCACATGACACGTCCGTCCCGTCCCACGGGCCCGAGGTCGACAATGCTTGGATCGGACGGCGTTGCTCGTAGAGCTTTCCCCCAGCCCCCAATGCACAGCCGTCCGTGTGTTGACTGCAAACAAAGCACGCCGTGATCCCGAGCGCTGCCCCATGGCGTTTCGGTCTGGTCCACGCAGGAGATACCCCGCAGAGGATTCCCGAGCAGGAAGAGGCTCGAGACGGCGCCGCCTTCTCGTAACCCAAACTTCACTCCGTGGGAGTTTGGATGGAAGAATGATCACTCCTGCCGTCACGGCATTCCTGGGGGGCATGGGACCATTCGCATCAGCCCTCTCTTCAGGCCAGGCGCGTGTTTCGACGCGAGTCCGCCAAAGCCTCGCGGGTCGCGCGCGCTTCTCGGTTTTCGTAGGAGGAAGTACACAGTCCACCCGATCCATGCAAGCCGGGCCGGCGCTGCGGAGAAGGTTGGGTGCTCATGGCTACAAGAAAATGGCAAGGGGTTGTTTTCAATACTATGAAAGCCTGCCCACGGTGGTCTTCACAACCAGTATTACACTTTCGTTGTCTGAAAGCGGTACAGAGGCAGTAGAAGAAGGCACGCACCCCTTGTTTGTTGATTTCCGAAGAAGCCCCCCCCGTGCTTGGGCCAACATGTGAAGCTAAAGTGACGCGCGAGTGGGTAGAAACTCTTTGTCCCAGCCCTCGCGTGATCCCAGTATCCTTGGGCCAACATGTGGAAAGTAATACTCTCATGAGGTTCTTTCCAGAATTCCCCGGCTCGACCATGGGTTGCGGATGCATGCCTTTCATTTTGTGACTCTGCCACCTGGTGGTGGACAATCGGGTGGGAGCACTTGCTAGCAGCCGAGGGCAAAGAAAACAAGAACTACTGCGAGTCACCCATGTTTTTGTTCAGAGGGGCTCTGGAGAGAAGCCCATTCGCGATATTTCCACAGTCGCGGTCAAAGAACCCGTCCACGAGGAAGGAGCATCGCGTTTCCAAGAAGGGTCAGGATTTATTGGCCTGCCCAGATTCGTACAGAAAAAGGCCTCTTTGGCTTCATGCCTATTTCTTCCATCTGCGCGTTCCAGGCCAGGGGGCACATGGCTTCCAGTGCAGTCTTCCTGGCTCCGGCACGTAACGCTCTTCGGATCAGCTTCGTGACGGTCTCCTGATATGACGAATTACTACCATACCGCCGCCTACCCTAACAAATGGCCGGACTACCCCGAGCTCTTATACGGACACGAACTGGCGCCGAATCCCGGCCTGCGACCCTTTGCCCCTTTTCGTCTCTACAAAACCCCGGTCGCGCCCCCTTACCACAAGACCAAGGCCGAGGTGGAGTATACAGCAGGGCAGCAGGCCTGGAGCGAGCGGCAGTTGCGCCTCTATGCGACCGGGCCTCCACGTGCGAGCGGTGCCGCCTCAGTGGGACCTACGAGCACCGTTGCCGTCGACGAAGCCACGAGAATACGGCCATCGCCCACCCCTTCGGCATGGGCAGCGTGGTCTCGTGTCCTAGGGAGCGCCGAGCCCCTTTGGCATACGGGCCATAAGGGGATTGAGACCACGGTGGCCTGGGTTGCCTGCATGGTCAACGCGGCCGCTGCTCGCGTGAGAGGAGCCTACGAATCCTGCTTTGTCGCCGTATCGGTTGGTGCCATCCTACTGGCGCTCGTGGGCATTGCCGAGGGGCTTTTGCGCTTGGTGGGCGGTTACGTGCACCCAGGGGACGGTCTGGCCGAGGAGCCGCACTACATATTGGTGCGGGAGGTCAAGATCTGGGCGATTCCTCAGCCTCCGAATTGCGCGTGACAACCCAAGACCGGAGCGGGGACGGGCTAGGACGAGGAGAGACCCGCCGCCCACTCCGCGGCCGACAGCGAGTCCAGTAGGCCTGGGAGGGGCCAGCGAACCAAGGAAGGGTATATGAATGCAAATTCATTGCGCACGGTTGCGGCCTGGTAAGAAGCCACGTGCGATGCCAGCAGTTGCGGGACTGCCCATTTCTATTTCAACACCATCCCATCTCTCCTATCGCACAGCCGGGTTGTGGTCTGAAAACGTTAGTACAGTCAACTCCAGTGAATGCCCATCCTTAGATACCCAAAGTAAACTCGACGCCCACTTCCATATCACGAGCTGTTGATAGCGTTAGCATGGCGACGATACTCTCTTGGGGGGGCCTGCGACTTACCCATCTTGACAACCTTGGAGAGCTGCACGGCACGCTCGGCAGCGTTCTGGAGGTCGTCAATGGAGAAGATCTTCATGCCCGAGTCGTCGATGAGCTGGCGGGCCTGCTCGACGTTGGTGCCCTGCAGACGGGCGATAATAGGAATCTTGAGGTTGAGGTCCTTGACCGTGTTGATGAGACCGGTGGCAATGGCGTCGCAGCGCACGATACCGCCGAAGATGTTGACGAAGATGGCCGAGACCTTGGGGTCGCTGGTGATGAGCTCGAAGGCCTCCTTGATGGCGGCGGGGGTCGCACCACCGCCCACGTCCAGGAAGTTGGCGGGCTGGCCACCGTTCAGCTTGATGATGTCCATGGTGGCCATGGCCAGGCCGGCACCGTTGACCAGGCAGCCAATGTCACCGTCGAGCTTGATGAAGTTGAGGCCCGACTCGGCGGCGCGCACCTCCTCGGCGTCCTCCTGGGTGGTGTCCCTCCAGGAGAAGACCTCCTTCTGGCGGTAGTCGGCGTTGTCGTCGAAGCCGAACTTGGCATCCATGCACAGAACCTGGTGGTCCGAGGTCTCGGACAGGGGGTTGATCTCAATCTGGGTGGCGTCCTTCTCGCGGAAGATCTGGTAGAGCTTCTGGATGGTGTCCTTGGCGTCCTCGACGCACTGCTCGCTGAAGCCGAGCTTGACGGCAACTTCACGGGCCATCTCGTCGGTGACGCCGGTGTTGATGTCAATGTAGGTGGTGTTGATGGCGTCGGGGTTCTCCTTGGCGACACCCTCGATGTCCATGCCGCCCTGCGACGAGGAGACGATGACGGGGCTCTGCGAGGCGCGGTCCATGAGGATGGCGAGGTAGAACTCGCGGCGGGCAAACTTGCGCTCGCAGATGTAGACCGAGTTGCAGAGGCGGCCGGCCGCTCCTGTCTGCTTGGTCATGAGCTTGTGGCCGATCATCTGCTCGGCGAACATCTTGGCCTCGGTGGGCGAGAAGATGACGCGGACGCCGCCCTTCAGGCCGTTGTCGAAGCTGCCCTTGCCTCGGCCACCGGCGAGAACCTGGGCCTTGATGACCATGTCGTCATTGCCGATTTCCTTGGCGATCTTCTCGGCCTCGGCAGCGGACTCGGCGTTGGAGCCCTTGGGGACACCGATGCCATACTGGGGACGAGAGGGTTAGGTGGCGCTTGCGCGTCGTGGCAGGGGCGGAGCTATATACCTGGCGCAGGAGGTCGGCTGAGCGATATTCGTGGATGCTCAAGTTCCTCCGCTGCTGCTGAGCGAGGCCGGGGAATCGGAGGGTCGACGACGGCTGGGGCTGCAGGGGGAGGGGCGCGCAGGGTCAGCGGCGGTCATGCATGGCACGAGGGGAGCGGCGTGCTCCGGGTTTCCGCGATGCATATGGCATGTCTCTACTTTTCCCGGTAGGGGGCTAGACCGACGTACCTTGACCTGGCGAAGAGCTGAGGCCGCAGCGCGGCTGCGGGCGAAGTTGAACATGGCGGCGGGGGAGGGGGGGGAGGGGGGGGAGCGAAGCTGCGGGAGGCTTCGATGGAGGATAGAGAGGAGGGGGGGTAGGAGGAGATATCGAGAGGGAGGCCCGGTCAAAGGGGGAGGGCGCGTTGACTTGACGAGACCTGCGTGTCGTCGTGCGAATTGGTGCTTTAGCTCGCTCTGTGTGATACCGGCCAGCAGCTGCGCGCTATCTTGCAGAGAAAAACGACGGACCCGCGTTTCTGGGGGGCAGCAGCGGGAATTTCCGGTTGGCTGCCACTTGCAACGCCCTCAGCTGCTCCGTACATAGCCGGCCGGGCCAGTTGCAAGGCAGGCAGCCGTTCCCACTATAGCGTGAAGAAGCGACTAAGGGATCAAACTTTGGCCGTTCCACGAGAGCCACTTAGCAGCCGCGCCCATGTACCCCTCGGGTACTTTGGGCACGATGGACTGCGCTGCTTGCTGCGTGCAGGATACTTCCGGTTACACAGTGGCTCCGTTCCGCCCACGATCTGATGCGATGGCAGACGCACGTCCACTACACAGAAACGTTGCCAGCCGTCCCAAATAACAAGATCCCCACTGCCGACCTTGCGCGCCTACATCTTCGATGGTGCGGACCGTAGGAGGCAACTGCGGCCAATGAATGGCAACGCGATAACCATGGCATCAGACTCGGCCTCCTCTCCGGGTTCCGTCCAACAGCAGCGTCGTGTTTCACCGGAACAAGGAGACCTGGCCGCCCTCTTTAATCCAGTAAGACAGCCAAGGTGTTGGCGGTGGACAGTCCTTAAAAGGGCCATACCCAGACCATCACGGTAATGTCAGGTGGCAGCAGCCTTTGCTGCGCGACCCGCCCGGCCACCCAGAAGTGCGTCGCCAAATCCGAGAAAGCGTCGGCCCATGGCAAAAGTAAGCAGAACTCTTGTCGATGCGTTCCAAGAATACTTCAGCTAGGCATCCATCGCATTGCCGATGATGCTCCGTAAAAGCAACCAATCGGGATCCGGTCGACCCGACCGGTCCCTCCGGGCCAGTCTGACGCCTTCCGCGGACGGCCGAATCCGTCTTGGGGACGGCGGCTTTGATTGGTGACGGCACAGCGTCTGCCTGCCCATTATAAGCAGTCGGTCGCCTCTGCCGTCGCGAAACGAGTGTCTCTCCCGGTCTTGGTTATCAGTCTGCCCACTCGAAGGGACTATTGTCCACGGATAAAAAGGCAAGACATACGCGATCCCAGCCTTGCCGTGGCCTCGCCCTGCAACCCACCACTAGACCCCCAGCGCCCGACCCGGCGTCATGCTGCCGCAACTACTCAAGTCTGGCCTTCTGAGCCCAGCATCGCTTTTCTTGGGGCTCTGCGCCGTGCCCGTCGCATGGTGGCTGTGGGTCACGGCTCAAAACAATGCAAGGATCCGCAAGACGGGCGGCGTTCGCGCCGTGAGGCCGTTCAACGGTTCGTCTTCGTCCCTACCCGAAGGGGGCTCCGGCCCGTGACTGATGATACGCGAGCAGCTTTGGGCATGTTCCGGGACCTGGCGCGCGCCCAGTCCGAGGACACGATGTTCGACTTCTGGACCAAGCACTGGGATGTAGTAGCCAAGACGGGCGACCGGAGCTTTGAGGTGCAGCTGACTCCCGTGCATCGTTTTGTCATCACACGAGACCCTGAAGTGGTCAAGACGATCCTGACGACCAAGTTCGCCCAGTTCGGAAAGGGCAATGATTTCCACAGGCTCTGGTCGCCTTTCTTGTTGGTGCCCCCGAACTGTCTGGACAGAAACAACGACTAATGCTCCGCCAGGGGGGACAGCGTATTTTCCACCGATGGCCCGGTGTGGCATGAGAGCCGGTCCTTAGTCCGCCCTATGTTTATCAAGGATAGGGTCAGCGATCTGGCTATCTTCGAGCATGGCGCCAGAAACTTCATGGCCCAGCTGCCTGCTTCCGGGCAGACGGTGCAGTTGATGGATCTTCTGTACCGGGCGACTCTCGACATTACGGTGGAATTCTTGCTCGGCGAGGAGCTGAACAGTCTCCAGAAGTATGAGACCCCCTTGTTCACAGGTGCCAGTCGTCCACTACACCATGGCAGAGGGCTAACCCCGTGCAGTCCGCAGTCGTCGTTTGCCGAGGCCTTCAGCGAGCTGCAGCGCATTCAGTTCCGCATCGCCACCATAGCGTAGGCCGAGCACACACCGTCGTCTCCATTGTCTCGTTGCTGACTTGTTCGGCAGCCCGTTTGATAAATTCATGAGCCGCAAAAACTACTACCGCCACATTCAGGCTCTGGACGACTTCATTGTACCTTTTATCGAGAAGACTCTCGCCTTGCCGTCTGACGAGGTGGAGAAACTGGGCAAGTCTGACCATGGCTTCACTTTCCTCCATGGACTGGCCAGTTTGACCCGGGATCCGAAAGTCATCCGCGACCAGCTGGTCGCTGTTCTCTTGGCTGGGCGGGACACTACGGCGGGCACATTGTCGTGGGCATTTTGTGAGTCTTGACACCCGTGGCGATCCCGGACCCCGGCATCACAACTCACCATGCTAATGTGGCGTTTGTACAAGATGAGCTCGCAGGATATCCAGAGAAGTGGAAGCGGCTCCGCGACGAAGTCCTCTCAGCGATAGGGCAAAATGAACCGACTTACCAGGATCTCAAAGATAGTAAGAGCCCCTTCTCTCCCTTTTTTTTTTGGTCCCTTCAGGTCATGGTGTCGTTCCATTGGCAGACACTGGGGCGCGTCACTGAGAAGTAACCCGTGATCTCGCAGTGGTATACCTTCGGTATGTGTTTCAGGAGACGCTGCGACTATACCCTGCCGTGCCCTACAATGTTCGCGCCGCTCTCGAGGACACGACAATTCCAGGCGGCCCTGGCAAGCCCGACATCGCTGTTTTGAAGGACGAACCCGTAGCTTACAGCCGTGAGTCACCCCGCGTGTTTTTCGTCACCTTCTTTGGCACCTATCTCCCCATCTGCCGGCGGTCTTCATTTGGATATGTCGTTCGGGTCGAGCATGGCTTCTCGACCTTCCTTACGGCACTGCTAGCGCATCGATGTTGACTCTGCACTTTGAAGCGTTCATGATGCAGCGCAATCGCGCTCTTTACCCCCCGACTTCGGAGGACTTTGCCGACCCCCTGACTTTCAGCCCGGAGCGATGGTACACGTGGCAGCCAAAGCCCTGGGAGTTCATCCCCTTCAACGGAGGACCGCGAATTGTGAGAATGCCCCCCCCCCCCCCCCCCCCCCCCCCCGGCTTCTTCGCTGCTGTCGGCTGGGAAACAACTAACCGATCAAAAGTGCGTCGGGCAGAATTTTGCCATGACGGAGATGGCCTACTTCAGTATGACAACCCAACTCCTTTCACGGGGCATGCGGGCCGCTCAGCTAACATGAGGCAGTGGTTCGGATCGTGCAGAGGTACGAGCGGCTCGAGTACCGCGGCGATTGGCACGCGCAGCTCCATCAGGCCGACATTGTCGGGCGTCCCAAATTCGGCGTCCCAATAGCATTCTACGAGGAGAAGGAAGCTGGCTCGCCATAGGGCCACCCTGGCCGTCCGCCGTTCCATTGGTTTATGCATGGTAGCGGCTACCTTGATGGTCTCTTCCATCTTCCATTCAGGGGGCCGGTATGGAGCCCAAGAGAAAAGCAAAGCGAGGAGCCTACCCGAGTAAGACGTTGTTACCTGACAGAACCCTCGGCTCGGAAAAGCACCGTGACGGGCATTCCCTAGGGCATTCACGATGTAGTCATAATGGGGAATGGAGAAATCGCACCGCAGGCGCGTCACCACCTCTGGAAACTGTTATCTCCGTGTCTGACCATCCCCGGCCTCGCCAGGGTAGGTAACCCGGGACCAATTCACCCGCGACAAACCCGAGCTGGCAACGTAGCCGACGTGTGTCCGCTGCGCCCTGCTGACTGCACTGCGGCCTAAGGGCGCCGTGCGACGTGCATCGCGAGCCGAGCGGTAGCCTATCGCTGGCTCTGCAGCACGGGAAACAGACACGGCACAGACGGGCCCCTATAGTACAGAGCTCAACCCCCGGGTGGCCAGCCTCGGGTGCGGGATAAAGTCCAAGCGAGTGAGGGGAATGGGCACCCCCCCCCCGGATGCCCGTTGGTGGAGAGATGTGGTGGCAGGCAGGCTGGCGAGGGGCAAGCGGCGGGCGTGAGGCAGCAATCCGACAGAAAGCGCACGCCCCGGACCTGGAGGTATCATGTTCTTCTTCTTCTTCTTCTTCTTCTTCTTCTGGCCTATAGGCGAGCCCCGTGCCTCTCCTTCTCCCTCTCTTTTCTTCCATGGCTCAATTCACTTTTGTCCGTCTGGCCGGACCAGTCTACGGCGAGTCCCAGGAGCCTCATCAGCCAGGATGCAACAGGGCCATAGTCTGCCGTAAGCACCATTTCTGAGTGGCTGTGGCCTGGTTGATGAAGAGCGCCTTTTTCCCTTTCGGGGAGGGGGGATGAATGTCAGCACTTTGCGGCTATACATGATCTGATGGAGTGTCGCGCCAGGGCCTCCATTTTGCTTGGCATCAGCACAGGCGGCCATGGCCTCTTCCCAGCCATCTCTTCTCACCAACGCCAGGTCCGATTTCGCCGCAAGCGCACTCTAGTCGGCACACGGTCGAGCCCCAGCCCTGGGACTGCTTACTTCGACCGGGGGGGTGGGCAGGTACGGCAAGTGGTCCCTCCCCCCCTCCCGATTGTCTTTTGTCCCGAAATGTTAGGAACTTTTGTTTAACCCCTGCCGGCCCACGAAACCGGGGTGGACTCATCCTCTCTCGAGCTGAACGCCAAGGCCTAGACCAAGCCGCTTCGTCTACCACGTTGAGGGGCGCTGACCAACGCGATGAGCCCTGGGTTGCTTCGAGCCAGCTGGCCGTGGCAGCCCGCAAGGAGGGGGGGGGGGGGGGGGGGGGGGGGGGGGGGGGGGGGGGGGGGGGGGGGGGGGGCGGCCATACGCCGTCCACCCAGCGCAGCAGCACGCGCTGCGAGTCTGCCAGGACCGATTTGCGGGCATTTGGCGGCTCCCGCAGAAGCCCGACGCAAGGGATGACGGATGGGGCGCGAGGAAAAGCCATAGATAGGCTCATAGCCCTGGGGTTTGTCGACTTTCCCTCTCTTGCCCCCCCCCCCCCCCCGGTCGTAGCGGCCGCCGAACCGAGCTGCTGGGAGAGCGTCTCTTATTTGCGGGCCATCCTTGACGCTGCGGGGTCACGCCCAATAGAGGACGAGTGGGTGGCCCTGCGTAGGGTTAGACGAGAGAGGGTTGGCTGTTGGTCCCTTTCCGAGGCAGGGCAGCGCATCGCGATACTGCCGTCGTCCCCGCCATGGAGAATCAGCCGCATAAGCTAGCGAACTCCACCGAAATACGCATTTCAGGGCGGCCGAGTGAGGTTGCCCGTATTTTCGGACTTGAGCAGGGGGGGGGGAGGGGGGGAGAGGATGAGAGATCCATAACAGATTGAGGCCGGGCCAGTAGCCACCCTGTGAGCGAGCCTGTGTGTGATGGAGGAAAGTGTGGGCTAACTTGACACGCGCCTGCTCATAACCATCGTTGCCAGCCATGCAGATTGTACATGGCGCAAGAGCGCGGATTCGACTGGCGTTCGCTGCTGCCAGCTGCTGCATGCCACGATAACCATGTTGTAGCAACACATTACAGTGACGAAGCATGACGGCACCAACTACGACCTTGCCGCCCGGCTTTGCCCTTGGTCCGGTTCTGTGACCTCGGACCCCCGTCCCCACACGGGCTCGGGTCCTATAGGTGGGTGTTGGTATATGCACGCCGGACAGCCAGGTTCGAGGCGGCAACAGCAGCAGCAACACAGCATCACCTGCATCCTCTTATCGCATCCCAACTGCAGGCTTCGGAAGGGACAGGGAGGCAAAAGGGGCGCCTTTCGGTTGCGCGGAGGGGAGAGAGGAGCCCTGCTCTCGCCACCCCTCCCCTGCACCATCGCCATTGCGGACCATGCCAGGACGGGCTGCATTGCGATAAGGCTACAGCAGCTAGCCAGGCGGGCAGAGAGGCCATCACGGAAGCAGCTACGGCGAGCTGCAAGCTGCGAGTGCCGCAGCAGTACCTACAGCACGTTTTGGACCGTTGCTCTTGTCAGCGTTGCTCTCGCTTCCCTCCCTCACCCCCCCCCTAAATGGGCAGGGGTATTCGCATAGGGAGGCCGCACAAACAAACACACAAACACATACACACGCCACTTCCGTCTCGGACTTCCTTCCTCGTCGTGGGATTGGGAGCTGGAGATTCCGTGAGACGCCAAGCGGTCGCTTCGCCTGCTGTCGCAGTACGGTTGACAGGCGGAAGGACGAGGCGGCGCCAGGCCCAAGTTGGTCCCATGCGAAGCGACTGGTCACCCCTTCTTCCCCAGGCCCGTGGGGCCTGTCTCTGGTCCGCCCTCACACGCGGACCCGACGACTGACGGGCAACGGTGTGCTGGTGCGTATGTGCGTGCCCACACGCCCATTCGGGGGAAGGAAGGATGGAGAGGTCGCGAGGGGAAAGGAGGGGGGGGTGTGAAAGAGGGGAGCCGGCGAGACAGCCGGACACACAGGGGAGGAAAAGCGGCAGATGTAGCCAATGACAAGACGCTGAGGGCAGACAGACACCCTGTCGACGTCTGGTGACACTCGCACGACGAGACAGCCGCACAGACACTAGCTATAGCATCGCTGAGATTGGTCATCATGAGGGTGGTTTTTGGTCTGCCCATCATCATCCGGACCTTTGGGACCGAAAGAGGACGGGGGGAGGGGAAGTGGCGTCGATATTGTCCGGACGGGACCTCGACCCTCTACGGCGCTCGCGGAAAGTTAAGTCGTCGTCGTGGACTCTCGTCCCCGGATTTCAGAAACCCCAACCGGCGCCGCTACGACGCATGCGGACCTTGTAGGACGACCCTTTCTTTTCTCCTCTTCCCTTCGTGCAGCCGACGGACCAGGCAAGGGCGCTGCAGGCGCAGATCAGGAGTTTTGACGCGCGACTATTCCGCAAGTAGTTGTGCGCGTCGTTGGTTCATCTGCCTCCTGCTCGCTAGGCCTAGTCACCACCTCAGGGACCTCTCCATGCGGATTAGCTACGAGGGAAGCACTTTGGACAGAACACACGCCCCCCCCCCCTCCCCACCCACGGTCGGACTGCGTGCGGGAACGAAAGAGAGCTGAGGTCGTTTCGAGAGATGTGTGAGTGGGGAGGCGGCGAGCAAAGCACGTACCGGGTCGTACTATCGCCCGACGATGCATCTTCACGTCCTGCGCTAACCGCAAATCTCCCCCCCCGTGTGGCCAACCAATAGCCCACCTGCACATCTCCTGACTCTAGCAAGTGGGAGCCCTGGGGGAACCAAAGTCGGTTGGAGACAGGCTGACAGGCCGGGCCCAAGGGAAAAAAAAAAAGGACGCACCCGCAGTAGCCCGTCCGTCGTGCATGGCCGTACCTCGCACGCTCGATAGCTACTTAGCATATACCGACCATCCGCCCACCTCGCACCACCCCTCCCGTGGGCAACGGATCGTGGGTAGTAGGGAAAACCGTATGTATCCGTGCCCACGCTCGCAAGCAACCGACGAACTGCCCGGGGTTGAGGGGCCTGCGGCTGGTGCGGGTCTTGTTAGATCAGGCGAAGATATGGGCCCTTATTCCCACCCGGGGAAGAGGCTGTCTTTGCGGTTCTGCCAGCTCGCCCACGCAGACCGCATCGCGGTCTCAGCTGCGTGTTCTTGGCCGACCCGGGGCTGCTTCGTATAGTCTCCCTCGTCTTGCCGGGAGCTGGGGCCCTGGGCGAGGGGCGGGAGGGGACAATTTTCGGCCGGAGCGGACCAGCTGCCTTTGGGGAGGGCATCTCGGTAGCGAAGACAGGAAATCCCTACGACTACACGCGGTCCGGGCAGTGCCCCCTATCAAAACCGCCCATCCTGCGAGGGCCTGCCGTCCACGAAGCCCCCCCCCCCCCCCGTCTGGCCCCCGAGGATTTCCTAGTCCTAGGCCCGCCAAGAACAGGCAGGATTGCGGGGAGGGGAAATAGCGTGCTTCTCCATCCGTGGAGAGCTCCCCCAAAGCCAAGACTAATGAAAGCGACCCCGTAGCGACTAGCGCTGGTCTGCCTGCTCCACGGCCTGTCATGGGCACAGCCCGAAGGGAGAGGGAGGAGTGTGCCTAGTCGAGCGGGAACGTTGGCAGACGCGGAACGCAAGATTTGAGTGCTTGCAGAAGAAGCCGAGTCATATGGGCATGATCTTCGCCCACATGAAACCTAGCTGTGCGAACTAGTTTTGTACGATGCAGTTCAGAGGGGACCAGACGTGCCCGTTCGGCCCCTCGGCCGGCCGGCCGGCGTCTCCCGGTCACCGGGGGCGGGCGGGCGAGTTGGCCATGCCCCAAGGTCGCCCTTCCTCGCCTTCTTCGAAAGAAACCACGAGCCCTAGGCAGGCCAACCGAAGGACCGGCCGTTCTGGAAGATTGCGCTGACATCACAGGGGAGCCGCACCATGGACCGTTGCTTTTGGTGAAGTAGTGGGGTTGCCTCTGCAGCCATCGCGGAATTGATAATATAAAAAGTACATTGACAGGCGGGGCCGGCCCCTCGGGCGCCCGCCAATCCGAGCTGCGGGCGCAGGCACACGCCATGTTGCGCGGCGATGGTGTAGTCCCACGCCGTGACCACACGTGCCCGTCGTTGGACATTGCGATTGACCAGGAGGGCCGAACGGCCTCTGGTGCTAGTCACCCTGTCGCCCGGCGGACTATTCTTGGGGGCGAGAGACACCTCGACACCGTCGCCACACGCCTCCGCTCTTGACAGGATGCGGGCCTGCCAGCTCGGCACCGGTGCCGCAGTAGCAGCGACAGCGAGAAGGGGAAGGAGGGCTGGCGAGGAGGTGCGAAGACGAAGTGGCTCACCACTTGGACCTCTTGCCCATCCGGCATTGCTAGCGCGAGTCACCCTTTGTTCGCAGGGCCTTGGCTGGTCACCATGCATTTCCGGGTGATGACGCGCAAAGGATCCGGCTTCGGGGTCGTTGTGACTCGGCGGGTTGGATCTTATCGGGAAGACCTCTCCGTCCCCACCCCCCCCCCCCCCCCCCCCCCCCCCGAATCCGACCTTGGCATCTTTCTCTGCCCTGTTATCCGTCGGCAAGAGGCAGGGCGTGCAAGTTATCGTGCGCCTTCGCTGCCCTGCAAAGCCCCGTGCCAAGATGACACACAGTGCCACGCCCCGCCATGTAACACCATCGCCAGCTGCCTGGGTTGAAAGGGCCAGCGTCGCGAAGTTTGTGTGTGTGTGTGTGTGTGTGTGCTCTATCTGCTGTGCATGGCCGTCACAATACTCGTGGCACCTACTCTCAAAGAGCCCCATGTCGCCGCCATCTCTACCCCACGTATGGATGGCTGTACCGAGTACTACGACGTACGTAGATCGGCTGCACATGAAGCCATCCAGGCGACTGCAGGCGGGCACAAAGCAGTCCAGACCGAATCGAGACCCGACCGCAGGCCGCCCTCCAACGGGCTCACAAAGAGTAAGCAGACGATAGGGCCTGGCGCCGTAGGGAAGTCTTGGCTTGGACCAAACCCAGCGAGAAATCCTTTCCCGTCAGCATCCTGGAAATAAGGCGCGGCTTTGTCGGGTCGAATATCACCGGCGATATAATTAGCGATTGCAGGGAACGCACCCTTCCGCCATACTCGCGAAAGATACTATTGACCCTGGTAAGAATGGCACCGCCACCATGGATAGCTCCACGCCTCCCATCTCATGTAAGCTGGCGAGCCTCGGAACCTGGCGAGCACCGCTCTGGGTAATCAAGAAACAGGTTGTAGCAAACAACTGCCCCGAAGCTTGGCACCAATATGGAGTATATGTAAGCAGCTCAAGTGGGTGGTCACGCCTACCCTCAAAGGTCAATGCGTCCGAATACACGACACCGTCATGCGCCCACATACTCGGCCGCCGGAAGGCCTTACCAAGTCCTGGGTCATGCAAGGCACCGTGAATTTGTGCATGAACGGCCGCAGAGCCAATCACCAGGGGGGGGGGGGACTAACAGTCGACAAAGTCCGTGGCGAGGGACTCCCTCTCTTGAGATCTCGGCCAGCAATGCGGACCAACGCGGCAATTGCCGTTTATCGGCCGAGCAGAAAAGAATGCGTACGGACAGGGGAAGACGAGGTTATTGGAAGAGGTAGCCGCCCGTCTTTCCCCGAGCTGAGCCCATCGACCGAATCCGAGCGGATCCATGGTATCAATGACTCAGCGCCGAAAAACGCTGTGTAGTGCCCCCCCCCCCCGGGATCGCGACTGGACGGTTCGTAGCGGGATCGTGACCTGACAGGCCACAGTCCTCCTTGCGTGCTTTGCGGGCCCGCGCGGATTTGCCGGTCTGGCTCTCTTGCACTGGAACTTTCCGGATTGCTGATCAATGGGCGAAGCTCGGCAATAAGGCGGGATCACGAAGCCCGTCGGGTCACCATGTTTGCTGGCGCGTGCAAGGCACACTTGCACACCCACCCACCCACCCACACACACACACACACGCACACACGCACACACACGTGCAAGTCCCCGCCCGGTGGTCCTGCAGGGCAGGGCGGCAGCTGTCGGATGTGTCCCCGTCGGCCGTGATGCCCAGATCCAGAAGCTGTTTCGGGGTGCCGATGGAGGATGGGGAGGCCCAACGTCTACACATCGGGCGGCCAGGCCGGGGTGGCCAGGAAAATAGACTTTGCATGTGCATGAGCAACCCACCGCGTCTCCCTTTTTCGCGGGTCCTTCGCGGAGCCTCCGTGAATTTTACTGGTGTTTGTTGGCAGCTGGTTGGCCGGCCGGGAGCGTGTTCGTGTGCGTGTCGTGGCATCCCGTGTACGATAGCAGCAACATGCAGCCTATGCAAGTACAGGTGTATAGCTGTAGGGATATAGCCGTAAGCGGTGCTTGGTCGTCCCTCCATTGCCCATTAGGGCACAGTAGAACTGCCGTGCGGTGGGGTTTCGGGCCAAACCCACCAATCCGGCCGACCCGCCGTGATGGTTGACGGGCCGCTCCCTCTCCTGAACATGGGGAACTCGCCAAAAAAGAAGCGCTGGGGATGCGATGCGATGGGTCAGGGACAGCACCGCACAGCGAAATCGCGCAACTGGAGACTGACCGGCGACGCCGGACGGGACCCCCAAGAGCAGGACCACGAACGCAACGGCGACGTGGCGGGCGTGCTGTCGCAGGACGGACGCCCTTCACGGCGCTGCCGCCGCCGGCTCGTTGGCCCTCTGGAAGACGCCCGGGGAGCAGCATGCATTGCTCCCCACCCACCTACCTCGTAGAAAGCGCGCCCGGGTTGGGTCGCCCGGGTCGGATGCGTATGCGTACGTTGAAACACCCCGTCGCCTGCAGGGCGGAAGGAGTCTGGTTGCGACGGGTGGTGTCCCGGGCTTCTTCGCTCGAGCTTTGGGGGTGTATGTGATGGTCTTTGTGACCACCCGCCGGTGCGACCATCCTCACTGGTTACCTAAAGCCCCCTCCCCCATCCCCATACACGCCGACACGTGTGCCCAGGCCGCGGGGGCACTGGGCAAGCGCAGCAGCGCCGCCAGTGAAACTGACGATCCCTCGAAGGCGCAAGAGGGCCAGCCGGTTGGAGGCCGGATGGAGAACCTAATGCTCAACTAACAGCCGTGCTAAGCCGCGAGTAGATGGAGGAGACTAGGTAATGGTTAGGTAGCCCGTACCAAGGCAAGCTTGGGCGCTGGGGGAAGCGGGTCAATGACGACGCTGCGCCGACACGGCGGCCAATAGTGGCGACGCCCGGGTCTCCCGTGTAACCGTATACGGACTAGGCGGGCGCGAGAGTCGCGGCATCCTGGGTCCGCCCACCATGTGTGTCTGCCCGGCTGCCGGGGCTCTTTCTGCCAGACCAGAGCAGCGGCGATGAATAATCGAGTGCGCGGGGGGTGAGGGAGGTGTACCTATAGAGAGCGCGTGCGACACCGCATCGTACGTCGTCGTCGTCGTCGTCGTCGTCGTCGTCGTCGTCGTCCCCGTCCTGGGCTTGGGGCAGCAGAAGCATCCCTAGACAGATCCATCTCGTCCCACAATAGGCCGCACTCCGCAGCAAGCGAGCGGAACTTGGAGAACCGGGGCGTGCCGCCATTCGATATGCTCTCTTCTCTTCTGGGGCCATGGCCGTCTACCGAACTTGCGGTATCCCTATTGATGCGACGCTGCTTGGGCTCTCTGGTCACCGCAAATAGTCACCGCTCACGTCGATGTCAACTTGCACCACGAACGGGTATAGGCGACGGCGCCGGCGTCTTTGCAGATCCCCTAGAATTCGCCGCCGTGCTACTATTACAGCGCGCCGGTCTCGTCGATAACGACGTCGATTGGGGGGGGCGGGGGCGCTGGCTGGCCTCATGATGCAGCAGCACCAAACACCCACGACCACCCCAACCCACCTAGCACGGGATGCGGAGTGCATATAGTTCGCATTCATTCTTGTCCTCATCCTCCTCCACACCATCCACCATCACCAAGGGCTCATCTCCACCTCCACCTGGACCCCCCCCCCCCGGGTCGTTCAGGCTATACACATGTGTGTGCACAGGGGCGCAGGAGCAGCACGATTGCTACCACAGCAGGCGTACGAGGCGCTCCACTGAAGGCGTGCATCCTTCCTGATGGTGGTGTAGATGCGTAGTCGCTATTTCCCATGGCCCGGATTGGACCGCTAGATCAGTCGCTTATCTCTTTGTTCGCACGCCGCTCCACCCCGGCTCACAAGCGTATAGATATGCGTAGAGTAGGGCTAGATAGCAGAGAGAGAGCATGACCTGCCCCAGATAGGATGAAGCTGTCCACCGCCTTCCATTGGCCACAGCCTCCATCTCTGGTATCGGGGTGTTTGATAGCCGCCGCGGCCAGGGTCCTGATATCGGCCGACCCTGAAGTGTCCGGGCTATGCATACTTCAGGCCGTCTCGTCGGGGGAAGGGGGAGGGGGGGGGTGTGCTATTTTCTTTTCCCACAGCCGCGACAGCCAGCGCCGTATCGCCTCGCTGCCCGCCCGGCCGTCCGGGTAGACACAGAAACGGCTGCAACCGCAACTTCGGAACCCGCCGATGATGATGACGAGGGTCTGTGATCGGTCCCGACCTGCGACTGCCGGCCATGCGAAATGCGCCCCCCTCGTCAGTCCTGGGAGGCTTAGTGTGGGTGGTTACGTCGGCCGATTCGGCGTGTTTGCGGAATGGACTGACGGTGTCGTCAGTGCTGCACCTCCCCATCCAATGTTGCCATGGACCGCCGGAGTGCTCGTCAGGGTCCTCCTGCCTCCCTCGCGATGCCACTAGCCTCCGCATTTTGCGGATGAACCCACCACCCCTCATGCTGTCCGGGTGATCGCAGGGCGTGATTGGAACAGGTGGTCAGGTGGCGTGGGACGATGATAATGACACTCCATGGCCAGCCCTCCCATCATGTCGTCCGCAAACCGCCAGGGGGGGTTCTTGTTCTGGGTGGTGAGGTGCATCCAACACCTGCAGCTGTGGGTGGATTCAAATCTGGCATAGTGCCAGGCATGGTGTGTGTGAGAGTGCGGGATAAACGAGTGCAACATGGCGCATTCTCTCCTTTGGGCAAGCCGTGAGCGTCCCAGGCCCGCCGTCGATTGGAAAGTGGCCTCGGAGACTAGTTAAGAGTGTTCTGTAAGGTACGGATAGGTCTTCTGAAGGGTCTGCTGGTCCGGGGCTGCGCAATGCCATCATCATGCCCGTGGCGATACCGTGAGTGAAAAGCCTCCGTCACTGACACCCGGGTGCTTTACACGATTGTGCGGCAGAACTCGGCCGTTCGACCTGCCGAACTCTCTCTCTCTCTCTCTTTGCCCGGCGGCGTTGGCCGTCTCGCCCACCGCGGGCGACCGTGTCCGGCGCGTCTTGTCTGCAGGCTTCGATACTGCCTCCGTGTAACAGCGAGCTAGCTGTCTTGCCACACCATCTCACTTATACACCACAAAACCACACTACATACATACATACATCCATACATACATACACGCACACACTCACACATGTACCCACACGCGCGCTCACACGCTCACACTCACACCCACACACCTAATACACAGCCCCGTACTCACACACCTACGGTAGGCCAGGGGTGGTGGTATGAAGTAGCAAGGTAGCGTAGGTCGGCAGCTAGAGTGTCCGGCCATGCAGAAACGGCTCGTGATATATAGACTGGCAAATCACAACGCCGCAAGAAAGCCCTGGAAGGCCCACGGATGCCCCCCCCCAGAAGGCTCTTGGGGGCAGGCTAGACAAATTGCCATCCGCTGTGGCCTGGAGACGACCTACGAATGGCATGCGCGGTGACGATGCCCCCCCCCCCCGGGAATGGCCTGCGAGACCTGCAGCTAGCAGGCCAGGCAGACAAGAAACACTGGCAGAGGGCGGCTTCTTGGCCACCTAGTCGACCCCCTCGACCTACAAGTCCATACGACCATTGCGAGCAGCCTGCCCTACCAGACCGGCGTTGAGCAGGGCCGGGGTTAGTGCGGCGGCGCTCATCTCATCAAACGAGCGATCATGAACGGCCCGCATTGACCAGAGCGCGAACGAACGGCTGCACAGAGCGTTGCATGGCCCCTCCAGACTCAGGCTATCCTGCCGTCAATCAGGTCACCCGTAGACGACGGGGCAGCCTAGCACAACGAGCACATTGATGGACAGATTAGGGTGGGTTTGGGATGGGACGATCGCTCAATTTGCCCCCCGGGAGTCAGCGAGCGGACGGGCGACTGGCTGGACGGAGGAGCCCTGGATGAGGATGGATGAAGGGATGCTACAGTCCTACTTGCCTGCCGACCAGGTCCGACCGGGTCACTTGAGAGAGGACGACATTGGGCGAGAGCACCCAGGAAACCACTGGACGACTTCCCTCACCCACCCCACGCGAGCCCACGCTCCTGACATGACGGCCCACTCCCATTTCCGTCGAATGCGTCTGGTCGCGGCCATGGTGGGTGGCCGGCCGTAGGCGCGCATACGGGGGGGGGGAGGCAGGGTGGCTGGCTGCAAGTCGGGAACGGTCGAGTTGCATGCACCAGCAAGACGACCCAGGACGAGCAATCCCGTCGAAGGGGGGGGGGGGGGGGGGGGGGGAGAGACCAGGAAGACCACCAGCCCGACAGATCCAAGCCGGCGCTGGATGGAGTCTTCACGGAAATGGGTTACGGGAAAGCAATGAGATGAAGTGAGAAGAAAAAAGAGTCAAATTGACGCCTCCCAGCAGACCCGGTCTCTCTGCGCCTGGCACTCGTCGAATTACGGTCTGTCCCTCACCATTCCCTCTCCCTCTCGTCTGGCCTGGCTCGCTGGGCCAGTGGTGGCCGGCCGGCCCCGAGACAGCAGCAGCAGCTACAGTCTGCGGCCAAGCCCAAGGGGGGGAGAGCCCTCTCGTACCTACGAGAGACTCCGAGCACACACGCCCTGCCAACAAGCCCCTGGTGAGTCGGGGCGTCAGGGCGTCAAGGCGTCGAGCTAGCCGGCTTGCTGTACGGCGATGCTTGCAGAGGAGAGAGCATTAGGGGGGGGGGGTGTCTTTTGCTGGCGATCGACACCCGCTACTGCTCGCACCACACCCATACCGCACCCCCCTATCGCTAAGCTGTGTCACCACTCCATACCCACCAAAACCACGGAAAAGTTTTCGTTCGGGCTGGGTTCTGCTTTACACCGTCCACGCCCAGGGGGTCGACCACACCCGGTCGTGTCCCTTGCCAGGCATCCACCATCCAGCGGGCGCTGAGGGCGCTAATCCGTACACGACAGGGGGGGGCGTGAATGACGGTCACGACGATGACCTACCAGAAGGCGCATTCTCCGTGGCTGTGGGTACGGCCACAACATGCGGTACCTTACGGAGCGCCTGCGGTGTGAGCGGCCCCTACGTACTCGCTCCCCGGCGGCCATGGGGCCCGCCCTCTGTTCTTTGGCTATGCACACCCTCAGCCGTCTACAGCAGCACCTCTCACACCCTCTCCCTCACACCCCCCTCCCTCTTGGCCATGGCCCACCGCGCTGCAGGCCCTCCCCATGTCACTTGGCCCTGTGGGTTCTTGGGTGCTGAGCACACCATCCTGGGAAATCTTGCATGGGCGACGAAGATCGGAGGTCCCAAGTACCCTTTCACGCAAATGTCCGGGGGAGGTACAAGAATGGCGAGCGAGCACCCTCCATGGCACGGGTTTCGTCCAGTATATACATATGAGTCCTCCAATCCCGAGTCTCTTCAATTCCTCCTCGACCAACACGCCGCCTACCACTCTTCTTCAAAACCCTCGCTCCTCCTCGACTTCGAACAGAACTCCTTTGCCAAAGACCAACCGTCAACTGCCCAACAACATCAATACTCTGAACAACCCCCCGTCCACCGCACCCGACTACAGCTGGATTTGCCTGCCCACGAGACGACCCGTCTAGAGCACCACCACCATACACAGCCTTCACCTTGGCCTGCCATCCCCTCCTTGCCAAACGCCTTGCCCTGGACAGAGACCACTGGGCACCACCCCTTGTGAAGCAACCAGGCCACCGTCAGCTACGGATTGGCTTGACTTCACCACCCACTACACCTAGTACTCGACACCTCTCGGTAACCCGAGCCTCCTCGTTCACCATGTCTTGCGACCAGGCCTGGGAGCACCAGTTCTGCCTGTCCTGTGACAGGCAAACAGACGGTGCGACCTACTGCTCTGAATCCTGCCGCCTCTCCGATTTCGAGTCTTCCGCACCTTCGACGACCGCCAGCAGCCCGGCAAGCTCACCAAGCCTCACCCCTCCCTCGTACGGCTGGCCGGCCTCGCGGCCTTCCTCCAAGTTCTACCTCTCGCCCGCCTACGACTTCCACAACGCCCAGCCCTACGGCTCGTCACCACAGGCCCAGAAGTCCCTCACCCCTTCGAGCTCGCACAGCAGCCTCTGCTCTCTGCAGAGCACCTCGTCGACTAGCAGCGACGCCCAGCGCGTATCAGACAAGGCGAAACGGCAACTGCGGGACTACGCCAGCTCCTTCGAGCATGCTCGCCTGCAGCGACGACGATCATCAAACTAGCGGTTGACGGGGAGCCCGTGCCGGCGAGCACGCCGCCCACCGACGTTAACTGATTTACTCCTCTCCCACACCCATCCCATCTTCACTCAACAATATTATACCCTAGACCGGACTTCAACTTCCCTTTTCCTATCCACACCACATCACGACTCACCCGTATTTTCCTTTTCACACCCGGATTTCTTCTCTCCCATCACCAGACTTGGATGCGAGAGACGTCGATTATTTGTACCAAAACGCATACACCGGAGCACAGTATCACAAAAAGTTTTTGGAGGTGGCATTGTTTGGCCACTTGGCTGCTTTCAGCACAGGCGTACCACGGGGCGAAGGGTTTTGGGAACATGCTGCACCGCGATGCCCAAGAGGTATTCGCCGTGGCCTAGCAGCGCCACAGGAGGAAGACGGGGGTTTCCCGGGACAGGGAACGGGCACCACACATCCTGAAGGGTCTAGGAGACCTCCCCGGCGTGGGCCTTAGGAACGGTGTGGAGCGGAAACCAGCCATGAGGGCTTACAGGCACACTTCCTATGGGAGCGTGCCACTCTGGCCGCACTCCCGGGGCGGCGGATGGAAACATGTCGGCCGTTGTGGGGAGGGTGAATGCCAATGATGATAGCTATCTAGACCCGCCTGCTTCTGTATTCACGTTGCAGTGCTCAGCCGGGCCCCAACGGGGGCTTGTCGCTGGGTGAATAGAACGCCTGTCAAGCAAACCACATACATCTTCACTCCCCGTCCTCGGTGGCTTCGAGGCGACTTGTCTCGGCATTGTCTCCGTCATTGTCGCCGGTCTGGCCCAGTCCAGTGGGCAGCTCTGACGCCAGGTCGGACGGTCCAGACCCGTGAACGCATCATGCGAGCCGGCCTGCCTGCCCGAACCGCCAGCGGCGCTGCCTGCCCAGCAAACAGGGCGAAGTTGCTAGGCACAGACTCAGCCTTTCAGCTTTGGTTTGGGCAGAGCGAGGGAGGAGAGGACTCCCGCCCCAGATTGGGCGTCTCGAGCCTGTGGAGAGCGTTTTACGGCATAGGAAACTAAAAAAGGCATGGGTCGTCGATATGTGTTGGCAGCACCAGTGGGCAAAACAGGCCCACGAACTCCACCACGGCCATCTCATCCATGCCCCCCCCCCGGCTATTTTCCCCAGAGTCGATCGCCCAGGCTGGCCGATTTACTTATCCAACGCACGACGACGGATGCCGGTTGTTTCCTGCTGATACTCGCCAGCGTCAGGGGACCAGCCCACCACACCCGCGGCGAGGCCCAACACTGGATGTGGGGGACCGCCCGGCGGGTCTTTATGATGATTCTTTGCTGTCATCGTCGTCGTGGCCGTCGTTTTCTCCTTTGCTCCGCCTGCTCCCCCCCCCGTGTGTTCCCGTATGTTGTCTGCGGCGGCCCCCCCCTTCGGTACGCAAGAAGGCCGATGGGGTCAGAGCATAGCAAGCGCATAAAGGCCGGCACCAAGCCGGTCCACGGCGGCGCCTCGGTCGTCCAGGGATCTATCCTGCTCGGGTGCCACTACCTCGGCGAGGCACCAGGTCCGCTGGCTGGCTTGGGCTCAAAACGTCTATCTAGGACCTACGGCGACTTTGGATCAAACCTTGAGTCCCGCTCCGTGAAGGGGAGGGGGCTGGCCGGTGGCGGCCTTGTTTGTGGCGCTGCTTCCGGCCAGGACGGCCCAGTGGGATGTCGCTGTGGGCATCGCCGTATTCATGGGAAGTCGTGACATGCCCTCCCGTGGGCCGGCGAAACGGCCGGTGGCAGCATGATGCGCAAGTGAGGTACCTCTTGTGGTCCTCAGGCGCACCGGGACTACGGACTGATTACGTTTAGGCCCGTTCCAGCATGCCCGCGCCAGCCACGAGGGCGAGAGGACGGGATGGCTGGTATGGGCAGTGGGGGGGGGGGGGACATCATGTCCCTTCTTCGTACGGCCCTGTCGAGCCTATGTCCTCAGCACAGAAGCTCCTTGGTTCCTTAGCTCGGGAATCGTGGCTGGCTTTCGTCCAGCGCCAGCAGTGGCGCATGTGAGCGGCAGGCAACCCGAGACAGCTCCTCTGGCTGGTGGCGGCGGAGCACGCGAAACCCGCGCGTGCCTTCAGTAGAGAAATCGCTACGTCAACCGAGTGTCTTGCTTTTCTCTTCTCTACGCCCAGCCCAGTGGCGCTCGTGCTCTGGAGGCTTCGTCGATTGTCGTTGATGTTTCCGATTCACGCGCCATTGTTGTTATTCATGGTTCTTCACAGGGCTCTTTACCCTTTGGATAGCCCCGTCCCCCCTGGTGGTACCTGCTTCACGGCTGCAGCTTTGGACCCTGCCCGCCTGCCACTGCCTTGCGTACCTGCCTCTGAAGGGGAGGAAATTACGTAGATACAGACCTTGAAGGGGGGTGAACACGTCAATAAAGCATGTACCTACATGGCAACCATTTCACGGGAGAGGGGGTCTTTTCCGCAGTACTTCAAGTAGAGAAGTAGCTTTCATTAATCTTCATCGTTGCGTCGTCGTTTGCCAGGGCCAACCTTCGGCCGCCCAAAGTCAACCTTACGGGGCGGGCCCAAAGCCGCCCAGCTCATTGGCCCTGGGCTGCAATAGGGTGGTCCCCTACCTGTTTTAGCTGGGCCTCGTTCCCTCGCGGCGCTGCGCACGCAGGGGAAACCATAGTCCAGGCACCGGGTACGCATGCCCTTTTCCCTCGGTCACAGTTGGACCCTTTGCCTCTCTGCCATCACCGGGCCTCGCTTTCCGAGCGCCGGCCGCCCTTGCTCCCTGGCCTAGGGCTGCGAAGGTTTGAAGTCTCGAACGCCCGAACCCAAGCAGGCCAGCCGGCCAGTGCACACGAGGCTGCCTTGACTGGCTGGCTGTCTTGGCCGCCCTGGGCTGACGCCAAGGCTCCAGAGCATTCCATTTCACCCAGGGCTGGCTGTCATCCCGAGTTTCATGGTAACGACCGTCTCATCTGCGCGGGCCGCCCACACGCCCTGTCGTCCCACCCAGCCCGCGCCCTCGTACTGTGTATGCATCCGTACTCCGGCACGCGGGGCAACAATTGGGAGCCCGGTGGGAAGAATTTTCTTGCTTCTTCTCATCAAGCTTTGGCCTTGGTCTCCGAGCGCCTGGCCGCTAACCCCCACCCCCTTCCTCGCCGAAGTGAGGTACCGGAGTCTCTGAGTCATGGACGGTTATTGCATTCCGCCCGTCTGCCGCCTGGGAAGCGTCTTGTACCGCGAACAGACACCAACCCGAGACGGAGCCCCACCCGGGCGGCCAAGAGCACCGACATCACCATGCTTCACGGCAGGTACATCCACCGCGCCGCTCCGAGTGCAGCCTTGGGAGGTACACCCGAGGGCGATGACGGCTCCGGCGTGCGTCTGTGTATTCGCGAGATACTTGGCCCGCTGCGGCCTACCCAGCCTGGCCGGAAAGTGGAGGATCCTCCTACCTCGTCGACCGACCACGACCGACCGACCGATCGACCGATCGACCGAAGCTGCCGTGCGCTCCGACCTTCCCGAACCCGGGTTTCCATGATGATTTATTACCTAACAGAGTGCGCGTTGTGGGCGGGCAGCCCCATCGGTGAAAGAAGCCTGTATGTACCGCGCGAACTGCGTGTACGCGGGTGGTGTTTGATGTCTGGGTGGGGGTCGCGGGTAGGTCGCCTGTCTGGTCTGACAAGCCGGCACTTGGATGATGGGACACGCGTGCCGCCGTGTCCAGCCACGGCGCTGGCGACCAAGACCCAGCAATAGGTGACAAGAACAGGATTTAGGCCGACTAGAGGTGGTTGACTAGTCGGTCCCGTACGCACTTACGGCCGCGTAGTCTGCCCATGGCTCCCTTTGGCCTCCACCAACACGGCATTGCTGGCTGGGGCCCTCAACCAGAAACGGGCTGCGCAGGAGATAGTGGCTCGGAACCGCGCTCTCCCCCCCCCCCCCCCCCCCCCCCACCCGGCGACGACGATCGATACTGTGCATGCATACCGGCAGGTCATGGGCGTGACGATTCCGAGGCTCGGTTGGTTATGCAAGCCAGCGTGCCCGGATGGAACCCAAGGGAAGTGAGCGAGGGCCAACTTTCATGCATAGGGCACGGCAGGGGACAGGGTAGTAAAGGCAGACAGGGTAGACGGCAGGTTTCCTCCCATCAGCACATCCAATCCTCGATGGACCACACGACGGCTCCCTTGACCACGACGGTTTCAGAGGTTGTTTGTGCAGCCAATGGAAAGGCCCGTGTCGTCAAACGGCCGCGACAGCCCAGAGAACCATCTCATACGTACTTGCATATGTCGGTAGGTAAAAGGTACATGGCTGGTAGCAGGTAGAGAGCACCAGGCAGGGCTGCATATACCCAGCCCGCCCGCCGATACACTATACCTCGCAAGGTAGACAGCGAGTGCAGACGTACTTGGGTATCCGTCTCTGTACGCACATACAGTACACGGAAATGCCCAGGCCCAACAAGAGGCGCCTGCATGGATGGCCACTGGAGGGCTGCATCCAGCCGTCGCCCACGTAGCAAATCAACATGACATACTGATGCATTCCCAACCGTCGTGGGCGCGCACACATGCAGTGATGTCTGGCCGACAGGGATGGCCTTCGGACAATTAACTCGGTGCTACCTCACAACCCCTGTCGTTTCCGCCATGTACCCAGATTTCCCGCTTCCCGCTCGCTTCCCGCCTGGGATCGACTGCATCTACCGGACGAGGCGGTAGTGCTATTGGCTAGGCCACAGGCGCGGATTTGTTGCGACAGCAAACAACAACCCCAAACGACGACGCTCGTTGCTTAGAGGAGGGAGAGAGAGGGAGGGAGAAAGAGACACGCTTTCTCTCTCTCTCTCTCTCTCTCTCTCTCTCTCTCTTCCAGCGGGACTCTTTGCGCTGGGCCCTACTCTTTTCCCATGCGCTTGCGGTTGTTCCGGTCGTCCGGCGCCCGCGCCAGGGGGGGGGGGGGATGGGAGAGAGCATGGGACACAGCTACTCCATCGTCAGCCGCTCAGACCAAGGGGTTCTATAAGGGTCATTGGCTAATGTCATTTCTCTCTCTCTTTCTCTCTTGCTGCGGGCAACGGATATGCCGGTGTGGGCGAGCAATCCAAGCTGGGCAGGGGCAGAGGTTTGTGTGTAGCATCCCTCCCCCCCCACGTATAGCAGCCGCATGTGCGAACGGAATCCCCATCTATACCTACACACCCACATCCTGTATCCCATCATGGCCGGGCTTTTCCCTATGGTGGTACGAAAGGGGGGGTGGGGGGGGCAAGGGTCACTTTCACTTCTCAGGAATCGCCGGTCCCTAGACACACATGGTACATTACTTGTCGTCTGGTTTTTTTCTTTGGCCCGGCTGCACGCGCGGCAGCCCCCGATCCATGGCGTTTCCGCCCTGCCCCCATGCCGCAACTCATCGCCGATTCGTTTCCCGTGCGAATTTTCCTCAACACATCGAGGTTTTTTTTTATTCCCGCTCCCAGCCCTTTCCCGCGGGCTGCCAGGTCTGGCCGTGGGCCCTGCCATCGCCCAGCGGCCAAGGGCGACGATCCATAAGCCCACACCGGTCACTGTCTCAGAGTGGGGGCGGCAGGAGACGACTGCCCCCATGGCATCATGATGGAACGACTTCTTATTTTTGTTTTTCTTTTCCTTTCTTTTCGCCGGGTCCGATTGGGGAGAAGGACCGGGTCTGGTGGGCTGGGCTGGGATGGGCCCGACTGTGCGCTGCTCCATCCGTTGCTCACCTTCAGCAGCAGGTGAGGGCCGGTGGCTTGCGCGGTACCGTCCCGCCAACGTGTCAGCCATGATACCTCGGGGGGGGCGCCCGGGGGCCCTTCGAGAACCCTCTCTCCCCTTCTCCCGCCCGCGGATGATGCATTGCAGCACGACGCCATTCCGACATTCCTCGTCTCGCCTGGCCTTCTGGACCGTGTCGCTCACCCCACCTGGTCAAGCCTCGTCAGGCCATCGCCCCGGGGGCCGGCCCCCGGCCGGCCGGCCGTTGCGCAAACTTACGGTGCCACGGCGCATTTCTTTGTCGTTGCTGTTATGGTTACTGCTGTTTGGTAGGTCGTTGCTGCTTTTCTGCCACGTTCCAGGGCGTAGCGTCTTGCTCCCTCCCCTGTCGCCCGCTGTGCCCGCCAGGTCCGAAGCAAGCCGGCTCGCGGACTGGCACCGTACCCCTGGCAGTGCAAGGCTTTTTCTTTTCACAGCAAGCGGCTTTCGACGGGCTGTCTCGGATGGATAGCGCGGCCGGCATCACGACAGGCACCACAGCGTCCCGGCCGTATCTCCAGGACCACCGTTTTTTTTTTTTTTTTTTTTTTTTTTTTTTTGGAGGGAGGGTCTGGGCGAGCTGGGCGCCCTTGGGAACACGCTCGGGGTCGCATTACCCGTCGCTTTCCGGGCCCGTCCCGCGAACAAGTAGCCATCACACGGCCGGCGGCGGCGGCGGGGGGGGGGGGGGGGGGCTTGCTGTAGTCCAGGTCCAGGCAAGGGATGCGCGCGCGAGAGAAAGAGAGAGCGGGGTCGGGGAAAGGCCACTGTGGCTTTGTGCATAGCGAGCGAAGCAGCGAGCCACCTGAGGAGGGTCTCAGGCTCAGGTGAGAGCGCTCCTCGATCGGAGACACGCGCGCTGCGGGCTGGTGCGCATGGTCACATCGCCTGGCTATATTCGAGGTGGCTCGGGCCAGTGAGGCTAACGTGGAGCCGGTGGGTGCTTGTCTACCGACTATACCACTAGCATGCTATGCGTGCTGGCTCGCTAGGCAATGCAGAGCCATGCCGGGCTCCGGAAGGGGAGGCGCATCGTCGTCGCTGCGGTCGCCGGCGCGTAGGGACGAGGCCCACGCAGCGTTGCGCCGACGTGCAAGTGCCATCACGACGACGGCAAGCGGCTTAGGGCCCGGCCATGGAAAGCCTTGCTGCCCTGTGCTCGCCAGTCTCGCTCGCCCGGCTTCGGAGGGGACCAAGTGTGTGCCCGTACCCACCCGTGGATGAGTCCGTCGTCCTCCGCTTTGCGCTTTCGCTCCTACACCGCACGTAGCGCATCTGCGCGGGTCTGTACCTCTCGCTCCCATCCCGTCCGCTCCCAGTTTGACTCCCCTTCTGGCGTGTCCATTACGGAGCTGTCGGGCTCGTCCCTCCGTTTTCGACCCTCGGGCTGTCACAGTCATCATTCGTTGTATGATCCAACGTTGTTCTCACACGGAAAACTTTTTTTTTCTGGCTCGCGGCTTCAAATGCCCCCCCCACCGTGGTCTCGTTTCAGCGTAGCGCAATCTCATCTGCCCTGGTTTCAATAGCATCTGGAGGGAAACGAGCAACAGCTACCTTGGTCGGGCGAATAGGGACGCATCCGTCGACTCCATTGTTTTACGGCCTCGTCACGCAGGGCTGCTCTCCCTGCTGCCGGTTCGCTGGGGATAGCTCACCGTAGCATTCCAGAAAAACCCACAGAACCCAGATCCGCCAGGGCCCGGCCACCGCAACGTCACCGGCTTCCGGCTCTCTTTGCCGCACCAAAGGGGATCCGACTTGGCAACGATGGGACATGCCACCGCCAGGCCTGGCCCTCTCTCTCTCTCTCTCTCTCGGGCTGGGCCCCTGAGAAATCTCTTCTTCGACTGCGTTGCGCGGGCGTGCCATCCCTCCCACCGGGCTTCGTTCCGCGCACGCGCGCGTTGTGCCACCTGCTCCAGTTTCATAATGATATCCCGGGGGCCTCGAAACCCGCCCAGGTCGGTTCGTCTGTGCCCGCCCCCTTTGGGCAAGGCGTGCTTCGGGGAGGGGAGAGAGCCTGAGGCAGAAGAACCCGGCCGGCAAATGTCGCGTGTGCTGGCTCTGCGCACAGCCGGTGAAGGAATGGAGACGCTTCATCGGGACACGTAATTGGCCGCTCTTCCAGGCCATGGTATTACGTAGGCATACGCAGCGGGCTCTCTCCCTGTGGCCGTGTGGGTAATGGGCCGGTCCCAGAGCCCATCCATCCGCCCCCATTTATGGCAACATCGTGACTCTCCTAGACAAACACCCCGAGCCCCCCCCCCCCCCCCCCCCCCAAGGCGGACGCCCGGTGTCGCTGTAGAAGCGGCCCGGCAAGAGGCCCTGGATAGACCGACACCGCCTTAAAGGGGGAGGGGACGTAAGGCGGCCCGTTCCTGATGGCCACGGCCGCCCCCTCTGGGGTTCCAGTGGTCAATAAATCGAATCTTCTCTGGCTGACCGCTCCCCCTGGTGTGTTCTACCGTGCGGGTCGGAACAATAAGGGGGCCACGGGAGAAGAAAGTGGGATGAATCGGTCTGCAGATTTGCCTTGCCGGGTGGTCCGATCCGTCACAAACTCATCGTGGCTGCGCAAGGGACCAACTCTATTGAATCCAGTATGTTCACGGTCCGGCCCCATACCCGGCCGCCGTCCCCTACCTCGTGGGCATATGCGTACATTGCTGCTCTACGGCGGCGTAATCCGCAACCCCTCGAAGCCTCGGGCCAGGGCCTCCTCGCCCCCTGCCATCTCCATTTCATATTCCAGGTCCGGCTGCGCCTCCCGGTAAAGCGCGTTCTTCTCGCTGGCCATCTTGAAATTGTACGCCGCCTCCTCGTGGCTGATGATGTTCTTCTTGAGCCCCGCAGCCGCGGCGGCCTCGACCTGCAGCTGCATGGCGCACCCGCGGTCCAACAGACCGAACAGGAAGCCGGCCTCGTCCACGGTCGATCCTACCGTCAGGAGGCCGTGGTTCATCAGGATGACGCCCTTGTTGTGGCTGCCGAGAGCGTCGGCAATGTGCTCCCCCTCCTGCTGGCCAAAGACGATGCCCTCGTACTGGGCGTAGACAACATGGGCGTTGTGGAGCATGCAGATATCCTGGTTCAGCATCTCAAGTGGCCGGGCGAACACGCTCCAAGCCCGGCCGGCGTGGGTGTGCGCGTGGCACACGGCGTGGACGTCGTGGGGCCGCCGCTTGTGAACTGCGGAATGAATAAGATAGCCCGCTGAATTCGCCGGCCGGCTCATGTTCCCCCCCACGACCCGGCCGGTCTGGATGTCCAGGCATACCATGTCCCCGGCACTCAGCATGCCAAAGTGCCGGCCTAGGGGGTTCATCCACTGCGGAAAGGGGGGTCAGGGCCACTCTTCCGACGATGGGGGGGGGGGGGGGGGGGGGGGGGGCGCGAGGAGCAAGGCAGCAAGGCAACCGCATTCCCCGGTGGATAACGCAAGGGAGCGAGCCCGTACACGCCATTTGCGCCAGCCAGGAAGGCTGGGCCTGATCCAGCGAGGCGGTGGCTCCACGGGGCGAGAGACGGGAGGGAGGGAGGGCGATCACATACCATGAACCCCTCGTACTCTGGGTCACGGACGGAGATGTGACCGCTCATGCCCTCGGTGAAGTTCTGACGCGCAAAGTGGCGGAACGTGGCGGCCATGTGAACCAGGATGTGCTTTCTATGCGCCGTGAAGTCGGGGAACGATGGAATTCCTAGTTGGTCCTGTTGGCAACTCGTCCGGGCCGCATGCCGCCATCATGATGCCCGCCGGCCCGGGACACGTCCAGACTCACCTGGCATGACCAGTCCATGAGAAATGGCCTCGAGAGGCGTTTTCTCGTGCACGGCTTCCATGCCTTGCTCGCTCTCGGCTCGCTGCTCCGGCTTCTCCTTGGCCGTCAAGGGGCTGGTCGTCGTCGCAGCCGCAATCGCCGAGGGGGCCATCGTGAAGGAGCGGAGGCAAGCAGTGAAGCGTACACGGCAACAGACCGAATGGCGAACGCGCAGATAACCAACCAGAGGGGGCGAGCGGCGGATGATGAGAAATATGGCCGTAGAGCAAGAATCTGGGGCACAGGCATAAGATCATCGGCGGAACAGCAATCATCTCCGGTCCTCGGCCGTGCCGTCCTCTCCCAGGTCGTTGGACGGCGGAAGCCGATAGGCGGCGGCTGTCGCTTCCCCGCCCGGCGTCGGGCATGTCGGACCCCAGTCCGATGACCAGCGCCCAAGATAGGCGCCGCATCCGATGGTTGCATCGCTAGCTCGTCCGAGCCTAGAGACGCAGGGTCTCGTGAGCTCGGTAGGTACGTCACATGGGAAGGGAGAGCCTCTTGGCTGGGGCGTCGCTGGCAGGGGCGCTTTGCGATAGCGGACAGGGGCTTCACATCCGGCTCCGACTGCCTGTCGGAGCCACTGTAGACGCTGCGGTTGATTGGGATTGCCCAGGCATGCGCATTTCCCGTCCCACGTAAATAGCTGGTTGCGGCGGCACACTTGCGCAAGATACTCGGATGGCATGTGGAGAGAAGGAGAGAGGAAGAGAAACACTCGTCGCGCATTCCGTCTCATCCGCTTGGGGCCATTACAGACACAGATTGGCATTGAGTCTTGAGGTTGTCAAGACGTAGGGTGAGGAGGCTGTAGATGCCAAATGCATGTGGTTGGCACGTACTGTCGCATCTATGTACATACATACTTGCATACATACACGGGCCGTTGGGAAGGTAGACCTCGTCCCCTTTTTACCGGGCAATCGAGGGGTAGCGAAGGCGGGGGGACGACGCCAACGCACAGGCCATCCCAGGCAAATACGCGGCAAAACTGATTTTCCACCATCGTGTAGCTCCTCCAAAAGTTTTGAGAAGTCAACAGGAGCTCGGCCTACGACTGCGATAAAGGAGGCTATCGGCGATCTAGATCACTGCTACCACCGTTCGAGCTCCCGGCGAACTCTCCCCACCACCCAAGTTCCCCCCTCGTTCTACCTCCCAGCGCGTCTGTCAAGATGCAGGCCCCCGTCGTGGTCATGAGTGAGCCCCTCCATAAGCTACTTTCCCCATACGTGCGACCGAACAGGCAGCTGACCATGAGGCATCGCCAGACACCCAGAGCGGTGAGAGGCAGACTGGGCGACAAGCCCAGCTGTCCAACATCGCCGCCGCCAAGACGTACGTCCCATCCGCCGCGCCGCTTCGCTTCGCCCGCCCTCCCCGCTGACCCGGCCTCCTTAGAGTCGCCGATATCATCCGATCATGTCTGGGCCCGAAGGCCATGCTGAAGATGCTACTGGACCCCATGGGCGGCATCGTGCTCACCAATGACGGCCACGCCATCCTCCGAGAGATCGAGGTCTCGCACCCCGCGGCCAAGAGCATGATCGAACTCAGCCGGACGCAGGACGAGGAGGTGGGCGATGGTACCACCACTGTCATCGTCTTGGGTAAGCATGCCCCTTTCCGCTTGGCTCCCCTAGCAACCATCTGACGTCGTGGCCAGCTGGCGAGATCCTGGCCCAGGCCCTTCCCCAACTCGAGCGGAACATCCACCCCGTCGTCATCATCTCAGCCTTCAAGCGGGCCCTCAAGGACGCCTTGGACATCATCGACGAGATCTCGTTGCCGGTCGACGTCAACGACGACAAGGTCATGAACAACCTCATCTCCACCTCGATCGGTACCAAGTACGTGTCAAGATGGACGGAGCTGATGTGCAGCTTGGCCTTGACGGCCGTGCGAACCGTCACCTGGGAGGCCGGCGGAAAGCAGGAGGTCGACGTGAAGCGCTATGCCCGTGTCGAGAAGGTGCCCGGTGGCGAAATCGAGGACAGCCGAGTCCTGGACGGAGTTATGCTCAACAAGGACATCACACACCCCAAGATGCGGCGGCGCATCGAGAACCCCCGGATCGTGCTGCTGGACTGCACGCTCGAATACAAGAAGGGAGAGTCGCAGACCAACATCGAGGTCACCAAGGAGGACGACTGGAACCGCATCCTGCAGATCGAGGAGGAGCAGGTCAAGGCCATGTGCGATGCCATTCTGGCCGTGAAGCCGGACATCGTCATCACCGAGAAGGGCGTGTCAGACCTGGCGCAGCATTACTTCATGAAGGCCAACGTCACGGCAATCCGCCGAGTGCGCAAGACGGACAACAACAGAATAGCCCGCGCGACCGGCGCGACCATTGTCAACCGGGCCGAGGACCTCCAGGAGTCGGATGTGGGCACCCAGTGCGGCCTGTTCGAGATCGAGAAGATTGGCGACGAGTACTTCACCTTCCTCACCAAGTGCAAGTCGCCCAAGGCCTGCACCATCCTGCTTCGGGGCCCGTCCAAGGACATCCTGAACGAGATCGAGCGCAACCTGCAGGATGCCATGGGCGTTGCTCGCAACGTCATCTTCCACCCGCGACTGTCTCCTGGCGGTGGCGCCACCGAGATGGCCGTCTCGGTCCGGTTAAACCAGCTGGCCAAGAGCATAGAGGGTGTTCAGCAGTGGCCGTACAAGGCCGTGGCTGACGCCCTCGAGGTCATTCCCCGCACACTGATCCAGAACTCGGGTGCCAGCCCCGTCAGGGTTCTGACGGAGCTTCGCGCCAAGCAGGGCGAGGGCCTGAGCTCCTGGGGCATCAACGGCGAGGCGGGCACGCTGGCCGACATGCAGGAGTACGGCATCTGGGAGCCCGAGGCCATCAAGCTGCAGAGTCTGAAGACGGCCATTGAGGTGAGTTTCCCCGCGACCCCGCCTGTTCTGCCCATACTGACTCTACATACCAGGCCGCCTGCCTGTTGTTGCGGGTGGACGATATCTGCAGTGCGAAGAAGGCCCAGCAAGTCGCCGCCGGCGCTATGGGAGGAGGCGATGATTAGACGTAGCGCCGAGTTGTTTTGAAGGCTGGTTGTGGAAAAGAGTCATGCATACATACCCCTTGTACCAACAAAACCGGTCCCTGGCAGAAAGGTTGATGGGAAACATGATGAATTTGATGGCTCTGCAGCCAATTCCGACATGACTTGATGCCAATGTGTCTACTGATACCGCCCACCCCTGCCGTCGCCCATGCTACCTCACTGGTGCTGCTACACGCACGTATAGGATGCCGCGGGTTGTGTCCTGATTTGGGTTGTTATTGGATCGCCTTCTTTTTTTCTTCTCCTTCATTATTCATACAGCGAGCAAGAGGCAGGCTCCGTTCTGCTCGCAATGGGTATCTTCGTTACCATGCTTCTTCTGCCAACCTAATCGTCCTCGATGACAATCCCCCTCGGCTCCTCGGCGGCGGGCGGCGGGGCGTCTTGCACTTCGGTATCGCCCTCATCGTCGGCGTTTCGGCTGTTGGCCATGGTGGGACGGGGAGCCTTGGTGGCGGCGGCGGCGCCCCCCCCGCCGGCGGTCTTGGCCTTGGCCTTACGTGCCTTCATCTTTTCGCGCTTCTCGCGGTTCCGGCGCGTCTTCTCGTCGTCTCGGCGGGCGTGCTCGGCGCGGGTGCGCTCGAACTCGTCTGTGTCGCGCTCGCGGCGGACCTCGTCGTCCATCTGACGCAGGCGCTCGTACTCGCGCCGGCGGCTCGCCTTGTAGACGTGGAACTCACCCGAGCCGGCGCCGGCCGACGAGCCCTGCACGTTGGTGACGATCTCGGGCGGGGCCGCGACGGCGCGGCGCGCGACGGCGCCCGCGGGCGGTGGAATCCGGATCGCCTGGTCCGGCCGCGCGAAGAGCGCCTCCACCGTCGCCGCCTGCGCCGACACGGGCGTCAGCGCCCGCTTCTTGGTCGGCCGCCGCGACCGCGGGTCCGCCGACGTCGGCACGGATTCGGGGCCCTCGCCGGACATGGTGGTCGGTGGGTGTGGGTGCGGGTGCGGGTGTGTACGTGTGTACGTGTGTACGTGTGTGTGTGTGTGTGTGTGTGGCGCGAACTTCGGACGTGAACTTCTGGCGTGATGGCGGCCAAGGGTTTTTTTGGGGGGGGGCCCAAACGGGCAAGGCGCGTTGGTGGTTGTTGGGTCCCCGAGAAGCTGGGACTTTCTTCGTGCGCGATTCCCAGAGTGGAGGGGGGGGGGGGGGGGGGGGGGAGGAGGCGACAGGGAATGGGGGGATGTGAAGTCGTAGTCAGTTGTGTGTAATAAGGATACAGAGGGCGGATGGCAGACCTCGGGATGGATGAATGAGTGGATCCACTCGGAGTAGACAGGCGCGAAGCACTCTAGCTCCCGTATGTATGCAAGTACATATGTACATGGCTACGAAGTGAGCGAGCGTACGGAGTATCACCACCTACCCATGTAAAGTACGAAGAAGAGCGAGGTGGTATCCCAGGCCCAGGCCGTGACGAGGGAGGAGAGGTTTGGATGCATTGACGTGGACTCTACATGGCCTGCTTGCCTGCCTCCGTTCTCCGCGCGCCCCGTCTCCGCCAGCGCTGCCGACGAGGCCTTGGCCATGTATGTACATGGCATACGTAGGTTCCAACCCATCGTCCGGTCCTGACAGGCGAGACAGGGAGGCGGCGGGCAGGGGTTCCGAGTGGGCGCTACCGGCTGCACGGGTTTCTAGCGCCCAGGCGCTTCGCTTGTTCATCCGCCCGCGTCTTTCGTGCAAACCAACTGCCGCCGTGCCGGTGACGGCGCGTCCCATGCCCTCCACGGTGAGCTCTACGCCTCCACCTCGACTCGCCCTCCTTGGGACCGGAGGCCCCCTTACGAAGACGGTTGCCTGCGAAGTTGCTGGGCTGCGCCCGTCGTGGTCGAGACCTCCATCCCTGCCATTCCATGCCCATGCCAGATGCATCCATCCGTCTATACCTAGGTATGTAAGCAGGCACACGTGGGTACCCGAGCCTGTAGGTACAGTACCTAAATAGATAGCCTACATACCCATGTATACATCTTACCCATGGGCCATCTGGGGCAGGGGGGGTTTGCTCAGAAATGGAGGGGCGCCGCGCCGCGGGGACCTGTCGATGTGAAACCCTGAGCGTTTGTCCAATGGGCAAATCCCCATTTTCCCGTCACAGCGATGAACGGCTGGTGACTGTGCATACGCCTCCCTCTTTCCTCTGGGGCTTGGCCTATCTTTGCCCCTTGGCTCGGTTGGGCGCCAAGTGAACGTCCAGCCAAATATAGACCGAAGTAGTATCGATAGGCTATGCAGCTCCAGTGGCCGCCGGCCCAGCGTCGACATAAACAGCATTTCTCAGCTCCGAAGGCACGCCCCGACTTACTTGCTTGCTTGCTACTACATCCTATCCCTCCCACTCCCAACGCCCACGCTTGCGTCCCGGCCCTGGCGAGACGTGCTGCCCTTTGCATTTCTCCTGCGAGCCATCCAGGCCGCTTCCCTCCCCTCGTCCGTCCCTTCGGACCTGTCCGTGTCGCGACTGTCGGCCTCGCCGCGCCGCAAACCTCGTGCCGCAGGGCCATCCATATATCACCGGCGCCCCGTCCTCGTCTTGCCCGGAGAGCTGTCTCGTGCTGGCCCCACGTCCCGTCCGCCGGTCCATCAGCTGCTCCCAGTAGACTCGAAACTGCCGCTTCGCCATGGGGAAACCACGGTTGATCATTTTGATTCGCCACGCCCAGTCCGAGGGCAACAGTAAGTCCCGCCGAGAGTGCCAACGTGGCTCCCTCCGATGGCTGACGCGGGGCCCTTTCTCCCCCTCCAGAGAACCGCGAGATCCACCAGACCATCCCCGACCACCGCGTCAAACTTACGCCGGATGGCTGGGCGCAGGCCCACGATGCCGGCCGCCGCCTGCGTGAGCTCCTGCGCGCCGACGACACCATCCACTTCTTCACCTCGCCCTACCGACGCACGCGCGAGACGACCGAGGGCATCCTGTCGACGCTGACGGCCGACGACCCGGACCCGTCGCCGTTCAAGCGCTCCGCCATTACCGTACACGAAGAGCCCCGCTTGCGCGAGCAAGACTTTGGCAACTTCCAGCCCTGCAGCGCCGAGATGGAGCGCATGTGGCAAGAGCGGGCCGACTACGGCCACTTCTTCTACCGGATCCCCGACGGCGAGAGCGCCGCCGATGCCTACGACCGCGTGTCGGGCTTCAACGAGTCGCTGTGGCGCCAGTTCGGCGAGGACGACTTTGCGAGTGTGTGCGTGCTGGTCACGCACGGCCTGATGAGCCGCGTCTTCCTCATGAAGTGGTACCACTTCAGCGTCGAGTACTTTGAGGACCTGCGCAACGTCAACCACTGCGAGTTCCTCATCATGAAGAAGCAGGAGGACAGCGGCAAGTACATTCTACAGAACAAGCTGCGAACCTGGTCCGAGCTGCGCCGCGAGCGGGCCGCCCTGAAGGCCAAGGAGGAGGCGGCCGAGACCAAGAAGGAGGACGGGCCGCTGCCCGCCCCGGACGGCATCAAGGCCCTCGAGCGCCAGAACTCGGGTCCCGTCTCACAGGCGCGCAAATGGGGCGGCTGTCCCGGGGGCTGCAACCACAGCAAGCACTTCCAGATTCGCCGGGACCTCGCGGAGCTGCGGCTGGTGGATGAGAAGAGCGCCGCGGCCAAGGCCAGTGTCACGACGCACAGCATGAACGGGGCCAACGGCGCGAATGGCGCCAGCGGCCACCTCGGCACCTTGGCCAGCCGTCGTACCAACTTGATCAAACGGCCCAACAATTCCGACGACGACTCGGACGATCCGAGGGGCCATGTGGCGCCGCTGATTGACGTGACCAAGGCTCGCGAGGAGGTCGTTTCTTCGCCGGACGGTACGCCTTCTTTCATTACGGTCGAGGACCGCCTGCGGAGCGCTCTCAAGTCGCCGTCTAACAAGCCGCCGCACTTCCTGCGCCTAGGCCGCGATTTCGGGGGCACCCGGTCCGGGGCCAACAGCGACACCGAGATGAGCGAGGACGATGCACGGCAGCGGCTGGCCAACAAGGCGGCGCTGGTGGCCAACGGCGTGAACGGCCACGCCAAGGGCGAGAAGGGAGAGAAAGGGGCCGGTACCAAGCATGCCGTCGCCGGGGCCAAGGGCCACCACGGCAACGTGAACAGGCTGGGCGACGCGCCCGCCTGTTCGGAAAACAACAGCGAGGACGGCGGCGACGAGAGGGAAAAGGACGACGACCTGGCCAAGGCGGAGAAGGAAGACCGCAGCTACAGAGGAAGCGTGCTCTGATGGCCCTCCCCGGCGCCACTTCATGGGCCCTACAGCGCCTGTGTTGCGACACTGGGCACGAAGCCTGGGCAAGCCCCGCGCCGAAGAGGTTGTTCCCATTCCAGCGCCCCTCCCCATATTCGTATGGCAAGATGTGTAGACAGCGTTTTGCGCCGTGATAGTCGTATATACCCAATGCCAAGTGCTTCTGTTGGACCACGGCCGAGCGGTTCCCGCTGCCCTCCCACTCCGGCTGCCATGTTTGCCGTGCGCCGCGATCCCAGGAAGTGGTCCGGGGCGAGGAAAGGGGCCAGGTCGCGGGCCGACGTGTCCACGACGGGCTGCGAGATGGACTGTCCCCGCGGCAATTCCCTGGTACTGCGATCAACGCTGGGCGTGGTGTGGCGTGTAGCGATGCCGCTCCGAGAATGCCGGTCCAGGTCCGGCCGATTCCGTGCTAAGCATGCATGGCAGGCGCAGTGAGCCGGGAGGGGAGCAAGGCGCCAGTGGTACGTACACCTTGGGTACATGCGGGATACGACGCCAAAGGAAGAGACAGATCAAAAGGAGAAGGAAAGGAAAAGGGCAAAGAAGAACCGGCTAGGTATTATTATAGTATGACTGGCAAGAATGGCCCTCACGGAATGCGGCCAGCGAGCGACCGCAGCGACGCAGCCCAGACGGGCTCGCCAACATTCGCCAAACTTGACGAGTTCGAATGTTGAAATAGATTCGACGTAATCTCGTCTCGACCTAGGCGACTGCCGATTTCGCCTACAAGCTGGGAAGGCCGTCACAACAGATGACGACGAGCCGCTGGAAGGACAAGTGGATATCTTTCGTAAAGGTGTGATTCGCGACGGTGAATCCCCTGCAAAGCCGTACACAGAGCCGCAGACAAGGCGAAGCCACCGCAGAAATAGAAAACCCGCACACCCTACACACACACCACCACACACCCACACACAAACACATCCACAATTCCTGAAACATGCCCCGCAAGTAGGCAGCCCACACACCCCCCCCCCTCCCGCCGGATGCCACGCCCCCCCCAGCACCCAGTCCCCACACGCCACATCCACCCCTTGACCCCCGACACCGACCTGATGGGGCGTGCCCAGCCGGCCCCCCCCCTCCCTCGGAGCCACGCTGGTACACGCCTTCCCCCCCCGATCCGAGACACCTTTCCTTTCGGTCCGTGTGGGGACCTATGCTACGCATAAGACAAATGCGTGCTCTCTTTCAGCCCGCGACAAACGCCATGACAAGCATGCGAGACACCAGTGGCCGTGTGGGGACCTTGCTACGCATAAACAAAGCGTGCTCTCCACGCGACAAACGCCAGAAGATTCAAAGTCGACATTGGTGCTTTGGAACAGGCGCGGTCGGTCGAATCGAAGCGCGCACGAGCGTCAGACTTCGACATTGCAGTGCTCAGGTCGATAAAGTCGACAGGCTTGGTCACGTAATCGCTGAAGCCGGCCTCGACGCACTTGTCATGCACATCCGACATTACGTTGGCCGACAAAGCGATGATGGGGAGCCGCGGGTAGTTGCCTTCCCGTTCCCATTGCCGGATTTCCCGGCAGGCCTGGTAGCCGTCCTTCCGGGGCATATGAAGATCGCACTGGCCCCGTGTTAGCCGGACGTCGGGCATCATACACCGGCGGGTGAGAGGGGAGGGGGGTTCTGCACTCACGAGGATTAGAGAGTAGAAGCCCGCCGGCTTGGAGAACACGGCTTCGGTACATTCCACGCCGTCGGCCGCTATCTCGGCCACGATGCCGACCTTCTTCAAGTACCGGATCAAGACCTTCTGATTGACCGGGTTATCTTCAACGAGCAGCACCTTGTAGCCCTTGTTGCCAATGCGTTTCTCGACGTTAAGGTAGTTCTGCTTCTGCGTTTCCACCATTTGCGCAGCCGTCGAGCGGTTCCGGTCGATGCTCAGGTCGCGTAGCTTGGCGGGATCAAACACAGCGGCGAATCGTGACGGTTTGACCGGCTTGTACACGAAAGACACCTGGTGCTCTTCCAGCAGCTTCCGGTGGCCATTGTCCGCCACGAGCTTCACTACCGCTTGTCGCTGGACCGAATCGGACAGAACCAGGATCGACGGTGTTCCGCCCGACGCCGAGACAATGTCGTCAATAACGCCCATGATAGCCTCGGGCGAGCCTAGGTTGAGAACAATGTGGGTGAAGGTAACCGCCTCCTCGCCGCGAATCAGCCTCTGTGCCTCGTCCACCGTGGCCAAGGCTGTGATCTGGTGCGGGACGTCCTTGGGCAACGTCATCTCGATGTGCTTTGTCGTGGCTTCGCGGCTGTAGGTCTGCGGGCAGATGATCAAGATGGAATACATGGGCGGTCGGAATTGGTCGAGTGGGTCCGCAAACTTGGCCACCTCGGGCGTCGGCAAGTCGCCACGGGGTGAAAGTCTGCCCGAAGGCATCTCCAGTTTCATCTGCGACAGGTCCTGACCGCTGGCCTTGGCAGCCTCGCTGAAGTGAACCAGGCCTACATTGACCGACGACACCGACGACCGGGCCGTTGCTTGCGAGGGCGCCGACTTGACAGAAGGGTCAGAACTAGCAGACGAGGCAAGGGTTGGGGATCTAACAGCAATATCCGAGCCGGGGCTCGTAGTTGCGTGCGGGCCTGTCGTCGTCGCCGCCCTTTGCAGTAGCAGTGGCCGTACCGTTTTCGTCGAGCCCCCTTCGGACGGCGTCTGCGCGGGCTTGAACGGTGGCGTCACAGCGGCATCCGGGTGGTCCTCCTCCGTCGGCAGGCCGAATCGTGCCGAAAAGGTAAAGGTGGAGCCCTTGCCAGGCACGGCAGAGCCCTCCATCTTGCCGCCATGGAGCTCGACGAGTTGCCGCGAGATGACGAGCCCAAGGCCACTGCCGCCGTGCTGGCGCGTGCTGCTTCCGTCAATCTGGCTGAACGGCTTGAAAATGAGCTCCGCCTCCTCCCTGGAGAAGCCACGGCCCGTGTCGATGATAGAGAACTCAAGCATAATCTCGTTCGGGCCGAGTCCCTTGTCCCCCGCGGCGATCACCTTGCACCGACTGAAGACTTCGCCCTGGGCAGTGAATTTGATAGCATTTCCGATCACGTTCAATAGGACTTGACGAACCCGGACTTTGTCGCCCTTGACCCACGATGGCACGTCTTCTTCCACCACATAGTTGAGTTCGAGCCTCTTCGCAATAGCCATGGTGGACACGAGTTCGTTGACGTCCTCGATGAGCGACCGCGTGTGAAACCACTCGAAATTGAGCTTCATCATGCCTGCGTCCACCTTGGACAAGTCCAGGATGTCGTTGATAATCATCAGCAGGCTGTTGGCGCTCGTCTGGATCGTGTTGGTGTAATCCCTCTGCTCCTCGTTGAGCACCGTGTCTTGGAGGAAGCTAACCATGCCCGAAATACCGATTAGGGGCGTGCGAATCTCGTGCGACATGTTGCTCAGGAACCGGCTCTTCGACTCCATGGCTTCTTTCAGCTTCACTTCCAGCAGTTTGTGGTCGTTGATGTCTGTCGCCGAACCAAAGTACGAGCTCTCCCCAGTGCCGAAATCGATCGTGTCGATTTCCACACACCGTATCAGATGCCAGCGGTATTCGCCTGTTTTGGTCCGCAGGCGCAGCTCGGTCGTGTACGAAAGTCGGCCAGTGCTGTCTTTCGCCACCTTGATAATGCCTTGCTTGGCCAGCTCGCCCAACTCGCCCATGGGCTTGTCCAACGACGCGGCGCTGTTGCTACTGGCGCTGCGGGACAGGGCCGGGGTTCTCGTGCCGGGCGCGGCGCCGCCCACCTGCGTAGGCGTGGCGGACGTGGGTTTCGCACTCGAGGTTTCGGTTGATTTCTGTGCGAGGTCTGTCGGAATCCTGCACTGCGCCAGGTCATCAGGATGGACATAATCCATAAAGCCCACGCCCATGGCATCTTCGAAGCTCTGCCCTGTGTAAGAGAGCCACTGCTGATTGGCGAAGGTAATGCCGTCTTCTTCGGTGGCGGTGAAGATGATCTGCGGGATCAGGTTTGCCAATAGCCGATGCTTGGCGTCGGAGGCCTCGACTTCCTCCTGGCGAGCAGCCCTGAGCTCGGCAACTTTCTGGTCGTGAATATCCATGTAGGAGCCAATGAATTGGATAATCACGCCACGCCTATCCTTTGACGCCGTGGCACGAGCCTGGTGCCATCGATACACGCCGTCGAAACGCCGGATGCGGACTGTATCGGCAAATGGCTCGCCCGTCCGAATCGAATGCGTCCAGTTTTGCAGGTAAAGATCGCGGTCCTCGGGGTGAAGGCTCCCCCAGGGGTCCATAACGAGATCTGCGATGGTCTGGCCCCTATAAGTCAGGTACTTGCTGTTCACCCACATAATCTCGCCATTGTCCGGCATGGCAACAAACACATGGGCAGGAAGGGAATCGAGCATGAGCCCCTTTAGCCGATCTGATGGCGGCAGCATGCTGACTTGGGCAGTTGTGAGGGACTCGGAACGATTCTGTCCAGGTGTATTGACTGTAGGCTTGGAGTGCAGCGTCGTCCCGGAAGGCAGGGACTGGAAGGTTGACGAGAACTCGGCACCATACGAGTGGAGCTTGGTGTGCTTGTGGTTGGCAGAGTCAGGAAGCAAGCTGTGGACACCAACTTTCTTCGCACGACCTTCGGCACTGCCATACGCGTAGTCCTCGTGGTGGTTGCCTTGTACCCCAGCGTCCCTGGCTCCCGACAACTTCCCGGTTGCCACGGCGGATTCGGTATCCCCGGAGGTCTGTGGGCGACTGCTTGGAGTCGACAGGTCGGCAACTTCGCTCTCGGTGGCGGGTGGCGTGTCGGGATGCAGGCTCCTCCAACTGCTCGACCGGGCGTTGAGTCTGGCTACGGACACGGGGGGTTCCTTGGAGCTCCTGCTCGAGCGGCCTCCGGGCATGTGCGTTACTACATCTTCGGCACTCGCCGACTTTGGTACGGCGGCAAAATAGCCATCGCCGCCGGGCTGTGCAGGGCTTGAGCCGGTGGCTCTCCTTTCCACAACAAGGCCGAACGATGTCGGATCCCAGTTGGGGGTCCCGCCTGGCGACCCTGCAGCACTACGCGAAGGGCCAGAGTAGTCGCTGGGGCTCGTGAGGCTCCCAGTCACGGATTGGTGGGCCGGGTCTCCCGGACGCGGCCAGTTGAGGTGAGCATACATAACAGGATCGACGATCGGCCGGCCATCAGGACCTAGCGCACCAAAGCCCGAGGTAGACGGTCTCTTCCGATGCAGGCCCGCGAGCTCGGTCTCCAAGTTGGTGTAGTGGCGGCTGAGAGCAAAGGATGTCGCCAAATGGGGAGCGAGGTGCTCCAAGGAATGGCGCAGGTTGGACGGGTACGGGATGACGGGGCTCAAAATAGACAAAATGGCGATCGGGCTTTGTTGGTTTTTCTTGGACGAGTCTGAAGACGAAGGCCGATCCTGGGCGCCCGCGTCGTCGGCCGGCCGGCCCCGCTGTCCGCTCTTCTGTTCGAGGGCGGCCGGGTCAAGTTTGAATGCTTGCGTGGGCTTGGACAACAGGATGTGCTTGAGAGGAATATGCAGCACGGTCCAGGAGTTGTCGACCCCAATGGTCTCGGGGGCTTGGATGTTAGTATAATCGTGAGGGCTGGGTCCGGGGTTGAAGGATTCCTCATCCACCATGGCATCCGTGAAGAAGGGGTTTTCGGAAGGGTCGGCACGAACGGCAGGAGATGGCGCCGGAGACTGTGACCAGGGAGACGGTGGAGCTTGTTCGTACTCCTCGTATTTGGGGGTGGGGGGGCGTGGCTCGCTATCGTTGAGGACAGACAGGAGGTTGGATATCTTGGATTTGTCGCGCGATAAGGACTTGGGCCCTCGTACATGCGACTTCGGCGCGGCGGCGTTGCCCAGGAGCGAGGACAGTTTCGAAACGGATTCATTCTTAGTGAGCTTCTTCTGCTTCTTCTTGGCCTCCTCGTTGGACTTTTCGACCATAGCATCAAGATACGGATAGCTACGAGTCAACGCAATGACCTTGCCTCGCTCAATGACTCTTTGCACGCCGTTGTGATCGATGAGCGGGTCGGCTTCCATATCAAGCCCCTGAAGAACAGGTAGTACCCGGCCCTTCACCTCGGGCTGGGTCACAATAGGCGCCTCCCATGCCGGGAGGGGCTGCTGCTCTTCGACGGCATCATGCTCCTCCAAGGCCTCCTTATTCAGACTCTGCTGGGGCGGAGTTGGGGTACCACCAGCTCTTTCGGTCGCCGGGTAGTAGCTTTTGCTTCGAGGTATCGGTGTGGGCCTGGGGGGTGCTGGGACGGTGCCGCCAGGGGACTGGCCCTGGTGCGGTTCTCGGTTGTCTTCGTACGAGGTGTAGGAATGTCGACTGAGCAGGCCTGGCCGTGTTGACCGCTCTAGCTTCTGCGCCAGCTCGACATTCGAGGCCAGCTCGGAAATATCCCCCACACTGCTGGGAATCACGCTATTCGTCCTGCCCAGGTAGCCCATGCTGTACGCGTCGCCCTCCATGTTGTTGTACGTCGCCTTTTGCCCCCAGGGCACATTCTCCAGGTCGGTGGAATCCGCGGGGATAGACAGCGTCATGCGCTCAGCCTTGTAGTACTGCTTCATAATCTGAACGACTGCGCTCCACCACGGATCCAGGCCGGGCTCGGCGGTGAGCATCAGCGTCAGATCATAAAGGTTGGGTGTGGGAAAATCAAAATTATCGGGCATGACGGGCGCAGCACCCTGCGGTAGGAAGGTCATGGTGGATGCGGGTGTGGACGGATCCGAACGAATTTGATCGTGCATGACCAGGTTGTCGAACTGGCCGCCGGTCGAGTTGAGCAACACCCCTTGCGACTGGTTGCTGAAGGCTCTTTGCAGTGCCGAGTGGGCGTACCCTGGCGTCGCCATCCGGGGAAACGGGTAAGAGGGCGTTCGGGCGGCCAGGCCGGGGGTGAAGGCTGGGGTGGCGGCGCCCCGTACGGTCCGGTTGGACTCGGTGGACGCGGTGGGCAAGTCTGAGCTCGAGGTGGAACCGGGCGTAGACGACAGTGATAACTCCTCGCGTATGGGCGACGGGCGCTTCTTCTCGGCGTTCGCAATGTGGGGGTTGCGGGCGACCAGGTCGCGGAGCTCGAGGTCCCGGGCAAGGCGCTCCCGGTACTGCTTGATAATGGCCTGGGAGTCGATTACTTCGGGCGAGCCCTGGGCGATGCTGACTTCTTTCACCCTCTTCTTCTTCGCTCCGGCCGACGGAGAGGCGGCAGGATCGGCCGTGTCAGCCTCGAGAGACGGGGGGGTGCTGAGACGCGGAGCTGGACTGTCGTCGTCGCCCCGCGAGTCCTCCAACGCGCCGCCGCGCAGGCCGAGCGCAGATTCGCCGTTCGCCATGCTCTCGAGGGCCGGGTGCAGCTCTTGCAGGACCGGGTGCGTGGCAACGGGGGACGACTGCTTCGTCGGCGTCGGCATCTGCGGAATGGGCTCGGGCTGCCTCGGGTCGCTCACGAGCGTGGCTGCAGACGGGCCACGCCCGGCCGCCGCAGCGGGCGCGAGGCTGTCGTCGGCATGCAAATCCCGGGGCACTGTCGCGTTTCTTCCATCTAGCTCATCGCTAATCGCAGGGTCGTGAGGGTTCTCGAGTGCGGTCCGAGGCTGCTGGGGCGAATTAGGGGTTGACGTCGGCATTCCTCATTTAAGCACGCGCCCTTGGACTTTGGCGACACAAGTCGTGTTTCGGCATTCGCTACTGGCAAGAAGTTGACGGAAGAAAAATTTGGGAGGGGGGGTTGGGAGGGGCGTTCCTTCTCGTGAGGGCGGCGGGAGCTCTCGGGGTCAAGGTCTGTCTGGCAGAGCAGTGACTGGCTGACGATGGGGGCTTGTCCAATGTCGAGTCTTCCGGGATGGCAGGTCTGGCGGGCGTTGGACTGTCAGGTGGGAAAAGCTGAGCGAGTGGGTAAATCCCAACGGAGAGCCGCTGCGTGGTGGTCGCTCGCTGTCAGGTCCTCTTTCGCAAATGACGTAGCCACGCCTCTGGTCTTTCCCACGAGTGGCACCCCCAAATAAAAAGGCACGTCCAGCGCTGGCTATGCGGCACTCTTGTTTTAGAAAGGCGCAAATGCCGGACGACTTATGTAAGAGACGGGCGGTGGGCGGGGATTTTGGCGCGACAGGTTTCTGCGCATGGGATAGGAAATCCAACGGATGGGCGGGAGGGAGAGGAGGGAAAGGAGGCAGAGAAAGTGAGAAGTAGAGAGGGAAAGGGCCAAGAAAAACAGGATGACACTTTCCCCGTCAAGGTCGGCGGATGCGGGCCAGGAATAGCCTCACGGCGAGCAGAGGAACGGCTAACCAGAGACCTAGGTATGGACGAATTGAGTAGGTACCTAAGTAACGACGAACCTGCATCTGAGGTAGATCGTGTGTAAAGGCAGGCCAGCACAGCACGTCGGAACGTCAATGTACTCCATACAGCGGGCCACTGAGTACGGTACATGCATTTCGATGCTCTCGACTCTTTAGCTACCACCTACGGGACGCCATCCATGACGGCAATGCCCTCGGCCGCCGTCCCCGTGCTCGATTCGCTTTAACAAGTCATCACTGTGCCCATGTTGGGTTGCTGTATTGGGCCTGGGCTGCCTACCTGACCTTGTTTGGATCGCTGTAAACACCCCACTTCCCACGCTTGCCATCCGGGCGGAAATGCCTATGGACAGGGCTCTCGGACGGAGACAGGCTGCTAGTCAACTGCCACTTTTCAGTTTACTAAGTAAAACTACACGACCTAGGCATGTAAAGCACAATATATGTGTAAGAAGAAGTAGGGACGGCGCCCGCCCCCTCGCCCCCCCCCCCCCCCCCTCCGTTTTGCCCAATCCACGGGCCCTTGCCCTGCCGCTGGCCTTCTTCTCCCGCCCCCGGTCTTTTCTCGTCGTTTTTCCCGCGTCCCAAACGTGGTGCTGTGGTGTTGACTTGGAAGCCAGGACAGGGCCTTGTTTGGACAAAGTCCGATGTGATGGAGACGCATGGAACGCTCCGAGCAGGGGCTGGTGGCGCGGACCTCTTTTCCAGGGCTCTTCCCCATCTTTCTTTCCTACAGACACCTGCCCATTCTCAGTCACCCGCCATCAGCGCGCAGCCCCCACGCACCCACATCCACTCGACCGCTCCATCTCTCTCTCTCTCCCCCCCCCCCCACACACACACACGCATAAAGACACACCAACCTCTTTTCCCGTTCCTCTCAGATGCTCGTCACGCTCGCTTCCCTATGTGGCAAAGAGTAGGCGATAGGCATGCTACATAATGTTTCTACGAGAAAAAGTGTACCCCCAATTAGGCCGTACCTAGCCAGCTACCTAAACGGGTTTATGTACCAAGCTCAGTCAGATCGGCGCAGCGCAGATACGCACTCGTGTTCTGATTTGGGGGGAAAGAGGGCTCATGGCCATAGCATCCATTTTTGTGTCGGGGTTTGCTCAATCCAGGCAGGCTGTGTCCCGCCAATACCTGGAAAAGGCCTGCTGCCGGCTAATTGTGTGCCCGTGAAGCGAATGGTTCGACAAAGGGACTGACTAACCGCCTGCCATTGCCAGAGAGATGCAGACGAGGCGACAGCCCGACCAGCTTCAGGTCCCCGGCCACACGGCCAGGTACGGGTCCAGATGGACGGTAAAAACGGGGTTGGCCCCAAAACCAAGACTTCGCTCATGGTTCTGGCATGGGCAATACTGTCCAGGACGACTGGAGAAAGACGCCAGCGGGAGACACGGCATTGTGAGATAGTGACCACTCTTTTGGGAGACGGGGCCAAAACCTAGTGCGAGTCCAACCTGCCAGTGGTGGTGGAACACCATGTGCGTACATATGTACGAGTCGGCAGGTTGGCCCCCAGCCCCGTCTCCCGCGTGTACATGGATGGCCCTGGCAGATGAATAGATAGTCGAGCATCGGCGCGGCGGAACGAAACAAGATGCACGATGGTCGGCGCCATTGGGGGAGGGGGGCAACGCATCCGCTCATGTACCCGACTCTCCGACTTTAGAGTCGCCTCAGTGACGATGCATGCAATCCATGCACGGACAACGGCGTAGTGGTCGTTCTGCATGCTGCACGTGCGTCTTCGTTGTGGAGGAGAGCGCTTGGTGGTGGTGGGAGCTTACGAGCATGTCAGCCCGCTGCAATACATACAGGTCACTGGATTCGCAGGCGGCGGTCAAATGACGTCGCGGCGGCTGATGGTGCGCTGCTGTTCAAGGTGAGACTTCTATGACCAGGCCAATCGACCACCCGGCGCGCAGCCAAGGCTTTCCCCCCTTCCATCCTCGTCCCTACCGGGCTGTTGGCCCGGCCCACGGGGTGAGGGGGGGGGGGGGGGGGGGGTGTCCATGGAATCGATGGATGGCTGGATACTGGATAGTATCCAGCCCTGGCTCGTCTGGGCACTACTTGCACCTATGCCCCTCCTGCCCCTCCCGGGTTGACTCGTCAGCAGCGCGCCTCTCCATCGGGCCAAAAGCTCCCAGTCGATCCAGTCTCGGCCAGCTAGCATCCGTCAGTTGAGGCCGAGTCGATTCCAAAACAGCGCTGCCGCATCAATTTGCGGCACGGCCTAGACCAGCCCAGCCAGGCGAAGAACAGGCACGGCGCGAAGACGTGCCCGGAGCCAGGCAGCCATGGAATGGAAGGGGAACGAGGGGGAGACGACATGGATGGCGGCGCGCGAGGGACGCTTCCAGCTTTGCTGTATGCTCCCGGCCCCTGGTCTCGGCAGCCACATGAGTCGTGCTGTGAGTATTTGATGACGTGCATCTCGTGCCATGAAGAAGGCATGTTGGCAGTGAGTCGCTTTCGCCTGCCCGTCTGTCAGCAAAGCATGCCGCATATGATCGGTAGGTCCGCGCTTGTATAGATTCTGTCCATGGAAGTCGGCATGTAACAAAGACCGAAAGCCCAGTCTTCACCGGAGCGGACGGGTCCAGGTGGCATAGGCATAGAGGGAGCAACATAGTGAAGCACGTAGTCATCGCAGTGTTGGTGCTGGGCTACTTACCATGCCGCAGCTGCAGTCATCATCCAACCCACCCATGAAGAAGTAGCTGCCTAACCTGCTATTTGTCGAGATGCTCTCGCTTCCATGTGCTTTCCGAATTCTTCTAGAATACCCCCCCCCCCTGGCGGGCTGTTCAGTGTGCGGCGGAGGGTTACCCGTACCTGGAGCCGCAAGCCAGGGCTTTGCTCTCCCCCCTTCCCACCTCGTCCGCTCTGCCAATTCCGGCTCTCCATTTCTTGTCTTCGCTCTTCCATGCTTTGCTCCACGCGCCGTCAGCCTGAATTATCCGGCGACAATGGCGGCATCTCCCACCAAATGCCACGATTTCCTACATACACGCATATAGTGCATCACCGTACTGTAGCGGGCTGCAGCGTCCCTCAGCTGAGCCGCTTTATCACCGCTCTTTGGTAATGGGTCACGCTAACGCTGTCTCCATTCTCGCGTGAGGACTCCATTCAGCCCAATCCGGGCAAGGTGTTTGCCCAGCGCATCGGCTGCCCGCCCCGATCATCACGGAATTGCTCCGAGTGGTTTCAGGCGGTCCAGCGGTCTGAAGGCTCGCTATATGAGGCAGTCGAGGCCGCGCAGAGGCCGTCGCGACACATCGGAGGCTGTCTCCAATATGCCCAGCTCTCCTTCCTTCGCTCCCTCACACACACACACACACTCTCTCTCTCTAACTTCTCTCGCCTGCGGGACCTCCTCTTTCTCTCTCCTGCTTGAAACGCCCGCCGGGTTTCTTCGCTACATAGGTACCCCACAGAGTTCAATTACCCCCGCGTGACCGGGATGCGTAGGTATGTACGTAAGTGCGTAACGCACCTGCAGAAACAACGGCATGCTGCTGCCAACGACACGACACGATATATCTCCTGGGCAATTCGGCTATAGCCTACTTACCGCGGTACCCACCCACCATACCTGCCAGCCTGCTGATCTCAGTAATACTTGGTTCCGGCTATACTATAGAAGTAAGTAAGCATTCTCTAGGCCCTCAACCCATTCACTTAGGCCACTAGTGGATAGGTATGGTAGGCAGTGAACCCCGCACGTATGGGGATCCGTTCAAGCAAGTTTGTACCTGTCTCTTAACCACCGTCTTTGTTCGCCCGCATCATGAATCCCAACCAGCGAGGTTGGTGTGCTGCACGGATTGGCCGCTGGTACCTGGCTGCGTATGACGGGAGGTGCGCATAAGGCATATGTATGTGCAGGCTCCGATTCAAACATTCCATCCTTGATCCATTGTTAAGCACTTATCAAAAGTGGACTGATAGCGAGTGCCCTGGCCTCGGGGACGGAACTCCGCATACGTGCTTCAACTCCGGGCTCCTCCGGAGGGGCTCTCGCTGTACGGGACGCCTTAAAAGTACAGCAGATGGGCGAGGGGGAGGGCGGCATGGCAGGCCACGTATATCCGAGCATCTTGCCATCCTGCCCATAGTAACAGCCCTCTCGCGACACGACCTCGTCTGTGCTTTCCTGTCATGGCTGCCATTGGGGTCGGGGCCGCCACCGCCCGGCCTCAGCCCGAGGCCCCCTCGTCTCATCTCGCGAGGGGAAACCCGAGTTCTGCGCCCCTTCTCCTGACCGGACGGGACGTGCGGTACGCGGCACGCAGACAAGAGCTGACGTCTCCCACTGCCGGGCTGGCCCCCGGATTCCTCCAAGCAAACCTAATCGTGCTGCCCTCGCGCTACGCTGCAGACTTCCGTCAGCTCTGTGCCCGGAACCCTGTGCCTTGTCCCCTGGTGGCCGAGTCCACAGCCCCTGGTGTCTACGATGCCGTCAGATCACACATTCCAATGTTGTCTGGCTCGCGGCTCCTGGGTGATTGTGACATGCGCTCCGACGCCCCGCGCTACATGGTCTACCGGGACGCCGAGCTCGTCAAGACAGGCTGTACCGACGTGCAGGACGAGTGGTGCGCGGATCACGTCGCTTTCTTGCTTGGGTGCTCCTACAGCTTCGAGGGGGCCCTTGCGGCCGCCGGTCTGCCGGCGAGGCACACCATCCTGTCTCGGAATGTTCCTATGTACCGAACGAGCATCCCCCTTTGCCCTGCCGGCATCTTCGTGGGCAGCACCTACGTCGTATCCATGCGGCCGTACAAAGCATCCGAGCTGGACCGGGTTCGCGACATTACCAGAGGATACAACGATACCCGTATGAGGCCCTCCACCCTTGCCCGCAGTTTTTCTGCTCTACGCAGTGCTAATCTCCTTTCTGCCAGATGGTGAACCGATTGCTTGGGGCTGGGATGCCCTCGACGACCTCGGCATCCGGGACATAGATAGACCAGATTGGGGCGACGCCCCCCTTTCCTCTGGAGGGCGGCCCTTTGGCGTACTAGCAGGATCTCAGGACGAAATCCCCGTGTTTTGGGGCTGCGGCGTCACGCCGCAGGAGGCAGTGATGAGGGCAAACATTCAGGGGACTGTCATGGGCCATGCTCCTGGCCATATGCTATTACTGGACTGTCAGGATCAAGACATCCTGGAATCGTGAAATGTAATGGATACAGGATAATTCTCCCATCGTATTGTTAGCTTCTACTGTTCATGCAGAACCACTGGGTCTGACATCGGTGAACGCTACCTGATGGATGCGTCCGACCCTCGCAGTAGTGACGAATCTTATCACGGTCTCGGGTGGGGTTTCCAGAACCCGGAAGGCAAATTGGGTGATCCGCACAGCCAAACAACTGTTGATGTGTGGGTATGTTGACTCGTGGTTGATTCCGTTTCTACTCTGGTTTCCTCAAGTCCGAAGCCATTCCGGGGGGTTGGGCCGCATCCTGTTCCTACGCGACAAACTTGCAGTGCACATCAGAAACGGCCTCCCAAGCGCACATGCTAGAGGCCGGGAGTTTCCCAGGGCAAGTCGCCCGTCAGCAAGTCGTCGACCAGCAGCAATCCCAGATCCTCATCGGACAGGTGAAAATTGCTGCCCCCGGGTTCGGTACTGGAACTGATATCGGCCAGAAAGCCAAAGTCCATGATGGGCTGCGTGGTGGCTTCTTGTTGCTCGGTGTTGGGAGCGCCCAAGGCCTGTACCACGCTGGCCTTCACCTCAACGATGCAGGGCCAGGTGTGTGTGATCTGGTCCATGGCCCCAAGGACGATGTCCATTGACTTGGAAAGACCGGGGTCTTCATTGAAAGGGCCTTGCAAGGTCCTTTTCATGAGAATGGTTCCAGCGGTGACGGATAGAGTGTGAACAAAATCCTATGGCAATCGCCCCGCGTTAGCATACTCCGTTGCAGTCCTGCCACCACCGCGGGACTGGCTTTCGTGGCCGATCAAAGAGAGGGAAACGGCCGTCAGTGTTCATACCAAAGGAAGTGCTGAATACTTGTAGTACCTAGAGTAGCTGCGGAAAAGTCGGAGGATCGCTTGCAGAGACTCGTAGCAGATCTGGACATCTTCGCTCTCGTCGATTCCCGGTTGGCTTAAGGTGTGGTGAGGTGGCCTATGGAGAACGATCATTGCAGTATGAAAGACCATGCTGAAGGATGATCAGTTAGTACTTCATGAAAGGGGCCTCAGGACTTACTGCAGATGAAGGACAAAGGGATGAACTTGGCCACTTGTCCATTGGTTCCACTACAATAATCGGGTAAGATGGATGCTTATTGACGGGGAGAGACATGAAGAGTGTCTTGGCAACTGCTTCGGCAAAGTGACAGACCGCGTGGGGATTTTCCATGTCCAGTAGAGAAAGAAAGCCTCGGGGGTGACGTACAAACAGTTTCCCCGGAAGTGTAGCAAGCCACTTGTTAAGCTGCACATGGATTCGCTGGGCCGTGGCAGCCAGAGTGGTACTGTCGGCGTTATTTCTTCGATTTTCAAATAGGTCGGTGATCATGATATGCACAATCTTGTACAGCTCGACTCGGTAGATAAAGCTCCCCACCAAGCTTATCCCATCCTCGTACACGGTACTGCCACCATATAGTCAGTACTTACCTAAAATGGGCGTCAGGGAAGTATATCCCGGAGCACCCTTAGGCCAGAGCGACGGAAACAAAGAGAAATGGGAATACGACGTTGGGGGGGGGGGGGGGGGGTTGTTTCATGCCAAAAGGGCCAGGAAAGACACCGGGTATTACTCACGCTGGTATGTCCTTGGCTATGTAGGTATCCAAGAGCCCTTGCCAGTCTTCTTGATAGGGCATACGAATGGTATTCCGCACATCTGACTCGTGGGGGTGAAGAGCGGACGGGCGACCAAAATACAAACTCATCTCTGCAGCATTCGGAGTCAGTCATTTCTTGGCGCAGGCTGTCGTGAGGCATATTCAAGAGGCTCGTTTATCCAGCACGGCAAAAAGAAGGAGTAAGGGAAGTACAGCGTACGGAACCCGTGGTGAAAGGAGAAATGGAGAACATCGAAAGCTGCTTACGCTTGTCGGCACTGAAGGCCGCCCAGTAGACCCTTCGAAGGATTTCGCGGTCCATGTGGGAATCGGAAGCGTCCCAATTGTTCGGATCAAGGTGCAAACCCATCTCATGGGCAAGCCGAAATGACATGCCGAGGAACAGCCATCCTTTCGATGACTTTCCGTGGCCCACTGCTCTATAGCCAAGGAGAATCAAGGCTTGTAGCAGTGTCAAATCCGGCTCATCGAGAGATGCATATACCAGTTGTTCTGCTACGTTGGCGTAAGCCTCGGAGACGGGCAGCAAAGAACTATCCCCCGCAGCCAAGGCCCCGACGGAGCAAATCGCATACAAGAGAACATCCGAGTAATAGCGGCCGGCCCCGGCGTCGTAGTCCCGCAGGAAGAATTCTCGATATACGCACATGTGGTAGGGGTACTGTTCCTTGAAGAAGATGGCCATCAAGCCCTGGCATTTCTCTCCCCGAAGGGAGAGTTGAAGCTGTTGGGGGGACGAGACATGCCTGATGGGCTCTTCGGTAGGAGAGGAAGAAACTTGGCCATGCTCCGAAATGGTGAGCTTCGTCCCCGACTCGAGTCGAAAGAGTCCCGTTCCGCCAAAGTACTGCGAGGCACTTCGCGAGCGGAGTTTCCTCAGCTGAACTGCTCGGGCCCTGGCAACAACAAGCTCGGCGTCGGTTATGGTGGATGCGGTGACCTGGGCCGGTTGTTGTACAATATTGGATTTGGAGACATAATCTGCAAGCATGCCATCTCGTTTTTCGGAGTCAGCCTTGGCCAGTTGTTGGATGAAGAGCTCCAAAGAGGCCACGCTGCGCTCCAGAGCCTGCACATAGCTCTTGGGGACGGGCCTGGCACAGGAGAGGATTAGCCCAAAGGCACACGACGTGAGTCGGCTTTAGGGGTTGCATCTACCTCTGCTTCTCCCCAGATCCCGATGTCAAACAATGGGTGCCGGCCTTGACACAGGCTGAGCAAGGTTGCGAGCGGTCGCATTTGATCTGTGCCGTGTCAACATAGGTAACTTGCACCAACGTGGACAGCCCAGGGTGACGTCGTGGCTACTTGCCTTGCGCCTGCGACATCGTTCGCAACTTGGGGCAAGTCGTCCCATTAGCATTTCCCCGCGGCTTCGCTGGTTTACAGACTCACGAGGTCGTGGCAGTGTCCCCCATTGCCGTTATCGGGTTGGACGACATGAGGCCGACGGCGACTCTCTAGCCAGAACAATATTCACTCGGGCAGGGACTCTGAATCACATCCCCAGCAGATGCATCCGCATTGCGCAAGTGTTTCTCTAGCTCCGACAGATTTCCAGCCGTGCCACCGTGTGGTCGCGTTCTGTCGGCTCTTTCTCCGTTTTTTCCCCTACGGCGGCAGGGAGCGGAACGCTTTCACGCGGACGCCACCGATCAATCGCGTAATGGCCTGTCAGGTGCGATGGTGTCCGTGGTGAGTCACCAAGCCACGGCACTGCCCAATGGGATGGGTGCTATGGTTCAACTGTAATTGCTCCCCGCCCCATCTGAACCCCTGCTTTACAAGGGCGTAGTACCCATCCGAAGTAAACATGCGATCTCAAGTAGGTACGCGAAAAGAAACCACGAGATGTTACAAATGGAAGGCGATGGCATTCCATCTCGATACATGCACGGGAATAGACACGCATCGGGGGGAGTTGGCCTTACTGTTGTTTGCATTGTCTACCTCTTGTGGTTTAGATAGCCCCGGCGCTTGTTGGCCAGGGCTTCTTCTTAGCTTTGGGTGAGTTTGGAAACAAGCCTGGAACTTGGAGAACAGGACCTTTGCCAAGATAAATGATCCATCTTTCCGTGAGAAGCAACCCGCACGTCGGATGCTCCCATCGGGTTGCAGAAGAGAATGGGTGGATGGATGGACCAAGGGGGGCTTCTTCAGGCAGATTCATGCCTTCTGATTGCTGTGTTCCGTGATAACTTCACTAGGAGATAGCCCGACGGGAGAGTACAGGGCTCTCCCGCCCGTGCTCCCAGTAGGGTTGGACTAACGTCGGGTTCCCGCGTTACGTGGGCCTCCCCCCCCATAGATTCAGTGCTTTTCCGTCCCCGGCCATTCATGGATGCCCGCATGCACGAGCCCCGCGTGCATGAGCCACCCGTCCCTCCATTCGATTCGCCGGCGCTTCCTGTTGGGTGGCACATAATGACGATGGCTGGGGACGGCGGAATGGGCGGGTTGTACCCCGGATTACCGCCAGGGGTACTAAGCTCCCTAGGTAGCAGGCTGCTGCTGCTGCGAGAGCTCAACCCATTCAACTTCCTCGTGCATGGGACCATCTCCCGTCACAACATACCCGCAACTTCCAATCCCAGCCTTGGGCGACGACCTGGTTCGTAGGCTGACTGCTGCTCACTTGCACATCATCATTGCCACTCATCTCGGGTGGTGTCGTGGGAAGTTCCACGACGGAATCCGCTCACAGCCGTCATGGCGAACGAGAGTCAGGCGGCGCCGCCCACTAGGCGCGCAGAGGAAAGAACGCCTTTGCTAAGGCCTTCCGACTCACCTGGCGACAACGGAGGCCTCTCCCATATAAACCACCGGGTGAAAACCTGGAGACGTCGCCGATGGATTTCTTTCGCTGCCAGCATCTTCCTCCTCCTCGGCTTCGTGGCCATTCTCATTCTTAGTGGGGGTAAGTGTGCCTTTCTCGGGGCCGATCCGCGCGCTCCAACACCCGTGCTCTTCTATAGATTGATCCCCTCCCCTTTCCTTGCCCGAATCCGGCCTCGATGGGAATGCTAAACAACTAATTCATACCACAGTGCTGTCTCGTGCTAGCGGTAAGCCACACATGGCGGCTGCGCTCTGCTTGACGCCAGCGTGCGTTCACGCGGCTTCAGAGCTCCTATGTATGCTCCCCTTCGCGATCCCCCATCCACACCAGCCAAAATATTGACCCCTTCCCAGACAACCTATCGCCCGACTACAAGAACATTGATGCTTGCACCAACTTCGATACGCTCGCTTGCGATGGGTTCAACGTCCATCACGACATCCCCCCGGACCGTAGCTCGTACTCGACATCGACGGTCATGTCCGAAAATGGTCAGATAACCCTGAAACACATCCTGGAGTCTCCCTACCCCCGGGAATCTCGCCATTCGTTCTTCTCGCCGAAGATGCTGGCTGCCAGCGTGACGTCCACCGATGAAGAAAACTTCAACACGATGCAGGCTGCCTACAACTCGTGCTTGGACGAGACAGCTCTCGCGAAGCTTGGTGTCCAGCCTCTGGTGCAGCTGGTCCAGCAGGTCGCGGACACATTTCCCGTGACGCACGCGGACATCGAGGCCGATACGCTGGTCACTGAAAAGGACCACGCAGCTCTGAGCGATACTATTTTTCTCCTAGAGAAACTGGGCGTCACCACATTCGAGGACCTGGGAACAGGTGCCGATGACAAAAACCCGGTGAGTCTACCTTGCACTTGTCGGTAAGCGCAGCGCAACTGACTCGCTTGAGCCAGGACGTGGTCATTATCCAGGCCACCCCCGCCGGCCTGACCTTGCCCTCTCCAGAGTATTATCAAAATAAGAAGATCGTCGACCAATATGTTGATATGATGGGGAAAGTCCTTGGGTCTTTCTTGCCGAAAAACGCCTCTCGGAAATCGGCAAGTAAACTAGCACAGGCCGTCGTTGACTTTGAGACAAAGATTGCTGCTGCCACCCCGCCCACGGAGGATCAACAGGATGTCACAAAATACTACAACATCGCCAAGGTTTCAGAGCTTGGAAAGATAGCACCGGCTCTTGGCTTGGACTCTGTCATCAAGAAGCTCGTGCCGCAGAATTACGCCGTGGACACCCTGCTCCTCGCATTCCCCAATTTCACAGCCAATGTTTCACACCTGGTGGCCCAGACCCCGAAATCTACGGTTCAGAACTACCTGATATGGAACACAGTCAACACTTACGCACGCTACGTGAAAGGGGCAGAGGTTGAACCGGTTTCTCAGTTCAACAACATCCTGGCAGGAAGAGACCCCGATACTAAGCCCGAGCGCTGGAAGACTTGCATTGCCTTCACCGATGAAACCGTCGGTTGGATACTGAGTCGCTTTTTTGTCGAAGCCGCCTTCTCCGAAAGCGCCAAAAAGTTTGGCAACCAGATTATCAGCGATATCAAGCAGCAGTTCATTTCAAAACTCAAAGGTCTCAGCTGGATGGACGACAGCGTCAAGTCACTCGCGATAAACAAGGTCCGCAATATTGACCAGAAAGTGGGTTACCCGACTACTTCACCTAACATTACGGATCCGAATGCTTTGGCCGAGTGGTACCGATCCATGGTCATCACCGACTCCTACTTCAACAATTCGCTTTCAAGCACTGCCTTCAGCGTTAATGAGAGCTGGAACAGCCTGGGCAAGCCCGTTGACCACGGCAAATGGTAATGGCCCAGTCATATGGAGGCATATCCTCTTCGGACCCCTATGACCGTTGAACACGTATAGCTGACATAGGGAAACCAGGGAAATGCAAGCGGATATAATTAACGCTTACTACAGCCCTGTACGTATCATTCACCCATGTACTGGCTGGATTTCCCTGGTGTATTGCTTACCATGACATCACAGGTTGGCAATGAAATTGTTTTCCCTGCTGGTATCATGCAACCGCCGCTCTTCTCGGACGAGCTTCCAGCTTACGTGAGCTACGGTGCCTTCGGTTCCGTTTCGGGCCACGAATTGAGTCACGCCTTTGATAACTCGGGCCGTCATTTCGACGAGAATGGTAACTATACCGACTGGTGGACCAATTCTACTGTGGCCGAGTTTGAGAAACGCGCTGAATGCTTCGTCGACGAATATTCTAAATTCACAGTCGAGGGCAACAACGGCGAGCCGCTCCATGTAAATGGACGGCTCACCCTGGGCGAGAATATTGCCGATGCCGGCGGTGTTGCTGCCGCCTTTGCGGCGTGGAAAGAGCGCCAGCAGGCCATGCCTGACCAGGATCTTCCAGGCCTCGACCACTTCAGCCATGCGCAACTATTCCATGTCTTCTATGCGCAATGTATGTTTCATAACCCTGGCCACTTGCGATGTCTGGCGAGGGACTGACGCTAACGTGCCACCGTCTCCAGTCTGGTGTGGCAAAACGAGAAAAGAACAGGCTATTAGGTATATCTACACGGATCCCCACTCGCCCGCCTTTGCCCGGATTCTTGGGACGATGGCCAACTCGCGATCTTTCCGCGAGGCCTTCAGCTGTCCCGTGAAAGAGCCGACATGTGAGCTCTGGTGAGGCTGTGGGCCTTGTCGTTAACCCCACGCTCGAAACCACGCTCAGATTGTACGGGAACGAAGTTTCACTCGTGATAAGCCGATTTACTGGTATCGTTTTATTGGGGAATCGGTTGGTTGACCATGATTGGTCGTGTTGCCATCCGGTAGTATTCCTAGCATAAAGATTGTAGCATCAATAGGATTGTAACGTTTTTCGTTGGCTATATTGGCCTGCAAAATATTTCATTCGCCGACTGTTATCGACTGAACGATACGGCTCCTCTCTCAGGCATACCCACGCAGCTATAACCAATATCAGTCGCCACTGTCGCAGTGGCAATCCAACAACTCATCTCATGATATCCACCAAGCGGGATGTGATTGCGAACACGACCCCATCCCAGAGACTTGGGCTCCTTTAACCGCTCAAAGACCCAATTTCTGCTTCTTGATTCGGGGGTAGATGCCGACAATCATCAACACCATGATAAGAATCATGGCCCAGAGCTTCAAGCCCAGTACGTTTTGGTTGTAGTCGGTCTTGGTGGCGCTGATGGTGGTGGCCATGAGAAGCGGCAACAAGACGTAGCCACTCATGCGGTGGTACTTCCACATGGCCTTAGCTTTGGCCTCGCCGCCGTATAGTTTGGGCACGCCAAACATAGTGAAGCCGACAAAGTACTGCAACACCATCCAGATGCCCGAGATGACGCCCAGATAGGCGTGCACCGAGTGGAAGTGAGGCCCGTTACTCTTCACCTTGTTCACCTCGATAATGACTATGCCGACGATGAAGAGGGCAAAGGCGAGGAAGTTCAGGCCGGCGTGGATCTTTTGGCCCACCTCCTTCTGCTGCGCCGTGTGCGTCGGCTGGAGGACCAGGATGCCCTGGACGAGCACGAGCATGCCCAGCGACTGGGCCAGCGGGTGGCCCGAGAAGAGAATCAGAGGCTGGTGGAGGAAGACGGCGGCCCAGACCGAGGCCACCAGGAGGACGGCCGCGCCCTCGGCAATGATGCCGGTGCCTGACGAGAATATGAGCTTCGGCATGGTGGGTAATGGGCGATACTTCTCGCGTGGACGGGCGGACGGGCGGGCAAGAAGTGGGAAGGAAGGTGACGCAGCAAGACAACAAGCCGATATGCAAAATGCAGCCGTCGAAAACGCAAAGGAAGGAGAGAGACAAGAGCTGCCGGGGCGGGCGAGGGCTTGATATCCGACGGTGGTGGACGGGAGGGAACAATGCAAAATCAAACCAAGCGGCAGGGACAGATCGAGAAAGCGTACCAATTATGAGGTTTTTGGCTATGGGGGCGCTATCCCTCTGCGACGCATCGCCGGGCCGGCCAAGCAGAGGCTCGGTGTCGTCGTACCTGGCGTCAGCAGCCGGACTTGCTTGGGGCTGCTCCGGAATGCCCGTAATCGACGCCATGGCGGCTGCTGGGCTTATGTTGGATGGACGGGGGTTTGGGCCGGGATGGTTGGGGGCTATCCCGAGAGGTGTATGAGATGGGGGGGGGGATGTCTATGTAAGGAGGTGCTGAATGAGAATAATAATATGAGCGAGACGGACAGTCGTACTGGTTTGGGGGGATGACTTGGTGGGAGGCCGAAGAGAGGGTGGGGGTCCGTTCCTGGCCCAGGAACTCGAATAGCTCGCGCCCTTCCTTCCGAGAGCCCTCGGGCGTTTCACTCTCTCCTTGTCCAGCTTCCTTTTTCGGTGTGCCTTGTAGCCTTATCGGGCTGGCAATGAGGGATAGGTTAAGCAAAGTAGGTACCTGCCTTTCTATTGAAGGACTGACGCCTCGCGCCCCGCGCCCTCGCGATTCAAGATAAAGGAAGTCCCAGCAGGGAAAACGAGCACGCAGGTCGCTCGGGGGTGCCTGGCAGACCTCGGTGGAAAGCTTGGGTTATTTAAGTACCTCTTAAGGCAATATCTAAGAGGTGCTGGCTGGGAGATGCGCGCCCCGGCCGAATGGCTTCCGTGATTCGGGTTGCGCCTCGTGCGCTTTATGGAAGGAAGCTCGAAGACGCCATCGATCGATTCCGTCATTGGAAACTGCAGCATGGGTGTAGGTTGGAGGGGTATGGATTACACCCTCTAGGCAGGTAGCTTCAATTAGTATGTACGCCTCCCCACGCTCCTCTCTACCTATCGGAGGCCGCTGATTGATCAGCCCGTTCAATGGCATTACCCTTGCCGTCCGCTGGGCGGTCAGCCGCCGGGCCTATCCATGGGACAAAGTCGATGAGGGCGATGGGAAGGAGAGAGAGAGAGAGAGAGAGAGAGAGAGAGAGAGAGAGAGGGCGCATATCGCTTGCGACTATTTGGAAGTTTCGCAGACCGCAGTGAAAAGAGTGAAATGGGCTGTTTCGTTTCCAGTATCGGAGGGCTGGCAGACCAAGATGGATGGGTAATGAGGGTTGGGGGTTATGGCTCGCTCGATTGGCTCCCCTCACTGTCCGCTACTAACCTGACCTTACTTACTCGGGTATCCCATTCATGGGTAAGAGCGGGAGCAGGTACACACCTACTCAATCAGCCTTAGGTAAAGAGGACCTCACCCAAAGCAGGTCGGCCCAACGCGTTTCGGCCTCATGGTCGCCGAGTTGCGGCGAACGCACGGAGATGTGGCTGTCTATTCTGGTCTTATGTGTCCCGTTCTTCTTTTCTAATAAGGGCTCTCGGCCCCTCAGGGCCAGCCAGCCAGGCTCTGAGTCTGCCTGACTCGTCGAACGGCGCGTCCCTCGCGATCCGCCATCCACTCGCACACCCTGGCCTCCATCCAGTCAATTGGCTTCGGGCTTCGGCCGGCACCGATACGCCCCTCGCCGTTCCACGGAGTCGAGCCCCGCACTGACATGTGGGCAAGGTAGGGAGAGGCCTAACCGTAGAGGCTGAATCGAGCCCTCGACCCCGACACTCACCGTTTCTTCGTATCGTACCCTGTAGAGCAGAGCTTTTACGAGAACGAAGACGTTGCACGAGCAGAGCCTGCGGGGTCTTTTACTACTCTATCCAATTTCTTTTCCTGACAAGATGGCCGAGGAGATCGAGTACAAGCTTGAGCCGGTCAAGGCGACCTCGGTGGCGGCGGACCAGATCGACGCGGCCTTCCGGTCGAACTGCATCGGTGAGTTGGGGCCCCTGCCGCCCGCCCGCCTGCAAGCCATCCACGGACTGACCTGTCGGCCTTAGACCTCGTCTCGGGCAGCCTGGGAGGCAAGGTGCTCGGCTTTTCCGACGAGTGGTTTGCGGATGCCGCCAACCTCGTCACCCCTACTGCCCCTATCCGGCAGCCGGGGAAGATGGTCTACACGGGCGCCTGGTACGACGGCTGGGAGACACGGCGACACAACCAGGAGCCCTTTGATTGGGTTGTCATACGCTTGGGTGTAGCCTCAGGCACCGTCGAAGGCATTGAGGTTGACACAGCCTTCTTTTCGGGAAACCATGCCCCGACCATCTCGGTCGAGGGCTGCTTCAGCCAGGACGACGGCGAGGTGCTTTCCTGGAAGGGCGGGCGTGGCAAGTGGGAAACCATCCTCGATGCCCGGGAATGCGGCCCTTCGCAGCGATTTGGCTGGCGGCTGGAGGACGCGCCCACGAAGCAATACACCCACGTGAGACTGAATATGTACCCGGACGGCGGCATTGCGAGATTCCGACTGTTCGGCCATGCCGTCCCCGTCTTCCCCGAAGACCCCGAGACCATTATCGACCTCGGAGCTGCGCAGAACGGCGCCGTGGCGGTCGCCTGTAGCGACCAGCATTTCGGCACCAAGGACAACCTCATTCTGCCGGGCCGAGGCAAGGACATGGGAGATGGCTGGGAGACGGCTCGCTCGAGAACCAAGGGGCATGTGGACTGGGCCATTATCCGCCTGGGAGCACCCGCGCTGATCCAGAGCTTCGTCGTCGACACGGCTTACTTCAGGGGCAACTTCCCGCAGAGAACGAAACTGGACGCTATCAACTGGACGGACGAAGGTGAGCCGGCGGCGGAGGCTGAAGGGTGGACGGAAGTGGTCAGCCCGAGCAAGTGCGGGCCGGACCAGGAACACACGTTTCCCTGCCTAGCCAAGGACAAGCCCTTCACACACGTGAAGCTCACCATCATCCCGGATGGCGGAGTGAAGCGGCTGCGTGTTCTGGCCAAACGGTCCGTTGCATAAGCGGCGGCGACCGGCAGTGCCGGCAGGCAACCCTAGCGAGGAGTACCGGAGCGACTTGGATAGCGGTGCTGAATCGATTTTCAAGCCTCGCCCCCGTCCCCTCGCGCCATCTCACCGGCCTTTGCTCTACATCTCCGCGTATATAGCTTACGGAAGACTGAATTGTATAAGGCCACCTTCTTTGTCGCCAGGCGGCCGCACCGTCCCAACTTAGCCGGGCTTCAGCTGGAAGGCAGCCGAGGCAGCGTGACCGCCACGCAGCCACGTGCTTGTTGGACATGCAACACCGTATGGAACTGCGCCAGCGTCTCAGGCAAACCCTCACGGTCATCTGGGCGGCCCCTCGCTCGTCTAAACCATATAGAATGGCCTGCTTGCCGCCTCATTGCCGGGTTGCAGAACAATGCAGGAGCCTTGATGCAGAGCGGTATCGGCACCGGGCCCCGGCCCGCATGGGAGACCCGGCTCGCCAGGGGCCGGATAGGGGCAGCCTGCCCGTGCTAACAACACGGGCGGGCAGGGAGGGGAAGTAATCGGGGCCGCTCAGAGTGGGCAGCGTCAATTGTCGTCTCCTGGCTGCCCCATACGAGCCCGCCGTGAGAGCGCATTGCTCCCAACCGTATTGGATGTGCCTGGGTACTGGGATACCTTTCAGTGCATCCTTTCTACTAGCCCGGCAAATGAAGACAGGTCAATGTAGCCCCAAAAAGAGACGAGGTACTTAAGGTAAGTACCTAGTCAGATAGGTAAAGTAAGCATGGATGCATGGGAAGTAGTCATCCACACGGCTGGGCCCCCTGGGGTTCGGGACATGGAATCCATCCGGCTCTGTACGGTGTGCAATACGGGCTTTTTGTACACGTGCTGCTAAAGGCCGTTCGTTGGATTGCGTCCATCTATCTAGCCCTCCAGGGATAGGTAGGTTGGACTGACAGCCCCATTGCGTATGTGCACTCGACCCCAACTTATGACGGACCCACCGATCAGGAGTCGAGTCGGCAGCAACTTCCAGTTCTCTGAAAGGTGTCGGTCGACGACTCCTGCATCCAACGCCCCGCGACAACGCACATCGAAGCCCTCCTATACATCTTTACCAGCCGACCTCCCCCCCCTCCCCCCTCGCGCGAAGGCTGCCAGGCGAAGCATGCTCCTGCGGGCCTCCTGATCCCATCAGCTCGTCGTCCATACCGCCCAGCAGCGCATGAAGGCCCCCTCCACCTGCCAACATGGATCTGGGGGACTCTGATGGCGGGGGTTTCGGTGACGAGCCGCAGAAGCGAGCCCTCCCGTCCGATCTGCCCAAGTCCCTGGACGATCGCAAAGCCGTCCCGACCGACCTGGTCCAGGAGACCGAGTACTACGACGGCTGGCAAGGTCCGTTGGCCTCGCGCTGTGCGCCGCCCCATTGGCTGTCGCCCGTGCTAACATGCCATGCGTGCCCCCCAGGCCAGTCCCAATTCCTGACGAGCCCTATACTCGCGAAGCCGCTCCAGTTCAGCGACCTGACCCTGGACGACCCCAGCTACGACGCCGACCTGGCCAAAGGCGTGTCCGACAGCGACACGCGCCTGATGGAGATGCTCGCGGCGCAGGCCCAGCATCACGGCGGCGACGGGCTCGAGGATGCCGACGCCGTGGCCGACGATGACAGGCGCCCCCAAGACGAGAAGAAGTCCATCCTGCAAAAGTCGCTGGCCATGGCCGCCAGCAACGGCGACCTGGTGCAGGTGAAGAAAATCCTGGGCGGCAAAGCGAAACAATTCGTCGACGTCAACGCCCCCGACGACGAGGGGACGCCGCCCTTGATCTATGCGAGCTGCTTTGTATGTCGAACGCCCCCTCAGACAACACCAGCGAGTGCTGCCAAGGGAACATCGCTAATCGGTACAAGGGCCACGAGGCTGTTGTGCAAGCCCTAGTTGAGGCTGGCGTAGACGTGGACAGGCAAGACCAGAACCAGTGGAGCGCCCTGATGTGGGCTATGACGAACCGGCACAAAGGCATTGCCACCATATTGCTTGACAACGGCGCTTCGGCCGAAGCCAAGACGTCGTCGGGCAGGACGGCCTTCGACTTTGTCCAGCCTGACGATAGCGACATGTCGTTCTACCTCCACGACAAGGGCTACAACATTGGCAACGCTGGCGTGACGGACGATTTCTACAATCCCGGCTTTTCCCAGGACCGCTTCGAGGAAGAGCTTGCCGAGAACGAGATGCGCCGGCGTATGATGATGGAGAGTGCCAGGGATCTAGAGGTCGACCTGGGCAACGTGGGCATGGATGACCAGCCCGAGGTATGTCGCTTTGCAAGTACGCGAAGCCTGTGGTGGACGATGCTAACACCGACAAGGCGTCCGACGAGTTCGAGGAAGAGGCGCAAGAGTTTGACTGGAGCCGTTGCCTACACGACCAGATGTTCGTGTTTCAGGAGAGCGATTTAGATCGAATACTGGACATAGTCATCACCAACATGCAGCCGCAGCGCTCGCCGTCCCAGAAGCCCGTCCCGGCCAACATGATCTTTCTGAGCGCAAGATATGCTCACTACCACGCCAGTCCCGAGCTCCTGGCCAAGCTGCTCGTCAGCGCGCAGGATAAGATCAATGCAGTCGTGGAGCAACACCAGTGGGACATGACCATCTTGGCCTTCTGGATGTCGAATGCGACCTTGCTGCTGCATTACCTTAAGAAGGATGCCGGGCTCGTCGAGGCCACGACCGATTTCCAGGCGCAGCTGGCCGAGCTCATCAACGAAATCTTCATTTTGATTGTCAGGGACGCCGAGAGGCGGCTGGACAAAGTACTGGAGCCCGCCATGCTAGACCACGAGACCATTCCGGGTTTTGAGGACGTCACGTTCCAGCACGAGTGGAAGCTGTTCAAAAGGAAAAAGGAGGTCAAGGCGGAGCCGATAGAGAAGCGCCTTCGCCCCCCCTCGCCAAAGCAAAGGGCGAAACCGGCTCCTCGTAACGTCACGTCCCTGCTATCCTCGACCCTCTTCGTGCTAGACCTCTACGATATCCACTCGGTCATCTCGGCGCAGATCATCTCCCAACTTTTGTACTGGCTTGGTGCCGAGTTGTTCAACCGGATCGTGGACAACCGCAAGTACCTCGCACGGACAAAGGCCATGCAGATCCGAATGAACGTCTCGGTGTTGGAGGATTGGGCGCGGGCCAATAACCGGAAGCCCGAGCACTACGAGCACGGTGATACGAACGCAACCGGCGAGACAACCATGGACGCGGCGAGAAAGCACCTGACGCCGGTGATACAATTGCTCCAGTGGCTTCAATGTTTCTCGTCTCTGGAGCCGGATAACATGGAGGCCTTAGTGACTACGCTTCAACAATTGAAGCGGCTAAATCCCCAGCAACTACTCTTCACTGCCAAACACTACCGCCCCGAAGTTGGGGAGAAGGGCCTCCCCAAAAGCGCGGCCAAGTACCTCGAGAACATGCAAAGAGAGGCCGAGGTCAAACGGGACAGGCGACGGACGGGGTCGGGGTCGCCCATGCCGGGCAGCGTACCGTCGACTCCCATCCGGAGCTCGTACAACGGCAACGAGGTGCGACTTCCAGCAAGCGTACATGGGACGCCTAACCCCGACGCAGAAGACGAAGACGAGGGCGAGAGGCCCGAGGGTGTCAATTTCGACCCCGCACTTATGTTGCCCTTTACCCTACCGTCCGTGACAGATATGCTGGTGTCCTACGGCGCTGGTTTTGGCGGCGTCAACCGGGAACGGGAGAGGAAGTACATACCCACCATACCGCCCGAGTTTCTTGAGAAGCTGGAAGTTGGCGGCCACAAGGAGCGGCCGATGTTCGGCGAGAAGGACTGGGAGAACGAGGAGGTGTAGGGTTCCCGGAAGCCGCTGGGCTCTGTAAAGAACAGCGCTCGTGCTCCTCGATCCACTACGTTGTAGGAACCGCGTGGGCTCGGCCGACTTCCGCTAATGCCCACGGCGCGACCGCGCCGGTCCGAGACCCTGGGCCCCAGGACGCAGCAGTTTTCATGCGTGGGCATAGACATTGGGGGGGGGGCTAGATCGGACTGGGCCAAGGTATCCCTGGGTGATACAAGCGGGCTGTCACAGCGCCCATGGTGGCGGTTAGGGCGCATGGGCACGCGGGCTGATGGAAAAGGACGCCCTCTGTCCGACTCTATCCAGACCGGGAATGGGTTACACTTAGGTAGCAGAACAACGCGATAACGTTAATTAGTCGCCAGCGCTCGCAGACTACCGCCCTGGCCGAAACCCGCTCCCCGGCGACAATGGCTTGGGGGATTGCCTACAGCCGATGCATATCTGCAACAGGTTGCCACAGCGCATTGATGAGCCCGAGGGCTTGATCCCTGCTCGCCTCGGTGCCCAATGCCCGTTCCTGTAGGGAGTCTGTAGTTCGCTCTCAAACTCCCAGGTGAAACCCCGCACGAGAAATGATTCGGACAGGTGGCGAGCAGCGAAGAGTCCTTGGGTTGCCCGGGAGGGATTGCCGCGGGTGGCGGTAATGTAGGAGGTGCGCTCTGTAAGTAATGCAGGTAGGTAGGTACTGGCCTTAGCATGGAAGGCATGGGCCGTGTGGAAAAGTAGCAGAGGACCACGGGGGTTGAAGTTCCGCCCTGTCTACGCTCCCGGCACCTCTGCTGGAACCGGCTATTTCGCGATGCCCAATGGTAGGCTGCACGGTCGCTAGCGCATGCCTACTAGTTGGCCAGTCAGCCAGTGTTCTGTCGCAGCAAGCGGCACGGGTTATGGACGGGCAGAACAAATCCACGAGGAGGGCAAGCAGGACCGGGATGGGCATGCGACGCCCTCCCCTCCGGGGGCGCGCGCGCCTCTCCGGCGCTGTTCTCCGTGCCTAGATTTGGGATGGGGTAGGTCATCAGCAGGCCGACGATCGGTGCTTTGCTGTTGGGAGGGCCGGGAGCAGGAAGCTCGGGGACAGAAGGGAGGGGTTCATAAGAAGACGTGGGGCGGCCGGCGGGGCAATTCGTCGAGGAACCGAGGGTTGCACCGCCTGTTTCGTTATCTTCGTCGTCGTCGTCGTCGTCGTCGGCGGCGGCGGCGGCGGCGGCAGTGGTGGGAAGATTTGGCCTCCGATAGGCTGGGCCGATGGGTTTGGCCGGGCCAGCGTAGCGACGAGACGAGGTCACGTTCACTGCCGGGGCACTGCAACGGAAGGAAAGGAAGCGAGCGCACAGCGCCCGAACGGGGTTAGCACTGCGATTGCTGGCGGCATGGGGGAAGATCGTCCCGCCGCCGGTGTGTACATGCACTTGGCCGTAGGGGGTGCTTTTCTTTAGGGATTGTCGCTCGCGCATGCAGGCTTGGTAGACGAGCCGGACAGGCCTTGCCCCGGCCGCTTCGTGGGTCGTGAGCTCCGGCCTGCCGGTAAGCGGTAGCGCGCGCCCTTGGGTTGGACGGGGCATCTACATCCCAACTCCGTCTTGGTAAATAGCGACGTACGGGATGTATCTAATGCGGGGTGGACGAAGCGGACGTGTGGGCCCGTACGGTAGGTGTATACATCCGCAGTATGGACACCTCACTTGCGGTAAATCGAGGGGACCCATTCCATTGGATGGGCTATCCATCCGTTCGAATGAACTGGACCCCTGCCGGTAGCCGTGGTCGCCAAGCGCGCCGTGCGTACGTGTTTGCGCGGGAGAAGAACAGCAGCAACCGCTGCGTGTCTGGAACAAGACAGCAATAGTCTGATTACGTCGGGGCCGATGCAATAAGGGCCCCCCTCCCTGGCCCCTCTGGTTGCCTCCCGTCAGGCCCGGCGCGCTGGATGCGGTCGTGATCCAACGCCCGCTACTCTTGCCGCCCCTCTCGTGGTCCGCTGGCCACGGGGTGCGATCCCCCTCGTGGGACGAGGCTCCCTCGCTCTTCCTCTTCCATTCGTCGGCCCCGTCCCTGCGAGACAGTCGTCGTTCTCGAGGCTCGACGGCGATGCTGCTGCACGCCAGGGGCGGCCGGGAAAAGCAAGCAGCCCGGACGGGAGCGGAACGCTTTCGTGGCCAACCCAATCGACGACTTTCCCAAAACGGCAGCGGGACTGGAGGCTGTGGGCTCACAGCCAATGGCGAGCAATGAATTGGGATGCTGTCAGTTGATTGTGGCCTGGGGTGGTGACGACCTTGAGTGGACGGGATGGCAGTCATGAAGGGAAAAGGCCCCCTTACAAAGATGCTCCGGCAGCCACTGATGGAGGAGGGGTGGGAGTGCTGCGTCACCTCACCACGCACTTGCTGCAAGCTCCACCACTCCACCCATAGAGACATTCCCCTTCGCATACCGGGGAATGGATGGGAGGCAAGGAAGAAGCAACGGTGACAGATGCGTAAAACGGAAGCAAGTCTCGGAGCGAGTCCCGTCCGCGTCCCACACCCCCCGTCAAGCAACGGGGCAAACGAGCATCCAGGGCCCCCCATATCCATCCATCCTTCCATCGTCCATCTTCACCCATCCCTTGGCTCTCCTCCACCCATGGGTGTGGGGGGGGGGGGGGGGGGGGGGGGGGGGGGGGGGAGGCATCCATGCCAATGGCGGCCGGGATGCCACAAGCAACCTTAGACGCCCCATCCCAGCAAGATGAGGTGCATGTGGGTTTTTGGCAACGGCGGCCTTGCCTGGTTGCCGGCATACAAAACATACCATGCCGAACCTACATATTCGCTCGCTTGCCCAGACCCGAGTACCGGCTGCATTCCTGTAGATATGTACCTAAGTAGCTAATAGACATAAGTGAGTTTGGCTAGCCCGTCGCTTCGTGCTCCGATCTGATTCTGCCCGTATATCTTTCCCGACGCCGTGCCCGTTGCCAGGATAAGCCGCGCCTCTCCATCCGTCCCTAAGGCCCCTCCCCATCCCCATTCCCATACGCCCACTACCACCCCCTCGACCTGTCTGTCTCTGCACCGACGCCGCTGTCTTTGCCGCTTCGTGTGCCGCCCCGGCGTCTGGGAGAGATCGCCGCTTCCGTGTGGAAGTGGGAGCGGGTACGAGAGCGCAGAAGAAGAAGAACAACAACAACAACAATAACAAGACGGGGCTTGAGTCAATCCACCGGGTTACTCAGTCCGCCGAGTCAGACAGCGACGCAGACTCTTTTTCTATCTCCGCCCGCCTGTCTGTCGCCTAGAGGATCCAACGGCTCAACGAACAGTCTCCTGGCACCGCGGGCCAGCGCTCCAGCCCGCTTCCTCCATCTCAACATAAGAGCTCCCGGTTGGGGGGGGGGGGGGTTGCAGATCTCGTTCCGCTCGCCTCTCCCGTGGGCGTACCTGAAACCTTATCTGCAGCGTCGATCGACTCAGCTGGTGCCGTATTTCAACTTGCATGAGAAGTTGAAAAGCAGCAGCCGGGCTCAAACGACTGCTCCGACCACGACAAACTCCCCAGTCCGTCATCAACCCGCAGTTGTCCAGCGCCATCCGCTTCTCCGCCGCTGTCCTTCCCCTCCATATTCGTGCCCTCTGTCCTGGGGTCGCGTCGGCCCCCAGCCAACACCTTTTGCCGCTGCGTGGCGTGCCTCACGGAAGCGCAGTACGGATTCCGCCGGTAACTCAGTCGGTTCCGTCGTCGCACAGGAAGACGGGAGCAAGCAGGCGCCGACGTTGGCCTACTCGCCCGTTGGCTACTACTTGCTACCACCACGGCCACAACTTACCTAGTACCAACCTAAGGTTGCATTCAGGCGTCCCCGGCAGCCATGGCGCCCCGGAAGTTCTCCAGCGTGCGCTACAAGAGCCGGCCGGCCACGCTCGTCCCCTTCCGGGACGATAGCAGCCTGATTGCCTTCCGATATGACGAGACGGTGCAAGCCGAACCGCCCATTCCAATCCCGCCACCGCGTTCGCCCTTGCGTCACCGTCCGGCCACCGCTACCACGGCTGTTCCTTTCAGTAGCCGATCTGCCACCACTTCTCCCACGGCTGCTGCGGCGCGCCCGCTTTCGTGTTTTCCTGCTTCAACCCGCAATCCTCTTGCATCCTCGGCGGCCGCCTCCACCCCAGCACCGCCCTCTCGCCCGCCTCCTCCCACCGAGCAGCACCCGGCCCTGCGCACCATCACGTCGGCGCCGGCCATTGTGCGTGACGCGAGGTGCGACCCGGCCCCCGCCCCCGCCGCCTCCCCGCAGTCCTGCACCCTCGACGAAGAGAGCGAGGACGAGGATCCGTTTCCTTACGAGCGCTTCGAGTCCGTCCCCGAACCCCGGCCGTCGCCCGCTTCCCATGTTTACGCCCATGCCTACAACAAGGCCCCCGCCGCCGGCCCCCGACTGCATCTAAGGACGCGCACCACCTCGCTGTCGCTCTACTCGACCGACGACAAGGTTCAGATGAGCCCCAGCTGTGCCACCAACGACAGTAGCAGCCAATACAGCGTTGCTCTGCCGTCGCCAGGGTTCTCCGAGGAGGACGAGGACCCCGCCACCACGCCCAACTCGCCATCCACCCCTCCTCTCATGGGCGAAACGTACCCGGAGAAGCCTGCGGCGCTCTTCACCAAGTCTTTCAGCTTCCGTTCGACCTCGTCGTCGTCGTCGGCGGGGTCGTCGGTGCTATCGGCAACATCGGCCACCAAGCCGCGGAAGCTGGCCAAAAAGAGGACCGGGGCTAGGCCAGCCGCAGCCATGCAGCCAGTGGGGGCCCAGGACGATATTATCCCTGCCATGGCTGTACAGCCAATCCGTCAGCAGCCCGCGTCTCCAACGGTGCATGGGGGATCCCCTGTAGTCCCTGCCCCCGAAGGGCCCCCACCCTGCCCACCTCAATACGGATCGACCATGGGGCCCAGGGAGTCGCCCAGATTGACCAAGAGTGCTAGTAATACCAATACTGCCGCCGCGGGCGGTGACTTTTCCGACTTCATCACCCACATGTCCTTTTCCAACCGCGGCAGTATCATGCTGGGCGGCAAACGCCCAACGCAGGCGGATGACGAGGACGACGCTGGCGCCGGCGCTGCCGATGCGCCCGCCGACGTCCCCAAGCGCCCCGTCCCTCGCGCCTTTCCCCTGGCGCCCTCTCCCATGCCCAAAACCCAGGTCGACGGCGCCGGCCCCGACGAGGCCCCCTCGAAGCCCAAGAAGATGCAGGGCATCCCCGACGCCATCGCCGAGGAGGCCTCGATCCGCAGCATGTCCCCGCGCGCCTCGGGCGTCGATCAGCGCCCGGCACCAACGACGCCGACCGCCACCACCTCCTCGACCGCGGCCAAGTCGACCGACGGCCCGTCCACCCCCAAGTCGCCGCACCACCCGCCGAGCATTCGGGTCATACCAGTAGATGTGGAAAGGGAATCTCAAAAGGTGAGATCACTCTATGAATCAGGGGATGGTCTCAAATGGGAAGACGGGGGCCCGCCCGCATCGTCGCTCGATGGGCGCCGAGGGCCAGCGGCGGAGGACCCGTCAAACGTGGATGAGCATGACGCGTATGGTTTCCTTACAGATCCGACTCTCTGCTCCGCTTGGCAATGCTAACCTCGGTGATTGCTGTAGCCCAAGTCAAAGTCAAAAGGCCTATGGAAGTCCCGGTCGCGGCCCAAGTCTACCTGGAAGCCCAATTCGACCAACTGGGACCCGCGCGTCCGAGGCGCCTTTTGCGTCGCCACGCGATGAGTACGGGCGCCGCGTGCACGAGATGGCTGGCGGCATCGAGGACTGGGAGGATGTCGACGGCGACGAGGTTGATCGCTACGGCTTCATTACCATCCGGCGGCCCCAGTCGCGCGCAAGTACGCCCGCCGCCGTCGATACCCGGATCGGCCAATACTCGCCCACCAAACGGCGGAACGTACTGGTCCGGCGCGACCTGATGGCACACTCTGGCCGCCCGTGGGGCCGGCGCGGCCCGGGTAGGAAGATGTCGGCACGGTCGCTCAACACGCAGGCTTCGGCGATGTCCACCTCGTCGCACATGTCCGCCCGTTCTGCCATTCGTCAGGCCGTCAACCTGCTGCCCCATAAAAGGGATCGTAGGTGGATCGACGCGGCCGCCGACATGTTGGCGCTGGAGCCGGGGCTGACCAACATCGGCGATGACTCGTCGGCCGGCGCGCTTGCCGACGAGTACAAGCACAAGGAGTGGGAGCGGACGGAGAAATGGCGGCGCATGGCCACCCAGGTCAAGCCTGGCAAGGAGGGCGAGGGTACCGTCTTCGAGTTTGACACGAGGAACCCTAAGCTGGTCGAACGCACCTGGAAGGGTATCCCCGACTGTTGGCGGGCCGCAGCCTGGTGGTCCTTCCTGTCCGCAAGTGTGAAGAAGAGCAAACAGGCGCTCGCAACTGACGAGGAGCTTTTTACCTCGTACCAGGAACTGCAAGAGGTGGTATCACCCGACGATGTGCAGATCGACCTCGACGTCCCCCGGACCATCAACCAGCACATCATGTTCCGAAGGCGATATCGCGGCGGACAACGACTCCTGTTCCGGGTTCTCCACGCCCTCTCGCTCTATTTCCCCGAGACGGGATATGTGCAGGGCATGGCGGCTCTGGCTGCGACTCTTCTAAGCTACTACGAGGAGGAACGGTGTTTTGTGATGCTCGTTCGCCTCTGGCAAGTGCGTGGGCTCAACCGCCTGTACTCGCCCGGGTTCGAAGAGCTCATGGCGGCCCTCAAGGACTTTGAGTCCTCCTGGCTTGGTGACAAGGACGTCGCCAAGAAGCTCCAGGAATTATGCATCGATCCCACGGCGTACGCAACGCGGTGGTACCTGACGCTTTTCAACCTATCCGTTCCCTTCCCAGCCCAGCTTCGAGTGTGGGATGTCTTCATGCTGCTCGGCGACCTGCCAGCGGCGGAGCAGGGGCCGTCGTCGGGGAAGAGCGCGGCGAAGCCGGCTACTTCCGACGGCTTGGAAATCCTGCACGCTACCAGTACGGCCATCATCCTGGCACTCCGGGATCACATTATCGACTCCGAGTTTGAGAACGCCATGAAGGCGGTTACATCCTGGATCCCTATCAAGAACGAAGAGCTGTTGATGAAGGTCATCAGGGCCGAGTACAAACAACACCAGTCCCGGATGAAGAAGTCGTAGGAGACTTACCTACGTGCCTTGGCCCATGGCGACCAGGAGGGGGCCTAACCCTCCCTCTTTGCACAGTCGGTTCTGCTATGCTGTGTCCCCACTATTTCTCCCCTCCCCCCCCCCTTTTTTTTTCCAACGGCGCTACGCGCAGCGACAACGATGTTGCTGGGAAGCCTGTCTCTCGACAGGTTCATGCCACCAACCAGACTGTGAGACAGGTCTTGTCTCGTTCCTTTGTTCTTTGCTTTGGTGGACAGGTTGGTCCAAAATGTCTCTTCGCGCCGGGTATTGCTGGCGCTGGGTGGGATTGCGACTCTACATTATACCCTACACGACCAATCCGATACGGCCGCGTGCGTACACGGCTTGGCTTGCAGTATTCCTTTTTTTTTTCCCTTTCAAGTACTCGGGGGTTGGCCACGTCAGTCGCGGACGGGGCGGATAGTTTCTCACTGGATGGTTTGTATGATGGGTGGTGCTCGTGCGATGAGCCACACCGGCCAGGAACTCATGACGTCTTGCGGGTATGTTATACCAATAATTTCTTGATAATGCTGTGGAAGGGGCCGTGGTGCTGAATATCCTTCTGACTCTTGATCATACTCGCAAGCTCGTTCCGCTCTCTGCCACCCATAGCTGGTTATTTCTCGCAAGTAGATGACGCTGCTGCCATACGCCACGTCATGCCGAGCTGCAGTCGACCCTCAACTGCGTGCTCGCTACTTTCCACCTCGGGGTTCCAAACCAAGATGCATGGCCCAGGAGTTGGACGACAAGTGATGGGGCCGTCGTCCCGCGCCTTTCCGTAACCCCGAGGCGTCCCAAAACACGCAAGATTCCCCGAAACCCTCGGGGATTCGTGGGGCTGTTTGGGTTTGACAACAACCTCTTCCCTCTCCCCGGTACATGCAAGGGATGAAGGATGCCGTCAGGAAAGACGGGCTTGGGCCCCCGGTGCCGTGGTGCTCCTGCGTGTTGTGTGTGGCAGACAGGCTCTCTCAGGCTCTCAGTTTCTCCCTTCCCTCTCCCTCTCCCTCCCTTCCTTGCCCCTTCGCTTCGTGTAACCGAGGGGCAAAAGGCGAACGACGCGTGTCGTGGTGGGGGCTGCTCGACTAGGTTTTCCTGTCGGCTCGGTCGGCATGCGACAAGTCCTCTTTGGCTTTGGACTGCAGGACCTTATGGGCGCCGCTCTGCCCTCCCTTCTCTCTTTCTTTCTTCTCCTCTTCGGTACAGTGGCTAGCTGCGAAGAAGGCGAAGGGGGGGGGGGGGGGGGGGGGGAGAAGATGAAGCCACCACGCCGTCGTTCCTCCCGGGGACGCGTGAGGGTTTTTCGCCCGTCGGGGGACCAGATGAACCAATCGGGAGAGAAAACCAAGCCCCAACAATATGCCTCCCTCCCCCCCCCTTTTCTGCACCCGACGGAAGCTGCTCGTGCAACACAGTGGCAAAAAAGCCGCCTCTTTTCTATACGTGGGCAGAAAGGCAAACGCGCCCGGCCCAGCTCCTCGCCCGTTGCGCGACCACCACCTCCCCTTCCTTCTTTCTTCAGGGGACATGGACCACCGAAGGAAACGGACGTGGGGCATGTGAAAAAGGAGGACCCTACGCCCGCTGCCGCGCCCCTCCGGGGGGGGTAGCCACGCATCCGCGTGCTGAGAAGCCTGCAGCTCGGAAGCCTGTACGAACCCAACGGGCATCGGCCGATATAGCCCGGCCGGGAAGGGGGGGGGCACCAAATGGGCCGCCCAAGAAAAAACAAGCCTGGGGCTGGGCGGACGGCATCCCAGCCTCGCCATCCCCATCCCGCCCCTTCGCCCGGGAGAGAACCCCGTGCTGCGCGGGTTGCGTTGCCCGACGGGACGGCGGTGATGGGCTCGGCTCCCGCGTTGTGCAATCGGCCGATACCGTCCTCAGCGTTGGCGCGCTCTCCTCCCCCAGCCGAGGGCAGTGCGTAGCAACGAGAGAGAAAGGGGGCAGCCAGTCAGCATTTATGCGGCTGACCGTGGAAAAAAAAAGGGGGGGAGAGGTTGTTCCTGGAATTTAGAGACCATTAGCTCATCTCTCTCCCTCGTTCCCGTATCCCCCTCCCCGATATCGACGGCGAGAGAGGAGGGAGAACGGGAGCATCTTGGGCGACAACGTTTCCAAACACACCTAAACACTCGTCTCATCCAGAGACCTTACTGATGAAGGCCGGAGACGGCGGGTCCTCGGTTTACTGCTTGTTCTCCTTCATCTTCTTCTACCACCGCCCCATCCATTCCTGCCAGCCTGCCTGTGCACATGGAGCTGAGCGACTCGTCTGGCCGCTAGCAGATGTCCCGCCCTTCAAGACAGCCGTGCCGATAGCAGCTGCACCCACTTACGGGCCTCGGGGGGGGGGGGGGGGGGGGGGGGGAAGGGGCGCTTACATATGCCCCGGCCTTTGCGCGGCGTGTGCGTGGATGAGCGGCTGTGGGCGGGAGAGAAAGGATGGATGTGTGGGGTGAGGAAAAGAAGCAGAGCTGACGGAGGATTCCCACGCAGCCCGGCCCGGGGGCCAAGGAGGCCCAGCCGGCGAAAAGGGGGGGGGGGGGTTGAAGGCGGCCAATAGGGGCCTGGGCCTGGGCCGCATCTCGCTTGCTGACCGCCGATTCTGAAACGAAGCGTTACGCGCGACGACGGACGGACGAGCGAATCGGCGGGCGTGGGCGAGAAACCGGGGGAAGAGGGAGATGGAGAGGGTTAGAGAGAGATATGGTGAAGGGTCCCCGGCCCGGACGGGATTCCCATTAGCCGCAAAGGCCTGTTCTCGTCCCTCTTTGTCCCGCGGGGCTTTTGCCATGGTGACATAGCCCCCCCCCGTATGCCCACAAACCGCCACGGCGGCCTCGTATATGTGCCCGTCCGTGCCTATCCCGGCCCTCTATCCCCGTAGGATGGGGGTGGCTTCTAGGGCCACTGGCCACGAGGCTGCTTCTCGTTCGCGGTGCTTCTCGGAAAGCATCCCACTCGACCCGGTCCCCCCCAAGGCTCTTGACGGCGCCCCGACTTGGCTGCTTACACTCCCCCCTTTTCATCGCGAGGCGGGCGCGGCCGCGCATCCCCCGTAGCGGACACCACGCCTTCGACAGAGCTGCCGACTCTCTCTCACAGCCCGTGCCACATCCACAAGCACCAAGGGGACTGACTCCGCCACGGTCATGAGAAAGAGGGCCAGAGGGAGAGACGCCCCGTAGGACGCACGCCGGCTTATGTCGTGCATGCCCGTATATATTCCTTGCCACCCCCCCTTCCCGGGGGACACGCGAGGGTCGTGGCTACGCCGCCCGCCTCGCCCATCTTCCTCTTTCGGTAATCGGGCTTGTCTGGCTCGTCTTGCTTGCCCGCCTGTCCGCGAGCGTACACAACGTGCCGAGCGAGACCCTTGGCGGCTCGGCCTTGGAAACAACGACACGACGAATGGGGAGCTGGGGCTAGCAGCGCCACCCGGACGCCTCGGCTATTGCCCGCGTTTCAGAGTCCCAGCCCAGGCTGACCAGGACGTCGTCTTGTCCGCCTCCGGCGCGGAAAGGCGACGAGACGTCATCCTCGCTGGCGACATGCCATGTCATGTCACCTCATCTCGCCCGCTCCCAGCCTTGCATGCGCCCCCTCCGCTCCAGAGTCGACGTGGATGCAGTCGTGTATAATCCCGGGCTGGCTATATACCGCTACTCTATCCTGGCCCCTTTATCCCCCCCCCCCCCCCCCCCCCCGCGCGCGCGCGGCTTGGCAGCATCGGCATTGCGCCCGTCCCGTGTCGTGACTGTACATTCATTACCTGAAAACCATTTGTGTGACCCCGTAACTCCTGCGTGCCCGCCCGTCGTGCCCCGGGCGGCTGATGCTTTTTGTCCGCGTCGCCCCCGTAAATATGCAGCTGCTAATTGGTACACGGCGAAGATACATATGTCGAATGGAAAGATAAAGGGCTCGAGCCGATACCGGGCCCGAGGATGCTGGCACGGCCCACGCACGTCGTTGGCATCCCTTCTTAGTCGTTGTCTCGTTCGCGTGCCGCGTTGGGCCCGGTGCCCGTGGCGCGCATCTTCTCGTCGGCAGACAGGGGCGAATGTCTTCGCTCCGACTCGCCCTGGCTCCGCATGTCCGACGCCGGATACCGCGGCGACGGGTGGTCCGATAGCAGGCTCGACACCGAGTGCGTGCCGCGCTGCTGTAGAGGCCCCTCCGAGGGCCCCAGCCCGGGCGACATGGGCCGCGAGGGCCCGTAGCTGTCCCCGCGACCGCCTCGCGTCGACCGGTAGGCCGAAATGTCACTTCTTTGCCGAGAGTGGCCCCTCCGCCGCCCCGGAGGCGGGTTGCCGAGCGTGGACGGCCCGCCGAAGTGGCTGAAAGGGGGTGATCTGTTTCGAACCTGCGAGTTCGGTGCCGGCGCCGCCGGCTGTGGCCCTGTCGCCTTACGCTTGCGAGGCGAGTCTACTACGAGACACTCAGATTAGTTACGTGATCACCGGCGCCGATTCTTGGCCAGGGACGAACCAGAAGGAGTGGCGGGCTGGTTCGAGCTGGCTTGTGACGCCGGCGGCTGCCAGTGATGGAAATAGATGGACGGCGACTGCGTGTCTTGCTGTGGCTGCGGCTGCTGCGACTGTTGTTGCTGTGGCGGCGGCGGCTGCTGCTGCTGCTGCTGCTGCTGCTGCGGCGGCGGCGGCGGCGGCGCCGCTTGCTGCGGCCCGAAGTGGTGTGGTACCCCCGATGGTCCGCCTAGCATCTCGCTCGTGCTCAGACGGGGCAGTGCACCGCCCAGAGGCCGGCCCACAGTCCCCGCCACGGACATGGTGTGTGCTCGGGCTCGTGTAGGAGAGTTGGGGCCCTGGTATGGTACGAAGCCGCCCTGCGGCCCAGGGGCAGAGCCTGGCGTCGAGGGCACTCCGATGGAACCCGCGTAGTGGGCGTATGGCTGGGACTGAGAGTCCCGTCGGCGGTGCTCGGGTGACAGCGGCCCCTGGGCAGCCATGGCCGGTGCCGAAGGCTGCCCTGACAAGACGCTCTGTGCCCATTCCAGAGCAGCCTGAGGCAGGGCCCCTCCGCCCATGCCCGCAAACACCACGGGTACCATGGACGGCGGAATACCCCTTTCCAACGATGTCCGCAGCATCTCATGCTCCAGTTTACGCTGCTCCAAGCGCAGTTTTTCCTGGTGAGTCTTTTCTTCCTCCTGCTTCCGCCTCTCTTCCTCCGTCTTGGCCGCCAGCCAGCTCCGCATGGACTCATCCGCACCCTGGCCCTGCCACTGGGGCGGCGCAGGGAGCGCGCCCATCATATGGCCCGGCGGCGGGGGCGGCGGGGGCGGCGGTTGCTGCTGCTGCTGCTGCTGCGGCGGCGGCGGCGGCGGCCCCTGCGAGTGCAGAGGAAGGCCTGGCGGCTGAGGTGCCGATCCTGGCTGTGGGAGTGTCATGGCCCCTGGCAAGGGCAGTCCCCGGTGCGGTGCTGACATTGCTTGTGGTGGCGGCGGGCTGGTTCGGCGGGCGAGTGCCGGCAGGGGTTTTTGAAAGGAATCCTGGACAGTCACGGGGGGCGTTGATCGGGACGTCGAGGGAGGTGTCGGAATGTCATGGGCGGTGTGAAAACCGTGGTAGACTGGCTGCTTCAAGGTGAGCATCATGTCGGAGAGCAGTCGGGGTACAGATGGGTGGCGGGCATCGGGTGGGAAGGACAGCCAGGCCAACAGAGCAGCTCAGAAGAGGGGCGAGGGAGCAAGAGTGGCCTCAAGGTAGTGAGATAGCCGGTTGGAGGGAAGGGATGCAGGGAGGGAGGGGAGCAGGCGGAGCGAATAACCTTTGCATATATAAGCTGGAGAGGACGGCCAGCTTAGAAGAGCGGGAAAAGGAAGCAAGCGGGGCCTGTGACTTGTGTGGGCAGCAGAGTCGAGCCTCATCTGATCACCGGTGCGCAGACATCAGATTGGGTAAGTGATATTGGCCAGAAAGATCGGTCGAGGGGTGGGTGCTGCTACGGATGGCTATGCGCTATGTATGGAGCCCCGTAGTATCAGTCTCGGCCTGGCCTGGGCAGACTAACGGCCGGCGTGGGAGCCGTTGAGGCCAACCCCGGCAGCTTGGGGCGTGTTGTAGGGCCGTGGCAAGCTAGTGCTGGTGTGTGTGGTAGTGCTGGTCTCGGTGCTGGTGCCGGTGCGTCAGTGAGTAAGAAGTAGCGGTAGTAGTAGCGGTAGTAGTAGTAGTAGTAGTAGTAGTAGTCGTAGTAGTAGTAGTGGCAGTAGTAGTATGCATGTACCAAGCGTGCCAAGGACAAGCGAGAGTAACCCGGGTAGGGGTGTGAAGTGGTGTGCGTGGGCGTGGGCGTGGGTGTGGGTGGCTCTCTGTAGAGCTTAAGACGGCAAGAGAGAAAGAGAGAAAGTATGCGTGTGTGTGTGTGTGAGAAAGTCTCGAGTGGAAGAGTCCGCCCGTGTGTTCATGGGTGTGTCAAGGAGGGAGGGTCGACTAAGCCGATAGCAATTAATAGCAACCGGAAGAAGCAAAGTCGGTGTTTGACGAAGGAAACGGGACGGCAATTTGTCCATGAGATGAAAAGGCAGTTTCGTGACAGCCGCTTTAGGCAATGCCCGAAGAGGAAAGTCGAGGGTGTTATGTGAATGTGGAGCAGCTAATGAGCCTGGCTTATTTCATTTGGGACACAGTGGTGCGTGTCAGGGTAAATCGGTACAAGGACCTGTGGACGGAATGTCGTCAGGTTGGGGGGGGGGGGGGGGGGGGGGAGTAGGGCAAGGGTATGATAAAGCCAACTTGATAGTTCAGTGCCTACCTCTCTACCTGGTCATGCCTCAAGGTGTGCCTGGAGGGTGTGAAAGGTGAAAATCGAGAAGAGGGGGGGGGGGCGAGAGGGAGAGAGAGCGAGAGAGCGAGAGAGCGAGCAAGTGAGCAAGTGAGGGAGAGGGTGGGAAAGGGTGCATCGCCAGCCGGGGAAGCAATACTCTTGGTAGTCGGAGGAGTGGCGGACGCGGCTAAGACAAGCTTAGGCGTGTCAGAACAACGGCGTACCTATGATGGGCCTCGACTCCATCGAGACGCAACAGTCGCTTGCCGGGAGGCGCTAGGCCAGCAGCAGGTAGCAGCAACAGGAGGAGGAGGCGGAGGCGGAGGAGCAGCAGCAGCAGCAGCAGCAGCTAGCAGTATCAAAACAACAACAATAACAATAACAATAACAGCAATAACAACAACAACAACAACAACAACAACAGCATATGCACGTACCGGGGTAGGGGGGTAGGGGGGAAAGGGACAAGACCGGCGACGGGTGGCTCAGCAGCCATGACTGGGCAAGACGCGTTGGAGTGGAGGTAGAGACGGACACACAAGGAGGGAGGGGCTAGGAGCTTTCTTTTCACGCCACTGCAGCGAGGGACAAGGCTGTGATAGCCGGTCGAGACGGATGCAGAGCAATGCAGGCGCTGGTGCCCTGGTCGTTACGCTGCTGCAGTCAGGGTTCTGGGATACAGCGTTGACTTCCAGGGTTATTTGTCCCAACTCGATTTTCGGATGGCGTGTCAGGCCCCGTTTTTTCTTGTTAGCACCGCGGGCCCTTGGGCCCCTAGTCCCAGGCCGCGGCCGTTGAAGGGAGGGCAGAGATCTAGAAGTACCTGAGCTGCTGAGCCAAAGAGAGACAGAGCGCGAAAGAGAGCCCGCACCTGCGTCTGCCAGGCCGGGTCGTCGACGCCCAGGCCGAGGGGACGGGCATGGGGCATGGGGCATGGGGCATGCCTATCTGCCAGACACGCAGGGCTGATCCCTTCTCCGTCTCCCTCCCATTCGCATGCGGCGGCGGCGGCGGCGGCCAACGACGACAACGGCCATCGCCACGGTGGTTGGTGGGAGCGGTCCTGGTGGTGGTGGTCAGGTAGGCAGTAAGAGAGAGGCAGGCGGTCTCTCTGCGGCTCCCGCTGCTGGTGGTCGATCCATCTTCCCAGGGTGGGAGTGGATGGAATGGGAAGACACCAACCACGTCTCGGTGGGTCGGATAAGTGAGCATTCAACTACGTAGTGCGCAGCATCGCCTCCCACGATACACGTAGCCAAGAAGCCGCCAGAGTGGGCTGGACGAGAATGCACGGTCGAATCGAGCCGAGGTGGAGGAGGGGCTGGTGCTTTAGGCCTGGCCAGCTAAACCTCTTGCGGCCTGGGAGACTTCACAAAACGAATAGACGAGAACACACGCACCAACCCATTCTCACACATTCCATCCATGTGCTTCCCGGAAATCCTTTACCTGCTTCGTATGTGGAAAGGTACATACGTACATGCAGGGAGAGAGATTGGATGGATACGTATGTGTAGGCCATACGCCAGTACCTCCTACCTCACATGTCTATGTAGGTACGCACCCACAAGCAGACGACAGCAGAGGAAACGCGCCGCCAAACTGACAGAAGGACAAGACAACAGAGACAAAAGACCCCTTGGTCCTGCATGTCCACCGAAACAGAGGCTGGAGAAAGTCTCCGGTCGATACCGAGGCCGGGGCTCACCGAGCTTCACTAATGCCTGTTCCCTACTGGCATGTATTTTCTTTGACCCGCCACGCTTACCACTGCCACAACGGATACACTCTTAGCTGAAGGACGGCTATCCAACACGCGAATAAGCGACTATCTATCCTGCATGTCCGACCGCCGGCCCACGTACCACGGGCCGGCGGGTCCCCCCCCCCCCCCCCCCCCCCCCCCCCCCCCCCCCCCCCCCCCAAAGCTCCAGGGAGGTAAAGAGGGGAGGGGAGAGAGCTCGGCCGACGCGTTAGAAGAAGGCCCCAAACATTCACCAATAAATCCACCCGAGCCGGCTTGACTCGCGTGGTACAGAAAGCACGAGGCTGTTTTCGTCTTCGGCCGAGTTGCCATCCCGCATTAACCATTCAGCTTGGAGAGGACATGGACGAGGGGGTGAGAGAAAGAGAGGGGGAGGGGGGAGAAGCTGAGGGGTGAGGGGTCATTGACGTGACGACCTACAGACAGACACAGTCCGGGCCTCGATCACGGGCCCCGCCTTGCTGTCTCCTTCTCCCTTTCCAGTATGGCCTGGATGCCCTTTGTCCGAGTCGGGATAGCTCGCGACGCCGTTAGAGATCAGTCGCACAACGCAGTCCGCCGCGGTGTCGATACGCACCGAGTATAAGTGGGTTGTCGTGGTTTGCTGCGCCGTGGCGGGGTTGAACGACTGCCTTCGGTACGTACGAGGGCATCTCTCCTCGTGTCCCATATAGGCTCGGCTGGCTGCGAGGTGAAGTACATGCAATAGGCAGGCCGTACGCACACGCTAACACCCAAGCCTGCCAAGTCACAGCAGCGAATACATGGCAATGGGTGCGTACGTACTCCAGACGAAAGGTACCGCCTAAACCAATACCATCCTACGAGGCCCACGAGGAGGGGGGAGGACGTACGAATACAGCAGCGCCTTTCACTTGGGTCCTTCCCACGGCCGGAACACTTTCCTGCCTGGGCCGATGCAGGCCGGGGCGGCCCTGCCAGGATCGGCTGCCTCCTAGTCTGGCCCTACCTCTCCGTTGGCCTCTCGGCTCACCCAGGTCTCTGCAAAGTACGCCAAGCACCCACCTACCTGGCTAGCCTGCGTTCACTTTCGACTTTTCCGCCCGCGAACAAGGACGGACGGACGTTACGCACAGGTGCCGTAGGAACCGGGTCATGAGAGGCTCGGGTGGGGGGGGGGGGGGCAGGGATGGGCCCTTCTGGCGGCCAGAAGAGCCTTCCAGGGCTAACGTTTGTGGGACGGCTGCATTGAGCGGCGTGGCTGGATTCGGCCAGCCGATGCCAGGGCCCTCCCTGGCCTCGGTCTGGCGCCAGGGAAAAAGGGAACATGGACAGGACCTAAAAGGAAAAAAAAAATACACACATGAGAGGAAGGGGGAGGGGGAGGTGATGCCCGTCAAGCAAACCTTCGGAGCCGACAAACTCGCAGGCTAGCATTTGACAGATCAAGCTATACCCCATGCTGGTGTGATGTGATGTGCGCCCCCCCCCCCCCCCTTCTCACTCCTAATAAGGTTCCGTAACTGGCCCTCGGCTTCTTCGTGTGTAACGCCCCATCTCCCTGTGTATCTACAGCACGTCGGACCCGTGATTATGCATGGCAAATGGATGTTATGCAGGCAAGTAAGGGCTTGAAGCCATGCATAGGAGTTCAGCACAAGTGGGACCCGATTCGGACGGCGAGGGATCAAGTGTAGCCTTTGTACAACGCAGCTCGACGGCGGGGGCAGTGAGTATCAATCATTATACGCCGCGGAGTCATGATGATAACAACCCTCCGGCCCCGGAGCAGGCGTCATCGGATGCGCAGATGCGTCTCGGCATAAGAGAAGGGCTATATACTAGGTACTACGTTCAGACCGACCCTAAGTCGGCTCAGCTTGGTAAGGGATGCGCTGGCCGGGCCAGCCTTGGCTCGGCACTTGGAGTGCTAATTTCGCGACCATGGTTTTGACTTTCCGGCCTCATCCTCGCTGCTTGACTTTTTACAACGAGACGGGTGGTGATCAGCTGCAATGGACAATCAAGGTCATGCACATGAGCGCGCCAAGGAAAATCATGGAAAGAAACAGCATCTCCCTCGGGGCATTATGCGCTCTTTTCCGTGAACCCCCCTCCCACTTGGTCCCCCTTCCCTCTTTTCCAATCTCCAGACTGGTCCCCCCCCCCTCCCCTCCCCTCGACGGAGAGGGGCGTGAATGGGGGGGGGCAGGCCGTAACCGGGTTCAGTTCTCGTAGAGCGGCGTGTCCAATTGCAACTCTGTATTGACCCCTCGTCACCGATTCCTGAATCAGCCATCCGTCTCCACTCTGGAGTAGCGTCGCATCGAGGCAATGAGGCTCCGTCTCGGCCGCCAGCACAACACGTCGTCCTGTTATCGTCGGCCTCGGCCACCACCACAGGACTGACGCGCTTAAGCCGTGAGGGAGCGCACCAAGACAACTGAGCGCGGCAGAGAAAGAAAGAAAGAAAGAGAGAAAGAGAGAGAGAGAGAGAGAGAGAGAGAGAGAGAGAGAGAGAACCCGCCCCCGGCTGTCCAGCCGATGCCTCGGAAGAAGTCCCGTGGTGATGGCGGCGGCGGCGGCGGCGGCGGCCTGGGGCTATCTCTGACGTTGGGGGCAGGGTCGGACGAAACGCAGGATCGGGTAACCCTCTCGTGGTACGTGTCGTTTTCACGTGTGTTCGGACGAAGCTTGTGACGATCCCCTTGGGAGGGTGTAGCGCAGGGACGCCCGCCGCACAGGGATCAAAGCCAGGGGCCAGGGGCCCCGTGTTTATAGTAGGCAATATGGTGATGACGATGCTGGAGCATGGAGGGTCGAGAACGATGGCGCGCCCGCAAGCACAATCCCTGGGGGGAAGACGTGCAGCGCAGCACGGGTTACAACGGCAGGACAGGCACCGCGACCTAGGAGGCTTCCAGGACGACCTCGGGTCGTATGTACCACTGTTATCCCCCCCCCCCCCCCGCCTCCCCCCTTTGTGCCGACACCGCCCCCGGCCAAAATTACCAGAGAGGTGGCCTCAATCGGCCGTGCGCTGTCGAGAGTGTGTACGTGTGTGTGCTTGTGCGCATGCGCGTATAGGTGTAGGTGTGTGTGTGGAGGTGACGCGGCTGGACGACAGCATCCACTACCCCTCGGTATCGCGTGCTCAGCTGGTAGGTACTCCGTTCTTGCCGACCTGTTCGTGCACCCGCCGCCGCACTTGCTGAGTGGAAAACTGCATCCCACAGCACCTACATAGGTGTTCAGGTATCTACTCGGGCAGACATACGTACCTCATGAATATCAACCAAGGTTCTCGACTTTCCCAAACCTTATACGGGCGTAGGCCAATGGTGTCAGACCCGGCTGTTTGGCTGCGAGGCCGGGCGAAAATGGAAGGGGGGGAAGCAAGGGTGCAAGGGACGAGACGGCCCTGGGCTGTATACGTGTTTGGGGGGGGTGTAGGTAGGTAGGTACTTGGTACTGCCTAGAATGAGGTCGAACTGCCAGCCAAGCCTGTTTCATACCCTGTTGATGTAGTGACCGCAGATATACGTAGGTCCGACGCGTACACGGCCCGGACATGGAGGCGGCTGGCAGTGTCACGAGCAGAGTGTGGCCTGGGCAGGGTGGATGGTTGCATGGGCATCGCGTGGCTGCCGATTAAACGACCGGCCTGTGTTCTCGTATGGGGGCAGGCACGGGCTCGCTCCACTTATGCGTTGCCCGCGCGGTGGTGCTGTCGTGGCCTCCGGGGTGGCAGGCCGAACACGACACGCCTACTTACACAATGAAGTAGCAGGGTGAGGAAAAGGAGGAACACATACAGTAGCGCTGGGATCTATGGCGCGTGTACGAGTATACTCCGTAACTACTTGGACGTCTTCGGTGTGCCCCCCCCCCCCAGCCGATAGCCAAGGTCGCGGGATTCCTGAAGGAGAAAGAGAGAGAGCCGCGTTGTCCAATGAGCGACGGCGCTCGCCCAGGAGTTTGACACAACTAGCCGCCGCCTCCTCTCAGCACTATCAGCCGCAGCCGCAGCAGCACTCATGGGAGCCCTGTACAGGGCCCGCGTAGCATGTAACTGTAACTCTGTTTACCTACCTAGACCGAGGGCGGGGGGCTGAGCAGGCTCTTCACCCGTCGCGGACGCATTGGTACGCGTGCGTACCAGGGAGGGTGATGGGGGCGGTGGGGGCGGCGAGTGTGTGCAACGGTATAAGCCGTCCTTCGAGGGCCGGCCCCTACTCCGTCTTGCCGTTTACATCGTAGCATCGTTAAACCTGCGTGTACTTTGTAGGATGTATCGATCTGGGCGCGCCTTCTCACTGGCGCGGGCCCGTTTGGCTAGGGAGGGCGTGGTTTCCTGAAACCGCGCCGTTCGTGGGCCACCTGGGCTCCACAGTTCGTCCCAAGGGTCCACTCTCGCCATCGCGCTGGGCGGGGCCGTGCTTCTTTTCTTCCACTAGTCGCTAGCCGACGCCCGGGGCCCCGGCAAGAACTGTTCTACGTGAAACTTCCATCGACATGGTTACGCACCACCGCTTGGGGCAGCCCAAGACCGGTCTTGTCAGCCGCATCGACAGCTACGGCCCCCGTACGGCGCCTACCATGTTGCTTGTCGTCACTTGTTGGTTTACGCGGGCAGGCGGCGGAGCAAGGCCGAGTTGCACGCATCCCTCCCCGTCCGAAAAGACCCCCGCGCCCGCCGTCACGTGCCGGCCGGGAGGCTTCTTTCTAACCCCTTCGCGTTAGCATCGCATGACGTCTTCCCATCGGGCGCTACTGACACCCCTTCCGCGGAGGAGCCGCCGAGCTGAGCTGAGCTGAGCTGAGCTAAGCTACCCGGAAACTAACTTGGCCAGCCAGCAGCATCTCGAGTCTCCATGGCCTATCAATTGCCTAGCACCGATACGCGCCATGTTGCCCCGGTGCAACGGGGCGCCGACGCGCTCGCTTTCTCCCTCCCTCCCTCTCCCCCGCTCTCCCCGTTGCGCTCCACGGCGCGCGGAAGGGTGGATGGTGGGTCCGAGAGAACAACGGACATCCGGTTGCTGACGCGGGTCCCAGGACAGACGGCCGAGGATTGCATACGAGACGCGACTCCGCTGTGCGGCGGGTGACGGCAGGGTGGCCTGCCTGTTCCGTCTCCGTTCCCACCATGGATGGCCCAGCCCGTGTACGTGTCGAAAAGCCCGTGGCAGGCCTGTAACATCAGACGCCTGCCAACCTGCATACCGGCGGGACCCCGGCAACACGGTCACCGACGGCGGGAAAAACCCAGCCGGTCCGATGCGCCTATTCCTAGGGCGAACCTGACAAGACGGCATGACGAAAGTCGTAGCGGTTGGTCGCCTCGCCTTGTCTACATGACATGCCATCAAACGGTTCCGGCGAAGTCAAGTCCGATTGGCGTCTACGAGTATACATGATAACTACCCGAACGAGTACCTTCACGCCGGCAACGACCCGCTAGCCCTGCCAACCGGCCGACTTTGCAGCAGAGCGACGACCAACAGGGGAACGGCAGGCCGGGTCTATTCTGGGCTGGCGGGGACCTCCGCTGCGTGGCTTCCTTGACGCATCTCATGCCTCGGGGTCCGGCGAGCATCTGTAGATCCCGACCGCCTTCTGTGCTCCTTCTCCTTTCCCTGTGTGACCAAGGTGGCTTGGCGCCATGTTCAGCATGGCCCGTCCAATTCACGGTCGTGCTTCCGGGGCACTCTCGGAACGCGTGTCTGCCTACTCTATCCATCTCCCTGCCTACCGGGTTTCCCCAGGATGGCGGCAAGCAATAGGGGGTCGGTTCTCTTCTCCACCCCAACGTAGCTGTCGGCCGGCCCTCTTCCATCCATTCTTCGCCTACTTATACGCCGTCTCTCTACATGCCGGGCTCATTGCTTTTTTTTGAGCAGTACCCTTCGGTCGCCGTACACGCTACCTGACGCCAGCCGGAAATACGCTTGCGTCGATGGCAACCGGGTCTGTCTGGGTGTGTGCGCCCGGTCACGAGAACAGAACCCCCCCCCGGTTGAGAATGTGCGCCATGTGCTTCCCAGGTCAACCACCGTGTGATTTCTGTCTGCAACACCCACGACGAGTGGACAGTCACAACCGGTTTTGTCCCCTTTTCTCTTTTGCGTATCCCTCGCTCGCTGTCACTTGGACGGTCAGCAGCGGCGTCCTCCCCGTTCGATGTGACACAGGCCTCGGTGCCCCCCCCCCCCCCCCCCCCCGGTCCAAAACCCGACACCCATTCCCCTACCCTATCCCTACCATATCGACAGCGCTCACGTCCCCTCCTTGCGGGTCTACGCACTCTTTCTCCTTTGAGTATCCCCTAACTTAGCGCTTCTGCTGGCGTGGCACGGGAGGGGGGTGGGGGGTGAGGAAGGAGAGGGGGGTCCTTGTATAGCTATCCATGTCACAAGCAGAGGCGTCGTGACGTAGGGACGACGTCGTAGCGTAGTCGCCGGCAACTAAGCCTCGGCCCCCGCGTCCAGCCCATGAACGCTGGCTGGGAGGCGGGCAGGCGGGGCATCCTCCTGCGCTGTTGGCCAACTGCTCAAGCTGCTCTTCTCCCTTCTTGACCCCGGCCCCAGCGCCGAAGAACTCATGGCAGGGCCGCCATATGTCTTCCCCCGTCCGTCCCGGTTGGGATTTACGAGCAACGCCGTCACTCGATGCCCGTCCGCTTGGTGTCGACCGTTCGAGTTCACCCGCGCTGTCGCCATGCGCTATCGGTGCTCCTCCCCCTCCCCCCCCTATCTTGTCTGCGTTCCCGTCGTGTAGATGGCAGTGGACGCTTCCTCCGGCGAGCCAAACCTTTGTGCCTCATCCAAAACGCCTCCCCGTGCGCACCCATGGTGTCTTGGTATCCCTACGTTCATGGCCTTTCCGCCTCAACTGCTGTGATCCGTATCGGGCAATACTTTTCAGTTTGACGTTTTCACATTCGTCTCTGGCGGACTAACTAGGCTGTCCACGGATCCGGGCCCTATATCTATAGCAACCCCAAGGCCTGGCTGCACGATTCCTGCCGCCCCTTCTCGTATCTCAAAATACGACGCACAGTGGGTATAGTCCATTTTGCATGCATGCCCCTCGATCCACCCATACCTCCTTCTTCCGGAAAGAGTCCACCAGACCACCAAATCGATCAAGAACCACAGCACATGAATAAACGAGACGAAAGAAGAAGAATAAGAAGAGGAGGAGGAGGGGGGGGGAGGGGGGGAAGGAAACCGAAACGACAAAATCGCCCGATATGTGAAGAAGCATGCGGCTGGCTCCCATGTCCGATGAATGCCCCATGACATAAAACCAAAAAAAAAACCCTTAGCGTAGCCTGACGGCCTGTTTCACTATCATAGAAACAGATCTCGATGCGTGCCAAAAAGCACACTTGTTTATTCCGCCCCTGTCTATTCGTCGCTTTCCTGTGCTGGCTCCCCCACTGCGCTCTCCGACCCATTTTGCTCTGCCGGCGCCGCCTACTTGGGTAACGGATCCCGGCTTGAATGGCTACTGGTCGTGCTGGCGAAGCTGGCGGGGCGTCCGTTGTCCTGTGTCGAATGCCCTTGGGCCGCCCCCGAGTCGGCGAGGGACGTGATGCTGGCTCGCGGGGCCTTCTTCAATACATTTTTGGAGAGCCTCTCTCCTTTCTCTGGTTTGTCGCTACCCGTTAGGTCACTGCTATTGCGGTTCTTGGTCAGCTTCCGGGGCTGGCGCTTTACTTCTTTGGGGGCCGACGCCGACGGCGCTGTGGTCTCGATGTAGGACCCGTGATCTGGCGTCAGGGAACGGTTCCCACTAGAAGTCCGGCTTGGGATCGTAGGGGGCTGTTGCATCGAAACCGGCTGCGAAGATGCGGGTAGGTCCTTGATGACTGCGCCCGACAATATAGGGGGGCTCGATGCCGCGGGGGCGCCAGAGCCTGCCGGCTTGGTGTTCTCGCCCGGCTGCGCCTCGGTCGACAAGGATGACGCCTTGGACTGCGGGCTCGGTGGTAAGACCTGGCCATTGATGTACGTGTCCAGCTTGCGCCTGAGCAGATCGGCCTTGACGGGCTTGGCCAGATAATCATTCATGCCGGCGGCTAAGCACTTCTCACGGTCACCTTGGATTGCCGAGGCTGTCATGGCGATGACCAGGGCATTCCGAACCTCTTCAATGTCGTCTCGCCGCAGCAGCTTTGTGGCTTCGTAACCATCCAGAACCGGCATTTGAACATCCATTAGTACGACGTGGTAAGGCTGGCCCGCCTTGGCCTGCTGGCGCAAGCCCTCGACCGCCTTGAGGCCATTCTCGTAGGCATCGACCTTAGTGTAGCCCAGCTTCCGCACATACTGAATCGCAATCCTCTGGTTAATCAAATTGTCCTCGGCGATGCAGACGCGAATGTGCTCCCGGGGTATCTGGCTGAGGTCGAGATAGGGGTTGTGCGGCGGTTCGTACGCGCTGGCCGACGTGGCATTTTGCTGCTGTTTGTCGATGATCTGTGGTATCGCCACCGTCTGGACATCGCCCACCGACACTTCGGGCTTGGCCTTGTCGAATACGACTGTGAACCAGACAGTCGTCCCGACTTTCTCCTCGCTCTCGAGCTCGATCCGGCCCTTCATCATGGTCTCGATGAGAGATTTGCAGATGCTCAGACCCAGTCCACTGCCGCCATACTTGCGCGCCGTGCTGGCATCGGCCTGGCTGAAGGGCTGGAACAGCTTGGCCAATTGTTCCGGCGGTATGCCGATACCCGTGTCCCGCACCCAGAAGGTCAGGGTGGCGCTCTCGGCCGTGTCCGAGTCTATACGCGCCCCAATCGTGACGGAACCGTCCTCTGTGAATTTGAGACTATTGCTGATGAGGTTGCCGAGCACCTGGTGCAGACGGATGGGATCTCCGTAGATCAACATCGGGGGTAGGTTGATGTCCTGAACGATCTTGACGTTCTTGGTTGATGTTTTCTCTCTGTTGCTGTATGAAGCCGCCCGGACAACCTCTTTGACCATCTCCTGGGGGTGGAAGGCCACAATGTACAGCTTCATCTTGTCTGCCTCTATCTTGGAGAAGTCAAGAATGTCGTTGATGACGGTAAGCAGGAGATCCGCCGAGACGCGGATGGAATCGGCCATTTCCAGCTGCTCCCTGTTCAGGTTGCTGTCCCGCAACAGCTCCGAGTTGCCGATGACGCCGTTCAGGGGCGTCCGCAGTTCGTGGGAGACGTTGGCTAGGAATATGGACTTGGCTTTGGCTGCCTCCTCAGCGATCTTGACGTTGCGAAGTGCCTTGGCCTCGGCGTTCTTTGCCTTCGTCTCGGCCTCCAAAGCTTGGGCCAAGGCCTGCTTCTGAACTTCCACCATGCCGACATTTTCGGCCGACACCTTCTCGATGGCCTTCATCGAGAGGGCATTCGAGTAGCTGATGCCGATCTGGTTGACCAGCAGTTGCAAGACCGTCACGTTCCTGTCCGTGAACGCGCCCGGCTCGCCCTCGAGGTACAGCACGCCCAGAAGGGGCTTCGACCCGTGGCAGATAGGGATCGCAATGACCGCCTTGCTTAATGGGTTCCGCTGGAGCCACGTTTCGCCAACACTACCGAACCGCTCGTCCTTTATCAGGTCCGGGATGAAGACGGCCTCGCGGAAACGGGTGCAGTAGAGCACAACGTTTTCGGCCACCAGTGAGGTGCCGGTGAGAGGCCGCGGCGGCATGTGCGCGATGGCGCCTTTGTCGGGCTCCCCGCTAGCGGCCACACACCATGCCTCCTCCTCCGTCTCCTCGTCTTGCACCACGATGGCGGCCTGTGTGGCCGAGCCGCCGCAGGTTTGCAATATAACATCGCACATCGTCTTGAGTAGAATGTCGACCTGGAGGACTGACGAGATGACCTGCGAGGACATCAGAATGGCGTGCAGATCGATCATGTCGAGCGTGGGGAGCCCAGAACCGGACTCGGGCTGAACCGATCCGCGCCAGGCGGCCATGCGCGTCTCCTTGGACTCCACGATGTTGGCTTGACGCGAGCGCTGTACCTCGTCTTCGTCGGGGTACGCTACCGAGGCCGTGTCGCCCGCGAAGTCAGTCTGCACGCCCGTCTCGACAGTCCGAAGCGTATGTGTAGGACCGCGGAGAAGTAGCGCGTGGTCCTCCTCGATACGACGCGCAACGCCGATGGCGCCGAGCTGTTGCCAGAGGCCGACCGACTCTCTCAGGCCAGCCCGTGCCGACCTTCGGGCCGACTGCCGGATGAAGAAGCCGGCCATCAGGAAATTGCCTAGCGCCTCCTCGAGGCCGAAGTTGTATTCCGAGGCGTGGTCCATGGCCGTCTCGTACTGGCTGATCGCAGCTCCATGGTCTCCCGAGAGTTCCGCAATCAGCGCGCTCAAGAACTTGGACCAGGCCAAGTAGTTGACGTCCGAGACCACTTGCCAGTCCTCGATCTTCTTGTTGCAGTCTTCGAGGAGACGGAGCGTCTCCTGCACCTCGCTCTGCAAGTTCTCAGACTTGTTGCGGGGGTCGGCCAGCTTCTGGAACAAAAGCCCTGCGGCAGCCAGGCCATAGAACAGGAGGGCCACCCGCGTGTTGCGACTGGACCACACCAAGTCCAGTTTTTCGACGCACCGCCGCCCGATGTTGCGGGCCTGCTCGTAGTAGCCGTAAAGGTACAGGGGAATGATCTCGTTGCTCTCGTACAGAAGCAGGGCCCGGCCCCCGTCCCGCGTGCTATCGCTTAGCCACCGTTTGTAGCCCGAAGACGAGTGCTGTCCGTCGGACAGAAGCTCGAGGGGGTTTGATGTCTGGGTTTTCCCTGCCATAGCTCGGCAGGTCTGCCGCACCGAAATCAACAATGGGCCACCCCGTGTGTCGAGGTGCCACCCAGGAACCTCCTCGCAGCAGTACTGGCACATGGCCTCGAGGTCTGCATAATTTTCACTGGCATAAAACCGCATCTGAGCCGACTGCCCGAAGCAGATGATGACAGACAGGCGATCACCAGCGCTCGCGGCAAACTCCACTGCCTGCTCCAGGTGGTTCACGGCCACTCCGACGGGGATCTGGATGTGAGAGACCAGGTTGGCGTAGATCGTATAGCCTAGGGCTGACGAGAAGGAGTCCCGCGCCCGATCCAGGACCTCGACGCACTGGCTGCCCAGCTCGGCCGCGAATCCAATCATGTTGAAGCGCGTGATTCCAATCATGGCAACGTACAGCAGGGCCGTGCAGGAGTGAGGATAGGAACCCTTGTCGAGATGGATCTTCAACATGGTCAAAACAAGGTTGTAGAAGCTGACACAGTCACTCCACCAGGCCGAAGCAGCAGCATCGGCGAGTATGGCACCGATCGTCACGAGTTGGGGATCATCGCTCGCCGCGCTCATGAGCGCCGTGTGGTCCATCGATGCCATTCTCGCCGTGAGTCTTTGGAATTCGGCATCCAATGTCTCGAACGTGACTTCGGGTCCATCATTGAAATCGACGTTGAGCTGTTTGAGGCTTCCTTTCAGTATCTCGAGGGCGGATTCCGAGTCGCCGTTCTGCGCCGCGATACGAGACTCGAGTAGCCAGGCCGGCGCTTTGTCATTGGAAGACCTAGCATTCTCGAACACGGCGTCGAGATAGCGATGGGCCGCGATGTGCTGGTCCATGTACACATAACACTCGGCCGCGCGCAAATGCAGCTGCAGGGTTTCTTCGTAGCTCACATCTTCGTTTTCTTCTTCCCAGGGGTTTGGCTGTTGCAACAACTCGATGGCGCTACAGAAATACTTGGCTGCGGTTGGCCGAGCGCCGCTCTCGACGGCAGCCGAGGCACAGTCCATGAGATGCTTCCGGAACGGTTGCCGGTGCTGAACGCGCCGTTTGATCTCAGCCAGCGATTCGCAGATATGTGAGGCGGTGCTGTCCCTGGACCGCGAATCCCAAGTGTCCAACTTCATGAAGGTTTGCGCAATGTGGTAATGCATGCTGGTCTTGTTGCATTCGCGCAAGGAGGAAGCAGCCTGTACGTATCGGTCGTGGGTGAAGCGGAACCGGTCGTCCGTCTCGCCTTGTACGATGATGTAGGCTGAGATGGCAGCCTGCAGCCCCGCGACGGCGTCCTCTTTCGAATACGTGTTGTGGATCTGAGAATCACCGGAGCACAGGCAGCCTGATCCAGCCGAGTCGAGTTCGAGAAGGGTGCAGATCAGCTGGAAGGAGAACGATGTGCCAACCAAGGAGGCCCACGCCAGCAACGACCGGGAGGCTGGGGGGAGCTCGCTCAGCCTGCGCGTCACGAAGTCGTTGTCGAGGAAGTCGTAATCGTGCTCGCTCTTGAACTGTTCGAACAGCTTGTCCAAATCGAAGACCCAGCGTGCCTCTTGGTACTCGTACCAGATGCACCGGGACCGATACGCAGCGCCGAGCATCTCCCGCATGTAGAAAGGGTTTCCCTGTGTCTTAGCCTGGATAACGACCGACAATGGCTCAATCTCGGCGATGGGCCGACATAGTGTTGACGCTACGTAGTGCTGTATCTCGGATTCTCCCAACGGGGCCAGGACCACGCGTGTGACCCGGGGGCTATTGGCCTTTGGATGTTCTGTGGCCCTCGTTAGTCTCACCCTCTGAGCCGCATTTGGTGAAACCGCAAAGGGGGGGGGCAACGCCGCCGCCGCACCCCGCAGGGCTGATAGCGAGGGTGCCAGCGGTGTCTTTCAAGACTGAAACCAAGAGCACTTGACAGCCCGGTGGATGGGAGAGACATACCTTCAGAGTCGGCCGGCTGCACTATCCTCATGACCTTCTCGGGGGAGATCTCCTCGGGCCTATATGTCATGATGACAACCATTTTGAGCCTGGCAGCGATCATCTGCGTGATGAGCTCCATGCTCTCGTCGTCACCATAGTGGAGGTCGTCCAAGACGAAACAAATGAAGTGGTAGGTTGTGAAGATCCTGAGTATGTCCAGGAACGTGTTCATCAACCGTATCGTTTTGGTGGAAGCGCCCGAGCGCAGCAGATCTTGTGAGGTTTGGGAGCATACTCGAGGGCTACGCGATTGCGATGCAGGAGAACTTCCGGGAGACGAGCCCCGCCTCTTGAGAGACCCTCTTGCAGTCAGTCCGTTGGATGGGCTTTGGGCTGCCGATGTTGACCTGGAGACCATCGGCTCAAATGGGCCAAATAGATGCTCGGGAAGGCCAAGAAGTATGTGCAACATTGGCCATATCGGATGCACATAGTCCCTCAGCGCCATATGAAGCGGAGACTCGGTGTTTCTCTCGACGAATACCTGTCTGAACAGTGAGGACACCAATTTGAGAAGAGGCCCAAAAGCCGTCCTTCTTGCTGTGTCGAACTTCGAGGTGGCGCAATAGCCCTTACGTTTTGCTTCGGCCAGCACCTGTTGTGCCAGGGTGGATTTTCCCAGGCCTCCGGCACCTTCAATGATAACAACCTCGCAATGGCCTCGTCGCCTGATGCTGGTCAGCCTTTGCCGTGACTGGGGCAGTGTACCCCCGCTATCAGCTGCATTTGACAGCTCCCTTCTCCCGGCCCTGTTGGGGGTGGGGATACTTTGAAAGACAACTTACCGGAACTTTGTGGAACCAAGCTGCCTTGAGAGTGAGTTGCTGCCTTCGATCCCACTGAGCCTGGTCCCTCGTTCGCTGAAGCTGTCCACCAGGCTTTTGGTTTCCGCGGCTACGGGCTGGTGCCTGTCCCAGGCTCGCGTGTGAAGCCGTGGCGCGCCGGTGGCATAGCCCGAAGACGCTGTCTCCGCCGAGTGGATGGTGGCGGCATCGTTGCCATTGAACACAGTGTGGAGACCCGCGCGTGAGATCCTGGGGTCCGACGATAACGTTTGATGTGTAAAAGACCCGCTCCGTCGGTTGCCACCGCCCTCCACCGAGCTGGCTCCCTCGCTTGAAACATCGGCGCCGTCGGCGAGCTCGTTCGACAAGGCAGAAGCATCCGAGAATCTATTATTTGACGTCACAGGGCTGATTTGGTGAGTCTTTGCGACCCGCTCGATGATTTCGACCAAAATTTGCCTCTCTCGAGAGCGGCCAATCATGCCCGTTGGGAGCCTGTTGTCCGACGTCAGCGAAGTCTTGCCTTGTGAAGAGAGTGCACTTCTCAAGAACTCACATGAAGAACGAGCTAACATCTCGGGATGCAATGTTCCAGGCCTTGAGAGCCAGGTTGTCCCCCTTAGCGAGATGCTCCTTTACGCCTTGTAGGTCGTGCCGCAGCCCGCTGACCGAGTGGTAGCGGTCTTGTATATTCTTTGAGGTGCACTTCTGAATCATCTTGGCGAGTACTTCAGGCGCGTCCAGTCGCGTGGAGGAGACGAGCGGAATCCGCTTGCCCAGGACACACTGAATTATATCGAGCGGCGTCGTCGCCTGGAAAACAGGCTGCTGGGTGAGGAGCTGCCAAAAGAGAATCCCCAGCGAATAGATGTCTGTGCGTGTGTCGGGCTCGGCAGGCATCCGGCCGGTCTGCTCGGGGCTGATGTAGACCAGTTTCTGCTTGGCCCCCAGCTCCTTGGACAGGGTGGACCAGCCGGTGCTGGTGAGTCCATACTCGAAACTCCGTAGGCCTGAGCCGAAGCCTGTGAGCTTGACCCGGTTGGTCTCCATGTTGTAGTGGAACGTATCGCCTCGTATCTCTCCATGGACCATGCCATGCCGGTGGTGCAGGATCTCCAGGCACTGGGTAGCACCAATGGCAAAATCAAGAAAATGCTGCAGGCTGATGGCCTCATCAAGCAGAAAATCGTCCCGGCGGTCGGCTTCCCACCGATCCTCCACCTTGGTGGCGTGGTAAAAGGCGGGACCCATGTCCATGACCCGGAGGAGGTGGTTGTCCCCGAGGCCCTCGTATATAGCAACCACGATGGCGCCTCGGTCGCCCGGCTGCGGGGACAGCCTGATGAGGTCTATAGGCCGGACTATGTGCTCGCCATTGGGGTCCGAAGTCGCTATCAGATTCTTGCACGTGTGGAAGACCCGTTCCTCTCGTAAGACATGGTAGGATACGCGCGCGACCACGGGTTGCTCTTCCAGGTTGGAGAAGTCGGGCGTGGAGTTGTAGACGAGCGGGGGGGATATGCTGGACCTGTCGCTGCCGCCCGTGGGCGGGCTTGTGACGATCTGCGAGGAAGTGGTGGACGTCGAGTAAGGAGAGACGAATCTTGTGCCGGCTACATGCCAGTTGTCGTACGTGGAATGGAAGAGGGTGGTCGATTCCCAAGAGTAGCCAGCGATCTGGCCCAGGCGCTCGAGGATACGTGCGGGCAGATCGAGCGTGTCGTCCATCAAGAGGGCGGAGGAGCCGCCATCCATGCTGGCAACTCTGGGTTCATAGGCCCAGGCAGCCTGGAGGGTCAAGTCTCTCGGAGTTGACGAAGACGAGGAGGGGAGGGGGGGGCGGTGGCGGTAGTGGTCGTGGTCGTGGTCGTGGTGGTCGTGGTCGTGGTGGCAGGGCCGTGTTCGAATTACGGATCCGGGGATGCGGGCGCGACGTTCATCGTTCGTCTGGCACTAGGCACTGCAAGCTCATGGTTTTTTTTTTTTCGTGACGTCTCTTTCCCTCTTCCTTTTTTCTCTTTTTCCCCCCTGTCGCTCGATTGTTGGCCTTTTTCGAGGTCGGCGTGTAAGAAGAGCGTCCTAAAGGTGTGCTCGGCGCCCAATGTGGAGATGAACGTCCTGGTTCTGATGAACAACCTAGCGGCCGGACCATGGATTAGTTTGAATGCCCAAGGATAGCTGCTGCTTCCCTGTGTGCAAGATGAGCCCAGGGTGGCTAGACAGGGAAAGCCAGATGTACAGGACGGACCTGGCGCGGGGTGCTGGTCGGCCTTGGGTGAATGGCGCTGCCGTGCCCGTGTTTAATGCTGTCCTGGCGACTTGCAGGGCGGATAGCAGGAAGTCAATCAGGTAGAAGTGCCGCAGAATCGTCGGTCAGAATGGTCAATCAATCCCCTTCGGCAGGAAAGTGGGTAGAGGGAAAGGTAGTGGATACGGCGACAGCACGCTCAGTAGGTAGGTCGGCCGACGGGACCCTGCCAAATCTTAAGGTGGGCTGGTGTCTTTTTACTTCCCTGTTTCCGACGACCGCCATTCAAGCGTCGTCTTCGGCGGACTCCTGTCTGCAAGGCGGCTCCAGACTTTCCTGGCCTGGACCGGTACCTGGCTAGGGCACCGGACAGGAGGGACGGGCTCGACGGGAAGGGAATTAGGCAGTATATGGATGGCAGGGCATGCAAGCAGCCCGACAACAAACACCCGCACACCAACTAATGACTGCTGCACTTTGGGGGGGAGGGGGGGGGTTGAAGTGCGGAAGGGGGGGAGGGGCTGCTGGGTGTCGGCAACCTCCTAAGGCATGGAAGCCGTTTGTCCTGTCCACGTTAACGAAAATAGAGACAGGGGTAGATGTACAAGCTCTCCTATGATGTAAGAGGCACCCTCGCATCGATCCCCAGTGCATATCCAACATGGACAAGCCGGTGGTCTACCTGCAGCCCACCCTCGGTGCGCACAGCCTTCTACGCCCTCTTCCTTTTCTTTTTCTTTTCCGTCTCTTGCCGCGGCCTTGCCATGTGGATGAGAAAGACAGCCGAGTTGACAGGCCACTTACCCGAAGAGATATGCAGCTAAGGGGGCGGAAGTGCGACATTTGGGTTCTTAACCCACACACCGACTGCCACCGTGAAGAGCTATGTACCTGCCTATGTACTCGCTTCTCCTACTTCTGGGCTGCAACATACCTCTCTACCTGGGCAAGAGATATGTAATCTTACTGAAAGCATGGCAGGTCTTGACAGCCACCACATGCTCATACATGTGCCCATCGTCACTTTCCCATCATGTGGGGCAGTCACGACAACACGAACCCCCCAAGTTGGAAGACACCAACTGCATGCATTACTGGTGGGCTCGCCTGCATAAGCAGTGATTACTTATGTTATTGCCATCCTCCAAAGCTTACTGAAAGGAGGGCAGGAAGCAGTCTCCAGTACGGTCGATAACACCCGCAGCCTGCACCCTGGCACCGTCAGGCCAGGCAGGAGTTGCCCACTGTAGAGCCCAAGAGTCGCAGGCCCATGTGCTCGTTGGTACTGCAGTGCTGCATGCTAAGGTCACGGATGGCCATTCTGGCGAGTTCCGGGTCCCTACATGGTGTGCCATGGAGTGCGATCGAAACACCACAGGCCGAATATCGCCATTGGGGAACCGTGAGAAGCCGGCCCAGTGCGCCATCTAGTCCAATGGCCGCAGGTTCGGCTCAAGTCTATCTTCTATAAGAACATATCTACTGTGTCCTATATAGACTCCGTGCCATGCGGCCCTCGGCTCAGCATGGCTACATTAAACCCAATCCTTCCAGGGATTTTGGCGCAAACATCATAGCATGGTATATGCTCCCCTGAACTCCGGCTGGCATGCTTCGTCGTGTCTCTAGGCAGAAAAAACGAAGCCCTTAGTCGCATCATCTCTCTAATAACGCAACATGCATCTACTGCAGTCGAAAACCATCCACTGCCGTCTATTTCTGCGACTTCTTGAGGGAGAGCGGGCCCTGGTTCAGGCGGCGCTCGCCGTTTTGGCGGCTGTTGACAAAGTCGGGGTAGTTGAGCGTCAGCTCCACAGCGCCGTTCACAATGTGGTCGGCAGCCTCCACGCCGAGCATGAAGGAGTGGTCCTGGTTGCCGACCTCGTACCGCCAGCTGCCGAAGCGGCCACGCGAGTAGATGTCCATGTCCTGGAGCTTGGGGAGGAGCTCCGTGAGGACACCCTCGCGCTCCAGTGCGGGGGTGGGGTAGCCGTGGTCGAACTTGCGGTGGTAGGTCGACACGATCTCGTCTTCGGGCTTGATCATCTCCGTGTTCACCAGGCCCTGGATGCAGTCACGGAGAAGGTTGGCCTCGTCCACGGGCTTCTTGGTCGACTGCGAAACCTCCAGCATGATGGACCAGTAAGGGCCCTCCTTGGCCTCCGAGCTCTGGGCCTTGCTGCCATCGCCCAGCTGCAGAGTGGGCAGCTTGACATCGGACTGGGGCTGGTTGTAGGGCGAGTAGTTGGAGAAGATGGTGGCGCGGTAGAAGGGGCAGTTGTCCTCGGGGAAGTACAGCCAGCACTTGTCGCCGATGCGCTCAGGGCGCTCGCCGCGCAGACCCACGCCGATGACGTGGGTCGACGAGTAGTACAGGCCCTTGCTGAGGCTAATGAGCTCCTTGTTGCCCATGGCCTCAACGAGCTGATCAACCGCCATGGTGGAGATGAGCTTATCGTAGCCAATGGTGGTGCCGTCGGTCATGGTCACGACCTTCTTCTCGGCGTTGACCTTGGAGACCTCGCCCTTCTTGCCGAAGCGCTTCTTGCTGTCATCCAGGGTGTTGCCAACAGCGATCCAGATACCACCGGTACCGTCGCGGGCAGGGAAGCGGAAGGTGGCGTTGGGGCCCCAGTTGCCAGCCGTCTTGTTGAGAATGACGTTCTTGGTGACTGTCTTCACATCGGGAGCGGCCACACGCTCACCGAGCCAGGCAGCTTGCATCTGAACAGCACATCTCATTAGCCAAACGCCGGCGTCAAGCATCTTCCAGGGTCGCAACTTACGTCAGTCGTGGGAACAGCCCACACCTTGTAGTTGTAGGGGCGCATGAAGATGTTGGCAATGCCCTCACCCGTCATGCGCAGAATCCACTCGTCAAAGTTCTTGGGCTTGGTGTTGGCAACACGGCACTCCAGCGCCGAGTCGATGAGGCCGTTCATGCAAACGACCTGGTCCTCCTTGGGCAGCATGGAGATGTTGTTCTGGAAGGGGTAGGGCACCCAGAGGCCCTTGTACCGAACGTAGGAGATACGCTGATGGGTGTACCAGTCATCTTCTTTGGGCAGAGCCTCGTCGATGCAGTCGTCGAAGTACTTGTAGTGGGAGAAAATGACGTGGCCGCCGACATCGTAGAGCTGGCACGGGTTAGTAGACGTCTTTGGGTCGCTCGTCTACAGGGGCCATAGGGGACTCACGAAGCCTTCGGGGGTGACATCGGTCGAGGCAAGACCGCCGGCCTTGTCGGCCGAGTCGACAATCAGCCAGCTGGGTCCGTTCTGTCGGCGAATTGACGTTAGCCCGCTGATATGCCCAGCAGTTGCCAGAAAGAAGGGGGAGGGGACATACCAGCTGCTGCAGGCGCTTGGCAGCTCCGAGACCCGTAGGGCCGGCACCGATCACCAGAACGTCGACGTTACTGAAGCACACGGGTCAGTCGAGGAAAGAAGCCCGCAGGGCGGTCCGCCGTAGGCCCCCCGGCCCATTCCACACACCAGGATAGTCGAGGGCACCGGCAAGGAGGGGCAGTATGGGAAGGAGGGGTTATCCGCGGGCACAAACAGCGATCAGAACTTACATATCAGCCATTGTTACTACTCAGCGGGACGACTGAATTGCAGGTGGAAATAGAGGTGTTTGTTGTAGAGGAAAACAAACGGTGAACCAGGACAACGAGAGGTTGGATGGAGGGGGGGGGGATAGGTAAAATAGGCGGTATGTTTTTTAAGGGGGAGGCCTGCGACGAATGGAGGTGGGGTTCCCTGCAGCATTAGCTTGCTTGGTGTGAGGTCGAGATGAACGGGAGTTGTTGACCAGGGTGTCAGGATGGGATCTCTATCAACGGGCGGGATGGAGGGGGGACGGGGCCTTGATGGAGGCACGAGAGGTACCGACTGGGCAGCCAGCCCTTCCGAGACCACCTGCTCAGCTCGGCTGCTGCTGTACCCGTCTGTCTCGGTAGCTCTTCTCCCCCATTCCTATCCATCCCCCATCCCCGGGCGCCCGGAAGGAAGACATGGCAATGTGAAAGGTATTGGATCCGACGGTGCGCGAGTTAGACGACGAGGGCAAACGGACGGGCTGTCCGCGCGGACGGCCGCCACCACGACTACACCACTAAGTACGCACCATGGCTGCCCACATGTACCTGGCATGGATAGCTACCTAGGTCGCCAGCCGAGTACCACCTTCCTGGCCCAGGTACCCGAGCCAAATTACGACGACAACCTACATCCGAGAATAGACAGGCACCGTCTCTCCCACAGCCGTTTCGTCCTACTCGCCCCCTCGAAAGTCAATGCCGCGCTCATCTCGGCTGCACATAGGGTCCCCCTTCCTCCGTTCCCATGGACCGGCGGATCACAGCGACAGCTTCATATCTCCAGCGCCCATGACGCCAAGGTCCGCCCCTCCTCGCTCTTGCCAGCAATCGCCAGCCGCAGCGCGCTCCCAATTGCGACCCGCACGCGCCAACCGCGGGGGGGAACTAGCTGACGAGATGCCATGGCATGGATGTGGGATGCCTACTATGTCCATGGTAAGGACCCGGGCGGTCCAGCCGCGTACATAAGCAGGTCCACCCACGCGAAGATGGACCCAGCTCACTGGAGGAGGAGGGGTCGGCCGAGATGGGGACGACTCAAACTTCCATGCGTGGATGGATGGAGACAGGCTCGTTGGAACCAGGCGAACCAGGCAACGGAAGGTGACCACACACCCACACGCACGCATCCATCCTGCGCGTGCGTCTAGACACAGCCCGGGCGCAGCACCTCCCATCCGTACCAGCGAGCCAGCCACACAAACAGCCCACGGGCTGCACGGGGAGGTTGACTGGCCCGTCTGCCACGTCCCGAGTCGTCGTCGGTCGCGAATAGGAGAACTGGAGACCCGGCCGGCCTATCATGATCGAAAAGGGCCGTTTGAGTTGCCGATCGCCAGGTTTGCTCGCCAGCCCACCAGCCGATCCCCTCCATGTACGTTGTATCCTGGGCAAAGATGTCGCCAGCTTGGGGAACACCACGTACTCCGTAGTCCCTCCGCATGCTTCCTCGATGGGTGCTCCATAGTGACGCCTTCGTCGTCACCACCCTGGCCCCCGCTAATTTGCTTAAAATGAGGCACAATATCTGCCACCACGCTCGAGAGCCTGAGAGCCACGTTTCAAACCTGAGAGCCACGTTTCAAACCTGCTCCCCACCCTGCTCTGTCGCGTCTTTGCCAGCCTGCTACCAGGCCGTGGAGAGTCGGCTATGTGTGCGGGTGGACGGTTGGGCCTGCCTTCGTGGCACGCATCCATGTGCACACCGAACACGATTGGGGGGGCGATTCCAGGACTGCACCTGAGTCTTTCGCAACGCTGGCGGACAGTACACAGTATTCCCTTTCTGCAACGCTTACTGGCTGGCCGTGGACCCCGGCAGGCTGATACCTGCTGCGCCGGTGATCTGGCGGTGATGATTCTTCAGCCTCTTTTCTTCGAGTCAAGCAAGCCTGCATGGGTTGTGCAGAGGGTAGTGTTTTGTGGCAACATCACGACAACCCCCTTTTTTACTCGTTAGCATGATGCTACTACAATATAGCTGCAATAGCTGGCCGCATGATACCGTCCCTCAGGGAAGCCCTCCAGGCCGAGACGGGGTCCAGAGCGTCTTCCCACTACGACGCCTTGCTTGGCCCGGTGCAGTGTTCTTCTTATTAAGGTGGGGGTTGCATTCGCAAGCAGCCTGGCTCCAGCCCCAGTTCCCATGCAGCCATGCATGCATGCATGCATGGCTGGCGAGCTGGCTCGCCACCATCGCCCACGGCTAGTAAGTCAGGCCGTTGCGCGGCGCTCCATGTAAGTACATATGCATGTACCTACCTCTAACGAAACTACCTAACACTGCATCGGACGTCCCGTGCGAAGTAACCTAGTAGGCAGGTATTGGAGGTAGGAGCTACCGAAGGCACGGAAGATAACGGCTGATCACCAGGCGTGGCGGCGGCGGATTGTCTAATTTGGATAAGGGCAGTAATTTCAGGAAGCCGCTGGATGGTACTTATGCATCTGCCCTACTCGCTGGTGGATAGAGAGGACGATGCTGTACGTGATGCCGATGCTCGTCACACGGCGACTTCCATCCCAGAAAGCCCAGACCCAGATGAGGGGAGCAATCGGAGCGATTCTAGGTCACATCCGAAGCATTAGTACTGGACTCACGCCAATGCGCGCACGCAGCCCCCGCTCCCCCCCCCCTCTGCCAGCCGACTGGATCAGGTACAAACAGTAATGGTTCAAGGAGAATGGAATCGCAAAGTCAGGGCTGAAGGACAAGCGGCATCCAACATATCCATCTTGTGAGCGCCAGCAAGTCGCCGTCTCGTGTCGGGCCAGCGTCGTCATGGTCCGTCCAAACAGCCCTGCAATGCGCTTGCCGAACCGAAACACCGGTCGGAAAACCACTGGGCACGGGCAGAGTACCACACCACTATCTCTTCGCCTAGGAAGGTTCTCTAGAGGGAAAACAACGGATCGGCTGTCGATCCGTTACATACCGCCCATGGTCCGTGGCAAGGTCGCCTGGCTCGCCTGGCGAGGCCAGGGGTGACAAAATAAGTGACTCAGCTAGGACATCTTCTAGCGTGGCTCTGGTAGAGCTGCCGGGTCACTTTTTTTTTTGGTCTCTCCCCTTCGCCTGGCACCGACCTGGCTGACAAGTTGTCGCTAGGACGCACCTTGGCACGTTCTCCTGGCCTTCTAGCACGAGCCAGATCGCTCCTAGAAATGTCCTTTTTTCCGCCCTCCCTTTTCTTCCTTCCTTTCTCCCCGGCAGAGGTCCCGAGTCTCTCAGACTCCTGGATGACGAATCATGTTTCTCAACTGCCTAATCGGTGCATGCACACGGGCCCAAAGAAGTTAGGGGATTTGGGCTGGCGTTTTAGATGTCGCTGCCGCCCATCGCAGAGACGGGCACCTATGGCCGAGAAGCCTCAAAAGCTCCGGGCTCCACAGACAATCCGCGTTGCAATCAATGCGTGATCTGGCGGCTCCTCTCGTTGCACCAGATACTTGGTTCCCGGCAGAAACAAGGCTGACAGGGACAAACGGGGAGACGTGTGCGCTGTGGCGCTCTTATTAGTGAAGTAGCTTGCCCCTATGGCATCTAGGTACCCCATATACATTTTTTTTGGGCATGTGCCGGCTACTCCAAGCAGCATGTTGCCGTTGTGCGACCGAAACACTAGCAGATACGGCGCGGTGTATCCTGTCAAGATCGTTACATAGGTAGCTCTCTATATGCTTACGAAGGGACCGCTATACGAGGGCATAAAGAAGACGGGTAGAAACCAAGCATGCTGACAAACAGTCTATCTGAGTGCGCACGCTCCCCCATACATATGAGTTTGGTCCAACACAGCTCGCTCTCACAATACAATCTAGGCATATAACCTGACGGCCAGGCGCGTTCCAAAGCAACCCACTCGTAGGAACAAGGTACCGTTTAGTCAGCAGCCTAGAGCAGCCTACGACGCCCCCCGTTATCCACTGGTTTCTATTCTGGACTGGGTATAAGACAAGCGGCCTGGCAACGTTCCAGGAGGGAGCAGAGGGTGGCTGCCGCGCCATCTGCAGCAGGGCCCTGTCGCCAAGCACGCCGGCACGATTGCCCGCCGGAGGGGGGCAACCTGGCACAAGCTCTCGCCGAGTCCGAACAGTCGTTGCTTGCGCAGGGCCGACAGCGGCAGGGACAGTCGACGGCGAGATGCCAAACGGGATAGTGCAGTAACGAAACCTTGGGGCGGGCAAACTTCGCCATGGCGTGTTGCACATACGCGGCCGAAGTTATTACGGGAAGGCCTCCGTGGCTTGTTCGCGCGCACACAATGGCAGGGGGGGGGGGTCGGGTATTTCGATCTTCGGGTACAAGGTGGGTAGACAACGTCTCTAGGCGTTTGCACGTGCAGAAACTTTGATGAGACGGGCGGGACGGGACAGCCAACACCAAGTGTGTATGTGTGTGTGTGCCTCTTCAGGCTATTGCCTCGTGAGACGCGTAGTCAGTCTCGTCTCTGCGCAACATACACTTCTTTGCTCGGTACACACACACACACACTCTCACTCTCACTCTCACGCACACACACACACACACACTCTCTCTCTCTCTCTCTCTCTCTATCCCCACCTCTCTCAGGCGCACTTTACCCGTACATACCCATGTGCGAGCGAGACGGAGGGGCGGTGGGTTGGAGAAGGGGGGGCCCGGCAAGCCAGGGCTCTCGAGATGGCCTGTGTCCCGCGATGACGACTCTGTCGCTGAGCGCACGAGAAAACGAAGAGGCACGTTATCGTCAGCATTGGGCGCAAGTAGGCGCGTGGGTATCGGGAGCATCGCGAGACCCGCCGTCTAAGGTGGAAAAGAACGGGGGATGGGGGATTAAGTAGATGGCTGGCACAGTAGCTGCCGATGACAATTCGACCACGGGCGACCATGGCATCGCTGGGCCCTTCTCAACTGGCTGGGCGGATCGGTTCGCTAACCGGTAGCTTGGGAAGATGAATTCAAGGATTATGAGAACTTACCTTGCCAAGGTACCTGAGCATGCATCTGTCCACTGGCTTCGCGTGCTTATCTGCACAGCATTTAACGTCCTTCCCATAGATAAGTAGGTACATACCATATTGACCTGCAGCAAGGCTTTCGTGAGATCTGTCAGCCCGCGCCGGGGAGCCCGCAGCCGCACACGTTGCCGGTCTGGCTCGGCCACGAGACAGTAGCGACATGCCAGACCACGCCTGTGCTTGCAAGCTCCGATACAGATCAGGCCGGCTGGTGGGTACATTCTACCTGGCAGCCCTAGACAGGTTGGTAAACAAGTGCCTTCATAAAGCTGTCTTATGGGGCACACTGATGGGAAAGGCCGGGTTCCGTGGGAATGCGTACGCTTCCTATGTGGGTGCCGATGCTCGGTTGTCTATCCGTATGACGGGATGGCTCTTTCGGCGAACCAGCCTACGTGCGTGGGACCTGGTATGTCACCAAGACGGCCAATCCCGCGCACCAGCCCGCGGTATGGGGGCCAAACAACAGTGGTTGGGATGCCACGGAGCTACCAGCCGCGTGTTCTGGCGGATGATCTCAACACTAGCCACGATTATCGTCGTGCCTGACATCCACGCCAGCCGCGCCAGGCGTGACCGCAACGCAACGTAAGCGGCTGGGCCTGCGGAGGATTGGAGACCTGGAACCACATCGGTGGTCTTGGATCCAGCTGCCGGACTACTGAGGAGAGGCAGGTATGTAAGTACCTCGGTATATATGTAGCTCCTCTGGGTGCGGTTCCGCTATCAGGCGGTTCCAGCCAGCCAAGGCGTGACGGGAATTGACGATAGCCCGTGGATGGAGACCTGGGGAGTCGCGGGGGGGTACATGGGCGTGATATGTCTTGGGTGTCGGGGGGAGGGGGGCTTCAGCACCCGATGCCTAGCAGGCCCGAGGCGGTGGGGGACGCGAAGCTCGCCACACGCACACACAAGCTGCCCGCGATCAGAGGGATGAGGCGGGCGCAGCCCGTGTACACGTACCTCTCATTTGGGTTGCTCGCTACAGGAGACGAAGAGGCATGTGTACGGAGGGTCCGTTGCTGCATCCGGCCTACGTCGGAAGATCAATGTGGAAAGACCTATTGTCGCCTCGAAAGTGATCGGCCAGGGGCACAAGAGAATGGACGAGTCGGACTACTCAAATGGGAGGGCGATGTCTGCCCACGCATCCCAGGATTCCATGTTCGGAGGGTGGACTCGCCAATCCCATCTAAGCAAAGCAATCTAGCCTACGTACATCTTTTTTTTTTTCCTTTGCTGTCCCAACCTAACCCCCCCCCCCCCCCCTTCGTTCTTCCTTGCCCGCGTGTCTCGCCAATCCCAAGCAATGTGTCAAGTGATAGAGTAGCTGGAGGTAGTATGGACTGAATGCAAAGAAGATGTAGGTACTCAGTACTATGGTCGATGGTAGGTTGTCACGGAGGGCCAAAGTATCGGTCTGTGGGTGGGTGGAAGTAGGCAAGCAGGGTCGCATCCCATGGGGACCCCCGTGTACAGACATCTATGTCATCCATGAATGCAGGTATGTATCGGTAATTGTATGTTCGGGGCCCTGTAGCTGGGGATACTCCAGTGCGAAAAAGTACATTAGATGGCCTGCAAGTGCAGTAGCGTACCTGCCATTACCACTAAAACAAGCAGTGGGGCTTGAGTGCCTGGGAGGTGTCCAGCTCCCATTGAAGTTTCCCCTCCCCTGATTGCGCGTAATGGGTGGACCCGGGCAGGATAAAGGAGGCTGCCAAGGAAGCTTTCCCTCAAATCAGTCGATTCCCTCTACCTCTGCCCTTTTTTTTCCTTCTTCACGCTGCCCAACCCGCAACCGTCCACCTTTTTGTTGGCGATAGTCTCCTCTATACTTCAGATCCTTCGAAGGCGACGAGGTCAACAGTTGTGCCGTCGAACACTCGCGCTCGGCCTCCTTCACGACTGTCAATTGACATCATCCCCACCACCCCCACAAGGCTTCCAGCTGGCTAGGCCGCGTCACTCGTTGAACACCTCTTCATTCTAAAACCACACGTCGTCTTCTGGACGCTACCTACCACTTTTCCCTCCCTAATCAACTCCCCCACACATCGCTCATCCTCGACTTGCAGCACGCACCATGAACGCCGAAGAGAAGATCCGCACCTCGGGCGAGGTCCCGCGACCTGAGCCCAAGGGTCCCATTCTGCCGGCCCCGGCTACCGACAAGGCCTCCGATGCCGCCAAGTTCAACGTCCACCCGGCTTTCTATGTCACGTATGTCTAATATCATAACTATGGCCACGTGCGAGGTGCAAAGAGCTTGTTTCACTGACTTGGGACCTCCGCAGCGTCTGGATTGCCTGCTCTTCGTCGGTCATTCTCTTCAACAAGTGGATTCTGGACACGCTCGAGTTCCGTAAGTCGCATTCGTCCCTGCGAGCGCGCTATTTTGCCTGGTATGGATAACTGAGACGGCGAGCCCCAGGCTACCCCGTCATCTTGACCACCTACCACTTAACCTTCGCCTCTGTCATGACGCAGATCCTGGCCCGCTATACCCACCTCCTCGACGGTCGCAAGACTGTCAAGATGACGGGCCGCGTCTACTTGCGCGCCATTGTCCCCATCGGTGTCTTCTTCAGTCTGAGTCTGATCTGCGGCAACTTGACCTACCTGTACCTCAGCGTCGCTTTCATCCAGATGCTCAAGGCTACCACCCCAGTTGCCGTGCTTCTTTCCAGTTGGGCCATGGGCATTGCCGCTCCCAACATGAAGGTGCTTTTGAACGTCTCGGCCATCGTCGTCGGTGTCATGATCGCCTCCTTCGGCGAGATCAAGTTTGTCTGGGTCGGCTTCGTCTTCCAGATCCTCGGTGTCATTTTCGAGGCTGTCCGCCTGAACTTGGTCCAGGCCCTGCTTAGCTCGGCCGAGTACAAGATGGACCCCCTCGTGTCGGTCTACTACTTTGCCCCTGTGTGCGCCGTCATGAACGGTCTGGTTGCGCTCTTCTGGGAGGTCCCCAAGGTCTCCATGGACCAGGTCTACCACGTGGGCTTGTTCACTTTCTTCCTGAACGGTCTCTGTGCCTTCATGCTCAACGTCTCGGTCGTCTTGCTGGTAAGTCCCCGCTTTCCCTGCGACCTGTTGGATTCTCGTGCTCACTGCGACTCTAGATCGGCAAGACCTCATCTCTGGTCATGACCCTTTGCGGTGTCCTCAAGGATGTGCTGCTGGTTGCCGCCTCCATGATGATCTGGGGAACTCCCATCTCTCCCCTCCAGGCCTTCGGCTACACGATTGCCCTGGGCGGTATGGTGTACTACAAGCTCGGCTTCGACGCCCTCAAGGGCTATGCTGGAGAGGCCGGCCGCCACTGGGCGGAATTCGGCGCCACCCGGCCCGTCGCCCGCAAGATTGTCGTCTTGGTCGGTGCCGTTTTCATTGTCTTTGTTTTGTTTGGTGGCCTGGCTCCTGCCTATGCCCCCAACTACGACCCTACGCCTTACATCAGCGAGGCTGCTGCCAAGTACGGATGGAACTCATGAGAGATGCAAAGTGATGAAGCGACCGGAGCTCCTTTGGTCGCCCTATGATGCTTAATATTGGGGGCGAGGCTTGGAGTTTAGGTAGTATGGCTCGCCAATGGATGATTTGTTGGCCGAGTAAAGGGAGAGCAGCTGCAATGCTCACGGAGGTTGTTGCTGGCGCTTACCTCGGTTCTTTTCCCCGTACATATTTGCGCCCGTTTCTCTCTTCCATTTTGCGCTCTTCTCGCGGAATCTTATTGGAGGCTTGCTCGCCCGGGGGTACCCAGGGCCGTCGGCAAGTGTAGCAAAGCGACGGGCAGTTCTTACCGCTGTACAGATAAGGAGAGGCGTCACGAACGCGGCGAGCATGGGGTTTGGATTCGAGGGAAACAGTTGAAAGCTAAAAGCAAGCCCATGGATATACGCCATATGAAACTTAGACGGTGTGGGGCAGCTAGACCAAACGAATTGTACAAAAAAAAAGAATATGGCTACACGTAATGGACCTTTGTTTCCAATGCCACCTCTCCTATGCGTGACCTTGAGACCTGCTTGCCATGGGTATGGCGGTAAAATAAGCATGAGGGATCATTTGTAAAATCTAAAATACACATGGCATGGCAAGCCAGGAAAAACTGACAAATAATCCTTGGATCTGAACCCCTCATTTCATGTCAACACTACCACCAAGGTGAATTGGTTGTTCGTGGGTGGATTATATTTTGATCAGTATATTCCTCCCCGTAGATGTCATCGAGAATCGAAAGGGTGCCCCCCCCCCCCCCATTTGATGAACCGACGTGTAGGAGCAAGGTCTTTGTAGATTGCTTAGGGAGGAAAAGGCAGGAGGACCGTCTATCCAACTGGGGGGGGGGGGGGGGGGGGGGGGGTTACAGAGCGGGACCGCGACGTCCGTGTGAGAGCAAGGCGGCGGCGGTACACGGGCGAGAGAGCGCGCGGGCGCGGAAACATGGGCACAGAGGCTTCCCCCGGGCCGCCGCGTAACGAGCCACGCACGGGTTTCGTCCCCAGTCTACCGAGCCGATATACCTGCTTCATTGGCTTGTCCGCTCGGGGCCATCATCATGCTGCGCTGGAAGTGGCTCGAGGGGGGGAGAGCGCCCACGCCCCAGCCGCTGCTGGCCACGGGGGGAAAGAGGCCCTGATTGCGTGCCGAAAAACGCGATTGGAACCACTCCCACAAACAGACGACTTTCCCTATTCGTGTAGCGATCGCGGCCAGGGGCCAACCAATGTCGCGCCCCGGAGGACCAGCACATAAACTGCGTCCATGGGATGCCGCCCTCCATCTCTGTCGTGGCCCTAGCACCGACACGACATCCCCGTCGCTTTCTTGAGCTTGCAGGACAAAGGGAGGAGGGGCCGAACCCCACGGATTCGTGCAAGCACGAAGAGACAGGGAGCAGGAGAGTGACCGGCATGTTGGAAATATAACCAGTTCATTGGTTACCCGGAAAGGCGGTTTTCTACCTGTCCTAGGTACAAAACGCCAGGAGCCATGCCCATCTTGCCAGCTCATACCTCATCGAACGCCCGAATTCGCGAGAGGCAACGGCCCGTGTACCCGGCAGCCGCTCGGGGCCATCGCAGGGGCCGTGGTGTCGAGACGCCGCCATCGGCCTACCTCGGATTCCCATGTCCCGTCACGGTGCATGACGAAAGACTTCACTTGGTGGAGGATTGTGGGAGTCCCAAAGTGTCGTCTTGTCAAGGCTGTCAATTCATTCAGAGCAAATTCCTATCGCCCTGCTGTCCATTGATGATGCGATATACATCCCATTTCCGTGAACCCCTGTAACCGAACGACATGAGAACGTGAACGAGGAAAATGCGTTTTATTTAGAAGCCTGTCGTCAACTGTTAGCAAGACGGGACCAATCAAGAGCTGAAGCACGGGGGCAGGGTATGGCGTACGCAGAGGGGTGAAGAACCATCGGTTCTTGCCGCTGGTGTAGCGCTCCTCCAGAGTCTTCTTCACCGTCTTCTTAGCCTCCTCGCGCTGGCTGACCTCCTTGAAGGTGTCGGCCGTGACGGCACCCTTCAGACCCTCGAGCTCCAGAGTGTAACGGGTGGGCATCAGGTGGTTGTAGTTGATGGCCTTGACGAAAGGCTTAATCTTGGAGCGCTTCTCCTGGCGGGTCTTCGACATGCGGCGGGTGATCTTGGCAGGGTAGCGCTCGATACCGGCAACCAGGGCGTGGCCGTAGGGGTGAGCCTTGTTGCCGCTGTCGACAGGCTGGATGATGACAACCTGGGAAGGGGGAAACCGAGTTAGCATCCGCTGCCGCAGCTTCGGGGAGTGTGTAGTGTTCGCGCGACGCGCTCATGACCGCTGTCCCTCCCTGCCCCCTCCTTCTTAGGGCACCGGGTTCGTTTGTCTGGCAAGTCGAGCACTCGCGAGCAATCGGTCATGTACAGCGACGCGGCGCCCGGCTCCTCATCCCTCCTCTCCTTCCCCGCCTCGTCCGCCGCGCCGGGCACCTCGGAATTCCGCGTGCAGGGCTGGTTTTTTTTTTTTTGCGTATCGCAAACATACCTTCTTACCGGCGTATCTGCCGCGGGTGATGATGGCGACTCTGCCGACCTTGAGGAACTTCATCTTGTCGTCGGTTGTCGAGGGCAAACGAAGCTGGGGCTGGGCGTTGGGTGTTTGGGTGTGGTGATGTCGGCTGCAACGAAAAATGTTCCCCCCGAGGTGAGTGAAAAATCGCCTGGATTAATCCTGTGGGCTCGTAGGGTAAAAGGGACTGTGGCTAGTGTGAGTGGCGCATTTGCAGGACGGGCAGGCTCTGGCCCAAGCGGGCGGGAACGCTGATTGGCCTGGCCCTCTTGGGTGCACGCTTTTCTAAGTCCCGTGTGGGTGGTGGAGAGCGGACAGCGACGAGTGAGTGGGTGGGCGGGGCTCGTTTCCGCAGCCGGTGCATCCATGATCCTTCACAGTAATGAACACCCTCCGGTATGCACGGATAAGTAATTCCAGCTGTCACTAGGCGCCGCCGGCTATCCAGCTGCGGCATCGGCTGCGCTTCCCTTTACGACGGGAAGCCGACGGCGGGAGCTCCTCAGCTACCACCACCCAACAACACCCGCCAATAAGTCGGAGAGCCCGAGGTTGCCGTGCATCTGCCTACATCCTTCCAATACCTCCCGCCTTATCCGCCCGCCCCAGTTCCGGCCCAGAGCACAGTACCGCTTACCAGAACAAACCCCCGACTCCGTCACGATGGCGCCCCCAGCATACATCATCTCCAAAGCGGCCGACCCCTTCTTCGCACTGGCCATTGGCATCGCCGCCGCCGCCACGCGCATCAACCGCGAGGAGAAGGAGAAGGGAAAGACAACACAGCAGACGGTACAGTCATTGCAGAGGTATAGTGGTCAACAATCTGGTCCTTGCATGCTGTACACTTGCTAACTAGGACTGCTCAGACGTATCAGCCTGGCGACAAAGTCGGCATGATGGGACGCCTGTCACACGTCCAGTGACGGCCCGTATTCTTTCTTCATCGCCTCTCTCACGATCTGCCCACACAGCTTAGCCGTTGGGTTGGTTGCTACGGCCAGTCCCTTGGCAACCTCGTTGCCATAACGTCCACCTAGCGCGAAGTCTCGAGATGCTGCCTCTTCAAAGTCATCCATGGTCCACCCGGCCTCCTTCCGGCTTGGGTCCACGTCCAGGCCCGCACCCGTCGACAGGGACTTGGCGGTGGCGTGGTAGATGGCCGCTCGTTGGGTGTGGGCTAGGGAAAGCGTCTTTCCGGCCTGCGGTGAAATAGCGGCGAAGAGGCTTCGGGGAGTCAGGGCCGCGATGGCTTCGTCGAGGTCGGATAGTACTAATACCGCGGCCTTTCTTCTGTCGGACCCGTCGGCATTTTGGACCAAGGCTCGTGAATCTGATGTTTGCCGCAACAACACAGCGTCGCCGTAGAGCCTCCTCAAGGCTTGCGCCCTGTTGTTGCGAGCGCTGCCGTATTTGGGATATTCGGAGACGAGATCGCCGAGGCGGGATACGCAGGTGCGGTATTCTTCGATGGGCTCCGGTGCTGTGGTCGCCGCCTTCAGGCCGGCCAGTTGCATTTCAAGCTGTTGCATCGACAGAACGATGGCCCGCTCCCGTTGGGAGACGCGTTCGTACACGGCCGGATCCGGCAGGGCGGGATCCTTGGGCAGCGAGGGGTCGACCATGACCGCCTTCATAGGGTCTGCCTCCGGGTCTTTGATCTTCTCCAGGACATTTTCATCGCGGCGACTGAGCCCGGCGGCTCCCCTGTTGCTCTGAGCGGATGCCATGGGACTGGATGCTAAAAAGTCTCGGGGCCGCACTGCGATGCTGGTGGCGCGTGCGACGCTGGCCTACTCGACTGCAGAAGGCGAGAATGGGCGACCAGGCGTGTTTCAAAACCGGGCGACAAGGCGGGCGGGCGGAAGGGGGGGGGCATGCGCATGTGGAATACGGCCCGGGGGGAGGACGGGGACGATGAATGGACTTGGCGAGCGTCTCAACAAGCCGGGAAGCTAAAGACGATGATGAATGGTGGAATGCAACAAGCGGCGATGCAATCCCAAGCGCCGGGTTACATACATGCACCGAGGCTGCGCGATGGTTTCGGGGTTACCTTAATCCCAGGCATCTGCACCATTATCATACCCACGAGGGGCACCAACCATCTGGATCCCCGCTGGCGATGACGCTGGTTGGCCCGCCGCCGCTGGCCGCGATTAGCCGAGCCGCCGCGGGGCCCGCCCCGAGTTTATCGAGCGCGGCAGGCATTCCGCCGTCGGGCCTCAAGTCAACCACGCCCGAGCGGGCAACGGGCCGCTGCTCTCCCGCATCCAGCCCAGCTACCTCTACGCGCCTTGCTGCGGATCTCTTGACTAAGCGTCGAGTCTCGGGGCCTGGGGAGAGGGCCCCCGGGCGGAATTATGCAGTGGTGGCCGAGAGACAGGGGCCGCCTCTGGCCGGCCCCACGACGACACGGACGGGCAAGCATGCGGTCCCCGTCTCTCGTATGCCATCATATGTATTGCCCTCCGAGCACCCGGCCTGCCTGGGCCTTTCCTTTCTCCTCCAGACGCTCCCGGTGCCCCATCAACCAACCCGTATCTTGTTTGTTTTCCGTCACAAGGCTTCCTTGAATTCATCCCGGACCAAGGCGCTTGAACCCATCGGCACACCCGTGCGCCTACCCGCTACACACCCCCCTCCACACGTGCGCGCGCGCAGCCACAGTCACAGACAGACCATGGCACCCTCCGCCATCTCCCATCCCCCCTCGGCGTCCACGGCCTTGGGCCAGGCCCCCCAGACAGACGCCCATGGCGACGCAGACAACTATGCCGTGCAAGCCGGCGTGGCCAGCTTCCAGGGCTACGACCATGTCACCTGGTGGGTAGGCAACGCCAAGCAGGCCGCATCCTACTACAACACCCTCTTTGGCTTCCGGACTGTCGCCTACAAGGGCCTGGAGACGGGCAGCCGGTTTTTCACCTCGCATGTCGTGGCCAACGGCGACGTTCGCTTCGTCTTCACCTCCCCTATCCGCTCCCACGCCCACCTGCCCCAAGATGAACCCATCACCGAGGCCGAGAAGGCCCTCCTCGCCGACATGCACGCCCATCTCGAGAGGCACGGCGACGCCGTCAAGGACGTCGCGTTCGAGGTGGACAACGTCGAGGGCGTGTATGCCAAGGCCGTGGCCGGCGGTGCCGAGTCGGTCCAGGCACCCACCACGATCCAGGACAAACAGTTCGGCTCCGTCCAGACGGCCGTGATCCGCACCTACGGAGACACCACGCACACCCTCATCTCGCGGCACGGCTACACCGGCGCCTTCCTGCCCGGCTTCCGGGCCGCCGCGCCGGCGCCTTCGTCGGTCGCCCTGCCGCCGGTGAATCTGGCCCACATCGACCACTGTGTCGGCAACCAGTCCTGGAACGACATGGTGGCGGCGTGCGCCTTCTACGAGCAGTGCCTCGAGTTCCACCGCTTCTGGAGCGTCGACGACTCGCAGATCAGCACCGAGTTCTCGGCCCTCAACTCCATCGTCATGGCGTCGGCCAACAACGTCGTCAAAATGCCCATCAACGAGCCGGCGCCCGGCAAGAAGAAGTCGCAGATTGAGGAGTACGTCACCTTCAACTCCGGCCCCGGCGTGCAGCACATTGCCCTGCGCACCGACAACATCCTCGACACCGTCGCCGCCATGCGCGCCCGCGGCGTCGAGTTCATCAACGTGCCCGCCACCTACTACGCCACCCTGCGCGAGCGCCTGCGCACCGAGAAGCGCGCCTGGGAGCTCAAGGAGGACCTCGACGCCATCGAGCGCCTCAACATCCTCATCGACTACGACGAGGGCGGCTACCTGCTCCAGCTCTTCACCAAGCCCCTCATGGACCGCCCCACCGTCTTCGTCGAGATCATCCAGCGCGAGGACTTTGAGGGATTCGGCGCCGGCAACTTCAAGAGCTTGTTCGAGGCCATCGAGCGGGAGCAGGCCGAAAGGGGGAACCTGTAGGGGGGGGGGGGGGGGGGGGGGGGGATCCGTGAAGGAGGAGAGGGGTAAAACTGTGTACGATGAGGGGACGGGGGAGGCACGAGTCATGAGACCACGAGGCGAACCATCATTTACCACTGCATGCCACCCACACCACATATCTACGGGTGCGGCTATCTATTGATTCGTTTAAAACATGGGCGGATGGGGGGAAGAAGTCGGAAGGTAGCAGAGGCCCATATGGCTCTACCACACCCCCCAATAACGGCCCAGACCCGGCCTGTCTTGATTGCATCGAACATTATATGTCGATGACTCTTTTTTTCGTGCTCATCCTGATTCGATGGAATGCTGGCCTCCATATCCCAAGTTCCGCCACCTGACGGCGGAGGGGCAAAGATGAATCTCCAATCGCTCGTGACGTCGTGTATCTATCTAGTGACTGCTACTAGGGCCACAACCAAGATGCTTTTCTATACTGTTATTAGGCTCTTCCTCTCCCTCTTCGAGGAAATAATATTATGCGACGGGGGCCTCGTACGGGGCGAGGCCTGCGTGGAGGGGGGAGAGCCGGGTGATGATGGGCTTTGCTCCTGCCGACCCCGAGGTTGTGCTCCCTTTGGGGGTCGAGGATTGGACCGCCTTTTCTTCATCATGGGTCGATTTCCATGGCCCCATCGCCGTTGGCATGGGTGGCGTCACCATCCGTACCATTCACCATCACGCCGCTTTTGCGACCCGCCTGCGGCCGCGTATCGCTCTGGCAGCCCGGGCAGTTGTGGAGGACCTCGTGGGCGAACAGGTCGCAGTCGATGCAGAAGTGATTCCCGCAGACCTCACAGGCGTAGCGGCTCGACTCGCTCAACGTTTTAAGCGGGGCGGGCTTGCTGGCGGGTTCGGCCTTATCCCTGGTCTTGCCCTTGGACTTGGGGGGTTCGGGAAACGGCGCCAAGCAGGCGTGGCATGCTTTGGAGTGCGCGGCCTGCGACCAGGGCACCTCGACCCAGTTGCGCAGGGGAAACAAGTGATGGTAGGAACGGGCGAGGTGGGTGGACAGAATAAGGGTCAAGCCGCAACCGGGGCACTCGGCCGGGAGGCGGCACACGCGGGACCCGCAGCGTGTGCAGTCGTAGCCCTCGCGCGTCGGGCGGTTGTGGCAGGCACAGTAGTTGATGGTGTCGCTGGCCGCCAGCGTGCGTGAGGGGAAGCCCATCATCAGTAGACTGGCGGTGCTCTGTTCTTGGGTGCGCGTGGCCGGCGGCGTCGTGAACTCAATCAGCAGGTCGCGGAAGTGCTGTTCGTGCAGGGCTATCCGGTAGCCCGACTCGTCACCGCCGTTTGTCTTGCTGCACAGCTCGGCGCAGATGGCGACCTGGGCCGAGATGCCGACCACGGACACGCGGATGCGGTCGGTGATGAGCGCGCTAATGGTCTCGTGGATATCGCCGGGGTCGCTGGACATAAGAGCGCCGTAGACCACGAGAACCTCGCGCGTGCCGTGCGACGGCGTGTGGCTGCGGGCGCAACGGTGAGAAGCTGGTCATACGTCACAAGTCTTGACTCCATACTCACAAGAGGGCGCCTCGACACATCTCGAGGGCGTTTTGCAGACTGGGGCTGCCCTGGGGCTCCTGTTTGGTCCACTCCTGCAGCTTCTCGAGATGGTCGGCCGGGTTGCCGCTCATATCGCTCACGCGCACAGCGACGCCGTCTCGCATGCCCACGATGGCCAGCTGCGAAATGGGATTCTGCTCGAAGTATTCGCGCACAAAGTCCCTGGCGTAGGCCATGGTGAGCTCGTGCCGGCTCGGCAGGAGGTCCTTCTCGAGCATGGCAAAGGACAAGTCTAGCACCAGCACCAGGTGTCGTATGATGCCTCGCTGCAGGGGAGTCGTGTCTTTCAGCAGACGCGCCCGCTTCTGTGCTTCGGCAAGCCCTTCGGCGCTGCCCAGCAGTGTCCCGTCGGCCCCCTCCACCACGGCATCCCATGACCGCTGTATGTCCTCCCAGGCGGCCTTGGCCGGCTTGCGACTTTTCTTGCCGTCGGCGCCGGCCTTTCGTCCTCGCGTGTCGTGCGAGTTGCCGGCCAGCATGGCATGGTCGCCGTACTCTTCGTCGGAGCCATCTTCGGCCTGGAAGTCACCGTCGGAGCCTGGCATGGCGGACGAGGCTGTGGCTTGGGTCGGTCGGGCGGTCGGTCGATCAGGCAATCAGTCAGTCGGGCGGCGCGGGCGCGCAGTTTGTCCAAAGAGGTGTGGTAGGGCGGGCAGAAAAGGCGAAGACGGAAGCCGTGGAGGCGCGTCGGGGGCGGGCGATACTCGCTGTACTGCCGCTCTCCTCCCCACGTGTGGAAAGATGGTAGAGGTCGAGGAATCGGGCACAGAAGGGTCAAAGGCGACCCGAATAAGCGTGCGCCGTGCCCGTGCGCGCTGGAAAAGCCACCTCCGTTTGAATTGGGCGGCGTCCAGCCCTGGACGAGTGGTTTGGAAGGCCGTTAAGGTGCCGGGGGAGGGAGATTGTGTGCTGTTCCCCGAGAGACGTTGTCACCACAGAAGATTGGCAAGGCTGGAAGCGTGCACGTCACACAGCCTTGTCTTTGGCCTTGGTTGTGGAGATGGCTGCCTTTGCGACTGGGTAGGTATGTAGGTATGGGCGCCAAGAATAGCACGAGTGGTCGTCCCTGGGTACAGAGTACCCTGCCTTGAATAGAGCAGTACTGCCTACATGGACACAAGTCCACCAAGGGGACTGATATGGCTCGTTCTTAACCGCCTACCCGACTTTGGATGACCCGAGCTGGTGGTCGGGGCAGTATAAGCTCCGCCGTGGCTGTTTAACCTGTCTAATACGTACGCGTGCATGTTTTTTTATGGCGTGAGTAAGGTAGTAAACAGGCTCTGTGGAGATCAAGTGGATGTTCGGGGGTAGGTACGTTGGGAAGAGGCCTTTACAGCCCGTGTTTTTTTTATATATATATTCCCCGTTGTGGTCCACTCGAATCAAACATGCAAGAAGAAAAAAAAGAGCAGGGTGTCAATGATCTGTATGTCCTGGGTTGCCCAACACTACCGTATCCATGCTTCCCCAAGTGCATGTACTCGGCGATGACGGGGCCGGCCTAAGAAAGGTACAGGTAGATTCTCGCTTCCGAGTAGTGATCCATGGTGCGCTTGGTGATGGATTTGGGGAGCACCGACGAGGTAGCCAGGGCGGCTACTTTGCTTGCCCAGACATCCCAGGTGTCTAAGAAAGACATGCCTCTGGACTGAACGTTTCTCAATCAGCACCAAGACTTCAAACGAAAACGCCGTCCCCCAAATGGTGTGGCGCAGCTCTTCGCCGGAGCAGCCGAAAAAAAGGAAAGAGGAAGGTGCGGTACGAAAATTGGCAAACGTGTAGAGCCTCTGGTTTCCGGTACTAGAACGATATCCACCACCAATCAGAGGAATTGTTTCGCATCGCATCTATTGTTGGAAGCCATCTTCGACAGACAATCTTGGCAGGCACACAGACCTGGGACTTTGCTGACCCTCGCACCTATAAGTTGCTTTTCACCTACCAGGTCCCTTATTTCTTGGCTCAGTAGAAAGCGCTGGGGAGGCTACCGAATGCTTCCCGTCTGTACCACCGGGTGAACCGAGCACTGACTCACTCAATGGCTGCGATGGGACGGCTTGTTTCGAGACTACTTAGTTACTAAAACTATCGTACGACCGTGTATACATTAGTCGCGTAAGAAGGGGGTATACTATCCATCATGCTCCTTAATTTGGCCTGCCACCAAGACAACGGACAAATATGCCGTTTTATTATGCTAGACGTACGGAGCAATCGGCTTCCGCACCGCCGCGGTGGATCCCATGGAGCTTCGAGTCGTGTCGCCCAGCCGAATCACTCCGTCGTGGGTCGTCAGGTGCAAGCTGTGGACAGGCGTGCGCGCGGCAGGAAGAAGGGTATATACGCCGCGGGGCTCATCGTTTGAGAGGTCTTTCGGGTAGAGCAGGCGAAGGGGGCCTTCAAAATCCAGAATAAACGAAGTGGTATACCATCGAACCAGAACTCCAACTCCGGAATTAAATGAAAGACGCGAATTATAAGTCGGATTTCAGGGGTATCCTGCGGGCCCGCCGACTGCGATGGGCCAATCGTCCTCGGTAATGCTCGACCAGAAGATCCAAGTCATGACCACCGCAAGAAGCGTGAACAGGGTCTCAAAAAGAGCTCCGTCGATTTTGCCAGATGTGCCGTTGCAAATGTATGGGCTGATGGTATAGTTGAAGACCTGGCCAATGGCAAAGAGGAGAGCGGCTGCCACGAGGTAGAGCATCGGTCGCACTTCGCCCAGTACGCGCAAGACCAAAATGGCTTCCAGAACAAAGAAGGCGACGACGAAGACGAGCGGCAGCAGCTGGTAAAGGGTGTAGAGGGCGATATTCCGGTTTCCGTCGGAAAAGTCGTAGCTGGAATCCCAGTATCCGGTCCAGTGGTAGCCGGTGTCGAGCGCGATATAGCCGGTGCCCACGAGTAAAATAACGCTAGAGATGAACATCAGGCCCATAGAGACGGGCGTGCCGTCGTCGAGAATCTGGTACCCGACCACAGCATTGAGAAGTAGGACCCAAGTCGTAGCCACGATCATGCCGATGTGAATGCCGGTAAATGCCTGGATGCAAATCAGCTTCAAGTGCCTGCAGCACGGGGCGGGGTCAAGTAGTCGTACGATTCGAACCGTGCTGCTTAACGGGAACTCGCCCACGGTGAAAATCTCGCATATTGAAATCAGTATGTACCCAATAAGGAACAACTGCATTTCCCTGGGAGAGAGTTAGCGGAGGAAACGATACGCAACAACGGACGACTGACCTTCGGCCCACGGCTGCCTTTTTCCTTTCCGACAGCAGGACCAGAAAGCCGGTTACCAGGACGGCAATGGCGCAGAGTAGGATGGATCCTAGCAACCCAAATGTCAGCATACAGTGGTTACCGCGGGGAGGAGGGTGCGTAACGTACCGAGATTGCCCAAGTGGCGGCCGCCACTCAGGGGGATGCCCACCAACTGACACGCCGTCGACTCATCCCAAGGCCCCCTCTGGTTGTGGTTGTCGGATAGAAGCTGGAGAGCTGGGTCAGTCTAATCGCATGGAGTTAAGGCGCCATCACATACGTTGCAAATCGGTAAGGTGGCATCATGACAGAAGTCCTGTGAGCCCGACCGGGCATGTTAGTAACAATGCAACAGCGAGCGCGAAGAGACCGACATACCGCGAACTTCCCGTAGTCTGTTGACCCCATTGATGCTGCTGCACTGCGGTACCGGGTACGACCAGTACGCTGCTGCTGCTGCTGCTGCTGCTGCTGCTTCTTGAATGTTCTCTTGAGTTGCGTCGCAGCGGGCGGGTGCTGAGTTGAATCGGTCTGTGCGGGCGCAAATATGTCGGCTTCAGGAGCTTAAAATGTGTCGCAATCAACGCAATTGCTCGTGAACGACGACGATCGCGTGGGTGGGCTGGATGGGTGGATTGGCGTTCCTTTTTTTCCCTCCTTCGCCAGCGGTCTTCTCCTGTTCGCCTGTCTGTTTCCAGGGGTCGGAGCACACCGGCAGCAGAAGCAACAACGACGACGGTTGCTTCGCTTGCTCGCGGGTGGGTTTGGACGAAAGCGTCGGATGGACTGTCTCTGCCTTGACTCGCGAGGGAGGGAAACGAGGGAACTGAAAGGTGAAAGTAGCGTCCTGTACTCAGGAATAGGCTGGCGCGCTGGCTGGCCCTGCTCCCTGTTCCTGGAAGTGTGGGTCGCGTCGGGTGGGCGTCTTCTTCGGGACGACCTCGATCGAGTCGGTCTGCTTGTTCGCTCGCGCTGGCTTGCAGTGGCTTCCCAGCCCCCTTCGGTTGCAGCGTAGGTAGGTCCGATTCCAACCGAGGGATCAATGGGCGACAGAGCGATGGTGTGCAAAAGCGCGTGCTGTTCGTTTCGAGGCGGGCGGATGTGAAGGGAATGGGAGTGGTGAATGGGAGGCTGGAGGGGCTGGAATGCGCGCGTGTGGGTTACGGGCGTGAAGTTCCGAGCAGGTTTTCTCGCCGGCTGGTTGGGCGGCTGTTGCGGCGACCCGTGTGGTTTCGAATGCAATGTATGCGCATGGCCGTTCCCGGGCAATTAGCAGCTTGACTGGCTCCAGAAGCATGAGACGGCCGACATGGATGAAGAGAGAGAGGGAGACCAGGGACTCGCTCCAGGGTGCCAATGCTCTCCCATGCTGAGGTTATTAAACCGGCGGCATCGCGTGGAAGACGCCGCTCCTTGGGCTCCTCCCCCTAAGGGATCCTACTGGCTGGCGGCACCCCATGGAATCCGGTACCTAGCATAGTGCGCTACAGCAGCCGCTACCACGGGTACAGCAGGGGCTATAATGTGCCATCCAGGCTGCCAGGCTTGCCAAGTCCGGCGCTACTCCGCTCCATACTTGCCTGCTTGGGGCTCGCTCCGAGGCAACCCTGTCAGCGATCGGACGCCGCCCCTGCCTCTTCGGGCCTGGTCGTCCGCGCACGCCAGCTCCGACGAAGTTTTGGCCAGAACTACAGAACATACGACAAGGACCAGCAGAAACTATGGACGCCAGACCCGCAAGCCAGCATCGTTCGCTGCCCGTTCCTCCGTCCCATCGCCCGACGATGGGGGATGGAGGATGCGTTCTTTGTTGGGGAGTGAGCAGAGCCCTGCCGCGCCGCCTTGTACGAACCCAAAAGGGCGTCCTGGTGCCGGTGCGACGGCCCAGCTGCCACGAGGTTCAGGCCCGGCATGAGGCATAAGGCATGATGAATGTGCGCGACGGCCCCCCACCCTCCTTAGATGACGGTACGGCGCACGATGCGACGGAAGGAAGAAGAAGCCTGCCGCGCTGGGCGACCGTCTGATCGCGCCCGAGCCACTCCGGCTCTGCAGTCGATATCCCCTCGATCTGTTTTCTCGCCGGGTTGCGCCAAGTCAGTGGCGTTATCTAAGTAATCTTGCTGTCTTTATGCACGGTGAGCTGTTCGGCTGCTCTGCTGTCCGTCGACCCCAGCCAACCACGTACTGCTCTCTTTCTCTCTCTCTCTCCACTGCAACCGTCAGATAGAGAGCTGGAGAGCGAGAGGGAGGGAGAGGGAGATAGACACGGAAGGATCCACTGACTGAACAAACCGACTGCCTACCTGTCGCAGTGACCACCACCAGTGGGGATATCGACCTTTTGCTCCCTTATCTTTGTCGTGGTGGTCCCATGCTGCCCATTCATTACTTGTTCATGATGCATCCCCGAGCGCACTCGTGGCGCGTGATGCGTGGCGCAGGGCGTCGGCAATGGGCATTAGACCGACCCCCCTGGCAGCAAGAACCGCTCTCATCTGTTCAACTCGGCTGCCAGATGCGCCGATTAGCCGTCTGATCCATTCCAGCGTCCTCGTCCGCTCACTAGATGCGACGGCCCAGTTTACCAGTGAACTAGCGGAGCAATCTTGGATGAAAGGCAAAACGGTCAAGTCATCCATTCCCGTTGCTTTTCTTCGAGATCCCTCCCCAGCCCCCCAGCCCCCCAGCCCCTGTTCAGCCCGCCGAGCCGTCACTCCCTCCCTCCCCACATCAATACGGCCTGTACTCCGTAGTACGGATGGCTTCAGTCAGCGCAGGACGCCCTGCGCTGACTGGGGCCCGCCCACCGGCTGTCTGAGAGCTGACCACAACCATGGACTCAGCCCTGCACGGTGAATGTTTCGGTCTCCTACATAGGTAAGCACTTGGTCTTTAGGAGCCTATACGGAGGTACGGGTAGCCAGGGGCAAGGGGTGTCTAAACAAGTATTTGCCTCTCAGGTCAGTCAGTACCTTCAATACGCCCTGGACACGCTGCTTGCCCCCCCCCCCCCCCCCCCACATTGGTGGCGGCGGTTTTGTCTCCGGTCGATCCAGCTCTCCCGGCTCTACTGTATATTCTGCGAATCGGTATTCCGCAGAGGCCGATATACATCCGGATCATGTCTAACCTTCGCACAAGGCTGAGCCTGCAGCTTGCCACTGCAACGTGTGCCATTGCCGAGCGCGGGCAGGCATCCGAACCCATCAGGCCATCCATGAGCCCCTCCTCAGCTCGGGAACGATGCCTGGGTTGCCAGCGGCCCCCGATTAGCTAGTGCTGGAGCGCTGCTAGCCAAGGGCGCATGGCCGTTTCGCCATCTCTCCCTTCCGCCTTCCCTTGCATATGCATACTTCAGCACATAGGGCGGCAAGCGGCACTGACGTCCGGGGTCTGTCAGGTCTCGGCCACCTCCCCGATCCTACTGGGCAACTGATGAAGCGTCCTAATTACCCGTTGACTTTCTGTCGTCCAATCATGGTGTTGCTGGCTCTTGGTCGCATAGTACAGGCGTGCTCGCTTTTGTAGTGGAACAAGTGGCAGCATGCCCTCTCCAGAAATAGCACAGAGGCTGGGTTGAAACCCGCGTCGATCACGCCCACCCTCTGCTGCATGGTCCTTAGCCACATCATCGCGTGGGTGGTGTAAGAGCAGGCTCACGTATAGGAACGGTCTGGTGGTAAGGGATGGCGAAAGTCTTTCGCGGCACAGGGCAAGTTGAGTGGCACCAAGTAGCAAGAGAAGCGGCGAACTGGTAACCGAGCCACAGGCAGTAGACCACCGGTCACCGGGCAGCTCCATTCGATGGACGCCAAGCGCAGCACAGCAACGGCGTACGTAGTCGCAACGGAGCATCATGATGAAATGTATGACCGGGCATTGGACGGTATAGTTGGAGGCGCGCAGCGGCTCCTTGAGGAATCGGCTTGGGAATGCCCAGCCGAAGATATGTATACGACCATGAGGATCACAAAGTTACCCCCCAGATACGGCAGCAACTCGCTGGACGCAAAGCACTCGTCATCCCACATGTAGGAGGATCGTCGCCTGGTGTAGGCATGCGCCCCTAGCTATTGATTCGAGGTTGACTTTGCTTGTAGTTTCACAGATGACAAACACCCTCCTGTGCAGTGTCTCCAGTTATGTGAGAATACAGAGCCGTTTGCAGATACTCTATATGCTCTGGTTCATCCCTATCTGTGGCGTCATCTCGCTTCGGATAAAACTCCTCTGGTTTGCGGGGTTACACACGGGGATCGCTCGCTTTTTATATCGCCGTCATTTACTTGCCCTGGCCAAGTACATCCGTTCATGAAGGCCACTGTTGAAAATGCCAAATCAGCGTGCGGACCCCGAGGCCAAGAGGTGAGAGTGGGATTCGCGGGGACGTGAGTGTCTCTCGCTTTGGTCTTGTCAGCCGTGTCGAAGGTCAGGGCAACCCGGTTATGGATAGCCAACACGTTGCTTTGTACTGATTGAGTGGTCAGGCAGCAGGTTAAAGATGGCGCTCACTGCTCTCTGTAAGTACAAACGACCTAGTTACCGGTCTCCTATACCCTGCGAAGCCCCTGCCTTCGGCTTGGACTAGTTGACCAACCGATAGCTTGAATATCATAGCCGCTAGGCATGCCTCTCCTCAAATACCATTCGCGGGGAGGCAGTCCCGGCGTGATTGCCCCCGTGGTATCGGATACGATGGCCGACAGTCGCTCTTGGTAATACCGGGGCAGGTTGGGTATCAGCATTGGCCCAACGCCTCGGGAACGGGCCCATTCGGTTATTCAGTTGCATGTTACAGGTCTCTGAAGGGGGGTTAGAATCAAGGGTACAATACGCTGTGTCCCTTGGGTGCCTCTGGGGGTTCAGGTAACAGCATGCTCTGGCAGCACCACCTATTACCTACTAAAGCGAAGGTCGCGGTATTCGTAGCTAGTTCCTGCCCCAGAGCCACATCTCTGGTCACCTCATACTGGTTACAAGGAATAAAGTTATATCCGGAAGACTGTTTCCCAAGGACATCAGCTTACACGAGGCACTCTAGGACACTGGGCTTTTATCGGACACCACTGCCGATTACTGTATGTCACGATTCCTGGTACACTTTATTCCTAGTGTCCGGTTCATGATAATAGTTGGTCGAGCAAGGCATGGAAACAGTCAAACTACCCGTCTAAGGCGATGGCCTGAATGCCGTTTCTAACTTGGAACCCTGGGAGCCCTCGGTTATTTCATAGGGGCCACTCATGGTCTATCACGAGTCTCATCGGGTACGTATCGAGTGTTTTTCAACAACTACTGCTGTGTTGTTGTATCACTGAGTTGCACGAGTGGCCAGCAGTCACGACCTTACGGGCCAGAACAACATGACCAGAACAAACGAATACTCTCTGGTGCCATCGGATGAAACTAGATTCATGGCACGAAAATTTACCCATTGTCAGCACACCTTGCGGGTAGCACTATAGGCAGAGTACTTCTGAGTGATCAGTATCAAACAAGTGAGCTGCTAAGTTCCAGGGCTGTGTGGACGACAATTTTTATCCTCAAAATAAAACCAACACCAGACGGTATCAATTCTTTCTGCCCACGCTGCCTGAAGAATCGGACCGTTAGAAGCCATTGCCTTGCGTATGATCTCCTCGGGTGCTGTCACGGAAAACGCCAGAGAGAGGAACAGCCAGGAACTGTACGGATTATCCATCCTAAGATCAAGAGCTGCCGTGGAGGGGCCAGCGGGCCGTATCGACAGCGGTTCACAACCTCCTCACACAGGGCAGAGAGAGGCCGGGCGGTCTTGGCGAACTGCTGACGAGAGTCAGCAGACTAGATCGAGTTCCACAGGCTGGTGCATGACGAGATGAGATCTCTACTAATACGTGCGCGCTCAGATGCATCCGGTTTGCAAGGAATGGCACTGGAGCAACCCTGAACGATCCCATGGGGAAGAGCCCTCCTCGCACTCATGGATTTTTGGGGAAGCGGGGAGCCGCCAACGCGTTGCCTTATGGCCCCCCTCCCTCGGGCAGGATTATAGGCCAGCCGTCAGACCGCCCCCCCCCCCAGAACGGGTCCTATGACGGCATCGTGGGTCGGTCGGCTGAGCCTTGCGCAGGCATGGAGCCGAAGCTCGTGATCAGGGGTCCCCATTGACGGACGGTACGTGCAATGGACCTCATTGTACGATGTAGTCGGAGGATGTGCTGACCGACCTGGACGTCGCCGCCGGCTCGCACCGAAGCGGCCGATTCCTGGTGCCAGATAACAAAACCGAACCGAGCCAAACAAGAAGGGTTACCCGAACACAAACACAGTTGCATGTAGGCATGAATCGCGGAGAAACGGCTGGCGGCCGGGCAGTAAACTTGTTTGTGGCCCAACGTTAACTCTAGGTTAGAGAGGCTGCGTGCCTAGCCAAAGCGCACAGTGACCCTGGGCATCCCTTCGATACGAGCCGAGAGCCTGCCTACAGTGTACCCGTGCAGCTACCTTTTTGCCTAGGCGATGGAGGGGGCTGTGATTGATGTGTCTGGGCCTCTTGTATCCCGACTCGCGAAGCAAAGCCGCCGCGTCAAATCTCCCACGCAGACGCAGCTGAGTTGCCGGCCATAGGCCGATATGCCTGGAGACATGGCGATCGACAATCTCTGCCCTGCATCCGACGCAAGCCAGGTGCGTCAGCCTACAGCATCAGATGGGGACCCCAGGGGGGAAGCCTCCAATGGCTGGCGGCCAGGCCTGGACAGGACAGCGTGCGTCTCGGCTCATCCAAGCCGCGCTGGCTTGGCTACAGAGGCGTATGTATCCCTCGTCCAGGTGACGGATACGGGGCAGAAGTGAGACTCGGACCAACAGCATAAGGTAGGTACTTGGGATGCTATGTACCTACCTCGGGATTGGTACTGTCGCGGTAGCGGCTCACTCACTGGGAGGCGATTTGGCCGTTCCGGCTTGATCGGCCGGCATCTCCAACCCTCGGGTGATGGCTATGGGGGATGATCAGGGAGCCGGCCGCCCCCAAGCCCTTGGTTTTAGGGTGCCACCCATCGCTAGTAGTCCGAACGGACGGAGCAGCTTTAAACCCGGCTACATAGCAGTATATGGGCAGTGGGAATGCACTGGCTGCCACACGTGAGATGGCCCCCACCACCATGAAGCATTGAAAGCCCTGGGGGAATGAATTCCAACCTCGGGCTGGCGTTGAGCGGGTCAGGCTGGGAAGGATCCACGGACCCACACGAGGTCTGATAGCCCCCGTCCATTCCAGGCGTGCGATGTCGAAGCAGGCAGCTACTGACACCAGGGAGCCCTGGCCAGGTATGGACGGATGGGATGGATGGACGGGTGCGCCGGGCGGCTGGCGAGAACCCACGGGCACGACGCCTTGGGTATGGATGCACCCTAGAGAGAGCGCTGAGCAGCCCGGTCTGGAGCCTGGCACGCCGCCCGCAGCCGGCCCCGGGCCGGCCGTGGGCTGGTTGGTAGACATGAAGAGAGTAAGTAGGTGGCCCGGATAGGAGACAAGCTGAGAGGTCGCGCGCATGGCCTAGGAACGAGGGCCAAGAGAATGGGATCCCGGACACGCGAAGCTAAGTGAAGGCGGCGTACGTGGAAAGGGGGGGGGGGGGGGGGGGGGGGGCTCGCTCCCGCTGTGCGGTGCCTATTGCCTGCCAACTTACTCCCGTCTGTCCGTGCAGTGCGTGCCGATGTAGATTGGGTGTCTATTTGTATGTTCCAGCGACGGAAGACAATCGAAAGAAGCAAGCTTGAACGTCTCGGGCGCAACCCAATCCTCTCCATCCCCCTCGACTCTTGCGTCGCGACTCGTGTGCCCATGTTGCCTAGACATCCGGAGCAAGATTGATAGTTCCCAGCCGCTCTCCTCCCACCTCTCCCTCCCCCCCCCCCCCAAACCAGTGCTCGGTCAATCCGTTTCTGCCGTTCGTTTGGCGTCTACCCAGTGCCTGAGTACTACCGAGCCAATAACCGTCCCGATTCCGCTCGCATCGCCAGCGACCTCGCATCCCGAGTACTGCTGGATGCACAACCTCGCGCGGCTGCAGCATCACCCCGTGCGAGCAGGGTAAGCTGGCCAGAAGACGAACTAGAGAGGAGGTACCTCCCCAGCTGCCCGTTTCGCTTCGCCGGAAAACCAAGGCGAGGGTGGCCGTCCGACGTGCAGGTGATCCCCACCGTGTCTTTGCCGGCCGCCAGTGCCTCCTCACGCCGGCTTTGGACGAGCTCATGACCAGCGATCAACCCACCGTTCCGACCTCCCCCCCCAACTCTACCCCCCTCAAGGTCCTTGCCTATTTCTGCGGACGGGCGCTGCTGCCAAACAGCCCCTCACCTTCAAAATTCCTTCCCCAAACCAGTCCCGTCTTCCGTCCAACATCCCCCTCCGAACCCTCACTAGTCGGCCCGACCCAGACGGCAGCCAGTCGACGTCATTGCTGGCAGGCCGAGGAGGAGACCGCTCTGGCCGTGACGGACGCCGCGGCTCGGACGACTCTACGGCAGACTCCGATTTCGACTCGTGGACGGATACCGGCGACATCGCCGAGCAGCTGGCCGATGAAGAGGATCCTCTGAGGATCCGACTCCAGGATACTACGCTCAGAACCGACGACGGCTTCTTCGCCGGCCTTCGCGGCGCCCTCCACCCCCACGACAGCAGCAGCCACAGCAAGAAGAAACACAACAAGCGCGTGCAGTTCCGCCGCTCCGTCTCCAGCCACAGTGACCCGCTGTCCAAGGAGCAGTCTGGCGTCGTTAATAAAGAGGCCATCCAGGTCCCCGACGTCGCCCCTCGTCGCCCCTCGCGCGGTGCCCGCCTGCTAGCCGCCATCATGCCGGGCACGGGGATCCACGGCTTGACGGGCAAGCCCCTGATGTGCGTTGACCGTTCCTCGCCTCGCGCGTGAAGAAGGAGAGGGTGTCGCGTGTCTTGCGTGCTAACCGGCCCGTAGCTACTTCACCAGCATCTTTGTATCGCTAGGTGTCTTCCTCTTCGGATATGATCAGGGTGTGATGTCTGGCATTATCACGTAGGCAGTCCCCTCGCCCCCACCCTGTGGTCCTGCCATTTCCCAAGGTCGAAACCCCGTGAAGCTGACGGTAAGGAGCACAGTGGCCCGTGGTTCCGGAGCTACTTCAACCATCCGTCTCATGCCGAGATCGGAACTATGGTGGCCATCCTCGAAATCGGTGCCCTGATTTCGTCGTTGGCCGTCGGAAAGATTGGAGACGTTATTGGCCGTAGAAAAACCATCCTGTACGGCTCCATGATCTTCTTCGTCGGCGGTGCGCTGCAGACGTTTGCGACCAACATGCCCATGATGATGCTGGGGAGGATCATCGCGGGTCTGGGCGTCGGTTCCCTCTCGACCATTGTCCCCGTATACCAGTCCGAGATTTCCCCGCCGCACAACAGGGGCAAGCTCGCCTGCATCGAGTTCTCAGGCAACATCATTGGATATGCGACATCGGTGTGGGTTGACTACTTTTGCGGGTTCATTTCCAGCGACTACTCATGGCGGATCCCGCTCGCGATGCAGTGCATCATGGGAGGCTTGCTGGGAGTTGGTAGCTTAGTGATTGTCGAGTCGCCTCGGTAGGACCATGGCCTGAGTGTGTATCTCTCTTGGAATGCCCGCTGACCATTGCCCTAGGTGGCTCCTGGACCATGACCACGACGAGGAAGGTATCGTCGTTATCGCCAATCTCTACGGCGCTGGCGACATCCACAACCCCAAGGCCCGAGACGAGTTCAGGGAAATCAAGATGGACGTCCTCCTCCAGCGCATGGAGGGTGAACGGACATATTCCGACATGTTCAAGCGCTACAAGACACGCGTCTTCATTGCCATGTCGGCCCAGGCTCTGGCCCAGCTCAACGGCATCAACGTGATTTCCTACTACGCACCGTACGTTTTCGAGTCGGCAGGCTGGGTCGGTCATGACGCCGTCATGATGACTGGCATCAACGGCATCACCTACCTGCTCTCTACCATACCGCCTTGGTATGTGGTGGATCGCTGGGGCCGTCGAGTCATTCTTCTGACTGGAGCTGTGGCCATGGCCGTGTCGCTGTCCATGGTCTCGTACTTTATTTACCTGGACATCCCGTCGACGCCCACCATGGTCGTGATCTTCGTTATGATTTACAACGCGGCTTTTGGCTACTCATGGGGCCCGGTACGTCTGCACCACTCTTGACCCTGGGCACTATGCTCTGGAAATCGTTGAAGCCCGAACTAACTTTTTGTGAGATCCCCTGGCTGTATCCCCCCGAGATCCTGCCTTTGAGCATTCGATCCAAGGGAGCCAGTCTGTCCACGGCCGCCAACTGGACGTTCAACTTCATTGTGGGAGAAATGACGCCCATCCTCCAGGACTGGATCAAGTGGCGTCTTTACCTGGTTCACGCGTTTTTCTGCGTCGTCAGTTTTGTCACAGGTAAGCTCACCTACCGTCCTTCCGTCGTGGCGACCGTCTAAGCTGGCTAGTGTACTTCATTTACCCCGAAACGTGCGGTGTCCGTTTGGAGGAAATGGGCTCGCTGTTCGGAGACAACACGACGGCCGTGGGCACGCCCAGCATCAGGTCGGAGTCGGGCTCTATCTACCGAGCCGGGTCTCCGGTTGGCTCATTCCGTGGACGAGCACCGGCCGACGACATCCCGCCCATGAACATCGACCCGCCAGCGCTCACGGCGGACGGAAAGCCTCACTTCCGGTCCGAGAGCGGCTCGCGTGGGAGGGTGGGCGAATGGCTGGGGCGCATGGTTGGGCGGGACCGGGGTTCAAGTAGCAGCCCGGCCAGTGGCGCCAGATACGCGCCTCTCCAGGGAGACGAGCAGCGAGATGACTAAAGTCACGATGCCTGATGTACAGCGCGTTCATTGTCATTCTTCAACGGCACGGGATTCCATTTCCAGACATATAGACGGTGGGCCGGTTCCCTGGCAGGGGGGCCCATGTATGCATGCACAGACAGCGGTAGTTGGGTAGGTATAGTGAGCCAGCATTGTTGTGGAGCAGCGATGAGCAGAGATGGACGGGCTTGGGTTGGCGGCGACAATGCAAGAGTGGCGGTTCTCAGAGGGAGGTGGGTCGTCTGTCGGTCCCATAGATGTGTTTCCATGGGGTGGGTTAGAAAGTGAAGGTTGAATAGTAGGTTTTTTTTTTTTTGGGGGAGGGCTGGCACCCGCGCACCTCGAGACTACTTATTACCCCCGCTGTGCGTACCGGGTCCTTTTGGACACGGCTGCTGCGATGGGCTGCTTTCTTGGAATGTGATGACCTGGCAATCTCAGAAACCTCCAGACATATGCGGATCAAGTGTGTGTTTTAAGGAAGCACGCCTGGGAAGGCCGCAAGCTTGAGACATTGGTATGGTGGCCACTGGGGAGCAGATTGGACCGCCACGGCGCGGCACGGCACGGCATCAGCCATACTGGGTACGGATGCCGGGCCCTCAGGCTGATGCGGTGGGTGACACGCACCGAGGACACGGGATGGGTGTCTCGATACGGTGGGAATGAGGTTGAGACACGATGACCGGTGACGGATCTCCGGGCGGGCTGTCAAGCAATCCACCTAGCCGCGAATCCACCTGGCGGCTGTCAAGCAATTTATTTAGAATGCCCGTACCGCGAAGAGGGGGTCGCAATCTACCGCACGGGCAGGCAGATCGTCCCAATTTTAGACCAAGGAGAGATGGAGCCAAAGGGTCGTCGCCCTTGTCCGGTATTTTGGCTTTTGTTCCTCGGAGGAGGAGGAGGAGAAGAAGAAGAAGAAGAGGGAGAAGAAGAAGAAGAAGAGGGAGAAGAAGAAGAAGAAGAAGAAGAAGAGGGAGAGCCAGCCCCCTTCTGCCCCTCTGACGGGCTGGCCCTGGACCCGAACACCAAGGGGGGGGGGGGCACAGCTATTTTGTAGGGACGAGCCCCTACTTACTACATGGGATACGACTACTGGAGTGGGAAGAAGCCCGCACGAGAGGCCGGATAACTGCCCGGCTTTGTTCTGTGTACCGGATGATGTACTGACGGGCCCGAGCCAATGGGATCGTAAGGAAGGTTGTAGCCCGTGTTAGTAGCCCATCCTATGTATGGATGTTTAGATACATTCGAGCACCTGCTAGGTGGGAAGGCCAGAAAAGGCCGGGATGGCGGTCACCATAGGCGGCTGAAAGAACCTTATTAGACGCTGGTCCATACCTGCTAACAGCACTGTGGGATGGAGGTTGTCAGTACGGGGGTCCATCGCACGGCTGGAGGCTGCTGGGCAGGGCCGCCGTAGCGGGGAGGGCCCAGGTCCACGGCAACATGGATGGCAAGAGTGGCAGGGTTGGCAGGGTCTTGGTCTGCCGCGCGAAAGAGACCTGGCCCGATCCGATACGTGGTCTCATTGACTTAATTAGAAAGCTGCATGGGCGAGCATCGTATTCAGACCCTCTGGCTTTCGACGAGCTTCACGTCGCGTCGTATCTTTGCACTTCCCCCCCCGCCCTTTCTTCCCCTTCACCCCTTCGACTCCTACTTCATTGGAAGGGGCGATTCATCCTGCATCTTCGGACCCACGGAGGAAGCCGTTTTGCTTCCCTTTTGTGAGGGCCGCCTCCCCTGCTTCTTCTAACTTCCAGATCCTCGTTGCACGCTCGCTTGGGGATCCTCCCTTGTCTTTCCCTTTCGATTTTGATTTCCCTTTCCCACGCTCTCGGGCAGCACCCCTGATCCCCCATACCTTCCAGCCACGTTGTGTGCCGCCTTCTTCTGGACGACGTCGACCGAACCGCTCTCCGCCCGCCTCCTTGGCCCATCATGGCAACTGCTGTTGCCTCGGGTGCCGACCCTGGCCAGGGTCTCCGCCAGCGCAATGTCCCCGGCGCCGCTGATGCCCCCGCGCAGCAGCCCCAGGCCGAGCTGGACGAGAAGAAGATACACAGCAAGCCCAAGGTATGCGTGCCCCGTACCCCCCCCCCCCTTCCCGACGCGGCCCCGCCGCCGTGCCGAGCTCGCCAGGCTGACCACGCGGTGCTCCCCGTCTTCAGCAGTCCTCCTTCCTCGACGAGTGGGAGATTGTCATTGCCCCCGTCATCTTCACCCTGCTGGCCTGCTTGACCCGCCTCTACAAGATTGGCCTGAGTCCCATTGTCACCTGGGACGAGGCTCACTTTGGCAAATTCGGCTCGCATTACATCAAGCGGGAGCTCTTCTTCGACGTCCACCCGCCGCTGGGCAAGATCCTGGTCGGCCTGTCCGGCGTCCTTGCCGGCTACAATGGGTCCTTCGAGTTCAAGTCCGGCGAGACGTACCCCGAGGAGCTCAACTACACCTTCATGCGTGCCTTTAACGCTTTCTGGGGAATCCTCTGCATTCCCCTGGCCTACTTTACGGCGCGCGAGCTGAACCTGCGGCGTCCGGCGGTGTGGTTCGTCACCCTGATGGTCCTGTGTGAGAACTCGTACACCACCATCAGCCGCTTTATCCTGCTCGACTCGATGCTGCTCTTCGGCACCGTCGCCAGTGTCTTCTGCTGGTCCAAGTTCCACCGACAGCAGAAGTACAGCTTCGAGCCCGAGTGGTTCTTCTGGCTGTTCATGACGGGGCTGAGCTTGGGATTCGTGTGCAGCATCAAGCTGGTTGGTCTCTTCGTGACGGCCCTGGTTGGTCTCTACACCATCGAGGACCTGTGGAACAAATTTGGCAACACCCGGATGCCCATTCCCACCTTGGCCGCCCATTTGGGTGCTCGAGTGATTGGCCTGATCGTCATCCCCTTCCTGGTCTACCTGTTCTCGTTTGCCCTGCACTTCGCGATCCTGACGCGCAGTGGCCCAGGCGACGCCCAGATGAGCTCGCTATTCCAGGCCAACCTCGAGGGAAGCGAGATTGGTCGCGATTCGCCGCTCGAAGTTGCCATCGGCTCCAAGGTCACCATCAAGAACATGGGATACGGCGGCGGTCTTTTGCACAGCCATATCCAGACCTTCCCCGAGGGGTCCGGCCAGCAGCAGGTTACTTGCTACCACCATAAGGATGCCAACAACGAATGGTGGTTCTACCCCAACCGTGCCGAGCCTGACTTCAACCCCGAGGAGGAGCCGCGCTTCATCGGAGACGGTAGTGTGGTTCGCTTGATCCACACCCAGACGGGGCGTAACCTGCACTCGCACGACATCCCGGCGCCCGTCACCAAGTCCCACAAGGAGGTTTCTTCGTACGGCAACCTCACCGTGGGCGATGACAAGGACCACTGGCAAATCGAGGTCGTCAAGGATGTGGCCTCCCGCGACAGGAGCCGCGTCCGTACCTTGACCACGGCCTTCCGCCTGAGACACCCGGTCATTGGCTGCTATCTGCGAGCTGGCAACGTGAACCTGCCCCAGTGGGGCTTCAAACAGATCGAAGTCACCTGCGACAAGTCCAACAACCCCCGCGACGCCTTCACTCACTGGAACGTCGAGGCGCACACCAACGAAAAGCGTGAGTACACATCTGGCTCAGAGCCCCCCCCCCCCCCCCCCCCCCCCCCTCGCATTGAATACCCGTGCTAAGCAGATTCCGTTCAGTTCCCCCTGGTGACCCCGGCAAATACCGGTCGCCCTTCTTCCACGACTTCATTCACCTGAACGTGGCTATGATGACCTCTAACAACGCCCTGGTGCCGGACCCCGACAAGCAGGATGACCTCGCTTCCCAGTGGTGGCAGTGGCCTATCCTGCATGTGGGTCTCCGCATGTGCGGGTGGGACGACAAGATCGTCAAGTACTTCCTGCTGGGCAACCCCTTCATCTACTGGGCTTCGACTCTTGCCCTGGGCATCGTGGGTCTGGTGACGGTGTGGCACATCCTCCGATGGCAGCGTGGCTTCAGGGACCTGTCCCAGGAGGACGTGGACCAGATCCACTACTCTGCCCTTTACCCGATCGCGGGTTGGTTCCTACACTATCTGCCCTTTGTGGTCATGGCCCGTGTGACCTATGTCCACCACTACTACCCGGCGCTCTACTTTGCCATCCTGACGCTCGGATTCCTCGTCGACTGGGCCATGCGCAACCAAAAGCAGGTCGTTCAATACGTCACCTACGGCGTCTTGTACAGCGTCGTGATCGGCCTCTACATTATGTTCATGCCTATCTGCTGGGGCATGACGGGCCCCAACAAGCAGTACAGCTACCTGAAGTGGTTTGACACGTGGCGCATGACGGACTAGACTGCCACTTGGGTAAGAGGTACCGACTGGACATCTGGTCTGCTTTCTGGACAGGATAGGCTCCTGGGATCTAGGAGCCGCCGAGATACGGGTGGCCATGGCCGCAGGAATCTGCACCTCGGAGCTCCGCCCATATCGCCGGGTCTGTTGCGATGCAGGTAGCACTATGATTGAAAAGGGAACGCACAGGGCGCAGTGGCGTCTTGGTGGATGTACGACTTACCACGGACACGCCCTCTTGCGGAGAGGAAGTCGGCGTTGAAAAATAAAAAGGGGGAGGGGGGAAACAAGCGCGAAGAACCCGCCTGTGTCTAATACAATGGTCTCCTTACTGTCGTGCGCCCACCCTGGTTCCCCTCCATGATGGCGTAGGAACTGGAACATACGTAGGCCCCGAGGGAGGGGCGTCTACGTGGGCAACCCAATCCGAGTTGGCCGGGCCGGCTCCTCGTTGATTGTAGATTTCACGGCAGGGGCCTATTGCGACAGGGTTTGGTGCTTTCTGCCCCCCCCTTCTCACTTCTACTTGTTGAAACATTTCTATTCACCCAAAACTTCCTGGGCAGGCCCAAGGACCTTGGTGCTGGTTTTGCTAGTGCTGGCTGGCTCATGCGATATACATTACAAAGGGGTATCATCCTCCTTCTCCTCTCCGGACAGGGCCGGGCCATGGTGCCCGGGGGGGTGGCGCGCACTTCTCGTGTACAAAACGACGGCGCCACAACCCCGATCCCGCCCCCTGCTCCCCCGGCCTTCTTGTTTTGGTTTGGTCCCTGTGGGCAATAATCGCCCTGGACCGCAGCGCCTCGTTCGGGTGAGGAGCCGGGTTGGGGGGGGGGGGCGTGGGCTCAACAGCACATGCCACCGCCGCCCTTGCTCGCGTCGTTCAGGCGGACTTGGCGTCCCCCCTGCCCGGGGCCGGGCCCCTTGACCCCGCTCCGCCGATCGTTCAGATCGTACTTGCCGGCGTTGATGTTGTCGAAGATGCGCTCGGCGACGCGCATAAAGGCCATCTCGACGCCCTCGCCGCTTTTGGCGCTCGTCTCGACGTACTGGAGCACGCCGTTGGCGCGGGCCCAGTCCTGGGCCTCGGCCACCGTCACCTCGCGCTTGGAGTTGTCGCCGTCGTCTTGGGCCAGGTCCGCCTTGTTGCCCACCAGGATGACGACAATGTCGGGCTCGGCGATCTGGCGCAGGTCGGCCAGCCAGTCGGTGACGTGGGCAAAGGTCTGCTTCCGGGTAATGTCGAAGACGAGCAGGGCGCCCGAGGCGCCCCGGAAGTAGGAGCGCGTCACCGACTTGTACGTCTCCTGGCCTGCCGTGTCCCACAGCGACAGCTTCATGTGTTTCTGCTGGTCCGAGGAGCGGGGCGGGTCGGGCAGGCCCTGGCTACCGGCCGCGTTGGCATCCGCGCCTGGGGCGGCGGCCTGGAGGGTCTTGGAGTGCGGCGGGCCGACGGGTACTATCCGCGAGCCGAACTCGACCCCGATGGTGACGTCGTGTTGGGGGCTGAAGCGGCCCTCGCACAGCCGGATTGTCAGCGAGGACTTGCCGCAGCCCGAGTCGCCGATGCACACGAGCTTCGCGATGTAGTCCCATGGCGGGGCGGACATGGTCGGCGAGGGACTGCGCGTGGGGCTGGGAGTTGACGAGGAAGGAGACGGAGAGAGCGGCCGGGAGGCGTAGGCGCGCGGTCGTGGCTTTCGAGAGGCAGGCAAGCGTAGAAGAGGGGAACAGGAGCGCAAGCAGAGACGGCTCGCTCAGCAGAGCACACAAAGACCCCGCGAGACTAGTTCCCTGGCAAAAGTGTCTCGGCCGATGGGTTCCGTTCTGGCGGGTTGGTCCGAGGGTCGCAAGCGCTGCGGCGAGGGGGGTAGGTATTCTGGCGGAGGGGGGGCGGCGATAAGGTCGAAGGATCGAGAGGTTCCAAGGGCGGCAAGGTTCCGACGACGGGTAAGGAACGAGAAGGGGAGAAGAAGAAACCCAGGATCCCGGAAGGACGTTGGCGTGCGTCTTGTCAATACAGATGGCGTGCAGTCAGAGCAGGTAGTCAGAGTCTCGCCGCTGCATAAGTTATTGGTATACACGGGTCGCGATGGTATTTGGTTGCCTGCTCATCCGTTCGGGCTGTACGCGGAGATGTAGGTATGTAGCGAGGTTGCAGTCGTCGCAGGTAGTAGAGGTATGTAGCTCCAGGTCCAAAGTCTTCTGTATTGGGTGTAGGTAGCAGCGCATGGGGCCGGCCTATGCTGTGTGGCTCAGGCCGTGGTGGGATGAGGTAAGGGAGGTCGTGTACGCGGTAGTCCCTTGGTGTGATGACTGGCTGTCGTGGGGTACTTCGGCTGAGAGGTCTGTCATGGGGATGGAGTGTAGGAGAGGCTGGAGAGGCCAGTAGATGCTGGTGGGTAGGCTGACGAGGCTGGTAAGGCAAGCGCATACACGGACGACGGGCAGCGCTAGCAGACTCATCCGGGCCCGCCAGCAATGACGGTGAAGCGGATAGACGCTGAGGGCGCGAGAGATGAGAGCAGCGGCAGGGATGTGCGCCTTATCGGTGATGCAACTGGGCCTTGATAAGCCAGCAGCAAAGGCTTGGCTGGGCTGGCATGACCTCAGAAGAGACACGCAGATGGACACGCCTGGGTCAGCTGGAGCCCGCCGGGCCCCCGGGGGGGGGGGAGCTTGTGACAGTATGCACAAATATCCATACTGCACATGTGTAGATGGCCCATCGTGCGATATGGGTCATGCAGATCTGGCGGGTGGTGGTGCCTGCCTGATGCTAGCTCTGTCCCACGGATTGGGAGGGCATGCGATGCCGGAATACGGAGCCGTCCATTTGCCGACGAGCAGGATTCCCAGCAGGCAGTTGCTATTCATCGTAGGGACGACCTGACCAGAGGGTGGCCTCGGGATGCGGAATGGCAAGAGGACCACAGGCAGGGCCTGTAGGGTCCGTCTCCATCTAACCTCCTCTCTCTCCCTCCAGCTCTCTCTCCCGCTGTCCACGCCCCCCCCCCCCAGGTGCCCACATATCCACCATCCATCCATCGCATGGGATCGATGCCTTATGCAGCTACCAATGGCTACTGCCGGGGCCCAGGGTGAGAGAGGCTCATAAGATTCGCTGGCTGCTTCGTTAGCAGGGAACCCTTCACCGTGGCGGCCGCATGGGTCATCAGGACTTTGGGGTCCAACAACCACCACGAGGGCGTGACTCGTCAAGCTTCTTCCTCTCCCTCCCCCGTCGTCACCTTCATCGTCTCCCTCCTCTCCCTCCGCCCCGTATTGCAGAACCATTGCCTAGGCACATACCGCCGGGGAAACGTCGACCCCTTCCCCCACCCCCCAGGATAGATTTGCCCGTTGGTCGCCGGCCTGTCGCTTCTTTGTTCCCCCCCGGCCCGTTCGCACAACCACAGCCCGTAATCGGGCTTGCCTGCCTGGGGATCCATCGCGCCATCTCACTTACACCGCCAGCCTCTCGGCCTGCGCGCGCACACCACGCGGGTGTACCTGAATACGACCTCCGGCGCCGCCCCGTTCCTTATCTGTGCTGCCTGCATATCGTCATTGTCCGCAACCTTCCTTCCCACACCCACCGTCCATCACCTGGCCCCCATTGTCTGCTTTGCCGCCGTCGCTGCACGCATGGCATGCCGGCATCGCCAACCATTGTAGCATCCGTACGGCCTTGTTAGGTACATTCCAGTCCTGTTCCGCCTGCCTCCGTTCTTGCCCATCCTACAGGCGCCCGCTCGGCAAACAAACCGACGCAGCGAAGCCGGCACGGCCTCGTCTTCAATACAGCCCGACGACGCACATCAGCAGCAGCAGCAGCCGCCGCCGCCGCCGCCGTCGCCGTCTAGGTTTTATGTGTAGGGAGAACGTCATTCCCCGGGCCCTCGCGAAACTCTAGCCGACTCGTCCGGGTTCCGACGTCCACTTGTCGCCCGTTCCCATTCCAACACTCACTGGTCTCACCCATCCTCGACCTCGACCCACCCCTCACCACCTGGACTTCGTAGATCATGTTTTCCGAGTGTAAGTCGTGTATCCATCGAGGCTCTTCGTTCTCCGCCCGCGGCCTCTCGGGCGTTGGCGCCCCAAGGCGACGCCTGATGATGCATCATGCCTGGGGCTGTCTTCTCGTTCGCTGCTAACCCTCCTGCTCGGCTGTAGATGCCTCGAGGTTCCTAGCCCAGTCGCAGTCGCGCCTCTCCAACTTCGGCCAGGCCGATGCGACGGGCGAGCCCTCCAGCCGACAAGCCGCCGACCCCTCGTCCCGCTTCTCCCGGCATCCCGCCCGGTCCGCCTACCAATCCCGCTTTGGCAACCCGTACCAGCCATCCGGCTCGAGATTCGGTTTTGCCTCCCGGTACAACAGCAGCCAGGACGCCGCTCCTCTGTTCCACAGTGCCCTCAACGAATTCCAGGACGAGGACGAGGACGATGCGCGTGAGGCGGCCGACTTCCGGGCGCTGCAGCGGTCGAGGCGAGTTTTCGTGTCGAGCCGGATAGACGAGAGCTCGGCATCGGAGAACGAACACAGCCGAGCGTCGCTGGACCGGAGTGGCGAGCACGATGCTGGCGTCTATGAAGACCAGGGTCGGCCGATGGGCATCAAGAGCAGCTGGAATGGGGACTCGAGCCTCAGGGACTTCAAGGACCGCGGCGGTAGACAGGAGCGTGCGGACGAGGCTGCCGCCCGGCGGCACAGCGGACGGGGCCACGCGGACAGCGGTGACAAGATGGTCGACGTCGGGCTGGAGTCGACCGTGCTCGACAACGATGTACCCGAGGACCTGCTACAAGAGACATCTGTGGACGCAAACCCGCCCGCCTTCCAGACGTTCCAACCGAAGCCCGGCAGCTCTAAAGGCGCCGCGTTTGGGGCAAGGGAGCCGAGTCTGGCTCATGACCCTCGTTGGATGCGCCAGACCATAGTGGAGGAAGACGAGCCGGAAGAGGAGGCCGTCCCGGGCTCGGCTTCTCTCCAGCTGCACAATGAAATGTTCAAGAACGATCAGTTCTGGGCCTGGCTGTACCTGATTGCCATGGCCTCCTTCTTTGCAACTTTTGTCCTGGTCTGGCTCCATACCTCGACGCCCGGCAGCAAGAACCGCCTAGGCGACACCATCTACACGGTTCTCCACCGGTCCTACTATCTACTGGCGGTGGACACGGTCGTCGCCGTCGTCGTGGCCCTGGTCTGGATGGCGGCGTTGCGGTCCTTCGTCAGGCCCCTGGTCTTCCTCATCCTCTTGGGCACGCCGGTTGTGCTCTTCTCATTTTCGCTGTACCCCATGGTTTCCAGCTTCCAGGGGCCCGACCATGGACGGCGGCTGCAAGACCAGGCCATGCGTTACACGGCTCTGATCCCTGGTGTCTCGGCCATCATCTTTGTGTACATGGTGTGGAGGGTGCGGTTCGCGCTGGAGAGGTCGATCGAGCTTCTCGAGTTCACCAGTCGCATCCTGGCCGCCAACCCGGCACTGGTCATGCTCGGGTTTGGCGCCCTCGGCTTCATCGTGGGCTGGACGTGGATCTGGATCTCCATGTTCACCCGCGTCTTCCTCGGCGGCTACTTCTCCAAGTCGCTGTCGGCCTACGTCATCGGGGCTGCGTCCTGGTGGCTTGGCATCTTCTTCATGCTCGTGTACATGTGGACGCTCTCGGTCTCGAGCGGCGTGGTCAGAGCCACGGTGGCCGGCACTGTCTCCAACTGGTACTTCCACCGCAACCGACAGCCCGCCTCCCCCTCCCACGCCGTGGTGGGCGAGGCGCTTCAACACGCGACCAACTCGACGTTTGGCACCATCTGCGCCTCTTCGCTTCTGGCCCTGGGGGTCCGCTTTCCGCTGCTCGTGCTGCCCCGGAGCGCGTCGAGGTTGCTGGGATGGGTTATCAACCGCTACACGCCGGCGTCGGTCATGCTGTTGACCAACCCCCTGGTCATCACGCACGCGGCCATCCACACGCTGCCGCTGATGGTATCGGCCTCGCAGCTCAGCCGTATGCCGTTTTTGGCGCTGGATGCGCCCACGAGCACGTTGACGCCGGCTTCCTTCTCCCGGTGGAATCGGTACAGCACCCACAACCTGCTGCCGTACCAGCTGGCCAAGCTTCTCCTGCACACGACGCGCACCGTTATGTCGATAGCACTCGCCTTCGCCGGCTGGGTCATGACGGCGCGGCAGCTGCAGATTCAACTCCCCAACGGGCCCGGCGTCCGGGGCAGCGCGTATGCCTACGTGGTGGGCATGGTGGCCGGCATGATTGGCTACAGCATCCTGGGAGCGCTCGAGGGCGTCATGATTGGTATCTTGGACGCCGTCGTCGTGTGCTACGGCAGCGAGCGCAAGATGGGCAGTGGCCACATTGGTTACTGCAAGGATGCCGCCGATTTGTTGGGCGGCAGGGACGAGGGCCGTGATGTGGTTTAGAACGAGTGCGGTATACGATGCGTCATTTTAACAAATTGGGACAGGAGTGACTGGGCTAAGACACGGGCATACGGACGGCGTCGTGGGACAGGTTACGGACACGGGTACAAGGAGTATGTAGCGGGCAGTGCAGCATGCCTCAGTCCCGAGTAGGCTTTGTAAGGGTATCATCACTCGGCAATGATGAGTTTCTCGCAGCGTGGAATCGGGGTTGCTTGCATCTAAGACCACGGGTTTAGTTCCCCGTCCACAGCCTGGGCACATGTTTACATGGCCAAAGAAGTAGGTAAGCGGGCATGCAGGTCAGTACTGAACCTCGCTTGCAGATACAGTGAGGGCTTGGCCGCGAGGTGAGTAGGCACTTGCCTCGCCAGGGAGGCTGTGCAGGCTTCCTTTGGTGGGCATCACGAGGGGGGGGGGGAACGCAGCGTCCAGGGCGGCTGGCGGTCACGGCGTGCACAGTCGGCCAGTCGGTCAGTAGTACGACCAGGCGGTGGCGACTATCCGTAGTTGGCCACGATGGTGCCACGTGAGAAGCGAATAGCATGGCCGCCTTTCTGTCCGTGTATCTCTCCGACGTCTTGTGCATGCCAGGCCGGCGAGGGTGGCTGAACCGGCGACGTTCGTCAGCGCCTGACGACGCACGGTGAACGAGCGACTCTTCTTCTCTCTTCGTCGGCCGGCAGGTCGTTCTGGACCTCGGGACGAGGGGGAACAGACGCCAGGACGGGGTTGATGTTTGTCGGATGCCTGCGGATGGGGGGACAGACGACGGAGATGGAGGGAGGGAGGGGGACACAGCCACACTGGAGGCGGCCACATGGCGATGGAGAGAGGAGGGCTGGATTAGAAGGCCCCGGCTGCAGGAGGATGGGCTATACTCCACCCTCTCCGCGGCAGCCGGCGGACGGGGCTCCCTCCCCATCCAGGCAGTCGCAGCTCATGGCAGGCGGGTTGTTGTCGACTGCGTCCGGGCCTACATAGTCACCCGGCGCGACAGCCACCCGTGTTCACGCCCCCCTCCCGGACCCCGGCGACGGACAATATGCACAACCGCAGGCAGTGCGGTGGGAAGGACGCCGCGGCTGCGACAACTCGCGCGTCTCCGCCGCGCGGCCAGAAGCAGCAGGGCCTGGGGAGGGCGGATACTTCCAAGGGGTGGTGCTGCGGGGTTCGCTTAGGCGCGCGTGGGCAGCGCGCAGGCGATCCCCTCGCATGTCTGTCGATGGGTAGAAGTGGGTAGGTAGATAGTATACCACTCGCCGCCGAGCGTAGTTGGGCGGGAGGCACATCTGACGATGAAGTTGGATCGAAAGGCCACGGGCTGGAACGCAGCACAGCCCCCACATTGTTGCGCAGGCCCGCATGACGGGCTACCTCTTTTTCCCCATGCTTTCCACCCCCCGAGGGCGACCAGATGGATGGGTCTGCTGTTTGGTAGGGATGGCTGGATGTCCCTGCTCTGGTACGTTTGCGCGGCGACAGGGCGAGAGGCGGTTAAGTGCAATCAAGTCGATAGGCCCCCGAGTCGGTACCTGGGGGAGTGGCTGTAGGTATGGAAAGTACATTGACATGCTATTTCGCCTCTGCACCTGCCTCCATCTAGGCACATGGGCGTGTACTTCAGTGGGTTGCATCATCGACCTCCGGCTGCGCCGACCTGCACGCATTCACGTACCATACAAATACCTGCCTCCCCGTGGTCGGCCGAGTCCCTTACGGTAGAGAGTATTTAGCAACCTCCTAATCCCTCCGCTCCTGGAGACCTGTCACGGCCGAGTGCCCCTAAACTCTTTTGTTACTCGCATCCCCGGGCCTGCCTGTCTCGAAACACCCGACCCCTTGCCGCCAGTCTTGATCAACCTTCCACCCCCCCCCCCCCCCCCCCCCCCCCCACTTGCGTCCGTATATAACAGACCTACGAGGACCCTACACGCATCGTGAACACCACATCGTCCTCCTCCTTAGTGCTCCTTCGTAACCACCCGCCGCATCCGCCCTCCATTTCCCACGCATGGCAGACTTCGAGGCTCCCTCCGGGCCCCCGCCGCCCAAGGTTCCCGAGGGCTGGGTCGCTCGATGGAACGAGCAATACCACGAATGGTAAGCCAAGCCCCGACCCCGCAATCCCCGAGCTGTAACGAACACCTCGGTGCCTTTGACCCTGTGGCCCGGGGCCCGCCATCGCCTCCGCGCCGTTGCTGACCATGGTGTTTCCGCGACCAGGTTCTACGTCAACACGTACACCAAAAAGTCGCAATGGGACAAGCCCACGGCGCCCGCCGTCGATCCCAACTCGGAAGCCCCCGCCGGCCCGCCCCCCGGCTACACGCCGGGCTCAACGCCCGCGCCCTCAGACGCCAAGACCAACCCCTTCGTTAACACGTCGACCAAGCCCGGCGGCTCCTCGGAGAGCGAGGACGAGCGTCTGGCCCGCCAGCTGCAGGAGGAGGAGAACGCGCGCGCCGCCCAGCGGCCACCGTCGACGAGCTCGCGGGGCGCCGCCGACTCGTACATGAACAGCGGCGGCTCGCCCGCCCCCGGCCAGAGCGCCTACCCGGACCAGCTGCCTCCGCGCCCCGACGGGAGCGGCGGCGATAAGTCGCGCGGCCTGCTCGGCAAGATCTTCGGCAGCAGCAAGAACAAGTACCCTGCCCAGGGCGGTTTCCCTGGCGGCGGCGGCGGCGGCGGCGGCTACGGCGGCCCTCCCCAGCAGTACGGCGGCCCTCCCCCCCAGCAGTACGGCGGCGGCTACGGCTCTCCAGGCCCGCAACAATACGGTGGCTACGGGCCCCCACCGGGACAGTATGGTGGCTACGGCGGCCCGCCCGCCGGCTACGGAGGCGGTGGTTACGGCGCCCCCGGCTACGGCGGTCCCCCGGGCGGCTACGGCGGCGGTTACGGCCAGCCCGCTTATTACCAGCAGGGTAGGCCGCAGAAGGCGGGCGGCGGCGGCATGGGCGCCATGGGCGGCGCCGCGCTCGGTGTTGGTGCCGGTATGCTGGGTGGTGCGCTCATCGCCAACGCCATCGACGACCGCGAAGACGAGGCCTACGCCGAGGGCTATAACGACGGCCAGGACGGCGGAGACTTCGACGGTGGTGATTTCTAAGACTTGGATGCCGTTGGCGCCGCGTTTTCTTTATACTTGACCGCAGGTTGCCCGCCTCACGAGGACGGATTACACGTGCGTGCCGAGTAGCTCCGGTTCTGTACGCGGCCCGGGGATAATGGATTCCACAACGCGTGGGGACCTTGGATTGGGGAGGGGGGGGCTCGTGGAGGAGTAGCATCCGTACATAGATACACCTTAACATTGCTACTTGCGTCCCTGCGTTGTAGCCTGATTTGGCCGGTTATGGCAGCTGTGCCCGTAGTGGAATATGATGTGGCATTCATTGTGAGGTAGCACCACAACCAGGCCCGCTCATTGCCGCCTGGGGCCCCTACGTATCGACGTCGGCCCCGGCACAGGAGAGAGTTTTACTTCCGGCTCTTCTTGCCGCCGTTGCCGCCGGGGTTCCCGCTCTCGGCGGCCGGGGCACCGCCTCCTTCCTTCTTGGACCCTGCCAGGAAGGAGGCCATGTCGAAGCTACCCATGGGGTTCGGGGCGGCCTGCCCGCCGCCGCCACCGCCGCCCATGAGGCTGCTCATCGGGTTGCTCTTCTGCTGGGCCTCGAACTCGGCGCGCATTTCGGGGTCCACTGGAGAGTAGGGAGGGGCAATTGTCAGCGTTCCGACCGGCCGGGGCGCGTCTCAGACCAGTTGGGGATAATGGAGGGGAGGGGAGGGGCGGCCTACTGTTTTCGACGAGCTTGGGCATGACGAAGAACAGACCCATGCTCACCATGGCGAGCAGGATCATAGGGTTCTTGAAAATGCTAAGGACGGAGACTGCAGGAGGGGGGCCGCAGCGTCAGTTCGTGGATTTCCCAGGCTCGGGTGCATAGGGAGGGGGGGGGGGGGTGGTTGGCAACTCACAGGTTCCCCTCTCGACGAAGTAACCCTTGGTACCCAGGGCGCGGACGGGCAGGGCCGGGCGGCCGGCGACGACGACCTCGCGGACGGCCTCGCCCTTGTTATTCCAGTCGTTGCCGCGGAACGTCTCCCAGGCCTGAACGAGCGGCGGCTGCGGTTCCGCCGCGGCCGCCTCGGGAACGGCGACCACGTCGATGCGCAGGGGCGCAAAGGCGTGCGTGGCGCAGTGGACGTCGGCCAGGTACGAGCCGGGCGTCACGTTACCGAAGACAAAGGTGTTGGCGACCGTCAGCGGCGCCGCGTACGTCGTGTGCAGCGTCGACAGCGTCGCCCGCGTTGCGGGCGGCAGCGCGTGCGGGTTGGCCAGCGCCGCCGACGGCGGCACCGTCAGCGTCAGCGTCGTCGTCGTCGAGGCCGCGGCCAAGCCCGCAAGAGCCGCCGCCGCCGCCGTGAGGAAGCCGCGCATGGTGGTGTGGGAGGATGGGTGGGCGGTGAGGGGGGGTTGGTTGGGGGCAGAAAGGGCGAGAGAGCAATGCGGGCGGCGACGTTGCTCTTGGGAATGTACCCGGCGGTGGTAGTCCCGCAACTTGGCGAGGGCTCCTTCTATGGCCCGGGATGGCGGAGCTAGCGTGTCTTTGCCTGGCTAGCCTCCAGGTCGATGTATGTAAGTACATATGTAGGTAGCCAAGCAAGCAGCTTCGGGTGGGGAGGTACCTTGGCCTCCCAACCCACCTGGCATCACTCCAGCCCTCAACACCACCACCCATATTGCGCCAAGCCAAGGACAGGAATGGGCGGGACAACCAAGGCGTGTCCACATGGGTATTTCGCCTTGCTCGTATAGCATTCGACTTCGGTTTTGCGTCCAGCCGGAGGTGGGTATACTACATCCTATGTATTCTATGGACTTCAAGGGACGATGGGGGCCTTCTCGTCCCCCTTTGGGAGCGTAGGCTCGCCCTCGGGCCCCCCCCCGGTCGTGACAGCAGCGGCGGCGGCCTTGAAAGACTGCTCAAAGTCGGCAATGATGTCGTCAATGTGCTCGGTGCCGACCGAGATGCGGATGAGGTCCTCGGTCGTGCCCGAGCTGATCTTCTCCTCGTCCGACAGCTGCTCGTGCGTCGTCGTCCAGGGGTGGATGGCGAGCGTCTTGGAGTCGCCCACATTGGCGAGGTTGGAGATGAGCTTGAAGCCGTCGACGATCTGGCTGCCGGCCGCCCCGCCGCCCTTGACGCCGAAGCTCAGCACGCCGCCGGAGCCGCGTCGCAGATACTTCTGCGCCAGCCCGTGGCTCGGGTGGCTCGCCAGCCCCGGGTACGACACCCAGCTCACGTACGGGCTCGCCTCGAGGTATTTGGCCAGCGCCAGCGCGTTCTGCGCGTGCCGCTCCGCCCGCAGACTCAGCGTCTCGATGCCGATCAGCAGCTGCTGGGCCGCGAACGGGTTCAGGCACGCGCCGAGGTCTCGTAAGATCTCGACCCGGACCCGGACCGCAAAGGTCATGGGCCCGAACGTCTCCCAGAATTTGAGGCCGTGGTATCCCTCTGGCATGCGGGGTTAGCGTTGGGCCCCCCCCTTAGGACTCGTGGTGCACGCTGGGCCGTCGGCTTTGGGCAGTTCGCCCGGGCTTGTAGGGGGGGAAGGGGAGGGGGGTTGCTTACCTGACGGCTCGACCATCTGCGGGAACCGGTCACCATGCTTTCCCCAGTCAAACCTGCCACTGTCGACAATCACGCCGGCCACTGTCGTCCCGTGTCCGCCAATCCATTTGGTGGCCGAGTGGACAACGATGTCAGCTCCGTGTTCTATGGGACGCACATAATAGCCACCAGCGCCGAAGGTATTGTCGACCTGGAACCGCGGGTCAGCTGTTGTTCGTAACTGTGCCAAATGAAGAAGTGGCTGTAGCGTACCATGACGGGGACGCCCTTCTCATGGGCAATCTTGGCGATGGCCTCGAAATCCGGGACGTTGTATCGGGGGTTGCCGATACTCTCAATGTACACGGCCTTGGTCTTGTCGTCGATGGCGGCGGCGAAATCCTCGGCCTTGTCCCCCTTGACAAACTTGGTGGTCACGCCAAACCTTGGCAGCATCACCTTCAGTTGGTTGTATGTGCCGCCGTACAAGTTGGACGTCGACACGATGTTGTCCCCGGCATGCGCCAGTGCCGAGATGGCCATGAATTGGGCCGCCTGGCCCGAGGCCGTGGCGATGGCCGCGATGCCTCCTTCCAGCGCCGCGATCCTGTTCTCAAAGACTTTCACAGTCGGCTTTGAAGCCGGAATGTCAGCGGAGTCATGGTTGGCCGGGGCAGCCCGCTTGACCTACGTTTCCTATGCGGCTGTAGATGTTGCCGACCTCCTTCAGGCCGAAGAGCCTCGCCGCGTGGGCCGAGTCATTGAAGGTGAAGCTCGTCGTGGCATAAATGGGCACGGCTCTTGACTTGGTCGTGGGATCTGGCTCCTGGCTACAAGGCACTCGTCAGTACAAGCTGGGCCAGGCGCATCTGGGGTGGGACTGAACATACCCCGCGTGGAGCTGGAGCGTCTCGAAGTTCTTGCTCAGGCCCTCCGACATGGTGCCGTGATACGGGCGGCCTGGTGTATATACTCGTAGGAGAGGTAAAGGAGGGGTGAATACAAAGTTCCTGCTCCAAAGGCGAGGCTCGGCGGACTGGAAGCTGCAGAGGGGGGGGCGGTACCGAGCGGAGGGAGCCAGGCAGAAAAGTTGGTGAACGCTCTTTTCCCGGCCGCCGCGTGCCTTAAATACCTACAGAGATCGGCCATGGATACTCTTTCGCTTACTCAACCGATCTTGACCGGCACTTATCTATTCGTCGGTGTCCGGGTGTAAATAATCAGGGAATGCGGGATAGTGGGATGGACTACCGCGTCCGGATTCGGAAGTGGGGGGTTGTTAGGGTGGGAATGGCGTGCTTGCAGGGAGTGTCAACGAACACCATCACCTCGCTGGGCTGCCGTGGACGATGACTAGGCAAGTCCCTCCCCGGTGTGCTCATGGCCGTACAGTCCACGACTCTATCCAGCCCGGCGCAGCCGGCGGCCGCTTGGAGAAACCCGAGCTCGGGACAGGCGAACTCGTCGTGGCCCCCCATAGGGACTCGCGAAGCAGTCTCGTCGGGTGTCTATCGAGGATTGCGGCCCCCAGAAAAGTAGGGGTCGCCCGGCCTAGCGGTCCAGTCTCCTCCACTGCACAAGTAGAATGCGGGGGTGGGAAACTCTCGCGCCGGCCACAAGTCCGAGGGCGTTTTTAGGTCGTTCCGGTTTTAGGCGAGGCGACGCCAAAAAGAAGTCTCCATGCGCTGCCGGGGCTGCTGGTGGGTATATATTCTCGGCAGACGTGCAAACGTACCATGTTTGGACGGTGCTATGCGGCCTCTGTTGGATTTTGGCCAATCACGCGTGTGGAGGGGCGACAAGAAATAGGGGGGGGGGGATAACCTCAGGCGTCAAAGCAGTAAGGCCTTGTCCAGGCTGTAGGTAACTCTCCCCTCCCTATGCTTCTTGGCCAGTAGGCCATTTTGCTCGCATGCGTGCTATGCGGCGTGGAAGCAGGCCGGTGCACAAGAAGCCATACAGGGTGGGACTCGGGGGCACAGCGGTTTCACGGTGGGTAATATGGGTATGTATTGGCTATTCAGGAACGACCACCCGTCCCGAAGCCATGTATCGCTGAATACAGCACGCACATTATCATCCAAACGCCAGATGCTATCGTCATAATACAAAACCCAGTGCACATAGTCCGGGTGGTCATCTAGACCCGGCCAGGACTACGGCTCCCGGCAAACGCCGCCCGGGGCCACGACCTTCCTCACACCGAGTGGCCACCCTCGGCCGCCCTCAACTCACCGCATTGTTTTGTGTGTTTTTTTTCACGGCCCGCAAGATAGTTCGTCCCTCATTCGGCGCCACCCTCCCAAGGTTCCGAAAACATACCTAGCCAGGTAAAATAATGATGGTCCCAGCCGCACAACGCAGCATCCCTATTCACACCCGCGAGACTTGCACCGATATGCGCCGCCGGTCCCACGACTCGTCCAGTAGGCCGGGGCTCTTCTTGGCCCCGTCCATAGACGGCCGGTACATGTACGGGCTCAGCGGGATGTCGGTGTAGGTGGAATAGGCCACGTTGGGGGCACCCATAGATCCAGGAAGCTGGACTACGGGCACGCTCAAGCCAGCTGGGCCTCCTTCATTTGCGGGCCGGACTGGGGGGCTGACGATGAAGACCCCCCCATCTTCAAGCCGCCGGGGCGCCGAAACCCCCCCTTGAAGATTTCCCGGCCGTTCAGGACGGCTGAGGCGCCCCAGAGGCAGAACTCAAAGGCGCCAAAGGCGACATCGGCCCGGGCCGCCCCGCAGACGCTGCCACGGCAGAACAGAAGGTTGGAGATGAAGACGGCGAGCGCGATAAAGCCGGAAAAGTAGAAGAGCACGTTGGTGAACTCGAGCGAGACGGCGGCGTACGGGTGGGATACTATAAACACGAGTCAGCTCTGTTTCGCCAGTCACAAAAAGTCCCCCCTCCCTCCGAGAGGGGAAGGGGGGGGGGAGGGGCATGGGTGGGTGGACCAACCTCGGGGCATGAACCTCGGGGCCAATTCCAGGTAGGCAACCGAGATGATTGTGTAGATGGAGGAGAAGAGGAGCCAGTTGATCTGGGAGGGCGACGACGTCAGGGTATCGACATTGTACCAGTTGGCCACGTAGGCGGACAGGCCCATGATGATGATGGCGAAAAGCAGCTGGACGGCCCGGAGGCCCAAGATGACCATGGAGGGCATGTTGGAGCGAGTTGGGGCTGGCTGGCGGTTCGGGAAGCGGGAGTCCAGGTGAGAAGTCATACGGAGGTCTACAGCCACCCGGGAAACGAATGCAAAGAAGAAGCGTCCAAGGCGAGCAAGCAAACCGTCGTCGGTAGTCTACCACGGCGAAGGGGGGGAAAAGAAAGGCCGAAGAGAATTAAACTGCACCAGGCATGGCAAGAAGACAGGAGGACGAGAAGGAAACAGAAGAGACACGGAACTCCACCGCTTTATGCGTAACGAGGCCAAAGAGGCGCGGCGAGATAAAAGCGTCTCGATGCTGTCGGGATGGCCCAGGGACCCCAGGCCAAACCGGGCTGGCCTGGTCGATCGTTTCTGGACGCTGCGCTGATGCGCGGCTCTGAAATTCATCTGAAACTGCACCGACAGGGGAGGCAGCCATTGCACGGTGGTCGATGCTACATGCAGAGGTTCGTATGCACGCCAGCCAACATGTGCCGGGGCAGCTGGAGCCGCCCAATCACAGGCCCCGGCGCCTTTCGCTCCATCTCTCCCTCCCCCGGACGTTGAGGGATCCTGGAGTGGCAGGATGGCATGGCCCTGCCGCTCGCCCGCCAGCGACCGGGTGTGACGGGGACGGGCTTGCAGAGCACAGTGCGACCCCAAGTGGCTGAGCAGGACGACGAGGCCTGCCTGGACGGCCCGGGCCAAGGTTGGCGGTGCTCCGGCCGTCGTCCACTCTTCAGCGCATCCTGACTTTGGCCATCGCAAGGCTCAACAAACACGACGCTGCGGACACGGGAGCGGGCGCCCATCGATCGGGGGGAAGGGCGGAGGAGAGGTGGCCCATCGACTCCTTCGGTCTCGGTAGGCAGTCAGTGTACCCGCATGCGAGGAGAGAGGCAGGTAAATGGAGATCCATCCGCCGTCCCTCTTGCCTCCTCCTTTGGGGGGTCTCCCGGCTCCTTGCCTTCCTCCACGGGCGAGCCCTGTGCTGCGGTCCCGGCGACGTGTTTCACGGCCCCGTGGCCCTTCGTTTCTCGCTCGCCCGTCGGGGACATGTTGGCGTGCCGGCCTCGAAAGCGCGCTAGGCCAGGGGACGGGCGAAGTCGATGCTACGGGCCACCCGTTATTGAAACAGCGACCAAGCGCCGGTTGCCAATAATGGAACAGCCAGAGCGGGTACGCCCCGGTGGGCCACGGGGGGTGACCGTCTAGACCGTCGTCCTGAAAAGTCTTGGGAGGTATCAGAAGCCATGATGAGATTGCTTGGCGAAAGCACAGCGTTGCGGCCGCCGAAACGCCCCCAGGTGGACTCGAGTCCCCTGAGGCTGAGGGCTCAAGGTCACGACCGGGGAACAAGGCGACAAGCAAAAAATCAAGCAACCTTGGCGATTTCGGGGCCCGACCGTATCGTCTTGTCTATTTTATTGTCGCCACCATCCTCGTCCTCCTCCTCCACGGTGGGTGGCGGTGAAGGGGCCGATTGTACGTCGATGTGGCTTCCCCTCGTACGAGTGCCACGGCGCAGAAACAAGCCTGCGTGATGGCCCATCAAGCGTGCGTGCTGCGGAGTTGCCGCTGCTATACCGAGTAGGTGACCGACCCATCCGCCTTTTGTTTATCTGTGTCCCGGTGCCCTGTCTCTCCCAAGTGAAAGCCGACCTAAGTCTGGGCTTGAAATAGGTACGGAGGTGGGTAGGGATGGCATCGGACTGTACGGGACTGGACCAGGAGACCTTGATGTTGAGGTGTGAGGGCTTTCCCTTCAGCCGACTACACGTACCCCCCAGTTCCTTGAGTAGTTGGCCGAGGCCCTGCCTGTATTGCATACTTAAGGTGCATGGAGGGTACCCGAGTCCACCACATCGCCCTCGAGTGCCTGATGGCGATATGCTCGCCGGCGAACGAGCACGAAACTACCTATCAACCCTCGAAGGCCTCTGCTGTCCCTGCGCAACATGCAGGACAAGTCACGGGCTGTGTGTAGATGACTCGATTGCCAAGTACACATGCGACCGCAGCACTGCCGTCCCGGCGCGAGTTGCATGTGATGGTGACGGTCAGCCCATCCGAGCTGGCGGGTCGGGTCACAGGTGGCAGGCGTACACCTGGACCCCAAGGTCATGTTCCCATGAGCGGCACGAGCGGACAGGGCACGTGCTTAGGTAAGAAGAGGTGGCCGACGAGGGTCGCGAAGCCGGCAGTTTCTTTCATTCATGGGTGCAATGTCATGGATGAATGTTGGTGCGCACCGATGTTGGGATGGTGCAAGCAAGACGCGTGCTTTTCCGCTCATGCTTACGTACTTGGGCACCTGGGGCCTGTGGATTGGTTCCATCACACCCGACAGCGCTTCCTCGTCTACGGCTGGCTTAGCCCTCGGTCGCGGGCCCCGAAGATGGGCATACCTGGCGGGCTGGGTAGCGAAACAGCTTGCATCGTCCCCCCGCGGGGGGACGGGGGCGGCCTCATACCAGCTGCTTCCCCAGAGCGGCTGGGAAAGCCAGCGGTGGCATGGGGTGCGAGGGGGGGTTTCCTTGAAGGTGCGTTCCCCGGATCGTGGGACAAGCCAGTCAGCCTCCAATCGGGCACCCGGGCTCGTTCGCAATATCCGCCGGCCCCCGGGCGGGCCAATAGAGCATGGCCACCCTAGCGAATAAGCAACGCCGATGCTAAAGGGGATTGGACAAGCCCGCTTGGCTTTCACAAGCACCGAACGCCTCGGCAAGTGGTGGATCTCCAGGGTGCTTCTTGGCTGCGTCGTTATGTCAGTCCGCGTCAGAGCCCAGCGCAGGACAGCGCGGGACGAGTGTCTTCCTCGGTTAGCAGAGCGTAAGGGACTGCTAGTCGCTGGGCAAGCTGTAGCTGCTTTTCTTCTCCTTATACTTCGTGTCGCGCCGTGTCCCGCGCCTGAGCCGTCCAACGTGTCCGTCTCTGTTGACCTCCCAATCCTAACCGCGCCTTTCCATCCCCGTGTCGCGCCGCTTGTGACAAACCGCCCTCGCCTCGTATCCATCCTGTGACGACACCAGGGGGAACAACAACAGCCCGGCTGCTGCTTATCGAGAGCCCCAAGCCGCCCGAGTTATTCGGAAGGACAGCCGCCAGCACCCTGCACCGAGCCGCCAACCCGCAGATTCAGGAATAGCAGCAGCAGCAGGCCTCGAGACGCAGGCGCTTCCCGTCAGAATGCCCCCCAACCACGAGGTGAAGGCTCTTATTGGCGATCTGGGGAGCCCCCCGCCCCCCGGGTCCCCCTATGGAGTGCCCATTCCCGGAACCGCTGTCGAGGGTCGCACCGCCGTCTACCGTCACTACCGGTACAAGGACAGCCCCCTGCTGGAGACCTTCGACCCGGAAGTGCGCACTTTCCACGAGCTCTTCCAGGACACCGTCCAGCGCCTCCCCAACAACCGCTGCCTGGGCACCCGCCCGTGGGACCCGGCCACCAGGACATGGGAGAGTCGCTTCGTCTGGCAGACGTACGCCGAGGTCGCAGAGCGCGCCAAGAACTTCGGCTCGGGCCTGGTCGAACTGCACCGTCGCGTCGGCGTCGCCGCCGACAAGTTCGGGGTCGGCCTGTGGTGCCAGAACCGCCCCGAGTGGCAGATTACAGGTGAGAACCCTCGGGACGACGCGCGCGCTGCTCGGCCACCTGTTGCGCCGCGCCGCGCCGCGCCGTGCCACTGTTGCAGCTCGGACCGACTGACGGCTTGTAGACATCGCCCTGAGCGGCCAGTCGCTGTACACCGTTTCTCTCTACGAGACCCTGGGCCCTGATACCTCCGAGTACATCATCAAGCACGCCGAGCTTGCGTGCATCGTCACTTCCTTGCCGCACATCCCCACGCTCCTTGCCGTGGCGCCTCGGCTCCCCGACTTGAAGCTGATCATCTGCGCCGACGCGCTCGATGCCGGCGAACAGGATGGATACTCCAAGCTGGCGCTGTTGAACAACATCGCCGCGCCGCATGGCGTCCAGGTCTGGTCGATGGAGGGCGTGGAAGAGCTCGGACAGAAGGTCGGGCTTCCCTACCGGCCGCCGAGCCCCGAGGATGTCCTCACCATCAACTACACCTCGGGTACCACCGGAGACCCCAAGGGCGTCGTTCTGACGCACAGGAACTGCGTGGCTGCCGTGAGCGCCTCGCGCATGTCGGGCAACATGTCCCACAAGGACTCGTCCATCTCCTACCTGCCTTTGGCCCACATCTACGGGCGCATGATCGACCAGACAGCCTTCGCCGAAGGTGCCGCCGTGGGTTTCTTCCACGGCGACATGATCGGCCTCGTCGAGGACCTCAAGATTCTCAAGCCGTCGGGCTTCATCTCGGTGCCGCGCCTGTACAACCGCATCAACGCTGGCCTCAAGGCCCAGACTGTCGAGGCCGACGGCTTCCGCGGAGCCCTCTCGCGACGAGTCATTGACGCCAAAAAGGCCAACATGAGGCTTCCCGTGGGCCAGGCGCACAACACGCACTGGTTGTATGACCGGATCTGGACGCCCAAGGTGCGGGCTGCCATTGGCCTGGACAACTGCCATTCCATGGTTAGTGGTAGTGCGCCCCTGGACCCGGCTGTCCACGAGTTCCTGCGCGCTGCGCTCGGAAACTTCATCACGCAAGGGTACGGCCTGACCGAGTCGTATGCCGTGGCCTCGTACCAACAGCGGGGTGACTTCACGCTCGGCAACATTGGCGCTCCGGCGGCCTGTGTCGAAATCTGCCTGGAGTCGATCCCGGATCTGGACTATTTCGTGACGGACAAGCCCTTGGCTCGTGGCGAGCTCTGTCTCCGTGGTCCCGGCATTTTCCGGGAGTACTACAAGAACGAGGCCGAGACGCAAAAGGCGATTGACGCGGACGGCTGGTTCCACACGGGCGACGTCGCCGAAATCGACGAGATGGGCCGGATCAAGATCATTGATCGCAAGAAGAACGTCCTCAAGCTGGCGCAGGGCGAATACGTGTCCCCCGAGCGGCTGGAGAACTCGCTGATGGGCAACTCCAACCTGATCACGATGGCGTTTGTCCACGGCGACTCGACGCAGTCCCACTTGGTCGGTGTTTTCGGGGTGGATCCCGTCAACTTCGCTCCCTTCGTGAGCAAAGTGGTCAAGCAGCCGGTGGCCGCCGATGATCTGGCCGCCATTAAGGCCGTCTGCCAAGACCAGCGGGTCGTGAAGGCCTTCCTCAAGCACCTCGACGCCGTGGCCAAGAAGGCCAAGTTCAACGGCTACGAGCGCATAAGGAACGCCGTTTTGGACGTCGAGCCTTTTTCCATTGACAATGGCCTGCTGACACACACGTAAGTTTGAGTGCCGCCTTCCCTCCCTCGACCCCCACCGACGGGCGATTACTAAGGACGATTCGCTAACCGCCAACTTCCACTCCAGCCTGAAGCTCAAGAGGCCGCAGGCCGCGAAGCAGTACCGGGCAGAGATTGACCGCATGTATGCCGAGGTCAACGCCGAGAATCCCATCAAGGCGGCCAAGCTGTAATGCTTTTTCTATGGTGTATTACTATTCTAGAAAAGAAGGAAAATAAAGTGCCATGCTTTTCTATGCATATATTCACAATACATAACATACTGAACAAATCTTTACCCCATTTACTATTTTATTCGAGCTTCTGCATTGGTTTTATCAATTTTCAAGGAAAGAAGAAATGCGAATTGAGCGCCGTAGCGGGGATAGACCGGGTATGGTTCATCCGTCTTATTCAACTTATCATTTCACATGCTATTCTACGTTTAGCCCTCTATTTAATGATAGCACTTGAACGTGGTACGAAGACGAGTTGCTTTTTTTTTTTTAATATCAAACTATAAAAAAGCCCTCGTGTTTCTATCGCCGTCGCTCCCGGAGGTTGAGGCACGGCACCGAGGGGACGCCGAGGTCCCGGAGCTCGGGGTCGCAGTCGCCGTCCTCGCAGCGCAGGGGGCCGAAGCCGTCGAGCAGCCTGGCGTCGGTTGCCTTGCGCGCCGAGCTGCCCTCGTCCACCCAGACGTCGTCGCGGTACAGGGCGTCGTCACTGTGCTCAGCCCAGCCGGGCCGGTTCTTCTTGCCGGCGACCCCGGCGGGCGTGGGACGGGTCGCGGTAGCAGCGCACAAGGCGCTTCTGGGCGGGGTGGGCGTTGTACCCGGGGTCGTTGGTCATCAGGGCGAAACCCGGTTCGTCGGGCACGAGCGTGCTCGGCCAGCAGGGGCTGGCGGTGATGTCGTCGTCGGGCAGGTCGGGCATGTTGGTGAAGCGCATCTTGACAACGGTGGTGGTGGCGGTGCGGGTGACTACGAAGCGGCGCATGTTGCGCTTGCCGTTGCGCATGGGGCTTCAGCTCGCGGCGGCCGCGGGCCGGCGACATCTCGTACCGGCCCGGGCCGAGGCCGCGGAAGTGAGGTAGACTCACTCTGCATCCGACCAGTCGTACTGGTCATTCATGATGGTTGTACGCGCTGCCACGGCGGCGGGGAGAAACTGTCCCTTCTGGAAATCATCAGGCCATCCATGTTCCTGGTATAGTTGCTTGATTGCCTATCCTCGTGTCAGAATAGAGTTTTGTGCAGCGGCTGGCGTCTGGTCTTGGACGTACCGCGGCCTCTGGGTCTTTTGGTGCGCAAACCGCAGGGCCGAAACTGCCGGCGGCGGGAGCTGGGACAAGCCTCAAGGACGAGGTGTCCGTGTAGGTTTTATCGAAATAAGTCCTGAAGGAGAGGGTCTTGGCACGCAGCCACGGCTTGTCCTTGGCCTCGGACGGCGCCCTGCCGTAGAGGAAGTAATTGTTACCGTGCGGGTAAATGCAGCCGCGCTGCGTGTCGACGACCCAGACGGTGCCGACCTGGGCCTCGTCGCGCGTACGGCAGGCGTCGCAACAGGTCGACGACGGCCTCGTCTCGCCCGAGTGCCCGCAGCGCCTCCACGTTCAGCGTCGCGTCCGACCAGCCCGTCGCCGGCGGCTGCTGCACCGCCGCCGGCGCCAGATGCCCCATGCGAACTAGCAGCTGGTAGTGCCGCTGCACATACCCCACGAGCTCGTCGCGGTTGTAGCTAAGCGTCTCGGGCGCCTCCTCGGCGCGGGGCTTATTCCTGCGGCGGGACATGGGCGTGGATTGGCGCTACGAAGAATGCGATTTGGGGGAGAAATCGGTGCTGCGTACAGCCAGGCATGGGGAAGCCCAAAGGATAAGAAAAAAGCCAAGCATTACCATCAATACATACATGTTGGTAAGAAGCATCTCAAGATGGGTATTCATATTATAATACTTGGGGGAATCCATATTTCTACCAAAAAACCCGTTTATTACTATCTTCTTTGTTATAATACATCCTGAACCAATAGCTATCTAGTCTTTTAGCGTGTTTAAAAGAAAGCAGGAACGACTTAAATCCGAAAGTTATCTATCTACTTACAAGTATCCAAGTACCTACGAGGTTACTCTATGGGTTGGTTTATTTCCTAGCTGGTTGGAGCTTAGGCGACCCCCGGTACCTTTCACCAACGCGACGCGACGCGACGGCGACGGCCCCCGCGATGGCGGCACATCAACCACCCGCTTTCATTGACCTCACCCAGGAGATTGGGGACGAAGATGACGAGGGCGCATCACTGCAGGAACAGGCAGATGCAAGGATTCCGCCGCCGAGGAGGCCCTCCTCGCAGCACCAACGTCCCGGACCCGACTACCTACATGGCCCGCGCGCCCCTGCTGCTGCCGCCGCCGCCGCTGACGAGGCCGATAGCGGGACTGACGATCATGATGGCGAGCGACCAGCAAAACGTCGGAAAGCGGCTTCGCTCCGATCGGCTGCCGATTACATGAATCGGAAACTCTTCCCAACCATAGAGGAAGCTCTAGAGCAGCTTCTGCCTGTCACCTACGACGAGGCGCGGGTCGAAGCTATACGCAACAAAGTGTACCAAACCATCGTCGTGAACGACCCGAGTTTCGAGCACGAATTCGAGCGCAACGGGCCTGGCCGGTCGCCCGAGTTCCATCCGAGAATTGTGTCGTCGATATGGCACCTGATCAGCTCCTCGAGGGACGAACCCGCCGGCCACCCTGCAGCAGAACATGCGAAACCAGACGCGCCTCCCTCCCTCCTTCCTTCCCCGCCGCCGCCTCCTCCTCCTCCCATGCCGCCGGCCGTACTGCCTTCGATCGAAGATGACTTTCAGTTCGACAGCCATATCTGGGACGATGAAGACGGAGAATGGTATGCCAATGGCTATAGCGCGCCTGCCACCTCCCGTTCGACGCCCCAACCGCACCACCCCACGACTGCCCCCCGATCCGACACCACACCCCAACGGTTACGAATGCGGCTGAAGGCTGCGAAGTGGCAATCGGGCAAAGCTATTGATGCTCTTGACAGTAGGCCACGAGTTTCTGGGACATCGTTTGGCCTCACGGCCCGCCCGTACCTGGCGTTCCGCGAAAGAGACTTGATTACGCAGCAACAAGGTCGGCTGCTGGGCTTAGAGGTGGCCGACTTATCGAATCCCCAAGTCTTTCACGTGGATTTCAGCGGAGAAGAGGTCAAGTACCTTGCCGATGTCATGCGCCAGTTCTTCGGCAAGATTTCAAGGGCTAGGGCTCCCTTGGAAGACTTGCGGCATCTCTTCAAGAAGGCGAGAAGATCACAACGCGAGGAAGAACTGTATCGAGCACACGAGCATGGCTACGTCGGCTTCGACCCCAAGCCCCCGAGAGCATTGACCAAGAGGTCGACAGACGACTTGATGAACTTCTTGACGGACCTGTACAAACGCAAAACCAGCAAGGCGCCACGGGTGCTTACACTTGGCCGAGACGATGTCCCTGGTCCAGGGGTTGCACGGGCGAACTGTGTGCCATCACTTCTGTACGCACGGGAGATCACCGGAAACCAAGCATTCGGATCGATCCGACGTTATGAGAACTTCCGCGCTGCCTTTGAAGCTAACCGAGAGGATTCGTTTGAGCCACGCATCGAATGGACAAACTGTGCTGGCGACATCTCCTCTATGAGCTGGGTATCGCCATCACAGTTCATCTGCGGCACAACGACGCATTCAGATTCGCACAACCAGCAGTACAACAAGCCCGGAAATCTACTGCTGGGCTCGACAGCTGGCACTTTGCGCGCGTTTCCCGACCACCGCATCCCACGCCCCGTCGTTTCGCACGGCGACAATGCCCTGGAGTCCATGGTCGAGAGCCAGGACCCTTGGCTTTTTACTTCCGTGGTCTCTTCGGATTATGACAGTCACCACGGTTTGGCCTTCACGTCCAGTTTCGACAAGACGGTGAAGGTTTGGCGGGTGGGCGAAGACTCGATGAGCGCCGTCAGCACCTGGTACCACGAGGGCCGGGTCAATTTTGTGCTGGCTTCCAAGTACGCAGGCCGCCCTTGGCCGGATAGCCCCAATGCCCAGACCGGCACAGGCGATGTTGCCATGGTGGCGACGGCTGCCGACGTAGCCACGGCTGCCGTGCGGGTTTACAAGATCATCCCTGGCGCGAACCAGACTCTGCAGTACACGTTTGATTGGTACTCTTGCACCAAGGTTCACGACGAGGAGTACATACCTTCGGACAAATGGGCCTACTTCCCCGCCGCCATGCGCTGGGGTCTCGCACCCGCCGTGCAGCACTTGCTGCTGATCGGCTACTCGCCGCGGAGCCTCACCGATGTGGATGATGACATACCTGAGGACAAGCAACACACAGGCGAGCTTTGCGTTTGGGACGCCCTCCGCAAAAAGCAGATTGGCGTGCTGAGTGCCGTGACGAGAAACGTCTTTGAGGTGGCCTGGCACCCGACGTTGGCCATGTTCGCCGCCGCTACCTCGAAAGGAATCAGCAGCGACCGGGTGGAAGGCGACGTCAGAACCCAGATCCGTATCTTCCGACCTAATGCCGAAGGACAGTACCAGGTCATCAGGACTTTGGACTGTTTTGCCATGGACATCAACGAACTGAACATAAGGTTCGTACATGGCAGTCCCTTCTCTTGGTGTGGGGAAGCACTGCTGACTCCTTTTTTCTTCTTCTTTTTTTTCCTCTTTAGGCCCAACAGCCACAGCTTCGCGTACGTTACGGCCAGCTGCACCAACGGCAAAGTCTATGTCTGGGATACTGCTCCGACTAGTGGTGACAAGCCCAAGTGCATATTGGAACATGGCCCTCCGGTCGAGGAGCTGGTCGGGGACCGGGAACGTGAGGATGTTGGCGTCAAGTTCACAAGCTGGGCGACCACGACGGGTCGTCTTTACACCGGATCATCCGACGGGGTTGTTAAGGTCTGGGATATACGCCAGGGGGGTGCTGTGTTCATTCGAGACCTCATCGAATGTGCCGGGCCCGTCACCTTTGGTGCGTTTTCTCCCGACTGTACTCGGCTGGTCGTGGGGGACGGCAGTGGCAGGGTTTACCTCCTGGCCCTCGATGAGGGGGAGGCGGACGACCATCTGGCCCCCACCCCAGGTTTCGTGAATTTCAAGATAAGTGGCAGGCAAAAGACAATCCGACGACCGCGTCCCTTTATCCCACACCCGGAAACGCCGGCTCCTCAGGACGAACCGAGGCAGCCTGAGCTGGGAGCCGAGCGAGCTCACGGCTATCTCCAGCGCCAAGAACTACAGCGGCATCCTGACCCTACCATTGGAGCCGTCCAAGGCCCCAATTACATAAACTGCGGCTTGTTCTGCGCCGAGCTCCATAGCCATTACGATGTGAATGGGCCGCTTTTGGCGGCATACGACAGGCTGCAGCAGGAGAACCACAAGGGTTTCAGTCGGCGCAGGCTGGCCCGGTTGCGGGGCCCGCCCGAGTCCGACTGCTTGCAGAGCACCCACAGGCAAAACCGCCTGCTAGATCTGAATATAGAGGAACTTGACGCGGAGACCCGCCGAGATCTTGTTAATGCAAAGGCCGAACTGGACATGGCCGAGTCTGACCTAGGTTTAGTCTACGAAGAGAATGAATAAAACGTAATATAGTAAAAGTAGTGATTCTTGCAGCGTGACATGCAAATTATCCCAATAGAGACTTTGGAGTTTTCCGTATACTGGGATGCTCATGTGGGAATAAAGCGGAAAATAGGGTATAAGAAGAAACATGTTAATAAATATAACAAGCAGTGAGAATATCAGCCTTGAAAGGTTCAGTGGAAAAAAGGGTAATTTCTGTCCTGATTGAAGACGTATTTACGAATATAAAGGAGATAACCTAGTAGTTATTTATCTTTTTATTAAAAAAACAAATAAAAAAGAATAAAAAAAGAATAAAAAAAGAATAAAAATAAAAAGATAAATACATAAAAATGTGGATAAGGATTGCTCTAGCTTACCGCGCTCGTCGGGAACCCCGTATCTCTTTCCCCCCCGCGTGCTCTATAACCTGGTCGGACATGCCATCGCTCCGGCCCCCCCCCCCTGGGCCCTCCCGTGAGGTTTCCCCTGCGGCTCGGTCGGGCCCGACACGGGCGTTGAGAAGCGAGCGAAACGGTCCGGCGCGCGTGGGCGGGGGCGCGGGGGGGGGGGGGGGGGGGGGCGCCATCGCCGCGCCCCTCGAGACGACCGACGGCTTGTAGCACAACCCGCGCGCCCAGCGCCAACCGACCGGCGCGCTCCATTCGGGCTCGGCCAACACGCCCAGGTTCCAGTGGGGAGGGAGCGAGAGAGCGCGCGCGCGGGCCTCCCCCCGACGGTCGCCAAACTCCCCGATCCCAGCTGTCGCGCTCGGAATGCCCCCCGCTGCATCAGAGGCAACGTGGCCAAGGGCTCCATCAGCCGGGCCGTTGGGGGGGGGGGGGTTATCGGTATTTGCAGAATAAATTTGGGTCCGTGCAGGTGGAACCCTTGTCCTGTCTTATTGCTGGCGTGGCACAGTGCCAGCACACCGTGCTCTCCACTCAGAAGGGCCTCGCCAGCACAAGCCCAACAGGACGCCCCCAGGCGCCATGGACGATCGGGGCGTGAATATGGCAAGAGCCGGTCAGTACGACTCTGCAGTATGAGGCGGGGCCAGACTACAATTCCTTTCTGGCTGCTGACGGAGTCGCTATTCTGTACAGATACGCCCGCCCTTGAGTAGGCGCCCATCTCCCTCGTCCTCACGTTCCCTCGACACGTCTCTTGGCGTCCGTCTTTCTCCGAGTGTGATCGACCATTGGCAAGTCCTAGACGACGCCAGACGGAAGAATGCCAACGTCTCCCGGTCGGGGCTAGTCTCCCTCACATCACGCCACTGCGCTGTCTCCTTTCTGTCCCCTCTTCTCTCTCCATTCCCTTCAAAAGGGACGTGTGGCGTAAACGTTTCGTGAAAACACCCGGAAAGCGGTAGCCAGGGGCAAAAAGTCTTGGCCTCCTTGCCGTAACCCCGAAAGAATTAAACATGCCCAACGCCGCCTGATGCTTTTTGTTCGTGCAATGCAGTGCAACCGGATCGGAAAGAAAACGTAGGTGAAGGTCAGCATCTTGGCGAGGGTGGCCAGAAAAGCCCGGCACAGACGGTTCCGGCATCGCCCCCCTCCGGACAGAAGCATCACCATGTCGCCCCTCCCCCCATGCAATCTCGTTGCCAATCCAAACGTCGTGAGTCGTAGCGGCCCCTATTGGTTGGGGGCAGGGAAGCTGAAGTTGGGCGGGAAGATGGGCATGCCGTTGGGCCCCGTGGCAATGCCGTAGGGAAAGGCAGGCACGTCAGGGTCGGCCTTGGCAGCCGGGCCCTGCTCGTCAGGGCGGTCCGCGTGTCGGCCGTCCTTGTTGCCCCGTCGCCACCGGGCCAGATTGCCGTCTTCGTCGTCGCCTCCCCGGCTGGACTTGGGGCCATGCCGGCCGCCTTTGTCCGTCTGCATGCGGCGGCTGATGGCCTTGGAGGAAACGCCGGCGCCGATCTCGATGTCGGGCTCCTCGACCACCATGCCCGTCTCGATGGGTCGGCCGCCGCTGCCGCCGAAGTCGGCCGTCAACATCCACTTGCGGTCCGCCTCGGTGAGCTTGTTGATGGGGATGACGCTGATGCCCGACGAGTAATCACTGCAGTCGCGGGGGCCGAAGCCAACGCCCCAACGCGTCTGGGTGGACATTGATGGTTAGCGGTGTGCATGTGGAGCCGGCGCGCGGGGGGGGGGGGGGGGGGGGGGGGGGCGACTTACCCGGTACTGGCTGTTCTCCATGGCCTCTTTGGCGGCGACGGCGTCGCGGCGCGTCAGCATCTTGACAAAGGCGTGTCTTTTCTCCTTGTTGACGATGCACGTCTGAACCTTGCCGTGCTGGTTGAACATGCCGCGCAGTTCGCCCTCGGAACACCTGGGCAACCGTGAGCCAATGCATCTAGTGCGCGCGTTCGCAAGGGAGGGGCGCGGCCGGGGACTTACGTGACTCCACCCACAAAAAGGGTTCGGCTAAGGACTACAGGAAACAGCCGTGTTAGCAAGCGATGTTTCACCTCGTCCACTGGGGGCCTCCCGGGACGTGGCATGCTTACCTCTGATGTGGCCCGAGGGGATGCTTCGGTCGTATTCCACCCACTTGACACTCGGATCGCGATCGTAGGGCGGCTGCGGGCTGTGGCCACGGCGAGGCGGACTCCGCTGGCGATAGTCGGCACCCCGGCCCCGGCGGTCGTCTTCGAAGCCGCGGGCGGGCGAGTCACGTCCAAAGCCCCCAAAACCACGGTCGTTACGGCCACGCGGAGAGTCCCGGGCGTCCCAGCGGCGCGGAGAGCGCGAGCGCGAGCGTTGGAATTGGTTAGGAGACCGCACGCCGCCAGCCCCATTGCCACCACCATAGCCATAGCGATCACGTGACTCGTCCGGTCGAGGAGCCTCTTGTTGCGGCCACACGCCCCCATACGGCATCTGACCCTGGGGCGCCATGGGTGCAGCCCCGCCGGCACCGACCATTGACGGGAAGCTGTTCTGCATTGTGGACAGCAGCGCCGGAATCTTATCGGCCGGTATTCCCTGGTCGACCAAGAGCTTGATCAACTGCACTTGCTGGGCCACGGCCGGGTCCATGCCGGGCATGGGCGAGGCCATGGCAGCCGCGCCAGGGAACACACCGGGTTGACTACTAGCAGTCACGGGCGCAACAGGGACTTGACCCGGTACAGGCATCTGCCCGGGGTACGTGTACGGCATCGCGGCAGGGTTTACAGGCGGCGGGGCTGCTGAGTAGGGGTAGGCAGGCTGGCCCTGGGTTACAGGCAGAGGCGCCTGCGGCACGGGCGTGCTCTGCACGGGAGCTGCGCCATACGAGGAGTCGGGAGCCGGCAAGCCCGTGTTGCTGGGCGGAACCGACATGTTTTGCCGAGCCATCTTGGCCAGCGCTTCCATGATGGCACTGGGGGCACCGGCGGCCGGAGTCTGCGCAGCGGCTGCGGGCGTTCCGTGGGAGCCGGGTAGGCCTGGTAGGCCGGGGCCGGGCGGAGGGCTGCCAACAGGTGTGGTCGACTCATCTGTCGCGAGCGGATGACGGTTAGACTGGCTGTGATGGAGGGGGAAGGCGTAGATGGGATGCTCCGGGGAGAGCCGCCCGAGGGGGCATCCAGTTTGGATCGAGGGCAACAGCGGTGGGGGGGGGGGAAGGCGAGGCAAGACCTACTCTTGGCGGCGGTGTTGAGCTTTTGCTTAAACGACTCGATCAGGGTCATGGGGAAGGTCTGGCCCTTCTCCCAGATATCAACGAGCTTCTTAATTTTCTCCTACAGAGCCACGTGGTTAGGTATAGGTCCAAACTATCCGGAGCGACGGCTCGCCCGCCCAGCCCGGGCAAGCGGGCGTGGTCGAGAGGGCAACAGCCAGCACCTCCGGGGGGCTGGTGGTCTCTTCTACAAGTGAGCCCGCCGCCGGGCGACGGGTGCATGACGATGAATCTGTGATATAGCGTACCTTTTGTTCCGGGGGAGCAGACTGGACGATGTCATTCATCAGAACGGGGATCAGCTCGGTTACTCTATGCACACCTGCGGCGTAGGTCCCGTCGACGGCAGAGCTATTGACGGTCTGGCCTTGCTGCTTTGCTTGGTCAAGCCAGCGACGGGTTACAGAGTCTACGACGTACAGCACGCCCAGCTTGTGTGTTCCAGGCGTCTTCTTGAAGTGAGTAAAGATCTTCTGGATGAGAACCGACTCGGACTAGACGGGCAGGGCGACGGGTCAGCATTCCTACGTGAGAGGGCGGAGGGTGCGGCGGCCACGGCAGCTAAACCATACCTGGACGTTATTGACACAGAGGTTGGTGAGGGTCTTGATCTGGGTGCCGGAGACGCCGGGCGGCTTAAGAACCAGCATGGCATTCAAGCCCGCATCGAGTTCTGCTACTGGCGACGACATCTTGCCTTGGGTGTTTGGTTGCCGTGTCTGTTTGCTTGCTTGCTTTCTTGCCTTCTCGCACCCCAAGACACGAGCAAGTAGATAAGAGAGAGACGCCTAGGCTAGGCGTGCGTGCTTATGCGACCCAGGTCGTCGCAAATCCCCCATTCAACGGTCGGCAGGCAGCACTGCGGCAGCTGGACGGGCCTGGACGGTCACCAAGTACTATGAAGCCTTGGGCGGGCGCCTAGTGGAGCGGTCGCAACACGACTTTACGGCCTAGATCTCCAGCCAATATCAAAGAGGTCGCGTGCCAGCGATGCTTGGGAACGGCGGGTTTATGTCAAGTGTACGGGTTGGCGGAGGGCGATGCGCGGCAGCGGACCTGGCGGGTAGCAGTGCCCGTCGCAGCAGAAGCAGCGCAGGAGTAGCAAGGTAGTAGCGTGGGCGCAGGGCGGAGAAGCGGTCCTTCAATCCAGCCAAATTTTTACAGCTGCACAGGCTCGGCGCGACTTGCAACCAAGCGCGCGGTCGGGCAGGCGACGGGGCGCGTGGTGTTGTGCCTAGAACTAGAATGCAGTAGCAGCTGCGGTGATGACGACGCGGCCGACTCTGATGGGGTCGGCGTTGCGGTGATGGCTACTTGCACTGGCGATGCGCGGTGGTGGTGGAGGGGAATGGTCGGGAGGTGTGTGTTGAGAGGAGAGAGGTTGCGGGACGAGAGGTGCGTGCTTCATGGGTTTTTCATGGGACGGCTTGTTGGTGGTGGGCGGAAGAGCTTTCCGTGAAGAGCAAAGCTTGGCGGGGAAAGGTAGGCCACGCAGGATTTTCCGCGCCCTCCCCCGTGCTGCTCTGTTCCTGCGCCGAGCTGCTGAGGCAGCTGCGGGTAGCGTAGCGACCCCCGTGGTACCGCGGCATCTGCCCCCGCGGTCGCCGGTTTCACCACTGGCTGCCCAAGTGGCAGAGCCGGAGATGCCCAAGGATGCATGTCTGCCCACAAAGAACCTCGGCACCGACCTCTACCTCCAGTATCTCGGACCGTGCGACCGCTTCCTCATGCACCCGGCTGAAGGATGCAACCTAGGCACTTGGGATATAAGGTGACCAAGGGCAAGGAATGGCACCTCGGCTTGCAAGTTGCGGGATGGTCTGGCATCCGCTGTTTGCTCGGTCTGCAGGAGTCCCGGTACCCAACCAAGAGGCAGGGATTCTTGTTGACACGGGCGCCGTGGATTCTGTGCCCGCCACCGGTGGCCTGGAGCAACCCAGAGTGGACGCCTGCCGCTATACTGCCTCCCACGGATACCGTGCCTATGTACTCCGTAGGTATGCGTGGTGGAACGGTTCCCCAATCGCATCCTTGTTGAGTCCTTCTCGGACGCCGGACTTTCCCCCACGCCCAATCCCAATAGCTGGGGAGGGGCACCTGAGAGCGTAATCACTGAGTAGGCGGAGGAACAGAAAGCTAGTTTGTCCGCCCTTGAGCCTGTGTTGTTTGGGTGCTACGGCGCCGTCCCCAACGGGTCATAATGAAAAGCCGCAGGTCGATCAGGGTCCTCCACGTTGACGGCCCGGAACTACTGTCGTACCTGTAAACTGTGTTGCGTACGAAGGTTCCGTCCGTGGCAACGTATCACCAAGCAGCCCCCCCTAGTTGCCTCCAGTTTGGCAAGCAGGCGCGTTGGACAGGCAAACACACGTACGCGCACGCGCACACATGCCCACGCGCATGCGACGGACCGGAGGACACCGGAGGGCACTTGGGGACGACGCTCTCTCTGGCACTCTACGACACGCCGTACTATGCGCCATCCGCCGGCACCCCGTACGGAAGGGTGCATGGGCAATCGAGCACCGGGGCCAATAGTCGCTACGCTTGCACTGCCCATGGTTCTCCCGAGCTGCGGCAACCGGGTTTGAGACCCACCCCTGGCGGGTGCCCTGTCGGACTGTCTCACGCACCGAGGATTTCCTGCATGTTGGGGCGGCCATGCGAGGAGGAGCGGGCGATGGGCGCAAAAGTGCTTTTTTTCACGCGCATCCATGCACGGTAGACAGGCGGCGGGCAGAGAACCGGCACGGCGGACAGGCGGGCGGGAGCTTTCCAGGGGCCACGCGGGCTGGCCCAATGCGGACGGTCTGGCCATTTGCACCCATCCCGTGGCATCATCGATCCGTCCGTTCGTCCGTCCGTTCGCCTAGCTCTACCGGCAGGCCGGGCGGCTCATTATGCTCGGCTCGGGACTTCCAGGGCTGGGCAGCTCCAGTACTGTGTGATCACCGGCAGCAGGGGGAGAAGAAGCTGTCTCTCCACTGGTTGAGTGCAATGCATGGAGGTGAGCTTCTCCCTCCCCCCCCCCTCCGTCCCATTCTGCCTGCCGCCCGGGGCCACACACACGCTGCCTCTCCGAATCCCTCCCCCAAGCCATTACCACTTTGACGTCAGCTATGCGACCTTGAGATCGTGCAAAACGGGCCAACGGCAGGAGCCTGAGGGGCCCTGGTGGGGCCCAGACAGCACGGGCAGGCTATGAGTGGCGGGTCCTTCCACCACACCTTTCCCAACGAAGGCGCGGCGGCGCGCAACGAATGCAAAAAACTGGCCGGGATTGTCAACTTTTTTTCTGGCTGCGAAGGCCAGGTTGCCAGCCCAGCCAGCCCGTACGCTACCCGCGACTAGTAGTTAATTCCGATCCTGATCCCTGGCATCGCTGCTGAGGTATTTCCTGCAAATTCCGTCCGCGTCTCTTCTTCTTGTACCTATTCATATCCGGCCTCTTCCTCCTTTCGAACCAGCCGTCCGTCTTCTTCCTCGTCCTTGTCCTGTACCTGTATACCACCCATCCCACAATATGGCCACCGCCCTGAGACTAGGCTCCGCGGCCTTGAGAGCCTCGACCCGAGCTCCGGCTTTCTCAACCCGCACCGCCGCCTTCACGGCCGCGCGATGCTACTCCTCCAAGAGCCAGGTGAGTCGCCGCCTGTCCGGCCTGCAGCTCCGGCCGAGTCGGTCGAGCCCCGGGGACTAACGTATGCCGCCCCGTAGACTCTGAAGGAGCGCTTCGCCGAGCTGCTGCCTGAGAAGATCGAGGAGATCAAGACTCTGCGCAAGTAAGTTGCATCTGCTCAGCTTTGCCCCCGGCTGGCTCCCGCGGCTCCCGCTCACATTCATCCTCTGTCAGGGAGCACGGCTCCAAGGTCGTCGACCAGGTCACTCTCGACCAGGTCTACGGCGGTGCCCGTGGTATCAAGGCCCTCGTGTGGGAGGGTTCCGTCCTCGACTCCGAGGAGGGTATCCGCTTCCGCGGCAAGACCATCCCCGAGTGCCAGGAGCTTCTCCCCAAGGCCCCCGGTGGCAAGGAGCCTCTGCCCGAAGGTCTCTTCTGGCTGCTTCTGACCGGCGAGGTTCCCACCGAGCAGCAGGTCCGCGACCTGTCGGCCGAGTGGGCTGCCCGCTCCGATATCCCCAAGTTCGTCGAGGAGCTCATCGACCGCTGCCCTACCGACCTCCACCCCATGGCCCAGTTCTCCCTGGCCGTCACCGCTCTCGAGCACACTTCGCAGTTCGCCCAGGCCTACGCCAAGGGCATGAACAAGAAGGACTACTGGGGCTACACCTTCGAGGACTCGATGGACCTGATTGCCAAGCTGCCCACCATCGCTGCCCGCATCTACCAGAACGTCTTCAAGGGCGGCAAGGTCGCCCCCGTCCAGAAGGACAAGGACTACTCGTTCAACTTCGCCAACCAGCTCGGCTTCGGCGAGAACAAGGACTTCATTGAGCTGATGCGTCTGTACCTCACCATCCACACCGACCACGAGGGTGGCAACGTCAGCGCCCACACGACCCACTTGGTCGGCAGCGCTCTCAGCTCCCCCTTCCTGTCCCTCTCGGCCGGCCTGAACGGTCTCGCCGGTCCCCTCCACGGTCTCGCCAACCAGGAGGTGCTCAACTGGCTTACCGAGATGAAGAAGTCGGTCGGCGACGACCTGAGCGACAAGGCCATCACTGACTACCTGTGGTCCACGCTGAACTCGGGCCGTGTCGTGCCCGGCTACGGCCACGCCGTCCTCCGCAAGACCGACCCCCGCTACATGGCCCAGCGCACGTTCGCCCAGGAGAAGATGCCCAACGACCCCATGTTCCAGCTTGTCAGCCAGGTCTACAAGATTGCCCCCAAGGTCCTCACCGAGCACGGCAAGACCAAGAACCCCTACCCCAACGTCGACGCCCACTCCGGTGTTCTCCTGCAGTACTACGGCCTGACCGAGGCCAACTACTACACGGTCCTGTTCGGTGTCTCGCGTGCCATTGGTGTCCTTCCCCAGCTCATCATCGACCGCGCCGTCGGTGCTCCCATCGAGCGCCCCAAGTCCTTCTCTACCGCCAAGTGGATCGAGATCTGCAAGAAGCTGTAAGAGCGCCGAGGCGGGCGAAGTTTGACTTGGGATCACAAACGGATAGAACGGACTTGTTACCAAAAGCGGCAGGCACTGTATCATACGGAGTAGTTTAGAAGGCTCCTGGGTGATACCAAAAGCCGCAATTGTACGATAATACCATTGAATTCTCGTCCCAGCTATGGATACCGAAGTGTGTTTTGTGTGCCTTGGGGGCCCCCGAGTCGTGGGCTACGTGCTGCTGTGTGCATGCCCGGGTCTACCACGCATGGGTAGGACGCATCGCGGAACCAAGGCGGTGGTACGCCTCGTCCAAGCCAGGACAAGCGATGGGTGAGGCTACTCTGTATAACACGGCGAGCTACTGGGAGCTTGCTTGGGGTGGATCACGAGACGCAAGACTACTCGAGCTCTCATGGGCCACTTGACTTTAGCGTAGGCGGTCGGAGGAGGGGTACCCTAGCTTCAACCGTCGTAGCTCTTGCGACTCAGGACGCACCAACGGTACCTAAAGAAGTATCTACCTGGCTTCCTGACGTGCTCGTATACTGAGCTATCTGCACGACTAAGTTGCGGGAGAGGTGCTTCAGCAGTCGAGAGGTTCCGATGGCACGGGATTGGGTCCAAATAAGCTTCATGGCTGCATACCTACGTAGGGGACCTATTGCAAGTCGTTTGGCCCCAACGGCAACTAATAAGTGGTCCTCGACGCTGCTCACCGGTTCCGCGCAGCGTAGCAGCATCGATGCGTGCGTGAAGAGAAAAAAGCACGCAAATACGCCATCGGGTTTGGCCGGGCCATGCCGGAGGCCAACAGGCGTGGCCAGCGAAAAGCGTACCTACATACCTACCCATCCCCACGTAGGTACGCCCCTACCCGCGTGCTGGGGGCCCCCGGGAGAGGAAGTTGTGCCCAGGCATCTGCCAGCATGACAATTGCACCGGAGTCGTGCGGCCGAGTTGGGCGGTGCCGATGTCAATCCGAAGAAGAAGAAGAAGAAGAAGACGCGCCGGGCGCGCTGTCACGCCCCCCGCCCCCCCCCCCCCCCCCCCCCCCCCATGGTGGAATACTGGGAAAGGGATCCTGCAGCCCATTGGGGTGCCCCGTTGGGAGAGCAAGGGGCCGGCGTCGCAAGCCGTTGAAGGGGACGGGAGAGGTCCCCGACGTTGAACTCGGGTCCCGGTTGTTGAGCTGAAAGTTTTGCGAAGGGCCTGGGTTGGGCGTAGCCCGCCCGCCCGTCTTTTTGGGGCGCAAATCCAATGTTTCTTGGCTTTGTTGAGCGCGCCAGCTGTCCGGTCCCGATCGTCCTCTGCTCGCATGCTCCCAGCTGGGCGAGCAGAACCGGGCACAATTGGCTGGCGGGCGGGCTGGCTTTGCGCCCGGCCATCCTCCCCTGGATCACCCGGCCCCGTGCTGTCGCGCAACCCGTTCTGCTTGGGGCATCGGAGCCGTGGGCACAGACGCTGCGAGAGAAAGCGTGCATGCGTTCGGTAGCTCGTCAGACACGCCTTACGCCAGGCAGAGACGGTACATTTCGCCGGCTCGTATCTTGGCTACACCCATGCACCCAGAGGCAGAGGCAGAGGCGACGGGCTGATGCCGGCTGACGGGAGCGAGGCGCTGCAAGCAGAGGAAACCAACTGATTGGATTGCTGAAGCTCAAGGCCGAAAGGAGCCTCCGGGGTTGACCCGTTCCTTTTTCGTACCTGGCTCCGTGTCCATATTACCGTGTCTCTCTCACCTCAGCTCGGCTCTGACCTCCCCTCCCCCCCCGTCCTGGCTGATTGCAAACATACAAGACCTCGGAAGTCCGAAAGCAAGCCTGCCTCCCATCCTCCTCCGCTCGCACCCATCGTGACAGCACGCACCCCAGGTACGTTCGCCGAGACGAGAACCCCCCCCCCCGGGCCTGCGTGTCATTGGTCTGCTCTGGCCGCGGGTCGGAGTACTGGCGTCCGGCCCCCCTCCCTCCCAAGGTTGCCCGCACGTGTGGGAGGCACACCCGTCGGGAACCGACCTCGTCCCTCTATGGCCGAGGTTTCCGTCCCCAGGGCCCGAGAGAGCGCGCGCACGATAGACAGACACCACGCCTCTGATACTCCGGTCCCCAGCTAACCTCCGTCTCCAGGCAGATTTCTCCGTCCTGACCCACGCCGACCCGAGCGGCTTCCCGATCTACGACGCCCGCCCCCCCGTCCCGCGGGCACCCGTGCCCTGTCCCCCCTTTCTCCCCCACCCCGCCGTCCGCCCCCTCCCCCTGCCCCCCTTCCTGAGCCCACGCCGACCCGACCGCTGGCTTCCCTTTATCTACCCAGCACGCCCGCCCCTTTCCGTCTCCCCGCGAAGAAGCCACCCACAGGCCCCCCCCCCTCCCCGCCCGCCTGCCGCCCCCGCCCCCCTCCCCCAGCCCGCGACGGCCCGCCCGGGACCCCTTCTCCACACCCCTCCCCCCCACCCCAACCCGCCACGGCGAGGCTCCCGACCCACCCAGCGGCGACAGCCGCCACCGCCGGGCCGCGGGCGAGCGGTGTTTTTGGCTGTAGGTGCCCCCGGCTTCGAGCCCCCCCCGCGTGGTGCTTGTCGTCGCCCCCGGCCGCCGCTCCGCTGTCCCCCTCCCATGATCCCCGCTGGCGGCCCTCCCCGGCTCGCTGTTTGTCGCCTGAGGCCGGCCCGCTATGCCGGTGCCGCCTCCTGGCGCCTCGCTCGGGCATTCTCGGTGGTATCACGGGCGGTGTGGCCCAGGCCTACGCCACCATGGGTTTCTGCACCTGCATGAAGACGGTGGAGATCACCCAGCACAAGATGGCGGCTGCCGGTGTCAAGCCCACCAGCACCTTCACCACCTTCATGGATATCTACCGCAAGGAAGGCATCCGGGGCATCAACAAGGGTGTCAACGCTGTCGCCATCCGCCAGATGACCAACTGGGGCTCCCGCTTCGGTCTGTCTCGCCTGGCCGAGCAGGGCATCCGCCGCGTCACTCACAAGGAGCACGGCGAGGCGCTGAGCCCTCTGGAGAAGATCACGGCCTCTGCCCTCGGCGGTGGCCTGTCTGCCTGGAACCAGCCCATCGAGGTGATCCGCGTGGAGATGCAGAGCAAGAAGGAGGACCCCAACCGCCCCAAGAAGATGACGGTCGGCAACACCTTCCGGTACATCTACCAGAACGACGGCGTGAAGGGATTGTACCGCGGCGTTGCCCCGCGCATTGGTCTGGGTGTTTGGCAAACGGTGTGCATGGTGGCCATGGGCGATATGTAAGCTGTCTCCCCCTCCCCTCCGTGTTTCCCCACAGGGTTTTCCCCTCGCCGCATCATGACATACTGACCATGACGTCAACAGGGCCAAGACCTACGTGGAAAAGTTGACGGGCGAGAAGGTCACTGCGAAGCATTAGACGGCGTTTATGGACTGGGACGGACATGGGATATGGTGTTTGCGATGCGACGGTGTCGGGACCTGGGCTCGATATGACTTATAGACGTTGCCCCGCCCCGTTTTGACCCGGGATCGAATGAAATCTCGTACAAAACCGGTTGCCCCTACTGGCCCGGGTGAGTTTTAATACACGATTGCTGTGTCGGCGTCCTCGCCGACGCAGTGCGGAATTCTTCTTTCTCGCCTTGTCAGCTGGACTCGCGTCTCGCCCTCTATTGTACCGCTGACAAGATGCCCGTTGGTGGGCCGGGAGTGTCGAATGGTGGATCGTAAGGCCCCGAACAGATGACTTAGCTGGCCATCGATGTGGTCGGCAAAACACCGGTTCTCCCTACTGGGGTGCTCGTTTTTAACACGATTCTGTCCGTCCGACTCAGCTTCTTCTTCCTCGCCTTGTCAGCTGGACTCGCCTCAGTACCGCACAAGATGCCCGCCAGGTGGGCCGGTGTCTGGAGGCCGAGGCGCGCCTGAGGCCGTCGTGGCAACGATAGTGTTGCCTGGAACCATGGTTCGCTACACGGTGAAGCCCTTCGCCCTTCCGATGGTCACTTGCGACTATACCGATGGGGACGCGCTGCCAGGCGTCACGCGCGGCACGGGCAATGGCTGACGGGAGCCGTGTATGCTGCTGCGGAGTGGGTTGGACCCTGCCCCCGGTTTCCATCGGCGGCACTAGGCGGTATTACGCACGACTTATTTGCTTGAAGGGAATCCACCATCCGTCTGTCCCTAGAGCGGCCCTTCTTATGTGGAGTACGTGCGTGCCCGACCTCCTCGACGGGCTAGGCTTCGTAGAGGGCGGTAGAGAGGGAGGCTGCTGCGGAGGGGTTGGACCCTGCCCCCGGTTTCCATCGGCGGCACTAGGCTATTTGCTCCGTCTGTCCCTCGGCAAACTGCGGCGTACCTGTACAAGATAACTGGGCCCTCCCGGGGACCCTGCCTCTCTTTCTTTCTCTCTCTTTCTCGTAGTCGGCGTCAACATGAAATGTTTTTTTTCCTTCGCCCTTCCGATGGGCCGTTTATATTTTCCTTGGTCGGTCCGGGCCACTCCGCCGCGAAACGTACGGTGTGGGCGTACGGCGGGCGGCAATGCAAAAACCGTAACCGCGAACTTTGGGGATGCCCACCACTCTTGTGCCCCCCCCCCCCCCCCGGCCAAGCCTTTCTGGTCAGCCTTTGACTAAAATATGGACAAAAGGACGGACTGCGAGACGTGAAAAGGGCGGACGACGCCCCGGGTCGCGGGGGCTGGGTGTTCTCCCGGCATACGCGATGTGGGGGGGTATATGAAAAATCAGTGATACGTGATCTTTATCATACCGTAGGTACGCGTGAAGCTCCCCTTCGTGGGTGAAGCATCAACTTGCCGGGGTTTGCCGATGCATGGACAGCTTAGAGAAAACATCATGTTCAAAGTGTGCATGGGAACAACGAGAGGATACGTGGCACACGGCTGGTGCAAGTACGTGGTAATAGGACAGAGTATAGCACCTTCCGCATGAAAATACCCGTCCCCTATAGTCTGCCCACTCGTGTGTGCTTGGTCCAGCTCTAGGAGGACCGCATGACTACCACTCCCGGAAGGGGCGGAGGAGGGCTCGTTTTACGCTGGCGTCCATCATGAAACCGACTCTTTCGGCCGCTACAACGGTTCGGCCCTGTGCTCGACGCTCTTCGATTGCCCAGCATCAGTCCCCTCCCCTACCCAGCCCTACGGGACTCCAGCGTGCACTACAGCTCGACTCATGGATTTTAACGGATGGGCAGTTGTGGGCCCGGGGCCGAGACTGCATCGTCCGCTCGCCTTGGATCTAGGCCAAACACCCGCCGGCGACTTGGACGTTGTAGTCCCAGGCCGGACGGCAGTGATGTACTTATCGTAGCCAAGATGAGCGCCTCGCGCTCCGTAATGGTATCGTAGTGGGTGTGTCCCATGGCCTCATCGGGTCGTTCCCCAGGATGGTCATCTTTGTCCCTGTGCGTGCGCTTCACCTCCTCGTCCTTCTCCCCTCCAAGCACGGACAAACAAGGCACGGGGGTTCTCAGCGTGAGGCTGTGTGATAGAGGTTCCAATCGCGGGCAGGCATGAATGTCGAGGAGTGGGCTCCGGCGTCGGCCACATGATGCCAAGCGCTAGGCTTCACGTCCGTACCATATGATACGGAGGACTCTCATTTTCCCAGCCTGGGCCCGAAGGGCTGGACAGGCCGGCGGGGACGGGTTGGGACACCCTCACATGTCCCAACGTGACTCGCGTCTATCTCGACGCTATTGTCTTGGATGGGAAGACCTTGGACGGCCACGCCAAAAGGGGTTATCAGTTGTATGATGAGGACCAAGGCTAGCCGGGGGGATCAACAACCAATCCCAAGGCGGAAACGTTAAGATGTCCATGTGTTGGTAATTACAGGCACAGCAGACATCAGAATTGAGAAAAGGCCCGGCGCCGAGCCAACGGTCCCGGGCAGGGGCGACGGCGTGTGTCGTACGCCCAAACGCCCCCCGGCCCATCTAGATGCATGCGCCTGCAGCTCATGTGTAGGCCGGTGCGGACGGGTGGGTAATTGTATCTACGTACGTTGGATGTGCAAGATTGGATCGCTGCCGGCTGCGGCACCGAATCTACGATCCGAAGACCGACGGCAAACAGACCGAGTCACGCGCACAGCCAAGGGGCGAGAGTGTCCTGGGGACAGGTCGGGGGAGGGGGCCACTGCGAATGAACCGCGCCGGGTGGCGGCGACCACCTCACGGCCCGCAGGCTCTGGCGATCAGGAGGGAGCCTTTCGGCGGCGGCGGCAGCAGCAGCAGCGGCGACCGTCCCAGGCAAAGGGAAGAGGAGGCGGGCAGTTGGGCGTCTTCCTTCACCATGACCTCTACCTCTGGATTCGTTTCTTTCCTTTCGCCCAACGAGTGGCACGCACGACCACCGCCAAGCAAAGCGCGCGACGCAAAGCTCGCCTACCTTGTTGTACACGGTTCACCGCCAAGCGCAAGCAAGCGCAGCCTCGTGCGCACCCCTGCTGTCCGGGGACGGTGGGTCGGCCGGCCGGCGAAGGAACGAGGGTATCGATGGGCACGACTGTCAGTCACGTCGCGTCCGCTTGCTCGGAAGCCCCGGTACCGGCGCGGAGTGGGGGGTTGAGACAACCGCGAGAGCGGATGCCCATGGGCGTGGAACGGGTTACCTAATTATGGTGAGATTCTCTACGGATTGGGGGAAGGCCAGCCTGTTCTGCAAGACCATCCGTCTTGGCCGTTAATTCTGTGCCTGGCGGGAAGAAGCAAAGCGGTACGGTGGCCCAGACAACAGCGGTTCGGCACAGAATAGGCAACCCTTGGTAGTAAGGGTCTTCCCGTGGCCCTCTAGGGGAGTAGAGTGGCATATGGGAAAGGCGCTCCCCCGACGCTCGGGCACTGGCGCACAGTATCCACGGATGGATGTCTGTACTCTGTACGCCCGTCTCTGGTCTCCTTAGCGTTGGTGTAGTAGACGGTGTAAGTCAAACCAAGCGGAAACGGGCCGGCCAAGACCGTCGGTCCCAAGTAGCGAGTGGGGAAGAATGTGATGTGTTCGCGCAGCCACTCCCTCTCGCCCTGGGGAAGACCATGGTTGGGAGCCGGACTAGCAGTCGATTGTACGTGGTAGTCGGGGCTCCAGCTGCATTAACTGCATATCTACTACCTCTTCGACTGATACCTGCACAAGGCGCTAGCCCGACTTGGTGGCCCTAGTTCCATGACCAAGGTCTGCTATCAACACGATACGACCTTGTCCTCGTCTGTGGGACAAACGAGCTGGACGGGCTTGGCTGTGCCCGCACGATATACGGCCGGCTGTGGTATGATACGCGTCAGGCGTCGTCCCTGGCGCGTCAGCGGGATCGACGGGCCCATGGATGGATGGCCTATGACCGACCGTATGGCTTCTTCGAACAGGGCAGCAGAGTCGCCTACGCACCGCCGCGCGCCGCGTGCCGAGAATGTGTGTACACCACGTCGGCCTCGACCACAATTGGGCGTGAAAGCCCCGCGCCTGAAGAAAGTAGGTTTATGGGATCAGCTCCGTCGGGTGATCGTCATTTGGCAACCGTCTTGGCTTTCCACTCTTGGCTTCGCCAAAGGTTGAGATATTGGAGGCTGGGGAGCAGCACTTGTACAGGTAGGCCCTGCCAAGTACACCTACATGGCACAGTTGCAGAGGGCGCGAACGAGAGCCAGAACACGGGAAGAGAGACGGATGCCTGCCACACGACGGCCTGTGGCCGATGGCGGTGGTTCCCGCATGTCTCGCACCAACGGCTAATAAAGATGAGAAGGATCAATACTCCCGCCCGAAAAGAGAGTGGAAGGAAGCAACCTAGGCATAGAACGGAAGCAAGCTTCCAGGCCCCGGCTGGATGATGGGCGCGTGTGCAGGTCGTGTCAAATGGAAGCCCTCCGGTTTCAAATGGTGTTGGCAAGGCTGAGAAAGAGTCGCCTACTGCAAGAAACCCGCGAACCCGCGACGGCAGGCCGGATCGATGACGGCAGATGCGCGATTCAGATCCGACGTGCACTATGAGCCACGCTTGGCGGGGCCAACATTTATCGAGTCACGATACCTACCCCAGGTTGCCAGGCGAGCCAGGCCTGCCAGGTGATCGATCACTCCACGGAGGATCCTCGAGTCGCTTGTGGGATTGTAGCGGGTAGTGCGACCAAACTGACTAGTTAACTAGTCGTACAGTAGACGTCTTCCCAGCCCGAACAGGCATACACGGCCTTATCCCTACAAGATGATTGGTGACCGAATCGCTGAGTCGCGAGGACGATGTGCATGCATCAGGTTTCACTGTTCAAGCCCATGGTGCCGCAAGACGGCTACCAGAAGAACTGCAAAGCGAGGCTTAGCTGGCTGGCGCGGCGGCCGTGTTGACTTACGGCTTCTACATTCCCCGTCTGACGGTGATAACCAACGGCTCATAGCTCGGGTCTCTATGGGCCTATAGCCGCTGGGATAAAATGCGAGGCGGGAAGCCTTATCGTCTCTGCCGGCCCCCTGGCTGCCATTTGAAACACGGCCGGGGCGGAAAGAAGAAACAACAAATTCGTTTGCCGGCGAACGTGCCGTTAGGCTGAACGCATGTTAAGCTCGGGGACGCGGCCAAGAACGAAGGGGGGGGGGGGGGGTTTCTTCTTCGACAGGGCGCCCATGTCTTTGATTACATCGGTGCGCCCTCGTGCGTGGGAGTGTATGACGCAAAGTGCTTTCTCTCTCTCTCTCTCTCTCTCTCTCTCTCTCTCTCTCTCCGTGAGCACGGCCGTCCGCAGATGGTATACCCTACTCCAAGCTACGATGAGAATTGACAGGGAGGGATTGGCATGGAGGAGGCATGGACCTTCGGGTGTACTGTCGCGAGCATGGAGTAGCGTCTCGGGCAACCAGTCATGCGAAGACGACGGGACCAGGTTTGGGGACGCTGAACAAACGGGACGGCGAGCCTGACGTGAAGGGCGGAAGCGGGGGGTCTTGGATGGTCACTGTAGCGACTCGAGCGGTCGTTCGTCAAGTTCCATAAGCGGTGAGTGCCGTGGAAAAGACGGCTGTGAATGGCTGCACGTGCGGTGCAAGTGGAGGTGGATGGCCAGATCTAGTAACAATTGGGCGTGCAACATCCGAGGCCTATGCAAGGCACGCCGACTTTGCACCCACGGCTTCTCCAACAAGCGTCGCCTCGACCGCCTGCCAAACCTTAGGCGAGGCCCGTAAGCCAGGCCTGGGCAGCCCAGCCTCCCCGAGCAGCCCGGCTTCAGGGCTTCCAGAGGGCCCCATCATTGATCGCCTTGGACCCGCGGTGAGTCGCCAAAGGGAAATGGGGCACTTGATCGTCCGTTGGAGAAGGAGGTCGGTGCGCCGATTGCCGCCGGCTACCAAGTGTGGGACGGAGCGTGGTGCCCAATGCCCCGTGCAACCCGTGACAACTGCGGGCTCTCTCTACTTTGTGACCAGCCGCCGACGCCAGCAACACGCGACAAGCTGGAAGACTAGTGAGGGCTAGCAAAAGCTGGTTTGCTTCGCTTCGACCGGGGCGATCCCAGCCGGGCGTCAACATGGCTCCGTCCTTGCCGTCGCCGCCACCGCCGCCGCGAAAGCACACATGGCAGGACGGACGACATGGAACCCTGGGACCAGCGGCTGGCGGCGGGTGTACGTGTATACTTGCCTCGTGTATGTGCGACGCCGAGGTCGAACGACGGCTACGAGTGAGGGGGCAGGGCGAGAAAATCCCGCGAAATGCCCGTCAAGGCGAGGCGAATTTTGCGCGGTGTCTAGCGCGGAAAACAAGAGATGCCGCCTGGACGATCCTTGTCGTGATGGACCGAGGTCTTTCCTAATCTTTCTATGGGCTTTGCATGATTGGTGCGTAAGAGATGGGCATCTCTCGGCGGCCCCTCCCTTCCCTCATCCACCCTTGCCCATTCGCCCATCCGCCATCCATCCATCCTGGATTTGCTGCATGCGTCCATTCGCTTCCGTGGCCCCCGCCGGCAGCAGCATGGGAAGCCGTAGGTACGTCCATAGCAACCTCAGCATAGGTAGGTAGCATGCGCAGCATCACGCTCACCTGTTCCTGCGCGGCCATCCCGGACAGCCCTGGCTCTCACTCACCCGTTCGTCCCATGCCCCCCCCCCCCCCCCCCCCCCCTTTTTTTTTTTTTCCACCTGCTTGCAGTGCGCCTGGATCCTGCCGCCGCATTGCCTGGCGGCTGCTAGAGTGGGATGAGATCGATGACTGCATTCCGAATCAATCCGGTAGGGACCGACCGCCTAGCACTAGTGCTGGAAGATAGTTAGTTAGTCGCCGACTCGGGGGTTGGGGCCGCACTGGCATTGACCCACCGTCGCACCTCGCGGCCCAGGACGGCTACATTCACTGTTGGTACCGCTACGTATGGAGGATGCCCGCAGCTACAGCCATTTTATTACGGAGCTCCCTTTCCTTTTCCTCACGAGCCTCGGCCCAAAAGTCGGAGAAATGTCGATGCTAGCTGGCTGCCCGCTTCTCCGGACTCCAGGAGCGCCCAGCTGGACAGTGCACGCCCACGCCGTTGCTGACTCTGGGCCCAAGACCTTTCCGCAAGGCCTCTGCGGGGGAGGGTTGGCACTGAATATACAAGGGGGTGCCCGGGGCGGCTAGGATCCCATGCCAGCCCGCTGTTGCCGTTGTGGTATTCGGTGGACACTCTCGCAAGCACAGGGATGCCATGGCCGAAGGCGTCAAGACCACCACCATCACGGGCTCCATGCCGGGGATGGGTAAACCGTCTCGGGACGTCGATGTTTTACTCATATCTCTCTATCTGTACGTATCACTGCCGAGCCTGGTGGGAGGAGAATGCACATCTACGGTAGAACCGGCCGGCAAGCCCGAGGGGCAGCCCCCTCTGTCGATTGGCCAATTGGACAGCCACGGTCGAGGCTCCTAAACTTGCCCTACAGCAGGACGTGCAGGATAAAGTTGCCTCTCTCGCCTTGCCAGCTGCTGCCCACTTGTGTCGTCCAACCTCGCCTCCCACCACTAGAGGTTCCCTACTCCAGGTTACTGCCCAGATAATGCCCGCCGGCGTTCTTGGCTTGCACGATCGGGCGTGGTGAGCATGTACTTACCCGCCACCGCAAAAGCCCTGGCGCAAAGGCCTGGGCTGCACAGGCCAGTCGCCTAATAGTATGAGGTATGTCCCCAGGTCCCCAGGCCCGAATCCCTTGCGGTAACCCCTTCGGGGCACGAGGGTGACAGAAACCAGGCTTCCAGGACAGCAGTCAGCCAACCTGATCGGTTGGCTTGCTAAATGCCGTAGTGCGGACAGGCCGGACTACGCGCAGGGCTTGCTTGTATGACGTAAATGGCCACAGACGGCATCGGGTGGCGCTCTCACGTTCCCTGGGCGAAGTGCGGGTACCCAGCATCCCGTCAGACGACAGGAACAGGAGCTGGGTAGAGAAGGTACGTAGGCACTGTCCATAGTAGAGATGCAACCAAAGCGCAATGAATGCCTACCCTGCATACAACATCACAGCAGCCATGCTTGCGGGCCCTATGTGGGTGCGAGAGAGTGTGTGTGTTGCGCTGCCAACCCGAACGTGTCCCCTCCCCCATTGATGCGAGACATCCAGGTCACCCCGCAGCGAAGTGGCACAATTAGGTGCAGCGTCGGCGTTCAAGAGAACCCCCAAGGCCTAGACATCTGCAATTGACTCTTGAGGAAAGCAACCAGCGACCGCCCAAGACCTTTGTTGGCTTGGAGACCCATTGCTCCTGCGAACTGACTCTGCGCGGCCGGGACGCGGACGGGAGGAGAGATAGTACGAGGCCCACGGCCATGCGTGGATGTTGGATCAGCCCATAATAGGCAGCGCCCAACGAGGTTGCTGGCCAAGGCCCCAGATCTACCTAGGTAGGACCTAGGTAGGTAGGTACTGGCCTCCCTCCTATGGCTGACAGTGCGCCCCAGACCGCCCGCACAGAGACGGAACCCACGAACCCATGTGGGTTTTGTTTCTACGCAGGGTATTGGGCCGGTACGTGGGCCTGGACAGGCATGGCGGCCATATACGGTACATGGCGCACTAACCCCATCCTCATGGCTAGGCGGTCGAGTCGGTTCGAATCAGGGTCACGAGCTAAAGACAGGGATTAGGAATCGAGCAGCCCCGGCTCTGCAGAGTGGAGTGTTGGAGCTCGAAAGCTCGGGGGAGCTCGAATATTAGGTCGATGGGTCTCTAGAGAGGTGCCCAGGAATGCACCCGGGGGTGACGAAACTTCGACTGGCATGTCCGTCGTGCTGCAGTCCTAATGTTGTTTGCGCAGGGCTTGCGCTGCCACCTCTGCTGCTGCCACCTCTGCTGCTGCCACCTCTGCTGCTGCCACCTCTGCTGCTGCTGCCCATCTTGCAGCCACATGCGCCCATCCAATATCACCAGAAGCAGGTATCCGCTTGAACGTTGTTGCCACTTATAGGCAGGTTCCATGCTCCTCGGGCCCCGAGTGGGCTTCTACAGCTTCCACTCCAGGCTTCTACCGCTTCTGCGACCCCACGCAGGTCCATATGATAGGGAGCCCAGCGGGTACACATACCAACTAATGGACCGTCGTCCTCGGCAGGTCCTTTGGGGAAAAGTCGGGATGAGTTGCTGCCGCGCATCCATTGGGCGCAGTGGCCAACGACGTCAGAGTCAGATTGATGCGTGCGCCATTTTGTTTCCGCCAGCGAGAACTGCGGCGTGCAGATGAAGGCGAGGTTTCCATGATTGGCGAGAGCCGCGTGAGGAGCGGGGCCGGCATCGGCAGGAGCTCCATGCTTTTGGCCCGGCGGTACTTGCGATTGTGCTTGTCGTGCTTTGGTTGTCCATGCGCCGGCACGACGAAGACGAGCCTCGGTGGAGGAGCCCTGTCGAGCGGAGGTGAACAGGTGAATTGCCATCCATTGCAATCCCAATTGGGAATGGAATCAGGAAGTAAGACGTGTGGGGCCCTGGGAAAGGCTGGCCGGGGCGACTTGCCATCCACTCGCACCCGCCAGGCCACCTGCGGAAGCATGTACCTACCATCCATGCATACACCCCGGCAAGATCCATCACCCATCGATGGACGGGAGAGGGCGAGAGTTGAGGGAAAAACACACATCACGGCATGGATGGCACGATTCCCGTTCAGCGCGCCCAGCCATCTGCCCCCAAGACACGCCCTACCTCAATCCGCCTGGCCAAGAACCTGGCCCCGAAGGTAGTGCCGTAGCTCAGAGCCTCAAAGCCCTCTTTCCGTGGGCGTACGCGTGCTGAATGTGCTCGCATCATACCATTGGGGCCGAATGTTTGGAGTGGGAGAGATTACCCTGGTCGTTCGAGTGTTTATTTCGACCGGGGGGGGAAGAGGGAAAAGCAAATTTACCCACCACCCGCAAACACTGTGCTCCTGGGTACTCGGTACCTTTGGGGCCTGCTGATCGCCGGCCACACAGTGGTTGCCGAAACCCCTCCCAAAGCTCAACGCTAGTCCCACGCACTGAGTACCTGCACTTGCTCCGGGGGCCTTGGGGAGGCACTCACGCTTGCGCTTCTTTTCTCCATCGGCACTGCTCCACCTTCCCGTCTTTTCATAAAGGTGACGGTCTCCTCCTAGTTGCACCTCTCTTCTCTCTTTCCCTTCTCACGCGCCCTGTCAGTTCGGACGACTAGGTTGACGTGCCTAAACTCGCTTCCTTTGGCTGTTCTCTCCTGAGGACTACCCTAAGCAAGAAGCCCTTCCCGACTTCACCCTTCTCTCCCGCCAAGCGCGCGCATCAGCATCCCTTGGGGAGTTGGCCGCCTCGCGATACCTAGGTATACCTGCTACACCTAATCACCGCCTTTAATTCTGCAGGGAGCTGTACTCGCCCGTCGCCATGGCCGAGTCCAACCCTGCCAACGCCCCGGCGTTGCACACCAATATCGAGTCTGGCAAATTCGAGGAGAAGGAGCGCCCCGCCAACCCTCCGCCTACCAAGCCCAAGGCTGAAGACGACGAGGAAGAGGATGAAGACATTGATGCCCTGATCGAGGACCTCGAGTCCCAAGACGGCGGCGATGCCTTCGAGGAGGAGGAGGAGGCCAGCCCCGCCACCGGCCGCGTTGTAAGTCCATTTTCCCTCTCTTCCGTGCCTGCTGGTACCGCCGCCGTGTGGGCCTCCGCAACCCGGCATCACTATAGCCCACATGCTCGCCCTCGGCTTTGCGAGTGGCACGATGCTAACCCACTACCCGGCAGGTTCCCGATGACATGCTCAACACGGACACCCGTCTCGGTCTTACGGAAGCCGAGGTTGTCAGTCGTCGTCGCAAGTATGGTCTCAACCAGATGAAGGAGGAGAAGGAGAACTTGATCCTCAAGTTCTTCAGCTTCTTCGTTGGCCCCATTCAGTTTGTTATGGAGGCGTAAGTACCATCACGTTTCCCTGGCTTTTGCCAGGCTGGTGCGTACCCAGCAGCTAATTCCTGGTTCGACAGTGCCGCCGTGCTTGCTGCTGGTCTTGAGGACTGGATTGATTTCGGTGTTATCTGCGGTCTGCTGCTTCTCAACGCCGTTGTCGGTTTCGTCCAGGAGTTCCAGGCTGGTTCGATCGTTGACGAGCTCAAGAAGACTCTGGCACTCAAGGCTGTCGTGCTCCGTGATGGCACCCTGAAGGAGATTGAGGCTCCCGAGGTCGTGCCAGGTGATATTCTCCAGGTCGAGGAGGGTACCATTATCCCCGCTGATGGCCGCATTGTGACCGAAGACGCCTTCCTCCAGGTTGACCAGTCCGCCATCACTGGCGAGTCTCTGGCTGTCGACAAGCACAAGAACGACCAGTGCTTTGCCTCTTCTGGTGTCAAGCGTGGTGAGGCCTTCGTCGTCGTAACTGCCACGGGTGACAACACCTTCGTGGGTCGTGCTGCCGCCCTCGTCAACCAGGCCAACTCCGGTACTGGCCATTTCACCGAGGTGCTGAACGGCATTGGTACAGTGCTCCTGGTTCTCGTCGTTGTCACCAACCTGGTCGTCTGGGTTTCGTCCTTCTACCGCTCAAACCCCATTGTCGACATCCTGCGCTTCACCCTGGCCATTACCATCATTGGTGTCCCCGTCGGTCTCCCTGCCGTCGTCACCACCACCATGGCCGTCGGTGCTGCCTACCTCGCCAAGAAGAAGGCCATCGTCCAGAAGCTGTCTGCCATTGAGTCCCTGGCTGGTGTCGAGATTCTCTGCTCCGACAAGACGGGTACTTTGACCAAGAACAAGCTGTCTCTTTCTGAGCCCTTCACCGTCGCTGGCGTTGACCCCGAGGACCTTATGCTCACTGCCTGTCTTGCTGCCTCGCGCAAGAAGAAGGGTATTGATGCCATCGACAAGGCCTTCCTGAAGTCTCTTAAGTACTACCCCCGCGCCAAGGGTGTCCTGTCCAAGTACAAGGTCCAGCAGTTCTTCCCCTTCGACCCCGTCTCCAAGAAGGTTACCGCCATCGTCGAGTCCCCCCAGGGCGAGCTCATCACTTGCGTCAAGGGTGCCCCTCTGTTCGTTCTCAAGACCGTCGAGGACGATCACGAGATCCCCGAGGAGATTGATCAGGCCTACAAGAACAAGGTTGCCGAGTTTGCTACCCGTGGTTTCCGCTCCCTCGGTGTTGCCCGCAAGCGTGGTGAAGGTGCTTGGGAGATTCTCGGAATCATGCCCTGCTCCGACCCGCCTCGTTACGACACTGCCCGCACTATCAACGAGGCCAAGACTCTTGGTTTGTCTATCAAGATGTTGACTGGCGATGCCGTCGGTATCGCTCGTGAGACGTCTCGTCAGCTCGGTCTCGGCACCAACGTCTACAACGCTGAGCGCCTCGGTCTTGGTGGTGGCGGTGACATGCCCGGTTCCGAGGTCTACGATTTCGTCGAGGCTGCCGATGGTTTCGCCGAGGTCTTCCCGCAACACAAGTATAATGTCGTCGAGATTCTTCAGCAGCGTGGCTACCTCGTGGCCATGACTGGTGATGGTGTCAACGATGCCCCCTCCCTGAAGAAGGCCGATACCGGTATTGCTGTTGAGGGTGCTTCCGACGCCGCCCGCTCCGCTGCCGACATTGTCTTCCTTGCCCCCGGTCTTGGTGCTATTATTGATGCCCTTAAGACTTCCCGCCAAATCTTTCACCGCATGTACGCGTACGTCGTTTACCGTATCGCGCTTTCGGTCCACTTGGAGATTTACCTCGGTCTGTGGATTGCCATCCTTAACCGCTCGCTCAACATCGTCCTGGTTGTCTTCATTGCCATTTTTGCCGACGTCGCCACGCTGGCCATCGCTTACGACAACGCTCCCTACTCAAAGTCGCCTGTCAAGTGGAACCTGCCCAAGCTCTGGGGTATGTCGGTTCTCCTCGGAATCGTCCTTGCCGTCGGTACCTGGATTACCGTCACCACCATGTACGCCGGTGGTATCACCCCCGACGGCATCCACGGCGGTATCATTCAGAACTTTGGTAACCTGGACGAGGTCGTTTTCCTGCAGGTCTCACTGACGGAGAACTGGTTGATCTTCATCACCCGTGCCAACGGTCCCTTCTGGTCATCGATGCCCTCGTGGCAGCTGAGCGGTGCCGTTCTTGTTGTCGACATCATCGCCACCTGCTTCTGTATCTGGGGTTGGTTCGAGCACGGCGACCCCACCTCCATTGTCGCCGTTGTGCGTGTGTGGATCTTCTCGTTCGGTATCTTCTGCATCATGGGCGGCCTCTACTACATGCTCCAGGACAGTGTCGGCTTCGACAACCTGATGCACGGCAAGTCGCCCAAGGGCAACCAGAAACAGCGATCTCTCGAGGACTTCGGTATGTTATATATTCTCGCCAAGAGACTGTGGTTTATTGTAGTTGCTAACATGTTTCACAGTCGTCTCGCTCCAGCGTGTTTCCACCCAGCACGAGAAGTCGGCGTAAACGAGTCCGTACCGAAACGAGCAGCGCTAATACCCCGTTTACCGCGTTTGGAAATGTTTTGATGTCTTTCACGCCCATTACGATGCCAGCCTGCATGACTCGATGCGGGCTGAAGCAATGCGTATATCTTCTCTGGCAAACTGTATCATGCGGCCGCCTGCCGTCTAATTCACCAGGCAAGGCGAGCCAAGGGAACCAGACCACCGTCTCGTACCATTATACCACCTACAGATGCTTTTTCTTATTGCTCTAGACCAAGACCTAATGAAATCAGTAAAAATACGCCTGTGTTGTACCGGGGCATGTGACGTGACGACTACGAGTAAGAGCGGCTCGAGCATGCACGGGGCCTTATCAGTTGGTCACAAGACTAGAGTTTGATGGCACGTCGTCGCTGTATTCGTACCATACTCATCTGGGACCTCTGGAGCAAGGCGAATGGGAGCGCGGTTGGCCGGGTGATGACGGTCCGTGGACCAAGTGTTGTTTCAGCTATGGGACCTGGACTTTACTGGGGAACTACAACATCTTTGCTGGTGTCCAGCTCCTCGTGCCTGCGCAGGTCCATGGGCTTGTCGAGCAGAGGCACGACGTAGGGGTCGAAGGTCTTCCAGTAGGGGTTCTCAAGGTGGTATTTCTGGCTCTATCGGCATGGCAAGCGAATTAGCACGAGTTGCTGGCTATTTGCAGTGCGACTTACGGATTCCTGCTCGAAGCGCTCGACCACGGTGAAGGCGCGGGGGTCATGGACGTCCTGCATGACAAACCAATCAACAGTTTCCTTGTCGTTGCGGTAGACGCGGGCCGCCTCGATCAGCTTCAGCTTGATCTTCTCGATGGCCTGGGGGTCATCCTTGGCGTAGAGGTGGACGGTGAGCGTGTAGACCATCTTGGAAGGCGCGGGCGGGAGGATCCGGAGGGAGGCTTGGAAATGATGCAGAGGGGAGGATGGAAGAGGCAGGTAAGTGCAGCAGGCAGCACAGCAAAGCAGCTAGAGAGTTGGAGGCGCTGGGGGAAGGCGGAGGGGCGATCACACGGCGTCTTCTATGCCAGCGGTGATCTGACGTAGCCAGGTTCAACAAAGACGGGGACGGGCTGGCAGTGAGGGGTTCCTCGTACGGCCGAAAAGTTGCAGTTACCTAATGGGCGAAATACGCACCAGCAGTGCGTTTGGTGGTGCATCGGTGACGGAGCTAGCGATGAAAGCTTGGCGTGGTGCATGCGTGCCGCTGGAGCTCCCGGTGGGGCTGGGCCTGGGCCTGGGTTTTTGGCGGCATGCGACACGCTGAATCGTGAGAGGGATGGGTCCGGTCGAGGCTGATAGGCCGTGGTGGACTGCGCTGTATCGGCCCGCGGCGTGGCCCTGGACAATGGCGATGCAGTCTCGGCACGGCCGGTACTTTTCGGCCAGGGCGAGCCAGGGCGAGGTAGACAGGCCCGCAGGAAGGTCCGGTCGGGTCATGAAAGAATAGACACACGTCTGCAGATGTCGGGAGGCCATAGTCGGCTCTGTACCTCCTGTAGGTCCGTAGCTGAGTACACAGGTACCTACCGCTTTGTTACGAGCGGGAGCTGGGGTCGGTCGCCGGACCGGAGCATTGATTGCGTCAGTGGATGGCAGATTTCAGGCCCACGTGACCCAAGCCAGTCCCCAGAGTGCGCGCGGACGGAGAAGCCGGTTGGAATGAGCACTTTTGATGACTTGGGTAGGACCACGGCGGGCTGAAGTGCCGGGGAAAGCGTGAAGCATTTGGTAGTTGGTGCACTTGCTCGCCTGGCGTCAGCTCCCCGCCGAGTGCACGCGTTAGGGTCGGACTGCCGTCTGTGTTTGCAGGCAGGGAATTGCCGTGGCCGAGGGCTCCTTCTTCCACTTCGCCCGTTTTCGGCTCCGCCGCCTGCGCACCCGCGACTCCAGCCAACAAGCCCCGGCCCGGTGATGCGCCCAGCCCAGGCCTGCGACAATGCGGGAGATCCCCGGCTTCTATTACGGTACGTGCGGTGCCGGCGCTCGGCCCCATCGCCGCGCAGGGGTTCTGACGAGATTTCAGATGAGGAGAAGAGGCGGTACTTCAAGGTGGAGAGCAGCCGGACGGCGCCGGCCACATCGGCCTGGTCCTCCGACAGCGTGAAAAAACGCAAGCTGGAGAGCAAGGAAGCGACAGCCGCCTTGCAGCGCCTTCGGTTGGAAAGGGGCCTCATCAAGCGCTCGCCGTTGCTGAGCGACCCGTTGGTGGGGGGCGTGTACGTCCGCGAGCACGGCGTCTCGCGGCGCGGCGTGCCGGAAGCCAGCTACGCCCAGGGCTTCGTCGAAAAGGGCTCCATGCCGCTGAAGGACGCTCGCTGGGGGTCCAACGGTAATCTCTCACACTTGTGCGTGATCGGAGCGGACGGAAAGACGGGGTTGGGTGTGGCATACGCCAGTAAGCCCGCCTCCCGCCCCGTGGATGTACCCCCGCACTCACACGCCAGCAGCACTCGATGAGCTCCTGGTCTTTTCCACTTACGTTCCGCGGGACCGGAACGGGAGGTGAGCAGCTGCGTTTCAATGGAAAATCATGCTTCGAGCTGACACGGGGGCCGCAGAATACACCGCCGGTTGCTGGCCAACTACAATGTCCCCCTTGGTAACCCGTATAGAGAGCTGGCCGTCTCGCAGACGTCGGACATCAAATATCACAAGTCCTCACAGAGCGTCTTCGTTGCGAGTCGAGCGCCAGGGAAAGAAGTGTCGATATGGAGATTCTGGCCCGTCCAGACGCCTGGGGATACGGGAAGAGCAACGCCCACAACGCCGGAATGGCAGCTGGGAGCCGGTACGTCGCCTCACGTGTCCGCCATGACAGCGCCCAACTGCTGATAAGCGCCATCGGCCACAGAGTCCGACAGCCCCATTTTGAACATGCGAATACCCGGCCACAATAGAAAGATCTCGGATTACCAGATCAATCTGATTACCCCCGCCCCCCCTTCCACTCCCTCCATCTGTGCCATAGGCACAAACCGCGGCATTCTCCACTGGGACGTCGAGCGAGACCTCTCGTGGTTGGCGCCTTCAAAAAATGCCACTTCCTACGCCGAACTATACCGTGACGTCTTTGCTATTGACTACCTATCCAGCAACCCTGCTGTCCTGCTCGCTGGCGGGCGCCCCGGTCACTTCTCGGTCAAGGATGTGCGGGACAGGAACGACGACACACGAAGCCTCTCAAAAAGGCTGGCCGGTCCGATCACCCATATAAAGTCCCTGAACGATCGTAATGTTCTGGTCAGCTGTCTCAGGCACGACATGGCCGTGTACGATCTTCGGATGCTCAGGGCGGCGCCCCCTAGCAAGGCTTTCCAGCGGCCTGCCATAGACCATATCCTCCCGGCCGCAAGGTTTCTCGACTATCGGAACGGCCCGCACGTCAATATCGGCCTCGACGTTGATATGACCAGTGGCGTCGTCGCGGCGGCCCACGAGGACGGTGGCGTGGCGCTTTATTCCACAAGAACGGGTCACAGGCTTAAGTCTCCCGATATCGATCAGATACGCTCACACCGTGGCGTCATCCGGTCCCTGCAGTTTGAAACACTGCCCGGGGATGCTAATCCCACCTTGTTTGTGGGGCTCGGTAGCAACCTGCACGCCTACTCTTTTGGAGTGCGCAGTGTGGACGACGAGGCTTGACACCGGCCGAAGGCTCCAGAAGAGGCCCGGGGGCATGGATGCGCACAGTGGGATTGTACAACCAAAAAAAGACATTGTCGTTAGGTCTTTGGCTGTAATTCGGCTCTCGTTTAGTTACAGGGGCTTGGTTCCCCGTCACGATACGTTGTGGCTTGGGTTTCCACGGGCACAGGAGCAAACGGGGGTATTTTTTGGTAGTGGCGTGGTTTCTTCAGGGGGGCCATCCAGTGCTCCACCATCCACGTCTAGAGAATCATGGTCTCCCGTTCTCCGGATGGGACCCAATCGTGCTCAAGATCCTGGCCCTGCAATCATAAGGACCGGTACCTGACGTCACCTCCAGAGGGCACTGTAGCGCCGTATCTGCGCAACCACTGAAACATTGAAACCGACCAAGGAAAATGAACCACCGTGTAACAAAGTGCTATTCCGCCGGGCCTCGGACGACAACCCATCTATATGGCGAAGGAAATGGTCCCGCAGAGTCGGCCGTCTGGGTGGCGAGTATCGTGGTAGCGGCTGCTGTTGCTGAATCTTATGCCAGTTACTTAGCCTTGCGATGCCATGGGAGGCGTCGTTGGTGACGGTGAAAACGACAAAACGCACCTGGGATTGAATTTCCCAACTTCTGTCGTCCCATTCTCAGCCCGCGGAATGAAACTTTTGCTGTGGGCAATCTCAGTATTCACCCACCGCAGTGAAACCCGCCCTCCCCCACGAGGACACCGCACGCCACACGTACCCAGGGTGGGCTTGGACGGTTATCGCTATAGTCACACTACTCAGGGTAAACATGCTAACCAGCTGGGAAAAGGACGGGCAGCGCATTGTGTTTACGTCGGGAGAGGCGACCTGCAGTAGGAGGCAAAAGCGCAAAGAGAAAGTAGCCGGCGTATGCTTTATTTGCCCGAGAACCGGCTCGAGACCCGAGGAAAGGAAAGGAGAGATAGGCAGGTATGATGGATGAAGGCTACAGGGCTTCCTGAAGACCCCCAGGCGGCATATATGATCGAATGCTCAAGGGCCACTCTTTTCCAGTGCTCGAAAATGTGTTTTTTTTTGGGGGGGGGGGGGGGGGGGGGGGGGGGGGTGGGGGGGTAAACCCTGTACCCCGAGCCCTTGCTCCAGCGAACCATCGCCATCGGCGGGATCGTAGAGGCAGCACCAGCGCTGAAGGATGGAACCAGCTGTACGGAGGGCACTGCAGCAGCAGTCGTGGCTCGTAGCAAGCCCCGTACACTCTTCTTCCGAGGACGGAGAGGAAGCCCTCGGGGATCTGGGACAGCGGTTGATGTGACGGTGGAGTGGCCACCTCATGGAAGTCAAATGCTCCAGCGTATACTTCAGAAGGAAGGGGTTGAAGGGGGCTGCCTATTTCTCGTACGGAGCCTTGTCTCCGGGGTGCCGAGCGATGTCTCGGTTTCCAAAGGTCCTAAACGCACGGAGTTCTTGCGGTCTTCCCGCCTTTCCCAATACTCCGGGACCATGGGGGGGGGGGGGGGGGGGGGCTGGCACCTACTCCAGCGCAATGCCTGTCTCGGAGCCTAAGGGTTTAACGCGAGCTGGATAGATAAAGTAGGCATAAGAACCAAGGGCGGGCATGATGGAGACGCTTTTGCCTCGTGCCCACGAGCCCGAGGAAAAGACTCGGGGACACACAGTGGTTGGTTCTCCATGTTAAGAACGAGCGCCGATGTTGATGCGAGGGGGTTGTAAACGGTCTGGGAGGGTTGTGTCTGCCAGGGGAGCAATGAAGTCACAATCCCGGTGCAGACAATCCGGTAAGGTGAAATGATAAGGAGGCAGCATGGATTTTTGTCTTGCTAATACCGTGATACAGTGGTGGAAAAGGGCCTAGGATAACTTTGAACCCCGGGCATCCCTTGTTACACCGCGTCCATACGGCGCACAGGACTGGAGCCGGTGTATTCTGGTTCTACCGGAACTAGGAGACGAGCCCATGACCTCCAAGCCAGCGCAGCAGCGGATACAAGATGCGATTTGCTGGGAGCTCCTTTCACTGCGGTCGTCACGGCTGACGAGAGACGGTCCTTTCGGCGAATGTTGTTTTTCGGGGCCAGCAGACATGGCGAGAAATCATCCCCGATGAGAAGCCGAGAGGACGAATGACCCCTGCCGCACTGCTCGCCACGGGTCGATGCATCTAGAATTAGCGAGAAGACGCAAGTCGCTGCGGGCGACGAACGCCTTCGCAAGGCCCGGCCGGGGGCGGGGGCGGGGTCAGCAGAAAGGCTGGACCACAGGCCGCAGTTCCCGGCCCAAGAGGCAGACAGTAGTGGCTCCTCCTATACCCACGGAGTTCTGGACCCCCTGGAGTCCGCTGGCGCACACGAGGCGAAGGGAGATGGTGTCCGTTCTACTCGGCGTGGCTTGGACTCGGCATTCCCCCCTCTATGAGCGGTCACTCGGCTGCTACTAGGGAGGACGGGCGCTTGTGGGTTGGGAGGAAGCCAGCGTGGACTTCACCTGTCCGTGGACAGATTTGACGCCCGTCAGCTGAGTGAGCATCGGTTGTCTCATGATCGAGGTCACCCTCACCCCATTCGAGGTCCTTTTCTCTGGAAGCCTGCCAGTATGAAGGGGGGGGAGGAGGAGGAGGAGGAGGAGGAGTTTACCGAGCACCCCAATACCGCCGGCGGCGGCCTCTTGTCCGGACCGCGGTCGGTCCAGCGCGAAAGAAGATAGGCATGCTGACCACCTCCGGACCGCCGGTGGGTTTGCCCAGGGAGGGGGAAAGCAAGGACAGCACTATCGCGCGGACGCCGGATGGATGTCAGCGATAGAGAATAGAAAGACGCGCGCGCAGTTGGGCGCACCTGCCGCGCTAAGCGCCCGTTTCTTGGCAGGCGCCGTGATTGGCGCGCGGGCCGCAGCGAAAAGGGTATGTGCCTATTTTTGTGCAGCACGGCCACGCGCAGCCAGGGAAGCAGGATTTCCTCATAATCCGGCGAGCGACGGGCTGGCATGGACCCGCGTCCACGTGGTTGGCCTTTTTCCCCCTGCTGTATTTCGGGCTGACGGCCACGCCCAACTTGGCGGGCTACGCTATTTTCTCACGAGAAGGGGACGGAGAGAGAGACACGTGTGGGCTCTCCGGAACTTGGCCTTTCCGGTTGCCTTCACTGCCCACCAGGCGGGCGCAAGCGGAACCGGGAAGCCGGCATTCGCGAAGCAGCAGCGAGGAGCCGGTGGCTTGCAGGAATGCCTGGGCCGTATCCAGCAGGGCCCGAAGATAGCTCGTCACGCAGGCAGGCCGATGCGCGCGTGCTCGAATACCTGGACATAGGAAGGCCGAGTACACAGGCTGTAGGCGAGCAAGTCCCTCGGCCGAGGGATGGATATAAAGACCCAAACATTGCCAGGCCGGGTAGCATGGAAATCACCACCACACACAGACATCATCCCACCTAAACCGGCTTCTCTTTTCTCTTTTCTTCTTGTTTTCTTTCCTATCTTGTCGAGCGGTTTCCGGTTTCCTTGGACACTCTCCCTACCTTGCAAAGTAATCCACCCGACTACTCCTCGAGTCCTCACGTTGTGAGCGGCACCGCCAGACCAACACACGCATATTCGCGCCTTTCGCTCCTCCTGCCCATCCCCAGCACCATGCAGTTCATTGTGGCCACCGCCGCTGCCCTTCTGGCCTTCAGCCCGGCCGTGCTTGCTGCCCCCTCATCCGCCAACGAGAAAGGAAAGGAACACAAGCCCTCGGCTTCGGCACCGGCGCCTCCTCCTCCCGCCGGTACCGGCAGCGCCAGCGGGCTCCAGGGCCTGTCCAAGACGCAGCAGATCTTTCTGTCCGACACGTAAGTTCCCGCCTCCCCCCCCCCCCCCCCCCGCCGCGGGAAGGGGACCGAGACGCCCCGTTGACTTTCCGCCCCAGACGCGCCGATGCCCTCAACAACGTCCTGACTAAGGACGAGGACTTCGTCTTCAGCTTCCTCGACAAGGCCACGGGCGGCCCCGGCGAGGGCGGCGAGGTCATCGCGGCCAACCGGAAGACGTTCCCGGCCCTGACCAACACGGGCATTGGGATGGCGGTCGTCCAGCTCGCGCCGTGCGGCTTCAACACACCCCACGTGCACCCGCGGGCGACGGAGCTCGCCATCGTGACCGAGGGGAGCGTGGTGTCGTCCATGGTCCCCGAGAACGGCGTGGTGGACGCCGAGGGCAAGCCGCGCGAGGTGCTCGTGACGCTCGAGCCCTTCGACCTCACCGTCTTCTACCAGGGCGCCGTGCACTCGCAGTTCAACCCGGGCTGCGGCAACGCCACGTTCGTGGCGGCCCTGAGCGCCGAGGACTTCGGCGTCGGCCAGGTCGCCCAGGAGCTCTTCGCCACCAGCGACGCCGCCGTCGCCGCCGTCTTCGGCAACAAGATCGACGGTGCCGACGTCGACCGCCTGCGCCACCTCATCTCCCCCAATGTCGCGCTCGGCGTCGAGGAGTGTCTGAAGAAGTGCAATATCCCGAAGCGCAAGTGAGAAAAGGAGAAAACTTGCTGTCTCGGCGCGGTTGGGGAGGGGGTTGCGAAATAGACGGGCATTCCGGGCGGCACAAGCATTGGCGGTTGTTGGGGGGGGCTACCTTTCTCTGGCCCCAGGATGTGAGCGTTGCATGGATCTGGCGTTTTGTTTCACTGCATATTTGGGGGTGTTTTACTGGGATATAGGGGGGGCTCTCCTGGCTGTGTAGCGCCGGGCCCCCTGGTTCGAATTTGCCTATGCCATCGACATGCGTTTCCCTTGACACGCGTTTCATTATATCATGTAAAAAGCCAGAGTCCTCCGTTCATGGGTGATGGCAGTTCACATCTCTAATGCTAGATACCAGTGGGTCTGCTATACAAATTACCGGGCGCCCTTACCCCACAACGGACTCTCGCATAATACTCTACGTGGATCTGGGTACCTCTCGAGGGCATTGGCAGCACCACTTATTGACGGGCCGCCGGCTGGTACCGGGTAGAATATGCTTCTAGTATTTCTTAGTACGAGTGGAAACCTGATCGCCTTCTTCCCCAGATTCCGGGCCTTTGGTGGACCGCTCGCTTTTTGGTGCGCGGTTCGGGGCCCATCGTTCCCACCGTTCACCCACGGTCGAAATCGAGATCCGTCTCCCCTTCTCCACGTCGCCTCCACATACGAAGGGATGGGCGTGTGGGCCATCCCTCGCTGTTCTTGGTCTCCTCCCCCCCCCCCTTGCCGAGTCTCCCGCGAGCAAACAGGAATGGGACAGAAGGCTTCCAGGCCAGCTGTGGGATGGGCGTTCCTCTCTTGCCCTCGAGTCGTGGCGAAAGCACCGAGGGGCAAGTCCCGCCGGCAACCCCGGATTCTTGGACCCGCCAAAGCACCCGTGTACAAACGAGCAGAGGAACCGGGCGGCGGAGAATGATCCCAACCCCGTACGCCCGAGGGGAGCCCGTGGCGAACGCTCCCCTGCATGCCCCCGTTCTCGTCCCGTGGAGATGCTTACTGACCATGGAACCAAGCAGCAAAGTTATTTCCCGGTTACCACGCCGGCTGGGTCGGATTGTAGACGGGGGTGATTTACCACGGGGACGCGGCCGCCCGAGCCAAGCCCACGAATTTATTAACTGCACTAGACTGCACTGTGCCATCGTATGTAGCATCTGGCATGCGTAGGGGGGGAGGGGGTATGGTATCGTGACATCAAAGGGAGCGCAGGGCTCTTCGGCCTTGTCGTGGCCGGCCCCTACGGTGACCAAGTCGGATGCCCGGGACCAGCGGGGCAACCCTAAACCGTCTCCTCCTTCACCGTCGTCTCGACGGCGTTCTTATTGACATCCCCAACGTGGTCCATCTCAGCTGCGAACGTGTGGCTGGGCGTCCACTTGGCAGACAGGCGAGGGCTGACCTCGGCCATGCACATGTCGGCCTGTTCGAGCGAGAGGCCCTTGAGCTCGGGCACGAGGAAGTAGGCAAAGGTCAAACTGAGGAAGCAGAGGGTGCCCCAGATGAAGAAGACCTTGGGTCCCAGGTTGGCCTCCCCAGGGTCGACCAAGTAGGGAGTAATGACTGCAAGCATGTCAGCAGGCTGCGGCCACCACGAAGCCGCGGGAAGGGTCGGGGCTTTTCTCACCAGCAATGATGGTGTTCCAGAACCAGTTGGAAGCAGTCGAGATGCCAACTCCCCGAGATCGGATAGGCAGAGGGAAAGCCTCGCCCACAATCACCCACTAGCAAGGAAACGTGGTTAGCTGCGGTTCTGCCAGGGCGCGACCGGAACATGCCGGGTACTTACGGCGGTGGGCCCCCAAGTGATGGCAAACGAGGAGATGTTGAGGCAGATGAAGGCGATCATGGCCGAGGTGGCCGCGTTGTTGCCCAATTCGGCCCTTCCGGCCGTCACGCCAATGATGGCAACGATGAACTGGCAGAGGATCATGGAGCAAGCACCAGCGATCAGCAGGAAGCGGCGGCCCAGTCTCTCGATGGCCCAGAAAGAGACGGGGGTCGACAGGACGTTCACAAGCGTGGTGATCATGGAGATCAGGAAGGCATCCTTGATGGTGCCGAGGAGCTGGAAGAAGGGGGTACCGAAGTAGAAAACGAAGTTGATACCCGTGAACTGCTGCATCATCTGCATGCCGGTGCCGAGGATGGTTCGGCGGATAGCGCTGTTCCCCTGGGATAGGGAGCCCTTGAACAGAGCGGCCCAGGAGCCGATGTAGCTGGTCTGGGGGATCACCGCCATCTCGTACTCGTTGTTGGCAACAATCTCGGCGAGCTCGTCCCGGATGAAGGTGGAGTCCTGAGGCTGGCCACGGACGAAGGCCAGGGCCTTGGCCGCCTTCTCGATCTCGCCCCGCTTGACGAAGTAACGGGGAGACTCGGGGAGGTAGAACAGGCCACCGCCCAGAATAATGGCCCAAATAAACTGGATGCCGACGGGGATGCGGTAGGAGCCGGTATCCTGGCGGCCCTGGGACGCGTAGACGACGCACGCGGCTAGCAGGATACCGATGGTGATGCAGAACTGGTAGCCGGACACCATGGCGCCACGGACCTTCTTGGGGGCGATCTCGGACATGTACAGAATGACAACCGCCGAGATGAAACCGACACCGCCACCGGCGATCAGGCGGCCAAAGACGAAGAGGACCTCTTGGTTGGTGCTGGCAATCTGCATAACGCAACCCACACAGAAGACCAGACATCCCATGATGATGGTGGGGCGGCGGCCCATGAAGTCGGCAATATCACCTCCGATGAGGGCACCGAAGAAGGTACCGCAGGACAGGATCGAGGTGAAGAGAGACTTCATCTCCGAGGGCAGGACAAACTCTTTCGGGTCGCCTATGGGCTTTCCCAAGTCCCAGTTATACTTGTGATCCGTGTAGAGCTCAATGAAGTACGGCATGGCCATGACACCCGACATCCAACCTGGGCCCCACACATTAGCCATGGCCCATCGATATGAGCAGGTCGAGGGAGGCGTGGTAGAGGAGGAGGCGCATCGGGCCGTAGCAACTTACCCGTGTCATACCCGAAGAAGATACCGCCAAAGGCGGCAAAGGCGCAGATGAGGTAGGCCTTCCAGGTCACGGGCGCCTCGACGCGACCCACGTCGGCCGTGCCTTGGACGACACCACCACCAGCCATGACTGCAGGATATCTTTCCCCTAGGAGGGGCTTGGGGCCGGAAAGCGAAGAGGAGGAGAAGGAGGAGGAGGAGCTTGTGCGCTGCTTGTCCACTGGGTGTCTGGGGAGCGCAGCGGACTGGGCCTGAGCAGAGAACTCAAGAAACAGAAATGTACAAGCGGCCGCCGTCGATGGGGAGACGGATGGATATATAACTAACTTCCCGGGGCCGAATACCCCCCCCCCCCCCCCCCCCCCCCCCCCCCAGACAACCGACCGATTTACACGCTACGTAGTACATGCGGTCTTGGAGCGGCCAGGGGTACCCGGGGATGGGTGTAAGGGCCCAGAGAGGACATCGAAGGGGGAGGGGGGGGGGGGGGGGGGAGAAAGAGGTTCCCGACGTAGATACTGGGCCTCACCCCCCTCCCGGCGAGGGAGTTCTCGGCTGCACCCAGGCTCAAGACGCTGTTGTAGATCCGCCCAAGGAGTAGAGGCTTTGTTCGCCATTGGTAGGCTTGTCCTGCATGCAGGGATGGAAAAGGGCCATCCTTTTCCGGGGACTGCCAGCAGCCTTCTGCTATTTCATTTGCCTCGGGCACCCAGAAGCACCGCTCCTCGGTTCGAACTTACCCATCCGGGCAATGAAGGAGCCAGCAGGGTTAGGAGGGAGGGTCAGACGCATCTGGGGACGAACCCGGGGCACGGGATAGGGCATGGGATGGATGGAGGGCCATGCAGGACAGGGAGGGAAGGGGGCCACGATGTTCTTCCATTGGAGGGAGAGCAGACCGCCCGCCAGTGGCCTGACCCAGCTTATCCAGTAGCGAAGGCAACGGACACGCGCTCCCACTCTATCAACAAGGGCATGTATACTCACGTACATTACAAGTGCATGCGTCCGGACATGTCAGCCTGAGGGATCCGACGGCCTGGGCTTGGCCGCGGATACACCATGTACAGCCGACAGCCCATGATGACCCAGAGGGGTTTTTTTTTTTTTTCCCCGGCCGGCTTCCCCAGGTCAGTACGTCGAATCCATGGGCACTTTTGCGCCCTACGGTGGGGGAGCATGAGGAAGAGGGAGGCAGGATAGAGGGAGAGAGGAAGGAAGATGAAATGCCCTGTTGCCGCCCTCTTACTAAGTGTCTTGTAAGCAGACTGGCCGCCCCTCGACAACAAAATCGAAAGAAGCAACACGACCGTGTTACTCGATCATGCGAGCCCATCTATTTGCTGAAATTAGCCACGGCTAGGGGAGCCACACAAGCTCCGAGGTGGCCGGGGGCATCCCAGGAAATGGAATTTCCGACCCGCGAACCCCTCGAATCTCGAAGGCTGGGACATCGTAAATACGGCTGGCAACATCACGGGATACAGAGACTGCCCCGGCCGGTCTCTCCCTCTCCCTCTCTGCCTGCCGTTCTCTCTGGCGCGCGCGCGTTTCCTTGCCTCGTCACCTTGAATTTTTTGCCACGCTGTCTCTTTCCCGTCTCTCTTGCTCAGCTTCCTCCAACTCTCTTTCGGCCAAGGCCTGGGCCAGACACGACGTTACGGCGGGATGCCCATGCCCTGGCCGAGCCTGGCCCAGACCGAATCCGGTGATCCTCGCCGCGTTGTGTGGGGAACCCACTCAACGCTGGTTGGGGTTCACCACACCCACACCCCCCCCCGCAATCGGGCTGACTACCTGAGATACCCACCCGTGTATTCCTCCCCATAGAGATGAATGTTGTATGTACCACCTATTTTGCGCCCCCTCCGCTCAGCTTGGCTGGTACCCATCCTTCGCCAACCGGCACCAACGTCAAGTCGTGTGTCCGTCGCCCATCTGATCCCTCTGGGCGGGCATCGCCCCCTGCACCCTGTCCCCTCGCTAGTCCCAACCTGGGCGGACTGCAGGTAATGGGAATTGGGGGGAAAGTCGGTCACATCCTGTACCGACCCGCCTACACGTGTGTTTTGAGTGGAAGCGCCTTGTGGCTTGAGGGTCGGCCGAGTCACCTAGGGACAGACAGGTCCCGACGGGCGATGTGGTCGTTTTGTTGCATCTGAACCTCTTGTCTCCCGGTAGGATACAGACTCGGAGGTATGGACGGTTCAAGGCGCTTCCCTATCTAGGTACCTATGTACGGAACGGCTGGGAACGGTGGGCGGTGGCAGGCGTCCCTCTGTCTTGGGGGGTCCAGTGCCCGCTCGAAACATGCGACAATGGACTGATACGTACGCAGGCTGCGGCCCCGAGAAAGGAATTTCCACCTGTGGTACTGTCACTCCCATGTGCCGTGACTGACGGCTTCGGGCTGCCGCAAAGCTCCTAAGCGAGCGGCCGGAAGAAACGGCTACGTGGCGTCGGTCCTTGGCCGCTGCTGTTGCTGCCGCTGGGCGGACTGGGACTTGACGCCTTTTCTGCATGTCACATGCAGCAGTGGTGACCGTCGGGGGTAGTGGGGCGAATTGTGTTGTGACAACCTTCTGGAGGATGGGCCATGTGCTCGGCCGTCTCTTCTGAGATGTACCTAAGTCCGTACTTATCTACTTCTTGCCTACCTCTGATGAGGTCTTTTTTTACCAGCAAAGCCCCGCTGGTGACCTGGATGCGTCCATCCCAAGTGCTTCTCATCCAACCCGGGCAGCTGCCACCAGGCCAAAGCCGGGACTGGGGACGTAGATAGGGTTATGGGGTTCCCATGGGTCAGGGCTGAACATGGCCTGTGTGTGCACCCTGGAAGGGGGGGGGGGAGAGACAGGGAATGGGGAAGAATCAAGTCCCCCCCCCTCCCCGCCTGAATACCCATCTTCAAACCTGGAGAAAACGGGGCCAACATCCCAGGTCGGCCCGAATAGCAAAACGTCCAGACGCCGAACGATGGGCGCTTCGCATCATCCAACGACACGTCCGCATCCAGCAAGCCCTCGCCCGCGACGCCCGCTCGTGCTGGTCCTGTCTGCCCTGCGAACCCGTGATGCCCTCTCTTGACCTTGTACATCTTGGCTGTCGACTCAGCTCTGCAGCAGCTGGCCTGGCCGGACCAGGCCCTGATACGATGCAGACATGTACCACCACCTACCTACATGCTTTGAGACCAGCCACCATTCTTGTCCATGGGAAAAGGGCCGACTCAACTCCGACCAGCGCGCCCTCACGCGGCCTTGCTCCGGACGGGGGCCAGGCGAGCCAGAGTATCGGATGAAACGGCCGACACAACCCCGTGCCCAGCCGTGAGCAAGTGAGCGCCACGAGTGAGTGCAGTTGCCGCCGCCGCCGCTGTCTTCGTAACCCTCGGACCCTGATTTGACAGGCTGCCCTCCACCACCATCACACACACCCCGTTTTCACAGCGTAGCTACCTACGTGCGCTGCTGTTGTTGGCCACTTACAATGATGGGGTCCCGATCTGTAACCCTTAGCCTACCGAAACATCGGGACCGACCCGGACTAATGGGTCCCTTTTCGTCCCCCCCCCCCCCCTCGTTGGTGTCCATCTAGTTTGGACCCCCTTCGAGACCTGTGACCGGCGGTGATGCTCGCCTGTCGGCCGCCGCAACCACCCTATAGGACCATCGCCACCTTTGCCTACGATAGTCGGCCTCTCCCACCCCAGCGTAGGCCTCCTTCTCCATCACCCCGACTCGCCACCCGCTCCAGCAGGAGCACCTCGGCCCATCTCAGTTGTCCCGGGGGACGCGTGACTTCAAGCTGAGAATAGCTCACGCGCCAACTGCTCCGCCTTTTTGGTGGCCCAAATTGCTGGGAGGCGGGCGATCAGTCCTCTTCTCGATGGAGTGGAGATGTGCTCACATTTGTCACTGCATCGGCCGGTCTGGCCGGTGGATATCACAAGTCTTTTTTTTTCTCCTTTGGTCTTTCGCTTTTCCACCGAGGCCCCGGCTCAGCTACTTTGGTTCCATAACCAATCTGTCCGGTATGGATTCGGACGAACTAGCAAGAAAAACGTCTCTTGCATCAGCTGGGGGCCCTGCATCTGCATCGCTGGTGTGTGGTGTAAGGATCTAGATGGATATGACATGCAGGGCCCCTACATCAGCTATGGTTTGGCGACCGTGGTTCGTTGGCTTAGGCTGTCGCCGTGAGATCTGTACCACGGCATTTACCGTCGTATGTTGTGCACAACTGTCACCAATAAGACGCTGGCCAAGGGTAGGTTATTCGTCCATATACGGGTAGTGAGCCTCTGACCGCGCCGGTTTTGCGCCCTCTCAAGAGGCCGTCAGCTTGTGAACCCTCTTCTCGACGGCTCTCTCAAACTCTTGCACACCTCGGGGAAGCAAGGTCATCTGACCCGCCTTCAGTCTATACACAACACGCCGCCTCGCTGCCTCTTCCTCGGCGCTCGAGCCATCACTGTCTTTATCGTCTTCGGCGAGACCCTCGACCACGCCGCGCACGAACCACCGGTCGTGGCTGACAAGGACAACGGCGCCCTCCCAGCCATGCAACGCTTCGCGCAGAGCCACCACCGTCTCGTAATCCAAGTGCGTGGTGACTTCGTCGAGTACAAGGCAGTGCGGGCCTTTCCATAGGATCCGCGCCAGCTCCAGCCTTACCAACTGCCCTCCAGAGAGTTTTCGGATCGGCACGTCGGATGCGAGACGTCCCGGTAGGCTAAATGACCCGAGAAGAGCTCGGATGGCGCCTTCGTCCAGCTCATCTCCCGCTTCCCGGGTCAGCAGGGTCAAGGCCGTCAGCATCGGCTCCGCCTGGCCCGTCTTCTGCAGTGCCTCGACGGCATGCTGTGAGTAATAGCCCAACCTCATGCGGGAATGCGCCGTCATCTCCCCAGATGTCGGGGTCGACTCTCCGACAAGTAACTTGATCAAGGTGGATTTGCCTCCGCCGTTGAGGCCCAGAACTCCAATGCGGTCGCCCATGTGCACCGACAGTGAGATGCCGGCGAGGACCAGAGGTGATGGCGACTTCCTGCTCCGTCCCTCGAGGGGGTAACGAAACGAGACCTTGTCCAACGAGAGCAACGGCCCTGGGAAGCGCAGGTCCGGCGGTTCGGGCAGCACGAAGCGGACGGGCCGATCCTCTTTTTCGAGTTCGATGTCAGCGCGTGCGCTGAGGTGGTAGCCAACCAGATCCCGATTCAGCTTGAAGCGCCCGCCGTGGCTGTTGACCTCGAGACCCCAGCGGTCATCGAGCTTCTTCTGTCTCGACTTGGCCTGGCGCATCTTGTTCTGGTCGTTCTTGGCACGGCCCTCCTTCATGTTGCGCGCGACCGTCTTCTCCATGTGCTCCTTCTGCTTGTCCTTGGCCTCCTTCATCTTGCTGAGGTGGAGTTGCTTCTCGGCCTGGCTCGACTCGTACGTCGGCAAGTCGCCGTGGAAATAACCGAGGGCCTTGTCTTTGAGAAGGACGAGGTCGGTGCACAGGGAGAGGAAGTCGCGGTCGTGGGAGACGAGAAGGAGTGTCGGCGGGTCTGACGCCTCGGCCATGGATGTGAGGTGTCGCTGCAACCACATGATGCCCAGCAGGTCGAGGAAGTTGGTCGGCTCGTCCAGGATCAGGATGTCGGTCTCCTGAAGCAGGACGGCCGCGAGCGCCGTGCGCATCTTCCACCCACCGGAAAGACTCGACACGGGTCTTTCCATATAGGCATCACTGAAGCCAAGACCTGCGAGGATTGTCTTGGCCCGGGACTCGATCTCGGCTGTTCTGGCCGGCTCGACCTGGATTTCAAGCTCGGCGAGCGCATCCGCCGCCTCCATCGTCTCTTTGGCCAGGGTGTCGGAGGTAATCTCCCCGTCTGGTTGTTCGTAAAGGACTTGATAGGCGGCGACCTCTTTTTCCTTGGTGAGCAGTGCCTTGCGAGCCTGCGAGCCCCTGGCCCCGCTCCGCAACCTGGCGTCCTTGTCCAGTAGAAAGAGCTCCTTCTGCAGCCGCTCCTTGCGGAGCTGGCGGATACCCCGGAGCGCGCTGTAGGGATTGTTGTTGTTGCCGAGGGCGCTGGAGAGTACTGAATTGGGCTGTTAGGACTGGTCGTCGCCGCCGATGAGCGTTACCGACCTGCGATTTCCTTCTGCAACTCATTGCGTGCCGTGGCCCGGTCTATGGCCTCCTCGAGGACAGTTGGGCCCCTTTCCCCTCCCGCTTCCGTGACCGGGCGTTTGGGCGTCCCGTCGACATCGGCATCGGCCACGTCTGTCTGCTGCAGGATGGCCACCTTTGTCTTTTCCGGTATGCCTGGGATAAGCTTCTCGGCTATGGCCTTGAGCAGAGCTGTTGCAGCGCGAAGGGCTCTTGCGTCAGCAGCCAGACAGCGGACACATAGAGAAGGAAGGGGGGGGGGGGGGCTCTGGGTCTTACTGGACTTGCCCGTCCCGTTCTTTCCGACGAGGGCATAGCGCTGGCCCGCCTTGAGCCGCAGCTTGGCGTTGCAGAGAATCTCGGCGCCGTCGGCCTTGGCCCGGGCCTTGGCCTTGCCTTTGGCGGCGGTGGACGTCGCGACGGTGATGGACAGGCCCTCGACGTCGAGCTCGCGGTAGTTGGGCGCCGCAATGTCGAAACGCGTCTGCTTGCTGGAGCACAGGATCGAGGCGACGGCCTCGGAGTCCATCGAGGTCATGTCCACGACTGACGGGGGTGTGTGGGCGTGTGTGTGCGTATGTGTGGGCGTGTGTGTGCGTGTGTGTGGGCGTGTGTGTGTTCACTCGATGCAAGGCGTGAGTTCAGGGCCGGAGGGGGGACGCAGATTGGGGACGGCGCACAAGGCTCCTGGGAGTGCGTGGTCCTGTATATAAATCCAGCCTGCCGCTTGTAGGCGGTGGCATGGTCGGGTTATAAGTAATGCCTTTGGATGCCGGACCGGCAAGCACGGGCGCGCATGCTTCCGCCGGTACGTCTGGACATGATGGATGCAGGTACCGATCCTAGCACCCCGACCGGGAGGCGGACGCTGGCGGGCAGCTGCTGCACGGGAAATCGAGGCCGGTTGCGCAGCTACGCCGGGCGTCGTGGGGGGGGGAAGCATGTCTCGTCTCCCCAGCGCGGATCCCTCGTTGGTGCCGGGGGGCGCGTCGTTGCGGCATGATTCAAAATGAATCATCCCTCCCGCCGGGTCGCCAATGTCCCCCCACCCCGCGTTGTGGGGAGCGGCTGGCGGGCTAGCAACCCAACCGGCGAGGCTCGAGGGGGTGGCAGCGGCTACCCGGGGGGTTCGATATCGCCGCTCCCGGCCGCCAAGCAAAAGCTACCATGCACGCCTATCTGGCACTGCCGGGTCGGCTTGGTCTGGTTGTCGTGCTGTGGTGCATGTACTAGGCAGCCCACAGGTGCGACGGGTGATCCGGCCGTGGGTTGTTACCGGCTAGTGCCATTGCTGCTAACAAGTACCCTAACTGCCCAAGTCCCATGGGATATCCGCTAGATTCGGCCGCGCAGGCTAACCCTATCCACTATGCACCGCGCGCCGCCATTCCGGGGGGGGAGGGGAGAGGCTTGCATCCGCGCAGGGCGGGCGGCAGAAGGTTCTCGTACGGGGGGCCGCCGAGGTACAATGAGCCGCTGGTGGAAGCGGTGGCACACCTCGCGACGTCGGACCCCCCAACCCCACGGTATGGACGTTTCCGGTGTAGCATACGGCGTGAAGCCCATGAGCCAATCCCCGTGCGTACTCCTCACGAGCACAGGGAGGGGTCGACCAGAATCTGCAGGTGCGGGGCGTCGCCGGAGCGGACGGCCATCGAGCCGCCCGGCGGGAGCTCGACGATGGCGCCGTCGACGCAGACCTTGCGCCAGCGGGCGTCGGCCTCGCGGGTGGCGACGTGGACCTCGTCGACGGCCTCGTAGCCGACGCGCTCCTCCTCGGCCTCGCCGTCCGGGCCACGGCCGGGCCAGCGCATGTCGACGTGCTTGCCGCCGTCGTAGGCCTGCATCATGATGGCCATGGTCTGGCGCCCGTCGACGGCGCCAAAGTGCACGAGCCGCAGCTGCCCGTCCAGCGGCCGGCTCGCCGGCGACACCGTGAAGGTCCGCTCCAGGTTGGACACCATGGTGGCCAGGATGTAGCCGTGCCGCCGCCGCTCCAGCAGCCGCGGCGGGGCCCCGCCGGGCGGCCCGGCCCCGCGCACCCGCACCGACGCCTCGTACCCGTGGCTCTGCTTGAGAAGCTCGGCCGCCACCATGCCGAAGCGCTTGTCGCCGTGCTGCCGGTACTCGGGCGTGTCGCTCTCCCAGACGAGCTGGGAATGAAAGCCGTACGAGGCCACGATGGCGCCGTACAGATGCGAGACCTCGCCCGCGCCATCGCCCGCGTCCTCGCCCGCGGGCCCCGTGCTGACCTGCCTCGCGCCGGGCGAGAAGTCGACCCGGAAGGAGGGCAGCGGCACGGCCTGGCCTCGCAGCAGAGTCCGCAGGCCGAGGGCCAGCGGTGTTGGCGCCGACGCGCCGCACGCGGCGTAAACGGGCTTGTGCAGGGAGTTGAACAGGGCGTTGCCCGTTCCCAGCGGCAGCGGTGCGACGAGCGGCTTCTTGGCGCCGGGGGCCGGCCCGCCCGCGCGCGCGTTGCCGTTGAGGAGCTCGACGATGCCGCCGTCGCCGCTCATCAGAACGATGGTGTGGTCCCGGTCGGCCGCCAGCCCCCGGGCAAACGTCTGGATGCTCCGCGCGTCCTGGGTGACGGTCAGGCTGTACGCGGCCGCGGGCGCGAGGCCGAGGCGGCGCAAAAGCGGCTGCAGCACGGCGTCGTAGAAATCCGAGGCGTGGCCGGTGCCGGACCGCGTGGACACGACGAGATGCACTTGGCGCCCCGCGTCGCTGCGCAGGTAATCGGGCGCCTGGCTTACCAGCAGGCCGTCGAGCAGGGCCCGGGGCAAAGCGGCCGCGGATTGGCACGTCAGGCGAAACGACGGCTCTTCCTGCAGGCTGAAGACGTCGTAGCCGCCCTCGGGCCGCGGCGCGATGCAAACGATTTCCTCCGTCCTGGCCAAGCCAAGCGGCGTGTCTACGCGCACAGTCGAACGGCCGTGGGAAACGGGCTCGGCCAGCTGCCCCTCGGCGAGCGGCCGGGCTTCACCAGGGGCTGCCAAGCTCGCCATGGCGTCGGCCACCGGTATCTATCCCCAACACTTGCCCGGATGGGGCGGCCAAGTGGGCTGGGGCGCTTGCGAGACAGAGACGGGAGACGGTGTAGGTGCATCCGCTGGGCCGGCGGGAAACTTTGGGAGGTATGCAGGTGTCGAGGAGAGCTGTGACGGAGGCGGGTGGGAGGAGCGTTCAAGATAAGGCCCGGGGTGGCGTTGACAGCGGGCGGCGCCACCCCTGGAGGCATCGCCCCGACATTGATAGGTGCTGTACTGATTGGCCTGGGCGCAGGCCCGGTAGGTACCCTAGGGCACATCCCATACTTTGTGTACCTACACCCTCCGTTGCGCAGCCGTAGTGACCCGCCGCGCCAGTGGCCGCCAGGGAGGGGGGGGGAACAGGTTAGGTACATACCGCATGGGAATGTACCATCCGATAATGCGACCAAGCCGCCCCCGACTGTTCAGGGGCCGGAGATTACGAAAAAGAAGAAGAAGAAAAAAGAACCCCAAGGAAAAACACTCCAAGTGCCGAGCTGGCGGCTTCCTACGAATAGGCGAGGGAAACGCGAGACATGGGTTGCCCACTACAGCACGCCGGCCAAACCACCCGCAAGCGCGCAAGCGTAAGCGCCAACGTAAGCCGGAACAGCGGGACCTGGCAACTTGAGAGCGGAACATCGGCTTGGGGACCGACCTGGGTTAGGTAGGCTTGGATGTATTACCAATCCCGCTTATCGTCTATGCCGGGGTCCAGCGCCGGGAGAAGGGGCAAACCGGGGGGCCGTCGGCCCTGCATAGAAGCATGCTGCGGCTGTCGTGACAGACACGGGGGAAGGGCGCTGTCAGTGCCCGCGCCAGCAAACCGCGCGGCCACCTGGCTACGTGGGTGCTGGGCGTCCTGGTTGAGGTGCCTACCTCGGTAAGACGACGCAGGTAAGCAGAAGGGCGCCCGCACTCTATGCACCCTTGTGTACGCATCCGGCCCCGGCCCTATCGACGGCATGTATCTCGCTCACCCCCCCGCCCCCCTCCCCCGCCGCCGCTCTCCGCGATGCCTTGGTCGTGAACCATACGCACTGCCCGGGCTGGGGGCTCGTTATTGGCCGCCAGACAACGGGGTCCGCCCTGCCCACCCCCCGTACCCAGGCCAGGTACCGCCACATGCGCCGACGCGTGCGACGTGCTGTTTATCCTCGGGCCTTGCTCAAAGGGCCCCAGTTCTCCTTGGGGTTCATCGGGTATCGGACGAGGTTCTTGCTCGTCGTGTCTTGGCCCAGCGCCTTGTCGAATACCACCTCCAGCTTGTCGACATCGCTGGCCTCCCTCGCGGGGGCGTCGTCCTTCCGCAGCCGCAGCAGTCTGTACGCCGCACTGCCCTCCTTGATCTTCTCCGTCTTCACCGGCGCCTTTTGGCGCACCCATTCTCGCATGATGTGCCAGATGACGGACCAGGGCGCGTTGGTCCGGATGCTCCCAGGCTTGCAGTGGCTCCGCGTCACGGCGTAGCCCAGCCCGCGCAAAGCACCCCGCAGACTGTCCTCGTCGGGGCAAATCGAGTGGATCACGCCCGCCAGGCACGTCGGGTGGAAGTAGAACGGGTACGGCTCAAGCGCGGCGAGTTCGTCCTCCGGGATGCTTTTCAAGGGGTCCGCCGGTCGGGGCAACGTCTCCTCCAGGGCCGTCTGCAGCATGCCGTGGATTCTGGCCGTGGTGCCGTAAACCTCTTTGGACGCCTTGGGCAGCTCGTCGAGGATGCGCTTGATGAACTCGGGCGAATGGATCGGCCCGCCGTACATGGGGCCGGCCAGGTGCATCTTGGAGCCGCAGTGCGCGCACAGCTCGTCCGCCGTCGGGGCCATGGCCAGGCCGTGCTTGTAGAAGACGCCGCTGCCCTTGCTATTGGTCGTCTTCTTGTTGCGCATGAGCGTCTGCGTCTCCCACGCCCCGCACCCCTGGTCGCAGTTGTACACCACCATGGTCTTGCCCGCCAGGAACTTGACGCTGGCGGGCGACTTCTTGACGCGCACAAAAATCCGCAAGTAGTAGTCGATCGACAGACTGAGAAGAGGCTCGATCGCCAAGCCCTGCTTGGCTGCCGTCGTGGCCAGTCCGTTCAGCACCAACCGCAGGCCCCCCTCGTGCGAGTGCCACCCCTTGATGGGGATGCCGCCGTAAAGGGCAAAGGCCTTCTCGGCATACCCATGCGAAGCCCAAACCCCCGAGTCCGTACATGTGACGCACAGCAGCCCACCATCGTCTCGGACCGCGGATATGGCCGCATCGAAGAAGGTCGCCGCAGTGCCATACGGGTCGAGGTCGATCACGTCGTACTTTCGCGTTGGCGCAGGGGGGCCGCGCCGCGCATGGGCGGGGCTTCGTGCGCTTTCGGGAGCGGCTTCGTCGGTGATCAGGCTGTACATGTGCGCGCGCGCATCACTGTGTGTGACCTTGACTTTGGATTCTATCCCGTTGTGCTCGGCGTTGCGGCGGATGGCCGCGACAGCCTCGGCAGTAAGATCGTTCGCTGTCACCGACGTGACAAAGGGAAGCTCCTGAACGTAGCGCATCGCTCGAAGCCCCGTGGCCGACAGCGCGTCCAGAATAGTGAACCTGGGAGCGTCCGGCTTTCTCAACCGGGCTGATTCTGTAGAGTCGGCCCCGGGCTTCACCTCTTCTGTCGGCTCGCCTGACTGATCCTTGTTCGTGGCCTCTGCGGCTCCTTCGCCCTCCGTGGCAGCTTCGGTGGGCTCGCCATCCCGAGGCTCTGACGTGTCCATGGGATCGCCTGCCGGTGCTTGCGCCTCGCTCTTCGCATCATTGGCCGCCGGAGCACTTCCGTCGCCACCGTCGGTGGCCTTCTGTTTCGGGGGTCTCGAGTCGCTGGCATCGTCGGGTCGCTTCCGCTTCTTCTTGTTGAGGCGGTTCTCGGCAGCTTTGTTCCTCTTGGCGGCGACTTCCTCCCCGTAGGCCTTGATCGCAAGCACGGTGAGGTCGCGGTTGAACTGCTGGATTGGGTTGTAGAAGACCTTCTGCGTCGCCTCGTCGCTGTCGGTTTCTTCCTGGCCCTCGGCTGCTGGCTTTGCCGGTATGAGGATGCGGCCCAGGCCCTCCTTGACCTCGATGAACGTTTGCCCGTCGCGCGTGACGCGGTGCTTCTCTATCGCCGTAGCAGCGGCGGCTTTGGATTTGGACGCCATTTTGCGAATGGCCGGTAGCAGAGCCCTTTGACCCGGGCTGAGAAGTAGGAGATGTCGCCGAGTGGAAAACCGCAGGGCGCAGGAGGCGATGTGCAGCAGCATCCGGCCAGGCGAGGCTGACTTGGAATTTCAAGGTCCTGGCGCATAGGTGGGATACAAAATTCTGCCTGCAGAAAATAGGTCGTAAAAGCTTAGGTACCTCTGCTGCCCCACCCCCCGCCTTCCAAGCTAAGGTTCTCTTCTGCCCAAAGAAGAAAATCCACGCCGGGCGACACTGATTGATTGGACGACGCGCCGTTCGTCCTCCCACCCCCAACATCCCGGCACTTTTACTGCTGGGCCACGGCGAGCCGAGCCTGGATTATCACCTTCTTTCTTGGCCTGGTTGAGGAACAATCAGATACAGCCTACTGTGTATCACCCCATGGCAGCATCGAGCAAGGCGTACGCGCATCCATTCCCTTCCACTTCCACCATAACGGGAAGGGGGGGGGGCTGGGGACCGAGAATGATGCTGCGACCAAGCAGCCGTGTTCTCCACTGCAGTCAGGGTGCCGCCGACATCCGGTTCTAGTCCCATACTTGACCGCACCAACACACAACTCCGTCTTGCTACCCCTTCCACGTCGACTACGTGGGCTCGTGTAGTGGCGAGTGCGCCCAAAGGTTTCTGCACCCCTTGATGTAATTATGCCGGCCTCCGGCTAAATCGATTGCTTCTTATGGGTTTCGGTGGCGTGCCAACCAAAGTGTATGCGGCCGGGATGTTGTTCCGGACTGCCTTGCCGGTTCAGTGACCTGCCCCGTCGAGAGACTTCGCCCAAAGGAAGGGCCATACCTGTCTGCCTAGCGGCCCGGAACCTGTGGAAGCATCCTGCCATGACCTCCTTGATGTCCTGGTCTTCGGGGACCAGCCTGGTGTCGATGATGGCCTTTATGTACTCTTCGACCTGATAAAACTCGTTGCGATCGTAACGATATCTTCCCGGCAAGCCGCTGTTGTGCAGGAGCGCCAGGATTCCGCCCACGCAGGTGTTGAAGGCTGCCATAATGGTGATGGCGGTGCCGTCCTCGCGAGAAAAGGCGCCCAACGCTGTCAGACACGCACCGATGCCAATCTGGACCAGCATGAGGAACCAGCTGGCCGGGGAAACGGAAGCGTCAGCGTCAGCGAGAGGGATGCGAGCCCCGGCCGACAGGAGGGCAAGTGCGTACTGAATCGTGCTCAGGATATGAAACCAATAAGTGAACTTGGTTTTCTCGTAGAGAATATCGCGGTAGAGGCCATCACTGAACCCTTTGACGGGCCAGTACCAGCAGGTCGGACGAATGAGGGTGTGGCCATCGTCCTTGTCCGAGAACACCCCGACGCCGCGACAGAATTGAGCCCACTCCTCGTCCGTCAGGAAACGAAGCGATTCCGGATCGGGGCTTCGGGTTCGGGTGCGCTGGGGGGCAGGGCTGCCTGCAGTCGCCATCTCGTTTCTGGGGAGGGGTTCTTGGTTTGCATCTGCCATCGCAACAGCCGAGCGGTAACCACGAGGTCTTTAAGAAAGAGGCAGAAGCCTAGCGAGCCGGCGAAAGCACGGGACAGGAGTGACGGGACAGCAGACACGGGTTCCGTGTCCACTGTTGAGGTAAGTATGTACCTACATACATATGTACATAGTGGTACCATGGGACCACGAGGTCAACCAGGGGCCTGAGGCCATTGGCTAGGGGTTCGGGATCAACATGGGTTCACCATTGGGCAGAGTAACATGGCCTCCCAAGTAACTCGGGGGCTACGACGATTACTTCTTTGCACAGCACCCATGGTTCTCTGAGTTGATAGGGGGCCGGCTTTCACTGCCTCCCAGCGTGGCGCGTGGGGGAGTTGCGCAGAATAGTATTGGAAGTGGGTTTCTGTCCCGGTATCGGAATCCTGGCCTAAGGGTCACACGAGCAAAGGCAGCGTCGCCATCCGCCCGGCAGCAAGATTCGGAATATAAAAAAGCGGTATAAGAAGGCGTCGTGCTCACGACCGAAGTCAGCATGGGCAGCAGTCTTGTCTTACCGCCCCTTTTCTATGCTCGATCGTCTTTGCATGGACTCAAGCGATCACGGATGACTCTATTGAAGCAGGGACCATGCAGGTCCACCCCGGGCCCTGGATGGACACGAGAAATCCATCCTGACCGCCCTCAGGCCATGCCGCGAGCCCGTATAGCGATGACGGGACGTTTGTATCTCGCTGGGGCAACTCTTGGCTGCTCGGTCCGAATTCCAAAGAATCAGGCATGCGGCGGTTGCCTTCACACGCGTCTATTGACGTTGCTACCACCAACTGCCGCCCCGCAAATCCCCCTGGCATACAGTATGTGTACCCTTCGTGGCCTGCGTACCTCGTCATCACATCGTCGTCATCGTAACTCGTAAAATGCCCTTTACCGGCTCACCACTTGTCCGGGCCGAAGTGGCTCCCGTTCGCAACGCTTTTCAGGGCGCAAGCTTGCCAGTCACAGCCTTGCTTGTAAACCTCGGTGCCCCACCAGGAGAAGCCATCCATCCATCCCGGGTAGACGAAGCCAAAAAAGACAACGACAATTCCGAATGCCAGGCCCGAATCGAGAGCAGCGCTGAGCGTCATTGTATACTTGGCCCACCAGGCGCTGGCACGGTTCTTGATGAGGTAGTTGAACACGTAGCAGACCAGCGCCCAGACCGAGAAGTTCAAGCCCGTCGCCGGCGGGATCCAGCTGAGGGAGCCGAACAAAACCGGGAGGTTGATCTTGCGGATAATGCTGTTCTTCTTGTTCCGGCCGTACAGCCACAAGGGGATAGGGGCTATGGCACCAACCAAGAAACCCCAGACCAGTGGGCGGTACGTCGCGTTGACTCCGAAGAACTCGGCCGGGCCTACGACTCCCCAGAGAATCGATCCATTGAAGTGGACCCGGGCGATCGGACAGGTGAAACCATTAATAGCATCCGGAGTGCAGATGCCCGGCACATTTCTGAACATCCAGTTGAGCACGGCAATCTGCGTGACCGAGGACACAATCGTTGCCACCATCTGCACCTTGAATAGGATGCGGGGCGGGATCTTCATGTAGTGGCCAAGTTTCAAATCGGCAGCGAACTTGATGCCCTGCGCCGAAGAGATGTAACCATACGTGACGAATACCATGTTGGCGACGGGCCGCCCAGGGAAGACGGCCCCGGCGATGAGTTGGCAGATGAGGTAAATGCTGCTCTGTTGGTTCGTGACCGCCATCACGATGCCAATCGGTATGAAAAGCACCGCGCAGATTCCCAGCGCCATCAACAAACCATACCAAGGCAGATGAACGGGGTAGCTGCAGCGCGAGTCAGATTCAGGCTCGGTTGTGCGGAAGGCAATAGGCTTACTATTCGACAACAAAGATACCAACGGCGGTCATAGTCAAAGCCGTCATCAGATACCAGCTCAAGGGCGCATCCTTATATCGCCGCATCAGTCGGTTGTGGACGTCCTCGCGTCCCATGAGGCTCTCGAAGTTGGAACTGGACCTGCGCATCGCAGGCTCCATCCTGTCGCGTGTCGATATAGGTGAAAGTCCGGTGCCGTCGGTAGACAGCGGCTGGTAAGTAGACTTGCTCTCTTGCTTGGCCTCTTCGAGAGCCGTCTTCCACTGTGCCCAAATATCCTTTCCATGCCAGCAAGCGGTGTGTGTCAGGAGAGACGCGAGAGCGGCGAATTGAAGCCCGTAGCTGAGGACATAGGTAATCGGAAGGAAGACGCGGCTGTAGTCTGAGTACGCTTCGCGGTCGAACAGGAATTCTGGTGTGAGGATCCTACTAACGTTGTAGATGTTGCCGGTGTTGTCGAAGACGGAGGACGACAAAATTGGCATATACGACGAATGAAAGAGGTTCGCGTAATATGCGATTGGAGCCAGAACCCACATTACAATGACCAAGCCGCCCACGACATTCATGGCTGCCCAAAAGGGGGTTAGCAAGGGCGAGCCGATATACGCTATCTGCGCCCAGTCGAATGTGAGAGGAAACAGGCCAAGGCCTGAGACCACCCCGAAGAGGTTGGCAACTACCACATTGTCGGGGGCGAACCAGGTGACGACGTTGAAGTAGCTCAGTGCGGGCATGAGCAGACCAGGGAAGAAGTAGAACAGGAAAGCACCGGTCCATATGATGTAGAAGAATTTCCAGCGGCTCATGCGCCATCCGTTCGCGACATTGTTTTCCTCCTTGTGCAAAGTAGTGAACATGGCAGCTGACATGAGCGTGCCGGGCCAGATCATCCCGCTCGGTCGTACCAGGAAGCGTCGGGTGAGGCCAGCAAAGGCGTAGCCCAGTATCTGGGTTGACAGTGTGAGCAGCAGTTGGTAGGTGATACTGGCCTCCTGGTTGTAAAATCGTGTCTGCTCCACAATGACATCAGTCGCGAAGGCGAAGCCGAACGAGACGTTGCTGGAGACGTAGACACAGCTGTGCTCTTTCTCATTCCAATTCCCTTGAGCAAGCCACAGTCGAAAGCGTTCTACCTTGGACCTCGGCTTGGACGGGGCCGAGCCGTGGTTCGGAGAGGAAAAAGAGCCGTCCTTGGATATCCAGTCGCCATCCAAAAAATCTTCATGCGGGTCGCCATGCCGCTTCAGTAGGAAATCCCACAGTAGACCCAGCGGGTGGACAAGCAGGAGGGCTATCACAGGCGTAATCGCGACACTGGGGTATCTTAAGGAGAAAAAGAGATTTGTAGAAGATCCAAGCACGGCAAACAGGGTGGACAATATCCACATGCGGGGGGTATTTATAGACACAGTCGTGTTGTCCGTCGGGGCCACGGAGGCTCGCACTTGGGCGTAGGGCGAGTTATCGGGCGGATCGTCGTCGTCGAAGAAGTCGGTCGCAAGGTCACTGCCGGACTCGAACTCATCGTGCTCGTCGCCGCTGTCGCCCCCAGCACCATTGCCAAACGCCAAACTGTGCGGCTTGGCGGCAGTGAGGCTTTCACTCGGCAGAGATGTTTCGGTCACGCCAAAGCGACCTTCGATGCCGCCAACCACCCCCGAGCCCCCGCATTCAACTTCCTCGGACACGCGGCCCTGCCGGTTGAGCGACGAGGTGCTGGCCCGGCCCAAGCGAGTCGAGCGCGAGGTGCTGCCCGACTTGCGCCGTCGCGACGCATGGTGTGCAGTCTCGGCCGACCGGCGATGGGACAACGTGGCGAAGCCGCGCTCGGGGCTGCCTCCTTTGTCGTCCACTGGGCTCACGGGCGCGGCGCCGTACGACCCGGTACCGAAGCCAGGCGAGGAACGGAGGAGGAGGGGGGCCTTCGACATTGCGCCTGGTCGTTCGTCGGGAGTCTGGCTGGCCACCTTGACTGCGGCATGGGCAGGATCGCGTTCAGGACTGGAGGCTGGAAGGCCATGGGCCGAGACTTCTTCAGGCGAGGGGGAGGGTGCTGAAGGAATCAGTCAGAATACGCATATTACCCATCCACCATCCACCATGGGTGCGGGAGGGACCGGAGGCAGTGGCATTCCTGCGGGTACATTCTATTGTGGGACCTAGGTACCTCTTGACACAGCAACTGCCGACGTGGAGGGGTCGGCGCGTATTATGGAATGCAGCGGGAAGGCTTCATCTGCGCGGTTGGCAGCGGAGAGGGAAACAACCTGGTCTCCATGACTGCTTCGCCGGGAAGGTAGTTTCGGCATGGGCTCTTGAGCGGAAAAGCAAGGTGCGCCCTGGGGCGATCGGGTGGTGGAGGTGGTGGGCAACTGGAGGTCGGAAGCGCGCGCAGGGCAGCTGAGCACTGGAGGCCCGAGATGGGGAATGATGACTCGACAAGGACGACAGAAGCTAGTGATGCGCAGTCGCTACACGTGTCGTGCATCGTCATTCGCTGGGCCCGGTGGTGGATGCTTAGCTACCTACCTCTTACCCTCCAGGTGCTTACCTCGGACGACGCCCAGTATATACGAGTGCGGCCTGGACGGGGAGGTATGACGAGGGCGCCGCGATATCCGGGAGATTGGTTAAGTGATGGGCTGCATGGCGATCGTGGTGCGATGTGCGTGTCGCGCGGGAACAAGTACGTGCGCCCACCGCGGGGATATTGGCACCTCATGTAATGTACCTGCTTGCATGGGCCTTCTTGCATCCATCGACCGCAAATCCCAATGCGACTACCACGTACCCCGTTGACGCCCACAAGCCTTCCAGGACTGTTCTAGCGACACGGAACGCATGGCGATTAGATTGATAAGAGCCTGGCAGTCAAAGCACGCCGCGCCAACCATGAATGTCACTTTGAGTTTGACGGACGGCTGACGTCGATTTGGGATGGCACGGGAGGGGACCGACACACACGCTGCTCGGCTTTCTCTCACGTTCCCACCTCGTTGCATTGCGGCCTATTTATGGCCGCCGGGGCATGGAAAGTAAGTAAGTGCGAACGATACATACACCCCAAGTGGGTGAATACAGGGTACCCAAGGTCAGTTGTGCAAGTAACAATTCCTCTGAAGCACCCCGTACCTAGAACTAGAAGCCTTGGCGACCTTCTGCCGTGCCGTGCCGTGCCACGCTCACATGCACGACACGGATGTGAGTTGGCAGGGTTTCGTTGGAGCGGTGGCCGTTACACTCGATCCGTCCGTCATGCCTTACTAACAAATAAATGCCCCCGCGGTAGCAGTGGACGACGTATTTACTCCATAGGCAGTGTGCATGGGTCCCCGAAGCCAGCCCCGGCCGGCCCTGTAGGCCCGTCTATCCATCCTTGCCCGGCGTTACCAATCGGGAACTGCCCTTCATGGCCCTCCTTCCCCTCCTCGTCCCACCACGCTGCTCTCCCACTTCCGGCTGAGACCTGCACCACCTGCCCGAGAAGCCCGCCAGTTTCACTCTGCGTTCGACGTCCATTAGCGGGGTTCGTGAGCCTGCCTGGGTCACGAGCATGCAATCCGAAGCCGACATGAATACCACGTCCCTCCGAGCCGCCAAGGACCGGCTCCGGTCGCTCATGAAGCAGCGGCTGGCCAGAGTTCCTCAGGAGTCCATAGCCTCTCAGAGTAGGTGCTTAGCCACATGCGCCTTGTGGTCCGTCCCCGGCTAAGGCCCGCGTCCCCGGCGCTGACCCCCGGCTTGCAGGTGCTCAGGTCTTCGATGCCTTGACCAAGTTCAGCCCCTATGTCAACGCCAACAAGGTTGCGGTCTACCTCTCCATGCCCACTGGCGAGATCCAGACCGACTCGATAGTGAGGCATGCGTTGGCGGCGGGCAAGCAGGTTTTTGTTCCATATCTGCACAAGTCCGGCCTGCCGGCTGCGGAAGGGCCTGCGCGGCTCATGGACATGGTAAGCCTCCGGGATGTACAGGACTACGAGGCGCTCCAGAGAGACAAATGGGGAATCCCAAGCGTCGATTCTGCAACTTTGGACCAGAGGCAGCGGAGCGTGGGCGAAATTGATGGCCAAAGTGCGACGGATGCGTCGCTGGATCTCATTCTCATGCCCGGAGTGGCTTTCGATACGGATCCTGCATCAGGAGCTATACGGAGACTCGGCCATGGCAAGGGCTTCTATGACTATTTTCTTCACCGGTACGCCCTGGCAACCCCCGAGGCAGACAAGGCGTCCAACGGCCGCCCGTCTGTGTTGCTATATGCCCTGGCTCTGAGAGAGCAGCTCCTCCCAGCATCTTCAGAGGAGCCGGTCCCGGTCGGGCCTCACGACCAACCCATAGACGGCGTTTTTCTCGGGAATGGCCAAGTCAAGTTGTCATCGGGCCATGCGCCGTAGGTCATCACCAACACGGATCATCACAGCGGCATCTCAGCCGCCCCATCCTGCATTGTCCAGCTTCTTAATCGTGGTATCGCATTGTCGTAGTGATCTTCGCTTGTCGCATCTTCCCGATCACTCGTTGTAGCCCCCGGCCCATCTTGCCGCGTCGTCGTTCAGATCGCCTCCTGGATAAGAGAAACATTGTCGCCCTTCAACAGGATTTGCCCTAAACAGCCGTGTTAGCGATGGCCTAGCGAGCTGCCAGGTCCAGGCTTGGTGCGGCGGGTCGCGTACCCAATTGCCTTCGCTTCTCCTCCGGGTTTGTCTTGGTGATTTGCTTTACTTCAACCGCGTCGTCGATGACGAGATTCATGAACTCGTCGAAGCCCTAGAGGTATGGTCTGTCAGTTGCTGAGACGCCAGACGGGCTTCGTGGACGACGCACTCTGATCTTGCCCTCAATTCGAATGGCCAGCTGCTCGTACAGCCAGATTTTGACGGTGGCATGCGACTGCAGCAGTTTGAAGATGAAGTTGATAGGCGGCAAAAGCACCTTGCGCGAACCACCACCGCGACCGGTCATGTTGACTGTGGGTTACGCGTAGAGCGACGACACGACGAGTCTGCGGGGTCGGAGGAGGGTAAAGTGTGCTGCTCAATGTCGGATGGCAAAGGACGGCGAGGTTGTTGGCTTCGCGGGGTGTGACGCGACGTTCCGGACTCTTGGTGGTTTCCAGCGGCGAGACGAGGCTGAAAGAGGACCTAGTTGTAGGCGCCAAATCCATCATTTAATGTAAAAGTTTCCGGTGCCACTGGGCCAGCCTGATTAATACCTCCAGCTCAGCTTGGCGGCGCGGCCCCACGGACACCAATTGAGGATTATGGTTGCATAAGTTTATGGCATGTACCTACCAAGGAAATAATGAGCAACCGGCCATAGGGACCCCTCCACCGTCCAGCGCCCGAGGACAGGGCTCCTTGCTTGTATATTTCTCATGGATTTGGAGGCTAAGCACGAGAAGATGGCACCAGAAAGTCCATTCCATGGCGATCATTCCAGTGCCTGAAGCGATCATCTACACCCCGTGTACTTCTGTACATATATAATTGCGCGTACGCTTGTGTGAGTACTGACATAAGAACCGGTTTACATAAAGTATCTGAGTAATGTAGGTACTTAGAAAAGACTCAAAGAGCTTATGATGAGGTAGGAAAGGTGTCAGTAAAAAAAGGCGTCCGCGGAAAGTACTTCTTAACATGATGTTTGCCCCGTTCTCGCCGCTAAAAACCACGTATCGATTGCCACGGTCTGTAAACGGATTGTACATTGAAGATGTCGTGGTTGTGTAGGTATTTTCTTTCTTTTGCCTTCCTGAGACAGGATGTTATGAAGAGAAGTAGGTAAATCTTACTTACATTGCCCCAGCGCAACTATTCCTACGGCTGCATGTCCACACAGAGGTAGGTATATCTTAGGTAGGTTCGGTAGGTACTAATTCACGCATCAGAAAAGGTAGGAGGTACAAAGGATGCTACTCCCCGCCGGGAGAACAATACCCCACAGTCAAATCGTGAAGGGCAACGCCGCATAAGTCAAAGGCAATCATTCGTTCAGGTTAGCGAGAGCACATCCATACCTCTCCCTCCTGTTCCATCCCACCTCGACGGACGCTTACTTCCCTGGTCGCGCCCCAGACCCCTCAACTCCAAGGCATCTCTATCCGCGTCTTGACTCCATTTCCGAACGGCCCCTACAGAGGCGTGCGAAGCTGCTCTCCGCACGCGTACCTAGCCTTCCCCAGCCGACCGACGTGATCAACCCGACGCCCGTCTTTCTTTGCATCCGCCCCAGCCCAACCGGTATTCAGTTCGCCAGCGGCACTGCGGTCACTCACCACCGTCAACATGGCCGCCAACGGCGTGGGCAGCCATGAGGCCTTTCTGCCCTCCGAAGTGCTCCAGGCTGTCCTCACGATGCGAAGCAGCGATGTCGAGAGTAAGAAGAAGGCAGCGGCGTATCTCGAGAGCTTTCAGAAGTCGGTACGTCACTTTTCGCGCGCGCATCCATCCATGCGGGAAGCCTAGCCCTGTACTGAACCATTGCCATCCGCCAGACCAGCGCCTGGACCACGACTATCACCATTCTCCAGTCCGAGGCTGAACCCGAGGCCAAGGTGTTTGCCGCGACAACCCTCAAGGGCAAGGTAAGTGGGATCCAACAGCCTTTGCCCGCCGCCCCGCCACCCTCGACCGACTAACCGCCTGCCCCAGATTACGTACGATCTCGCAACCCAGGTGCCGGCCACTGAGCACGCTGCCGTCCGAACCCAGCTACTGGGGCTCTTGAAGCTGTATGCGCCGGGCCCCAAGCCCATCCGGGTCCAATTATGCGTGTGCCTGGCTATCCTGGCGATTCAGATGCTGGAGTGGAAGGATGTTCTGCCCCTCGTCGTCTCCTCCCTGGGTGAACAGCCCGAAAGTCACGCTTGCATATTGGATTTCCTCAGGGTTCTCCCTGAGGAAGTTACCGAAGGACGCAGAACCAACCTCAGTGTATGTGGATCGCGTACCGCCAACCGCCCATCCTCCGGCGCCTCACCACGGTACAACAAGCCTTGGATCGCAATCTAACCGGTTTCGATAGGATGAAGACCTGAACCAAAGAACACATGAACTGTTGGGGGACAATGCGCCACAGGTCGTCCAGCTTTTGATCAACTATGCTCAATCATCCCGTAAGTTGAACCGAGTCCCCGATACCGGGCTCCAGCTGACTTCTCAATATGCAGCTGCCGCCGCCACCAACCCACAGTTACTGGACTGCATAACGTCTTGGCTGCGCGAGGTTCCCGTCAACGAGATTGTCAACTCCCCACTGCTCACCATTATCTTCAACGCCCTAGAAAGCGACTCGTCGTTTCAGGAAGCCGCTGAGTGCTTGTCCACCCTCATCAGAGAGACGAGGGAGGTGGACGACTATGTCGACACGATACAAATACTCTTGCCTCGTGTCATAGCACTGCGACCCAAGATCCAAAACATGGTCGACGAAGACGACACGGAAGGGTACAAATCGCTGACTAGGGTACTGTCCGACGCTGGAATCGCCTGGGTTGTGGCCATCGCCCGCGAGACCGCGCATTTCCGCCCTCTGGTCGAAGCCATCCTGGAATGCGTTGAGAGAGACAAGGAGCGCGATGTTGTCGAGTACACGTTTGATTTCTGGTACGAACTCAAGCAGTACCTCGTCCTGGAGCGATACATCCAGGCCAGGATGGAAATGGTCGACGTCTACTCCAAGCTGGTCGATGTCCTGCTTAAGCTTTTGGAGTATCCAGAGTCGGAAAGCGGGCAAGACAACAGCACCGATCTTTTCTCTGGCGACCGTGTTGCCGAGGAGAAATTCCGCGAATTTCGACACCAGATGGGCGACACACTCAAGGACGCTTGCGAAGTCATGGGAGTCACCGAATGCCTTACCAAAGTCCTTGACGCCATCAAGTTGTGGACACAGAACTATGCTGCGATGGCCACAACAGCATCGGTGCCCCATTGGCAGAAGCTCGAGGCGCCTCTTTTCTCCATGCGAGCTATGGGTCGCATGGTTGAGAAGGATGAGAACATCGTTCTTCCGCAGCTCATGCCTCTGCTTGTTCAGATTCCAGCCCACGAGAAACTCCGGTTTGCCACCATCATGGTTCTGGGGCGCTATACGGAGTGGACGTCTGCTCACCCCGAGCTTCTGGAGCCCCAGTTCACATATGTGATCAATTCTTTCCAGGGCGCCTCGCCCGAGGTCGTACGCGCAGCTGCCATGGCCGTCAAATTTTTCTGCCTCGACTGCAAAGATCTTCTGCGTCCACAAGTTGAGCAACTCCAGAATTTCTACATCGGCATCCTCCCTAGTCTTCCTGATGTCAGCCAGGAAGAGGTAACCGAGGGCGTGGCCACTGTTGTTTCAACAATGCCGAAAAGCGATATCTACCGGCTTCTCAAGCTGTATTGTGATCCCCTTGTTCAGCAGCTGATGGACAAGGCCAACGCGGCGGCCGGCGAGACGGGCAATGACGAGACCAAAAGACTCGCCGTTGCGGATCACTTGCAGCTCATCACCACTTTTGTCCAGAACGTGGTTGTGGTGCCACCAGTCGAGCGTCATGAGGAGGACCCTGCTGTCAAATACTGGCAGGAAGTATTCCCGATCCTGGCTACGGTTCTGGAAACCTTTGTCACCCACAGTCCGATATGCGAGAGGGTCTGCCGATGCTGGCGGTATATGATTCTCAGTCACAGACTCGCTATGACACCGCTTCTGCCCGACATGGCCAACAAGCTGGCCCAGGGCTTCTCGGCCTCCAAACATGGCTGCTTCCTCTGGGTCAGCAGCGCCATCGTCCGTGAGTTTTCCGACGATCGAGATCACGTGGACAAAACTATCAGTGAATCCATATACTCGTTCTTCGAGGCTCAGGCAACCAGTGTCTTGCGCTCCATCAGCGACCTGCCACCCCAAGAGCTGCCCGATGTTACAGAGGATTTCTACCGGCTTGCCATTGATGCGCTGCTGTACTATCCACAGAAGCTCATTCCTTCGCAGCTGTTCACACCCATTTTCCAGGCTGCCATTTCCGTGCTGGGACTGGAGCAGCGCGCGGCCCTTTCCATAACACTCCATTATCTCCGCGACGTCCTGGCATGGGGAGGCAAAAACTTGCCCTCGTCTCACAGCAACTTGGAGCCGAGCGTTGTCGAAGCGTTGCAAAACACAGTCCAGCAACTGGTGCGCAACCAGGGACAGGAACTGGTCAAGCGCATTCTGGCGGGTATGATGATCACCTTCCCACGAGACTGCTTCCCGGACGGCAGTGGTGTTCTTCTCGCCATGTTTGAGATGATTCCCCACGAGACCACTCTCTGGGTTGACCAGACCATCAGAATGCTCCCTCCCGGCACCATCACGCCTGTGGAGGTTGAGCGCTTGATGTCGAAGATTAAAGAGCGCCTGCAAGCAAACAACAGCGGCGATATTCGGCAAATCCGTTCAATCCTCCAGGACTTCACAAACACGTACAGGCGCAGATATGTTGCACCGCGGGATGGTCTTGGCCATTTGGAAACGTCCCGTTTCCATTTTGAGGGATAGAGCCCGGCAGATGGAGACTACGCTGTGTAGCGTAGCGGTTGGGGCGGAAGAGAACCTAACTGAGCGATGGCCATGTGCAAATTGAGCTGCTTTGGTCAGTACCGTCTACATCCTCCATGCATTGTGAAACGCGGCAGCACCAGCAACCATGGGATTGTGGGGATAAGGCGTCGAAGGGAGAGTCCGGTAGGTAGCAAGTGTGTTGCAACTGGGGGAGCCACGCGAGCTGCTGAAGGGATAGAGGAAGGGCAGGGCATAGGGTCTAGATGGCGTGGCTGCTGGAAAGGAGGGCGTTGCACCCCTTTTCGCAAAACTCGACAAAATCTCGCATTATCAACAAGTACGAGCAGCAGGCTATTTGTCCGCAGTCCTTTGGGTGGTCCTCTAGGCATCTCACAGATGGATGTATCAATAAGTAAAATGGCTAATTCTCCCATCGTCTTGGAGCAAAGTGACACTCAACTGAGAGCCAGAATTTGTGTCACCTATCGCGCCGTGTCACCCAGTCAAACCGGGAAAGGGGGGCTACTAATACCCTTGAACCACAAGAGAGCAAACCGGACAGGGCGGTATCACTAACGGCGTTCGAGCGTAATGACACGGACGTGCGTCCAATGAGCGAATTAACTGTCGTGTCGTCATCATGCCAAATGCTGTACCGCTGCCAAAAACTCCTTCGCAATGCAAGGAAATTGCCATCATACAGGATAATAACCCATGGGTATTTTGGACACATCGCCGTAAGCGCATCAATGGGTTCTTTATTTTTGACCGTGTTCCCAGGGGTTGCGAAATTCGTCTTCGCCTCCGCCCCCGTAGAGAGGGCTTCGCGAGTCGTGGTGATTCCCCGGCCCACTTGAATTCCATGGTCCGGACTCTTCGTCGGGCGTTGGGTCACCAACGAGGAACGTCGGTTCCTCTTCCTCGGCTTCTTCTAACAAGACCTGGGGGTCCGAAGTAGATAGCACCGGAGCCCCCAACGGACCATTGGCTTGTGATGATTCAGCTTCTTCCGCCGCGGGTTGTGGTATTTTAGCAGGACGGGTACCCGGAGAGGGCCCAGTTATAGAGCTCTTTTTTCTTTCCTTATCCTTGCCTTTAACATGGAGGTTGTTGCTCAAGGTATCCACACTACCAGAAGACTTATTAGATCGCCCGCCACTGTGCAGAGACGGCCGCGAGGAGGCAGCATTCCAGGACCCAGTTCCGGACTGATAGACGGATGCGTGTCCGACCCAGCGCTCGCGGGCAGGGACATGGGCTGTGATGACGGGGTACTGCGGATGCGAGTCAGTATTCGAGTTAGTTGGCGGAGGGTGGTGTGAACATACATTCCAGTCCCCGAACTTCAGCTCTCGCGCCTTGCTGTACAGATTCTCGTCGTCGGCATCGATATCCGTCTCATCGATGGCTCCTGAACTGTAAGTCGGTGTGGATCCGCTGGGGCCTCCGTTTGAGCTCAGCAAAGGGGTGTTGGCGCTCAACTCGCCCCTGACCTCGCCTGGTTTAGGAACCCAATACTTGGCCTCGCCACTTCGCTTGTACCGCATGCCATCTTTCAGCCTAGCGAAGCGGGAGCTGGAATCCTCGTGTGCTATAACCTTCCCGCTCGAGTCGAATACGCGGTAATTGTATTTGTCTCCCTTGAATGTCTCCTTGGAATCCTCTATCAAGTCGATGACGCCGAATGCGTCCCGCATGGCGTATTTGACAGGCATCCTGGCCGAGGATATGTTGTTGTCTGCGTAGTCGTGCCACGAGAAAGCATACCAGTGCGCAACAGCGAAGCCCGGCATCTCGCAGCAGATCAGGGCGTCCTGGATCGCGGCGGCCAGGTTATCAGGTGTGTAGCCCTCGACGTTGTCAGGTATAGCACCGAGCCAGACAAGCACCGACAGGAGGAAACCTTGCCAGTACGATGCGAAGATAATGAGCTTGATACACAGAAATTTGGGTACCGGTCGGAAAGGCAGTAGGTCGTTGTGCATGCAGACCCAGAAGAGACCGAGAGCATACAAGCTGACGGTGACACTGAGGTTGTAGACAAGACTCTCCCAGAAGTAGCCAGACGTTACTGCGATGTACCCCTCTTGATAAGTGCCGGTAGCCTTCATGACGATGGCGGCGATGGCCATGATGGGCTTCAGCCAGGCGTATTGCAGGATCCCCCGCTTGATGGCCAGGAAAGTGTAGGGATCGGAGATGTCGACCTTGGGTAGAACATGATTCAAGGGCCACAGGTGCTGAACGGGAGCACGGCCGTGCGTCAGGATGATCAGGGCTCTTTCGCCGCTCATGTAGTTGATGAGAAGCTGGAAGAAGGCGTAGATGGTGAAGGCCTCGTAGATGTCTCGAATTGGGTCGAGGAATTGTGCCGCCGTCAGGGACACCATGCTAACCCACGAGGTGATCGAGTATATGGGGACCATGAGAAGCAGGCGGACGACATATCGTTGGAGCAAGGGTTTCCGGTAGTTCTTTCTGTAGAACCGTTAATATCGAGGGACCGATCCGTCGGCCGCGTCGCGTGGTTGGTACGTACAGTTGGAGCCATATGGAACTACGTAGACGGCATCGTCAGTCAGCACAGAATCCCGACAGGATCAAACGGTAAGCCAGAAGAAGTCAGTCATACATGACGGAGAGCAGCGTCGCCGATATGGAGGCAACACCGGCCGTCAGCGTCGTCGCATATTCGAACTTTTGGCCTGTGCCACCGGCCATGGTTGCAAGCGGCCAGCCAGGCAAGATAAAGAGTTTGGGACGGGATTTACGAGATCAAGAAGAGAGGCTTGGAGGACAGGAGAAGCGCGAGATCCCGGGCATGGTGGAGGACGTCGGGTTCTAGGCAGCAAGGAAAGCGAGCCCTTGAAGTGACGCGTGGAACGACAAGCAGCCGCTCGAGGACGACGGGAGGTCTCATGGGCGAGCTGCAGAGTGGGAGGAGAGTTTGGAGTTTAGCGTGTGGAGCAACAACTCCGCCTACGTTAGACGATCCGCGTTTAGGGCGCCTGCTTGTCTGCTTGCCCCCGGCAGGAAAGCGAGCGTAGGGGAGATGCCTTATCTGCATCTGAACAATCAAGTCGCATGTAGCGTCACGCCAGTGCCTTGTGTACTGGGTGTGGACATCATGTATGTGCGTACATAAGTATTCGGCCAGCAGCATGGATGCATAATGGCGTGTCGGCTTGGCAGGCGCTCTTTGTGTTGGTAAAGTCTGTACACGCAGGTGATTTGAGTCCATTAGTGAGCATTCATGCTTGCGCATAACGCTACAACAACTTGAGTACGGGGCCCATGGCAGAGACGCACAGTATTGCATACCTGCATCCGTACATATGATGCGAATGCCGAATCGGTTGGATGGATGTCGTTCCCGTACACAGCAAGGGCAATTATAGGTAGGTACGTGAGCATGTACATCATGTTACATATGTATATTGTACCCCGGCGCACATCCACCTATGGATCCAGCCGTACTTGCACTTCCATAAGTAGGATCCTAGTCCCTAGTAATCAACATTGATTCCGGCTCCGGATACCTCCTGCCCTTCGCATTGCCGGGTGTCGGGTACAGCCCAGCGCCCAGCGACAGGGAATAGAGCTCTGGCCGGGTGAAGGACCCCACGCCATGGGCCCCCCCCCCGAAAGCCAGCGTCAGGGATATGGATGGTAGAATGAGACGCTAACCTCCAGTTAAATGTTCTGGTCCAGTTCGGCGCTTTCGCAATCTTGCTCAGGCCCGATGCTAGGTCGATTAATCCTAGACTGAACGACAGCCGCGCGTGAAGCGCAAGAGACGTCGACGCCCCATCCGCGATTTCACGACCGATCGCCCTCGACGCCCGAGCCCGAATCTACCGCAATAACCGAGGACTGTCGACAGCACCAGCTATGGACCGGGGCCCTGCGCTGTCCCTGGTTGCAGCTGTCCGACAGAGTAGAGCGCAGTTGGTGTTGGGGCGTGTCGCCGAAGAACAGGGGAAGCGCGCATAGGCGGTGCCGCCATGGCCGCCAACACGGGGAGCACCAACTCGGCCACCTCGTGGTCCAACTTCAACGGGTACGACGACGCAAGCCTGCCATGCGCCGACCGATAGCTTTCCGGAAGGCCACACCGCTGACCTGGCTCGTAGAGTGTTCCTGGCGTTGCTGCTGGTCTGCGGTGTCCTGTAGGTTAACATCGCATCCTCGCCATCAGCCACCCGCCTGCTGACAACATGCCCCGGCAGTGCTGTGAGCTTTTTGCTCTACTTCAACCGAGTCTTTGCGTCGGTCGTATCCTATATTATCCGCGCCTACACCTGGCACCGATACCGCATCCATATCGACATCCAGGCCCTCCAGGTTTCCCTCCTGGGCGGCCGTGTCTTCTTCACCGGCTTCCGATACCATGGCAATAATGAGACAATCCTGGTACAGAACGGCCACATAACATGGTCATACTGGTTGTGGAGAGTCAGGGATGTCGACGTTGGAGGTGGCAAAGCCCCTGGCGCTGGGGGCTTGAGTCGCGAGGACACAGAAGACCCCCTGAAGGCCGATATCAAGTCAACGAAGCTGCCCTGCCGAATCAACATCGCCATTTCTGGTCTGGAGTGGTTCATCTACAACCGTAGCCCGGTGTATGAATCTATCTTGGCAGCTATGACCGATACCGCCGAGGCCGACGAGGATGATGCTGCCAGCAGCGAGAACCTGGCCGATGGCCTTAACCAGCCCCGCCAGCGACTACAGAAGGCGTCGCAAAAACTTGAAGAACAGCTGCGGAAGCTCGATTCACGGTACTCGGCAGAGAAGAACCCGTCCAATGACGCCGACGAGAAGACCAAGGAAATTCAGCACGGCTTCAAGGCGTCATCTACGTCTCTCTCCGAGGACGCGGCCGCTCCATCAACCGAAGGCGACGAATTGCCTCTGATGTTGCAGCTTCTTCCCATCCACTTCGAGTGCAACAAGGGGGCCGTTGTAATGGGCAACGAAAACACCAAGGCAATCCTCGTGGTCAAAACGAGGTCTTTGGCTGGTGAGATCAATGCTACCGAGTGCCAGACACCTGATCCCTATCGACAGACTTTCAAAATCGACTTCGACCAGCCGGTTGTTGAGATGAAGGACAACGTCGATTTCAAGGAAGATCAGCTGACTCGGGCTGTAAAGGACAAGCAAATCGCTCTCGAATCCGACGCAGCTCAGAACCGACCCTTCTTCCGAAGGCAGCGACGCAAGATGGTGCACCAGCTGCGCAACCTCATGCCTTACTGGAGGAGCTCTGTCGAGTCCTTCTCAGTGGACTCAAGGCAAGGTCCCGTGGCTGCCGAAAACCGGCTACCGGGTTCAAATCACTGGCAGGGCCTTTCGAGGTATCTCAACGACGACGACGAAGACGACAAAATACGATGGTCGTCGGTCGAGTATGCGGCCGTGCCGACGCTGCTAGAAAGCCCCGCGGCGACCCTGACCATATTCTGGGACGTGCCTGGCAAGGTGACGCCTGCCCACCGTCAGGCGGCGATGGCACAAGACGATCAGACGAATAATATCAACGGGGCGCCACCTCCAGCATGGGCCATCAATCTTTCTATCAAGGGCGGCACCATCAACTATGGCCCCTGGGCTGATAGGCACCGCGCTGAAATACAAAGAGTCTTTAATCCAACCCTTAGCAAGGATGCCGTGCCAGCAAACAAACTTTCGGCAGGAGCCGACAGGGTCCCGACCCAATTTAAGCTGCTCCTGGAGATCGATGAAGAAGTGACTCTCAGGATCCCGACACGAGAAGACTCGAAGAACTGGAGATGGAAGAAAGAAGTGGCAGAGTTACGGCAACACCGAAAACAAGAAAGACGGAGAGGCAAGGTACGCAACCGTGACAAGGTCGCCAAGCCGGCTGCCCAGCAGCGGCCCAACGGCTGGCTGGAAGTGAAAGTGGCTGCGAATGCCTCCGTTTCCTACACCATGGACATGGTGGCAGGCAAGGCCGGATTCAAAAACAGGCTCGATGTCGAACTTCCGGCAACCGAAATCTCCACGAGTGTCAATCACGGGCTCCTGTGGAAGTCTGGGCCCCAGCGCATCTCCTGTGATATGTCGGCGCCCTTGAAATGGAACACCCTTCGCAATTGGCACTTCGACATCACGGGCGAGGATCTCGAATTGTTCATACTCCGAGATCACATATTTCTCCTCGTGGATTTGATCGATGATTGGGGCTCTGGGCCACCGCAGGATTACCTTTTGTTCACGCCTTTCAAATACTTGCTGAATCTCGAGTTCCGCAGCCTGAAGCTGTATCTCAACGTCAACGACGTCAACATCGTCAACAATCCTACCGATATGGAGGAGAACACCTACCTGGTACTTTCCAGCCCTTGCCTAAAGGCCGACACATGCATATCTTTGGACACCTACCGACCGAGCAAAAACATGGTGCCATTTAATGTGCAAGCCGACACGCTCGCCCTAGCACTGCACCTGCCTTCGTGGAACACGCAAGCCGCCTTCTTGACCTCAAGAGAGGTTGGACAACTCGAAAGCATCCAACTGGAAGGTGGGTATCATTACAATGCCACCACATCGACCTCCAACACCGACACGCTGGTACTCAACGTCGGCGGCCAGTCGCCAGTGACAACTCTGCACGGATTCCTTGTGCGGTATTTCTTGCAGCTAAAGGACAATTACTTTGGCGACCATGTTCACTTCAAGACCCTGGATGAGTATCAGGAGATGCTTCGGCTCGACCCGGAAGCTGAGGCTGCGATGCGGCCCCCTCAGAAAAAGTCCAATGATATGGACGTAATACTTGCCATTCGACTGGATGACCCCAAAATTATGCTTCCCGCAAACCTCTACTCCTCCAAGCGCCACATCGACATAGAGACTCCTGGGCTAGCCGTCGACCTGCGCTTTACCAACTACTACATGGATCTCGACTTGATCCTAAGTCCGCTGAGCTTGTCTTTCGGGAGCGAGGATGACGGTACCACCAGCCCTTTGAGCGCTACATCCAGCACGCAAATGTTCATTGACGGCTTTGAGGTATATGGGCACCGTGTATTCGGCCTGCCCCCAGTAGAGCCGACATATCTCTGCAATTGGGACCTTTCCGTTGGGGCGGTAACCGGCGAGTGTACCACCGACTTTCTGACAGCCCTCATCAGTGGCGGAAAAGCATTTGGTTTCTCGATGGATGATGACGAGAATGCTCTCATACCCGCTTCGGTGGCCGTGGTCTATGATGTCACGTTTCTGAGGGTTTTTGTCCAATCTATTCAGCTGTGGATTCACGTGGACGAGGCCGCCTTTCTATTCTCCACGGATGCCATCGACGTCAACTTCAATGACTGGGCAAGGACGCATTACTCGAAGAGAGCCGACGTCACGATCCCCGGGCTCCAAATTGCGTGCGTTGATTCGGAGTCCGCAGCCCGGCAAAAGTCGAGATTGCATAACCGCGTGGAGACGGACGCGCTCGTGCGTACGAGTATCCGGTTCACCCTGATCGGAAGAAAGCACGGCTTCTCCCAGGAGAGGAAATTGCAACAGGAACTCATCCGCCGAGAAGACCAGCGGACGCATCGGACCGAATTTCTGCTGCTGCCCGGTCTCTTGGATCCGATCGCCCCTGACCCCGTGGAGCCCCCTGCACAGAGTGTTCCTACGGTCCCGCAGCCGACAGTTTCCATCCCTTCGCACGATGAAAGAAAGTCCATACGGTCGTTCGGATCAACCCTGCGCTCTAGGCAGCACCGGCGTAAGAGCTCGTTCCTCTCCTTTTCCAGTGGCAGCAGCGCCAGTGTGCTGCGGCCCGGCTCTGCCCAAATTCGCCATGTGGCACAAGAAACAGGGCGCCAGACCCCGGCGTCGCGGTCGCATCCCTTGGGCGAAATTCGCCCTACAATGCGGGCACGGCAGTACTCGGCGTCAACTGGCCGCCACTCAGCCTTCTATAGCGCCTATGGAGACCATGCCGAGCGGCGAGACCAATCCCACAACACAGTATCATTCTCCAGTCAATTTTTCGCCCCGTACTTTCCATTAGATAATATTGCTCTCGATATGAAGGAGGCAACGCTGCAGAGCCCTGAAATGGACACGGAGGGTGCGGCCGAGCCATCGCAGTTCGGGCTGGAAGACGTTGATCCCGAGTTATTGAGCCAGGAGACTGTTCATCAAAGTTTCTTGATTGAACTTCCCACAGGTGTCACGGCTTTCCTCAATGCCACTGCGCTGCAGCACATTGCGTCCTTGCTGGGTGCGCTCCAACCAACCGAGCCGGATGACTTACTTGACACCATCCAGATCAGTGCCATGGGCAACATATTCGACAGGCAGAAACAGGAGGGGATTCGGGCCAGTATGACGGACGTGATGGTCAAGGTGCCTTACGCCAATATACGGTTCCTGAATTGCTCGGACCTCGACTCTCCGCAACCCGAACAGCAGGAGCAAGACCAATACGACTTGTCGATCCGAAAGTTGACGCTCGCCAACCGATCCGAGGCCCGCCATGCCGAGGCTGGGGCCGGCGAGGCGGGCCAACCACGTTCTTCATTCCATCTTCGACTGGAATCTACCGAGATTTCTGCTGCTGAACGACCTGCCAATATTGCTGAAACACAGGCAGCAGTCCGGGCTTCCATTGAGAACACCATGATCTCTTTCGGCTCTAAAGAAGTCAGTTACGCCGATGCTGACGTGGGCGCTCTTCGGGTCAGCACCTCGTCTGGGAAAGTCGAGTACCTGGCAGCGCTCATCCACAGAACTAATGTGCTTGCTGGCGAGATGGGCGCGTTGTTCTCCCAGACTCTAAAAGCAGGCGATGACCGCCCGAAGCAATTTGCTCATAGCTTGGCCACTGAAGGTGTGAAGGTGGGCGATCCACCCTTTATTGTTCGTCCGTCCGCCGTGCTACGGGCCGCCACAGAGCACCTCAGGACCTATGACTCGTGGAAACTCGCAGCGCGGCTCCGACAGGTGTGGGAGAATTTGGGCAATGATACTCAAGAACAATTGAGATTTGATTGCTTCAGCGGCACTTCGAAGTATCCAGATAATGCCAGGCAACTTGCCACCAAAGCATTTCGGGATTGGAGAGGTTGGGACCTGGAAAACATTGAAAATTCCTACCTGATGAACATCATCTTTGGAAAGGCGCACCTTCCAGCCGAGGCTGGACCGAAGCAGAGTCCTTTCCTGGCCGTCTTCCATCTACGAGAGGTCCAGCTCCTACTCGACCCCGGGCCAAAGCAGAACCAAATATTTGCAATGGATATAACTACGCGTGTCCAGTCCAAGACGCTGGATGTATCCAAGGCCGAGGCTCTCACAAACGACGCACAGCAGCCGCTCACGGTGCTGAATGTCTACTGTGCTCAGGCCGGTATCAATCTCAACTGGGAACTCCTTGAGCTTGTTGAAGATGTCTTACGTTTATATCGACAAGCCAGGCCACAGGAAGCCCCTGAGCATGCCGTGGAAAAGCCCAAACCGAAGAAGTCGACGCGGGAGGAGGCGATACAGGTCGTTTTCTCCCTTGGCCGCGGAAATGTCCTGTTTGAGACGGTTAACCTCAGGTCCGAGACGCAAAGCAACGCTCTCAGTTTGTCGGTCTTGATGACGGAAGACTCGGCTGCGACAAATATCAACGGCATCCTGGCCTGTGACGATGTATCGACCAAGTTACGGAGTCACCAACAAGCGCTGGCTACCTTCCGCTTGCGAAAGCCCAGCGTCTTTGTCTCGCACGAGTTACGCGAGGAGAATACGACGTCTATCCACACGATCAAGTCCACAGCGAGCAGTGAAGATTTGAAACTGTTTGTCAAGCAGGACCCTATTGTGCTTGCAGAGGTCATCGACACGGTGGTCCGAGATGAGCTAGCTCAGCTCTACCAACTACGGAGCGAGATACCTTCAGCGCCGCCCGAGCCGAAGCCGGCCAGGCACAAAGTGTCGGAACGATTGACGTCGTTCCGAGTGGACCTGGCGATGTTCCTGAACACGTACACGATCACGATCCCTCTTCTGCGTTCCATCACGTACACCATCTCAGGAGTGGTGGCGCGAGCTGCAATGGCAGCCAATTTCGGCAAGGAGATCGTGTTTGACTTCGACATCAAGGAAAACTCTCACGACATGCAGATTCGGGTCAACAACGTCCCTCGAAGCATTTCCCTCCTTCAGATACCACCCACCAACGGGCGCATCGCCAGCCGCATCACGCAGGGAGAGCATTCCATTACCGTGTTTGCCTCGGTGGAACTTATCCAGCTCGATGCTTCGGCTGTCTACAGCTTGTTGACTGCACTCAACAGGCCGGAGATGTCAAACGCGATCAACGACCTCCAGCTCCAGGCCAGGGTGATCCAGGAGCACGCTACCGAGGTGTTTGGGCCAGCGCAGGGGGCACAGCCCGAGAGCAGGACAACGGAACCCGGCGACAACAAGCTGGTCTACGTAGTGCACACGACACTTGCTGGTATCGAGATCTTTGGCAACACGCCAATCAAGTCCGACACGGCGCCCCTTGCCCAGCTGCTGTTCCATCTCGGGAGCGTGCATTTGAAAATGGCGAACCGGCTCGACCAGTCCGGACCGCTGTTGGAAAACCCTGAAGTTCACATCAACCTGCGCCGCATTATTTTCGACATCAGAAAAGGCTCGCTTGACAACATGCGAACTTGTGGCAACTTGTCTTTTGCGGCCCTCGCCACAGCCACGACGAGAGAGGGCGCCGATGGAAAAGAACAAAGATCGTTTGATTTCCAAAGTGACGGCTTCGAGGTCAATCTCTCAGCCGACACTATCTCCACGCTCGTCGACGCTCTGGGCTATATGGGCGACAAGATCAAGGACCTGGACACCACCAAGGAAATCGGGTATTTGCAGAAACGTCTCCGGCAATCGCGGCCTCGCATCACTGTTAGCGACGAGGAGGAAGCGCCAGCTGAGTCTGGCAGTGACATATTCGACTCATTCCTGGCATCCATCATGTACTCGTTTGTGATTCACAACATTCAGGTCAGCTGGCTCATCAATACCGGCGACGCACCGTCTCCGGGCTACGAGGATCTCGTCCTATCCTTCAAGAGCATCGAATTTGCCACGAGAAAGAAGAACACAGCCAAGCTCACTATCGAGGACTTCCAGCTCCAGTTGGTAGCACCAGGAGGCGACAGAACTGCACGATCAGCTAATTCGGCGCTTTTGCCCGAGGTCATCTTCAATGTGGCTTCCATCTCGACGGCGGAAACGCGCCGGCTGGCTTTCCAAGCAGTGGGGAAGTCGCTCGATCTCCGGCTGACATCGGGCTTCATCATTCCGGCCGCTCATGTTACTGATTCGATCGGCCAGTCTGTCAAGAACGTCCAGCAAGCCTCGGAAAATTGGACGCCGATCGTCGCGACGGCCGACAAGCCAGCGGACAAAACAGCAGCCAAGCCGGCAAGTTCCAAACCAACGGAGAAGCCGGGCGGAAAGGCCGGGGAAAAGCCCACGCGACAGCGGTCGTCGCTGTTTGGAAGCAAGCGGATGGAGTCGGTCCTGGTGGATGCCGACTTTGCTGGAGCTGTGGTGTATCTTTCGGGCAAGAAGACTTTGGAGACACACAGCAATCCTGGAGCGGCCTTAAACCGGCCTGCCTTGGCGGGCAAGTACGGGCAATTCAGCGCCGACGATGCGGGCAGCAGCACCGTGCTACGCACGCCGGGCCTGGCCTGGAAGATTGAGTACCGTGACGACGGCAAGGATGACGAGGCCGTTTATGGCGAGATCCAGGTTGATGCCTCCAAAAACATCCTGTACCCGGCTGTGGTCCCCTTGATTATGGAGATTACATCCAGCATCAAGGAGGTGGTGAGCCAGGACGACAAGGGCGCGCAGGCGTCGCCATCGAGCAACGAGGAGCGCAGCCCGTCGGGCAAATCGGTCGAAGAGGAAAACATCCTGACAGCCGATCCCAGCGAGGTCCTGGGCCGGACCAAGCTCAACATTGGATTGCGCATCCGCAGGCAAGAATTCACGCTGAGCTGCCAGCCTATTGCCCGCGTAGCGGCGACGGCTTGCTTCGAGGACATTTACATCACCTTCAACACGGTCCACTCGCTCGATCACGGCAACTTCTTCGCCATTTCAGGCACCTTCAACAAGTTCCGCACGTCGGTCCAGCACGTGTACTCGCGAGAGTCGACGGGCAGTTTCGAGGTCGACTCGATTGTGCTATCCTTCATGAACAGCAAGCACGTCAGCGGTACAAGCGGCCTCTCGGCTATCCTGAAGGTCAGTCCCATGAAGGTGGAGGTGAACGCGAAGCAGCTCCAGGACTTTCTCCTGTTCCGTGAAATCTGGGTGCCGCAAGAGATCCGTCAGGGGTCGGCGGCTCCCGTGGCAACCCAGCCGGCGTCGCAACAGCAGCAGCAGCAGCAGCAGCAGCAGCAGCAGGGCCACCTCGTCCAACGCTACCAGCAGGTTGCGGCGACGGCTGCCTTCCCCTGGACGGCCACCATCTCGATCGCGTCGCTCGACGTCAAGGTCGACCTCGGCCAGTCGATTGGACGGTCCAACTTTGCCATTACCGACTTCTGGATCTCGTCCAAGAAGACGTCGGACTGGCAACAGAATCTCTGCCTCGGTTTCCAAGCGATCGGCATCGAGTGTACCGGCCGCCTCAGCGGATTCATCGCGCTCCAACGGTTCAAGCTGCGCACATCGATCGAGTGGCCGGAGCGGCAGGCGGCCCTGAACGAGACGCCGCGCATCCAAGCATCCATCGGCTTCAGCCACTTCCGGCTCAAGGCCGTCTTTGACTACCAGGCTTTTCTGGTGGCCGACATCACGTCCATGAACTTCCTCATGTACAACGTACGCCAGGGACGCGATGGCAGTGGCGACAGGCTGGTGGCCGACTTTGACGGCGACGCGGTGCAAGTGTTCGGCACCACCAGCTCGGCGGCGCAAGGCGTGGCGCTCTGGCAGGCGGTGCAGAAGCTCATCCAAGAGCGCACGGCCAACTTCGAGTCGTCGCTCCGCGACATCGAGAAGTTCACGAAGCGCAAAGCATCCCTCTCGCAGGGGCCCTTGAGCCACGCCAGTCCCGCCAAGCCGGCGAGCGATGTGGTCGGGGTGGCCAAGTCGCCCATCTCGCTCGACACGGATGTGGTGGTGACGCTCCGGGCGCTGAACCTCGGCGTCTTCCCCAGCACCTTCTCGGACCATCAGGTCTTCAAGCTCGAGGCGCTCAACGCGCAGGCACGCTTCGCGGTCGGCATGCAGAACCGGCGGATCCACAGCACGCTGGGCCTGACGCTGGGCCAGCTGCGCATCGGCCTCGCCGGCGTGCGCAGCGTCGAGGCGCCCAAGGCGTCGTCGGAGATCTCGGTCGACGACGTGGTGGCATCGGCGACGGGCTCGCGCGGCGGCACCATCCTCAAGGTGCCCCAGGTCGAGGCCGTCATGCAGACGTGGCAGACGCCCGAGAGCCGCACCATCGACTACATCTTCAAGAGCGCCTTCGAGGGCAAGGTCGAGGTGGGCTGGAACTACAGCCGCATCTCGTACATCCGCGGCATGTGGGCGACGCACTCCAAGGCCCTCGCCGCCGTCTGGGGCCGCGACCTGCCCGAGATGAGCGCCATCAAGGTCACGGGCGTGCCGGCGCCCTCGACGGCGACCGCCGGAGGCACGGGCGGTAGCGGCAGCGACAAGGACCAGCTGGACCAGCGGACCAAGATCACGGCCGAGGTGAACGTGCCCCAGTCCAAGTACGAGTACGTCGCGCTCGAGCCGCCCGTTATCGAGACGCCGCAGCTGCGCGACATGGGCGAGGCCACGCCGCCCCTCGAATGGATCGGCCTGCACCGCGAGCGCCTGCCCAACCTGACGCACCAAATCATCATTGTGAGCCTGTTGGAGCTGGCGGGCGAGGTCGAGGACATGTACGGTAAAGTAATTGGCATCTAATGGGAAAAGACGAGGCGAAGCAGGCACCGCTGGAGACGGGATTATCGTCGTTTTCTTGCGGGCGGGGGAGGGGGAGGGGAGAAGAATGCGCATCATTCAGTGCTTCTGACGAAGCACCCTGGTATTCATAGCGAGGTGTTCCTTCTTTCTGGGTGGACAAGCCAACATGCCTATTAATTATAGATATTCGGGTAGGGGCGGGGGCAGGCGGGAAACACAGATCCTGAAAGGGGTACTACTATTCGAGCATTCGTCTTCCCATTGGCGTCGGTGCTCGGGTTGGAAGCGGTAGTCAAAGGGGGGGCCCCTGAGAGCATCGTAATGACGCCCCGCGGCGGATAATGCGAGAAACCCGCGTTCTATTCGTCTGTGCCGACTCGCTCACTACTACTTCCGCCGCGAGGGCCGGGCGTTCTTGGCCATCCGCTTCGCCTTCAACTGTCTCGACTTCCTGACGTCGTCGGTGCCCTTCAGCTCCTTCTTGTTGACGCCCACGCCGTCCTTGAAGCGCCCGACCCTCTTCTCCTTGGCCTCGTCGACGCGCTTCTTGCGCTGGTGGTAGTCGTCTCGGAACTTGTCGGCCTCCTTGGGCGCCTTCTCCATCTTGTGCTTGTACCGCGGGCCGCCCGTCTGCGTCTGCGACGCGTTGACGAGGCTGGCGTGCGACTTCTCCTGCTCGCCCACGCGGGGCATCTTGCCGACGCGCTGCGCCTTCTTCCACCGGTCGAATCGGCCGCTCTGGAAGGAGGCGGCAATCTTGACACCGCTCTCGCCGCGCACCAACCTGGCGCCCTTGGAACCATCCTCGTCGTTGTCGCGGGCCACGTACTTGCGCGACTTCTGGTCCCATCGCATCTTGGACCGTGACGGCACGCCGAACGTCTTGGAGCCCTCGTCGTTGGCGAGGTCCATGGTGGCATCGCGCGCCGACGCCACGAACGAGTTGCCGATGCCGCCCGAGTGCACGCCGTAACCGCGCTCTTCGTGGGCGTTAATGGTGCGTGGCTCGTACGTCATGAAGACCTCGGGGTCTTGGAACGATGTCGCTGACGCGCCCTTGGCCTTCTTGTTTGCCTTGTTGCTGTGCGATACCGTGACTTCCAGACCGTCGTCCGAATCTGAGCCTTCCTCCGCCGCAGCCTCGTCGGCGTCCGCATCCAACATCTCGTCATCCTCCTCGCCAAAGGGGCTGACGTCAGCACCCACGTCGTCGTCCACGGCGCGTTCCGCCATGGCCGCCTCCTCCTCGTTGACCGGGTCTCGTAGCTTGGTCTTTTGCCGCATAGTCTTCATGATCTCGGCCGCGTTGTTGCGAAGACTCTTGCCATTCACCATCTTGGACTCGAAGATGGTTTCCTGTGGCCGGTAGCCACTGATCCGAGCCAGCATCTCGGACCTCTTCTCCTCGGCCTCGCCGGCCTCGTCGCCGAAAACCGGGTGCAGTTGCATCCAGCCCTTTGACGCCACCACTTCACGCGCTCTCTTGGCGCTCTGGGCGGATGCCGAGTTCCTCGTCTTCAGGTAAAGCTTCTCGGCCTTCTCGGCGACACGTAACAACGCCTTGAGGTCTTCGCTATCGCCCACGACCTTGTTCATCCACTCCACATTGGTTTCGATCTTGCTTCGCATGGCAGATCCTACCACCACGTCTTCCGCGTAGTTGCATGCGCTACCATCTCTCCCCACAACCAGCCTCTTCCCCAGGAACAGTTGCAGGTCGATCAGGTACGGGACGTCCGTGTCCCGGACTAAACTGTAACTCCAACCTCTTTGTCCGGCTCGGGCAGTACGACCGACACGGTGGACAAACACCTTGGGTTGCGGCGGGAACTATTGTATATTAGCTACGGTCGTCGAGGCAGCGGGGAAGATGGGGGGGGGGGGGGGGGGGGGGCCTACATCATAATTGACGACATTGGCCAGAATCGGGATATCAATACCACGTGCGGCGACCTATAAAAAAATACCCTGTAAGCATTTGCCGCGAGTCACAAAAGTGAAGTGTCACCCGTGGGAGGTGGCAGGGGTGCAAAGGCAGATCCTGCGCTTCAACACGAGAAAGCAGTGGTTGGAGGCAGCCTTACATCAGTAACGACCATAATGTTTGTTTGACCGCTTCGGAACTGATCAGTCTGCGTCTTTCGAGCAGTCTGGTCGAGTGAGCCATAGACGTATGACACGGCAAAGCCACGCTCAATCAACAAGTTGGCCAAGTACTCGACCATGTGCTTCGTGGCGGCGAAAACAATGGTAGAGTGCAGAGAAGGCTTCTCCTTGGGCGCGTCGGTGCCCCTTTTTCGCTTTTTGGACCCCTTCCCACCATCGACCTCGGGCCTTTCCGGTGCGCCCAATGGCATTTTGATCAAGTCATGCAAGATATGAAGAAGAGCTCCTTCTTTCTCGGCACCTTTGACACTGAAGAAGGCGCTCTCCAAATCGGGGGAAATCTTGGTTTCGGCGTCGAGTCGCACGAGGCTCGGGTCCTGGAGGCCAGCACGGGCGAACTCGACCAGGGACGCGGGAAGGGTGGCCGAGAAAAGAAGACTCTGTCTCGAAGGCGGCAGGGCGTGCATAATCTCGGTCAGCTGAGTAGCGAAACCTGCAACACGGGTTAGCGGCGGCGCGGGGCACGGGGTGTTATCCAGTGCGAACCCATTTCGAACAGTCTGTCGGCTTCGTCGTACACGACGTACTGCATGGAAGAGAGATCCAGCGACATTTCGACCTTGAGATGCAGAAATCGTCCGGGCGTCGCAATAATAATGTCCGGGTTGGAGGTCATGGAACCGAATTGCTCCTCCAGACTGTCGCCACCGACCAACAGAACCGACTTCAGGTCAGTTCCCTTGCCAAACTCTTTGACGACTTTGAGCGTCTGGATGGCCAGCTCTCTCGAAGGCGACAGAATCAGACCCCTGGCGCCGATCGAGGCCGAGTGGGTTTTCAAGCGTTCAATCATGGGTATCACGAAGGCGGCCGTTTTTCCCGAACCGGTTCTCGCCATGCCGACGACATCCTTTCGCTCGAGGATTAGGGGAATCGCCTTTCGCTGAATCGGCGTGGGGACGGAGAAGCCCTTGCGGGTAATGGCGCGCAGGAGATTGGCATTGAGGCCTAGCGGAAGCAGCATCAGCATGACCCCAGCGAACCTGGGTGCAGGAGGGGGAGCGACATACCCATGGCTTGGAAGCCGCCGCCCTTCTTGACCGTTTTGCCCTTCAGGTTGGACGACTTCCGGAAGGAAGCAGCCTGCTTGAGGGCAATGAAAGCCTCGTCGTCGTCGTCGCCCTCGCCATCCTGGGCTGCCTCGCCAAAGATGTCGTCAACGTCAAAGGCGGCGCCGTTCTTTGCGTTGCTGGGGCCGGCGTCGTCGGTGAAGAGCGAGCCGGAAATATCAACCTCATTCTCGGACGCAGCCGGCGATACGGCGCGGGCGCGGGACGGCATTTTGGCGATATGCGGTGTCGGCTTTCTTTGCACAAGACGAGGGCCGGTCCGTCCTGGGCAGAAGGGGATTTCGGACTGTCGGCAGAGCAGAGCTGGAGAGTTAAGCAGCAGCGCCTGGCTCGCGAACTTTTTAGTGGGTCCCCATCCACCGCGAGCCCGTGGATGGAGAGTGGGATCCAGGAGGATCCGTCCGTCGCATGATCCAGCCTCCATGGGCGGCCAAGCAAGTGGGGCACGGGGTCCCTCTTATCGCCCGATGGCGTCGCATGCTGATGCTGCTGATAAGGTGTACATGCTTCAGGACATAAGTAGCACCAACCTGTGGCGGTGCGCCTGTCGCTCACTACACGTCTGGCCGCTCGAGAGCGCGCGAAGGAGAGAGCCGACCGCATTGTCGCCGACGGACCCCCATCGAACAAACGGCCCTCATACGCGTTGGACCTCGCCGGGCTTTCGATAAATCCCGCCCATTGAGACGAACCGCCGACGCCCGCCATGGACCCCAAACCCGTGGATCCCCCCAAGACCGAGGAGCAGGACGACCAGGATGCGCTCGACTCGCTGGCGTCCGAGGCCAAGGAGTTTGAGAAGGCAAGCCCGCCCTGCCCCTCGGCCGCCTGGACCGCTTTCGCGACTTTGCGTGCTAACCCGCCCGAATCCAGGATGCCGAGATCGACCGCATTCTCAAGGCCTTCCGGCTGGACGCCTACGCCGTGCTGGACCTGAACCCGGGCGTGCCCGAGTCGGACATTAAGCTCACCTACCGCAAGAAGTCGCTGCTGATCCACCCGGACAAGACCAAGAACCCGCAGGCGCCCGACGCCTTCGACCGGCTCAAAAAGGCCCAGACGGAGCTCATGGACGAAAAGCACCGCGAGCGCCTCGACGAGGCCATTGCCGACGCCCGCATGCTGCTGATCCGCGAGAACAAGTGGACCGTCGACTCGCCCGAGCTCAAGACGGACGATTTCGCCAAGCAGTGGCGCATCAAGACCCGCGAGGTCCTCATCGACAACGAGCACCGCCGCCGCCGCCAGATGAAGGCCCAGATGCAGGAGGAGGGCCGCGAGCAGAAGCGCCAGGACGAGGAGCTCGAGGAGCGCAAGCGCAAGCGCCAGCACGAGCAGGACTGGGAGACCACGCGCGACAAGCGCATCGATAGCTGGCGCCAGTTCCAGAAAGGCAAGGGCAGCGGCAGCGGCAGCGGGGAGCCGGGCAAGAAGAAGAAGAAGCTCAAACCTATTGGGTAGAAGCTGGGCGAGCCCGCTCCACCCCCGACATTACGATGCCACCGCCCAGGCCGCCCATACCACGGTGGGCTGGGCCCGGGCGGGTGTGAGCAACTTTTGACAGTGGCGTTACGGGTCATGGCATGCCGCCGCGCACGCTGGCATGGAGGATGGCGTTTGAATGACAATTAGGACTTTGGAAATACCCCTGGGTGAGTCGCTGACAACCCCGATACCTGCCATAGTCGTCCTGTCTACCGTATTTTAATGGACCAAGTGCGGTAGCGTCGATGGCAATCCTTTGGAGTATTGCAGACGCCCTGCTGACTGGATTCGGAGTTCTTGTGCTGACCACCTGGCTTTGGCTTGCGTAGGCACCTACCCGCAAGTGAAACCCGATGTCACGTAGTGGTGTTTTTTTTTTTTCCTTCGGGCGATTTCCCCTCGACATCACTTGCATGTAGTCATGGCTTGCTGGGAGCTTACCGGCGCTTGTAATAAATACATATAGCTTGTCCAGATAGTCCGTCACCTGTCCTTTGGGTTACCTCATCTATCGCAGATGGTGCCCTCTTGGGCATGAGCACAGTATATCAACACCTCTCAAATACCCGATACAGCCCCTTGAGGTCAGCCAGCTCCAGCACACCACCGTTCATCAACGTCTTCGTCGCCACCAAGCGAGCCTGGAAAGCTGGGAAGAAGACGTGCTCCACCGCACGACGAACATGGGTTCTCCGCATTCGGAGTTCATCCGAGATGTCTTCGGCCTCCAGTTGCTCCGTGTTTCCCGGAAGCGAGGGCAGCTGCTCTGGCACGTAGAAGGTCGCCAGTTCACGCAGAAAGCTCTCAAAGCACCCGCGTTCATCATGCCAGTCTACGTGAGGACCCAGCCTCAAGAGAAACTGGGGCAGTTTGGCCATGCATGGAGTGTAACCCCGGCACATAAGCGGAATGCTGAGCAGCTCACCTGCCGGCGAGATTTCCAGGCTGAAGTATTCGAGCAGCATCTCCCGTCGCTCGATTAGTTGGTCGGCCACCATTTCAACAACCTCTTCCACGTCGAAGTCGTCGTCTTCAGCGAGCTCGCCGCTGACCCCTGCGGTCTTCTCCCGCGTTGCTGCGATCCTGAGCATCTCCCGGAGATCGACCGCGGGCTGGAATTTAATGACGCCGAAATTCCCAAAGTCGGTCAGACCAACTTGATAGAAATACTCGAAACAGGCACGTCCATAGTCGACGAGGTAGAGTTTGACGCCTCCCTGCATCGCCGCCAGCCGCCGCCGCTCATCCACGATGCCAACAAATGTGTGCCCGGCAAAGACTTCTGTCAGATTATGGTGCATGTCGTCGCGTACCGCGGTGCGCAGTTCTCGCACGCTAGTTAGACGGCAAACCACCGGCTCGCGGTCTGTGAGTTCATACTGGGGCTCTTCGTCTATCTCGCTGGGCGCTCCAGGTGCGCCATCCTTACTAGCAGACGGAAACATACTGGTAATCTTGCGCAATGATGCGTCGGTGCGTACTAGGTTGTTCTCGTATGCACGCACGGGGGCCTTGCCTTTCGAGGCGGGTGGTTTGGCCGACGAGCCTTGTAAGTCCGTTTGCGGCGTGTCTGACGGCCCCACACCCGGCAACAGAGTCTGTGTCAAGAATGTGCGGCTTGTGTCCACAGCAGCTAGCTTTTCGCGAATCTGCTCACAAATTGCCTGAATGATCTCGTCCTCGTTGAGGAAATTGACCTCGCGCTTGGTGGGGTGGACATTGACATCGACTCGCTGAGGATCGATTTCAAGACTGAGGTAGACGAAGGGATGTCCGTTCTTGGGTAGAAATGACGAATATGTTTGCTCGACGGCTTTTTTGATATTAGAAGATTCCACGGCTCGGTGGTTGATGAACAGCAGAAGCGTCGTCTTTTTAATGTGATAGTTTGCATTCGTAGCCCAGCCATCGGCGGTGAACCCCCATCGATCATCTGAGACGGCGAATTCGACAAGTTCGCTGGCGACACTGCCGCCATGGATCTGGCGGATACGGTCTATGGTGGAGGCAGATGCCTGGATGGCGATTGAGGTACCCGCGTCGCCGTGCTTCTTGCAGGAAAAGGCCACGCCTCGACAGTGAATGGCATAGCGTCCGACCATGTCGATGATCTTGTTAAACTCGTCCGAGGCGGACCTGAAGGCCCTCCGTCGGGTAGGGACATTGTAGAACAAGTCCTCGACGGTGATCTGCGTACCATCGCGACCGGCCGTTGGCTTGGGATCAGACGATTGGCCTGGCTTGGGCGGTGCTAGCCTCCCGCCATCATAGTGGGCGCGATATGCGACGCTGGAATCCCTGGTCTTGGTGGTGACGGTGAGATGTGCGATGTGGCTGATACTGGCAAGCGCTTCGCCCCGAAAGCCGTAGGTGGCGATGCTGTGTAAGTCCTCAAATGTCTTCAGCTTGGAGGTGGTAAACCTCTCGCAAAGAATGGCAAGGTCATCTTTCTGGCAAATCATGAGCTTGATTCTCAACTTCTGGTAGGGGGCGGGCGAGATTGATTACCTCGATGCCATGGCCGTTGTCTGTGATCTGGAGCAGCTTGAGACCACCCTCCTTGACGAGGACCTCGAGGGAGGTGGAGCCAGCGTCCACGGCATTTTCGATCAACTCTTTCAAGGCGTGGACCGGCGCCACGATGATTTCTCCAGCGGCGATCTTATTGACGACGTCTGTATCCAGCGCCTGGTACATTTGTATGGCTGGTCAGATAGCCGGCGCATGACACAGGACGGATGGCGTGGGGCACACTCACCTTGATCCGCCGAGGAGCCGGATCGCCCTCTTCGGCAGCCTTCCTCTTGGTGCCCCGGGGACTCCCGCTATCTATGTCCATGGCGTCCATGTTTTCGGGGGTCCCGGCCGGCACACTCGCAAGGTTGGGTGCCCAAATTGGTAGTGTTGGGATTGGTGGTTGCGGACGCCACGCCCAATTCAATCCCCGTCGCTGCACGTTGCAACCAGCTGCCAAAAGCCGCAATGACGAACAGTGGACAGGTCCTCGGTGATGTAGAGCGGAAGCTTTGACGAAGGGCTCTTGCTGTGTACACACTGACCAGTCTTGAGCACTTGTCGTCGGGGCCGCAAAGGTTGGGGCTACAGCAATGCCGATGTCCACCCACTGGCTGCTTGTAGAATCGATTCGCGGGGCTGGGCGTTCACGCACTCACTACGTAAGTAGCCCGGTAAAGTGTGCAGTGTGCCGTTACGTGAACGGGAGGCTGCGCAGGGGATCTCCCGCTTGGGCCAGCAAGCCTTGCTAACCAACTACATCCAACCCATGGGCTCTCAGCGCTTTTGCACAGGGTTAGGGGTTCCACCCAGATCCAATGCGAATGCGCGGGAAGTCGCCGCCTGTGGGCAGACGGCGGTCGCTCTTGCAACACGATGCTCGACAATCTGCACAGGGCGAACCACTTCCACATTAGCATCTACCTCTGTACCTACGTGCTGGTTGGGCTGACGCTCGTGATCATATGGGGATCGAGGCGACAGCCTGAGTCTTCCATCACACACTCAACCGATGCCTTTAGTTAGTTCATAGCAGGTACACTCGTTCCGTGACAACTGCGTTACCATCCAGTCCCTGGAAATCGGACGATTCCCCTCTCTGGTTCTCTCGACAAACACCCCAGAGCAATGTGACGGCTGGAAGCAGCCGGGAGGACTTATACCGGAAGCGATCCAGACTGCTTGCCTCCTCTGTTTGGTAGGTAGGGAGGTAGCTGGGCTGCCACGACCTCCATTCACCCCCATCCATTCCCATAAGAATCTCCTTTCATCTCAGGGTGCTCTGCGCAGCCCCCTTGAATTTCGCGCCATCGCTGGCCATGGCTTTCGTCCCACGATGGTCTTTTCGGCTTCACGATGCCTCGTTACGGGACAAAACAGGCCGGGGGCGTGGCCTTCGACTATGATGATTTCCCAGTCGTGGTATACCCCGGGAGACACCGGCAACGTCGCAGCCCCTCGCCATACTTCGACCGTGTACCGGGGCAGGGCAGTGCTTTTTGAGCAGTTGAACAGCCTCCATGGCGGGCCTCTTCTGGCCGGTGCGAGACTGCCCTTTTCTATAGCCATCCCCGAAACCTTGTAGTCGGGCACGCATCCAAGCGCGGACTACTGGGAACGTGAGAAGGACGACCGGGCCACGCCATCATCCGGTGCACATCGAACCCCGAGAACCTTTTGCGTTCCACACAGCATGACGTATAAGACCCCCCGGTTCCCATATACCGTGAAGGTTGTGCATCCGCAATGCATCCAGCTCGGCCATCCGGACCCCGTGCCCTTCACGATTTATCTGCTGCCGGCACTCGAGGACGGTAAGACGACCCTATACCCCGATGGCGACCTCAGCCACCTGCCCGCTGTGAAAGGCGTCGCCCTGCGTATGAAGCTGGAATCCAACAACACGCGGTTACGCGTCAAAAGAAATGGCGCCGACTACGACCAAGCGCTGGAGGCACTCGGACTGCAACACTAGGGGCACATACCACGTCGCTGCCAGGCTCGGTGAATTTACCAAGACCTCTTGCACCCTGCCACTCACTCCGGCCTTGGGTCCTCCGTGAGCCGGTACAGCAGATCACATTGGGCAATTTACCACATCAAAATCATACAGCGCAACCAACGATGTAGAATGGATACCAGTATGGTATCCAAGGTGCGGGCGATTTCGTATTGTCGTGCGCTCGCGGCGTGGCCTTTCATCGACGGCAGGCTTCAGCAACTACGAGACGTGGGGCAGGCAAAGCGTCGCTACTCGTCTGTCGTGGGGGAACCGAACCAGCTGAAAGCCAAAGTTCAGTCCGTGTTGCGTGGATTATGTAATGGTACAAAGTCGTCTAACCCTTGCGTAGGCCAACAACCTGCGGGATATATCATGTCCTAAGTAGTTATTGAGCCCTCTTCTTTATTCCTCAACATGATGCACATCCTCATTGCTGTTGAAGAACTCTAGAAACCACCACTACACCAGACTGTGTTCATTTTCCGTTCTCCCAGTCGGGGTTCTGCATCCATGTCAGTTTCAATGCCGCGGTCTAGGTATAGAAAAGGGGATGCTAATGGACGCACCTTTCGGAGAATCACCAGTCCTTCGAGTGTGCTGCTCAAGCTCAAGTACTCTTCATCTTCAAGCTCGGCCCGCTCACCGTGTGCTAGCAGCACGGGTGTGCTCTGCGTCTGCCAGCCCGTGATGGTCTTGGGTCGGCCGGCCTGACCAACGACGTCGACGGCCTGGCCAACGCGAACGTTGACAGTGAGGGGCTTCAGGTTCTCATCGAGCGTCACCAGGAATCGTGGGTGCATGGCTGTCACCAGGAAGTACAGGAGGTAGTGCGACTGAGAAGTGATGAACTGCTTCGCGTCGATCATGGCCACCAGCACAGACAAAAGGCCAGCTGCACTTACGCGCGACAGGATCTGTCGATCTGTGTGGAAGGGATTCAGGCTCATCGTACCCTTACCCATGTGCAGGAGACCCTGGGCAATGCGGACCATGAACAATGACTCCTGGTCGCGGTGGTAGTATGATGCCAGCTGACGCAGCAGCTGTGCTAACCGGGCGTTGTTGGTGCCCGCTCCCAACAGACCCATGGCAAAGATGGCGTTGATGGCCACATCGTTGTCGTTGTCGTGGCTGTATCGAGACAGCGTGTCATACACCTTCATCTGCGGGTTGCTCGGGCTGATGAGGCCCATGGCCAGCGGTACTGCCCGTCGAATGTTGGGTTCACCATAGTGCATCAGGTGTCCGAACTGACGCAGCACCATCTCTTGCCCAACGTCCTCACCCATTGCAATCAGTGCAATGCCGAGGACAGCGTAGGCCTGCAACAGCTCGTCGCCTTTTTTCTCGTCTGTGTCCTCCAGATGCTCATTGCAGATGTGGAGAAGCTCCTGGATCTTCAGAACGGCACCGGTGCCGGCCCAAGCGCAAATCTCGGCCAAGAGAGCGGTAGGTCTAGACATGGGGTGATCCACCGCCTTAAGCGTCTCCAGGATGACTTCGACCTCCTCTTGGCGCCCGAAAAACAGCAGACCCAGGCCAAGCGCCAGGAATCGAGTCCATTTGTCCGTCAGCTGCGTCTTGCGGTCTTCATCCAGAAGCAAAGTGACAATAGCCTCGCTAATATCGGGGTTGGACGTGCCGACGTACACCAAGCCCAGCGAGAGCGCCGCCATTGATGATATCTGCATCGCCTGGCTCGAGTCTGTGATGATGGGCAGCAGGAGCTCCAACAGGTCTTCCTTGTGGGAGCCGGCATAGGACAGACCCAAACCCATGATCGAAGCGGTGCGCACGAGGGGGTTCTTGTGCTCTAGCTTTTCTTGGTCGCCCAGCAAAGCGAGGGCGGGCTCGGAGTCAATCCGGACGCCCGAGTTCATGATGCCGATTGCCAGCATGGCACCGGCTTGGATCTGCGGCTCGGGGGCGTAGGTAAATTTGTCGACCTTATCCAGGCCGTTCTCCACATCCCACATCAGAAGCGTACCAAGCGAGGCGACAGTCGACATCATGCCCTCGTCCTTGGTCTTCCATACCCAGTTCTCCTTGTCCTGCTCCACCAGCATCATCTTGTCGTTTCCGAAGCCAGCATTGACAAAGGCGTTGACGAAGCCGGCAGCGAGGTTGTGGCGCGCCGAGTCCAGGTTGGTCATACCGGCGACACGGCTGCTTTCCAGGTGGCTCTTGTAGATATCCTCAGTCGTCTTGGGCTCGAGGATGTTGAGTTCCTTGCCGAGGGTCTTGAAGTACTCGGCCAGTTTAATGTTACAAAGGGCCTCTTCGATATCCTGCTGCTGGCTCTCGTCACCCTTCTTGTCGGCGTAAAGCCAGATCTTTTGTCTGCCGATAAGGAACGCCAGCTGCTTTTGCAGCGCGGGGTCGGGGGCGCTCTCGAAATCGGCCTTAATCAGCTGGTGGTCGTTCAGGCGAATGGCTATCATCATGGCCTGGGTATATTCCTTGTATGTCTTGTAAATGTCGTGGGCGGTTCGTAGGAACTGCTCGTTGTCCGGGTACGTGAGGAGGTTGACCAGGCTGACCAGGTACAGGCAGACTCTCGAGTACGTGTTTTCGTCCAGGAAACGGGGCAGGTCCTCGATGATTTCCAGCTCGCTCATGAGATCGACGGCATCGGCCTCGGCGTTGCTCTTCAGAAAGAGCGGTACCAGCACCAACGCGAGGTCGACCAGATCTTTCACGGGTTCCTCAGCTGTGATACGCTTCGCGTAGACCTCGCCAATCTCCAAGGCCAGATGCCTCGTGTACTCGTGGCCCCACGAGCCAATGTCCTCCGAAGGCGACAGCAGGCGGTACTTGAGCGTGTCCTGTCTGTCTTCGTCAGAGAAGGTCATACCGATGACAGACAAGACATCTGCCAGCGACGCCTTGTCGTGGCCCTCGGGCCACTCCTCGTAGAGCTTCGTCAAGGCCTCGTAGTGTGGTCGCAGGAACTTCAAAGGTTTCGGAACGGCAGTCATGGACGATGTGGATGTCTTGATGGAGGTGCCCATAGCCTCGAGGGCGGGCTTGTAGAGAGATGCATCGGATTCCTAAAGGCGGCTCTTGTCAGTGCGGCCGGGGGCAAGGAGGCAAGCAGAAGCGCATCATACAGTCAGACGCTCCACGAGCATGTCAAGCTCGCTCTTGAGCTGCTGGTCCTCCTCGCTCAGCTCCTCAGTAGCTGTGTGGGGGGCGAGGGGCGTCAGCAGTGTAGAACAAGGCCGGGCCAGCAACGGCATCATCATCACTAGGTGGGGGACTCACAGTCTACAATCTTCTCGTCATCCTTCTTGCCGTTGACCTGGGCATCCTTGCCCTTCTTAGGCTCGTCGGCCTTGTTGTCGACAGCCTTCCCCTTGCCCTTGTCGGCCGCCTTGGGCACGTCGTCCTTAGCCATAGTGGCGAATGTAGTGAAGGGCGGCGGGCTAGAGTGCGGATGAAAGAGTGGCGGGCCCGGTTGAGGCGCGCAGCCGTAACGAGGATTCAGGTGGAAGGGGAGGGGCGTGGGAGGCAGAGACGCAGCGGGAGGTGCGTGCGTGTGCAATGCCGCGCTGACGAACGTGGGTGGATGCTCGATGTCTGATGGAAGAGGTTGATGGATGATGGGATGGCTGGTGGATGCTGGATGCACACGAGCTACCTATGGAGTTGAGGTGATGTGTATGTACGGTAGGTCGGGCGCCCGCCCTTTGGTAGCTCCCGCCCCGGGGCGGCCTTCCAATGAAGTCTCGAGCTACACTGGCAACCTTAGCTCCGGCAGCATTGGATTACGCTGCAAGGCTACTGCCTACGGTGACCTACCTACCAGCCTGCCCACCGCCCAGTCTTTGCTGTCCGGGTACCAGCGCCGCGACGCTAATGCTTACCTAAGTAGTCTTGTATCTGGGTCGGCTTCCCGTGGCTACATACCTCTTGAATGCCCGCGCCATGCACGACGGAATCGAAGCCGGCTGCTGGGGCTCAGGTGGCTGGGCCTGTGGCGGCAATGCAGGCAGCTGGTTGAAATGCACGCCCATATGAAGTACATGGATCCTTTTCATGACCCACGACGCAGTATTGAAGGTACGTATCTCAGTACTGGGGCACCTTTCTTATCTCTAACCCAAGATGCGATAAGAGATTTTTTGGGCGGAATTGGATGTCTTACCCGCCAGTATGCAAATTGTAGGCGCGGGGCAGTCAAGAAGAAGCCCGATTGTATAAGTGTGCGTGAACGTCCCGTCACGTCCTATATCGTGCCTTGTCAGGACCACAGGCCACCTGGTTGTGCGAATCGTATGGGGCTTACCACACCATCCTGCCTCTTCTCCCGTGCGAACAGCCTGGGTGTAACTTCAGCCAGCCACATAGCTAGTTGAAAAGTTTCTCACCCGCCGAATACCAAACGAGCCCGTCCTTCCCGCCCCTTTGAAAGCGTATTGGAAGACTTGCCAATTCCCTACTACGCCAAAAAAAAAAAACCGCCCAATATGAAGTTGGACACCAAGGCGATGCGCCACCTCGCCGCTGAGGACTGGCGCGTCCTCGCAGCTGTATGACCGCCCCATCGCGGCTCCCAGCCTCTTCTGGCGTGCGTCGACTGACCGATCCCCATTCCAGGTAGAGACTGGCACCAAGAACCACGAGCTTGTCCCGACGCCCTTGATAGAACGACTCTCCCGTCTGCGCGGTGGCCCCTCGTCCGTCTCCAAATCCATCTCCGCCCTCGCCAAGACTGGCCTGATCGCTCGCGTCAAAGAAGCCAAGTATGACGGCTACCGGCTTACCTATGGCGGCATGGACTACTTGGCTCTCCACGCCTACGCTGGCCAGGATGTCGTCTACAGTGTCGGCACCCGTGTGGGAGTCGGCAAGGAGAGCGACATCATGATGGTCGCTGATCACAAAGGCGCCCAGAAGATCCTCAAGATCCACCGACTGGGCCGCATCAGCTTCCGCACCGTTAAGACCAACCGAGACTACCTGCGCAAGAAGAACAGCCAAGGCCAGGGCGGCAGCTGGATGTACCTCAGTCGCTTAGCGGCTATGAAAGAGTTCGCCTTCATGAAGGCATTGCGCGAAGAGGGCTTCGTCGTCCCTGAGCCCATCGCCCAGAACCGGCACACCATCGTGATGGATTTTGTCGACTCTTGGCCGTTGCGCCAGGTGAGCGCGGTGGGCGACCCAGCCGCCTTGTACGCCGACCTCATCGGCATAATACTGCGCCTGGCCAAGCACGGCCTGATCCACGGCGACTTCAACGAATTTAATCTCCTAATCAAGGAGGAGCGTTCAACGTCCACAGACGAGGCCGGCAACGAGGTTGAGAACATCAAAGTCACGCCCGTGCTCATCGACTTTCCCCAGATGGTCTCCATGGAGCACGCCAATGCCGAGATGTATTTCGACCGCGACGTCAACTGCGTCAAGCGTTTCTTCGAGCGCCGCTTCCATTTCGTGAGCACCCAACCAGGGCCCTTCTTCAAAGATGCCAAAAAGACCATGGGTAAGGACGGCGCCAAACGCCTGGACGCTTCGGTCGAGGCCTCGGGCTTCACCAAGAAGATGCTGAAGGACCTCGAGGCAGCTATTGCCCAGCAGCAAGCTAGCAGGGGCGAGGAGGGATCCCAGGGGGATGACGGATCATATTTGGAAGAGGATGAAGACGACGAAGACGACGGGGACGACGATGAAGACGATGAAGACAATGGTCAAGATAGCGAAGACGATGGTGAGGCCATTGATGGGGCGGGCAGTCATGACAGTGAGAAGATTGACATGCAGAGATTATCCCTGGGCAACAAAACTTGAGTTACCTCCATGGACGGCTCAAGAAAGAACAAAAGAACAAAACAATTGATACCCCCAAATCTGAGTGCCATCCCATTGTCCATTTTGTCTGGTTAATACCATGGACATAAGCTTTCCCCTTGTGGCCGCCATGAATAACATGCAATGCGACTTGGGCGACTTGAGTACTGGCTGGAAGTCACATGCATACCCCAGGACTTCTTTGCTACTTATATAGTCGCCAGCTTCGGTACGTATTGGGCTTGTCAAGCCCGACATCACGGAAAGACCGGTTTTGAAGCAATACCGTCCAATTTTGGTGTCTATGCACAAAACCTATCTGCTTCTCCTTGGGTACCTAGGCGGTCTAGGCTACAATAGGAGAACATAGGCAATGATGGCTGCCTCCTCAAATGCAGATAGCCCCCGTCTTTCATGACGTTTATGATCCACGAAAACCTCCTCGATGGTAAGGTTACATAGAAAGACCACACGCAAACATCAGAGAAAACCTAAGGCAGAGGTATAGCCCGTACAAGAACTCCGTGCTGCCCCTCCCCTCCCTCCCCCAAAAACACCTCGAGAAGACAGACAGAGTACTGGGGATGTGGCTCGTGGGAAAACAAGAGAATCAGGGCTGGTCCGCCGGACAACAAACAACAGACAATCGCCTTGCTGCCCTGCGGATGGTAGATCATGCTGGCGAATCAAGATCCGGTGGTAGCAATACAGTTAAGGGAGCGTACGAAGACCTAGGTCCGATTCCTAGTCTTCCTGCTTGGCGGGTTTGACAGGAGTGGACCGGGTGCTGCCATTCGCAACCAGGGGTGACTCGATCTGGATCGTCACACCCTCATCACAGCTGGAACCATCCTCCGAAGCCGGGCGCTTGCCAGAGGCAGACTCGCTCGGTCTAGCGGAAGACAGTTAGCAGCCGATCCTGGGACAGAAACAGTGAAGGCCTGACCGTGATTTGCTGCCCTTCTTGATACAATTGTCCCCGTGGATGATTCTCTCCTCGATGGGCAACTCGTCGATGGGCCTGGGGTGAATACTCGGTCACTATTATGCTTCTTGCGGGAAAAGGAAGCCACTCACCTTGGGAGACCCGAAGAGCCAACATTACTGTTGCCTGCAATGTGGTTGTGACGTTTCCATCCACCAGGCTGGTTGTAGATGGTGGGGGACATGCCAACAAGGGGGGTGCCATAGGCGCCAACATTGTACTCGTTGGTACGGAACTGACGTCGCTCAGCAGTGATACGCTTGAGCTCCTTCTGACCGGGAGTGTCTGCGTAACGGATCTGCATGTTCATGTGTTCATCGCCAACCGTCATGTTGTGGAAGTTGGCAATGATCTCATCGCAGATAGAACGCGACTCAAAACTGTTGGGAAAGCATCAGTGCACCGAAGGAGCAGAACCACATCGTATTTCTAGACTTACCGAGCGAATCCAACGCCTCGGCTGTTGCCCAAATTGTCGCGAAGAATCTTGCTGGACAAGATTGTGTAGCCCAGGAAGATGGCAGCGAGCTCAGACTCGTTCGTCTTCGGGGGTAGGTTGGAGATGTACAGGTTCGTGGAGGAATCGTCGCCTTCAGCCTTAAGACGAGAATTGAACGACTCCTGACACCAAGGGTCGAAATCAGTAAATCGCTCATTGTGCACCTGGCAACTACATCCGCAAGCCTTGACAAAGCGGTGCTTGCCAATACCACTAGTCTGCGCACTTGCACTATAGTAGCTCTCTGCTTCCTCAGAATCCCACTCGGGTGCACTTGCGAGGGGGCCAGAAGTAGGGGCGGTGGCCATATCCTGTGCCTCATCAACCGCGTACTCGAGGAGACCAGCAAGCTTTATGCCAGGAGAAACAGAGTGAGTGCTCGCAAGGGAAGGATTTACCCGAGCAAAACCAACTTCATAGCCCAGGCGGTGGAAGCCTCGGATACAAGCCTCGGAATCGCGGTGGTCGTAGAACTTGGCAAAGCCAAATCTGTGACAACATGTTAGTGCTGTAGGCCACAAATGTTGTGCGGGATCTGGCATACCCTTTGCAAGCGCAGGTGGCAGTGTCGATGATGGCCTTGGAGGTTTCGACACGACCGAAGCGCTCGGCGTATTTATACAGTGTATCATCGTCAGTAGTGGGGTGTAGACCACGGATGTAGACGTTGCGGTTGCCTGGGATGGGGTTGACGAGGCTCTGCTCGAGGGTCTTCATGTTCTCTTGCGGAGTGAAGACAGCAGGGACTGCATGGGGGATGGCGGGCTCCTGGGCGAGAAGAGCATCGAGATCCCGATCTACAAAGTTGGTAGGTTGGGTGAAGCTCTTGGGCTGCTGCGTCAGGGCACCGTGGGCAAGAGCCTGGGGTGAGGGCGTTGTATAGCTCGAGCGGTCGAAAACGGTGACACGAGCAGCGGTATCGCGGGACGCAGTGCTGCCAAAAAAGGGTGTACCAGGCGTAGACTCTGTGGTTGAGTAGGACGAACGGCGATTGTCCAAGGCGGGAACATCCTGTTGGGCTGCAACAACCTGCTCCGAAGGTCGAACAACGTCGCCAACGCGGTGGGCAGGCCAGATAGGCATGCCCCGGATGTCCATTTCCTTGGGGACAGCAGACGTGGCCCACTGAGCAGCATAGTTGTAAGGCATGTAGTAGCCCTCGGAAGCCTGGACGGGGATCTGAGCATGACCAATAGGAATTCCAGCTCCGGAAGGCAGTCCGCCAGGAAAGTACAGGGGCACGGGCATGTGGTTGGCGTCAAACATGGGAACGGCGCCGTTGACGCCGAGGGTGTTGAAACGGTTCACGAATGCTCCCATGTCAGAAGAAGCTTGAGCAGCACCACTATCAGGGTGGTGAGCACCGATCTGAGCGGCCATGTAGGCAGTAGGCGCATTGCTGGCCGGGGTTGTAGCAGTAGGCTGGGGGCCAGCAGGACCAGGGCCCATGGTGGTGTGCTTGGCACTGTAGTTGGTCTCGGTGGGCATGGCAGAAGGCGCGTAATTCATATCCTCTGGTCTAACAAGTATCAGTCAGCACAGCAGCGTTGAAAGCCAATGTTTGAGTACCTGCTAAAGCCAAAGGAAGAATGGGCTGTGGCCAAAAAGGCAATGTTAATGGTAGATGCATAGGTCGGGGGGGCAAGGAGATACTGGACTGGTAGGCAGCAGTACACTTGGGGGCGAAAAGGGCAAAGACGCAACTCTGAAGGACAAAAACAACAACAAAGGTAGCTTGGTGATGGTGCAAAATCGGACCAAAGTGCTTCGAATTGAATGAAGGTCGAGATGCAAAGGTAGCAGGGTGTGAAAATGACAGCAAGTGGCAATAAATGATGGGCGAAGATAGAAGACCAAGTCAGGACACAGGCAGGCCACACTAGTTTAGAATCCTGCGGGATAGGGAAATGGATGGAGACTTTCTTGGGAAGGAGGCAGTGCAAAGCAAGAAAAGGGAGGGGCTTGAGGTATCGGAGTGGCAGGTGTACCTTTGGTCGTTGTCGATTAGGACCGAGCCTGGTGCGAACAGAAGCGGGATCTACTCCACGACGGTTAGCTGATGAACCCGTGATCCAAGGGGGGGAAGAAACCTGCAGCACTTGCACTTGCAAAGTAGGGCCTCGGGCAGAGTGTTGGGCTGGGGGATCCTCCAGTGTGTAATTTTTGTAGGTGGGAGGGGAAAGGTGGAAGAATCGAGACTGGTAAGCTCGATTACATATGTATATAGCAGATAGTGGGGGCGAGAGCAGGACGCGAGTGATGGGCAGGCAACCAGAGGAGGGAAACGCCCAAATGGTAGGCTGCTGAGAAGGTGTGAGGAGTGGGCAGACGGGTTTAGAGGGAGATGGATGTAAAGGCAGAAGGACGAGGAGAACCCAGGCATGCTGGCAACTCTCCCATAGCACAAATCGACAGCCAGATCGCATCGACGGAATCCTCACCTTGCAGAGATTGTCGATGCCACCAAGATGACTGTGATGAAGCGAGCGGGCACAGGTAAAATAGAGGTAGCTAGCGAGCAAGAAGAGACTGTGGGAAAGTCGTTGCTGGATGGAGTGATGCTATGCCTGGCTGGGTTTGACGATGGGGAAGAAGACACGCTGGGTGGGAGGACTGAACAACAGAACTGGAAGATGGAGATGGGATGGCGAGGATCTAAAATCACTTACAAGGTTGCCCATGGCGAAGGTGTTTCTGGCTTGTAGTCCAGGCTGGGTTGGGAAGCAGCGAAGAGAGCTCGCGTCTGGTACCTGCGGTGGACAAGGAGCAGGAGAAGGTGCAGACCTGTTCGGCTCAGGCGATATCCCAGTGCAGTTATTCAACTGCAGCGATCCAGTTGGTGCGGCGAGATATAGACTTTCTTCGGAGGAGTTGCAACTAGTTCTTCAATAGAAGGAGCCGTCAATTGTTGCTCCAAATGGCCAGGCGCACAACTAAAACACCAGCGCTTGCTGGGATTGCTGATACCAGGAAAGCACCGGCTTCTCCCATTCAACAAGAGCACCTCACCTCCGATTGCATTTCTTCAGCTGGTGTACCGGCTGAGGATGTGCCTCCCCAACTTTGTTTCTTCTGGCGGAAATCCAGATGGGGAGGTGATCCCAATGTGCCTACCAACTGGATCGCCTTGGTATGGTAGGCCAGATGATGCTATCCGGCTGCTGGCGTTCTTTCGGCGGTGCTCTTCTGCTGTTCTTCTTGAATTGAACCAGAAGCCGGCTGCTCTCCCTGGCGCTTGCAGTCACTGTGTTGCCTAACCCTCTCTTTCGTCCTACTGGGCTAATAAGCTTCGCTTCTCTCTGCCGCTTGAAGATGCAACCACGAACCAGTGCGGCTACAATCTCCGCTTGCGACAACGAGATGTGGCTACAGGGAGGCTTTCAGTACTGGTAACGAAACGTCAGTGTCTTGTGTTGGCCGAGAAGATACCGGATGGGTAACTAGTAGTAGATAAGTTGTCCAGTCCGAAAACTCACTGACCAAAGGTGCGCTGGGGACCGCAACTTCATGTAAGAGATGACGAGCGTATTCGGAGCCCTTCTCCGTGAAACCCTGAAGTGGATACTATATGTTCACTGCCGTGGCAAATCTTGAAATCCCCTTCGCACGAAAGGCTATATCCCGACAGTCCCAACGGCAATGATATTGTGCCGAATAAAGTGATTGACCATGCCACTGAGAAAAGGGGAGTCTGGAATAAGTGTTTCTTTCGAGGGAGCGATGACAGGCTAAATACCCTAGGGCTTCGCGGCTGTTACATATAAGGTGATGGCTGCCATAACGACTAGTCCCGGGCTGTACTGCCGGCTCCGTGAGGGACTCTGGCTACAGAAACAGGCATGTAAGTGCTTTACCGAGAGAGTCCAGCGCATGCCTGAAGGGACTCGCACACAAGCCAGACAGGGGACGTGGGGTCATATTGCGTGCTCAGGGGGGGTGGGTTCGGGACTGGAGCATTGCCTTGGTCGGGGATGGAAAGGGAGATGCGTCGGAATCCGGGCGCGTGGTAGGTTCTCCACTCTAGGATACCTGCTACTCCATAAGTGCATAGCACCACCCATATACTACATAGGTACCTGTTGCTTCCCTGCCTTGTTCCGATGATAGCAGTCAACTCTTGTGTTCTGCCGCGACAGGAATGCTACGCGTGGCTGACAACACCCACGATAGGCACACGTGGTGAAAAGCCCAGCGAGCGAAACACTGCAGTTTCGGCCTAAATGACCCTGGTTGGCATACTTGCAGTATCACCGGAGTTTGGTGCCCTAAAGAGTGCGACAGATGGGTGGTGGGCATGGTAGCAGCTTGAATCGAAGCGCGCACTTGCAAGCACGAGCAACAGCTACGGGCGAGTCGTTGCTAGTTGGATTTTGGGCTGATTACCACTTCGACAGGTTTCCCGGGATGGGTGATTTCTGGAACATCTAGTTAAAGTACCGCAGAAGCCGTCTGGCTCAGCCTGGTCATCTCATGTTGCTGCTAGCGCCTCAGGACAAAGATCTAGTAGTTCAGCCTCATTTATCTAAAGAAAGGGAGACCGAGCGCCCATAGATGGGGTATAATATGAGACCGAGGCGTATGCCAAGAACGGCCATCCCTTGTCTTCCGCTTCTGGCGATTCCTGGGGGGATCTGAGGGTTGGGATAAGTTTACCAGACAGCCGATACTGATACGCCGGGGAATCTCTCGTGGCCCGTCCTGGAGTACACACTTCTCTAATAGGTGGACCCAGGAGGTGAAGGCTTGATGAGGAGCCCGAAAGCCGAAAAGCCGGCGTTCACTGGCCGGCAGTCGTGCTTCGTCACCAGGAATCGGCACTCCCGGTGTCCAGGATCTCTGGGTCAGCGTATGGCTTCCCGCACCTAGCCCGGCGGTAGAAACCCCCAAAGATGGGCGCAGGGTCTCGCGTCTCAGGATGTTCGGCCCAGCGGAAATCCGGGGGGCTGAGACGCTGCATCGTGGAACCTTGACGGCCTTTAAGTGGCTTATCTCAAAGTATGTACCTAGCTCATTGGTCCTTGACTTTAAATGACCGGCTAGATCCGAATATCACCTTACCTCCTGCCCACACAGTCAAGTAGGTAGGTACGCACAGATACTTTGGTACCTACCAGGTCGCCCGAAAATTGATGCCCCAATGACTCGACGCCCGGAACAGTAAACCCATTCAAGAGGCAGGTGTGCAGGTCCTGGTGGCTAGAGTGGATGGCGACTTGGTCGCACGACTACAGGCTTCACGATGCTTGTGGGAGTGAAGGTAGGCATAAAAGGCGGGCAAGATTGCAATGAACCAATGTGTCCCCAGCGTCACGGAGTCCATGACGGTTTGATGGGTGCGGGCTGTGGAATTTGTAATGTATGAAGCGGGCAAGCAGGAGCCAAGGGAGCTTGGGAGGTTGGCTACTTTAGACTTGCCGACGCTGTCGGGGTGCTTTTTTAGTCTTACATCAGGGTGCCTGCGGCTGTTCAGACGTTACCTCTCCGTACCACACTGCGTACAAATGACCGTCAAGGATCCAGGATGAACGATAGTGCCGGCTCGATCTGGAATCAATCCGGCGATTCTGTTCGCTGACAAAGCGGGCCAAGGCGCTCGGGGCCGTTGCCGCCAGCGTGGAGCTCTAGCGGTGCGGCGAAATACCGCCTGTCCAATTTGTTAGGTCGTTTGAATGGGTTCATTTTTTGGGGGTGGGGCCCTCGCGGCTTCTCTTCGATTGCCAACGTCCTCTCGACACCCGAGACGTTTTCGGCCCTCCAGTTCTTCAGTTTGCGGCCTACTGCAGCCGGCGAGTTTCACTTGTCCTGAGCCTTGTTGGCAGCTTGCTCTTGAGCCCTGATAGTCCGACTCACCAAACGTCAGAATCCCGGACCCTTATTCTCCTAGGTAGGTAGTCCGTCGAGGATTTAACGCCAGGCTGCCAGACTGCTAGGGGCAGCTCCGGAGCAAAAGCAGCTCCGGAGCAAAAGCAGGTTGACGGGCTATTATCTGGTACTAACTTGCTGACCCAAGGACTTGGGTTCTGGGGCCCGGCCTTAGGACCACACCTTTCGACATCCATTTGCTTACTATACAGAGGAGGTGGGAAATGGAGACAACGGGGCGACCCAGATCGGTCCATTGCTAGCCTCGGCCCTATCGTAGAGGATGCTCATGCCGCGCGAACCGAGGTCCTGGTGCGGCTTGCCTGCGCACCAGACGGCCGCTGCTCAATTCACGGCCAGAGTCGACTTTAGACGACCCTGGTCGGCGCACGGGGTTGGGGTGGGCTCGCCGTTGGGTTGCGATGCTCTAGGTAAGCAAAGTACATCGTACTCAGCTTTCCCGGGTTACCGGATATGCGCACAGCTGTTGAGGCGCATCCCAGGTCCGGGGCGCAGGAAAGGCTGGGGCCTATTCCCCCATGCGCGCGGCTCATGGTTATGATGTCAGCACCAACCCTAGTTACCAGTGCTGCCGTGATCTCGTTGGGGGCTGCCAAGCTGGGCTGCCATCTTGGAAAGGGGGGTTTCCGCCGCCAATGATATTCCAGTCGTGTATTTATGGCAATGAGAAAGGGCAGGATGGCCGTTTATGGCTAGGCCGCCCGACATGGATGACGGCTCTGAGCAGCTCCTACCCACTCGTGTCTGTCCTGCGCCGCACGTGCCACCTGCTTGGCTTTGGTCGGCTGAGATGCCGTGCCTACCTTGGCAGGGCGTAGCGCTGATCTGGCACGGTAGGCCGTTGTCTGTACACGAGCTCGACGCCGGAAGATTATTGGGCATCGCATCCGTGTAAGATTGCACCCTGGCACCCTCGTCGGGTAGACGGCAGGCAAAGACACCGCTCACTTAGTATCAACTATGCGGTCTCTGCGTAATTCCACCCCCCCTTGCCAACAAGCAACGAAGCCCCCCATGTTTTTAACACGTAAAAGGCCAGGCCCTGCTGGCAGGCCGGCAGGCGAGGAAAGAATGTTCTGCTCTTTACTGTTCTCCGTAGGGCCGTTGCGAGAGAATGCGTGCCACTCAACTTGCCGGCCTTCTAGCGGCCATACCAGGAAGCCGCGCCGCTGACCTCGCGAAATACGTCCTGCCGCATGTCAGTCGAAACGTCCCCATTGTTTCGTTGTCCTGTCTGGCTCTTCTGACCTTGAATAGACAGGTTCTATCAATGGCGGCAACACGTTTCCCGGCGTGAGCATGCCGCTAGGCATCGTCAAGTTGGGACCCGATCTGTACACAGGTTCGGATGCGTACTCGGGCTACCTGCCCGACGGAACCTTTATCGGATTCTCGTTGATCCACGAAAGGTAGGGCGCTCCTCCCCAGCCTCATAAACTCACGTGAGAGCAAGCTGATTTATGGATGGTGAAGTGGCACCGGCGGTGCGCCCAAATACGGCGTAGTGTCGCAGATGCCAGTAGTTGGCGATATTGCCAACCCTTTGGAGGACCAGAACGCAACTCGTGCAGCTAAGGATGAATCCCGACTCGGCTACTACAAGGCCTCGCTGGGCAACGATGTGCAGGTCGAGATGAGCGCCACGAGGCGCGCGGGCTTTTACAAGTATAAGTTTCCCCAAAGCGGGAGCCCATCCAATATCGTCGTCGACGTATCCCATGTTCTCCCTTCATATCGTGGACAAGGCCTGGGCCAGAGCTACTTGGGCGGAAATATATCCATTGTCGAGGACGGCGACTCGATCCACTACGAGGGCCATGGCTCGTATGACAATGTTAGTCCAGATGCTGCCCCCCGTCCTCGAGTCTATCGTGCTGACTTCATTTCATCAGGGCTGGAACCGCGCAGTGAGTTGCCTGTCTATTTGTCCTATAATGGCGAAGCAGAAAAGGAAGCCGTTGCCAGAGGTAATATTGACTGACAACCCGCCAACCTAGCCGGAATGGACCGTCTACTTCTGCGGCTTTTTTGACCAAGACACGGACTACAAAACTTTTGTCGGGACGGAGCCCCTCTCGACAAAGCTCGAATCCTACGACAAGACCCGCAAACTAGCATCCAAAGCCCGCCTGGGGGCTGTCTTCTCATTTAACGCCACTGAAGTCACATCCCGGGTGGGCGTCTCATTCATCTCTTCCGAGCAAGCCTGCCGGAATGTGCAGAGCGAAATCGCTGCGGGTACGACGCTCAACGAATTAGAAGCCGGGGTCAAGTCGGTCTGGAGTGACCAGGTCTTGTCCAAGATCACAACAACGGACACGGATGAGACGAACTTACAGCTTCTGTACAGCTCGTTGTACCACATGAACATTATCCCCACCAACAAAACGGGCGAGAACCCCCTTTGGTCCTCGGCGGAACCTTATTACGACGATATCTTTACCTTTTGGGATACGTTCCGATGCACCACCGCTCTGTTCCACGTCCTGTTGCCGGAAGCCTACAGCGAATTCATCCGATCCCTCATCGATATCTGGAAACACGATGGCTTCATGCCCGATGCGCGTTCTTCGTTTTTCAACGGTGCAGTACAGGGTGGCTCGAACGCCGATAACGTGCTGGCGGATGCCTACGTCAAAGGTGTCCGAGGAGGCATCGACTGGAATCTTGGATACGCTGCCATGGTAACCGATGCCGAGGTTGTGCCTCCCAACAACAATGATCCAAGGGACCCGTCTTCGTCGACCAAGGAGGGAAGGGGAGCTGTGAGGGACTGGGTGGAACGCGGCTACATCACCACCAAGTATCGGCGCTCTGTGACTCGGGCGGTTGAATACGCGGCCAACGACTTTGGGCTTTATCAGGTCGCCCTTGGACTGCAGAGAGAGGAAGATGCGCAGAAATATCTCCGGAGATCACGCAACTGGCGGAACCAGTGGAACGCCGACATGAAGTGGAATGGGTTCACCGGGTTCTTGGGCCCAATGGACGAGGACGGTGTCTTTCTCGACCAAGACCCCGTGTCTTGTGGAGGATGCTACTGGGGAGACGATTACTATCAGGGCCTCCCCATCGAGTACTCTTTCAACGCTCACCACGATATCGATTACCTGGTTGACCTCTGTAACGGGACAGAGTCCTTCATCGCCAGGCTCGAGGCCATGTTCACGCCGGGCCTGAACCCCCACGGCAGCCCTCAGTTTGGAAACACCCTGTTCAATCCAGGCAATGAACCCAGCTTCACCACGCCCTACTTGTTCAACTACGTCGGCCGGCAGGATCTAAGCGTCAAACACAGCCGCTTCATTGCCAAGAGCTACTACCACCCCACGCCAGGCGGCCTGCCGGGGAATTCGGACGCCGGTGCCATGGAGACCTGGGTGCTCTGGGTGATGCTGGGCCTGTACCCGATGACAGGCCAAACAACGTTCCTGGTTGGATCTCCTTGGTTCAGCAACCTAACGATCGATCTGGGAGAGGGCAAAAGCCTTCGCATCACGACGACAGGCGGCAAGGAGGATTCGTACTACGTGCAGAGCCTCCAGGTCAACGGCAAGAACTGGAACAAGTCGTGGGTGACCTGGGACGACGTTTTCGCCAAGGGCGGCACGATGGACTTTGTTCTCGGCCCCGAGCCATCCAACTGGGACAATGGCCCGAGTCCACCGAGCCCGGCCAGCGAAGGATTCCCCACAGGAGGAGACGACGACGCCGCCCAGCAGGCGTCCTTTACGACAGATGCCGGCGAGTCTTCAGCTCTGGGGGCCTTTGTCGGTCTCCGGTCCCATTTGTTGTGGGCGGCCTCGGCATTTTGGATGCTCTGGGAATGGGTTGTGCCTTCAGGGACGGACTAGATAGCGCTGCACAGGCATTGCTGAGTGTAATGACAGACGAGACTTCGCGCTTTTGGTTGCCAAGGCAAGCGGCACACTCCAAATAACCAAGCTGTACCACCAGGACGTCTCGGCGTTCATGGCGGACCACGTTCTGCCGTGCACAACCACACGCGTCTTTGGTTCCCGCGCTGGCAGCTTGCCCAGCCGCGCCGAAGCCACGATACGAAGCGAGGACTTTGTTTTCGGCCCCCGAGTCGAGTGAGCCAAGAGCAAATGAGCTGGCGGGCGCGGCACGAGACTGCCGATATAGCCGTTCTCATCCGAGTCGTAGGGACGGGCCAGCGGAGGTGCATTCTGGCGTTTCCGGCTTGCCGCTGCCGTGTTAGCCGGATGACGGCGCGCCGGGTGACTGACAGGTGGCTAAGCACCGGAGCCAAGTTCCAGGGGGGTGGGTGGGGTTTTGCTGAACGTGGCGTTCCGGGCTGTGGTTCTGTCCGTCGCCACCAGCTTTCCTTTGTTTCTCGAGGTACATACAACCATGCGCCGTGGGCGACTGTGATGCTGAGAAGTGGCAGACTCGGGCTGTGTTGCCCCCCTCCATGGCATTTTCGTCCAAGTTTCTCATGGTGCCATGGCTCGAGGAGTGGAGTGCCGAGGATGCGCGGGCGCTTGGCCTCAACGCGGGCCCTTTGTCCAGTGGCTGGGGGGGAACGCACGCGGCTTGTTCATTGTGGTCACGGGCAACAGGGGTCTGATGAGGGGTGGTGGAACGAGCACGTTGACAGCACGGCAATGGCTCACTGACGGAAATTTCCCCTTTGCCACCTCTATGAAGAGCGCTTGGGAGAGCTGTCTCCTCCGAGTATGGACTGCATTACGCCTGGGCTGTTACAGCTGCTCCCCGACCGCTTATGCACAGATATATCGAAGGACAGGAGCGGACTAGGGTCCGGACCACCCAGCTGCGGTCGCCTGGGCCCTTGGTGTTTGCCGCTCCCGTCGGCTGAAGCTGCCGCGGGGTACCGGGGATTACGCACCCCCGGGAGTGATCCTATAGGTGCCGCCGGCCGTCGCCGCGATGGGCTCTCGGTAGGGCGTGCCATTGACGGAGAAGTCTGCGCCGGCGGCCACCTGCAAGGCCAAGGGGCCGCCGCGCCGGGACGTGACGGTGGCGTTGACGAGGGCCCCGCCGGCCCAGGCCACGTCGACGACGAAGCCACCGCGCGCGACGAGGCCGCGGACGGCGCCGGCGGGCACGGCGGCGGCCGGGGGCGGGGCCGGCAGTAGGTGTATGACGCCGCCGTGGCTCTGCAGCAGCATCTCGGCGACGGCGGCCGTGAAGCCCAGGTTGCCGTCGATCTGGAAGGGCGTGCCCGGCCCGTTGTCCGAGTTCCATAGGTTGGCCGTCGGGTAGCGCTGCAGGAAGGCGACGGCGCTGGACCACGCGGCCGCGCCATCCTGGAGCCGCGCGTACAGCGCCATGACCCAGGTACGCGACCCTGCCATCGTCTAGAGTCAGGTATTTTTCTAGAATAGGTGCTCATGGAGCAGCATGGTTCGCAGCACACCCGGACTAGAACCACGTTTTTTTTTTTTTTTTTTTTTTAAAAAAAAAGGAACAACGTGAGCACAGAGGGGGTATCCGTGCTGAAGGGGATGGCAAGGAACACTTGATGTTGCTTACAACCCGTGCTGCCGGACCCGGCACGCATGCGGCGGTCGATCAACTTGTGTGCCGCGTCAGCATAGACTCGCGACTGGCGCGGCGTCATGTGTGAACCTGGATACAGCCCCCAGACGGCCGACATGTGGCGGTGGCCTGGCTCCGCTGCGACGGTCGGGGTTAGCTGTTTTCCAAGCCAGATGTGTTGGGGGGGTCTATGTGATCAGAGATAAGATCATAAAGGGGTAGTCTTCAGCATTGAGAGCTGCTTACGCTCCGAATACTCGCGGCGCCACTCCAGCATCTGTCCGGCGGAACCGATGGACGGCGGCCGAATCCGGGGCAGTGCGGCCTCGGCGGCGGCGCAGTCGGCATCGCCAGCGCGTCCCATGACCTCGCACGCCTCCAGGACGGCCCCGAACAGCTCGGTCAGCAACGAATTGTCCATCTGCACGCTCAGGTCGACGCCCTCGCTGCGCCCCGCCGTGCGCATGTCGCCCGGGATCATGAAGGGGTTCTCGGGCGAGAGCGTGGGCCCGGTGGTGAGGTAGTTCTGCCACGGAAACAGGTAGCAGTGGTAGAACTGGGCCGCGCTTTGCAACAGCGGCCACGCCTCCCGCCGCAGGAAGGCGTCGTCGCCCGTGTACCGGTAGTGCTCGATGGCGTGCAGCGCCAGCCACGCGCCGCCCATCGGCCATAGGGTATAGGGGGTCCCGTAGTCGACCGGGGCCGCGTCACCCCAGAGGTCGATGTTGTGGTGCAACACGAACCCCCCGTTGGCGCAGCCGTACATGACGTCGGCCATTTTTTGGCCACGCCCCTGGGCCACCTTGAGGAGATCGAAGAGCGGCTTGTGCGTCTCCCCGAGGTTCGTCACTTCGGCGGGCCAATAGTTCATCTCCGTGTTGATGTTGATCTGTGCAATGTGAGCAGGGCTTCCATGTAGGCACCTTTGGGCAGCTCATTACGGTGTATTTGCTGTTAGTCGCCTGCAAGTCAGCGGGTTTGCCCTGTAGGAAAAGGAATGGCCGCGACCATGGACCTACCTTCCCCATGCCGGGGAGAAGTCTTTGTTCCAGATCCCCTGAAGATTGGCCGGCAGCGAGAGATTGCCCGTGTCCCTTGACGAGGCCACCAGACAATGGCGCCCAAAGTTGAACACGAGCGTGGCCAGTTGCGGATCCGCGCCGGGGTTTCGCTTGTAGTTCGACAGGCGCGCTTTGGTCTCGGAGTTCCCGGCCGGGCCAGACGAGCCGAGGTCGAGGCGGACGCGTCCGATGAGCTCGATGTTGTCTGCGAGGGCATCTTGGCGCACCGCCGCATAACCGGCGCGCACGGCGGCGTCGAGGCTCTTCGTCATGGCCGATTCCCAGGCGCCCGGGCTGGGAAAGCGGTACGACGTCTGGGCATCGAAGAAGATGTCGACCGTGGTGGCTCCCGAGACGGAAACGGAGCGCCCGTCGCTGGTGACACGGCCTAAAAGGGTCCCGGCCGGGGTGAGCAGAGAGAAGGAGAACGGCGGGCGACTTGGCGAGACGCACCTCCTGTGTTCACTATCCGGGCCTCCGAGGAGAAGGCGATGGCACCAGACGCCTGGCCGCTATTGCCATTGAGCTTGACCGAGTTGATACCGTTGGCAGTAGAGGCTGTCTGGGAAGTGGTGAACTGGCTGCGTGCCAGGGAAACCTTGGCATTGAGCTTCCCTGGCTCACTTGCGCTCATGCGCATAGCCAGGATGCCATGGGGGTAGCTTGCGATGAACTCGCGACTGTACGGCTGCGGATGAGTGGGGGCAAGGCCCGGGGAGTCTGCTCTTTCAGGGGCCTCACGTATAATTCACGTTATCGTACGTATACGCGACGAAGGCGGTGCCCTGGTAGGTGTCCAGATATCGAACGTAGCGGTCCCTTCCGCTGCCATGGCCGAACGAGATGGTCATGTCGCCCAACGGGTTGTACTGGCGAGGGGAGGTGGGGTTTCCGGCCATGTTCTGGAGAACACTCTGGCCGGCGCCGGTGATGTCGCCGTCCATGAGCTGCGAGCGGATACCACCGAGAGCATTCTTCGAGTTCCGGTTGGCACGGTCTTGCCACGGGCCGCTCCAGATGGAATTCTCGTTCAGCGTGACTTTCTCGTCGCCCGTGCCGTAAACGGCGGCGCCCAGCCTCCCGTTTCCGATGGGCAGGGCCGACTGGAAATCGGAGCCGGCGTCGTCGCTATACCAGGCGAAGCGGGAGGCGTCCCACTGAGCCCGGCAAGCGGGCACCCAGCCCGCAAGGGAAGCAACAGCGAGGGCGATGATGGTCGGGCCCATGTCGGGTATGGTGAGTCTTCCGTGCCGCGGAGAATAAACAAAGCAGATGCAGAGTATCCAAGACAAGTGGCAGGCGATGGGCCAAGCGGGACAGGATTCGGGACGCCTCCCAACACGGTGCCCTTTATACATGCATGCCCCCCCCCCCCCCCCCCCCTCTCTTACCTGTTCATAACCCTGGCGAGCTTACAACAACACCACGGACAAACAGGCGCCTGGTGTCCGTTTCTCCACAGACGGTCCTGCCCGCTGCGGGAAGTGGCTGCGGTGCCACCATCGCGCAACAGGGCGGCCCAGCACCCCGGCGACCGCATTCGGGGCAACACGAGCGTGCTTCCCCTTCCCCGCGTGGGGGAGCATGCGACGTTGCGATTTTGCCGGCAATGTGCCCCGGCAGAAAGCCAATCAAGCAGGGGCCTCACCCCGCAGTAGGTGCTTCTATCCAGGCATCTCCTGCAGGGTGGGCGGATCCGGGGTTCGTCCAAGGGGCATGTCTCTCCGGTCGACGCCTTCGGTGGGATGGCAGAGCGGGCGTGCTGGGGAAAGAGAGGGCCGGCCTTGTCGTCGTCTCCCAGTGCGAGGCTCTCTCGGTGGGGGGGCGCGGGCTTGGGCGGGGCCGTGTGTCCTTGCTGTCTGCACCGTCCCGGCCCGCGGGCCTGGCGACCAGACAGATGGGTTTGGGGAGGGGGCAACAGATGGAAGAGCAAAGGGCTTGTTGCCAACCGCCGTTCCGCGGATTCGCCCTGGTCGGGCTGTTTCGCTGGGGGCGGGCGGGCAGCCCTCGCTCTCGCTGGCTGGGGTTGGTTGCCTCACGGGCAGCAAAGCCACCTGGGGCGGGGAGGTGGGGCAGAAGCAACGACGGCATCCATCCCACACTCGCACCGACGGGCCCGGCCGCACCTCGTCCGGAACGACCAGCAACGCTCTGTCCCTGGATTTTGCCAGCGCGCCGGTCCCTCTCGCCGCTGCTCCGATCGTCCAACGAGGGCGGGCTTCTGCACTCTATCGACGCCGTCCGGCCCCTGCCGTCCCCCCCGGCAACATGTCCTCCCGGGTGTCGCTCCGGGCCTTCCTGGCCAAGGCCAAGTCGGCCCTCGCGCGCCCGCCGTCCAAGCCCGTCACCTTTGTCGTGGGCAACGAGTCGGCCGGTAAGGCGCCGCCCCGCCGTTCGCGAGGCCGCCCCACGCTCTCCCACTAACGCGCCGGCAGATCTTGACTCGCTGTGCTCGCCCATCCTGCTGGCCTACCTGCGCACCTACGCCGGGCCGGGGCCGTCCGGGGCCCCCCCGACCCTGCATATTCCCCTGTGCCACCTCACGCGCGGCGACCTGGCGCTGCGCCCCGAGTACGCCGAGGTCCTGCGGCGCGCCGCCGTGACGCCCGACGATGTCCTCACCCTGACGGACCTGCCCGGCCCCGACGCCCTCGCGCCCGCCGACACGCGCTGGCTGCTCGTCGACCACAACTGCCTGACGGGTATGCTCCGGGACCGCTACAGCGCCCAGGTGCGGGGCTGCATTGACCACCACAAAGACGACCATGGCGTGCCCGAGGACGGCGAGCCCCGCGTCATCGCCACCAGCGGCAGCTGTGCCAGTCTGGTTGTCGAGGAGTGCCAGGCGTCGTGGGACGTGCTCGCCCGGGACGGCGCCGAGGAGACGGCGCTGGTGGACGCCCAACTCGCCCACCTGGCCCTGGGGCCCATCCTCGTCGACACCTCGAACCTGAAGGTGGCGGACAAGACGACGGACCACGACACCCGTGCGGTGGCGTACCTCGAGGCCAAGGTGCAGGCCGCGGGCAAGGCGCTCGCCGAGGAGTACCAGAGGGATGCCCTGTACGGTCTCCTGGCCAGGCTGAAGGAGGACATCTCGGCCCAGTCGCTCCGCGACGTCCTCAGCAAGGACTACAAGGAGTTCGGCAACGCCGACCTCGGCGAGCTCAAGATGGGCACCTCGTCCGCGCCCCGGAGCATCGCCTTCCTGGTCCAGAAGGCCCGGGACGCCGGCCAGGACTTTGTGGACGAGCTGCGGAAGTGGGCCGAGGAAAAGCAGCTGGACCAGCTGGCCGTGCTGACGTGCACCCAGGACGGGGCCGACAAGGACAAGCGGGAGCTGTTGTTGTGGGCGCGGAACGAGAGGGCGGTGCGGGCCGCCCGGGGCTGGGAGGCCGACATGACGGACGCGCTGGGCCTGCGCCGTTGGCAGGACGGCGAGCTGGATGCCGATGGCCCTGCCGACTGGCGCCGCTGCTGGAGCCAGGGCAACACGGCCTTTAGCCGGAAGAAAATCGCCCCTTCGTTGCGCGAGAAGAACAGGAACCCCGAGGTGCGCGCCGTGCTTCCCTAGGCTGGGCACCGAGCACGCACAAGCCGTACCGACTCCCGAGATGGGGTTGCTACGCAGCTGGCCTAGACGTGGGGTTTGCGAGGGCGCAAACCCGTAGCGTCGCTCTCGGTGCCTTCCCCGGGCCGCCTTCGGACCTGCTGCATTCATGGCTTTTTGGCTCACCGGAGCGCCAGCATCATCCTGGAGCACAGTCACTGCATAGGCATGGGATAGTATATGGAGCGCCACGACGCTCGGCCAGGATCCGTAGGTAGTTGGTGCAACGAACCGCCGGCCAGGCGATGGTTTTCTGCATTTGCTAGCGACCTGCCGTCTCTTTACTGCTTGCACGTTGGGGCTCTCACCCCGCCGGCCGCGCCCCCTCTTACGGGCTGATGCTTTCCAGCTGGGCTTTGATCTGCAGGGCCAATATCCGCGAATAGTACCTGCAGCACGCCAGATTTCCCCCATGGAGCCACTGCGAGGTGCCTTGTTAGCCGAGTGTTTCAGGAGACAAATCATGTGACCCCCGGTGCTGAGGTGCGAGACCAAACCCCCCCCCCCCCCCCCCCCCCCCCCCCCCGAAAGGGGAGATTGAGGAACCATGGAATGGAGTGAAGAAAAAAACAACAACGCACCAAACCAGGTTGCCCACTGGGCCTCCAAATCGTCCGCATTTCTCCCTCGGCGTCGAAACCCCAAACGTCGCCCACGCGGTCAGCCACCTCATCGCCAAAGATCTGCCGCGTGACGGTGCGCATGTTCTGGTAGCCGGTGGCGACGACGATCTCGTCGGCGTCAAGCTCCTCGCCGTCGGCGAGGCGGAGGCCGTGGGGCAGCTTTTGGTAATCTCGAGTGTCAGCATAGGTAAAAAAGGGGAGGCGGGGGGCGAGGAAGAAGGGCCGAGGCGTTGGCTTACAATGTCGGTGACCTCGCGGCCCTGGCGGACGCGGATGTGGCCATCGACAATGAGGCGCGAGCTGCCGACGTCAAAGTAGTAGCCGCCGCCGCGCTGGAAGTACTTGAGGAAGATGCCGCAGTCGTCGGGGCCGTGGTCGAGGCGGAAGCCGGCGCGCTCGAGCCCGGCGTGCAGGGCGGCGTCGCGCGTGCGCTGCAGGCCGGTGAGCTGGTGCGCGCTCGCCTTGAAAACTTCGGCCGGCGAGCCCCAGAGCTGCAGGTCGGCGTCCTCGAGCGCCGGGCCGCCCTCGCGGTACAGCGCCCCTAGGAGGAGTTCCGCCCTGTCGCCGCCGTCGGGAGTCAGCCATGTCCCTCGCGCCGGGAGGCTCCACGGGGCCCCCCGTCTCGGAAGCCATCTTGGGCCGCAACAGCAGAATCAAAGAAGAACGGGAGGGCGAAGGCGGGGGGTGTTCGTGCTGAAAAGGGCGTGCGGGCGGGGGAGTGCCCACGGACCCGGGATGCTTGCTTACACCGTGTCGACGCCGGCCACGGCCGTCGAGGACCGCTGCACCAGCGTCACCGCGTACCCCTGCTCGTGGAAGGCCTGGCCGATGTCCATGGCCGAGTTACAGCTGCCAATCACCACTGCCTTCTTCCCGTGCCCGCCCGGCCGCACCCCCGTAAACTCGGAGGAGTGCTACATCATCCAGAGTCAGTAATCTCTCCGAGAACAGGAGGGGCGTGGAGCCAGTGCCGGAGCATCCTCGGGCCAGCACGCCAGAAACAAAGCATGGCCCAAGTACAGCGAGGGGGACTCGGGCTGCAAAAGGGAGGAACCAAGAAGACCAGAGGTTGCTTACGCAGATGCGGTCGCCTCGGAAACCCTCGTACCCCTGCAGACGGGGGAGGTTCTTCTGTCCCGAGTGGCCCGTGGCCTGCACAATGTGCCGGGGGTGCAGGGTCCGGGTCTCGACGCTGCCGTTGCCGTGTTTCCGGCGCACCTCCACGCTCCACCGCTTCCGCGCCCCGTCCCAGTGCGCCGACTCGACCGTGGTGCCGGTCCACACGTTGAGCTCGAGCATCTCGGCGTACGACTGGAGGAAGCCGGCAAGTTTGTCCTTGGGCGTGTAGAGGGGCCACCACTCGGGGAAGTGGAGATAGGGCATCTGGTCATAGTGGATCGGGTCGTGGAGGACGAGCTGGTGGTACCGGTTCCTCCAGTTGTCGCCAATCTCGTGGTTGCGATCGACGATGAGCGTCGGGACGCCGAGCATCTTCAGGCGCGCATGGATGGTGAGGCCAGCCTGGCCGCCCCCTGGAGCAGAAGTAAGCAGTGGTGCCCCGTCGGCGAGCGGGCAGGCAGGTCGTCGTCCTCACCGATGACCAGGACATCCGGACTCCCGCCCGCGAACTCGACCTCCTCCTTCCGCCGATCCAGCCAGTTTTGCCTCTCGGCCACCGCGCCGTGCCGCACGCCTCTGGCGCGGCGAGGGCCGAGGGGCTCTTCGAAGCCCCGGAGCTCGTCGACCATGGTGAAACAAGTCCAGATCTTCCAGCTGCCAGCCTCCTCGACCAGCGTCACGAGGCCCCGTCCGGACCCATGCCGGGTGGTGACGATGGTAAAGAAACGGATCCCCTTGACCGTGTCGAGAGGGTTGAAAGACGCGACCTGGGGACCCTTTTCGGGCGTCGAGCGGTCCACCTCGATCCGGACCAGGTGGTGGCCGCTCGCGAGGAAAGCCGCCATCCTGGCCCTGCCTTTCACCGTTCGCAGATCCCAGGTCAAGGCGAGATGGTCCCGCCAGTAGCCCTCGGCAGTGAAGAGCGCCGCGACGCCGGCCTCGTCCTGGCCCTGCAGACGCGCATTCAGGTCGCCCATGATGCGAGCCGCGATGGGCTCGGGGTCGATGCTCGTGTCCCTCATGGTGGCGGGCCACTCAGCCAGTGGCACGTTGACGGAGCCAGGCGCCCATTGCGCCGTGGGTATGGGAGCGGCCGCGGCCATGGCGACGGCGTCGTTCGTTTGAATACTTGGTTTGCAGCCCCAGGCAGGCGGAGCAGAGGGTCACCACAGCAGTGCTGGCCGGTATGCAATTCACATCTCTCGGCGTCTTTATAAAAGCCGTCCCGCCCAGAGGAGCAGCTCGGCCCAACCCCGCACGGCGCAGGACAACTCATCCATAATGGCAGTCCTCACGGCGCTACTGGTTCAAACGGTGCGTTGGCTTCCTAGTCGGAAACACTGACCGTGCGAGACCCAGTCGGGGAACCTCGAATCGCAGCGAGGCCCCTCTTTGGGGAGGGGGGGCGGCGCGGAGAATGCGGAGAGGGCGTCGCGTGTCGGCTGCTTCTATTGTTACATAACCACTCCCCCGCGTCGCCGAGACCCAAGATACCACACATTAGTCACTCCGCCGTCAGGATGCTAGTGGTGTGCACAGCATCAATCGGGACATCCGGCCTGCCCGAAGAGGAAACCCGAGCACCTGGGTGCCAGGTGCAGAAGAGGTCGCCATGTCCTACCCTGCACGACCCCCGCACGTCGGACACGACCACAGCTCCGCGTCGAGGCGTGCGCATTTCCTCGTGGACGTATGAATGCCAGCCAACCGAACACCTCATCTGTACGCAAGCCGAACACCCCTTCACGGACACCAACGGCGGAACTTGCGGGACTTGCGGCCCCCGAAGAGTCAAAAGGGGCGCGCGGAGGGCGGAGTGGGTGTATACGACTCGTATCAATTCCAACCCCGATAGTACCATTTTCCAAATACATGGCGTCGATTGCCACAAGGCAAATGTGTATGCGCCATCTGTCCTAGTATGCGGAAAGAAAGCGCCCATGGGCAAGACGAAACAGTCAACACGCCTGTGTCCTCCCACGGCGCGCGGAGCGGCAGCCACCCCATACTCTAACAGAGCTGCCACAACGGCCGAGGCAAGTGAGACAGCACGGGCGGCGCATGGCCTGGCGGGACCGCCTTCAGGCCAATGTAGACGACTTTGCGGGAGGGACTTCCCACCAGCACCGACCGCGAATCCAGTCCGTAGTAGTCCGAGATAGAATGGGTAAGCCATCGCCTGTAGCCAAGGTCAGCAGCAAATCACGCCGGCGCGTCCGACAGCAGTCCAGCCCGGCGGTCGGCCGGGCGACTGGCCGTCCGGGTACCCTTTCCGAGCACGGGGACACGCAGGGCACACAGCTTGTCACCTACTTGAAAGCGCCGCTCTCGTCGTCGTCCCCCAAGGCATCAAACACAATACCTTCCTCGGCGTCGCCCTCGGGGACTTGGCGCCGCGCCTTCTTCCAGCCGTCGCGCATGCTACCGTTGCGGCCCACAAAGACAATCTCCTCGTCCTCGGTGTCGTCGCTTTCCTCGGCCTCGGCCTCCCGGGCTACCCGCCGGTCGACCAGGTACTGCCGGACGGGCTCCTCGAGGGTGCGCACCCAGGTCCGGACGGCCGGCGTCTTCTTGGCGCGCAGAAACAGCTCGCGCGGCACCCGACCGGTGACGGCGTCGTCGCCGAGCGTTTGCGTCTGCTGCTGCTTGTGGCGCGCCGCCGTCGCCTCCTTGGCCTCGACGTCGGCGCGCACGCGCAGCTCCCAGGCAGCGGCGACTTGGTATGGGACGTGATGCACCGGATGCGTCGGCCGTGGTTCCCAGTCGAAGGGCTGCGGCGGCTGGGCGTTCGGGACGTGCATCAGGCGATCTGCGGAGGCGGGGTTTTCAAATCAGTCCGAGCACCGGCGGAGAGCAGGGCAGCAGGGCCTCGGCCAGGGTTTCCCGCGCAAGACAAAAAGGCGTACCGTTCTCCCACCGCCGCCGTTGCCGGCTGCCCTCGTTGCCCTTGAGCAGAGCTTCGCGACGCTTCAAGCTATCGCGGCGCGAAGGCGGACGGCGCGGGGGCGTGATGGCATCCGCCGGGCGGGGGTCACGGATCCGCACAGACGGTTTGGCCGCGCTCGGCGGTTCCCCGTCGAGGGGAACCGCCAGCGGATGGCTGATGCCACTGGCGACCGGCGACACGCTGAGGGACTGGAGGGCCGAGAGGGTCCAGGCTTCTATGTCGGCGGCGCCCGATGCTGGGACGGACGCGGCGGGCGGCGGCGGCGGCGGCGATTGCGCGTTGGGCAGTGGCGACGCGCTCGTCGTGCTGCCGCCGAACCCGGGGGGAGGCGCCACGGCGCTGTAGATAGCCATGGCAGCAGACGGTCGGGGGAATGGGCGGTACCTGGGTTGCGGACACCCGAGACGCAAGATCAACCCACGCGCTGCAGCACAGAGACGGCGCCCTGCAGTGGCCGATTGGTTCTCGTCGAGGTCCGCGGATGCAGCACACGTAGGGCTTTGTGACTCTGGGAGCGAGACCACGGCACCGGGGGGAGGGGGCGGGTTGTGGTTGGGGGGCGGGCGATGACACGGTCGATCTGACGCATGCATCCATCCTTCCATGGGGACGGGATCGGGGCCGCCACCCCTGGTCTGTACTCCGGCACTTGGCGGGATCGAATGTCGGCCAGGGCAAGCTTCCCAAGCTCCTCCTCGCGTCCAATCGCATGGGCGTCGCCACACACGGGCGTCCGTGGGCTTGCCTGCTGGGCCGGCCGCAACTGCCACCTGAGTACATAGGTAAGTGCCCAGCACCCGGGCATATGCCAATATGCCATGCAATCCACCTTGCATGGGAATGTAATTAATTCCCCCAAGTGCCCAGTCGGTGGGCTACGCCGCCACACTCGCCGTGCATGTATCCCACCACCGGGATCGACGCGGAGTCAACTAGCTGCAAGCTCTTTAACCCATGTATATGTACATCGCGATGTCCACAACCCCCATCGTGCAGCACCGCATCGCGGGCTGCTGCTATGTAGGTACCTAAAGAGGTGCTTGGCATGGCCCTGCACAGTACCTCGCGGGCTTTCCCGACCCCAACGCGGTTGGATATGCATTGCTATTCACAGCCAGGAGCAAAGGGAGGATGGGCCGCTGAGCATTAAACAAGGCAATAGGTGTCAAGTCAACCGATGAATCGGCAGCGTTCCGAATTCTCGTTTTATGCTCGCCGAGACATCAGCGGCTGAGTGCAGATGCCCCGCCCGCCCATGCCCAAGAAGACCCGGCTGCCACACGGAACCACGGGAGGCCTTCATGGCCTGGCCGCCTGGCCCGAACGCTGTCGTCCTCATCGGACACCTGAACTTCCGATGCCGCCCGGCGCCAGCAGAGGTTGGTTTTCGCCCACTCCCTGAATGCATTCCCGGTCCAGCGCACGTTCGATTTCCTCTTGGGTCTCGGCATAGGCTTGCAGGTGCGCCGAGTAAGGTCCCGGCGAGGGGAGAACGTGAGGCGTAGTCCTCCGGTTGTAGGCAGGGCGTGCGGCCGGGTCCTCCTCGTTGGCCGAGCTGGGCCACTCGTACTTGATGGCCATGGCCAGAACGATCCCCTGCATCAGGGCCGTGAGAACATAAACCCCCCACGAACTCCAGCCGTCCCACCCCAGACGAGCGCCCAGGCTCGCCGCAAAGAGCAGCCCGCCCGGTGTCTGCACACACATCATGGGGATGCTCAGGCTGCCTGCGTGCTTCAGTTTGTAGGTTGTGATGATCTGAGGGACGTATTGGATGGCCGCCAGGGCCGCCGACATGATGCCCAGCAGGTTGGCCCATGCGCCGAGGTAGCCAGGCGCACCGAGTGCGAGGGACGCTGTGGTGATGACGATGAAGAGCCCGTGGACCAGACAGACGGCGGCTACGCCAATCGCCGTTCTCCAGGAAGGCTGCTCTGGGTCGGGAACCAAGTCTTCGTCATCGACGTCGATGTCGTCTTCGCCGCGGCGGAAGAAGACCAAAAACAAGACCAGACTGGCGGACAGCAAGGTCAGCCCGGGCCACGCCCATGCTTTAGGGGGGGGGGGGGGGGGGGGGGGGGGGGGGGGGGGGGGGGGGGGGGGGGGGGGGGGGGGGGGGGGGGGGGGGGGGGGGGGGGGGGGGGGGGGGGGGGGGGGGGGGGGGGGGGGGGGGGGGGGGGGGGGGGGGGGGGGGGGGGGGGGGGGGGGGGGGGGGGGGGGGGGGGGGGGGTGGGGGGGGTGGGGGGGGGGGGGGGGGGGGGGGGGGGGGGGGGGGGGGGGGGGTGGGGGGGGGGGGGGGGGGGGGGGGGGGGCTTTAAGGGGGGGGGGGGGTGCGCACATGATGACATGAATGGAGGCAAATCCACTGGACTCCTATCTGCGCGATGCCCAAGAGGCCGGCGGCGCACTCGAAGGGACTAACTTGCTTGCAGCACGCGACATCGGCGCGCGACTGCGGCAGGGACAGGATGTTGCCGAATTGGGCGTTGGCGCTGGTGACTCCCAGGAGGACAAAGTAAGGCGAGATGCCCTCGGATGTGCCTCGAGAAATGATGCGATAGTGCTGCAGAAGGTAGGAGAACAGGATGCCTATGATGAGAAGACTGGACGCAGGGGTATTTCGTCAGCGCCGGCGCGCCGAGTCTGCATGTGCCTGCACTTACATGGACACGAAGAAGTTGGTGAAGCCCACGCGGCGGAGCTCCTCGCAGCGGTCTTCCATGATGCCCAGGAAGCCGTCCATTTCGGCGCAGACGGGAGACGCGAGCCTCTCGATACCTTGTTGCTCGATCCAAACGATGCGAGAGGAGGTCGACAGGCAGACGAAGGAACCGGAGGGGGGGCGATGCGTTCTCGTACGGCGGCGGCGGTCAACTCGGGAGAAGGGGCAGCAGCGGCGGTGTGGTGGGCAGGCTGGGTTGGAAGGCGGACTGGGAGGCCGAAGAGTAGCCTACAACTGGTGCTACGGGGTCATCACGGCATGCCGACGACAGGTTTCCAGCACGGGAGAAAGACCAGACAAAACGGACTGGCGGAGATGTTGGGCTGGGGATGAGCCGATGACTGAAGTGCGCTCGCTCAGCGGAACGAAGGGTGGGTGGATGACAGGGATGTATACGATGGAGACGAGGCCCCCCCTTCCCCCGACTTTCATGGATGATGTTGTTGTTGTTCCCGCCGCAGCGCCGCCAGGAAGGGCAGGCGAGACAGGAGAGCTGACAGGCACCCCATGATTGGAACCCCCCCCCCCCACAAAGGCGTGCACGCGTGCAGCGGATGGATGGATAGACGCGCCCGTACCGACGCTGGGCACCACCTCTACCCTACATCCTTACCTACTTCCATTAGGTACGCGCACGGCTGCTACCCCTCTTCGACAGGTAGACTGATGGGTGGCCGAGGCCGTCACGCCAGAGTGGGCAGCGAGAATATGCCGTCGGTACAAAGCAGAAGCCAGCCGATCTCCCCGTCCCCAGCAATGCCCGTTTTCGCGGACGGCTTGGGCGGCTCGGTGGGAAACCATCAGTTCCCGCGTTGAGGGGAATGACGTACAAACTCCTAGGTAGTCCCCGTCCCACCTGCATCTGCTCCCGCCCGCCCGCCCGCCCATCCATTCCACATCCTGGATTCCATCTGTTTTGGCGCCCCCCCCCCCCCCCCCCCCCCCCCCCCCCCCCCCCCCCCCCCCCCCCCCCCCCCCCCCCCCCCCCCCCCCCCCCCCCCCCCCCCCCCCCCCCCGGCCAGGCCCCAGGACCTACCTAAGTCAGGTGCTCGGGCTTGACATGGAGTTCCAGCTGCAATCATCTCGGCCGACGAATTCCAGGTTGCACTTGGCTATGGACTTGGCTACATTTGTCGCTTGTATCAAAGCAGGGACGTCAGTCACACACAGCGTGTCGCGGTCGAGCACGTTGCCTACCTCTGTGGCAGGTCGGCTTGGGCACTATGCCCAAGCCGTCGCTCTCGCGCTCTAATAGTGGACTAGAAGGCACGGGAGATCGCGGCCGCATCATGTGACAGCATCATCCGCCCAGCTCCTAGGTCGGTCCGTGAAAGCCAGCCAGACCCTTCGAGCTGAGGATGATGGACGACGACGCCGCCGCCGCCAGAGAGCCTGTGCCCGGTAACAGGGTCCGTCTGGTCGCCTCCACCGGCGATATCACGTCGGCGACCCGGCCGCCGTCGCCTTCGACGTCGTCGCGCGAGGCAGGCCCTCTGCTGTCCAGTTACCTCGAAACGGCCCAATGGTACTTACAGATATCCAACCCCCTTCCCCCTCTGCTCCAGGGCGCCCTCGTCCTACGCCCCCCGACACGCGACGACAACGACGATGACGACGCGCGTGCCGGGCTAACCAGCGGCATCTAGGACCGCGGACGGGACCACCGTCCTCACCACCTCGTCGTCCCACCGGGTCGGCGCCTTCGTCCTGCCGCCCGACCTGCTGGACCCGCGACCGGAGCCGCACACGCTGGCGCCCCACGTCACCATCCCCCTGCCCGAGCCCACCAGCGTCCTGGCCGGCGCGCCCTACTACCAACTCGCCGAGCCCTACACCCACCAGCTTCTGGTCTCGAGCCGGGACCTCCCCCTCCAGCTGTTCTACCTCTTCCCGCCCTCGGCGTCTCCCGACGCGCCGCCCCGGCACACGCCCGCCGCCTCGTACCCGCTGACGCGGGCCCGCTCCGAGACCTTCCTCTCGGCCAGCTCGCTGCTGTGGCCCGCCCCCGGCACGCACTTCGTCGCCGGGTGCAAGAGCATGCTCGCCAAGTTCGACGTCAGCCGGTCCGGCGAGGAGCCCCTGCTGCGCATCAAGACGATCCCCTCGGAGCGGCACCTATCCAAGGGCGGCGGCGTCGGCATGCGCGGCGTCGTTTCCACCCTGTCCGTACAGCCCACTGACCCCGTCTACGGCGGTGGCATCGTCGCCGCCGGCACCTGGACCCGCTGGGTCGGCCTGTACGACTTTGCCCAGGCCGGGGAGTGTGCCGCCACATGGAGCATCAAAGCGGGCGTCGATGCCACCCGCCGCGACGGCCACCCGGGAGTCGGCGGCGACGGCATCATGCAGACGGCCTGGAGCCCCTGTGGGAGGTACCTGCTTGTCTCGGAGCGCAGGTCCAGGGGTGTTCTGGTCTACGACGTCCGTGTCACCGGCGAGCTGCTCGGCTGGCTGGAAGATAGAGATGCTTTGACCAACCAGCGAATCAGCTGCGACGTCTTCCCGGGCAACCATGCCGCGGCGGGCTTCGAGGTGTGGTCGGGGACTACCGACGGCGTGATCAAGGTTTGGGAGAATGTCGGGAGCCGCGAGGGTGCGCACTCCCCGTCCTGGGACTGGAAAGGTCACGGCTCGGCTGTCGGCAGCACCTGCTTGCATCCGACAGGCGCAGTCGTTGCCACTTGCTCTGGGACCTGGGAGTTTCCCGAGGAGGAGGTCGAGGAGGACTCTCGTGAAAAGTCAGGAGTGTTGGAGGACTGCGGGGAACTGGGCCGCAACCACGTGAGTAATCGCCATCTCCCCTCTTGGATGCGCAGAAGGAACAAGGAGAGTAGCCTCCAGATATGGAGCCTTGAGCCAACAGCTGAAGAGGACATGGGGCCCAGCCATGCTGGAAACGATGTGTGAACGTCTTCGCAATCAAATGGTTAGGTGCTTAGCCATTCGCTTTCTTGCTTTCTGCAAGAAGCTCTCGAAGCTTTTTTTTTTTTTTTCGTAACTGCGATCTACAAGCGTTCCGTCTTGCCAAGCCCAGGGGCTTTCGACTCGGGTCCAACTATAAAACGAGCATCTCCCTTTGCCAGTCGTCACTCCCAGGCGGAATCCAGAACCCTGCTTACTCTCTCGAGCACCCCAACCCCGCCCATGAGCTGGGCAAATCGATTGTTCCTCTCGGCCGGCGTCATATCAACGAACTTCTTCAGACCGGATTCGCCGGCACCTCGGGCTGCCTCGATGCATCTCACTTCTGCCAGGATGATTTGAGCAGCGTAAGCATTCATTCCCGCCCTGCGCAACATCAACTCCCACGTAGATTCGTCTTCCCCCACACGGTCGCGGGTGGAGGTGGCCTCGGGGGAATACCGAACCACCATCGATACCAACCACTTCGCCAATGTCTCATTGCAGCCACCTATATAATACACCTGCGAGTTGTTGTTCAGCCCGTAAACAAACCCATAAAACTCTGAAAAGGCAGTACACTCAGAAGCACTCAAGTTCCGAGCGAATTCACCAGGTTGGCTGGCGTCAGAGACCAGCACAATGAGTCTCTCGTACCGCGATGATACCTTCTCTACGCGTTCACGTAAAGCTGATCTCTTTCTTTGTCCCGGCAGAGGTCTCTGTATGACTTTGATCAGGGTCGTAATGATAATGCCAGTGACGGGTGAGACGATGACGTCCGCTTCAGCTGCGAGGAACGAGATGACAGGCGATCGAGACACCGAGTTGCGATCCCATGTCAGAGTGTCCCACCGGTCATAATCTCGTTCGATGATCTCGACATTGGGTAAAAGCCTCTCGATCCAGTGAAGCATTTCTCGACCAAGCGACAGAGCCACGATGATTTTCACTGGTCCGTTTGTATTCGTCATGACGGGAGTCGGCATTTCCCCGACTGCGCCAGGCGTAACGCCAGGCTCGTGGTCTTTTTGTACCTCAACCGTCGCGCGTGTCATTTCCCGCTGTATTATGCTTGGTAGGGCGGCCTGCTGCTGTTGTGCAGACTTTTCACTGCCAAAATAGGCACTGGTCGCATTCTTTCGTCGCTTCAAAGTGTGAAAGCCCACGTAGTTTGTGAGGAGTCTTGAAATAGCGGATGCATCGTTTTTGGAAAGAAGCAAGCTTCCTTGGTTCGCCGACGATATGAGATTTGGCTTTGGGGGCCCATTGGAAGCAGTCCTGACCAAATCGGTAGGTGACAAGGTGTGGGTGGTAGATGAAGACGTTTCGTGATGGTCGAGAAGAAGCTCGGATTTTCTTTTCCGAATGAGTGACTGTAGATCTCGAGCTGCCGACGGACGCCTCTTGGGCATATCGGTCTTTTGCGGAGTCTCGTCCTCGTCTTCATCCTCATCCTCATAAACTCGCAGGATAGCCAGACCGGACCTTCTTCTAATCAAACAACCACTTGTATATATATCCCCGGGTGCTTCAAAGTCGAGCAGATTATGCAAGCCGGCTTCGTCGTGGACGGACTCATCAAGGCGAATTTGACCAAGTTTTGACGCAAAGGGACACCATGTCAACTTTGCATCCATAGCGCGATCCATCAGCCATTCCGGGACTGCTATAGGATTGTTGAATCTTTGAAGCAGGTGTTGGACCTGCCGCTGAATGCTATTGCCGAGGGCTCTCCATTGAGGCTCCGCGATGGCAAAATCCATCACCGGAATTTCAACTCTTGCCACGGCATCTGTATATTCGGGACGCTCTTGTTCTATTCTGCAACTGATGCATCTTTCACTTTGTTGCAATTCTTGGAACACGCTGTCGCTGAACAGCTCTTCTGCCACGTAGGACCCACTCGCCTGATCAAGACCGACAGGATGCAACGGCAAATTGTCCATGGCTTGCTGTACAGTCGTTACCTGCTTGGAGGGTGGCGATGCAGCGAACTCGGAAGGAATCAGTGGTATTTCTATCTTCAGAGATTCCAAAGACGGCCTCGATGAACGGAAGATTGGGCTGTGTTTGTCGGGAGAAAGCGGAGACGTCTCTCCTACGGGTGAAGATATGTCCTGATCGACCAACATGAGTTGTGCTGCTTCCATATCATCATCCAGAAGGCTGTTAGGGTCTGATAGGATCGGGAGCTGGCAGACGTTGGGTTGTGGGATCCATTGTTGACCTTTTTCCACATCTGGAGTCAGCGGAGGAGTGATTTTTCTTCTGTCCAGTGACTTTTGGGATTTGTTAGAATGGTATTAAGAAACGAGGAGAAGGTAGTAAACACGCACTGTAGGAGGACCAATTTGCTCGGCTAAAAGATCTTGGAAGTGACGGTCACTCCAATCATCTCGAAGTACATCAAATATATAGCTGAGAACGTTCTTCGATACTCGAACTCGATCGTGTTTGGTAGCATCACGCTCTAACTCCCGATGATAGACCTGTGAGTTTTGCGGATACTCGAGTGTCTCATCTGAGGACACGTCCAGTGGCTCGTAAGGCAGATCTTTCCGATCCATGTGAGTGGATGTCCGCTCCTTGATGCTCCAGAGTAGCTCCCGGCAGTCGAAATCGTGATCTGATCGCAAAAGCGGCAATTCCAGTTTGGGTTGTCTTTCCCGGCCAGAAGAAGCATATGCAGTCGTCATGGTCAAAACGTTGTCAAAGTCTTCATGGCTGATGATTTCGTCGAGTACTTCTTTGGAAGCCTGGAGAAATTCTGGGGAATCCTGGGAAAATTCGGGGGAATCCTGAAAGCGTTCGATGATAGGCAGTTTGAGCCGGAGGAGAGGCCCATCTTGCAGTGATTCAGGCAAGTCATATGCTTCGAGTGGAGTAGCAGCCAACATCATGAGTGAATTGATGTCAAACTTGACATCAGCCGAAAGTCCATGCCTGCGGGCATATTCATCAGCTGGCATGTCGCCCTCCCCAGCGCTCGAGGAGGAGGAGGTCAAAGGCTCAGGTTGGATATCCTCTGCCATGCTCGGGCAAGGGAAAGTGCCAGTGAATTCGAGACCAGAGGGATACCGTGGTCAGAACCAGACGGGGAATAACGATGCGAAAGAGTTACCGCAAGACCATATAGGGCTATTTTGAATTTGCTACAAGTGACAAACAGAAAGGTGCAAACCAGACAACCTTTAGGAGAGAACCGCTCTAACAGGGTCGTGGGATAAGGCATTGACTGGTATCCCATTCACTGAAGGTACGAGCTGATCAATCACCTGATCTGCACCTGCCTCTACCACGGAATCCGCTACATGAACCAACCCCCCCCCCAAAAAATTGTGCTGGAACCATCTGTTTAGGGACGGTTTGTACCTTCCTAGTACCAAGTTCTACCAATTACCAATGTGTACCTGGCATGCCAACTAGGTCAGGAGAATTAGATGGCTTCATGTAGCCCGTACGGTTTGAGCAACTCGACGAGCAATCTGCATACCCGGACGTCTCCTTGCTGGAAGCTCCCACGTCAGTATATAAGACGCCTTGGTGTGACGACGTGTGTCCATCAGTATCAATTAGTTCTTGCAGGACCTCTTGATGCCGCCCAAATAGCTTCATGGCCTGCCTGGCCATTTTCTGGGAAATCAATGCTCCATGTGTCGTATTGCCATACCCGAAGTGCCGTCTGGGCCTACAGAGGCAAGGATAACCATGTACCCGTTATCCATAGGTCAACCATGCTACCATCTACTACTTCCTATAACCCAATGATATACCTATTCAAATACGGATACTAAGCGGCCAGAAAGGTGGTGGCGTAGCTTTGGTGGCAAACAGCTCTGTTACTAGCTGTTCTCAGTATGAATCTATTGGCTCTTGGGATAAACCGGCTCATATTCACGCATTATGTCCTTAACCTGCACGAAAATAAAGAAAACACTCCAGGGCGTTCTAATGATGTGTCTATTGTCTCGATAGCCTTGTTTGTGTGTGTATAGAGCACGTTAATGTGTCCAGTGTACGGAATGAGAAGTGCTAGATGTTTTCATATAACATCGGTATGTCAATACTTTCACGTCATTCAGTTCTCCAAGTCATTTCATAAATCACCCTTGACGACCCTTCCTTGTTTTGTTTGCAACAGACTCCACTGCCATGTTCCCGGCCCCCATCCCCTCAGAGCAGAAATTGCCATGTTGGTAACGCGCCGACTGCAGATCACTTACTATAACCCCAGTGGGTTGGACTTACTTGACGCCTTGAATTCTCAAGTCCCTCTAAAAGCTTCCTACCTATAGGAACTTGTGGGCTTGGTAGCCCCTTTGTTACCCCCCCCCCCCCCCCCCCCCCCCCCTCCCCCCAGAATTGTACTGGGTTGCTGGCTTTGATTGCCCTTGATAGCCCAGCCGTGGCAGTCTGGAAGTAATTAGGCCATAACTACCTAGAAGGCAAAACCCCGAGAGGATCAAGGTAAATGCTTCGTGATACCAATAAGCCAACGAAGGCCGGCTTACCTTTTTTGGACACCAGGGACTGAGAATCAGCTGCGATTCAAAACAAACTGGAGAAGGCACCATGCATGCCGACTTTGAGGAGACAAAATCACGAGAGGTTCAATACGCAGTATCACGCAAGGAATATGTTGTGAGAGGGAAAGAAAGGTGGTATGTTGACTCCGAAGGGCCGCTAGTAACAATGAAAACATGCTAACTCAACCGCTAGAAACTCCAAACACCTCGCTCCTAGTTGATCAGTGCCATGCCAACCATCCTTCCATCACTCTAGATTGGGCCCATATCGAAAGAGAAGTCGGAAAAGTCGGCGTTGGGGTTCAAATCAACCAGATTGTCGATGCTGGTCGCCATACCGGCGCTCTGGGGGGCTGCGAAGACGCCGTCAGGAAGTACAGCACCGGGAGTGCTGACACTGAAGCCAGGACTAATGTAACTGGTGCCTCCAGTACCACCGCCGGCGGATCTACCGGGTTGGGGAGGCACCGCGGTTTGGATATCCACAGGAGTCCCAGCACCAAGCGAGCCAGCGCTGTGAGGCAAACCATCATATCCAGAGCTACCGATGCCAACAGGGATGCCACCAACGGAGTTCGGGAAGCCGAGGCTTTGGTGAGTGGCAGAGCTAGCCTGGAAGTGCTGCTTCCAGTAGTCGCGCTCGCGCGAGAGAGCGCCGTTCTCCTCACGCAGGCGCTGGATCTCACGGGCCTGGTCCTCGATGAGCTGGACGCGGCGTTCGCGGCTGCGTTTGGCGGCGGCGTTGTTGCGCTCCCGCTGCTGCCGCTTGTTCTCATGCGCCTGCGCAACGTTATGCTTGCGGCGGCGCTCCAGCTCTTCGGGGGGCATGTTGTCGTACAAGGGCTGCAGGCCCCGGGCCTCGGGGCCCCGCCGGATCGGCATGGTGCGGACGGCGCGTGCGCGGATCCGGCCGGTCAAAACCTCGGTCAACCGGTCGGGCTCGGCGGTCGGCACGATCAAATGGGAGGAAGCCGGCGCGGGCAGGCCGGAACTCGGGTTTCCCTGCAAGGTCTGCTCCGGGGGGAACTCGGGGGTTGAGAAATCACAGTCGGTGAAACGGAAACCCTCTATAGTTTGGGTGACGGGACCATCGGGGCCGCTGTTGGCTTTGCTGTCTATTGACGACATCGTTGCTGGGCTCAATCGGAAGGGGGGACGCATGCGTGGCGGTTCTGGTTGGGATAATTGGGCTTGATCTGTCTTGACTGGAGTGCTAAGAACTCGGCGCGCAAGAAAAACCATTGTGACATGGCCGGCGGCTTCCAATAATTCACCTCCCCTTGGATGTGTTCCGAAGAAAATGACTGTATTTTTGGCATGCACTGTGACCGGCCACCCGGATTCACAGTGACCTGGCTCATGTTTTCCGGGGGTTAAAGATGAGATGATAACCCAAGAATCAACCGCCTGCCCCGGAGAACAATGGAAATGCCAAGCGTGGCATTGGTGGCATCATCCCATTTTTGATGAGGAAATGGGGTGCTTCGCCGACAGTGACCAAATCAGCGTCACGAAAGTTACCCCTCGTCGTCAAGGGAACGAGGGCCAGCCTTGAGCAGGAGGGCATGGTTGTGTCTGGTGCATTCGCGTTCCAACGGCTGTCCGTCCAGAAGACATGAAACAATCCCACGAACGGAGCCGGAGGCTTTGTCACGAGGAACTCTCACAAGCCGCGGCCCCTTCCAACTCCGCAGGAGGAAGAACTACCTTGGGTAATCCTCATCCGGATCGACAAGGGAAACAAGCTCTCCAATACGACTACTCGCCACCGATGGTTGTGTATTTATTTGTGCATCATACGTGGCAGGACTGACCGAGTGGCGGCGGGTGCTGTAAGCCGGCAGCACTGTCACCGGCCTACGGGGACTGCTCCCGGACTGTGCCGCTTCGGGAATCCATCGTCGGCCCGAGATCCTTGGGCCTTGCATGGACCGACCAAACCCACCTGGGTTGTGCCGCCGAGTTGCACTGGCGGATATTTTCCAGGGTGGGTGTGATGGGCCGTTACCAAACAAGGGGAGCAGGCGGCGCATACCCCCCAAAGCGGAAGGACCCTGAATCTCGCATGCCTGCGCGAGGGCAAAACAAGCTTCTGGGACCGTCGTTGCTTATCTGCACAAGCTCGCCGAGCCCGCGCGGGTTTTCTCCGCTTGGCAAATGACGATCCGTCACCTCACCTCTTGAAAATTCACCCCCCCTCCCCCATTTGCTCCTTGTAAATCGTCTATTGCTTGCTGTTTTCTCGTCCATTGTGCCTAATGCCAGTGCAGAGCTGCCTCCAATTCCCACCACCTGGTTGATCGTGTCGGCCATCATCCGTCCCCCGTCGTTGCATTCGTTGCTACCCGGCCAAACTCCTCATCTCTATTGGCCATGTCTACACATGGAATTCAGATGCAGACTCTTGAAAAAAAACAAAAAAAACAAAAACAGCACAGCCCCACTTCCCATGCCCCTTACTATATACAAACATCATACACCACTGCCGCTCTTTTACTCAAACGACGCCACCGAGATGGCGATAGACTGCGTCTCCGTGTGCGAAATGGAGACGGTGATGTCTTTGACACCCGACTTCTTGGCAGCTGATTCGGCATCACCGTGGAGCTGTAGGTCTCTGGTCAGCAAAGTCACCTTAATCTGTCACGGGCAAGCGGAACTTACATGAACAACCGGAGCACCGTGCTCATCCGTGAGAATCTCAATATCCTTCAGAGCAGCCCCGGCACCCTTGCTCTGGACACCCAAGCTCTTGAAGACAGCCTCCTTTGCGCTCCAACGACCAGCAAACGAGCTCTGCGGGCTGGGCGTCTTGCGGCAGTAGGCAATCTCCCCCTCGGTGAAGTTGCGCTCCACAAAGGTCTCGTTCTCAATGTTGATGGCCGTAATGTCCTCGACATCGACGCCGACCTTGTGGTTCTTGGTTGTCTGCAGACCGCGTGCAATGCTCTCGACCACCTCCTTGGTGGTCTTCGTCTTGGGCACCTGGGCAGCGACAGCCTTCTTGGCGAAGTCGGGAGCGAAGATGAGGTTGGACGTCTTCTTGTCCTCCGATACCCGCGCCTCGGGGTTCAGAAGAACCGAGCTGAGCTGCTCATCCGTGTACGGCGACTTGTCCTTGGCCTGGAACAGCGCATTGCTGATCATGCCATTGTGGAAGTAGCGGTAAGACTTCTTCTGGCGCGCCGCAACCTTGGCCGCGTACTCCTCGTAGATTTGCTCGTCAAGCGTTGCGAACAGGTACTTGGGGTGGATACCAATAGCCTGAGCACCCTTCTGGCCGAAACCGAACGACGTGACCGAGAAAGCCTTGACGCCGTCCGTCTGGATGCTGCGGCTGGGGTAAACGATCAAATCGAACTGCTCCATGACGGGATCCACGTTGTCCGCGTTGCGGTTGCCGGGCACGAGACCCGTGTTCAGCACCTGCAAACAACCGTTCAGCATCCAGGCACCAGCGGCACCCTTGGGGTGACCGGTGAGGTATTTCTGGAAGATGCCGAGCACGGCGTTGCCCTTCTTGCGACCCAGGTGGCGCAGCTGCTGGCAAATAACCGAAGACTCGTTCTTGTCGTTGGCCTTGGTCGAGGTGCCGTGGAAGGATGCAACATTGAGGTCGTCGACGGTGAGGCCCCAGGTGGCCAGGGCTCCACGCAGGGGAGCAATGCTCGTATCCTGCTTCCAGAAGTTGTTGCCCAGGCTGCGAAGGACCTCCTTCTCCTGACGCAGCGCCTCTTTCTCCAGGTGGCGGACGCGGCTCATGGTGTACTCCTTGGCCTCAGTCTCGTCCTCACCCTCGGCTTTCCGGGCCTCCACCTCGCTGTAGATGAACTGCATCTCCATCTCCTTCCATTGCCTGATTTGTGTCTTGCGGAGATCGATCTGGCGACGGCGGTACTTGATGTCAAGCAGCGGCGAGGCGTACTTGCCCGGAGTCTCCCGGGCAGTGGTCAGAACACCTTGTCCAGGAGCGGGCACAGACCGGCCGATCTTGTCGCTGGCCGTAGTGGTGAGCGCCAGGACACCATAGATGGGCAGACCCATATCGAGGGCGAGCTGGGCCGTCATGATGATCTGCACACCAGATCCCTGCGACTCCATGAAACCGTTTCGAGTCGTAGTGGTCGGACGCGACATCTCCTGGGGAGTGCGACCATGGGCGAACTCGTCAACTGCGTTGCTGGTTGCCTTCATGTTGGCGAACTCATAGGATCCCTCCTCGCCGAAGTCGTCGAAACCACCAACAAGGCAGACGCGAGCTTTGCCCTCCATAATGGTCTCGTAACCAATATCAACTGACTCGACAGCAGTGGCGCAAGCACCCACAGGTGTCTTGATGGGACCCGAAGAGGACAGCAGCAACATGTTGACCCATGCAGCCATGGTGTTGATGAAGGACTCCTGGAGAATATCGTTCTGCACAGGCTTGTCCAAGAAGCGATCACGGTGCATGCCACGCAAAGCACCAGCTCCGCCCATGCCGGAACCAATGCAGTTACCGACCTCGGAGACATGGACATACTTGTAGAACTCGTAGGGGTCGGTGATACCAGAAGAGAGCAGAGCCTCGGCCACCGAGACAAGCACGAACAGCGTCACAGGGTCGACCTGCGAGATGATATCCTCTGGAACACCGTACTTCTTCGCATCCCAGCCGGTGGGGATTTGGCCGGCGACCAAGCGATCGAATCGGAGAGCCTTGGGGATCCAAAGGGTAGCGCCCTTCCTCATGCGAACAATGTACTCGCCGCTGTCGGGGATCTCGAAGATCTCAGCCTTGTCGCCGTGCTGGCGCTTGAACTCCTGGGCAGTCTCCTTGGATGCCTCGAAGGGCTCGAGATCCTCTTCAATGACGACCTCATGCAGGAGCTGTTTGTTGTTGGGATCGTAGCCGTCGAAAAGCTCAGGCTCGATCAGGCGAATACCAGAGTGTTCCAGGATATGCTTCTCGTACTTTTGCTTGATATCCTTGTCGTCAACAGGCTCACCGGACTTGGCATCGACCCAGCCAGAATATGGCTTGCCCTTGATGGGGCCGTTGTGGTTCTTGATGAGACCCATGATCCAAGCCATCTCCACGCAGCCCTCGAGGGAGAACTCGCCGTGTGCCTCCATCTCCCAGCGTGTTCGGGAGTTGCCCCAAGGTCCAACCTCGGCGAAACCGGTGATGACGACGACCTTGTCAAGATCGACCATGCCCTTCAGGTTGGCGTTGAGGGGCTCGATGTCCTTCTTCCAATCGGGGAGGTTGGGGAAATCAAACTTGAGGTTGGCACGAGGCTCGATGACCTTCTTCTGATACAGTGCCTCAGACTCCTCGCCGTTGACGACCTTGTTCTCGATCGCCGTCTCCTTGGTCACGGCGCGGCGAACCTCGCTGTTGTTGGTAAGAGCGGCCCGCTCCCGTCCCATGAGCTTGTTGAGCTTCTTGATAAACTGGAGACCACCGTTCAGATCCGCAAACACCGGCTGGATCTGGCATAGGTCGACAATCTCGGCGGACATGAGTCCCAGCAGGTTGAAAGCCATTTCCTGCTGAGAGAAGGTACGAGCGCCCTCTTGCTCAACACTCTCAGCAACGATGTTGTTGCCCGACATGAGGCCCGTGCCACGAGTCCAGCCGATAACGGCACCGCAGATTGTGAGGTAGCTACCCCAGTCTTCGGAGCGCCAGCGGTTGAAAAGCGTCTCCAGGCCAAGCTTCGACTCAGAGTACAGGCCATCGCTTCCAAAGGTGCCGTGATTCGGCGAGAGGGGCAGAACGACCTGCGCGGGGCGCGTCTCGAAGCCACGCTCAGCCTTTTGGGCCTTGACGCCACCGAGGAGGCGCAGCAGGTTGGTCAACATGATGCGATGGGCGAGCTCCGACTTGGAGTCGATGCCATCGATTTGGCGACCCTGCTCCGAAATGGCAGCAAAGGGGACAATGTAGTCGAGGTCCCAGCCCAGTCCCTTCTTGGTGTCGTATACGTAGTCAACCAGAGCCTCCACATCCTGCTTGCTACCCTGGTTGAAGGGGACTACGACGAGCTGAGAGCCACGAGCACCAAATTTGGCGTACATGGCCTGGTAATACTCAGTGACCTCGCGCGAGAAACGGCTCGTTGTGACGAGAACACGGGCTCCACCACTGATTAAGCCCTGGAGGACCTCAGCACCAATAGATCCAGCACCGGCACCCGTCATCAAAACGTGCTTGCCCTCGTAGCTGACACCGTCCTTGGCAGCGACTTCAAGGCAGTCCAAGAAAGTCTTGGTAAGTCGCTTATCATAGGACCAGCCGGTGAGCTCGTCGTGGCTCTTCAGGTGCAAGAACGGGATCGTCTCCGTCTTGCCCTTGCTGGGCTGCCCGGTCGGGGAGGTTGATTTGAGGCTTGACTTCTTGGTGAGGCTTGCCACCGGCTTGCCGCCCTCCTTGGGCAAAATTTGGCCGTCATTCATGGCAAGCGACTGGCGCAAACTGGCGGAAAGCGACTTCAGCTCCGACTGGGTAGACTTGGCCATGTTGGTTTGCGACTTGATCAGCTTCACCAATCTGGTAAAGTCATTCTGAACCTTGGCGCGGTTGCCGTACTCGGTGAGTCTACCGCCCTCCGCCATTTGTTTGACGTAGTGTTCCAGCTTGCGGCAGCTAGGACGTTCGACTTCCTCATACTTGATATTGCCCTGGCCGTCCACGGTGGTGTGAGGGCCGGTAGGCATTGCCACATCCTTGTAAACGGGCGCAACGTTGAGGACCTCTCTGCAGTTCTCCATAAGCTGCTGACCAAGCTCCTTGGCCAGTTTGTAGGTCTCGCCACGGTCCGTCGGGCAGTTGTCGATGTGGTACTGCATGAATTCGAGGAGCAAGGGGTTGGACTTTCCCATGATGCGGATGCACTGCGAGACGATCTCCCGGTCAACGACCTGGAGTCGTCCGAAGATAATGTCATAGTACATGGTGAGGGCGTCCTGGCGGGCCCAGTTCCAAGAGGAATCGTATGTGCGGGCCTTGAGAGGGCTGAAAACAGGCTCGATACCAGCGGCATAGAAGTCGCCGTGTTCTGCCGACCAGAGGTCAAGCTGTGCCTGCAGGACGTTTTGAGACTCCTGAGATACTTGGGCAGCCTTTTCGCCAGCACGGAGGTCCATTTTCAGGTACCGTGCCAGGAGCTCCAGTTGCTGCTTGAACAGAGCCCGCTGGTCTTTGGTAAGGGCATCAATGGCAGCGGGGTCCATCATCATGCCACCACCGCCGCCAGCGGCCGGTCCAGCGGCCGGGCCGGCCGAGAGACTGATACCGGCATTGCTGGCATACTTCTGAGCGACGTCGTCCAGAAAGGACTTGGCTTCAGCTTCTGCGCCCAAACGCGCCGCCGGCTCCATGGTGATGGCAAGCAACAGAGCACCGTCTTGCCTGCCAGGGCCAAGTCCCCATCTGGTCTCGAGGTACTTGCGGGCGGCTGTGATGTTGAAACCACCAGGCATCTTGGACGAGACGAGTCGAGCAATCAGAGCTTGAGAGTGCTTGCCCAGCTGGCCATTGAAGGTTGCCTGCATGACAGCTCCGAGTTCGTCAAGTGGTGTGTCTTCCGGCTTTTCAGGAGTTGAGCCAAACTCCTTTCCGAGATCACCCAGAATCTCGTTCTGCATCGTTGATTTGCCTGTAATGGGTATTAGTCAACTGACAACTGGGGCAGGCAGGACCCGGCATCTCGGATTCACTCACCTCCGACCAAGTCCTTGATAGCCTTGCTCAGGGGAATTTCCAAGAAGGGCTTCTTCAACTTCTGTGCAATCAAGGCCCGCACAATATCCAGAGCCTGCACGGGAGCATCTGGCACGGCGGCGGCAGGGCCGCCGGCGGCGGCGGCAGGCGCGGTGGCGGCGGCGGCGGGCACAGCGGCGGCGGCGGCTGGCGCTGCCGAACTTGAGCTCTCAGCAGCGGGCTCTGGCTCCTCCTCGATGGGGTCGACATCATAGTAAATCTCCTTGGCGTCCTTGTTGTAGCACAGAATCTGGCGTTGCACCGATTTTGCGGCATCGAAAGCTTCGTACTTGGAGGCAATGGTGCGCTTTGCCATCACACCAAGAGTATCTGCGGGGCCGATCTCAACGATCCGCTCAGCTGTCTTCTCTGCAAGGAAGACATCTTGTGTTTCGATCCATCGGACGGGAGATGCGAACTGGTAGGCAAGAAGCTCGACAAGGAGCGTATGAGCAAGCTCCTGCTCTACTTCGGGGCGCATGGCGATGGCGGGCGCTGACGAAAGTAGGGAAAGAGAATAGGGGCGGTGGGAGGAGAAAGTGGTGGTGGTGCGAACGGTAGCGGTAGTAGTAGTGGTGCGAGAGGATGTATATGCTCTCCGGCTCTCTCGACGGCTCCACGGGTATCTGTTGAGTTGGTAGGGAGGAGGTTCGAGAACCAAGTCGAGACGAGGTGTGGAAGGAGGATATGGAGAGTCGTGGCCCGGCGGAAGTGGGAGGGCGGTGGGCGGTGGGCGGTAGGAGTTGCCTCCCAGCTCGAGTGTCTATTAGGGAAAATTGGGCCGACACGGGAAAGTCTCGCTGGCGAGACCTGGCCTGTAGGGTGGCAGCAACAACTGAGATGGGACGGTAAGCGGAAGAAGGGAGGAACTATTAGGTCGGCATGGTATGAGCAACCTACCGGCTACTTAATAAGTCGGGCGGAATCTACGCTGTTATCACACAGCACCGGAGGCAGCTCTAGTCGGTCACTGGGAGGGGGGTGGGAGAGATGGCGTTCACGGGTCCAGAGCGATTCCCAAGCAGCAGAGAAGGTTCGACCAGGACGGTACCTTTTACGTAGGTGGGATGATCGAGCACGGCCGTGGGCTGGCGGCGGCAGCTCTTCACGGGAAGTCAATAACACATTCGCATTTCCCAAATGTTGAACCGGCAAAAAAAATTGGCTGGCCCGAGTGTCCTGTCGTCGTCCGCTGCCAGTTCCAGTCCCCGCCTGCTCTGTCACAACGCGCTGCAGGCGACCCTGCCCCTCCCCATGCGCCCACTGTCTGTCTGCCCGGCCATGCGTTCGTTGGAGGTGTACGTAGGTACTCGATCCAGTGGCGGCCCTGGGCCTCGTCCAATGGGACGACTGGGGATCTGGCCTGCTTGCGCGCCCATCCATCCGGCCGTCACCCTTGGGATCCACGAATTGACGGGGATATGGGGAGCTGTGGGCGGGCTCGCCATCGGACGTGTGTACGTTGACCCGTCTCCAGAACTCCAAGGAACACCGACGCCCGCTCTGGCAAGGGTGCGACAGCGGATGCAGAGTGCCTCTCAACCAACTTGGCTCGCTAAACCGCTTCGGGCATGGCCGGCTGGATGAGCGACGGTCCCCTAGCCCCATAGCCCTGGGCATCCGACCACCCTCCTGGCAGCCCGCCTGGCCGACGCATTCCGTGCGTACATCGCTGGCTTGGTACATCGCTGGCTTGGCAAGCCTGCCGACTTACGACTGCGGCGACGGGCTACATCTAACCCCTGAACTCTCGCGAGAATGGTCGGCAACGCCACGGAATCCAGTAGCAATGGGCCTGGGCCCGAAGTCTATCTCTCATGTCATCTCAAAGCTTGCCGTCCATTGGCTTTCTGCCGTTGCTGATGTAATCCTCGCTCCGTCATCTCCCGCATTGTCGGGCCACGTTGAGCAAAGGGCCCTTGCATCCCGTCCAATAAGGCACGCACTCCCTGCGAGCTTGCCCACCTTCTCCCCCTCCCTCTTCTCCCCTCCCCCTCCATTCGCCCGACCTGATCCTGCTCCTTGCGCCAGCAATGACGGCAGCGCTGCCAGCCTACCGCCATCCGGCTGGCAGTCTACCAGTTTGCGACCAGGCTCATCCTGTCCCTGAAGGCGCCCGCCCGTCAATTGATGGCCCCCCCATCCATCCGTGGAATGCCCCCCCCCCCTCCCCCCAAAACTCAAAAATACCCCTAGCCTTGTGTACCTTGCGGGTCCTCCCCTCTGCCGTTTAGTTCAAGTGCACCATGCATCTATGGGTCACGACGTGTACCCGAGACTTCTAGTCCGCATTTCGCTCGCCAGTGAGGCCCATGACCTCAAATACAAACGGGATTAATACAACGTGTTAGGTTGGCCGCCAGCCTACGTCGCCAGCGCCATCCCCTGCACGAGGCTCAACGGAAGGCGTCTGCCTGACAGAAATAGTCTCCCTACGTTGCCAACCTAAATAATTCCTATGGGAATCCAGCCCGGCAGTTGGTGACAGGCTGCGAGAACGCGCGTAGGCAAATGTATATACCGTATCTGCCTTGGCACCGGGGCGATCTACAATGGACTGCTTGCCTCCATGGGGTATATACACAGGTGTATCTGTAGGCGTCTTCTGGATAAAGGCTGCTCTTGGGCCGAGTCTCTGGGCACACCGGGGCCTGCTGGCTCGCGTGCCCAGCTGATCGGACAAGCGATATCATTTGCCATATCCTTGCGTGGGGAGGCCTGGCTGCGGCATAGAGACGGGGCGCCACTGCGACTCGTTATTATCCATGCAAGTTCTTGGAAAAAGACGTGCAGGTAGTCTGATCTCGATGGGCCGGTGCAGACAACCACCATTCGATACCAAGCTGTCTCGCGAAGCTGACCGACTCGCACAATGGGAAAAAAAGACTAGCTGGTCACGCCTCTCCTGGCGGAGAACCGGACCCGGTTCGTCATCTCTAGCTGCAGCGCGATTCCCCGCGAAGTTTGGTATTCTAGTACGACGGGTAGTACGATGTGGCCGTTGCCCCTGACAATGGTCTGTCTGTTTGTCCAGTGCCTAGGCTGTTTCTTATTAGACGACGAGGTTGATTAGTAGGTCGCTATGAAATCTTGCTTGGATAGTATTTAGGGACGTTAGCGACTGTAGATATCGGCCGTGCCGCTCTCGCCTTGCCTGCTGCGCACTGTCTGCCCATTGGAAGACTCTACTAATGCTAGGAGGCATCATACCAGACGGCAGTCGGAGAGATGGGTAGCAGACCGATCGGGTCTGGCAAGCCGTCGTCGTTGGTCGACCAGATGGCTGCGTCCCAACGGAATCCGCCGCCGAAGGCCATCACGAACACCCATCTGCAGTGTGGCAGCCTCCGACGGGCATTGGTCCTGCGTGGCTGCAGCGTGCGAGGCCGACAACAAGCCGAGAGTCGCGGAAAAGCTCGTCGCATTGCGAGGCGTCCCGATGTGCGTGGTAAGTTCGACAAGTGTAGCTCATCAGTGTCCCGTCCCCGTCGCCGTCCGGCCACCCATCCATCCATCTCATGCAGGCAGGGTCTGCGTCGGGTGGGGCTGCCATGCGCCCGGCAAGCAAGTACCAGTAACTTCCCGGTACCCCTCCCTGGCCGTGGATCGCGCCTAGTGCGTAGTGCGTCGTGAGCTGCACGTAGCTTCCTTGCACCAGTCCCCAACAAGAACTCGAAAATTTTGGCGAGGGCGACAGCTCCTGCAGCCCGGGGCAAAAAGTCGATACGTTGAGCGGGCAGTTCCAATGCCTGCCTGCTGGGAGTGGCTCCAGCGGACGAATGGCGTCGTACCCGACGGCGGCGTAGAAGGTCGTGCTGTACCTAATGGTGAGCGCGACAACAAGAAAGACATTGATTGCCTCCTCTCTCGAAGCCCCCTTCCCGCTCCAGTAAATGAAGCCTTGAAGCCCGCCCGTCACTATCCCCGTCTGTCAAGTTTTGCTCGCTTCTTAAACACCTTTGACCGCTTCCCATCTGTCTCGAGCGCGGCTTCAGAGGAATCCCCTCTTCTATTACAATCCCGGCCGCATTTTTAGTCGTTGTCGCCCGGCTCCACGGCCACACACACACACACACACACACACACACACACACTCGCGTGCCCCTCCACCCGCCCTCTACTTGTGGCTTGCCGTCAAGACATCTCTTCCCACCGCCCTCCATCCGTCTTGACACCTGACTCACCAACCCCCTTTGCAAGCCCTCTAGTCTCACCACTGCCCTTTGTATTTTTTGAGGGAAACGCAGCCTGCCTCCTGCTCTTTGCTGAGCCACGGAGACGACATCGAAGTGTAAGCCTGCTCCTGTGCGGTGCCCTCCAGCCGATCCCACCGTCGCCTGTGCCAAAAGCTCACTACCGGCAGAAAACCCCCCTTCCAGTAATTCCCAGCCGCGCTCGGCCAGATACCCTCATTCATCATGTACGGCACCGGGACGGGCCCTCAGACGGGCGTCTCTACTCCACGATCCTCCCAAAACCTTCGCCCCCTCACGTTGTCCCACGGCTCCCTCGAAAGCTCCTTCTTAGTGCCTACCGGCATCCACTTCCATGCCTCGCAACTGAAGGAGCGCTTCACTGCCGGCTTGCCTACGGCAACAGACGAATTGGCCCAAGATGACGAGCCGTCGTCCGTGCCGGAGCTGGTGGCGAGATACATGGGTTACGTGGCCCATGAGGTCGAAGAAGGCGAGGATGATGCACAAGGCTCTTACGAGGAGGTGCTCAAGCTCGTGCTTAACGAGTTCGAGCGCATGTTCCTCCGCGGAAACGACGTTCACGTGCTGGCCAAGTCGCTGCCCGGCATAGTACAAAAGCAGATCGCCGTCGTGCGCTGCTACTATGCTGCCCGGTCCACGGCGAATAAGGCCATCCGGCCCTACCATTCTGCGCTCTTGCGGGCAGCTGACGAGGATGGGGCCAAGATCTACAACATCTTCGGTGGCCAGGGCAACATTGTCGAGTACTTCGACGAGCTTCGGGAAGTGTATGAGACGTACCCTTCGTTTGTGAGCGAGCTGGTCACGAGTGCCGCCGAGTTTCTGCAGCAGCTCTCCCGAGACCCCCGAGCCGAGAAGCTCTACGCCAAGGGCCTCGATGTCATGACTTGGCTGCAATCACCAGATACCACTCCCGATGCCGACTACCTCATCTCGGCACCAGTCAGCCTGCCGCTGATCGGTCTGGTACAGCTTTGTCACTACCAGGTGCTGGGCAAGGGCCTCGGTCTCCACCCTGGCATCCTGCGCGACCGCATCAGCGGTGCCAGCGGTCACTCGCAGGGCATAGTTGTTGCGGCTGCCACGGCCGCCGCCAGCGATTGGGCTTCTTTCGAGAAGTGCGCCCGGGATGCTCTGGTTATTCTTTTCTGGATCGGTGCTCGGAGTCAGCAGGTGTTCCCGCGGACGTCTCTGACGCCCAAGGTGCTGCAGGATTCTATCGACAACGGCGAAGGCGAGCCCACGCCTATGCTTAGCATTCGTGACCTCTCCCAAGCCGAAGTGCAGAAACACATTGATGCAACGAACCAGTACCTGCCAGAAGACCGACACATTTCCATCTCCCTGATCAACAGCCCCAGGAACATGGTGGTTACTGGCCCGCCGCTCTCTCTGTACGGTCTCAACTTGCAGCTTCGCAAGGTCAAGGCCCCTACTGGCTTGGATCAGACACGCATTCCCCACACTGAGCGGAAAGTCCGTTTCGTCAACCGTTTCCTGCCCATCACCGCCCCCTTCCACAGCCAATACCTTGCCAACGCCACCAAGCTCATTGACGAGGACCTCAAGGACGTCAAGATTGATTCATCCTCGCTGGGTTTCGCCGTCTACAACACATGCACTGGCAAGGACTTGCGCGAGGAAGTCAAGGGTGATATTGTCCCCTCGCTGATCCGCATGATTACCCGTGACCCAGTCCACTGGGAGACGGCCACTACTTTCCCCGAGGCAACTCACATCTTGGACTTTGGCCCCGGCGGTATCTCCGGTCTCGGTATCCTTACCAGCCGAAACAAAGAGGGTACGGGTGTGCGTGTCATTCTCGCGGGCACCATCAGTGGACAGCCCCTGGAGGTCGGGTACAAGCCGGAGCTGTTTGACCGGGACGAGGAGCATGCCGTCGTCTACGCCAACGACTGGGTGAAGGAATACGGTCCTCGTTTGATCAGAACCTCGACGGGCCAGACGTACGTTGACACCAAGATGAGCAGAATGCTCGGTGTGCCCCCCCTGATGGTGGCTGGCATGACACCCACCACTGTCCCTTGGGACTTTGTTGCCGCCACCATGAATGCTGGCTACCAGATCGAGCTGGCGGGTGGTGGCTACTACAACGCCCAGACCATGACTGAGGCACTGACGAAGATTGAGGGATCCATTCCCGCCGGCCGAGGAATCACGGTCAACCTCATCTATGTCAACCCGCGTGCTATGGGCTGGCAGATTCCCCTCATTGGCAGACTTCGAGCTCAGGGTATTCCCATTGAGGGTCTGACCATCGGTGCTGGCGTGCCTTCGATCGAGGTTGCACAAGAATACATCGAAACGCTCGGTCTGAAGCACATTGCGTTCAAGCCCGGTTCCATGGAAGCCATTCAGGGAGTGATCAACATCGCCAAGGCCAACCCTACCTTCCCCGTACTCCTTCAGTGGACTGGCGGACGAGGTGGCGGTCACCACTCCTTTGAGGACTTCCACCAGCCTATTCTCCAAATGTACGGCCGCATCCGTCGCTACGACAACATCATCCTTGTCGCAGGCAGTGGTTTCGGTGGTGCCGAAGACACTTACCCTTACCTGACTGGTATGTGGTCTAAGAAGTACGGCTACCCGCCCATGCCCTTCGATGGCTGTCTGTTTGGCAGCCGCATGATGGTGGCCAAGGAGGCGCACACCAGCCCTGCCGCTAAGCAGGCCATCATTGACGCACCCGGTGTCGAAGATGACGAGTGGGAGAAGACTTACAAGGGTCCGGCCGGAGGTGTCATCACTGTCCGCTCCGAAATGGGTGAGCCGATCCACAAGCTTGCCACGCGTGGTGTTCGCTTCTGGGCTGAGATGGATCAGAAGATCTTCAGCCTGCCAAAGGAGAAGCGGGTTGCCGAACTGAAGAAAAACCGCCAATACATCATCAAGAAGCTCAACGATGATTGCCAAAAGGTTTGGTTTGGCAAGAACTCTGCCGGCGAGACTGTGGACCTGGAGGACATGACGTACGCTGAAGTTGTACGACGCATGGTTGAACTGCTTTACGTCAAGCACCAAGCACGCTGGATCGATCCGTCCTTCATGAAGCTCACGGGCGACTTCATCCATCGTGTCGAGGAGCGCTTCACGGCTTCCACTGGGCAGATGTCGATGTTGCAGAACTACTCGGACCTCAAGGAGCCCTCGTCCGCTGTCGAGAGAATCCTCGCCAAGTACCCCGAGGCTGAGACGCAGATTATCAACGCTCAGGACGTCCAGCACTTCTTGATGCTTTGCCAGCGCCGCGGCCAGAAACCCCCGACCTTTGTTCCTGCTCTTGACGAGAACTTTGAGTTCTTCTTCAAGAAGGATTCGCTCTGGCAGTCCGAGGATCTCGACGCTGTCATTGACCAGGACGTCGGGCGCACCTGTATTTTGCAGGGTCCGGCGGCAGTCAAGTACTCCAAGATTCCGGATGAGCCCATCAAGGACATCCTGGACGGCATTCACAAGGCGCACATCGCCAGCCTGACCCAGGACGTCTACCAAGGCAAGGCCGAGTCTATCCCGGTCATCGAATACTTTGGTGGCAAGTTGATCGATGCGGAGATTCCGCATGACATCGAGGGCTTGACCGTGTCCCGTGACGACGCTAAGGAGACTTACCGTTTGTCGTCCTCGGCTACGGTGGCACTTCCGTCAGTTGATTCTTGGCTGTCGCTGCTGGCTGGACCTAACCGCTCGTGGCGACATGCTCTGTTCATGTCGGACGTTTTGGTCCAGGGCCAGAAGTACCAGACGAACCCCATGAGACGGATCTTCGCCCCCGTTCGTGGCCTTGTTGTCGAGATTCACCACCCCAATGACCCTACCCAGACCTCGATCCTCGTCAAGGAGCAGCCCAGACACAACGAGTACATTGAGGTGATCGAGGTCAAACTGGATGGTAAGAACGGCATCGTCGTCAACATGATCAAGGACACCACAGCCCTTGGCAAGCCGGTCCCCCTGTCCCTGCGCTTCACATACCACCCGGAGGCAGGCTATGCCCCGATCCGCGAGTTCATGGAGGACCGGAACGACCGCATCAAGGAGTTCTACTGGCGCGCGTGGTTTGGAGACGAAGAGTTTAACCTTGATTCCGCCGTGACTGGCAAGTTCGACGGCGGCGTTGCTACCATCACCAGCCAAGACATCAATGACTTCGTTCACGCTGTTGGCAACACCGGGGAGGCGTTTGTCGACCGGCCCGGAAAGACCGTTTACGCCCCCATGGACTTTGCTATCGTCGTCGGATGGAAGGCCATTACCAAGCCTATCTTCCCTCGGAAGATCGACGGCGACCTCCTCAAGCTCGTCCATCTTTCCAACGGCTTCCGTATGATGCCCGGCGCCGAGCCTCTCAAGAAGGGCGACACGGTGAAGACAACCGCACAGGTGAACGCTATTATCAACCAGGACTCTGGTAAGATGGTGGAGGTTTGCGGTACCATCACGAGGGACGGCCTGCCTGTCATGGAGGTCACTTCGCAATTCTTGTATCGTGGAGTCTACACGGACTTCGAGAACACGTTCCAGCGCAAGATTGAGACCCCAATGCAGGTCCACCTGGCGACGGCCAAGGATGTCGCTGTTCTCAGGTCCAAGGAGTGGTTCGTCTTCGAAGACAACGAGGACCTCGTTGGCAAGACGCTCGTGTTCCGCCTGCAGAGTCTGATCTACTTCAAGAACAAGACGGTCTTTTCCCACGTCGAGACGCGCGGACAGGTCCTCCTGGAACGTCCCACCAAGCAGATTGACCAGATCGCTAGTGTCGAGTACGTTGCTGGTGAGTCGCACGGCAACCCTGTTGTCGACTACCTGGAACGCCACGGTTCCTCGATTGAGCAGCCGGTCAACTTTGAGAACCCGATTCCCCTCAGCGGCAAGACGCCCCTGCAGCTGAAGGCGCCCGCTTCGAACGAGACGTATGCCAAGGTGTCGGGCGATTACAACCCGATCCACGTTTCCCGAGTCTTCGCCAGCTATGCTAACCTTCCCGGCACCATTACGCACGGCATGTACTCGAGTGCTGCCGTGCGCAGCCTCGTGGAGACGTGGGCGGCCGAAAACAATGTCGGGCGCGTTCGAAGCTTCCACGCGTCGCTGACTGGCATGGTTCTTCCCAATGACGACATTCAGGTTCGCCTGCAGCACGTCGCCATGATCGGTGGCCGCAAGATCATCAAGGTCGAGGCCAGCAACAAGGAGACGGAGGAGAAGGTCCTTCTTGCCGAGGCGGAGATTGAGCAGCCAGTGACGGCCTACGTCTTCACTGGTCAGGGATCGCAAGAGCAGGGAATGGGTATGGAGCTGTATGACAGCAGCCCCGTGGCCAAGGAGGTGTGGGATCGGGCCGACAAGTATCTCCTGGACAACTATGGTAAGTTGTTTGGTTTCCCGTGGCCGCTACCAGCAATGTGACTAACAAGGGTGCAGGCTTCTCCATCACCAACATCGTCAGAAACAACCCCAAGGAGTTCACTGTCCACTTCGGCGGCCCCAAGGGCAAGGCTATCCGGCAGAAGTACATGGACATGAAGTTCGAGACGGTAGCGCAGGACGGCACGACCAAGTCGGAGAAGATCTTCAAGGAGATCACAGACAAGACGACGTCGTACACGTACCGGTCGCCGCAGGGTCTACTGTCTGCCACGCAGTTTACGCAACCAGCGTTGACTCTGATGGAAAAGGCCAGCTTCGAGGACATGAAGGCCAAGGGCCTTGTCCCCCGGGACAGCACGTTCGCTGGCCACTCGCTTGGCGAGTACTCGGCGCTGGCAGCGCTTGCCGACGTGATGCCGATCGAGTCGCTGGTTTCGGTGGTGTTCTACCGAGGCTTGACGATGCAGGTGGCCGTCGAGCGCGATGCGGACGGACGGTCCAACTACTCGATGTGCGCTGTCAACCCCAGCCGCATCTCCAAATCGTTTGACGAGGAGGCGCTGCGGTTCGTGGTGGGCAACATCGCGGAGAAGACGGGCTGGCTGCTGGAGATTGTCAACTACAACATTGCCAACATGCAGTATGTCTGTGCTGGCGACCTGCGGGCGCTCGATACGCTGGGTGGGGTGATGAACCTTCTGAAGGTGCAGAAGATCGACATTGTGCAGCTCAAGAGGGACATGAGCCCCGAGGATGTCAAGAAGCACCTGGGCGACATTATCGAGGGCTGCGCGAAGCAGACGGAGTCGAAGCCCAAGCCGCTCGAGTTGGAGAGAGGATTCGCGACGATTCCGCTGCGCGGCATCGACGTGCCGTTCCACTCGACGTTCCTGCGGTCGGGTGTGAAGCCGTTCCGCAGCTTCTTGAACACGCAGATCAAGAAGACGAGCATCGATCCGGCCAAGCTGATTGGAAAGTACATCCCCAACGTTACGGCGCGTCCGTTCGAGCTCACCAAGGAGTACTTTGAGAACGTGTACGCGCTGACGAACTCGCCCAACATCAAAGCCATCTTGCAAAAGTGGGACTCGTACCAGAGCGACGAGGAGGTGTCGGCCGAGACGCCGCCGTCGTCGGACTAGACGAGGGAAAAGGGAGAGGGGCGAGGCAAGGGTATGGGGGAATGTATCGGCGCAACGGTGTATCCTTGGTTTGATTGCGAAGTGGATGGGGAGCTGCATGCACATAGAGAGCTTTGTTTAGACGTTTGGACGGCCGCAGACGGCCAATAGACACTCGGATATCATGTTGCTTGCCCGCTTTCTGATGGTGCGCGTGCGCGTGTGTGGAGTTGCTGTTACTTGAGGTACATGGCTGATGCATGGCTAACGGCAGCCGGCGGGTGCCGTCGAGATAACGGGCCAGACAGCCTCCAATGCAGCTGAGCAAAGAGGGCAGGCGGGGCCGCCAACCGGAGCGTGCCATTCGTAGTGCCAGGAGGAGAAGAGCCGGTCATTCGGTGGCCGCAGGCATCGAATGCCGACGACGATATAAGGACCCAAACAAGAGGCGGCGATTGCTTGGTCTTTCTTTGTACCTCTCTCTCCCTCCTTTCCCGTCCGTCTCTGATTATTCCACGCGGGTTTCCACGGCCTCGGCCCTTGCCCTTACCTACATAGGTACTCCTTATTCTCTCCCGTGCCCGAGAACACCCTCCAACCCTCCAACCCTCCAACCCTCCAACCCCCCAACCCCCCACCCTCCCTTTGCCCGCGCCCACGCCCGCACCCGCACCCGCACCCGCGCCGGCGCGTGCGTAGGAACTACCGACTGCACGGGTTCGGCTTGGCACCCCCTGCCGCCATCCAGTCCAGGCCGAGCACGCCTGCCTGTCTGCACCGCCGGCTGGTGTCTTTGGTGTCGGTTGACAGGGCGGGATTGCCCCTCGCACACGCTACCCCCCAAACCCACTGGAACCAGCGGGCGCCGTGCTGGGGAGGATGGGCAGCATGGCGGCGGCGGCGGCGGCGGCGGCGGAGACGGGGACGGGGATAGCCCGGCCGAGGCCAAACCAGCTGTTCCTGGGCACCTTCATCCACAGCAAGACGGCGGAGGCACTGGAGTACCTGGAAGACACGGCGGTGGCGGTGGACGCGACGGGCCGCATCGTGGCCATCGAGGGCCAGTGCGGTAGCCAGCAGCAGGCCGAAGGCAGGCTATATCCGCGGCTCGGCTGGACGGCGGCGCAGGTGGCCGTCCACGCGGCCGGGCCCGGCCAGTTCTTCTTCCCGGGCTTCGTCGACACGCACATCCACGCGCCGCAGTTCCCCAACTCGGGCCTGTTCGGCAAGTCGACGCTGCTGGACTGGCTCCACCAGTACACGTTCCCGATGGAGGCGTCGCTGGCGGCGCTGCCCAAGGCGCGGCGCGTCTACCGCCACGTGGTGGCGCGCACGCTCGCCCACGGCACCACAACGGCCGCCTACTACGCCACCATCGACGTGGCGGCGACCAACCTGCTGGCGGACCTGTGCCTCGCCGCCGGCCAGCGCGCCTTCGTCGGCCGCGTCTGCATGGACCGGCTGGGCCCCGACTACTACGTCGACGAGGGCGGGCCCGACGCCGTGCTCGCCCGCACGCGCGCCACCGTCGACCACGTGCGCCGCATCGACCCGGCCTTCGACCTCGTCGCCCCCATCGTGACGCCGCGCTTCGCCCCGGCCTGCACGCCCGAGACGCTGGCCCGCCTGGGCCGCCTCGCGCGCGACGAGGACCTCGCCGTGCAGACGCACATCAGCGAGAACACGGCCGAGATCGCCCTCGTGCGCGAGCTGTTCCCCGGCGCCGCCAGCTACGCCGACGTCTACGACGCCGCCGGCCTGTTGACGCCGCGCACCGTGCTCGCCCACGCCGTGCACCTGAGCGACGCCGAGGCGGCCCTGGTGGCGCGGCGCGGCGCCGGCGTCGCGCACTGCCCGTGCTCCAACGCCGCCCTCACGAGCGGCGAGGCGCGCGTGCGCTGGCTGCTCGACCGCGGCGTCGCCGTCGGCCTCGGCACCGACGTGAGCGGCGGCTTCAGCCCCAGCGTCCTCGACGCCGCCCGCCACGCCCTGCTCGTCAGCCGCCACCTCGCCATGCCCTACAACGCCCACGGCGACCCCGCCCGCGCCCCCCGCGACGTCGCCCCCGCCGACCGCGCCCGCGCCGCCCTCGCCGTCGACGAGGTCCTCCACCTCGCCACCCGCGGCGGCGCCCGCCTCCTCGGCCTCGCCCACCGCGTCGGCGCCTTCGAGCTCGGCATGGACTGGGACGCCCAGCTCGTCGCGCTGCACCGCGTGCCCGGCGCCCAAGACGGCGCCGCCGAAGGCGCCGGCGCCACCGACGCCGGCAACGTCTCCCTGTTCGGCTGGGAGACCTGGGAGGAGTGCGTCGCCAAGTGGCTGTTCAACGGCGATGACCGGAATACCCACAAGGTCTGGGTCAAGGGGCGTCTGGTGCACGCCCGCGCGTAGAACCGACTGCCCGGCCCCGGCGTAGACGGGACGACGGGGGGCTGGCGAGCCGCCACCCACGCGCTTCGCAGCACCCCGGGGCCAGGGCCGTGTGGTTTCTCTGTACACAAACCCATAGAGGGCGGGACCGCCCGGAGGAGCGACTTCTTGGTCATGCAGTGCCATTCATCATGGCTAGCTACGATACGCATCTACCACTATACCCGTGCATTCCTTCCAATCGGCCGCCGCCACCCGGAGGGGCATCGCGAGGCGGGGCAAAACCAAGCCAAGCACGTCGTCAACCTTTCCTCCATAGACATCCTTGTCCACTCCCGCTAATAAAGCAAACCATAAACTATCGTGTCCCGAAGCCTCCAGGGATCCCCGCTCATCACGAGGACCCCCGGGACCCGGTGGCCAAGCTGACGACTCTCCATGTCACATCAGACCGTCTCTCCCGACCTCCAAGTTACCCTGTGGGTATCAAGACTGCTAAAATCAATAGCCCGCTTTCAAGAAGCAGCCGCCCCGTGAAACCTTACCATGTAGACAATTACGCCGGGTTGGCTTTGAAGCAGGTTTCCGCCCCGATGCTATCACCAACCACTCCAACACTCGGAAATGGCTGTGGCCGATCCGGATCTGGTCCATGGCCTCTAGCTGCCGTTGCCGCTGACCCTCAGAAGATCGTACAGTGTCTGGTCATCGCCCTCTGCATAGGCCTGGCCATAGTTGTTGTCAAAGGGCCGATGGCCTTGGTATGAGCCTGCTTGAACCATCGCTCCTGCGTTGCCGTAGTTGTCGTGTGTCTTAGCAGCACCGCTATAGCTGCCGGGGCCGGCAGCACCATTGTTCGCCGCCGCGAGGCCGTACCATTTGTGGTTCTGCTGCTGGTTGCTCGCGGTCGGCTGCTGCGACGGGTAGGATCCGTACGCCACAGGCTGCGATTGGTGACCGTACGATGCCTGCGTGCTCTGCCGTGTCAATGAACCCCCGCCGCCATGAGTGTTGGACGGGGGTGTCGGGTTCGCATCCGTGTTGTAAGTATGCGCCGGAGCACTGGAGTGAGACCCCGCAGGTTGCACCGTCCAGTGGGCGTTGTTGTGGGTCGACGATCCATACCCACTGGCGTCATTCAAAGCATGATGCAGAGAATCGGCCGCCGTGCTGCGCGAATAGTCAAAAGACGGCGTTGTATACGACGTCGACGAGGCCTGCATCCGATCGGTGCCGGGTTCATGCGGAGTCCGGGACGAGGGATGCCCCGCCGTCATCGTACTAGCATACTGGTTGCCAGCGTTGTCGTTGTAATGAGCGAACGAATTGTACTTGGGAGCCGAACTCGACGTTGGCGTGGCCGAGGCACCCGAAGGGAGCTGTGGTGGTGGAACGGCCGTCGGAGTAACAGACGTACGACTTTGGGACCGTTGCCCCTGCCTGGACTCGGTGTGGGGGTAGGGCTTCTTGGCCATGCTCTGGTACGGCGATCGGTTCATGACCGACGACTGGGGCGCCTGGCGTTGACTTGCAGCCTGAGCCAGCGTCACGGCCGCTTGCATGGTGTCTGCTGCCTGTGCGTCAACACTGCCACCCGATGCGCGCGACCTGCGTCGCTGCTGAGGAGTCTGCGGGTGCGCCAAGGCTGACGAGTTTGTGCTGCTTGGAGCGGGCGCCGGCGGGGACTGGGAGGCCTGCTGTTTCCAGCCCTGCGTCAGTCGTTGTTGCGTCATATTGCCCGGCTCGGCACGTGGCGCACCAGGGCCCGAAGGTAAGCTGCACCGGTTGCCGTGTCTTGCTGCTGCTGTCATGTTTCTCGCGGCGGGCTGGCTTTGGGCTTGGGCAGCCGGCTGGGTATACACTGACCCCTGCCGAGTCGGCGCGGCCGATTTTGTGGCAGACGGGACTGTCGAGGACGAGGCAGCTTGTGACGTCTCCCAGTGGAACTGATTCGGGGAAAACGTCAAGTTGGCGACGGCCTGGTTGGCATGGCGTGCCGTTTCTGACGTAGCCATGTTTGCCGAAATCCCAGGCGCTTGCATGGGATAGGTCACATCCGGAGGATGCGGAGATGAATCCGATCTCGCCTGAGCCTGTGCTACCGACGGCTTGATGGGCCCGGAGAAGATGTTTGGGTCAGGTACAAACTCATCATTGTCGACGTCCACCGTCGGTGCTTGGGCGGAATCGGTCCTGTGAGCACCGGGGGTTGCCTTGGCTGGCGCAGCTTGGGTCATCTCGTTCATATGAGGAGCGTGGGTTGCCTGCACTAGTGCAGCTTCGTCCGCATGAGCGTGGACTGTTTGTGACAGTGAATTTTGGGCGGCGTCGCTCGCATGATAAGCGTGAGCTGCCTGTGCTGCTGCAACTTGGGCGGCATGAGCTGCCTGAGCTGCCTGGATGACCTCGTCAGCCTGAGAGGCGGGAAGCGGTACGCGTGGGGGCTGTTCAGCTGGTACAGGCGGCTCAGCCTGCTCCCCTACCACCGAGTCATCCGCATCATCTTCCTTGTCGGCCAAGTCGACCTTTTCTGATTTCCTGCGAGGTTTGGGAGGAAGGTAGACGCAAAGTTCCCCGGCTTGCTGACAGGCAGAGCACTCGGGGTGCTCTTTGGTGCACTGCTCAGCGGGTTAGGTAACATCTAAACAGCCCTTGCGTGGAATGGTAACTTACATGAACATTCCTCTTCCTGCAAGTATCGCATCTGGTTTGGCTCACGTTAGTGGACAGCTCGACCAAAACTGGTGTGTGTGTGTGTGTGTGTGGGGGGGGGGGCATTCTCACTTTCCACGAGTCTTTCGCTGTCTCGGTAGTCGTTCCAATGTCAAGCTGGTGGTCGCCATGCCGCCATTTTCATGAGCGGGAGCCTCGCCCGTAGCGGCTACCAGCGTGTTAATACGTTCAGCATCTGCACTCTTCTGGCGTTCCGTCTCCTTACTTGGGGTATCACTTGTTGCAGGGATAAGTTCCGTGGTCGGAGCAGCGGGGGTTTGCACAGGCTTCCTTTGCTCTGCAGGGGTACAGTTGGCAGACACAGCCTGGCTCTTCTCTCCGGGGTGGACAATTCTCAGCCGTTCTGCGCCGTACTTAGCGAGCATCTCAAGAGAGAGCTCCTGGAGATGTGGGGCCTGATTGGCGAAAATATCCATCTGTTCTGGGGACAGTGTTGCAGGGTCGACCCCTCGGCCATTCAAGAGATCCTCGGCCACGCGCTTGCGCCTGGCGGCCTCGGCTTGCGAAACATTCAAGGGAGCAGGCGTTTCTGACTGGGAAGCCGGTGCAGTCGCTGCTGGCTCCCGAGACGGCGTCGCGGTGTTGCTCTCACGGGTCGCATCTTTCCTACCGTTCTCGGCAGCAGTCTTACTATTCCTCTTGGCTTTCTTCTTACGTCCGCTCTCTTCGCCTTCAGCAGGTGGCGGTCGCTTGGCCTTGGCTGATTTGTTGATTATATGGTTCCCGTTGATGGCCGGGGGAGGAGGTATGGGGGTGAGACGATCGGCCAGCTCGCCTACTGATTTGTGTAGAGGCATGTGATCATACTTGACGACGATGGTTTTGGTAGACTTCGCAAATTCAATCGACACACTGCCACGACAGTCAAAGGCTGGGCGTGACATGTTTATGTGGTCCTGGCCTACCGAGGCGTTGAAGGCGGCTATGGGAGGCCTGTCCGGGTTCTTTCCTTGCTGGCGAAGCCAGGCTTGCAGTGAGTGTTTGCACTGGTAGGTGAAGACCCAGCCCTGGGCGCCGCGAAACACCTGTCGCACATTCCAAACACTTCCATCGGCCGCAGCGATTGTGTCGGCGATATGCTTCGCCACGAGTCGCTGGAGGGCGGGATCGTCGGTGGGCTGGTTCACGACTGCCTCGGAGGCATTGACAGCGCGTATGGAGGGTGGCTGCAACTGGAGCACCGGGTCCGCACTGGCCGCTTCGTGCTCGACGGGGATGCCGAAGACAGTGTTGTGGCAGAACTCGACGGCCGTGGTAATGAACTCAGCGCGCGTGTCGCTGGACTTGGAGGCGACAAGACTGCGCAGCTGGTTCTGCAGGTCCTCGGCATCGCCGCAGATGTAGTTCCTTGCTGGCGCGTCCCCCCCGGCGCCGAGTCTGCCGAGCAGGGTATCCATCTTCGATCGCGGAGGCGGGCGATAGCATCGGGGCTTCGCCTGGCGAGATGAGCACCGCGTTGGAGTGCCGGCGACCGTGTGTTGGCGTTGGCCGACGGCGCTGGGTGGTTAGGGTCCTTTATTGGGAAGGCGCCGCGATTTGAGAAGCTGTAACCGGGCGGGTGGAGGAAAGGACCACCACCAATGCCCCACCTCGAGTACAAGAAGTATGTACCTGTAGTACCTTGGTACAGGATAGATAGAGCAGCCTAAGGAACTTGGGCGGTACCCCATGGGGTGAGATGGGAATGTATATACCTGGCTGCCTGGGAAACCATAGGCAACTGCACACCTCGCTTTCTTTTTCGGCAACCACACGCCCATGCAGCGTAATGGGATTTGACTGCAAGGGTTGGGAGGATGTTTGCGGGGCGGGTTGGCCCACTCCGAATCTTGGAGTATACGGCTTCGTAACATTATACGGAAAATAAGCAACCGCCAGCTTAATCGGAGTATTGCCGTGTCTCTAGATTTGCATCCTTGCGTCAAGTGGCACCATCACCGTAAGTCTGGCAAGCAAAGGAGCATCTCATACCAATAGATGGCATAACAATGCCAATCGCTTCCAAAAATACTCGCCAGCTTCAGTCAGCTTCCCTCGGCCCATTGTTCAAGCTTCTCGACCAGATCGGCCTTCTTCAAACCCTTTGTCTCGATGCCACGGGCTGCCAAGGCTTCCCTCAACTCCACCACCTTCAATTTTGCCATGTCTCCCGAGTTGGCCATGTTCTTTAGCGTCGCGTCGCTCAGAGAAGCATCATTGGGCGGGCTCGGCTTCGCCCTCTTTTTCGCTGGGGCAGGCGCGTCGTCATCTTGAGCATCCAACTCGCGCTTGATAGCCGCTTGCTCTGAGAGCTGCCCCGACACCTCATCTGCTAACTGGGCCCAGTCCTCGATGTAACCCCCGGCCCGCTTCCCGATGGCTTTGTTCTTGGGGACTGTCGCATCTTCGGCCTTTTCGGGCACCTCCTCTTCCAGTGCCAACGCCTGGAGGATCTTGTAGTGCCACTGGAGCGCCGGGTTGGGGTACTTCGCCGGGTCGTAGGAGCCCCCTGGCAGCTGCAATTGTCGGACAAGCGTGTTCATCTTGTCTGTCAACCGGTCGGTCGTCCGCACCAACTGGGTCTCGGGTCCAGCCCGAACATCATCGGCGAATGGAATTGGGCAGAGCCAAAGGCCGGCGGGCAGGTACGAGGTTCCCGAAGATTCGTCAGACTGGCTTTTTGACGGGACGACTGCGACCAGCTGTGGATTGGCATTTTTGCGTGCCACGTGCCAGGCGATACCTATCTTTTTGGACTTCAACAACTTGAGCCACAGGGCCGAGAAGACGCGTGTGGAGCCCACGAAGCCCTCTTCGCTGGGGTAAACAAAGGTGGACTTGCTGATGGCCATCCAAAATCCGAGTAACGAGCGGTTTTTAAAACCGATAATTCGGATGATTTTGTCGCCAAAGTCCTTGACACTCTTCTGTTCTTCCTCGCTGAAGTAGACGTATTCGCCTCCGAATTTGTAGGCCTTCTTGAGCTCTCCGGCCTCGACTGTGCGCGCACTGTCTTCGGCGATTCGACTCGTCGTCCCCACGGCAATCTGCGCTTTCTCTCCTTCAAGCCAGACGTAGCAATCTCGGGCAGGCTTCTGCTTGTGGATTATATTGTAGCCTTTGACTGAGATAGAGAGGCCGGGGCCGATCTCAAATGACATATTGGAGAAAAGCGCACGCTTGGGCGTCTTTTTGGAGTTGACGTTAGTGATGAGTTCCTTCAGCAGTGGCGGCCCCCCTTTCTCAGATTTGGAGACGAGTACACTATCGGGATCGGTGAGTTCGGCCGTCGTGTCGCGTATCCGTACGTCCTGCAGCGCGTCAGTACAGAACGGCAAGACACGTGGTGCCAATGGCAGCACTTACATCCCAGAACTTTTTCAGGTCGAATTGTGCATCACCACGCAGGATGGGGAAGATGTTGATGAAGACGCGCATATCAAACAGGTCTTTGGCTCGGACGGTTGCAGCCTCGTTGAGAGACTTGTTGCCGTTGTGCGGGTCATCATTGTCAGTCACAAGAAACAGCCTCCGGGATCCAAAGTTGGGCGCCTTCATGGTCATGATTTGATTGGCGCAGAAGAAGACATCCTTGATAGACACTGGTTCGTCTGAGGGGGTAAGGATTTCTTCGGCGTCCTCTTCGTCCTCGACGAGGTTCTTGAGCTCCTTCACATCCTCGGCAGCGGGCACGTCGAGCGGTACGTAAACATAGCAGTGCGGATACTCCTGGTTGCTGGGTCGACCTTCCTCGTCGAGGAACCGCGTCTTCCGGGTGTTGTATAAGAGGATGCCGACCATGTCCTTGGGGTTAGAGATAATGCGCTGCTGGATGATTTGGTAGGCGCATTTCAGAGCGGCAGCGACGCCACTGTCTTTGTCGGCCTTCCTGTCGTCCGAAGCAGGAGGCCTCTGCAACATGGACGCGCTCACATCGATGGCAAAGAGCAGCGCGTCCTTCTGGGCTCTGTAGGACTGGCGAATCGGGTGGTCAGCTGGAGACAGCCGATTGGCCAAAGACCAAAGCCATGGCGGCTTACAAACTCATCCAGTTCCTCCTCCTCTTCTTGCTCCTCGCCATCCCGGTTGTGGTAATTCCCCTGCTCAGCCATGATATAGCAGTGGAGACGCCTACGATGACGTTGGGTTGTGTTCCGAGTGCGAAAGTAGAATCGGGAGTTCGCTCGATGCGGACAAACGGACAAGGTGCCAGGCGCCTTTTATCTAGCTCGTGATGGGCATCCAGACCTCAGTAACAGTCCTGGGGCTGGATGCCATGAAAGTGGTTGCAACCTCAGAGCCGGCGGTTGATGTGGATGCCGATGCTAGGCAACCGCGTCGTGCCTAATTGAGAACTGGTTGGCCGGGCTGCATGCGAAAGCACGTGCAGTCAGTCTGGGGCTACCAGCTTTCGTGTCCGCCAATTTTGGAGTATGGCCGCTACGGCAGGCGGTCATCGGATCTATGATATTTAGTGAGCAGCAGCCTAGTAGCCAAATACATATTACCTAGGTAATCCTTATATATGTATCTACATGTGCATACATATGTAGCTGCATACATCATACACTTGGCCAACTTCAACAACCCCGGTATGGGTGATCCGTCTTCGTATCTTTCTATAAGTGGGCGACGCCGAGGTACATCCGAATACCTACATCGTGCACCATGCCTTCCAGGGCAAGATGGATGAATGGCCGACCAGGCAAGGAGCTTGGGCCACGTAGGATGGCTTTTGGCCAATGAGCCTTGGACTGTTTGGCAGCAGCAGCGGAATCGCATCAGGTGTACCCACGGAAAGTGCCCCGCGGGATCCCCATGTGCCTGACGATGCGCGCGCGGTGTTTGCGGGAAGCTAGAAGTGTCCGTTGCCGATTGATGGGCCGATCGATTGTGGCCATCATCGTCTGCCACCTTTCCCTCCCACGCTTCAACTCCGGCTTCAGTATTTGCACACGCATCCCGCCCTTTCGGAGACGCATTGGGCAGCCTCGTATTTTCTGCCAACACCCAGGCGGTACGGACAGCACGACCACGGTCTCGGAAAGGACACAGTGACAACATGTCTGTACGGCACTCTGTGGGACGGCTCTCCAAAAGAGCGTCCCAAGCGGCGACGACAATGCACACCGCGGCTCCTGCTCTGCAAACGCTCCGTTTGCCGAGCAGGACGACGCTGCATACCCGAGGCTTTGCGACGCCGGTACCTCCGGTCACTCAAAATGCCGCCGGCTCCAAAGGCCCCACCGCTATGGTGTTCATGAATATGGGCGGTCCCTCTACCACCGACGAGGTTCACGACTTTCTGAGCCGTCTGTTTGTATGCTGCCTTGCCACGGCATTGCTACGCGCGCGCGTCCTGTGCTGACTGCTGCGCTAGGCCGATGCCGACCTCATTCCCCTGGGCCCCTTGCAGAACTATCTGGGGCCCTTCATCGCGAAGCGAAGAACACCCAAGATCCAGAAACAGTATGCGGAAATCGGAGGAGGCTCGCCCATCCGCAAATGGTCCGAGTACCAAAGCGCCGAGATGTGCAAACTCCTGGACAAGATATCCCCCGAGACGGCGCCGCATAAGCCCTATGTTGCCTTCCGCTACGCAGACCCCCTGACGGAAGAAATGTACCACAAGCTTTTCGCCGACGGCTTCGGCAACGGCAAGGGGGGTCGAGCTGTTGCTTTTACTCAATACCCTCAGTACTCGTGCTCTACCACGGGCAGCAGTCTGAATGAGCTGTGGAAATGGCGCCAGCGATTGGAAGGAAAGTTGGCCTCGGGCGCGATTCAGTGGAGCGTTATCGACCGCTGGCCGGCGCACTCAGGACTCGTAGAGACATTTGCCCGCAACATCGAGGCCAAGCTTGCCGAGTATCCTGAAGAGAGGCGCAACCAGGTTGTGCTGATGTTCTCGGCGCACAGCCTGCCCATGACAGTAGTCAACAGAGGTTGGTTATACGTCCCTGTACGGAGGTGCGGGCGACCCGGTGCTAATTTAGGTTCCAGGTGACCCCTACCCGGCTGAAGTCGCGGCCACCGTATACGCTGTCATGCAGCGTCTGAAGTTTTCCAACCCTTACCGGCTGTGCTGGCAGTCGCAGGTTGGCCCGCAGCCGTGGCTGGGTCCTCAGACGTCCGACTCGGTCGAGGAATACATCAAGAAGGGCCAGAAAGACCTGGTCCTGATTCCCATCGCTTTCACGTCGGACCACATCGAGACTCTCTATGAGCTCGACAACGAGATCATCGGCGAGTCGGGCCACGCGGACACGGTCAAGCGCGTGGAAAGCCTGAACGGCAACCCCATCTTCATCGAGGCGCTGGCCGACATTGCCAAGAAGCACCTGGACAGCGGCGTGGCGTGTTCCTTGCAGATGGGCCTAAGGTGCCCGGGATGCAAGAGCCAGCGATGTGCCGAGTCGAAGAAGTTTTTTGCAGGGGGGGAGCATGCCGTGGCTGTGTAATCTATGTAGTGAAATCCCCTTATTTCCACCCTCTGCCTGTAGCGGGTTTGTGCTTGTTTCGGAGCGAGACGGAAAGGCAGGCAGGTGGACAAGCGTGCCACTCAGCGGCGGCACGTAAACCGAGTGCAGAGGTCCACGGGCGCTGCCGCAGCGACGTGCCCCCTTTATGCCGTTGGACGGTTGGGTTGAAATGACGGGCGGCGATGTGACCGGCAGTGCTGGGGGCGAATCGCGGGCCTTCCATTCACGGTCATTCTCCCTCTGGACAGCCCATGAAACCCAATCTCACGGGGCAAGGGAGCCGGTTGCACAGGTTTTGTTAGCGCCCCGCGGTGCGCGTGTAGGGCGGCGGCGTTGCATGCGTCTGGAGGTTGCCGCAGGCCGGTAGCCGCCTTGCATCAATGGGCAGATGGCTGATCTGAACTCATATCGACATCGTTAGTTGGGGGGCCGGTAGATCGTGTGAGGAGCGGCCAAGTTTGGCTGACATTGCAGCGGTTCCAATCAGCCGGGTACCTCTCCTCGCAGTCCCAACAACCGACGGAGAGCCCCCATATGGGATGACTTGTGGCTGACATGGCTCCAAGCTGATACCGGAAACACAAGTGGCCCCCACTAGCGACAAGCGCCCAATCCCACAGCTTCAGGATTCATGCCCGCGTCATCGATGTTTGTTGATTCAGTAAGCATGAGCGGTGCATTCGCCCTCCGCCCGCCAATAACGTCTCAAGACATATCAGCTCGAGCTTGAGCAAGGGGCTCAGCGTACCAAGGGGTGCCGCCGATGTGCTGTCCGCACACGGCCCACACGGGCAGGAAGGTCGACGGCAATGGCACCCACGCGAGGTTGTTTGTGCGAGTCAGGCAGCCGGGCCAGTAGGAGGGCCCTTTGATTCCTTGCCTTGGGGCCGTCCATCGTCTATTTCCACGCCGACCAGCCATACGACACCGGCAGGGAAAATGCGGTAGGTTAGCGGCCACGTTCCTCAGCCACTAGTTGGGCGCGAGAAACAAGGGTGGACGTGGGAGCTGCTTCGGCTGTTTCCTCGCCCGTCCCTTCTTGGGCCTTGGGACGAGCGCGGAGGGCGTATGAGAACTAGGTACTCCGTAGTTGGCGTACCACACAGATCGACGCTCCATCCTCCAGGTCCCTGCCCAGCCGGGGGATTGGAGATAGCGGACGGGCTACGTGCATTCCCAGCTCTCACCTTCCCTCCTGGGATAGGCAGGCAAAAGGAACATGGGAATGGGTGGTGGAGGGCATGGGATTCATTACGCCTACAATGGGCATCCATGCCCCGGCGGCCGGCCCTGCCAACAGCGTGGGCCGCGGCTTGGTAATCACGTCCCTTTCCCGCTTGCTTCGGCTTCGCCCTGGCCCCGGACCTCCAGGCCTTTCCCTTTCCTCCAAGCTGTCTCGAGACTCTCCCCGACTCCCACCCCCTTCCCTCCACGTCGGTAGATCTCCGCTCGTGTACATAGCGCGTGCAAACTTGGGGCATCCATTTCCCGGCCCACCTGCAGCGCACCCACTGCCACCCATCGACTGCCAGCTCACCGGAGGCCTAACGCTAGCTCTGCCAGGTAGCTGCTGCTGTACATATCATTACCCGTCTGGGGCCCGTTGGAGATACATAAAGAAGCAAGAAAAGCCGGGGCTGGCGGCGTTGCTGTGTCCCCCGCCGCGATCTTCTTATCTCGGCCTCGGAACCCGCCCCCAGGCCGTTGTCCGTCCCTCTCCCTCGACCGCTACGACCATCTCTTGCTGTTTCCCAACCACAGCCGCCGCCGGAGCATGGGAACCAAGCCGGCGACGAGCTGCTACATGACCTGTTCTGCCCACGCGTAACAGCGCCGCCCCGGTCCGCGCTTGTGCTCCCAGGCCCCTTGCGTCCCCCACAGCCCTGATCCTGTATCCCACTGCACGTAGACTGCCCGGTCCCTGCGACGGCTGTCGGGATACTCGCGTCTCCCAGCCGCCGCCAGAACAGCAACCTCGTGCGCCGCGATGGCGAACCACGGGCGCCCAGGCAAGGGCATAGCCAGCGAGATCACCATGGTCGACAACGAGGCGAATGGGGAGACATCCCCGCTCATGGGCGCGGGCGCCGGACCAGACGCGGCCTCGCCTGTCGACGACAGAAGAGAGAGCTGGGCGTCCGACGACTTCTTGGGACTGCCGTGGTATAAGCGGCCCTCGGTATGTTCTCCCACCGTCCGACTCCCCGCCGGTCCGAAGCCGCCGTCTCATTGGAACCACGCAGGTATACTGGCTTCTCGGGCCGTATTTTCTCTTCACCCTCGCCTTCGGGGGCGTCATTGTGCCCAAGCTCAACCTGTAAGTCCGGGGGTTGCCGGGCGGCCATGCCAACGGGCACTAACACGTAACGCGCGCGCGCAGAATCGTCGACTTGGTCTGTCGCGGCTACATGGCGGATCAAGAAGTCCTAGATCCCGCTTTCACATTCACCCCCGTGGTACCAGGCGGAGACAACCCGCAATGCCGGATTCCGGCGGTGCAGCGCAACGTTGCGACTTTCACCCTCATGGCGAGCGTCCTGACGGGCGCCTTGAGCGCCCTGGTTGCGCCCAAGCTGGGCTCCCTCTCGGACCGCTATGGCCGAACCAGCCTGCTGACGGTTGCGTCCTGTGGCGGCGTGGTAAATGAGATCATCACCATCTTTGCCGCCAAGTATCCCGACCTGGTGGACTATCACTGGCTGCTCGCCGGCGCCTTCTTCGACGGCATCACGGGATCCATTACAGCCGGTACCATCCTCGCCTCTTCCTACACGAGCGACTGCTCCCCGCCGTCAAGGCGTGGCGTTCGCATCGGTTACATGCACGCTTGTTTCTTCACCGGCTTGGCCTTTGGCCCGCTGATGGCTGGCTACCTCGTCAAGTGGACGGGAACGCTGCTGTCCATGTTTTATGTGGCGCTTGGGTGCCATATCTTCTTCATCCTCTTCATATTCTTCGTCACCCCTGAATCCCTCTCCAAAAAGCGCCAGATGCTTGCGCGGCAGAAGCACCAAAAGGACAAGGAGGTTCTTGCCGAGTCGATCCAGGCCCGCTTGCAAGGTAGCGTGGCCCGGACGCTCCCTGCCTGGGTGTCCAGACTGATCAGCGCGAACCCCTTGGAGCCTCTCAGGATCCTGGTCCCGAGGGGGCCTCACCACAAGCGCCTCCGACGGAACATGGTGCTGCTTGCCCTGATGGATGCCGTCATCATTTCCGTCGCCATGGGCTCGGGCGCCGTCACCATTCTTTACGTCGAGTATATTTTCAACTGGGACGTTCTGGATACGTCGCGTTTTGTGTCCTTCATGAGCTTCACCCGCGTCACCGTGTTGCTCGGTCTTTTCCCTCTCGTCAACTACGTCTTCCGCATCCGGCCGTTGCAGCGCCAGCGGCGGGAGAGCGGCCGTCAGATGGTGGAATCCAACTCGGGTATGGACGAGCTGGATGTTTGGATGCTCCGGATCGCGCTTGTTTCGGACGTCTGCGGCACCATCGGCTACATTCTCAGCCGCAGCCCCCAACTCTTCGTCTTCTCGAGCATCGTCAGCTCGGTCGGCGGCCTTGGCGGTGCTGTGATTCAGAGCGCCATCACCAAGCACGTGCCTGCCGAGCGCGTTGGCTCTTTGCTTGGAGCCTTGGGCCTGCTCCACGCCCTCGGCCGCGTGTTGGCGCCCATGCTCTTCAATGGTATTTATGCGGCAACCGTGGACACGTTCCCGCAAGCCTTCTTCGTGATGCTCGTCTCGCTGTTTGGGCTTGCCTTGTTGGGCAGTCTTTTCATACGGCCACACCGTACGTTGCCCTTGTCCTATTTTGAGGGATGGTCAGGTGCTAACTGCCTCTAGTGTTCCTCCAAGAGGATGGCTACGTCGCTGTACCCCAAGAAGAAGCATTCGGTATCGGTTTTGGCCGGGACGAGGAAATAGTTGCCGAGGCCGAAATCGCCACCGAGGCTCTCCCGAGGGTGTGAAGCTTGCATCTTGACGATTCGATGCAAGGTTTCTAGAATACTTTAACGGGCACCGGGCGGCAATACGTCTGTGAAGACGGCACATATACGAGCTTACATTTTGGGTACCTGTACACACGGTCCCCTCGGCCCCGGGAGAGGGCGATAGAACGGGGCGGCGCATACGGCTCAGTGATTCCAACGGGCCCGACGGGACAAGCAGCAAGACCCTCTGGATACAGGGTATTTCAAGCAAGCAGTTGCGAGCGAACTTGCAGCGACGCCTGGCTTGCGTGGCTCTTCTGATGCTCCACCTGGTGAACTGACAGCCATTGCGCGGTAATGCGATCCTTTCCACGCCGAGGCCGAGGTGCCACGTTGGCTTCGCCAACAGTCACGAAAGGCAATGAAACAGGGGAAGAAGTACGCCACCCTATCGTAGCCCCGTGATGGTTCGCTCGGCTCGGACAGTATGGCCCCTCGCAACATGGGTTACTGTATCCTTGGTGGCATGCGGCGGTTCCGGATTTTCGAGGCGCCCCTATTTCTGTCGACATGTCTACCCAAACGCAAGTGTCACCAAAGCAATGGGCGATTTAGCATCCTTTCTGAATTATGTATTAAACCATTATTCTGCCATGGGTACAGGAGGCTGGTAGAGCTCTCTACAAGAAGAGAAGAAGAAGAAGGAGAAGAAAGAAAAGAAACAAGTCGCTTTCGCCGCAAAACCAAAACATGCTCCGTGCCGGTGCGACCTCTTTACACGGCGCCCGGGAATATCGCCGTCGAATTGGTGATGTAGAGGGAGAGGGCGCCGGGCCCGCCGCAGTAGGTCTGCTGGTTGCCGGCGCAGCGGTTCGCGCAGGCGGCGCTCGTCTTGTTGGTGGCCTGGGGGTGGAGGGTCTGGGCGCCCCAGCACTCGCGGCTGTACTCGAGGCCGGCGTAGCGGAAGCCCTTGGCGGCGGCCCAGCCGAGACACTGCGACACCGTGAGGGTGTCGTTGGTGAAGGAGCCGCCGCCGAGGGCGCGGCCGTTGGGCGGCTCGCCGACGCAGCCGTAGTAGGTGTAGTTCTCGTCGCCCTCGACGATCTGCGGCGGGCCCCGCAGCTTGCCCGGGGCCGCCGAGAAGTAGAGCGACAGCTTGCCGCCGTCGCCGCAGATCTGGTTCTTGTTGCCGCTGCAGGCCATCTTGCAGGCGCCGTTGACGCCGGCGCCGACCGTCTTCTCCGAGTCGGCGCTGAGCGTCGCTCCGCAGTAGCACTCGCGGCCGTACTCGACGCCGAAGTACGCATACGCCGTGCAGTTGGCGGCGCAGGACTCGAGGGTCATGCCGGCGTAGTTGAACGCCTTGGACGACAACGCGCGTCCGTTGGTGGCCTCGGTGTAGCAGCCCTGGTAAGCGTATCCCGACACGGTCGGCCCGCTGGCGCTGGAGCTGGTCGGCGTGGTCGAAGAGACGGCCCGGGTGCTCGAAGAGGTCGTGACGGCGGCCGAGGATGTTGCCGTGGTCGCAGCCGAAGAAGTGGTGGAAGAGGTCGACGAAGATCTCCCAGAGGCCGTAGAGCTAGTGCTCGAGGCCGATTCGGATGTCGAAGTGGCCCCGGGGGAAGTGGTGCGTGAAGTGATGCTGGAGCCAAACGCCGACGTCGAGGAAGCAGTCGCGGAGGAAATGGCGGTGGATGAGATCGACGTGGTCGAGCTGGCCGGGACCGATGAACCAGATGAAGCTGAGCTGCTGGTCGCAGGAGAGCTGCTGGTCGCAGGAGAGCTGCTCGTCAAAGTCGAACGGCTGGCCGAGGATGTAGAGGTAGGTTTGGCCGTGCTAGAGGCAGAGGTGGAGGAGCTCGACGGGGCGAGAGTGTAGAGGTTGAGACGGTTTCCCGCTCCGCAGTACTGCAGCTTGTTGCCAGCGCACAGCATGTTGCAGTCGTCTTCTTTCGCCGTGGCACTTCCAGCGTTCTGGGTGGCACCACAGTAACACTCTCGGCCCTGTGAGGACGGATTAGTAACAGTTCACCGCGGACAGAGAACGTCTGGGCTCCTCACATATTCAACTCCCATCATGGCGTAACCGGTGCAGAACGAAGCGCACATGTCCACGGTCAGGCTATCGTTAGCAAAGGTCTTCTGCGACAAGGCTCGCGTCCCGGTGGCCTCAGTCACACAGCCCGAGTAGGCGAAGGTGCCGGCGCGCTGAACCACGACGGGCCCAGTCTGTGTGGGGGCGGCAGACGAAGAAGTCGTGGTCGTGGCCGTGGCCGTGGTGGCTGCGGAAGACGTCGAGACGCTGGTTGCCGCCGATGATGCTGCCGACGACGTTGCCGACGATGCTGCCGACGACGTTGCCGACGATGCTGCCGACGACGTTGCCGACGATGCTGCCGACGACGTTGCCGACGATTTCGCCGACGACGTGCTGGATGAGCTCGTGGCCGCGGCGCCGTCAGCCAGAGTCTGGTTGAAGGCGTACATGGTGAGACGGTTGCCAGCGCCACAGGCCTGGCTGGAATTTCCGGCACACGGCATGTTGCAGTCGGTCTGGGCGATGCCCGTCATGGAGCTTCCCTCGTTGAGGCTGTTGCCGCAATAGCACTCGCGTCCGTACTCGGTCCCGAAGTACTTGAACGCCTTACAGAACGTCATGCACGAATCGAGGCTCGTCGTATCAGCGGCACGGTTGTTTCCCGTCAAGGCCCGGCCCTGCTTGGCCTCGGAGAAGCAACCGGCGTAGGAAAAGTTTCCGACCGAGGGCGGTATCACGAGCGGGTTCGTAGTGGCGCCTCCCTGTCCGCCGCCGCCGCCGCCGCCGCCGCCGTTGCCATTTCCGCCCTCGACATAGGGCAAGGCTGCCGAGGTCGAAAAGACGGTGATGAAGGGGCCGCCGACATGGAGCTCGCCGTTGCCGCCGCAAACCTCGTTGATGTTTCCCGTGCATGGGTAATTGCAATCGGCATCCTTGGTGAATAGCTTGGGCAGCATTTTTCCGCTGTAGGAGAAGGCAGTCAGTGGCTGTGGCTCTTAAGAAAAAGGAGAAAAGGGGGTTGCCGAGGAATTGGTCGCCCAAGGAGGACCTCGCTCGCAGGGACACGTACCACCAACATTCAGAGTTGTACTGCGTGCCCGCAATGGTGTAGTTATCATCTGCACATGCCTTGATGCAGCCTCCGTTGGTGTTAGTCCTGTTGCCACCCCATTGCATCTTGGGAAGCTGGCGCCCCGGGTTATTCTCGCGGGCGCAACCTGTATATTGGAAAAGCGCGGAGCCGTTTCCTGACGTCGGTCCGTACTGCTGTGTGACGGCATTGCAGGCAAATTGGATGAACTGCTTGCCAAGGACGGGATCACCAGTGTTGATAGTCCACGTGGCACTGCCCTGGAAGGCAGGCATGTTTACCTGCGACTTGGGGACGGAGCAGTACAGGTCCGCGGTTTGGCTCTCGCCGGCGGCCAGAGTCGTGCCCTCGGCGAGATCAACATTGTTCGCGGCTCCGACGATGCCGCTGACTCCGTAGGGCGGCTTCGAGACGGTGATGGAAAGACGGGCGGCATTGGGCCCGCCAACATTGGTCAGGCGCAGCTTGCGAGTCACCGTCGTTCCTTGGACGACATCGCCAAAGTTAAAGTCGACGCCGCTTGTGTATTCGACCCAGCTCTTGCCGTCAGTGCTCTGGAACTCAATCTTGGCCTTCGGGGTGGTGCTCGATGTTCCGAGGACGTCGAGCACGCCCTTACCGCCATCCGAGGTGACGGCCATGAACACGGCAAAGTTCCCGTTGGTGGACGGGTTGAAGTTGATGGGTATGAACGCCGTCGTCTTGGGCCCTATTGTGGACGGAAGGTTGAAGAAGCTGAAGGGTCCCACGGACGACGCGCCGTTGGCCGTGGTGTTTGGGGTCACCCATGGGCCAGTCTCCGACTGGGTCGAAAACTGCAGCTCCGAGATGTGCAGTGGCGCGCTTCCCTGGTTGATGAAAGTTGCGGACTGGTTGACGCCGCCCGTAATCTGGCCCGTGATGACCCCCGAGAAGGAAACCGTGTTGGGCGAGACCAGAAGCAGCGGGGCCTGCGACACGCCGGTTCCTGTCAGCTTGACGGGCGTGTTCATGGCGAATTTAGCGACGGAATTGGTGGTGTTGATGAGCGCACTGCTCGACAAAGACCCAACCTGCTTGGGTCGAAAAGCAGCATCGAAGCTGAAGGTGGCATCTTTGTTGAGATTCAGGGGGAAGTTGGGCAGACCGGAGAAGACGAAGTTGGGGTTGCCGAGGAGATCAACGCCGGTGACGGTCGTCTGGATGTTCGCTCGGCACGTCACTTTCTGGGAAGCCGACGTCTGGTCCATATTCACTTCGCCAAAGTTGGGGGGCGCAGTGCAGTTTAGGGGAAGGTCCACGGGCGCTCCAAAACCGTAGATGAAGCCCTGGCCACTGGCCACGTAACACATAGCGTCACCGAAAACTGGACGCCCAAACTTCATCGAGCCCGGCACGTTGAAGGAGTTGATCATGGTCAAGCTGCCCTGGTCGTTGGGCTTGGCCTTGTAAATCCGGAGGTTGAGGCCCTCGACATCGGACGTCCACAGAAGACCCGAGTCGGCCTGTCCGTTCAGCGATGTCGTGGTACCGTGGCCCACACCCAAGATGTTGGCATTCTTCTCGACCGTGTCTGCAACGTGAGTGAATGCTATGTTTCCGTCCGCGTCGCAGCCGAACTTCCACACATGGGTCTTGTACTTGATGACGTTGATGTACACATAGCCCCCGTCCAGGGGCATGACACCAGCTCCTGCGTAGACGGAGTTCTCGTTCAGAAACTGCTGAGGCACGGCGTCGAACTGATTCGGGCCCATCTGGTAACCGCCCAGGTTGTCGAGGTTGAGCCAGTACGTCTTTCCGGATTTCCCCGTCACGATACCGATACGTCTGGCATTGGGGCAGCTGAAAGTGGACGAGGGCAGGATCTGGAGAGGGCTTGTTCCCAGGTCCTTGTCCGCCCCGTCGAGTTCTTGCTTCTCCCACGGCATGAAGAAATCGATCGGGGTGATGGTGCCGTTTTCGTTGATCCGGGCATTGACGGCAGCTTCTTCGAGGGCCGTGGGCGGCGTTCGGCCTTGCACGGGAACGTTTTTCAGCTGGGAGGCGTAGCCATTGCCGGTGGCAAAGTACATGCTGCCAGCCTCGTAGGCCAGACCTCCACCGCTCATCCAGACCCCGCCACCTCGGACTGTGTTCGGTTCATTGCCTCCCTGCGTGGCGAAAGTCTCGACCAGCTTGCCCGTAGCTTTGTCCCAGCCGAGGATGGCTCCGGTGAAATTGTACTGGACACAGTGGGATGCAAAGCCGGCATAGATGTACTGGCCAGCGTGTAGGAGGCCTGTACGTTGGTGCTGATTTCCGCTGATGAACATGCGGTTCGGGCTGGAAACAAGTACGCGGTCAGGAAAAACGGACAACTACTTGGCGGTTCCACACTCTGGATAGACTCACTTGTTCCGGAAGATGGCGCCCTCCAGTGACGTAGGGAAGCCAGGACGCTCGTTCAGAGTGTTGACGTCGACGGCATGGAACATGTGTTCGCCGTTCAGACGGCCGCTGGTGAAGCCCTTTTTGTACGTCTTAGCTACGAAGTAGAGGGTTTCCGTCTCCGGGTCGATGACACCGGTTCCCGTCACACCGATCGTGGGGTTGATATCCACGCATCCATCAAGGTCTGTGGACGAATCAGCACGAGTATCCCGGTGACGGATACGGACGGGGTCCTACCAGAAGTGAGGAAGGGAACGTGCAGGTCTCGAGAGTTCACGATGGCGCCCGTCTTGGCATCCAGTTGGTAGAGGTTGTTCTGGGTCGTGAGGACATAGACGTATTGTTTTCCGCTGCTGCTGAGCGTGTACACCAAAGGCTGGGAGAAGACCTGCTCAGCACCGAGGTTATTGTAGTTTCCGGGCAGCTTTGTTTTGAATAGCTGGCCGAACTGAGGGCTGCCAACAATAGTAGGGTCCATGTTGTGGTTGTCTTGGTAGCCGGATCTAGAGTTATCACCACCCCAAGTGATGGTGTCCGTTGAGGCCAGACCATAGGCGCTCTGAAAGAGGCTGACCAGGGCAATCGCCCACATCAGGGGGCTAGAACGCGCCATTCTGAAGATGGAGTTAGAACGGCAATGTGCTGGATGCTGCGATTCTCCGGAGACAAGAAGCGATCAGGCGAGGACGCCCGGAATATATAGTCCAACTGTCCGAGCCAGGCACTTCCGCTTCACTATAGAGCAGTGACAGGGGGTTTCCAATGCCTGGGCCGAATGCCCTCCCAGCTCACTCGTCTAGTGCCCCCGTGGGATCCCGGTGAAAACCCATTGTAGGCCTAGATGGCGTCCATAGACGAGCCCTGCTGGGCACGGCTGCCGACCACGCCAGCGCGAGTCTAGGCTGGCTCGTGGTGTCCCTGGGGCCGCAAACAAGGGGTACAGGCACACTTTCCCTTTCGGGACAGTCATGACGGCCCTCAAGCCCTGGTCCTCCTTGTACAATAGCGCCACCGAGGTCGAGCCCGTCGGCTTCGATGGCCTGGGCCAGGCGGGTCGTGGTCGAGGAGCCGTCGGGCGGCTTGGCTCAGCTTGATTCGTAGCAGCCCGAGGCCGTTGCGGCTGAAGCTCATGCGCTACAGAAAAACGAACAACCACCGCGTTCCGACGCTTCTAGGCCCCAGCTGCTCGACCACGCCGCTAGCGCTGCTTGTCGCGCAACCAGCTAACGGAGCCGAGGAGCTGGTTCTGGAGCTGGTTCTGGAGCCATGCCGGCTGGGCTTCCTCGGATCCGGGATGCCAGCTCATGCGGGTGTAGGGTGGCGGTGGGAAAGATATAGGTGCCCAAGCTCTCGGCCAGGTTGCTAAGCAAAGTTAGCGGCTGTGTTTTCGGCGCCGTCCGTTCCTGTAATCACACGATGCAGCTGAAGTTTCCGAGAGCACGGTATTCATGGGAGAGAAAAAAGAGCAAGTGGATATGGCCCGACCTTCCTGTGACTAGTCACGAGCTTCTTTGACTCTCTCTCGACATAAATCCGCCCTGGGGCATTTGTATCTCCGGCCTCGTGCACTCGTCGAACACGGGCTCTGCCTTGCTCAACCGTGGGCCCCGGGCCGGAAAACACCAAGAACTATCTCTCGGCCGATCGACCGCGAGGAAAAATGGGGATCGACGGCGTGCAGGCTCTGCATTGCATCGGGGCCAAGTTATCCAATCGGCTTCCTCCATTCAGCGGGCGATCGCAGCTGAGCGCGAACCCCCCGGCAGTGAGAGCCTGCACATGGCAAACCCGCATGGGGGAGCCGACAGGGGAGAATCATGAAAAGAAATGACGAGGCAAACCAGCAAGTGCCGTTATGCAGGTACAGTGCAACACTTGGCGACAGGCACTACTGCCGTACCTGCATTGGTGCTGGCGTCTCAGCTGCCATCGATCCACGCCACCAGAGGCAGTGTTGGCAAGCCCACTCGCCTGCAGCCCATGATGGTAGGCAACGAGGTGCCTGGTAAGTGCAGGTGGGCGTGGCCGTCGGTGTACGGCCCCGGCCGGCGCCCCAAGATAAGGGCGGGAGCACGACCTGCTCGAGCCGGCAGCGAGTCGACCCCAGCAAGGCCCGGTTTCGGCGCCTGGGCAGCTGCCCGCTGCTGGGCCGCTCAAGATCCGCCGGGCCAGCTTCAGGTCAACAAGGCTAGCAGTGGGGGGGGTGGCCGAGAGGAATCCTCCAGCGGAGAGGCGCTGGTCGGCCCTTGAAGACGCGCCCAGACCGACGGACTAGCTTCAGCCAGCCCCCCTTTGCGGAGCCCGCGAGAAAGCGTTCACCACGTGGGCCCGGCGAGACAACACATGACCAGACCGTGGCACCAGACGGGACTCGAGGGCACCTCATCGCACCGAAGAGCCAGCAAAAAGGAATGGGAAATGGCTCTGCTGGCTGGCGCCATCAATCTTTGCGCAATCTCTCTGCGGCAGGTCACCTCCTCCTTCTTGCTGCGTGGCGATTACGGATGCGAGGGAGAAGCACCCCGGGACTGGCTAGAAGCCTGCCCTGGACCTGGGTGCCTTGGCAGCTGGAGGCGTGTATGTTCTGTATTGGGTCTGGGTTGGGCGGCTGGTTTCGATCGACTCGGTCTGCTTCGCGCAGCCCTCGATGATGTCGCAGAGCTACCTCGCTCAGTACCTCTAGTATCTGCAGCCTAGAAACGACGCTCCTCGGCGCGAGAGGGAGGAACACGCTCGGGCCCGTCCCGCCCTATTCCCGTCTCCAGGCCCAGCCGGCCACGACGACAGCGGCCCGCGGCCCCCCATCCCCAGGCACGGCTACGGCCAGGCCTAGCTGCCTTGGGCTTCCTCGCCGGCCATCCTCATCGCCATCAACACGCCCTTGAACATGGCGGCCTCCTCCTCCATCTCCTCCATGGTTCGTGGCTTGCGGTCGGCATCCTCAACCCGGGGGAACCCCCCGCCCGGCTGCGGCCGGTCGTTCTCGCGATCCCACAGGGCGCCGCCCACGTTGCCGTCCTCGGCCGCCATCATCTCGTAGATCTTGTCGTCGGGACCCGCGGCCTTGGCCGTGGCACCGGGGATCCGCGGGATGACGTGCACGTGGAGGTGCGGCACCGTCTGGCCCGCCTCGCTGCCGTCCTGGATGGCGATGTTGAAAGAGCCGGCCTCGGGCGTGCCGGGCGGCCGCGGCTCCGGGTCCCGGTCCTGGTCCTGGTCCGCCAGGTCGGCCTCCTCGCAGACGGCCCGCGTGAAGTAGTGACGGGCCAGCATGCGCTGCACGCGCTGGACCGCCTGCATGAGGTCTGTCAGCTCGGGGGCCGACAGGTCCGTGAGCCGCTTGTGCGGCTTCTGCGGGCAGATCAGGACATGGCCCGGCAGCAGCGGCTTGAGGTTCACGAGGGCGAACGAGTGCTGTGTTTTGAGAAAGACCTGTAGGGAAAGGTCAGCGGCGTTCCCCCCTCCCCCCCCCATATCCATGGCGCGGACAAGGCGAGTCGCCGTTCCGGGGAAGGACGGCACGACGGCGTCCTTGTGTGGACCGCTTAGGGACTCGGAGGCAGCGCCAACTTTGCCGCGGGCAAGCAAGCGGGAGCCGTGCTCACCTGGGACGTGACGTCAAACGGGCCGAAGCGGATCGGCTCTGATGGCTTGGTGGTCATCTTCCGCGACCAAAAACCCTTCGTAGTGCTTGCCATGAATCCGACGGCTCTCGTGGGCATGGCCATCTCCAACGGGCAGTGGTGGTCGTCGGGTGTGGCTTGATATTAGTAGGTGCGGCTTCGCCCGTGCTATGGAGTGCAAGCATGGAGGCCGTTTCCCCCCTGCCTCCTTGCCAGCGTGCCTCCTTTACGGGCATGGAGGTAGGCTGTACGTGTGGGGGCTACCCAAGGAACATGGATCCATCGATGCATCCATGCATCCGACGGGGTAGGTGGGCCTGCGTTGCCAGGTGCAAAAAGGGCCTGGAAGCCCGTCGGATGTCGCGCCGCGGCCCGGGAGCCTCAGGCCCAGACACGCGCCAACCTGGGTTCGGTTCAAAGGGCAGTGGCTATTTGTTTCTATTTACACGATTCCCAGTGTATTGGAGCGCGGCTGTGCCGTCTCTCCCCAATAGAGCCGCCGTCGGGGAACAACATGGACCTTGGCTGGCGCGGGTGCTTCCCCTTTGGCCGAACAAGAGGGAAAATGTAATTACACCTTTCAATCCCAGTACCGAGTACTTGCTCCCCTGGTTTAGTACCTACCTCGTCTTCCCCCACCTACCCCCTGTTCTCGCTCGGGCCACGCCCCTTCTTTTTAGGTAAGTACCGCGGGGGCAGGTGCACCACCGACTCGGCCAGAGGTAAAGAAGAACCCTGATTGATCAAAAGCGTCATCGTCAACTCCCGATTCATCCACTGTCCTGGCTGTGTACGAATACAAGCAACACCGAACAAACGCCCCGACGATGCCGTCTATCCCTCCATACCTGCACCGCGCTACCCAAGTTCCATGTAGACGTGCCCAACCCTGGCCTAAACAGCGCCTCAAAGGCCCCGCAACAGTTCGTTCAGCGAGATGGGTTTCCGGACAGCGTTATTCATTCCCTCGTGAAAGGTTACCCACACTTTCTTCTCCCCCTTGCCAAGAGGCACATCGCGTGGTTTGCCCGCCTTGGCTGCGCAACCCTCGCTTTGCCCTGTCGGCCGAGGGTCCGTTTTCACGATCCGGCCAAAGAAGTCCTTCTTGACGGGGATGATGGGTAGCTCCATGGCTTTCGGTTTCGTCCACGTCTCTTGCTCGTCCGGCATCTCGTCTTGTCCGGCGAGGTTGCCGGCACGGAAGCGTGCTAGCCTGGTCGCGTTTTCTCGCAGCGTTCGGAGTTTCTGCACTTCTTGGTCCAAGACTTGCCGCACAGCGTAGCGCGTGGGCGCCTGCGTGCCGTGCACCACCGCTGCAGATGTCTCAAACGTGGCGAGCCCGTCGAGGTCACTGCGTCTGGTTAGCTTCCAACCAGGGGCCGGCGGGATACGGGATGTGCCGTTTACTTACGGATCCATGCGGTAGACCCAAACAGGGCCGCGACCCGACGCGTCGCCCTCGATCTTGCCCCTTTGAAGCTCCACACCCACATCCAACAATGCCTCGGCCGCGCGCAGCACCATTGCCTTCTCGGATTCCCTTCTGACACTCGCGATTCCTCGCTGCTCGCCGCTACCGCCGACCACGACTGGCTTCACCTCGGGGGATACCAACCTCATCAGGTACGGCAAGAATTCAGTTGCGATGTCCTCGGCGCTGCGGAATGACCGCATCAGCGTAGGGGACAGCTGCGCCTGGAGCGCCTGGAGCATAGCTCGATTGCTCTTCTCGGCTTCGTAGGCGGCGAAATCGGCTCGCGGGCCTGTAAAGGGCAGCGGCGCCGTCTCCTCCTCGGCAGCGTTGTGCTTCTGGTACATCAACTGCGAGTGGCGGGTAGGAGAAGCGAAGAGGTGGTGGCAAGCGAGAACCGGCCGGTTGAGGTAGGGGGCCAATTCCCAGTCCTGGCTGCCAAACAGCTTGGAGGAACAGGCGTCGTGGAAATGCATCCATTCGTATGCTTGGTCCGGCTTCGTAAGGAAGGAATCATCGTTGAAATCGTGGGTCGGGTAGTGAGAAAAGATGTCGGTAACAATGCGGTCAATGTCGCCGTTTGTGTCGATCATCTGCTGGAGGCGCTCCATAGCGTATCTCTTGTGCTGCTCCGAGAAACCCAGCTGGGTTTGGGGCTGGTCATCCGGAAGGGCTTTCACCGCTTGCAGCATGAGCCCGTTGGGTTTGGGGAAACCGGCCCCTTCTTGGAAGATACGACTGACGATGTCCTTGACGCTCCCTCGGCCGATACCTCTCGCGCCGCCGCCGCCATGGGCCAGCTCGTGGGCAATGTTCTTCTCAATCCATTGTCGAGTCAGAGAGGGAGTGTGCTGGAGTGACGCAGCCCTTAGTCGGCCCGCCACCCATTCGCCCACGACCATGATGCCACGAAGGTCACCTTCGGCATTGCTCTCACGGCCCTTCTTGGCGTCGATGCCGCTGGTCATGCCCCAAGCTGCCTCGCACAGCTTGCGGGCTGCATCCTTCTCACAAGGAATGCCTTCTTTATCGAAAATAGACTTAAGACGACTGACAACGGCTTCCACAGTGGGCTTGCCCACGTGTATCACCTCTGCCAGACTGGACTGGCGCAAAGGTCGCAGGCTGGGGTGGTACACGTCGTTGCAGATCAGGATGAGCGGGCGCATCTGCCGGAAGTCATCTCCCTTCTTCTTTCGACGACTGTTCTGTTGCGTGGCATCCGAGTGGCTAGAGCTGTTCTTCTCGCCAGTCGCGACAAGGTCCATCAGTGCCTTGATGAAGCCACCTTCGCCCGCGCCGCCCGAGCCTGATACGACACCGTCGACTTCGTCCACCACGACGCAAACGGGGCGCGCCACCTTTGCTTGCTGACCTGCCTGCAGCTTGCTGTGTTGAACTGTCTTGACACTTTCCGTCCCTAGACTGGTCCGGATCTGGTTCTTGACAACTTGTGAACTGCGGTCGTCGCTGGCGTTGATCTCCAAAACCTCGTAGCCTGCTTGTCTCGCGCAAACGTGGGCTAGTGTTGTTTTCCCCAGCCCGGGCGGGCCCGTGAGCATGAGGATCTTGCGATGAGGCTTCTCCTCCTCATCTTGACCGCTGGCCGCCTTCCGTCTCATCGGCTTGGGTTTGGCGGCTCGAGGGAAGACCAGGGGGTCCCACCGCTTCAACCACCGCAGCACAAGTCGGTTCGTGGCATCGTCGCCACATAGGTCCATGAAATTCCTGGCGCGGTATTTCTCTGTCCAGAGCAGGCACTTTTTGGGTTTACTCGTCCGTGTTCGCTCGACTGATGGCATGGGCTGGTCGGGCGTGACTTTGGCGGCTGCCTTTTCTTTGTTTGCCGCAATGTCCTTGGCGGCTGCGTCCATCAGCTCGTGTATTTCAATGCCGTAGTAGCTCCGCTCCGCTCGGCCTTTCTTCGTCTTGGATCTGGCGGCAACCAGGCGTTCGTACGAGGGGCCTGAAACAACCTCACGCTTCCTGATGTCTTTGGTGACGCCGGAGCAAGTCGTGATCTGAAAACGACCGTGAGATTGGCGCGAGGCGAGCTGCTCGAAGGCTGAGGCAAAGCTGCCTTGGGCATTGAGAAGGAGGCTGTAGGCAGCGTCATCGTCTCGGCTCGGCTCTTGACTCGCAGACGCGATCGCTTTCAGGCTGTCCGAGCCCCGTGGTTCCGACCCCGACTGGGCGGGCTGCTGCGGCCAGTTGTCACGCTCCACAGGCGGCGAAGACGGCTCGGTAAACTCGGCAATCGCTGGCTCTCGAGGGCTGCTCAGCATGCGGCGTTTGGCGGCGGGCTCGGCAGGCTCATCGTCGTCGGAATCGTCCAGCAGGAAGCCGGCCTTCCCACGTACTGTGGGCTTGCGCTCTTTGTGAGGTTTGGCGCGCTTGGCGGCCGGCGGCGACGAGCTGGGAGGGTAGGCAACTGGCGACGATGCGGACAGCATCTTGGACACTCGATTGGCTATTCTCTGCTACCCCGAGCAGAGAAGGAGCTGCTCGAACGGGAACGCCGGGCAGAATGAGCGAGGGCGTGCTGGGTGGTATTGTGCTGTATTGTCTGTACAAGTTCCCTCCGTGTAAGTTGTAAGTAGGTAGGGCGGCACAACGCGCCCGACGCGCCGAATCGACGCGACAGGCGTGTCCTAGCATCTTAAGAAGGTTCTGTCTAAGTACCGGGTGGGTGGGGCAGATGTACCGTTACAGGTGTGTACGGATACAGCGACCTCTCCCACGTCCACAGGCTTGACTAACCTGCACTTAAGCACACAGATGGCCTGTCCACTTCAATTATAGAACGGTATGAATGCTTGCTGCACGGAGCCCATAAATAGGACCGAAATACAGTTCCCGGTGCTCACTTTATTTGCACCGCCGCAGTTCTCTGAGCACAACTCTTTTCGATCCAAGTAACCCTCGGATGAAGGGGCGGTCCCTAACGAGGCGGATTTATGCGAACATGTGTGCCTATTTACCTGGCACGCCCCGAGTAAAGTTGAAGCATTTCAAAGTTAGCATGCGAGCTTCAGTCACCTGCATTAAGAAAACAGATAGCTCTACCCTCCATCGCCATGGACGACACAGCATAACATTTGATCGACTTGGCTAGCTCAATGTGCTCTCTTCGGGAAGATTGCCTCGCCATTTCATCGCCGAGTTGTCGTTGGCCCACTCCAGCAGCGCGTCCCAGTCGGTGCATTCGTGTTCGGACCCTTCACCCGGCCCGGCCTCCGTCTTGCCCTCGAGAGTTGTGTCGGCCGAGCACATGATGCCTTGGCGGAGGTAGTTGATGCAGTGGGCCGAGTGGTGCGCCACCTCCTTGGTCAACTCGACGCCGGCATAGCCCTGCTGGAAGCGCTCCGTGATGTAGCTGAGGCAATGGAGCTGATGAAATGCACTCATCATGAAGCCCTGCCCGTCAGTGTATCGATCGATTGCCACATCGTAGGGCTTCGGAAGGTCGTATTTGCCGAGGTCCTTGATCACGACGTAGCCGCGGCTCCCCGAACTCAATTCGATCCAGTTGTGCAGTGTGTGGAGCGCCTCCGACTCGTTGAAGAACATGTCGCCTTTCACATATTTCGGGTCATCGCGGAAGGTATGGATCTTGCGTGGAACTATAGGCGTGCTCCAGGTCAGCGTCGCTCATGTTGTCGAGCCTTCTCTGGTGCTCAACGACCATCTTGGCGGTGGGGCAAGACCTACACGTGGGCACTGGCGTCCTCCTGATGGTATTCCTCGGGGGCGATCGAAAGAACAACAGGAAGATTATGGTCGCAGCCATGGCAATATCGAGCAGCAAGCGCAGATACCACGTGGTTTTCCGCCGTTTACTGTTTCTCTCGGCCGATGCAGCCACGGCATCTTGACTGTCCCGGGGGCTGTGAGGGAGGAAGGAAGCCTGCTCCTCCTCGTCGGCTTCGGGTTTCCTTCTAGGATCCATGGCTGTAGCGACACCCTTTGAGGAACGCAGAGATGAGGAGAAATTGGCCGAAAGAACCAAGGATCTCTCGGCTGGAGGGATAAGCCCCTGCCCCAAGTATTTCAATGCCCCGAGACGCCTTCCGCCGAGACGTCTGCCGCCGGTCGGCTTTTAACCGGGACGAGGTTACATCGATCCGTTCGGGGGCGGCGGTTGATTGCCGTGCCGAACAGGGGATAGCGTGTCTGGGATAGATCAGAGTCTCCATATACACCCGTACTTCGAATCTGGAGGTTTGATGGCAAGGGGTCCGTCCCACTGCTGACCACTCTTTTATTCTAGAGGAAATGGACAGCTAGGCAAAGCAAGCAACACAGTCGCTAAAGCAGCAATAAACAAACACGATGCACTGGGACTTTTTCTTAACTATCTAGGCATGCAGCAAACGAACTACCTCAAGGGGGCAGGCGAGAGCCTTTCCTCTTGCTCTGCATTAGTATATACCTGTTATTGCCTAGACATCTATAATATAGACGGTCTGAGTCGCCCCAGAGGAGCCAAGGGCGGCATATCTCATCCTCGCACAATGCAACACGCGGCCCCGACCATCAAGGAGTGTATTATAGCCCTAAAGCTTTAGGCGGCATGGGAGCCTATATAGTGGTAGCCTCGCTGAAGCATCCCACGATGGACCAAGACCCAGCCCTGCTTGCCCTGTAGGGTGTCGATGTTAGTGCTTATTCAGGCACCCATGCTGCTAGATAAAGTATAGGCAGTACCCAGGTACCTATGTCGTCACCTCCTGCTCCGCATTTCAACGAGGAGCCAACAACCACTGCCTGTGGTTAGTCTGCATCTCGTGACTATTCACAACCCGTCATGGCCGCCGAAAAACCCATAGTCGTGATTGTTCACGGCGCCTTTCACCTGCCGCAGTACTACGAGCGCCTCATCGGGCCACTCCGGCAGCAGGGATACACCGTCTTGGCACCGGCTCTGCCTTCCACGGGCTCCGACGACTCGATCAACGGGAAGACGTACGTGGACGATGTCCGGCGTATCCACGAAACCCTGCTGCCTTTGCTGGACGAGGGCAAGACCGCCGTAATCGTAGGCCACAGCCAGGGCGGCATCGCAGCCAGCGCGGTAACCGAGGGCCAGACAATCGAGGCACGCAACTACCGCGGGCTCCCTGGCGGTATCACGGCTGTGCTCTATGTGGCCGCCTTTGCGCTGCCAGCCAAGGACATGAGTCTGATCGACTCCATCGGAGACCCAGAAGCCCTAGAAAACTGCCCCTATTACCTTCAGGTTCGCTGCTTTCCTCTCGGCGGCCATGCACAATGCCCCTGGTCACTCGCCGGTGTGCTGACATTCGGGAACCCCCAGGGCCACCACTGTGTATGCGGCAGCAACGCAGGCAATGCATTCTACAACTTGCTGCCCGAAGACGAGAGGGCCGAGGCATCGCGCTGGCTTGTGCACCAAAGCCGCGCAAGTCAAACCGCCCCGGTTCGTTTTGTAGCCAGTGATGTGACAGTACCCAAGACTTATGTAGTGTGCAAACATGACAACGTTTTCCCCGTCAGCAGCCAGATCTCGATGGCCAAAGCCAGCGGCTGTCGAGTGCTGGAACTGGACGCCGACCATTCCCCTTTCTTGGGCGAGACTACATCAAAGCAACTGGTGAGCATTATCGTGGATGTCGCAGGAAAATAATGGCAAGACGGAAACTTGGCGTTGCTGGCGCTGACTGGGGAGGTGAGGCGCAGCATCATGGCACCACTGCTAGTTATAAGCTTGGGGAAAACCTATGAAATTGATGCGTTTCAACGCATCACGCCCCATTCCTCCCGTTGTCGTCACCATTGTCGCGTACGACTTTCCAGGTTACGGTCCAAACAAGTAGACGCGGGCCGTAGCCGGCAGCCCGAAGCCGCGCCTCCTGCGCGCATCCATCACAACTATCCACCTGCCGGTTCCAATTGGCGCAGACGTGACAGTTGCGACTCCAATGTTGGCACATCCCTCTCCAGCTCATCTTCTGCACCGGCATCCCTGCGGCACTGAAGCACATGGCCGGTCCTCCGGAGCCGGAGGCGGCCGGAAATTTCCAATGCTGGGCCCACTCGACGATCTTTTCCATCTCGCCCTTCTTGTCCTCGCTCGTCTCGAAATCCATGACCAGCGTCTTCAGTTTGGGCATCCGTTCAAAGGCAAGTCCCCACACGCCCATTGAGAAGGGAACCCGGCCACCGCGGAGGGTCGTCTCCATGTCCGCTTTCATCTGGTCGGGTGCCGTCTCGTGGGAAGAGTTGCCCCGGAATGGCGAGATGCGGGGGGGCACATTGTCTTCCCACCACCACCAATCACCCCTACGGAAGGTAATTCGGAGATTCTCGACTTTGGAGAAGTAGTACGTCTGGGAGCATATCCAGGAGAGGTTGCAATATCCGCGATCTTCCAACCAGAACATCTGTGTGAAGAGTCTAACGGAACGGACCTGGACGGTGGGTAAGCAACGACGCTGTAATCGCTCCAAGGAGCGCAAGAAAGCCACGAGGAACCACTCACGAGGTCCAACCGGCGATGGTTAGGCACAGACGACCATTCCGCCAGTGTCTGGTCGAAGAATCTCTCAAAGTCAGCCTGGGTAGCGGGGTCCGGCTGTACCTTTGGGCCACGGTAGAAGTAGAATCGGAATTCCTTCTGCAGGATAGGGAGGCAGTGGGCCTCGAGGTAGACGCGCTTGCATGTACGCAACAAATCCGTTCGGAGGGCCCCCGGGCAGTCGGGACGCATCCAGTCGTTTCTGACGTCGGCCATCCCGTCCAAGCTGGCGCTGGGCGTCTCGTTGGCAATTACCCCGACGGGCAGCGGGGCCTCGTCGTGGTTCCGCTGCACAGCAAAGTCATGCGCCAGCGGGGGTCCAGCCGGATATTCGGTGAAGGCATACTCGAAGATCAGGTTGCGGATCTCGCTGGGTATCTTGTTGAATAAAGGCGATAGGTCTTGCACGTGAACATCCTGGGCCTGGAATGTCTCCACCAGGGTTGCCGGCGGGTGTTCCATGTCGGCAGACACGAATGGACAGACGCGCTGCCTTCAAACCAATGGCACGGGGCGCAGCAACGCTGGCGGGCACAGGATTCTGGATGCGAGGAACGCAGGAAGAGGGATCGAGGCTGGTCGCATCGGGAGGGAGCTGGCCAATATAAGTAAAGCAGGAGGCAGCCCGACCTTTTGTCAACGCGGCGCCGGACCCAGGTGCAAGGCAACACAACCACGTCTCCCCCGCCAATAGGCAACATCAATGCCACCTGGATTAAGGGCCCATTTCAGGCTCCCATCCGGAGCTTCTTCCACTTAACCAATAGGTAGTGGCGAGGTGGCTACACAACCCATACGTCCCTACGGCGCAGATATCTCCCCGAAGGCTGAAGCCACACGTGAGCCCAAGCAGTGGCCATGCCAGACCGCCTGGTTGTCCGGGCCTTTGTACAATCAACCGGCGAGATGGGGATGATTTGGGCGAGTCCAGAATATAGATGTGATCAACAGGCATCCATGCCGGAACAGAGCGCTGACTGATCGATGGATACATCCTACGACCCCAGTTACTGACCTCCAACCGGCACTGACGGATTGGCAAGTTGATCAATCGGTGCACCGCCACTTGGTGCGAAGGATGATGAATTGTGCAAGAGCTAATTAATCCGAATGCTGGGGTTGGATAAGACATCTGGCCACGCACGGACCACCCAGCACCTCTTAGCCGTTAGCAGTGGGCCCCCCCGGATATGGGGCTCATGTACTCCGTATTATGCGTTCAATCTGATGGAAGGCAAGGCGGGCGCCTAGGGTGATGAGGGGTCCTGAACCTCCAATACGCAGCCTATGTCGTCTAATACATCACAGCCAGCCGGCGCCCACTTCGTTACCAGCCCACCCCCGCCCCCAGCAACAATGGCAATGGAGGCGGCCAAGCGGGATGCCGAAGCGCTGATCCCCAAGTTCCAATTCGAGCGTGTCCTCAACCAAGGTAAGAAGGAGTCCATCCCACCGTCAGCCTGCCCGGCAGCTTCAGTGCGCCTTGGTGCTCGGTGGCCGCCGTTCCTGGCAGGAGATCTCTTGACATGTGTCGGTCCATAGCGGGGCGACACAGACGTCTAACGAGACACTGCAGACGACGGCGGGCGCCGTATTGCGCTCTACGGCCGTGTCGAATCCGAACCGGCCATCCTCGTCCTCTCGCGCGCGCCCTTCCCCGATGCCCCCGATTACCTATCCGCTCTCCCGGCCAACCTTCGCAGCCTCACCAACTTGAACAACAATGATATCTACTACTGGTTTCTGGGCACCGGCGGCAGCCCAGCTGGGGCCGATGCCGGAAAGGACGTCCATGCCGACTTCAAGATGGATTTGATCTGGCCTTGTACAGAGAAACACATCAAGAAGCACAGCAAGCAGGGTCTCCGCTTCGTGACGGAAACGCCCGACATCTACCGAAACCACGTCAGGCCTCTAATGCAGGTGAACCGGGAAGAGGGACGCCTCAACTGGGTCTACAACATTATCGAGGGCCGCAAGGAGGTGGAGGAGGTCATCTACCGCACGCCTCTGGGATGCAGCGGGAACGAGGGGTTTCTGCTGCTGCCCAACCTGCATTGGGACCGCAAAACCATCGAGTCGCTACACCTGCTGGGCATCGTGGAAAGACGTGACCTATGGAGCCTGAGGGACCTCAAGAAGAGACACATTCCTTGGCTCAAGCACATGCGAGCCAAAATTATCGACGCCACCGTCAAGACGTACCCGCAGATTGACGAGGACCAGCTCAAGCTCTTCTTCCACTACCAACCGACCTACTATCACCTTCACATCCACGTCGTCCACGTCATGCTCGAGGCCACCTCGACACAATCGGTCGGCAAGGCCATCGGCCTGGACAGCGTCATGGAGCAGCTGGAGCACATGGCGGGCGATGAGGAAACGGGAATGGACACTGTCTCGATGGGCTACTACGTCGGCGAGGAGTCGGAGCTGTGGGCGCAGGTATTCGAGCCGCTCAAGACCGGCCGTACAACTTCTCCACGGCAATGACGAGGTCATTGACCCCCGGGCCGCTCGGGCAGTTCTTCCACTCACCCCCGTCGCGTATGCAGTATATCTCGTTGTCGAGTCGAACAGTGCAGCTCTTGGTGACCCCGGCCTGCCGTGGTAGATACGTTAGTTGGTGTCACGGTGTACCGTATAGGCGCAGAGGGATTCGCGATGGCCTACCGCAGCCGAGCGTTGCACGCTCTCTCTCAGCAACTGGACGCCGAAGGCACCGTCGTCCTTGGCGGCGCATTCGTTCAGTTTGCCAAAGTCGATGGCATGCTCCAGCGCACAAGCCTCGACCAGTTCCCTCTGCGGGATCTCCTGGTAGTCCCGCGTCAAGCACATAGTAAAGCCAAGGTGTATCTTGGGGTCGGGGTACAGACGGACGGCACACAGCTCGAGGATGTTGCCCATGCATTCGCCCGGACCGTGTTTGCAATCCACGCCGTCGTTCTCGGTCGGCGTCCCAATGTACGACGTCGTGAAGTCGACCTTTTCATTTACGCGCATCATGACGGGCAGAATCAGATCATTTAGGCAGTCCTTGGCGTCGGGGCATTTGCTCATGATGTGTGCTTCCAAGGGCACGCGCGGCTTGACTGTGGCCGCACCATGGTTGGCGGCGCGAGAGCCCTCGCGCGGGTAGCAGGATGCATAACCCGCCACGTCGGGGAAGCGGTACAGGGTGTAGAGTATGAGGGTGACGATGGGAATAAGCAGCCAGGGTCGGTTCCGCCGGTGGGAAAAGCCCATTCGGGGCCGTTTCTCGTCCCTTGCGGGAAGGGTGATACGGCCAGCCATCGTGTGTCTGTCCGTCTGATCGTCCGTCCGTATGCGTGCGTTCTGGCCCTACGTATGTGCCGGACGAGAGAGGATTGTCCCGCCGCGTCGAGTGGTTGAAGAAAGCAGGCCCAAAAAGTCACGGTGAGGGATGGTATTGTATAAGGTATGGGCGGGAAGATGGATTGATGCATCCCCCGACGGACGGACGGGACGGCTGGTAGATGAACTGGATGGGGCAGCGCCTGGTGACCTCCAACCCAGAACGGAGGGGCATGTAAGAAGCAACATCCATGGAGGGGGACTTCCCGTTCAATCCACCGGCTACCCAAGGAGTTGGGTGGTTGGCTGCTCACTGGCCACATGCTCTAAACTGTACCACACCATATGGGACTGTCGGGCCTGGGGATTGCGGGTTTGGGAGCGGCAGTGGCGGGTGCTTTCGGGCTAACACCCACTGCACTGGCCAACCCGTAGAATGGGAGAGCCCTTGGTTAGTGGATATCCAGGTAGACACAGCGGGGGGGAAATGCATGATGGGATGGTCAGACTTGGACGGCCCTGCGCAAGACTTCGAGTGCCCATAATCGGTGTGCATTATGTACTGGAATGGAAATAGATAGGATGGGCGATCGGTTCATTCCGGCCAAGCAATTCGTAGCAGAGCAAGGTCGTCCCGTCTCGTTGAATGAAGCAACGAAACAAGACGCAACCTCCGATGTCTACCATCCAGAATAGGGATGTACCCAGGTGCCGCATCAGTTACACCTACCTAACAAAGAGCCCTACTTGTTATGCAGTAGCAATTGGGAAGGGGGAGGGGGGGGGGGGGGGCTGTTAGCACACCGTCAGAAGTGGTGTCACGTACGCGAGTAGTACGAACTCGTGCAAGTGCGGCCTGCGAGACGGGCACCCAGCTTGCCAGTTGCATTGGCGTCTGATTGCAACGTTCCTTTCTCCTGGAACCCACTCCGTGCCCACGCATGAGCCGTAACCAAGTCGAACCGGTCTTGTAGCCGCCTCCTAGGTAGTTGGATTCTCTCGCGCCCGCAGAACAGGATATCGCCCCTTCCCCTTCCTAACGACCCATACCGACGATACCGGGAGCCCCCTGTCAACACGTTGTAATACCACCCGCTCCCGGGGGGGGCTGAGTCCCGACTTATCTGCTTACCTATTACCTACCCTATGTACTAAACGCCCGTCTCTACCTTCTATCTGTCCCCAGGGAGATACCAAACTCGACGTCAGATCTGTGTCACGACAACGGCTTTGTTCTCGAGGCTCGGCGGCAGCCTCCTTTTACCCTCCGGCTCACGCACCGCAACCTCCTCCCACGTGTCTCCTGTCTCTACTTACCCCACATTTCAACCCGCCCATCGCCACTACTCATGACGGCCACCAACATAGACGAGTTTCTGCGGCCTCTACGCATCGACACTCTCACTGCACATCGTCTGGCCCGAGAATTATGTACAACTTTCAGGCGCCTAGCCGCCGAGTCCCACGACCAGTTTCTGCCTACCCCCGTGACCGAGACTATACTGAGGCCACCAGCGGGTGACGAGAGAGGACGGTAAGCAAGCCCGGCGGCTGGGGGTGCCCTAGCCGTCTTTCCCTGTATCCCCGGCGGCCACCGGTCTTCCATGGTGCCTTCTCCACGACCAGACAGGCTACGGCTGCTGACCAAGACGCCACAGATACCTCGCGATTGATATGTGAGATTAGCCACCCAAGATACAAGTTGAGGCTGCGTGCATGGCTAACTGCGCATCAGCGGCGGCACCAACCTGAGAGTTGGCTTCATCGAACTCCTGGGACGAGGCAATGCGGCCAATGCCGCGACTGTAAACGGTTCCGGGGGGGCTGTCCCTCCTGTTCGGCTGCGGCGGCATCTTGAACGCTCCTGGCCTATTCAGGAGCTCCTGAAGAATGAAAATGCCCATCACCTATTTTCCTGGATAGGCAGCTGCATCGCCGAGGTTGTCGACGTTGGATGCCAGGAATTCCGGCTGCCTCGTGATGAGCCCCTGCCTTTAGGTGTAACCTTCAGTTTCCCCATGGTCCAGCACACCCTGTCAGAAGCGACGCTGATGGCCATGGGCAAGGGTTTCGCCATTACAACCGACGCCGACCTGGCTTCGCAGCTGTCCAGGGGCTACGAGAGGGCGCGAAAGCCTGGGCTGCCCCCTGTGAAGATTGCCGCCATTGCGAACGATGCAGTCGCGACGTTGGTGTCCTTTGTATACCAAGCACCAGAAGGTCCGTCATGCAAAGCGGCCATGGGCCTCATCTGTGGGACTGGCTCTAACGCCACCATCCCGCTGCCCAAGAGCATGTTGAGGCCAAGCAAGCTCCCCCAAATCCAGAGTTTGCACGGGAAGCGCCCAGCAGACCCCAAGGTAGCCGTCAACACGGAATGGTCCATCAACGGAACGGCGGCGGCTTTGCGGTCCTTCAACCTGGTGAGCAAGTGGGATGAGCAGCTCGACGCTGCGGGAGAGGTGCCTGGGTTTCAGCCGCTGGAGTATATGACGGCCGGTAGATACCTGGGCGAGCTTGGCCGCATCATTTTGTTGGACTATCTGGCGGAGCGTGGCTATCATGCAGTTGTGCTACCCGAGAAGCTACGGAACAAATTCGGGCTCACGACGACGTTTCTGAGCCATTTCAAGCCCTTGAACGCTCCCGTTCTGCTGGGCCAGCTCCAGGCGGAGTTCCCCCCGGCCGTAACCGGCTCGTCTTTCACGTGGACCGAAGAGATGGCATCAGTTGTCTACAGCATAGCGAAAGCCATCGAGGTTCGCGCTGCGGGCATCATCGCGGCCGCCACGGTTGGTCTCCTTGCCTGTGCGGGAGATGTACCGCTCCAGCAGGAGCAGCGCCACGTGGAAAACGGACAGCCCGTGAGGCAAGGCGGAGCGCCAGAACAGATGGATCTTGTGGTTGGCTTCACAGGGGGCTGTATAGCACACTTCCAGGACTACTTGTCGGATTGCCGTGGGTTCCTGCACGGCATACTAGAAGCCGAATTCGGCAGCGCGCCACCGGTCCGGATATCGCTACACCCGTGTCACGACGGAGGCATTACCGGGGCAGGCGTCCTCAGCGGAGCTTCCCGCGTCAGTTTGGATGTACAGGAGGCGTGATACACCATCATGCATCGGCTGGGCTGGGCTGGGCTGGGCGACTGGCGGTGCACACCAGGCGTCCCCCCCCCCCCCCCCCCCCCCCCCCCCCCTTTCCCGAATGCGCCACCAAAGAGCGGCCGCAGGCTTCATCCACGGTGCTCGCATGCGTAGAGGGTGTGCCGGAGACGCATTCGAGCGGCCTTGGCGGGTGCCATGTCTCCGGGAGCCCCTATGCACTCACTCCCAATACATGGCCGCGCGTGCCACGGTCGAACATCAAGACGGCGGGGGCTTAGAAATACAAAAACTACAGGCACTCTCGCACACCCTTACTTGCGGCGTGCCACGCCCAGCCGGGGTGACTCGGATCGCTATTAGTCGTAAGGATGCAGACGCGCATTGCATAGCTGCCATATGTACAGTAGCCCCCCGCCTAGAAACGAATCAGGGCGGCAGGGGGCTTACCGTGCATCGATTCCCGCAGGACTATGGCTGCCGATCCTCCGCCCCGGTTTTCGGCCGTCATCTGCGCTGACGCTCGCCGGCTCTCCATTCCTCCATTTCTCTGCGATGGTCCGCCCACACTCAAGGGGCTTTGGAGCAAGAAGCTGCGCACCCACGCGCTGACTGACCAACACCGGCTAGGGGGGACGAAAAAAAAAAACGCCTCAGCCAGCCCACGACATTGTAGAGCAACAGGGGCATTTCTTCTGTCCCCCGCCCCCCTCCCCCCCTCGACCGGTACCAACCCGTCTGCATGACTAGTTAGATAACTTACCGTTGGTATCTCAAGGCCGGGGGTCCTGTTATTGACGGCTCAAGTCATATCTTGTTCCCAACAGCCAGCTCAAGCAACAAACAAGGCAGTGTGCGGCTTCTCTGTCCATACTTGCTTGACGCTCGCTTCCTAGTTGGTGGTCTCACCAACGCCGCCCCCCCCCCCCCCCCCCCCCCCCCCCCCCCCCCCCCCCCCCTTGCTCCTCCACCGTTCAGAATGGGCATGCAAGACAATGAGCACGGCGAGGGCGTTGCCACGGAGCGAACCGCGCTCCTCCGGGCCGTGCCCCCCGACGGCCGCGCGGGCGAGAGTCTCGACCCCGCCGAGCCGGACCTGCTTGCGCGCACCGCCTCGGCCTCGAGCGCTGCGGCCTTGGGACCGGAACCCTTTGACTCGTCGCTGCAGCACGGACTGCCGTACCCTTCCTCAGGCGGCGCCGGGGCCGCCGGCGCGGGTGTGGAGGCGCCGGGGCCGCCGCCGCCGCTCCGGCAGCGGGCGTACCTCCTCGACACGAACCCGCGGCAGTTCCGAGCCGTGTTCGCATGCGTGCTCATGACCTTCTTCGTGGCCAATTTCGACGGGACCGTCATGGCGTCGAGCCACCCGGCCGTGACGTCGTACTTTGGCAGCTCCAACAGCGCCTCGTGGCTCTCGACGGCCTTCCTATTGACGAGCACCGCCTTCCAGCCCGTCTTCGGCCGCCTCAGCGACACCATCGGCCGCAAGGGCCCCTACCTGCTCACCCTGGCCCTCTTCACCGCCGCCACGCTCTGGTGCGCCCTCGCCGGCAGCATGACGAGCTTCATCCTCGCCCGCGCCCTCTGCGGCCTTGGCGCCGGCGGCATGGCGACCATGGGCAGCATCATCACGAGCGACATGGTCGATATTGAGTAAGTTTGGGGGCAATCTATCCTTTCCCTCCAACATCCCCTCGCCCCGGGGAAGAGGAGAGACAGTTAGGGGGGAGGGGGGCGCGTGTGGGAGACGAGAGGGGCAATCCCGAAAGGCTGACACACTCCGGGTTTGTAGGCGGCGCGGTCCCTACCAGAGCTACCTCAACATCGTCTACGGCGTGGCCTCGTCGCTGGGCGCGGCGCTGGGCGGCGTCATGGCCGACACGCTGGGCTGGCGGTGGGAGTTCGGCGTGCAGGTCCCGCCCCTGGTGCTGCTGTTTGCCGTCGCGGCCGTGACGCTCCCGCCCGAGCTCGGCATCTACGCCGAGCGCGAGAGCTTCGTCGTCGCCATGAAGGCCTTCGACTTCCGCGGCTCGCTGCTGCTGGCCACGTCCACCACGTTCCTGATCCTGGGCCTGAACCTCGGCGGCAACGTCCTGCCCTGTAAGTTTCGTTCCGCGAAAAAAAGGGGGGCGGAAAGAGACGCGGGGAATGCACGGCTGACCTATCTTTCTCCCCCCCCCCCTTTCTCTGGCAGGGGCCCACCCCATCGTCGTCGCCTCCCTCGTCCTGTTCGCCGTCTGCTTCCCCGGTTTTCTCTACTGGGAGACGCGAGCGCAGCGGCCCATTATGCCGCCAGCGCTGCTGCGGCGGGCGCCGCGCGCCAACCTGATCCTGGCCAACTGCGCGGCGGCGGCGCTGCTCAACGCCGTCCTCTTCAACGTGCCGCTCTTCTTCCAGGCCGTCCTGCTCACCTCGGCGACCGAGTCGGGCCTCTGGCTCGTGGTGCCGACGGCCGTGTCGTCGGCGACGGGCGTGCTCACGGGCTTCCTCGTCGCGCGCACGCGGCGCGTCGACTGGCCGCTCGTCGCCGGCGCCGTGGGCTACCTGGCCGGCAGCGTCGCCCTCGCGTGCGCGCTGCACCGCGGCCCGCCCCGCGCCGCCTACCTGCTCGCCCTCGTGCCCGCCGCCGCCGGCCAGGGCTTCCACTTCCCCGGCACCTTCCTCGCCGTCCTCGCCGTCAGCGACCAGGCCGACCAGGCCGTGGTGACGGGCACGCTCGTGCTCTGGCGCGCCCTCGGCGGCGTCCTCGGCATCGCCGCCAGCAGCCTCGTGCTCCAGAACGCCCTCGCCCGCTACCTGCGCGCCTACGTCACCGCCGACGGGCGCGGCGCCGCCTGGCGCGACGCCCTGATCGCCCGCGTCCGCCGCAACGTCGAGGCCGTGGCCGCGCTGCCCGACGGCCGGGCCAAGGAGCAGGTCATCGCGAGCTACGAGGCCGCCCTGCGTCTGACTTTTGCCTCTTGCATTGCGCTGGCCATCTTGTGCGCTGTCCTGCTGGTGCCCGTCCGGCTCCCGCGCTTGGGCGCCAGAAAATAGCCGACCCGGCGCCGTCGTCGCCCACTGGGGCATAGCGGCATAGAGGCATAGCGGCATAGCGGCCGTGGCCCTTGCTTCTGGGCAACCAGGCCGGCGAGATGGGGTCGAATAGTCGCCGCCTGTCGTTGGCGCGGTACATACGCAGCGGGCGTTCCTCTTGCCGACGCCCCCTTTCTTCACGTAAAAGGACGGGACGGATGAAATACCATAGCCTCCCAATGCCATTATAAACTCCTTTCTGCCTTTGCATTCCGTGCCTCTCGGGCCGTCTCCCCGCCCATGCAATTTGGTAATTATACAATTCGTGCGCCCTTGGCTTCAGCCATGGCCGTTGTTGACACCGTCAACATTCCCGCCGAGGGAGTCCAACGCGTCCCGGGCCGTTCTGTACTGCTCCTGCGCCTCCCGTTCCCGTCGGCTGATCAAAGACACTTCTTCGCGGAGAGCCTCCAGTCGGCCTTTCATTGCAATGTCCTCCGAGATGCTCAACGTTTCGAAGCCGTTCAGTGCGTTCCGCGCAAGGTCCAGCTCTTTGGTCTTCTCGGCAATCTTCTGCCGCAGCATCCTGGCTCGGTTCTGGTAACCGCCCAGGTGAAGGCCGAGTTTCTTCTCGAGCTTCGCGCACTGTTCGACTGTTTCCGTCGTCTCGTCCTGTACCCTGCGAAGGGCCGCCTGCATCGTCTGAACTTGCACCTCCTCTTCGTCGTCTTCGTAGCAGCCCAGGCCCAGGAGCATGCTGTTGCTGCTCTGTCCCTCGAACACCGCGGCTACCTCCTCCGGGTTGGCTTGTTCTTTGAGCTCCAACAGGAGCTGCAGTCGGGCCTCGGCCAGGGCGTTGTCATCCAGTTCGGACACGCGGACCGGCTTGCCCGTTACTTGGCCGCCGGGCAGCGGGAACCGCGCCGCATCGTTGGCAACCAGAAGGGCGGCCTCTCGCGCGATCATGGCCTGTATAGGGTCCTCCACTGCCGACGCCCGTTTGACGAGAGCGTCTATGTCGACCATTCCCGGTCGCGGTAAACCCTTCTGCATGACCTGGGTCCGCCTCTTCCGCTCCAGGGCTTCTTGGGCCTCCCGGTATTCGCGCTCGCGTCGGTCTCTTTCTGCCGCGTCCTCCTCGCTTTCTTCCGGGACGACGATTTCCATTTCGTCTTCGGGCGCCTCCAGTTCCCACTCGCTCTCTTTCGGCTTAGGCAAAGACGAAAGCCCCCTTCTCACTTGGCTCTTGTATGCCAGTTCCCGGGCTCGCATCTCCTTGGCGGAACCCGGCACGAGGGCCATCTCATCGCCCGTGTTGAGAGCAAACTTGTCTCGAGGTGTCCGCAGGGGCGTCTGTCCGACCCTTCCGGGCGTAGCTCCCACGCCCGCTGCGCCCGTCCTGAGCGGCGTGGCCAGCGGGTTAGGGGTGGCCATGACTTGTTTACGGGGCGTGACGCCGTCAAAGCCCGTTGAGCCGGCGCCTTCCTGCAAATCGGCATTCTCCCCCCCCAGAAGCGCCGACTGGTTGTCGGTAAGGGCCTTGATGTTTCGAATCTCGTTGGCGATGTGGTCCTCTTGGGCTGGCGCCATCGGGGTCCGAATAGGCGTCTGCGAGGCCAGGGACGAGTAGGAGCCGACGAGCCCTCTGGTGGCATTGTTGTCGCTCGCCTGGGCAATCATGCTTGCGCGCTCACCCATCATACCCATCTTCACAATCTCCTCCAGCTCGCCTTCGCCCACCTGGGGTGCCGGCAGGTTCAGACCTCGTCGTTTGCTGCTCTGTTCGGCCTCCCGGATCTTCTGCATCTGGCCGGCTTTCATGGCGGCCTGCATCGAGGCCGAGGGGCCATCCTTGTCGTTCTTCCGCTTCTTCCTCTCGCCGTCGTCTTCCTGCTCGCCCTTCCGTTTGTTGGCAAGCTGCTGTTTCTGGGGATCAAAGGCGGCGCGCTGGCGCTCGTTCACCTGTTGCTCTTCGGTCGTGTCGTGGAAGCCGAGGGCCGGCGCTTTCTCGAAAGGAATGTCGGCATTGTAGTCCATCTGGCCCTTCTTTCGCGTGGTGACCTTGATGTTGATGCCGGCCGTCTTGAGTTCGCGGCGTTTCTGCAGCGCGGCGAGGCGGCGTGATTCCTCCTGCTGGCGTTCTCTGGCCTTGCGCTTCGCTTTCTTTCCCTGTGTGTTAGCCAAGCGAGCGCGCGCCTCGCTGAGCATTTCCTTCTCGTCCTCGTCGAGGTCGATGGTGTCGGGCTTGGCAGGTTTGGTCTCGGGGTTGGGGTCGACCTCGCCGGGGCGCAGCTTTCGGACATCGTCGGCGGTAGGTGCCTGGGTCTCGCCACCATCGGGGCCGGTCAGGCCCAGTGCCCCGGACTCGCGCGCCTCGGCTTCGTCCAGGAGCTTCTGGTATCTCTCGAGGCACTGGTTCGCGGTGCGGCCGACGAGGGGAGCGATGGTGCGCCACTGGGTGGGCATCAGCTTGGCCAGGTGCAAAAGCCGCTCGTCCTCCTCCTTGCTCCATTCGATCTTCTTGATGCTGGGATCCAGCCACTCGTTCCATCGTGCCTTGCATTGCTTGGGCGTCTTGCGCTGGAGCAGCGACGACACGCGCGCCCACTGCTGCAGCCCGTACTTGGACACGGACGCCTTGAGGATCTCGTCCTCGGCGTTGGTCCAAACGCCGCCTTTGACGACCGGCATCGTGTCGAGATGGCAAGCCGAGCGGAGTGGGGGGGGTGGTGTGAGATGCGGCGCCGAAGCCGGAAATATTGATGCTCCAAGTTGTCGTTGGTGCTGGGGGCGAGGCTGCGCTATGGATCGAAAACACACTGGCTTGGGCTGGGGGCCCGCGGGTGCAGCTTGACCAAGCTTTGAAGTTTCACGCGTTCAGGTTGGATGGAGGTCGGTAGGCGCTTGCCGGGGGTGGTGATCAGCCACTTTTGTACCCTTGCATTTGTGGCTGAGCACTCGGCTTGCGTCCAGTCGGAAGCATACCTGAGCAGGTACTTACCTAATTAGGTACTTAGGTAAAGTACTGGCTAGCATCATCCGTACCTACATACTTCCCATCAGCACCTGGCCTCCATCCGGGGCATTCAAGGCCACGAGAACAAGTTGTACTGTATTCTTGGCATGCATTTCCCGCTCACACCCGCTTCGTCTTGCTGTTGGGAGTATGAACGCCCATGTTTTGGGGGTTCTGATGCCTCGGTCTGATGAACACCAAGGAATTGTCCGCCATGCTTTGCGAGGCCCGAGTGCGTACTACTTGAAAGCAGTGAGGGAGCCGCCCGAACCCGTGTAACAGGTAAGTAACGGCTACTACCTTGTGCCGTGATAGTAGACACCAGCATATCCTCAGTTCTCAGGGCCACGCGTGCAGGATCGTGTTCCGGCCCAGCTCCGTTGGCTGCCGCCGCCGCCGCCGCCGGCGGGGGGCCAAGGCCCGGTCAGAATAAGAAGCCGAGCCAGTGACTGAACCTCGGTGAGCCGGGGTCTAGCAGCAGAGGGTCTGACAGACGATCCCTGGTCCGCAGGCGAAGCCTTGCAATTTCTACATATTAATTGGGGGCAGGCCTTAGCGCAGCTTTCCCAATTTCCGAACGGCGTCGTGGGTACCACTTAAGGCGGACTTTCACGGGTTTTTTATTATGCGGTAGCAAGTAGATCATTAGTAGAAATTTGGCGGCCGGCCCCCTTGCACCGGTATTCCGAAGTCGTCTTTCAGCTCGGGACTGGCCGGGCCCTGATCGCTTCGCTTGGCGGCCAGGTCGGTCAGCTGCACCTCCGTGTCGATGCCCTTGGAAATGCACATGCTCGTGTGGCGCCGCTGGGCGACGGACTCGCGGTTGTGGTACGGCAAGTCCTGCGGCGCGCCCACGGCCGAGAACCGGTCCCGGAGGCACGCCGGGACGAAGGCGGTGTATGTGTGCTCCCGGAACGGCCGCGTGGTGCCAAATGTGACAAACACCAGCAGGCTCGCCGAGACCCCCGGTATGTTGAGAACAAAGGTCCTCTTGGCGCGTTCGGCGCTCAAGTCGGGCTTCGGCACGAGGGCGTCCCGCTGGTTGTTGCCGTGGGCGAGGATTTGGAATACGATGTTCATCGCTACGAATATGCTACCAAGGTGGTCAAAATACACGGCTGGCGGGCATTTCCCCAAATGGCTCGCACCCTGGGGGACGGGTGCCAGCCCCGAAGGTCGTCCAGAAAGAGAGGAAACCAACTTACAGGAGCACAATGAAAGCAATGGTGAAACGTAAAATGAGCCACCTGTCGTAGATGCCTTGACGTGGTTGGTTCGGGGGCTTGCCAGGTCGCCCGACGGTGGACGATGGGGGGGCCGAAGAAACGGACGAATTCTCCCCGTAGCCCACGCGGAAGGGTCGAAGCTGGCGCTGGGACTGGATGTACTTGACCAGAATCATAATGAGAAAAACGCAGCCGCCGCCACAACCAATGAAGACTTATACCGGTCAGCTCAAGAGGACTAGGCAAGCGGCGAGAGGGAGACCGTGGCCCACATTCTATGTCTGCCATGATGAGGAATCCGATGAAGGACCGCTGGACGAAGGGCGCCTGGAGAAGGCATATGGTGACGAGTGGGACAAGCACCGAGACAACCTTGCCGGCGATTTTGATGCGTTTCAAGAGGGGCTTGAGATGCGGCTTTTCGGACCAGCCGTAGATGGACTGTGTGAGCGAGAAGGCCCTGTAGGGAGGCTCGTGTCAGACAGTGGCATCGAGCACGGGTTTCCAGGAACCCTACCAAAACATGACAAAGGTTGCCGTTACGATATAGCAGTAATATTCTGTGGTTTGGTAAGTGTCGGTGGACTCGGGAGACGACGCTCGCGGAAACGCCTACGAATGTAGAAAAGGGCCAGGTCCATGCCGGTGGATCCGTTCGAGATCGTGAGCTCGGGGTTTCCAGTGCGAGCTGCCTTGTGCTCCAGCTGCGTTGTGACTACATCTTGCCAAAACCTGCGTTTGTTAGCACGCGGGATCAAGCAGGCCAACGGTCTCTTACAAGTAGTCATGGAATTGCTGGATGATGCTGCATGTTGTCGATATCAAGGTAGTGTATGAAATGCAAGCAACGTCTGGCGCCGCAGCGGTGGTGTGAGCATAGGTGCGCATGGGGGGGGGGGGGGGGAGGGGGAAGTACGGGGTGACTTGGGGGAAGGGGACTTACAGCTCAGTCTTCCATCGTGCGTCCAGACGAGCCATAACATGAGGATGTTGGCTATTTCGCAGGCGAGGGAATAGATCAGAACGCCGGCAGCCACGCCAGTGGCCTCGCCAGGAAGTTGCGACAAGGCCATGTTGCCTATCGCTCGGCACACCAGGGCAGGGTTCGACAAATGCAACACGGCAGTCGGGGGGCCGACGAGGGCAGCCGGGAATCGCCATGTTTATAGCAAGACCCCACGCGCCGCGGACCGACAGCAAGATGGAAAATTCTCGTGCTGCTTTCGGTCGAGGGTTCTAGCTCGGGGATGAAACGGGTCGTTTCTACATATACGGGTATCTTCATCCCCGGTGTTCCGACAGGGGGGGGGGAGAGCAAGCCGGGCCAATAGCCGGCTAGGATCGCCGTTGCCTCTCCCGCGTGCGGCCGCGTGCGGGAACGCAGACAATATAAGGCCTGTCCTGGCCAGAGTCCCGCCGCTTGGGGCCACGGGGTGAGGATTCGGTCAAGTCGTGTACGTGATCGGTCTCACAGGCGTCGGGCAATTGCCCGGCGTTGAACGCTGCCGTTTGGACTAGCCACTCTAGCGTGCTTCTCCATCTTGCCGGTCTTTCCTGCGCACGGTTCGTTCCCGCTTTCCCGAACGGGCAGCCGCCGAGCTTTAGGGGCAACCTATTTTCCTGGACTAGAGTGGCCGACGGTGGCTTGCGCCTGACAACAAAAACGCCGGTCTTGGCGTTGAGGGGGTCGATACCTGCCAAGACCCTACACACCAGCGTTTTCGTTGTCAGGCGCGAGGGTGGCTTCAAGCCAGTCCATGCGCCTGGCAACAGAAACGCCCATACTGTCGGATCTCCCCCCTTGACCGCAGGATCCCTACTGACATCAAGGCACCGGCTAGCGATTGGCCCAGCCCGGATAGGAGCCGCAACTCACTATTCGGTTTCTGGACATCCAGGGCCCGCGCCTAGAACGGGTCCTCGTCGATGGGCGGTTTGGTAGTCGGGCGCGTGCCAATCGGTCGGGAACGGGCCAATGTTTCACGACAGCGAAGCAGCCGGTGGCCCCAGGCCAAGCCGACCCAGACCAGGCGGAGGCTCATCCATGGCTGCCACGATGGATGGACCTTGTTGTTTTGCGGGCCGGGGCCGGGGATGCAACCGGAGCCGAGAGTGGGCCGGCGACGAGGGCTCGATCGGCCCATGGCCTCGCCTCTCACTTTTCTTCCTACGCTGTCCAGCTCGTGCCCGCGGGCGTAGAGAGGCACCGGGCCTTGTGGAGGCCATGCCGGAAGGGGGAGAAGTTTGGTCACCACAAGGAAACGAACGACCCGGCGCTTCTGTGTGCATGTGAACAAAACACGGGAGCGATGCCCGGGACGCCTCGCTGCATTGTCCGTTTACACCCTGGTTAGTTAGTGCCGTCGTAGTGCGCGTGGGAGAGCCGCCTCGGCTTGGAAATATCGGATCGCTGGCGTGGGTGCCCCCCCCCCCCCCCCCCCCCCCCGAGGATAAGCCGCTGTTGCTGATGGTTAGGAGGCGCGGCGCCGTAGATCACACCAACCCTATACTCGTAGTATGCGTTGCATCCATGCGCGAGTCGCTTCTACGACCTCTCTCTCTGGTGCCCGTCGCTCGCCGGGGTGGGAGGCAAGTGCAGGATGCAGATGGACGGCTTCAGTCTGCATACGAGATCCCCCATCGCAGAAGGACCACGGCTCGTGCACCTTCAGCCCCGAGCAGCCCCGTCGTTGTCGCCATCCCTCTTCCCCTTCGATCCCTTGGTCCATTCCCCCTATCCGGTAGCCCGGGCTCATTTATCTTCAGTACCGACCTCGGCAGCCCTACTAAGCACTTGCGGCTGGCCACTTGGCTTGCTACACTTTGGAATCCCGAACACCATCGCCACACGAGACCGCATCTCCCGACACCACCGTCCTCTTTAGCCCCCTAGGCGTTGGCAACGGCCCCTCGCGGCAATCTCCCATTACGAAAGCCGCAGGATACCCTACCCAAGCTGAGAGTGGAGTGAAGGGAATATATGTATGCATGCATGGGTAATACGACTACAAAGTAAAATCTGGCTTGTGTCTGCCGAAGCGAGGACTGCTCGACGACACCGTGGAACGGTGCCGTCAAGAGTCGTCGTGGTTCCTTTCCTTCCGTCTCGGCTCGCCCATCTTTCCTTTCCCCGTCTTGTCGATCCTGTTATGTGTCTGCCTTCTCTCGCCACACACCCGCCCTGGTTACGCTTCGTCAGCGCTCTGCGTGGGTCGTACGTGCACATTGCCCGCTGACCCTCGGCCGGTACCGCGATCAACCTTCTTTCGGTCGTGCACCTCTTTCAGAACGTGCAGTTTTTCTTCCGTGATGCGGATGGCCTCCTCGATCTCGCGCTCGTTCATGCGGTCTTCGCGCATTTTCTCCTCAAACGTTCGAGGCTCCACGACTCGTTTGCGAATAGGCGGTGCGCCCTCGCCCATTCGATGCAGCCCTACACGCTCCTCAAGCCAGTTCCACAGCTCGGCCTCCTCCCGACGCCAAATTTCCTCGTAGGCCACAATGCGATCCGGGTGGCTCAGGAAGCTGACGCTGTGCCCGTACCCAGGCCCGGTCTGTCGCGGACTGAACCCGAACCCAAACCACGATGCCACGAGCAGGCCGACAAGCAGGCCGTAGACGACGTTGCCTGTCAGAATGGGCGCGAGCATGTCCAGGACGGGGCTCAGAATGTCGTGGAGAGGCTCCAATGGACCCCAGTCGGCCTTCTTGGCCACCGTTGATGTCTTCGCCCCGGCTGGGGACTCCCCTGAAGCCTCGGCCGACTTGCCCTTGCCCTTCTTCTTCTTTCCCTTCCCGCCCACACCGTTCGCCATCGCCCCGCGGGGCCGGGTAGTCACGGCAGCCTTGATGGTGGCGAACAAATCCTTGCAGTACTGTGTCTGGCCGTCGTTGGCGCCTTTCTCAATCGGTCCTGCGGATGGGTCAGCATACTGGATCTCGTACAACCATGGAACAGAACCCCGCTTACCCTTGAGCCAACTTTTGCCAGTCCATTCAATAGTACAGTTGACTTGGATCCGCGTTCCGTTGTTCTCGGCCCAGCTCAGGCAGTACCTTGTTTTGACGCTGAAGACATTACCGCTCGGTACGTCGGGGTTTTGCACCGCCACCAGGACATTGACAGACTTCTCGAGATCAATGGTTTCAAGGCTTTCCGTGACCACACACTTCGTCTGTTTAGGCCCGATCGAAGCATTCAACGGCTTAATGTACGTGAAAGCCCGCGTTTTGTTGTCTTGCGTCAACCCGGTCTTGTCCTCCATTTGAAGATCGGTACACTTTTGCTCGCCCGTGAGCCACTTTGCCATGAAGTTGACCGAGGCCGGCCCGAAAATGAGGTTGTACACCTTTCCGAGAGGAGCAGCAATCACCTCGTCGGCCAGGAACTTGTCAAAGTGCGATGCCGTATCCCCACACTCGGTAGGCGCGTGGGCCGCCGGGCCAGGGTAGTCCTTTTCGCCGGCCGGCGCAGCCGCGCCGTCCTGGGGTTTCGCCGAGGCGCCGTTAGCGGCGAACGCTCCCGACGCCTTGCGGCCCCCGGCCTTTTCTCCCTCGGGGTCGACGGGGCTCATTTCGGTTGGTAGTGTCATCTCGCCCGCATCGTCGTCTTCTTCGTCCTCGTCGTAGACGTCGTCTCCAGACACGCTTCCTTCGTCATCGTCGGCGATTTCGGAACCGGATCCGCTGTTGTCCACGGGCGCCTCCAGGTCATCGACCTTCTCTGTTTTGTCCCCGCCCGTCTCGTCAATGGAGACACCATTCAGCGAGCTGCGCAGAGTCGGGTGACCCAGCTTCCAGATATTAACAATCAAGTCGTAGGTCGAATCGCGACTGGTAAAGCTGGCAAACACATGCTTGGCGTGAAGTGTTGAGATCATCAGGCCGTTTTTGAAGAGCAGGGCTGTGCTTCTCTTCTCAACGGACACTATCTCGTCGAAGCTCATAACGAGTGTGGTCACCCAGCCAAAAATATTGCTGCTGAAACACAGATGGCCTTCAGACACGTAAAGTCGGCCGTGGGCGAGAATTTCCCTCTGCAACGCGCAGCTGTAATCTTCAATCAGGTAGTCATCGTCCGGCACACTTTTGAAGAGGGCATGAAAGTCCCGGTTGCGCTTCTTACTCGCCACGGCAAAGCCCGTGAGCTTTGGTACACTGCCAGTGGCCTGGGGATGAGCAACCGAAGCGTTCGCGGCGGCGATCGCTGCTCCAATCGTGTTTCCTGTGCCGGTGGTGTTGGCGGTACCGCTAGTACTGCCTCGTTTTCGCCTCTTGCCAATAGCGCTCCGGATGCTACTACTCCGTGTAACCCCCGTTTTGCCGTCGAAGACGCTGCCGGGAGGGCTCCGGTCGCTCATAGCCGCAGAATCGTACAAAGACCGGGGCCTTGATCCCGGATCATCGAAGGTGCCGTTAAGTGGCTCTGCGGGGGCGGAGTCCGATCGAGACCTCGACTGGACATGGTCGGGGAACTTGGACATCTGGGGAGCGGATGCGTTGTTGTTGGCGTCCTGGATGCCGAGCTGTTCGAGGCTCAGATCCCCGTGCCCCAGTGTCTTGACCGCAGGCTCGCCCATGGTTCTCTCTCCCGATTGGTCTGTGGACGATTCTACTTCAGCCGTATCACCGCCTTCTTCGCGTGGAGGTTCCGAAATAGGGAAGTGTTTTTGTTTGCTGCCACCGCTGCCACTGTTTGTGTTGTTGCTGAATGTGTTTGCGGCGTTCTGGGCAGCCGATATCATAGAGGAGAAAAAACCACTGGTCGTCGGAGGCGGCCCGTTCTCGGGCGTAGGCGTCAAGGGGGCGAGTGTAAAGTTGGAGAGCTTGCTTGGTCCGATGCTGGTTCCGGAGCCCGATCTCATGCGCCGGTGCGACTTGGAGCTCCCCGAGGGCGAGACAGTGATGTTGGGGATGGCGGGAAGATCGGTACTTCCGGCGCGGCCTCTTGACCCTTGGCGTGCGTGCGTACGGCTGGGGGGCGTAGGAGGGGTGCTGCTGACAACGGCAGTCGCCGCTTGGTCGCCCGAGGGCGGCGTGCGAGGCGGGGCAGGGATGTCGCCGGGCGTACTGCCCTTTCGCCTATATGGTCTTTCGGAGGAGGCTACGTCGGGCGCATTGGGGTTGGACGGGGCGAAAGGCGTGTTGTTGGAGGGCTCAGATGCCACGTCAACGTCGGCTTCGGCCTCGTGGGTCTTCGAGTCCGACTGGTCCGACTTCTGGCTGTTCACACTAGGGCTGGCACTGGAGTTGCGCTTGGCACGAAAGACGCCCCTGAACCTGTCAGCAGGCGACCTCGAACGTCCCGAAGACTGGTTCGACGGTGGCAGCAAGGCAGTCTTGCTCGTCGACAGCCGACGAGGCGCCGCGTCGCTGGTGTTGTTGCTGAGACTATCAGACGAGATGCTGACCGAATAGGAAGCAGAGCGGGAGAAGCTGCGGGAACGGCTACTATTGCGACTGTCGGTCGCCAGCGTGTCCAAGTTCTGCACCTCGGGTGCGTGTTCGGCTTGGATGATAGGTGATGATGTCGTCAAATGCCCGATCTGTGACGGGTGCGTTGAAGGGACTGTGGGTCGCAGCAGTGATCTGCCAGGGGCCTATAGTGTCAGTCCCTCAACTGCCGGAACCAGTGAAGATGGGATTGGTCGCGCGGTGTTTCTCTTTCTTTCTTTCTCTCTTTCTCTCTCCTGCCCCCCTGTGTGTGTGTGTGTGTGTGTGTGTGTGTGTATCTGCAAGAACGAAAATGGACACAGCAATGGCTAGGTAGGTAGTTCGAGGGGCAAAGAGTGAAGGGGAGGGCTATGTAAGTAGCTGCGGTGGGTACAGAATTACAGAGACAGACAGTAATCAATCCATGCTAGGGGATGAAGTGACTGGTGGGCGCTGCGATGGATTGGGAGAGGGGCGTGGGAAATGGAGACGTAAATCAACCAGGAGAACGAGAATGACAACGTCTGGACGGGGGGTGCGCAGGGCGTCCATCGCACTCCTCGTAGCTCCTCGTACTCCGTTCGTACTTCAGAAGGGGGGGGAGACCTCAGCTGGAAGCTAGCGCCCCTGCTACCAGGCCAGGTACCTAGCCGGCTCCCAGTGGTAGGAAGATCATCGCCGGCTGTCAGGAGAGCGAGCCCCAAGCTCCGCCTCCCCGATGGAACTTTGACCCGAAATCGTCAATGGCAGACAGTTAGGCGAGACAGGGCGGCTGGATGACAACCTAGTGTCTACTAAGCTGCGTGCCTTGTCCATGTTCCGCCTGTCTTGGCTGCAACGCCGGTTCAGGTGCTGTATAAACAGGCAACGCAATGGGCGTGAGCCCGGTGAAGCCACCAGAGGATTCGGTTCCACAGGATCGTCCATCAAGGGTATCCATGGGTCGGGGCTGAGGGAGCAGGCAGCCAACTTTCGAATGTGAAGATCGCCCGCACGGCCGCTTCAGGGGGCCGGTAGTAGGGACGAGGCAGCAGTGGGCGGTGCGGTGACACTGTACCCCAAAGCCGGATGCAAGTCGGAATGCGCTCTCTGTAGATTGTGCATACACACACACACACACACACACACATACACACCCCCAGGTAAAGTACCCACGTAAGGCAGTCCGTATGCAAGGCATGTGGCAGGTAGCGATGCACCACCGCCCGTGGAGAGGGAACGGGAAATGGAGGGAAGCGTGGGCGGTGAACTGTCACCACACCCACGCCGGGACCCAGTCTTGGGGTGCGACGATGGATGCTTCTGTTTGGGTGGGCGGCAAGGCCAACGGTGCAACAATGAAACGTGCATAACTCACGACTCAGTCTCGTTGACATCGGAATACGGGGCGGGGCTTGCGTCGTCGTCGTCCGGGGCGTCCTGCCAGTCTGCCCGGGGCTGTGATTGCGAGCCGCGTCTTTGCGGCTCGTCGCCGTCGTGGTCGGCGCTGGTTTTGGTGCTGCTGCTAGAGAGTTCACGGCTGTGTGGGCTTCGGCCGCGTGGCTGTTCGTCGATGCTAATTGCTGATCCAAAACTCTCTCTCGACGCTTGCTTTTTCCATGGTCGTCTGGCAAGCAGTTTGCCCACCCGCCCGGCGGCGTTGTTATTAGTGTCGTCCATGTCGTGCGCTCTCTTCCAAGCCGTTGGCTTGGGTCCAGTCGGCGTCGCTGTTGAGGTTCAGGTGCTTTTCCAATGACCGCAAGTCGGCCTGCAAGAGCATCGGAGAAGGAAGATTGCTTCGGTCGACGTTAATACCTGTCCTACAGGCAGGCGCGTCTTCTTAGGACCTGCACGCTTTCGTAAGGTGCAAGATGTAGGCATGTAGGTATGTTGGTCCGTAGAGTACTTAGACAGTAATAAGTGGGCAGACGGTCGTATTACCTATCCGATAGGGGACCTACCAATCCATCCGTGCCCTGCAGTAAGTAAGGAGCCCGTAGCTGTATGTGGGTAGGTAGGTAGGTAGGATGTATGTAGACAAAGCTGAATGACGTTGCGACAGAGACACTGCCGTCGCCAGGGCATGCAGTGTCGTCATTATCGGATCTCGGCTTCGTATCGCGTAAGCTATGCTGGGGTGGGAAGGCCTAGGCCGCAACACCGGGCAGGGCGCCGGTCCATGTCCAGATTCACTACCTTCCGTGTCAGGTCCTGGGTAGAAGAGCAACTCACACGTGGTGCTGACGAAACGAGTTGAGGCTATTCCCAGCTGCATACGATGTACTACTTCGAGACGGACTAACTAGGTGCATAGGTAGTTCGTGTGCGAGACGATGGGATCGCCAGTGATACATCGGTGGTATCTCGTCTGGATCGTCCTCCACCCATTGAGCCCCTGGAAACTGGGCCGCGTCGCGGTTTGCCCATCCATCCAGCAAACACAACAGTCAATCAGACGGTTACAGAGGCCCCTGCTACCCAAGCTGCCTCTCCGAGTTGCAGGGTTTCGTGGGCCGGCAGTGTTTCAATCCTCTGAAACTGTGCACCCGCCAGCCCGCACCCGCGCACAGGCGCACACACCTTGACGAACGGCTGTGCGCATCCCTGTTTGTGGACGGTACCCTTGCTCCGTAATTATTTTCTACCTTGCATCGTGCGTACGAAGCACGTCTTCCACCCGGTACGCGGTCAGGCGAATGGAGGGCTGACTGCCATCGGCCAAAGGGTCCTAAGTTCAGGGCTGTTACGCAGACCGAGAGCCAGCGACGTGCGGGTATAATAGATTCTCAGCATACTTCCATCGAATGTCAGCGACTGCATCTCAGCCTGAGTGAGGTCTACTGGTTTCCAATGCCAGCAAATCCCAAGGTTCCGTGGTTTCAAAGGGGGTTCCTATCGGAAGAGGAGGTACAGGGCATCCCACCAGCAGGCAAGCCGGTGCCCTCTACCCCGCGATGATATAGAACCCGCCAAAAAATAGTAGGGGGCCTTGGCTGCTGCAAGGGACCATGCTGCTGGAACGAACTCCGGGCTTTCAACTACTGTATCAATTCGACCGACCGGGGCTCGGAAAACACCATCGTAGATCTGCGCCTGCCCGAATTAAATTGGCGTACAATACGCGTACAGATAACCGAGGTTGGTTTTGCGTACGCCATCGCCGTACGAGTGGGAGTCCCCCCCCCCTTTCCAGGCCCCTATCACCCTGATCGGCCTGGGGGTAATAGGCTATGCTCAGTCAAGTGGGCAAAGGCACCTTTTGTCCCTGTCTTTGCTACAGGGCTAGTGTCCATACCTACTTACACAAGTAACCAACTCGGGCTATGGAAGACCTCTGTATTGGTTCCATACCGGGCTTCCACTCTTATGCACTCACTGTGCAGACTGCCCCGCGCCAAGCACGACCCACCGGCATGGATAGATGAGATGTTGTACCAGGTGACTTAGTCCCACCCAGTTTGTACCTGCCAAACCTACGCTATTCCCCAGCTCCATTGCACATTACTTGCATCATAACTCGTGGATGTGTTGCGCCAACGCCCGCCCTTACCTGCCCATCGGCATCTACACAACTCACCCACCCACACACTAACTCACACATCGAGTTCTTCACGATAGCACCGCTGCGAGCCCCCAGAGGTCGTCTGGCATCGCAGGCGACCCGCACAACATGGACGCCGCACCCCTCATCAAAGTAAGCCCTCCGCTGCCGGGGCTGCGAATGTACACCTAGCTGATGGAATGCCAGGCGCACGACCACGCACGAGCAGCATCGGAAGCGACGCATGCATCCAACTCGACCGTCGCCATCAACGAACACACCCGAGCCGCGGGCGAATTCGCCAACGCCGCCAAGACGACTACCAGCGTCGAGGCCCTGAGAACCCTACGACTCCTCGAGCAGCACCACCAAAGACTCTCCGAGCTCCTCAAGCTGCCTCTGGAGCGCCCCGCTATTCAGGATGCCGCCGAGAATGGCTCACAAAACGCCCAAGAGAAGGAAGACGACAACCCGGCGGTACAGCACTTGAAACATGAAGCGGCAGCCGGCGAGAAGCAGCCTCAGCCCATGAAGAAATACCCGTCGCGCGAGCTTGGCTCTTCCATTGCCAGCAATCTTGCGTCCGCCCGCGGCATACGTTCGAAGTATCGCTCATTGCCTCTGAGCCCCAGCGTATCCAATACCGAAGCACCCGGCAACGTGGAGAACGCATCGAGGAGAACTGGCTCGGCCTCCAAATCCAAGATGCAGAATATGCTCGAGCATGCCGACAACCCCGAACGAGCCCCCAGGCAGAATAGTTTCGAACAGCGAAGTGTGACAGCTAGTGCGACATCGCCAAACCTGCAGGACGGCTACGGCAGCCTGGGGGACGAGGGCTTTTCGAAATTCTACAGTGCCTTTGGAAGCATTATCAATCGGATCTCTGCACCACTCGCATTCGCCGGGCTACCTCTGATAAACGAGCAGAACGATGAGCCGGCCGCCCCGGTTGCCGAGCCCCCCGTAGTGCAGAAGAGAAACAGGCCAAGAGCGTCTGCATCCACCATCACGGAACCTGATCTCAGCACCTTTTACTCCAAGGCCGCGCTCAGGGCGATCTCGCGCGACGGCCAGTCTGCAAACGACTCGTTCTACGTTGTGCCTACAAGCGGCCATACCGTCTCGTACGCTAATATCCTCACCTTTGCGGACAAGGAAAAGCGTCGGATGGGGGCCTCTGGTCACGATTTCAGATCAGCAGGCCATGACATGGACGATGACGACTTTGTCGATGCCAGGGAATCTCAAGCCCCGCCATCGCCTGGGCTGAGGAGGAAAACAGGCAAAAGCCCCGCTGACAAGGAGTTGAATAACGTGGTCGAGGAGCTTTACCTGGAGAACAAGAGTCTGAAGGAGGCCCTTGACCAGCAGAGCAAGCGTCTGCACGCTTTCGAACTGATGTCACAAAATCAGGGAATGCGGCTGGCCGAAAGCATGAGGCTCATGCGCCCAGGATCGCCAGCAGCGCCTCCAGCAAGCAACCCTGGATCCGGCGACGAAATGCTCAAGAAGAGGAATCGGGAATTGGAGGAACAACTAAGCGTATACACCAGACAGATGGAGGACCTTCAGAAGGACTACAACAAAGCACGCGCCAACCTGATCCGCTACCGGGAGAAGTGGGAACAACTCAAGGCGGGTGCAAAGGCCCGACGGGCTGGAGCTCAGGGTAGTTCGGAAGCTACTGATGAGGCAGCTAACTCACCAAGTCTAGCATGAGTCCAACTTGTAGTAGGTGGTGTTTATCGATGTGATGACTCGTGACGGCAATTTTCACACGGAGTTTTGCATGATTTTTAATAGGCATGCATTGGGCAGCAAGCGTTGTACTTTAATAATTCGGTAGAGTACGGTTCCTAAGTCGATTGCGATGGATTTCCAAATGGCCCGGCCCTTCATGGAAAAGCGCATCCTACTAATAACGTTAAGGCAAACACATGTAGTTCTTTACAATGCTTGCTTGTACCCAGGGTTTCCTTCCAGTGGCAGCTCATTTCCACTTATTCCAATAAAAGCACACAAGCCAGATTTTCGGCGAGATGGAGGATACCAGACGAGGCTTTGCTCATTTTACCTCCCAACTTTCCCCATCTCAACAGATATAGGACAAACGGATTGTTACCTAAACCTTGATCCGACTAATAAGCAGATAGTATTTCAACTTCGGTGGCTTGATAGTGCAGATGCCACACACCCTTAAAATGCAGCACCGGGTAACACAAAAGGCCTAAGTAGTGACCTTGTCTTTCTGGATCCCGGGGTATTAGTAAAGCCGCGTTAGAATCCCTAAGTTCCGAAGCCGTTGGCAAGGCTCTCAAGTTCGGCCCTTGATTCAGGCACATTCCCAGGCTTCTATTCGAAGACGGTTCAATAGTAGAGATGATAGAAATTGAGAATGCTAAGCTTGAAGCCCGGTGGCCATGAGCACGGATCCGATGAAGTATTGGGGATCAAAGAAGGCAGGCAAGAGGAAGATCAGGTGGTCGATGGCCTACGTGGTGGACCGAGGCTGTGTTGTTCGAGGCACAGCGCCCCTCTCTCGTCATCTTTTTGCCTCCTATTGCTTTCCCCTCCCTCTGGTTTTCTCCCTCCTCTTGCCTCTTCCTTCCTTTTTCTTCCATGCCTTCTTCTCCCACCCGCCTCTTGTCTTTTCGGCCTGCTCAGAGAAGCGCCCGCCCACTTCGACTAGATGACGCAGGATAATAAACAGAGAACCACCAGAGGTACCCTAATATTCTTGTCCATACTCAGTTGATTATGACGCAGGTCGTCAGCTGCGAGGCAGGGTTCCTCTAACATATAGCTTATCGGCATCCTTATCGCCCTAGGCTGCTCCGGTTCATGTACCTTAGCCTCGCAGCCGCGGCGGCGTCTCTCTTGCCCCTTCGCGCGTCAATCCTCGCTGAACGCGACGCCCTCTGATTACGCACTATGTCGCATATGACCAATCTATTGGCGACGGCGGAACAGCTGTACCGCCGGTCCAGCCTCGGTGCCCTCCCGCCAGATCTGCAAGACGCCATCTTCTTTGCGACGCAATGCCTCACTCAAGCCGCCGGCCTCCTCCTGCGGCTTCCACAGTCAGTCACGGCGCAAGCAAACGTGATTTTGGCACGGTATTGGCTGATCGAATCGCCGCTTTGTAGCGAGTTCAGCGTGAGTGCTCTTGCCTCCTGCTTGTTGCCGCGCGCGCGTCCGTGTCGGCTGGCTGGCTAACCTTGCGTCTTGGTGCCCAGGACGTCTCGGCGGCAACTCTGTTCCTGGTCGCGAAACTCAGCTCACATCCCACGCCGCCACGGGACATCTGCAATGTTTATACCTATCTTCTCTCGCCGGCCTCGCCTCTCTTCCGCTCCGCCGCCGGCCCCCCGCCTTCTACGCCAGACCCGGCCACCTACTTCCTTTCCGAGTCCGGCTACGGCGCCTTCCACACGCGTATCCTCGCTCTAGAGTCGGCCATTCTGAGCGCGCTGGCTTTCGACACCCACGTTGCCCTCCCCCACTCCCTGGCCATCACCTACTTGCAAGCTCTGGACTTTCTGTCCCACCCCAAGTCGCGCATCTCGCAGCGCGCCGTCGAGTACTTGAACACCGCCCTCCTCTCGCCACAGATGCTTTACCTGACGCACCAACCAAACGCGCTGGCCGTGGCGGCCATCTACAACGCGGCGCGGGACCTCGGGGCCAAAATGCCCGGGTGCGCCTGGTGGGAGGTGTTCGATGTGGAGCGGGAAGAGCTGGGGTTCCTAGTCGTTGCCATGCGCAGCTTGGAAGGCATGGCGACAGAGATGAGGGAGGACGTAGAGGAGCTTCAGCAGGGCCGGATGGTCACGAAAGAGGGGGTAGAGAAGGAATTGCGGAAGCGGGGCTTGGCTCCCGCGGCGAGTGCGGCGGGGATGAGCGAGGAGGAGGCGATGATGCGGAGTCTCGACGAGAGAGCAACACGGATGGAGGAGGACTGAGACACTTTGAGGCAAGCGTTTGCCGACCATACCACAGAATGTCACCAGATTCGGTGGTTCCCTGCATCCGACCAGGTCTGGCAAGAGATTCCCGCGCCACGTTGTCGGGTGTGCGCGACAGGCGGCATTGTGAGCTGCTGATCCTGCAACTCTCCAGATCGAATACTCCAGCAGCACCATCAAACAATCCGAGGCAGCCATCCCGAGATGCGACGTAGGATCGTGGGACCCCCAAGACCACAGAAGGATGGAACAGTTTGGGCTTGCTCCCAATGCCATATTTTCTGTCATCCTAGAAGAAGGGTCCTGATGCTTCCCGTAGCCGGGCGGAGAAAATGTCTCTGCATAACTTTGCAATCTGACGCTGTTCTGGCAGCGTAAACTGTACGGGACGTGCTGCGAAATGAAATAAGAGAGCGTACCGGGTAGATGAGAAGGCTTAACCCCGCTGACACCAAGGATCGAGTAGAGTTATGAATTCTAGAAGTACCTCTCATATATTTGTCATAAAGGAGAACAAAGAGCGCCAGCTCCATCCTCAAGAGTACCCAGCAACGGGCATCTCTGGCGTTATACAAAAAAACAGGAAAGGAAATTCGCAGGATTTAGGACCTCTTCATCCTTTCAGCGCCGTTAGGCTGCAGGATGCGTCATGCGAAACATGCGCGGGGGAAAACAATACCATTTCTTCGTATGTGGTCACGATCTCATCAGCTATACATCCAACTGCGGCAAATGGCAAGATTCAGATCCTAACCCTCTGCTGAAACCCCCATTTTCCCCAAGCCACGCCGCGCAAAATCTGCGATGCAAACCAAAGCCAACGTCAAGGGCGGCCTCAAAACCCCGACAACGACAACGGCGACAGAGGGAGGGCATCTGTTTACCGTCCAGACCAAAGCAGAGCCTGGGAGGGGGAAGAAGAGAAGAATAAGACCTACCCACGGTTTTGAGGCCCCGACAATATTGTTACACGACTGCTGCGTACCCTTTTCGCCTCGGACCATCCGATACCATATTCAATACCAATTATGTGGTCTTGGCGCGGCGGTTGACGACAGAGCCGTATGACACGCGAAGCGCGAGACCTAGAATCGGATCGATGTTGAAGAGGCGCAACGGGCCGAGCTGTTCCAACGGACACAAGGGGAGCTGGCACGCATCGGCCGGTTCCGCGGCACGTCTCGCGACCCCGTGTACCCGCCGTGGTTGACGATGGAAGACCAGGGGCTCGGTTCCGAGTGGGCGAACAGTCGTCAGATCGGGTCCGACGAACCGTTCCTCACTATACGCCGCCGGTTGCGCACCCCGCGGAACACGACGGTTGGGAGCCCCGGCCGTGGCGGAAAGGGGCGGAAAGGGGAGGCACAGGGTTTCACCATCGGCGCAAACCGGAGAGAAACTTGCTTCCGGGGGCAAACCGGGAGCGGGACCCGGGGGCTTTCCGCTGGGCGGCACTGTGGGATATGAATATCCTCGGTTTCAGATGCCCATGGAGGGGCCGCATGAACCGAAAAACAAAAGGCCACAACGCGCCAAGCAGATAGGGGCTTGGAGGAGCGCGCCCAGACTAACTGGGAGCTACTCAGCGCGTTCGATAATTAATTTGCATCAAACTTTTTGGAAACCACCCCCCAAAGTTCCATTGGGTGTCGTTGCCGCGGTACAGCGGGAGGAAGTATGATAAATGAAAAGTACCTACTCAAGAAGCAAGTAGACAGGGCTCTACACGGCAATTGCTTGCGAATAGAACCATGTCCTATTACATCTACGTTTAACTTGCCTACGTTTACACTCACGGGTCGTAGCACCCCATCTTTATCTACATACGTTGACTAAGTTATAGTCTTGCAATGTATATATATACACTTGAACCTAGTAGTGACAGTGTCTTGCGCTAGTCTATTTCCTCGGGGCCCGAAATGGGGAGGTTTAGCCTGGAGGGTAATGGGACCGATTGGCGGACAGCATTTTGACTCCAGAGGCTTATAAGCACTTGCGCCATACTTGAAGTGCTGCGCCAGTTGTTTAAGAACGCCCAGATAGCAAGTCTCGTCTGGAGACCTGATGGACCGGTGGGCAGGCCTGATGCTCCCCATTTCTAGCCTTAAGGGGGATAGAAATAAAGGATGACGAAGGGAAAGGCATAGAAACCCGGGGGAAACGGCTTTTCTCAGCCCACCCCCATCAGGTCCAATAACCCCGCTCTATGCCACACGGCACCATTGGCCTTCACGGAAATGCACTATGGCTGGGCCATGGAAATGCTCTTAGCTCCCATTATCAGGGAGGTTCGCGGGTCCCATGTGCGCCGCCACCGCCTCTGGGCTCAAATCTACATTCGAATGTCCAGCATTGTCCATCATCGACTTCCGGGCCTGGCCGTATTCCTTCATCCGGGCCGTGGCGAGCTTGCCCGCCCGCCGGCGGTCCGTCGGGCAGCGGAGCAGGGGGACCTTGATGATGGCGGCGAAGACGTCGACGACCTTTTCCACGCTTACGCGGTGCCGTTCGGCCACCTCAAGAAAGGGAAACCTTTCCTGGCACATCTCGGCCACGTCGACAACCAGGTTGGGCGACGGCTTCCGGTACGTCGGCTGGATGAGACTTGGGGGCGGCCGGAAACGAGTCTCCTGGTCAGGTCGCACGTGCTGGGTCCTGGCGCCCGGGCTCACAGGCGCGGCGGCGGCTGGTTCGGGCATTTCGGGAGCGCCCGCTGGCTGCGACTGGATGGCCATGTAATCAAGCGGTGTTGTCAAGGGCGGGGGCCGAAAGCCATTGAACCCACTCATGGGCTTGGAGGCGTGCCTCTGTAGCTGGTTGAGCGGCCACGGAGGCGTCGATGGGGTATGCGGTCGAGGAGGCAGAGCATGGAGGGCCGGCAGAGGGGTAGGACACGCCGGCCGCGCCATCGCCGGCAGCCCGGAAGCACCATCGTACGCAACTTGCTGCTTTGTGGGCGCGTGGAAGCGGGGAGCAAGCCCCGATGGGGCCACGGCCGACGCCCCAGGGACCGAGGTCGGCGGTGGCGCGATGCCCAATTTCTCACCCGGGTGAGAGGTCGGGGGCACTCCCGGCTTAGCAGTGGCGGGAGCTTGGTCCCAAGCCGCGAGGGGTTCGTCGGTTTGACAGGATTGCTTGGGGGAAATCGGCGAGAGGCTGGGCAACCTCGGCGGGTGGGCCGGTTGGGCGAGACTGTAGTTGCTTAGCCCGGAAAGTGAGGAACCCAGGTCTTCCGGACTTTCGAATAGGCGGCGTATGGGGGGAAGCTGTGGCATGCGGGTGCTCCCCCCCCCTCCCTGAAGCAGGTCGTTGTTAGGCGCGTCATGACAAGTTGGACCGAAGGGGGCGGGGGTTGGGATCCGTTCCTGCGGCCCAGGGGGCGGCCCGTCTGGCAAGTCTACTCCATCTGTTGCCAGAAGGTCGTCGACTGGGACTGATGGGTGACCCGCGGCATTGGGGGGGTAGATCTTCTGCCTCTTCTTGTCTGGTGGACTATCGGGCGTTTTACAATGCCGCTTGGGCAAGACCTGCATAGGACCTCCCCGGTGAGAAGGCGTCCATTGATCTTCTGTCGGCCACTTATTGCTCATAATCGAGGATAAGAGGATAAATCATGTAATTCGCATACTGAGACAACCTTGGAGAGAAAGGGCGGGGAGAACCTGGGATGAAAATCCTGTCCCTCTGGGCCCGTTATATATCAGGTGAAGCGGCATGACATGACACTCTGGCGTGATACGCTAAAGAGAAGACCCTCTGTCGACTTCTGGGTAAGGAAGGGCCGGCCAAAGAGAAGGTGATAGCGAGGCATGGAGAGAAACAAAGTTGGGCATGAAGTTAAAAGGGATTTCAACAAAGGACTCTATGGAGGGTGGACCACAATGCCGGGGATTTACACCCCATATGTTGATGTGTGTTAAAGGGCAAATCTCTCCCGGATACTTGGAAACTCCTTTGGGATGTCTCGGCAGATGCATGTTTCGACGCAGGCAGCAGGAGCTGGGAACAGGTGACTTGCATGTGTACGACACCGCGTTCTTTTGTGGGTTATCGCTTGCGGCCAAGTGCTTTGTCCTTGTTCAGTGTTCTTGGGTGAGTAGGAGGGTGCGTCCAGCTTGGGGTTTCTAACCGGCCAGTAGCGATGACTGTGTGCCCATAAAGCAGGCAAAGAGCTCGCCACAGGGGATGCTTATTAGGCCGTGTTCGGTACAGCTTCTCAGTGATAGATTATGGGGCAAACCACGGCTGTAGGCATATAAACCTCGGGAATAAGCAATTTTCTATGCTTAAAGCCGTGGTTTACCCCATAATCTATCGCTGAGAAGCTGTACCGAACACGGCCTTTTAGCATAGCCACCTCATTGGAATCACGTACGCTCGCGGCTGACACCAAAAAATCGCATTGGCGACGTACCAGTCCTAACAGCAGTCGGATGGTCCACAAAACTCGACCCATAGGATAAGATCTAGTTACAAGCACTGGCTGGTGGTGACGTTGGTGTGGACTGGTCGGTGGGAAAGCTGCTGTTAGGTTGCAGGGGGGAGAGTATGCCGCCAATGCGATTTTTTGTTGCCCACCGCGAGGTAAGCAAGCCCCTGGTAGATGAGGCGGTGGGCTTAAGCTGTCACAGATGGGGCGCGGTTAAGTTGGCATGGACGGTCGTGACAGAAGTTCCCTTTGAGCACTATGCCTAGCACGTCCGGCATTGGCATAGTTTAAAGCTTCCTCCGGGAGACACTACCGGTAACCTTCTATAGATTCACGACGGACGCTGGGATCGGCTCTTTTTATCTGTAAGGGGAGGGGGTAGTTAGTTATCAAGACGCGCCAACGCAATCGAGTATCGTGAGACGGGCTGTCGGTTTTGCGCCTCCCGCCGAGCCGCCTTGATGGGCTTGGCAGGGTGGAGCTTCAGCGGCTTCTTAAGATTGCCCACAATGGGCCATTCAACCCAGCTTGACAACCAGAGCGGGAGATAACGGAGTAAGTACCTCGGTACATCACGGGTGGGTACGTACCTCTTACGGGCAGCAGGTACATCATCGGGCTGGAGGCAACTGGGACCGCGACTCCCCCGCCATCCAATCCCACCACCCAGCCTGAGCAGCCTCCCTCTTCTCCCCCAAGGCCTCATCCATCATCTCCCTCCTCTGGCAGCACTGCTCTTGTTCTCCACTCCCGCCCCTCGCCGTCAACGCAGGGGACCCGGAAGTCGACTGCGACCCAGGCATCATGGAGAACCCTCTGCTGTCGACGCAAAAGTCGACGGATTCCGGGCTCCAAGCTACCCTCCACCCCCTCGTCCTCCTCACCATATCCGACTACATCACGCGCCACTCGTTGAGGGGGCTGCAGGGGCCTGTAGTGGGCGCTCTGCTGGGCCAGCAGAACGGTCGCGAGATCACGATTGAGCATGCTTTCGAGTGTGCCACTGTTGCCAAGAATGGCCATGTGGCCCTGGAGCCGGCCTGGTTCGCGACGAGGCTTGATCAAAGTAAGACGACGCCCGATAACCCCCCGTCGTCCCGTATCCCGTCTCTCCGGCAGATGCTAACCATGATGTCCCAGTGAGAACCGTCCACAAAGATCCCCAGCTGGACCTCGTCGGCTGGTATACCGTCCTGCCCAAGACGGGCCCCAACCCCTCGATTCTACCGATTCATCAATGGCTGCTCTCCGAACACAACGAGTCCTCCATCCTCTTGGCCTTTCATCCGGAAGAGGCTGTCGACCACTCTGCAGGCAGCAAGCTACCCCTCACCATATACGAAAGCAACCTCGAGGTGGACGAGCCCAAGGCCGACCAGGGCGAAGACAAGGAGATGCGAGACGGAGACTCGCCCATGCGGCTCAAGTTCCGAGAGTTGCCCTACTCGGTGGAAACCGGCGAGGCCGAAATGATCAGCATGGATTTCGTGGCAAGGGGCGCCGGCAACGCCACCGCCGTGGAGGCCAAGGAACAGAAAAAGCCCCCGCTGATGGCTGTCGACTCGGATACCAAAGGCAAACGACGCATCGTGGATCCTGGCGCATCAAAGGAGAAAGCGGCGGACCCCTCTGACCCTCCTGCTCTGTCCCAGGAAGACGAGGAGCTTATCATGTCGTTGACGGGCAAGGCCAATGCCATCAAAATGCTGCAGTCCCGTATCCAGCTCCTTGTTGCCTACCTTGAGAAGTTACCTTCTTCCATGGTGTCCGGCACTCCCGAGGCACCTAGAGCAGCAGCGGCGGAGGGAATTGCAACAACCGACCACACGACCCCGTCGCACACTATTCTTCGGTCGATCCAGGCTCTGGTGAACCGGCTGGCTCTGCTTGTCCCATCGGCCACTGAGGCTTTCGACCTGGAGATGCTTAGCGAACGCAATGACGTGCAGCTCATGTCGCTCATGAATGCCGTGATGCACAGTACCATTGATGCTCGCGGCCTCGGAAAGAAGCACAGTGCTGTCGAGGGGGCCAAGAACATGTCCAAGAAGGGCATGATGCACAATCCTGGAGCTGGCGCCGCAGGTGGCAGCCTTGGCGTATCCAGTGCTGGAGATCTCACGATCTAGACAGGCTTCTGGCTAGGTCCACGATGTCACGATTGGGGGGGGGGGGGGACCACCCGGCAGTGGGAATGGGACACGACTTGTGGCAATTACTGCATCGGCATGGCGAATGAGGCGTTATCTCGCGGCCAACAAGGTGGCCTGGAAGCGAGTAATGAGGTTTACTGAGAAGTCTGCAAGGCTCTGCAGATGGAGCAACGTCTTCCCACTACTTGGGCATGACACGAGACTCAATGAGAGGCAATACACTACGGTTATACTTGTAAGCATGTTATGGGACTCTCGATGCACTCCTGTTCATCGGCACAGCTCAGCTTGATTAGTTCTTTTTGGGGAGGTGGGATTAAAACGCTATGCGTGAAGGTTGCTAAACAACCCCGGCGCCTATGCCACCCCCTCTAGCAACATGAATAACTAGGGTAACGAGCCCCTCGCAAGCGGGCAACACCAACATGAACCGTGAACATATCAGATACGTGGTACCGAGTAGCGACCAACTCATCCCGATAGTGGCTAGGGAGAGATAGCGTGGGTAAAGATCCAGAACGCCCTGTGCCTCGGAGCGGCCTGGCCGGGCGTTTGCCTCTGGATGGTTGTGGAGGTGCCCTTCTCGCTGCTACCAACCTGGCCCTGGAGATGGACCCAACTTTTCAGCTGCGCCGCCCCCTGGGCTACTGACCTCGCCGGGCGGTCTCAAGCCGAGCACTGGGCAAGCCGCTCGTCTTGCCGTGATTAGGTAAGCTTCCCTGGCATGGATCCATGGACGATTGAACTTAAGAAAGACGTCGTCCTCGATGGTACACCTAGCGGCAGGGCTAAACACCCCCGTTACAGAGAACTCGAAGCTTCCCCCCCCCTTCGCAGCACGGCGTCGTGGGCACCACTCGAGGCGGCTTGTCACGGCTGTTATGCCCCCGGCGTTGCTATTATCCATCATACAGGTCCCATGCTTCCCCGTCAGCCACCAGAGCCCTCGTATCCCGTAAGCGGCAGGTATAGTCACGGCGTAAACCTCATTTGGCCAGTCTTCTGCCAGGAGCGGCACACCCCCCCTGTCGCCGCAATTTGACATGTTCAAAATTGAACCACCTTGGGGCTGGAAAGCTCCCCACAGCTTCCTCCACTACTCCGGGAATATAAAAGGCGACGTCTGTGTGTGTGCCACGAGTTGCCGGTACACGGGCACTGGGACGACATATTCCCCCACGGAAATCCAATTATCAGCCAGGTGCCAAAAAAAAAACAGGCAGACTGCCAAAAGCACCTTGACCCGCACGGCCTTTTGTTCGATTATTGTGGCAAGAAGTAATGGTTGTGGTGAGAGTCGGGGGATCGATACTGTTCGGGGGGGGGGGGGGGTTCCCTCGATCACGCTTCGATGACGACCTTGATTACCAGGTTGCCGTTGTCGTCCATAGTACGGCTCGCAAGGTCAAAAGCCCCCTGGGCGGCCTCGAGGCCCTGGAAGCGGTGCGTGACCATGTCGTCGAGGCTAGGGAACTGGTAGCCGCCGCCGCCGCCGCCGCCACCACGTGCCTGGCCGCACAGAAGCCGGATGCCGGTCGGGTACGTGTTGGCGTAGCGGAAGATGCCAAGGATGTCGACCTCGCGCAGGTGCGCGGCCGACAGGGGCAGGGTCTGGATCGGGGTGCCCATGCCGACCATGATGACCTTGCCGCCGGGCCGGGTGGCGTACAGGCTGGTGTGCATGCAGGCCTCCTTGCCGGTGCATTCGAAGGTGACGTCCACGCCGACGTCCTCTTCGTCCTCGTCGAGCAGTCCGGAGGGTGGCTCCGTCAGTGCCAGGAGCTCGGCCGCGAGCCCCTTGGCCACGTCAAGCTGGTCGTGGATGGAGGGGGAGAACGTACTGTTCGGGGTGATGAAGCCCGACTCCAAGGGCGCCGAGATATCGGAGGCGTCGGTGCAAATGGAGGAACTGCTGGAGGACGTGTGGAGAGGGCGCTCAATAACATAGCCATGGGTGGCAAACCCCCTTTTCACGGCGTAGTTGACTCTCCCGGCGTCAAGATCACAGATGGTGACGGCCGAGCACCCCGACTGGCGGGCCATGGCCGCCGTCAACAATCCGACGGTCCCGGCACCCATGACCAGAGCCGTGGACCCCGGAGCCGGAGCGGCTCGGTTCACAGCGTGGATGGCGACAGACAATGGCTCAAGCAGCGCAGCGGCGTCAAATGACACACATTCCGGGAGCCTGCTCGCTGTTAGCACGCCCCTGGTTTATACCCATATGTGCAGCTGGGACTTACTTGTGGCACCACCTCGCCGGATGGTTGATCCTCTCCTGCAAAGTTCCCTGGAAATGAGGAACACTCTTGGCACTGCTCCTAAAGCGCATTTTCTTGCAGAGGTTGTACCGTCCCTTCCGGCAAATGGAGCATTGCCCACAGGGCAGGCCGACCTCCAGCGCGACTCGGTCCCCGATCCTGAAGCCAGAGACGCCGGGACCGATGGACGCGACGACGCCCGAGGATTCGTGGCCAAGCGAGAGTGGGCCGCAGGCACAGAGGTCACCATTGGCGAACCTTTTATAATAGGAGACGTCGGAGCCGCAGATGCCCGTTGATTTGACCCTAATTTGCAGCTCGCCGACGCCGGGCTCCCCAAGGGCTCTGGATTCCTGCCGGCGCAAGGCAAGTCAGAACTTTGCTGCTCCATACACCGAAAAAAAAAGGGGGGGAGGGGAGGGGAATGACGACATCTCGTGTAACACGAGGCCCCGAAGCAGACGACGGTCACTTACCATTCGCAGGTCACGCGGCCCATGCAAGACAGATGCGTTGATCGTGGACCACTTTGGGTGTACGGGTAGCTGCATTGGCGCCGTCTCATCACTCATGGCCGAAGGCGCCATGGTCTGCTGCTGGATACGCCAGGCGTGGGATGAGCGTGGGATGTAGAGAAGCTTCCCCGTGAGGGATGAGTAGTGGTGGTGAGCGGTACCAAGGATGGAGCCGGGGTTGGGACGTTTGCGGGTTGCTGGGTATAAGAAGGGGGAAATGGGTACAGGACTCGGACGACGGAAGCCGCTCTCCTTCAAAGCTTTGACAGAGAAACCAGATATATCACGGCTAACACAGCAGAGTCCATGAGAAGCCCTCACCCCTTAAGTACTGTGTAGAAAATTGGGGACATGCAAGAAACATCTTGCTCACTGGCGAATCGTTGCCGGAAACGGCGCTTAGCGGCTGCGAAAGACAAACGCGAAAACAGGACATAGCCCGGGGTTCCGGTGCTGAAGAAAGCATCTCGCAAGCCCCTCTAGCCCAGTCAAGCAGCGGCAAGTTATCTGCTCGAGGGACGCGGGCACTTGGTAATCTCGGAAGATCATATGCCAGCATGTGTGTACACCTAGCGACAATGCGACGAGTGGCAGTATCCACAAGCTTCGGGCTGGGAGATCCTGGGCCGGTGTGGTAGTTGACGGGCTTCACTAGGTCGACGGCTTGATGTATCCATACAAACGCACACATGCTGCCCGCTGTGAACGTCCAGGTACCGTGTGAGGCTGGCCGGCTGCAAGGCAGGTCAGTAGCGTATGTAACACACAGCTGCACCTGCAGGGTATAGCCCAAGGCCGGGGGCGTCCTTGGAGACAGGCCCGGACTGCCTTGACTGGACCCCCCCCTGCCTGTCTGCTTCCATGTGGAGCTCAGCCGATGGGGAGTTCTCCCTCGCCTGTTGGAGCTTCGCGCCTGGTACATCCAGACGATGGCGGCTCAACCCGGAAAAAGGGCCGTTGGCCGCGAGGTGGCTAATGGACAAGCCGGCCTCCAGGTACGGTTAGGGAACGGTAGAACCTCCGCTGAAACCTACCCAGCGGAATCGAAAGTTCTCGATGCCGTGGTTCGTGCGGCCCAAGAAGAAGCCGGCGGCGATTCGACATGGTTCTTTCAAGGTTGACGGCGCGCTGATGGACTCCTACGCAGCCATGCGCACCCATGTGCAACCGGCTTGGAGCTGGAGTCGGGCGATGATGGGAAGAAACGAGGGGGGTTCAGGAAAGAAGCCTCTGCAGCTGGTGGCAGCACGCCACTTCGCTTGTCGCCGCGTGGCGTGTCGTGCCATGTCAGTTGCGAGGTTCGCAGGATGGATGTTTGTTGCTTCTCCGATCGTTACGGCACTTGATCTGGGACTGCGGAAGCGCATCACGCCCACCCCTGTCAGACTCCATGGGGAATCCTGCAATCTCCAGCGGGTTGTCGAACGTCGGGCCACCGCAACATTTTTCGACATGGCCCTTGGATTGGTCTAGGCTCTGGCATTGGCGAGCTGGTTCCCCAACTTCTCCAAGTCGCCTAGTTGGAGGTTGGCCAGGGGGGGGGGGGGCAGGATATGTCTTCGCTTCAAACCCCTCCCACCCCTCGGCCCCTCGCCTCCCCGAAAAAGACTGGAACACGCGCTCACGAGGATGAACGCTGGCCGACGTAGACTTGCACTGGCAGCGTTACGCCTGTGAGCGACCGTCCAATCCGGGATGAAGGCCCTGCGGCAGTCGCCCTCCAAAGGAACGGATCGACCAAGTAGAGGACGTATACTCAATTAAACCGCGACGAGATGATGAAAGCCGCGAGGGTGATCACCGGGTGAGAGTCCCGAAGAAGCACGCGTTCGGCCACTCACACGTGGCGCTTGGCGAGAGTTGGATGCAGGCCGATTGGCCCGATGCTACCGACAGGCAACGGGGGCCGATCTCATGCGGCATGGCTGTAAAGAGGATTAAGTGGTATCTCCTTCACATGTAGGGAACAGCAGGGCAGGCCTCTGTCTGCCTCCTTCGTATCAGCTCTGCATGTGCTGCATCGTGGGGCCAGGGCAGTACTTGACCTCCATACACGGGTGCATATGGGGATGGATGTGGTGTATGAGGCAGGTAGGTGGTGGCCAATGCCTGCGCGGACAGCGGAAAGCAGAGAGAAAGCGGCATAGGCGCTTTCCTTCTGGGATGTCCGGACCGTTTGACCCAAAGAGTAACGAGAACGGGCCGGCCCAAGAGGAGCTAGGAGGACTTCCCTGACGTGCCGTGTTTGTGTGACTGGCACGCCCGGCTTGCTTGGAGGACGGGGACAAGAGGGGAATCCGGCCCAGGTAGATGATCCACTGGCACTGATGACATGGCGTAGACGATGCCATACCGCACGTGCGGAATGCATCTCTGCGTTGTACGCACTTTGTACTGGACCACGTTATCTACCTCCTGGCACCATCTGATGAACAGAGGGATTGGAGGGGATATAGTGCTTTTGCACGTAGGGCAAGACCCTCCCTGCACGGCACGCGCCCCTGCTGCCACGTGTAGGCGATTGGCCCGATAACTTCCTGCACTTGGGGCGTGTGTGCGAAGTCGTGCGAGGGAGATGGGGAGATAATGGGAATGAAACCAGCCACCGAGTGCCTATGTACATGTTACGCCTGGTATGTATAGTGTTTTCACTGGATTTCGTCACACGGATAGACCTACCTGCCGGGACGGTGGTGAGATGGACCGGGCCATAGGCCATTCGCTGGGGCATCCCACAGGGAACGCCCGTCGGGCTGAGTACACATCTCGTCTTCGATGTCGCTATACTACGTGTAATGCTTACCCGTCCGGCAAGGTTCAGTGGAAACGGGGTTCACCTCGACCCGCCGCGCCGTTATCATGGGTGGAAACCTAGCGGTGCCGAATGGAAAGCGAGCCGTGTACCGGACGAACATGGGACGGTAGGCATCGCCGTGGACCGTGGAAGGGGTGAGGGGTGGATTGGAGGCTGGGTGAGCAGGTGGAGGTGGGAGGGCTAGTAGGGATTCCCCATGGACCAACGCCAACGGCCCTGTGGACCCCCCAAACTGCCCATATCATCCATCCCCGAGTGCATCTGGCCCGGGGGGGATACCGGAGAAGAGGTAGGTGAATGTACAGATGCCAAATCAGAACGCACGTTACACTCCGATCCTGCAACTATCCGCCCGTCCACATATCCACACATATGTTGTGCTCGAGCTGCTATATCTCGCTTGCTTTCATCGGCGTTGAGAACCCTTGATGCGTTTTGAGGTACTTGGGTACCGGGTAAGTGCTGGGCCTCATCCATCCGTCCTCCCGGCGGCCCGTGTAGATGTACGGGACGGGCACCCCCGGGAGATGGATTTTCATACTGATCTCCGCGGGGAGGTGTTGGTATGCTCTAGCGCTGCTGCTCTCTCCGCCAGCGGGCCAGACACTTCCGTCCCCGTCTCGCCCTCTCGCTTCCTCGCACCATTCCGGACGCATTCCAACTCTGCCCCGGTTGCAAAAAGCCGGCCGCGGCATGGGACTCTCGGCGGGAGAGCCGAAACCACCGCGAATCGGGACGGGCGGATTTCGTGTCCCGTGCCGCCTGGCCCCCTTGGCTGCTGTTTACGTACCGGTCTTGGTACCAACCACGGGAGCCCCTAGGCCGAGGGAGGGGTCGTGAAGGGGCAACTGCCACCTCTTACCCGGGTATCAGTCATCACGGCCTACATCGGCGGTAACCCCCTCTGTACCGGTACGTCGAGGGTGGAAGTAGAACTGAGCGGCGCCACCCCCGGCTCCGCGATCCGCCCCGGACGGAACTGCCACCCAAATCTGCAGTAGTCTCTCGCGGTTTCCTCCGTTCGTTTTTACCGCCCTACACACCTGCATAGGCAAGCCCCTGTCGACGAGCACAAACCCTGTAGGCAACCTATCGCCTCTTGGAGGCGAAGCACTCCAGTGAATTCCCTGGGAGGTACCTATCCACGGAGGCATGGGAATGCCGTCATTCAATCATTAGGTTCTGACCACGCCCCATCTGAGAGGTGCCAAGTCAGCTCAAAAACGCAGTGCGACCCGAGCTTCTTGGCGTCAACGGCCACCACCTGTTCGCCCATGGGCTGGCTACCCATCCCAGCCTCTCGCGCCTGAAACATTGACGCCGGGAGTCTCTGTCGCTGCCTGTTTGGGGCTTTCACCGCATCGGGCCTTTTCCCCTTCGTCGTCCCATCTTTCGTCTCAACGGCGCACACTTGCATTCAGAGTAGGATCCATAGAAACAAGGGAGCCAGCCCACGAAGCTCGCGCCCCCTACGAGAAAACCTCACAAAGTTTGCCATATCCATACCAGGCCTGCCAATCATTGCCAAGACCCGTACGGAGCAGGCCAGCTCTTCTCCGTCCATGGCGGCTAAATAGGCTGGGACGGGACGAGGCCCTGGTAACCTGACAGATGACAGAGGCACCCCTTGTCCCAATCGCCCCCCCTCCCTTCGGGATGCCAGTTCTGTTGGAGGGGGAGGGGCGGGACGGCATGAGCCTGTCACTTCGCGAGCAGCGAACGAAGGCAACCGAACAGCACGGCGGCTGCCCTGGCCAGAGATAAGGCAGTCCCTGTCGGCCAGACACACACTACCCGTGAGTTCGGCAAGCTTGAGAGAGCGCGAGGGAGGGAGGGAGATACGGCAAACCTGCGGTCCATGCGCACGCTATGCATGTAATATGCGTGCCGTGTATGCATATGACAGCACTTCTTTGGGGAACGTCGCTGGCGACGACGCGTGTAAGTGACCTGTCGCCGAAATCGTCTCTGGACCCCGACAGGCTGCTGATTATTGGTGTTCCGTTGTTGGTCCCACGTCACCTCCGTGTCCCCCCCCTCGGGTGTGTATATCGTCAATCTCATGCCTGGTCCACGCAGAGTAAAACCACAACTGCTCACACGCATACGCGCCCGACAAGTTAACAATGGCTCGGCCCTCTCTACCATTTAGTCCACTTTTGGCCATGGGCCGCTTTGCCAGCCCCGATCGCTTCGTAGAATACGTTCAGGGGTGGACTGCCCCGGATGCTTTGCCCCTCCGCACAAAAGGTAGGGCCGGGCCATCGAGGGTCCACGACACACCTCGCATGTGCTCCAGGGCTGGCACACCATTGGAAGTGCGGTCCTTTCGCGGGAGCACTCCGGTGCTATGCCCCCCCCCCCCCCCCCCCCCCCCCCCCCCCCCCCCCCCCCCCCCCCCCCCCCCCCTCCCCCCCGGGGGAGCAATGCACTCCCGCCGGGCTGCCTCCTTGCTTCCTGCGTCGGAGGCGCCGTCAAATTTGTCCAGCTTCTTCCAACCTATGTGGCAGTGAAGGACGAACGAACGAACGAACGGGAGAGCAAAGGCATACCATGGCGGCTTGGCAGCATATGCTGCGCAGCCGTCTCGACCGGTAGTATCGCACCGGCGGCCGACCTGACGACAGGATCCGCCATCGGTAGCTTCCTAATTCCTGCGAGCCATCTTCGGCCGCCTATCACACATGCGCTATCTCGGGTCGCACTACAATATCGCGAGAGCATCGTTGCTATAGGTCACCCTAGGCCAAGCTACTTTCCGGAACGGCTAACGTGCGTTGAACTGTCCCTGAGGGGGTGCTGACCAACAACGGCGTGAAGATGGGGCAGTTTCACATGGCAAATGGCTAGAATCAAATTTCTCCTGGGGCCGGAACAGAGAGATTCACATGGAAAATGGCCAGACCCAGCCATCTCTGGGGCTGCAGATGTGAGCCAGGGCAGTAGGAGTTGAAGGAGGAGTAGTGGTAATGGCAGCGGTACGGCATGATCATATCCTTCCACAATGCGACGAGGAGCGAAGGTAACGAGGCCGCCCGTATACCCATGTCAATGTCTCCTACCTCCTCTCCCCCCCCCAACCCAACCCATTCAGACCACCCTACAGCATGAATCGTGACTTCGCGCACCCCCCCTAAATATGGCTACTCTCAGAACGTACTCGTTGCCAATCGGCTCGCAGCATTTCGAGCATCTACCCGGTCCTCATCGTCCTCCTCGGTCAAACCACTCAAGCCCCTGCTGACCGGCTTAGGGCCAGCTTCTTCGTTGTCGTCTGCGTCTTCAGCAACATTGGACATGATACTGCCCGTGATGCTCCTGTTGAGGTTGTCCGTGCGCCTTGGCACGCCACTCCAAGCGTCGCCCTTGGGTCCCTGGCTGGCGGCCATGCTGGCACGGCGGGCCGCAGGATGGGCTTCACGTCCCAGTCGGCTGAGACCGCCGGATGCATCTATGGCCCGAATGTCGGGACGCACGCTCTCTAGGAGGGCGAGGGTGCGACGCTCGGCCTCGATCTCGCGCAGGACGAATTCGCGAATGCTCATGCGGAGGTCGGCCGCGGTACGTGCAAACCACTTGCGCTTCTCGTGGACAAGGTTCTGCGTAACGCGCGACGTCTTTTGCATCAGCTCGAGCTCGTGTTGGCGAGCATCATCAAGCGCTGTGATGGCCTCGTCCACCTTGTCGCGGCGGACGTTGGAACTGGCCTTGAGACGGTCCGCGGCGTTCAGTCTGCTGCGCGTGCTCTCCTGTGCTTGCAAGAACTCGCGTGTCAGTAGCTGGCGGTTGGTAAGAGTCTCCTTCACGATGAAGGCATCCTGGGAATGGTATTGGAAGGGGTCGCCAATGGTGGTGGCTTCGGCTGTAGCTTGTGCCGCATGGCAATCGCCCACCGTCTGTACGACTTTGCCCAGTTTGCGGTACGCATTTGCCAGGCCTTGGTGCGGTTCCTGCACGTTCATTCCCCCAAGCTTGACCCCAAAGTCGGATTCGGCAAGGCCCAGTCCTACGTCATCATGTTAGTCGCAGGTCCTAGGTCGTCAAGTAGGGGTTGCCTACCTCGCCGGGCCTTGACCAGCTTGTCAACCTTGTGCCCGGCATCCATCGAGCCGAGATAGAACAGCTTTACGATGGGCCGAGCCTCGGAGAGCTCCGGGGTGTCGTCGGGAGGAGGGGCAAACTGTTTGAGCAGCTTCCTGCGCACGCCAGTGGCCGGCTGCTTCATCTTCACCATGGGGCTGTAGCCGAAGTCGCTCTCGACAAACAAAACCATCTCCTCGTCCCTCGTCAGAGTCTCATTGCTGCACACATAGTTCAGCCACCGCTGCATCAATGCCTTGACGCGCGCCTCGTCCTCGTCGGTGCCGGCACCGGCCGAGGTGAGCGCCGGCGGCACGGCAGGAACAAAGGCATCGGGATTCGCGGATATCAAATGGTCGGCAAGCTTGACGAATTCGGAGTGAAGGCGGCGCACATCGCGGAACTGGGTGGTACGGAACCTAGGGATATTTGTCTGGCCGGGCGGGGTTAGCTCGGGTTTCCGGGGAAAGCGCTCAGCGGGGGAAACTGTACGTGGACATCAAATCTGAGAATGGGGTCTTTTCTGCCGGTGCGCTCGAGGCCCGTGATCTTGGCCTGGAGTTTATACTGAGGGTATGTCGGTTTTCGCGCCTGTGGCTGCTGATCCTGCTGCCCTGCTGCTGTACCAGCATCCGGGGCCTGCCCCTGTTGTTGCTGCTGCTGCTGCTGCTGCTGCTGCTGCTGCTGCGCCGCGTCGTTTCCAGCCCCGAACCCTGGTGTTCCGGGGCCGTAGTTCTGCTGAGGCGGACCGCCGAAGCCGGATTGCTGCGACTCCTCGTACGACTGCGACGGGGCCGGGCCACCCGCCGTGTTGGGTTGCGCAAAGGCATTGGCGGTCAGATCGTCATGCTGCATACCGTTGCTCGGGTCCTGGCCTGCGTCGTAGCCGTAGGTCGCCTCGCTGGCCAGCGAGCCGTATTGGGCCGGCGGGTTGCGATGCGGCGAGGCCGGGGGGGACCCCCAGGGAGAGGCGCCGGCCGAATGCTCCTCGTCGGCCAGTGACGAGCGGTAGTCCATGGTGTTGGTCTTTCGGGCTCAGCAGATCGGACTTCGGCGCGTGATGGGGATGGAGACGATCGCGAGGGTGTATGACGTTGACAGAAGATGGATCGATGGTCGGGACCTGGACGTAGTTTCTAGTGGGGGTCTAGGGGGGACCGAGCCAACCAGCCGTAGACCGAGGGGGTGGATGGACGGACGGAATAGCTGGCTGCTTTGCTTCGTGGTGCCTCCTCCGCGGTAGCAGAGGAAGGGGAATTGGGCCCAAGGGAAGAGGACACGGCTACTGCGACGGCGATGCTCTCATGCGTTCTCGGGCGCGTGTCCCCAGCTTGACTGGAAACAGCGAGACCTGGGCAGCCGACAATCGTGATGGTGCAATCGGCCGTCACTTGATTCACGCTGGACGTCCTTGAACATGTATGTTGTTCATACATCTACGCCTACTTTACCTGAATTAGGCACCCGACAAGCGAGCCTGCTTACGCCCATCCGCCTTGCTTTCGAATAGTACCTGTACTTGGTACATGGATCCGTACGGCAAAAGAGGTACGTATACCCGAGAGCCCCAGTCGAATCAGGGTCGGTCTTGTCAATCGCTGTGGTGTCTGTGCGCGACTCCAGCAGCCCTGTTCCCATGCAACTGGCTGTTATCGATATGGGACGGGGTCGCTTGTACGGGATCCCGACGGTTTTTCCATTTGCGCCGGGACGCATTGCCTATCGGGATGTCCAGATGAGAAGAGGCACAGGAGAAGGCCGTTCGGCGCTGGAGCGGAATCCGTCGTCACTGTTGTGCCGAGTTGGACGCGAAGAATCCCGTGTTGGTGAGACCCATTACACCCGAGACACCCACATCCGTGCCTCCAGCTCGATGCGCCTTGTCCCCACACCCAATGGCCGGGGCTGCATGAGCAACGGCTTCAGCATCTACTGTCTCCCACATCTACGAAGATGAGCTTGTGCGCTTTCGCAAGGGCCTCCGTGAGACGCAACGGCCCCATCGCATCATGGTCACTGGCGGCGAGGTGTGCCGCCGGCCTGGCTGGTCGCAGGCGCATGTCGGCGGCGCCCCCAGCCCGCAAGCGTAACCCGGTGCTTGACACCATTCGGAACATAGGCATTGTGGCTCATGTCGATGCCGTACGTTCTACTTAACCGCCCTCTCGAGTTGAACCATGTTGACCCTCCCCCCCCCCCCCCCCCCCAGGGCAAAACAACGACCACCGAGGCAATGCTCTTCAACAGCGGCGCCACAAGACATCTCGGAAGTGAGTTCCTCTGGCATCCAGAACAATGCCTCTGCTTCGCGCCACACCGGTGCTGATCCCCCGCCCAGATGTCGATACCGGCAACACTGTCACCGACTTCCTCCCCATGGAGATGAAGAGGGGCATCACCATCCAGTCGGCCGCAATCACTTTCAAGTGGCCACCCCCAGAGCGCCTGAGCCCGGAAACCCCGGAGCACATCATCAATCTCATCGACACGCCGGGACACGTCGACTTCAGATTCGAAGTTGAGCGCTGCATTCCTGTTCTAGACGGGGCTGTCTGTGTTATGGATGGTGTCGAAGGTGTGGAAGCCCACACGGAGAGGGTCTGGGCCTCAGCTCAAGAGTTCAAGGTGCCCCGGATCATCCTGGTTAACAAGCTCGACCGAGATGGGGCCTCTTTCAAAAAGTCGATTCACGATATCGGCACAAAGCTCCACGGAATGCCTTTGGTTTGCCAGATTCCCTGGTGGGAGAACGATACCATCAAAGGCGTTGTGGATGTCGCTACCGGCTCGGTCGTCAGTTGGGCAAATGGCGCCAAGGAGAGCGGGCCCGAGGCACTTTCCCAAAAGGTCCCCCCTTTCGCGGCTGAGATCCAGCTCGCTCGAGAAAAGCTCGTTGAGCAGCTCTGCGAACACGACGAGGAACTGCTGGAGCTCTGGACAGAGCATGGAGGCGAGGTCTCGAGCGACGCAATCAAAGCCGCTATACGCCGCGTCATCAGCGACGGCGAAGCCTCCGTGATCCCGGTCTTTGCCGGTTCAAGTCTGAAAAACATCGGCGTCAAGCCCTTGCTGGACGCCGTCATCGATTATCTGCCAAGCCCCCAAGACCGTCCTGAAATCAACGTTCGCGTTGGCCCCAACACACGACCGCTGAGCAAGGCGCTGGAGGCGTCTTCCGCACGCAGCACCAAAGGTTCGAAGAAAGAGGCAACGCAGGTGGAAGCACTGGCTTCCGTTTTCAAAGTGGTGAACGACCCCAACAGAGGCATGCTTACCTGGGTGCGCAACTACCAAGGACTTCTCAAGAAGAACACGCCCTTGTGGAATTCCAATTTGCAAGAGTTCGAACGCCCGCTGAACATCTTGCAAATATCGGCCAAGGACCATATCGAGATCCCGGATCTCACGCCCGGTCAGATCGGAGCTCTCACGGGGCTGAAGAAGGCCCGAACGGGCGATACGATGCTGGCCCTCGCTGGCAACAAGACCCCAAACACCGAAATCGGCACCATCAAGGTCCGGCCGCCTGACATCCCCCCAGCGGTGGCTTTCCAGGTCCTGCACCCTACGTCCAACTCAGGCATGAGGCACCTCGAGAGTGCCCTGGATAACCTATCGAGAGAGGACCCAAGCATCAGATGGCAATACAACGACAAGGCGGAAGAGTTCACGCTCTCCGGTATGGGCACTCTGCACTTGGAGGTGGCAAGAGATCGACTTGAGAACCACTACAAGGCCCAGGCTCACTGGGGCGACATTCAAGTCGAATACAAGGAGTGCGTGACAGTCGCTACAGAGGCTCATCACGTTGTGGTCGACAAGGTGATCGCGGGCAAGGTGGGAAAGGTTGCCTGCAGCGCCACGCTGGAGCCGCTGGATATGGATGAGTTTGAATCCCTGGCCGGTTCGGAAACGGAAAGAGACGGTAACATCATCAGGGTCGTGTTCTCGGGTTTGGATGAAAGCAATACGGAACTTTCCGAGTTCAAGCCGAATCTGGTGACTGGGGCCATGGCTGCCATGGCGGTCGGTCCTCGGCGGCACGCGCCCCTCAATCAGTGTCTTGTCACCATCACGGTCGATGGTGCAACTGATTATTTCGGGCCAGCACCACCGGGACACTACGTCCGTGCCGCAAACCAGGCGGTCAAAACGGCTCTCAAAGAAGCCCACAGCGATGGGGCCATCGGTATCCTCGAGCCCGTCATGAACGTGACCATTACGTGCCCGGAGGCCGTGGCCAACGCCATCCAGCATGACCTGCATTCGGCTCGGGGTGGACAGGTTCTCGAAGCGCGTGACGCCCTCGCCGCAGCGGAAGATGGCAGGAGCCAGATTGACGTGGCCGACATCTATGCGCCCCCCGATCCGTACGAGTTCCAGACGACGCTGCGTGAAAGCAGGCAGGGAAGCATGCGTATGCTCGACATTGTTGCGAGGGTGCCTCTCAAAGAGATGCTTGGCTACGACAACGTCCTGAGGAGCAAAACCGCCGGCAGGCATTCAATGACAATGGCTTTGGATACTTTCGTCAAGGTCACTGGGCCCCGAGAGAAGGATCTCTGAGGTGGAATAGAGCAATATGCCCTGCATTGAGTGTGGCAATGAAATGATACTCTGTAACTATACCCTACACTATAGCCAATACCCTTTTTCTCTATTGAGTAAACCCACTGTGACCACAACCCCGACGAGCACGGAACGAAGTCTCGGCCTCCTAGAGAAAGCACCCTGCGGGCTGTACCAGCGTTTGCATCTCGGGTCGTCCATCGAAGGTTTTCGTTTGATCATAACGCAGTTCCAATCGCAAGAGGCCCGCCATTTCCGAATAGGATACCTGCAGGTTACACGGAAGTTGGCAGGTCGCGTTGACTCTGCCGACTGATAGGACTTTGCCAGTCGTGATATCACTCAAAGAATATATTTCTGGGTCGTCTTACCAGGACGATTACATTACCCCAACTATAAATTACGGCATGACCGTGGGCTGTCGAGGCCCCACTACCGGATTCGTACGGTTAACAAGTTACGAGATTCTCTGCGTCCTGGTGGCCAACAAATTTCGTAGCAAACATCTGACGAAATAATGCGACGTCTCCCGAAGCCGCCGGCTTCAGCACCTGGAGTGTGTTCACAAACACGCAACCGAACACGCACGAGGCTACAAACGAGGGAATGGGCAGCCCCAGGTAGCCACAAACGAACACGTCTTCAAAATGATGTGAGAATGCGTCGGATACGGGAGCCTGCATGTGGACTGACTGGCCTTGATCTGGGCAATTCGGTTTGCGGCGCAACTGTTCTCAAACGTCGCCGTCCTTTGCGTCCCCCCCCCCCCTTTAATGATCAGGACAACGAGCGCCATGAACCAACGAAGCCGCGTCCCGTTAGAGGGTTCTATCAGATTCTGGGTGCGTCAGAAAAATCAGAAGCTCTCAGAAATCAGCAAACAACGCGCCGGTAATACGCAAGGGTCCGATGGCTGAATGATTATAAAGGAGCACAAGCCCAACGTCGGCCTTCGTGAATCCCACTACCTAATTCTGTATAAAAGGCCACCTTTCCAGTCTAACTCAGTCTACCACGCCCTCTTCCACCCACTGGTTTCACGAGGCACCATCGCAAGATGGGCGTTGACGACGCCAAGGACGGTATGCCCAGTGGGCTGGGCAATCGCGTCCTCCTCGCCAAGATCGACAGTCTCCGAGAACTGAACGTTGGAACGATGGTCCCGCTTCCTCAGGTCTGCCTACACTACGTCCTTGGCGGCGAGCCGCCAAGCTGACCTTGGGAACAGCTGGTGGTGGTTGGAGACCAAAGCTCGGGAAAGAGCTCCGTGTTGGAAAGCTTGACGGGGTTCTCGTTTCCCCGTGCACCGGGTCTCTGTACGCGCTATGCCACGCAGATCACAGTCCGTCGTGGCCCTCAGGAGAGTGTCAAGATTTCGATCATACCCCGCCCGCATGCGGAGCCCGCTCTCAAGGAGAAGCTCAAGAAGTTCCGACGTCGAGTCCCGGTGATAGAGGGGGCAAACTTTGCACAAGTCTTCGAAGAGGTGCGTAGAAACGCATGATGCATGTTTTGACTTATGGACTGACCTCGGAAAGGCCAACACCGCCATGGGAATCAGGAAGGCTGGCGGACCCGATGTTGACTCGGGCTTGACGACTTTCAGTGAGGATACCCTCAAAATTGATATCACCCGGCCCACTGTATGCTACCTGCATTGCGCGACAACGCATCCGTTTACTGAGCTCTCGCGCAGGGGGATCATCTCACGGTCATTGATGTCCCTGGCATCTTTCGAGCGTCCACCCCCGGTACGTCTCCAGGGTGCCCGTGATCATCTCAAGGTGGGCTAACCAAAGCCCGCAGGATTGACGACCGACAACGACATTGTCCTTGTGCGCAACATGGTCAAGAGGTATATGAAAGACAGCCGTACCATGCAAGTCTTGCATTCCCCTGCACTCTCGGTCGATGTAGGACAACCCGAGTTGACAGCCCTTGCTAGCATTCTGGCCGTAGTTCCCTGCACGGTGGATATCGCGACGCAGGAGATTCTGAAGTTGGCGAAAGAAGCCGACCCTGAAGGCAAACGGACCATGGGTGTCCTGACGAAGCCGGACCTCGCCCCCGAAAGAGCTACGCAGCAGGCTGTTTTGGATCTGGTCAACGGCAACCGCAACGACCTGAGCCTTGGCTACACGGTCGTGAAGAACCGAGGCGCCGATGACCGCAAGTTCAGCCTCCAACAGCGTCATGAAGCCGAGCGCCTATTCTTCGCCGGTAGTCCCTGGAACAAGATCCAGAGCAGCGGTCGGGTCGGCATCGAGGCCCTGACCAAGCACCTGAGCCGCTTGCTGCTAGATATTGCAAAGCACGAGTTCCCCAACGTCAAGAGCGATATTTCGAAACGGCTGGAGGTGTGTAGAAAGCGGCTCGAGGGCATGGGCGCCTCTCGAAGCGAACCCAATGCGCAGCGGCTCTTCTTGGGTCGGCTCAGTACTCGGTTTCAGTCCATCACGGAGTATGCCCTCAACGCGTATTACACAGGCGACAAAGTCTTCACAGAGAAGCCCGAGATGAAGCTGATTACGCGCATCATCGAGGCCAACGATGCCTTTTCGCGTCTCGTTTACCGGCACGGACACACGCGGAACTTTGAGGCCTCGGACGACGATGGCAACGAATTCCCCGAAGAAGGCGGCGACAAGCTCCACCATGGATTGACGGCGGACGACTATCCAGAGCTCACCGATATCCTGGCCGACGACGACTGGGAATGCCCGGAGGTCCAGACGGACGATATCATGCAGTACATTCAGGATGTCTTCCATTCGAGCAAAGGCCCCGAGCTCGGGACTGTGAGTGGCACCCCTTGATGACTCTAGTCCATGGCGGGGCTCTAACCAGCCGGCAGTTCAGCGGCTCGATCCTGACCACGACGTTCAAGGAGCAAACCAAGAAGTGGGAGCCCCTGGTGATGCAGCACGTCAGCCAGGCCATCCTCATTGTCCATCACTTCGTCACCGAACTCATCCGCGAGACGTGCCCGGACGAGCAAGTCCGCGAGGGCCTCTGGGACAGCCTCCTCTTGGACGAGCTGTGCGCGACCTACAAACAGGCGATGGAGAAGGCCAAGTTCCTGCTGGACATTGAACGCGAGGGAAACCCTATTACTCACAACGACTTCTTCAACAAGAAGGTGAGCGACACCGGGGATTCATTTGGGTCCTTTCCCGCACGCATCCCCCTCCTTCGTTGCACTCCCTTCGTTCTTCTTTCCCGTCGTGCTGGCCTGAGGGCGCTCGGCCCCAATGCTCGACGGGCACCTGTTCTTGGGGGTACATGGCTGACCCTGGACGGTACAGCTGCAAAGAGCGCGCACGGCACGCCTCGGCGAGTCCCTGAAGAAAGTCGCGACCGTTCCCAAGGCGGACGGCGAACTGGAGCCGACGCCCATGCTGTCCATTCAGCAGCTGCTCGCCTTTTCGGCCGACAAGGCGAACGGGCGACAGGTCTGCGAGGACATCCACGACATCCTCAAGAGCTACTACGAGGTCTCGCGCAAGCGCTTCGTCGACACCATCTGCCAGCAGGTCATCGACCACGACTTGCTAAACGGCAAGGGCAGCCCGTTGCGCCTCTTCCGGTCGGAGCTGGTGCTGGGCATGGACGAGGTTCGGCTGGAAATGATTGCGGGCGAAGACAGCATCACACGCGGCCAGCGCGAGAAGCTGGGCATAGAAATGCAGAGCCTGGAAGCCGCCCCGAAGGTTCTGAGGGGCTAACTGGTGTACTCCAGTACGGTCCTCCTGACCAAGTTCCGCTAACCCAACCCAACCCAACCCAACCCAACCCAACCCCTCGAGGGGCGGGGGGGGGGGGGGGATGCTATTTGGGAGATGCATTACCGGGGTGCGTAGCTCAGCACCACTGCCGGGGCTCTGTGCATCCGAACAGAGATCGGCAGCGCTTGAGCGGCCCGGTATTCTGACGGGGCCAAGGGCTGCTGGACGGCCCCGGTCCGAGAGTTTGTGCGGGTATGCAGGGTGCTTTGCCTGTCTACTTAGCCAGGCCACCTCCGTGGGGTTAGTGCTCTAGGTAGTTCGCCCTTTTTTCGTTTCAGCCCCTTTCCGTTTCAGTCGACGGCCCGGTGGCAGGCAAGCCTGGCTTGGCGAACTTGATGTTCTGTTCTATAAGGCATTCCCATCCCGAGGGTCCCTGGCCGTTCGTGATCCCAACTGCATTCCACCGATTTACCGTGCCGCCACACCCCGGGTGCATACCGGTCACTATAGTCTGTTTTGGCCCGAGACTGCTCGCGGTGCGGTGCAATTGCCCCATCGCCCGCCGCCAACGACGATGGCGCTCGGTTACGAGCTCAGTTGGTCGTCCCTGCAACCCCATGTGCCGGGGCTGCTCATTGCGCTGGCGTGTTGCCTCGTGAGCACCGCCGTCTACCGACTGCATTTCAGCCCCTTGGCCAAGTTCCCAGGCCCGAAGCTTGCAGGTACGTATAAAACCAGGGAGAGGAGTACCGGATGCACGGTGCTGACGCGACGGCCCCTTGCAGCTCTCACCACCTGGTACGCTGGCTACCATGACCTGGTCCGCGGCGGCCAGTATGTCTTTGTGGTCGAGGAGATGCACCGGAAATACGGTATGTCGCCATCTTGTCCCCGTATCATGGGGGGAGAAGGGGGGAAGGCATTTTTATCTCACAGGCTTGATTGACCAGGCCCGGTGGTACGCGTCAGGCCGAATAGTTTGCATGTGTACGTCTCCCCCCCCCCCCCTTGTCACCGGCCGCGGGTAGCCATATTGATGGCTCCCTCAGTAACGACCCGGCCTTCATCGACAAACTGTACTCGCAATCGCCCAAGCTCCGGCGTGAGCGGCCCGAGACGGTGCTACGGCTCGTGCAGGCCCCCGGGTCCATCATCGCGACCAAGGACCACGACCTGCACCGCAACCGCCGGGCGGCGCTGAACCCCTTCTTCTCCCAGCAGAACGTGCGGAGGCTCGAGCCCATGATCAACGACACGCTGGCCAACCTCTTGCGCCGCATGGATGGCTGGGCCCGGGCCGGGGCGCCCGTCAACATGAACCGGCCCATCCGCGCGGCGACCAAGGACATCATCCAGGCCTACGCCCTGGGCGACGGGGACAAGTGCCTCGACATGGAAGACTGCAACGCCGCCTTCTTCGACGTCATGACGCCGCAGCGCGTTGCCCACTTGCCCAACCACTTGTACTGGCTCTCCGTCTTGTTGACGTCCCTGCCCCCGTCCCTCATGATCAAGCTCGTGCCCAAACTCGGGGTGTTCATCGAGTTTATGCAGGTAGGTTGTGCGGCCCAGCCGCACGCATGTTCCCTCCGCGAAGCCGGGAAGCTCACGCGGGCGGCAGGAATTGACCGCCGACGTCGACAAGCTCCAGACCGCCAAGGAGGTTCCCGAGGGCCGCACCATCTTCCATGAGATCATGAGGAGTAGCATGCCGGCCGCCGAGAAGGCGACGTGGCGCCTGGCCGACGAGGCCATGGTCATTCTCATTGCCGGCTCGGAAACCACAGCGTCGACGCTGGCGGCCATCATGTACGAGCTGCTTTCCACGCCAGCGCTGCTGGCACGGCTGAAGGCCGAGCTGGCGGCGGCCATGCCCGACCCGACGCAGCTGCCCGTGGCCTCCAAGCTGGACGGCCTACCCCTGCTCAACGCCATCATCCAGGAGGCCATTCGCCTGTACCCGGGCGTGACCTGGCGGCAGGACCGTGCCGTGCCGGACGAGGACCTGGTCCTCGAAAGCTCCGAGGGCCAGACCTTTGTCATCCCGCGGGGCACGACGGTGGGCATGACGGCGCCCATCATCAACCGCCACGCCGGCCTGTACGACGAGCCCGACGCGTTCCGGCCGGACCGCTACCTGAAGAACCCGGAGCTGCGCCGGTACAACTTCAGTTTCTCCAAGGGCGCGCGCCAGTGCATTGGCATCAACCTCGCGTACCAGGAGCTGCAGTCCTTCACCGCCGGCATCTTCCGCAAGTACGACCTTTACGATCCCGCCCAGGCACACCAGGACGGCCCGACGCTGGAGCTCTACCGGACGACCAAGGCCGACGTGGACATGCACGCCGACTACGCGACGCCGGGCCCGGCTCCGGGCAGCGAGGGGCTGCGTGTACGCATTCGCGCGTAGCGGGCCGAGGGGCTCGCCCCCTCCCCGGGGTGGTTGCCGACGGGGGCTGGTGAGGCCGCCGCCGAGGGGCCCGTGGGAGATTACATGTGTCCCTGTTGAGAGGGTGTAGTACCGGGTAGAGTGGCGATGCAGTGGCAGGGGAAGCAAGGAGATATACCATGTACTTAGCTGTTGGAACCGAAACGCTGCAACGAGGCGCGTGCCTCTTTCCCCCAGGCGGACGCGTTGGCCGGGCTATGCCGAGCAGGCACCCCAGAGTGGATCACGGAGCGGTTGCCAACACGCCTGGGCAAGTCTCCCCGCGATGCCAGCCTGCAGTTTCAGCGACTGCTTCCCTGCCTGTGGCGCGTCTCGGCCCGACGCTCTCGCCACTGGTCGAATCCTCGCCTCTCCCCCCCACGCGTGCTCAGAACCCGGTCGGACTGGACCCCGGGGATGGGGCTGACGGGAGACCTATGCATGGCTTGTCTCGGCAATGGGAGGGGGGGGGAGGGGGCTATTCAGGCTAAATCCATCTGCTCCACCGCCCGCCGCGCACCCGGCATACTTATACCGCCACGATGGGCGCATGGAGGAGACTGGGCAGCCCGTCTTGCTTGCCCCTACGGAACACCGGGACCCGCCGCCCGTGACTTTGGTTTAGGTATCGCCCGTCCGCCCCGCGACGCTCGCCCCAATGCCTCCCGTCCGCAACCCCATCCTGCCGGGCTTCAATGCCGACCCGTCGGTCCTCCGGGTCGGCGAGGACTACTACATCGCCACGTCCACCTTCGAGTGGTTCCCGGGCGTGCAGATCCACCACTCGCGGGACCTGGCCAACTGGGAGCTCGTCATCCGCCCGCTGAACCGCAAGAGCCAGCTGGACATGCGCGGCGACCCGGACAGCTGCGGCATCTGGGCTCCGTGCCTCAGCCACGACGGCGACAAGTTCTGGCTCGTCTACACCGACGTCAAGCGCAAGGACGGCTCCATGAAGGACGCCCACAACTACATCGTCAGCGCCCCCGCCATCGAGGGCCCCTGGTCCGACCCCGTCTACGCCAACTCGTCGGGCTTCGACCCGTCGCTCTTCCACGACGACGACGGCCGCAAGTGGTTCGTCAACATGATCCAGGACCACCGCCGCCGGCCGCGCGCCTTCGCCGGCATCCGCATGCAAGAGTTCGACCCGGCCGCCGGCCGCCTGACGGGGCCCATGAAGACCATCTTCCACGGCACCGAGCTGGACCTGGTCGAGGGCCCGCACCTGTACAAGCGCAACGGCTACTACTACCTCCTGACCGCCGAGGCCGGCACCGCCTACGAGCACGCCTGCACCCTGGCGCGCTCCCGCGACATCTGGGGCCCGTACGAGGTGCACCCGGCGAACCCCATCCTCTCGTCCAAGGACGCGCCCTTCGCGGCGCTGCAGCGCGCCGGCCACGGCGACCTCGTGGACACGCCCGACGGCCGCACGTACCTGGTCCACCTGGCGGGCCGGCCCATCTCGCAGAAGCGCCGGTGCACGCTCGGCCGGGAGACGGCCATCCAGGAGGCCTACTGGGGCGCCGACGACTGGCTCTACGTCAAGGACGGCCCCGTGCCGTCGCTCGTGGTCGACGTGCCCGGGACGCGCGACGACGCCCGGTACTGGGCCGAGCGGCGCTACGCCTTCGACGGCCCGCTGCACCCGGACTTCCAGTGGCTCCGCACGCCCGAGCCCGAGCGCATCTTCGCCACGGCCGGCGGCCGGCTCGTGCTGAAAGGCCGCGAGTCGGTCGGCTCCTGGTTCGAGCAGGCGCTGGTGGCGCGCCGGCAGACGCACTTTTCCTACGACGCCGAGACCCTCGTCGACGTGGCCCCCGCCGACGAGCGCCAGTTCGCCGGCCTGACCGCCTACTACTGCCGCTACAACTTCTTCTACCTCGCCGTCTCGGCCCACAGCGACGGCCAGCGCGAGCTCCTGCTCCTGTGCTCCGAGGCCTCGTACCCCGAGGGCAAGCTGCGCATGCCCTTCCCCGCCACCGTCGCCATCCCCAACGAGGGCAAGGTCCGCCTCGCCCTCTCCATCCGCAGCGACCGCCTGCAGTTCTCCTACGCCCTCGAGGGCGAGCCCGACCTGAAGCCCATCGGCCCCGTCCTCGACGCCTCCATCCTCTCCGACGAGTGCGGCGGCCACCAGGCCCACGGCAGCTTCACCGGCGCCTTTGTGGGCATGGCGTGCTCCGACCTGAACGGCACCGCCATGGAGGCCAAGTTCGATTATTTTGTGTACCGCCCGGTGCAGGACAAGTCGGATCGCTACGAGATCTGACTGGGAGATGAGGGGGGGGGGGGAGGGGAGCCCGTTGTTCCTCGCGAAGCCGGCCCAGCTGCCAGTCGCAACAGAAAAGAGGATTAATTTACCAACGAAAAAAGAGGGGGGGGGGGGGGGGGGGGGGGGGGGGGGGGGGGGGGGGGGGGGGGGGGGGGGGGGGGGGGGGGGGGGGGGGGGGGGGGGGGGGGGGGGGGGAGAGAAAAAACAATGCGACTGCACTTCGAACCCTCAGAGCGTCCATGCATGTTTCCACTGTGAAGTCTTGATTCGTGTAAGGTACATATCCATCGTACATCCAAGTCTCCCCCCGGAGCGTTCTCCTCGTGAGACTCGGGGTCTCTTGCCATCGGGGACAACAGATGTCATGGCAAGAGTGTTGGATGAAAAGACGATTATCGAGGGGCAACTCGCATCCCTCCCCGCCAGTCTCGGCCAATAGACTGCTTCGTGCCGTCTCTACATTTTCATCCCCCCCCCCAAACAACAAGCCACCGACTTAAGAACGACTCTCCATCGAGGAGCTTCATCGGGTCGCGGCGGCCCAGAGAGCCATCGGGACGGTAGAGTGCAGGGTGTCTCATGATGGAAGCGTCAAATAACTGCAGACATTATCCACGCTCCGTACCAAATACTATCGCAGCAAGTGCCCGACGTCTTGCAACTGGAAGTTTTCTTCCGTGGTCGGATTGCCCCTCGGGTCGATTCTCCCCCAGCCAGCGCCCCATCCCGGTAGGAGCCCGCCGTGGCCCGGATTCCCATCCCCCCCCGCAGCACCCGAGTCGACAATTCCTTGCGTCGAGCTGGTACTACCGAACTCCCAGCCCGCACTGTCCTGACTTTCGTTTCGCCTGCGCCGCCATTTTCGACCCGATCGGGCCTGGCTGTCTTGCGCCTGTTGTTGTGCCGCGAGCTCGGGAGATGTCATGATACCGACGCGTACGTTGCGCGCCGAGTTGACCTTATTGGCCCGCGGATAGAAGAAGCCGGCCGGCTGTCCGCCGCCGAACGGGTTCCACCATGCTCGGCGAGCAGAAACAACGCTGCCGCGGCGGCCGGCGTTGCACCATGTCGTTTCCTCTGTCTCCCTTGTCAGTGGAGCACTGCATCCATTGGAGGTCACTTATCACACCCACCTCCAGCTAGCTCCTCCAGGGTGACCCCCTTGGTCTCGGGAATCAAGAATGAAACGCAGAAGCCGCAGAACATGAACAAGGCGAATATCTGCATCAGGCGATCGAGCCAGGGCGAGCAACTGCTGCCTGCCTTGCAGTCGGCTGGCGAGTCTTTGTTCAGCAGCGACATCGAGATGACTTGAGCAATGATGGCTCCAATTTTCCCCATGGCTGCTGACAAGCCATGGCCGGTTGAGCGGTACCGTGTCGGATATACCTCCCCAGGCACGATAAAAGTGGTACTGTTCGGGCCCCAGTTGAAGAAGAACTGGCCAACAATATACAATGTCAGCATGCCGCCTTGGTTGATATGGTGATAGTTGAACCCAAGCAAGCAGAAGATGAGTGTAAGCCCCAAGAAGCCGAAAATCTGCAGTGGCTTTCGTCCAATGGTGTCAATCGTCAGGATTGCCGTCCAGTAGCCTGGCAGAGAGCCGGCCACCGCGAGGATGATGGTGCCGACGGCGCCGTTCAGCAACAACTCGTAGAGCGTTTCGCCGTCTGCATATCCGATGGCATGTAGCACAATGGATGTGTTGAGCCCCACGCCGTAGAAAGCCAGGTCCTATGCTCCGTCAGCTTGAGCTACGTGATCCGGGGAACGCACCGAGGGCCCCTACCAGGAAGAACCACGACAGCGTTGTGCCGACCAGAATTTTTGCGTTCCTCCATTGAGTGAAATACGACCAAGCATCGTGCCAAGACGCCGAGGGGACTTTGAGAGCGGGTGAGGCAATCTTCTTCATCCTTGCCTGTTGGATCGCATCCACGCCCCCCTCTGGCTTGCTGGCTACATATGCTCTTATATCCGCGTCAGCCTTCTCGACATCCTTAGTAACCTCGAAAGTGTACCGCGGTGTCTCGGGGATGGTGATCCGGTAATACAGGGCAAAACATGCCGGCAAGGCCCCAAAGCCGACGATAATGCGCCACTACGGGTATTGCATTAGTTTCGAGATGTTTCTGCAAGGACAACTTGGGACAGGCAAGTGAGTGAGTGGCCAGGCCAAGCTTGGGCCCCGCTGGGTACGTGTAGAGCGGCATTTGATCTTGGAGGCAGACCCAGACAAACGGGGGTTTCCGGAGAAGTAGTTTTGACCTACCGAGCGGTCTGCGGCTGTCTGGCAGATATAATCGCATCCCTGGACGTTTGGAGCACCATGGTATGCGTCTTTGAAGGCCACGGTAACGACCAGGGCGACGATGGCAGCCACCAGCTGGCCCATACCCTGCATGGAAAACACGGCGGCCATCATGGCGCCTCGCCATCGGGTAGGAGCAAACTCCGACGTGATGACGGAACTGAGCGGATAGTCGCCGCCAATGCCGATGCTGGGACGGTTAGCGGTGCTTGGAGAAGGCGGCGGCCGGTTTCTTACCCCATCATGACCCTCCAGAAAGTCATGAGGCCAGTGAAGCTCACAGCCTGGCTGGGTGCGACGAGGGTACATCCAAAAGTAGATACAACGATGATACCGAGTTCGACGCCATACATGCGCCTCCTTCCGAAGACGTCGGCCATCCAGCCAAACAGAACCTGCCCAATAACGATGCCGGCGCTGGTGGAGGCTTTCAAAGCCTGGCTCACGGGGGTCGGTAGCACGCCGAAGTTCCCACCGTAGCCGTTGGTCGCCTCACCGGGTGGGCCTTGCCAGAATACAACGCCCAACAGTGTCGTGATGAGGTTGATGGCGAAGATGTCATACGAATCTAAAAAGAAACCAATGCCAGCCACAAGGACGGCGCGGACATGGTAAAACCCAAAGGGCACTTTGTCGATCTCCGAGAGAGCCAGCCGCCTCCGGAGGTTGGGGTCCTGGATATGGCTGAAGTCGTTGAAGAAATTATGGAAAGCTCGGTTTCCTCCGAAGGTCCGCGCCTGCGCTACCGGCACCGCGGGCTCGGGCAGGATTTCCATGACGCCCGCCGTCAAGATGTCTCGCTCATGCGCAAGAGGTGATGGGCATGGCCTTGTCAGCGGAAGGAACGGGACCATAGCCGGTGCTTAAAAGCTCCCGGCGGGGGCTGGCTGGTCTAAGACGTAGGTGAGTCGATAGGAGTTGGAGACGCGTATGATCAGAAGGGCAGGCCGTGGGCGGTTCAGCGGCGGTACTATCGGAGATGAAGCGGACAGAAGTCGCCGGACTGCCGGGAAGTGTTAGGGGAGATTGACAGCGACGCGGCGCCTGCAAAACAAGGGCCCGAGGGCTAAGAAGGTAGGAAAGGAGACAAGACGGACCATAGGACGGGAGCAGCGGGATAGAGTACCTACGCAAGGTATACGTATCAAGTAGCGTCGTGGAAATTGATCCGAGGCTATTGTACATGAACGTCAGCAGGGGTTGGGGTGGAATGGGCAGGTTGGCAGTGCCGGGCCCCTGAACATGGTGTGTGACGCTGTGTTGTATGCTGGGGTACCTGCCTCACTGTGTAAGTACACCTTTTTTACTCGGGTGGGATTCGACGAGCCGCACTCGGCGGCCGAGGACGCAGACCCCGGATGCTCGCGATGCCGACATCGACTATAGATTGTTATCTCGAGCCCCAGCACTTGCTCCCAAGTCCGTTCTTGCATCTGCCTACTACCGCTTTGAATGCCTCGGCGCATTTCCCATCTGACATTAATGTACGACGCCATCGATTCCTCCAAACGCGTAGGCGAGTAACCTCCGAAGCACTCCGTACTTTGGACCGTGTTCCGCTGATGGCCATGCGTGCGCCGCCCGCTGGGCATGCCTTGTCATTTCGAGGAGCGCGCCGGTGTGGCCCGAAGGCGAGGGACGGCAACCAACCAGGACGGACCTGCCGCGCCGTTGGTTATACGCCCGGGTAGACAGAGCGGACCCCGGGATACAGAGAAGACGCCGGCCGACGCCCGGGTGTACAAGGCTCGATGCCGACTGGCGCGGTGCGCTTTGGGAAACTGCGCCGTGCTCGATGCACAGCGCTCCCGTCCTTCCCGTGGTGGTGACGCTTCTCCCGTTCATGGATCATGGCTGCGCACCTTTGGGGGACGGGCTCTGCGCCCCCACATCCACCCATCGTCCCTGGAGGCGGGCACACTTGGGAATCCCGCCCATAGATGGTAGGTTTCTACCCCGAGGCGGCAGCCAGGCAGGAACTTTATTCAGCACAACCCGAGCCCGGCGGCTGTCCTTCCTGGACCAACCCTCGTAGCCCAACTCCCTGGGACTGATGGGGTCACCCCATCTTCCTGTTTCCCGGGCGGTGGATGGATCTTTGGGACCATCCAGCGGGGCCGACGCCTACCTCTCTTGTCGCATCGACTTCTACCAATCGGGTCCCCGAACACAGAAACGTGCTCTCTGTTGAGGAGGTGCGGATGCTACCCGAGCCCGCCCCCCCCCGGACAATAGGCCTCATATCTCGGGCGACAACCTCGTTCAGGCTCGCTGTAGCAGATGCCGAGACTGGCCCATCTGATTTTCGGTCGCCCTGGCCGGGCTTGGCCAGGTTTCGTCAAGTATATCCAGGCTCACCATGTACTCCCCGCGGCCGCAACACGGCTTCTTCGACTGGACCGGCCGAGTGAGCCTAGAACGACGTGTATCACCCGGCGTTTTATCGGCCCATGCCAGTTTGTTAGGCTACTGCATGCTACTCCCGACTCGCCGTACCTACATAGCTGAAGCTGACGGGTTTTGGCGTACAGAGTAGCATGCGGCATTGACACCCTCTGCCTGTATCTCTACGTCTGTATGGTCGCCGGCAAAAGATAGCCGAGTACATAAAAGGCGTCTTCCGACCTACGTGCGTGGTCATAGCCCCACCACGTTCCACAGGTTCCCATAGGGCTGAATGGCTTACACAGGCAGAGAGGCAAACCCGGGCTCAGGGCTTCATGAAGCGAGTGCAACGTGCCAGGCCGCCACCGCACAAGGATCCAGCCTGCCGCCTCCCTCATCGTATTCTCGCGGTTTCTATACCTCTCTGAGTGAGACTATCCCGTGGTTGCTGTGAGTTGCTCTCGGGGCCTATCGATGGTGCCGTAGAGGGTTTGTATATTGCCAGTTCACGGTTGGCGCGCCAACCCGACCCCAGGGCGCTATCTGCGGACCGGCGGGGCCCAGGAAATAGTCTTGACGCAGTTCCTACTCGGAAAGAGGCCATTCTCGCCCACCTCCCCAGCCAGCCATTGCGAATTTGTGCGACACCGCAGCCTCTCAGGACGCCGACGTCTGCCCGACCCCCAGCAGACACCGCCAAGCCACTGAGCAGTTGATCTTGATCTCTGCCAGCCGCCGCCAACCACGATTCCCATTTCGGTACCAGGTAGCCAACAAACGCGGCCCATGGAGTCCTTCGCCGTAGCCACGCAGCATTCCGGGGCCATCAATCATGTCCATGCTGTCCACCTCGGCCAGTCTGCGGCCGGGGTCGCGCGCGAGATACGGCTAGCAATCACCGTCATCGTCGCGGGCTGGGTTGCCGTGACCGGCATCAAGGCCATTGCCGCAAGAAACCGGCCGACAAACCGAGTATAATCCCGGACGCCTCGGCGACGGCGAGGGATGAACGTGGTGATGACTCGCCGGCGGCGCTAGATTCGTCTTGGGAAGGTCGATCAGGCCAGACTCACCCCCAAGACCAATTGAGCAAATCGCCTGCTTGGATGTGACACTTGCCCCAGCCTTGGATTGTGAAGGCGTGTACATAAATACATATCTCTTCACAGTCAAGAGCGCGATATTGCAGGTAGTTATGGGGTCGGCCTGGCAGATGTAACTCATGACTATGGAAACTATGATGTGAGACATTTGCAAACCAATGTCGGAGAAATGGTGGGCTGAATTCCCAATCAGCAATATTGCATACGCCTAGCATAACGACCGATGCTCCCCCCCTCTCGCTCTCGCCATGACTCCGAATGTTGTGTTGAACAAAATGAAGGGCCAGCTGCCAAAGGAGCCTACCAGGCGGTGATATCGTCCACCTCGGCCTCCCCAAACACACTCGACTTGGTCATCTCCCCCACACCAGCCTCAACTACCTCCTCCCCCTCCTTGGACATAATGTCAGGCAAGACTTCGCCGAGGAAATCCAGAATGTACCGGTTAACTTGCTCGAACTGTAGCAAGAAGGCATCGTGGCCTTCCTGGCTCACAATCTCACGGAGCCTCGCGTTCTTGACATGCTCCGCCACCTCTTGCTGCTCGGCAAAGGTGAAGAGACCATCGCTCTCAATGCCCAAAACAAGAGTTGGCTGCTCAATCATGGCCAATGCCTCCGGAACCGTGTCTGCTCGGTACCGGGACACGTCGTGGGTGTCCAGTTTGCGAGTGATGGCGATGTAACAATTGCTGTCGAAACGCTTGACAAACTTCTGGCCCTGGTAGCGGAGGTAGGACTGGGCCGAGAAGTACGTGGTCGTGGGCATCTTGTCGCCCCCCGTCATGCTCTCGGACTTGGGTCCAGAGAATTGCGGATCCGGTGCTGCTTCAGCCGCGGCCGCAGCGGTTGTTGCTGACTCGAGGGCGTCCTTGACCAACTTGACCTCGTGGACAGTGCCGCTGCTTGTTCGGGACAGTGCAGTACGCGTGACGTTGTGGCCGTCGTTGTGGATGTGGAAATGAGCCTCCGAGGGCGTGCTGGGGCGCGGCGCCTCACGAATGGTCTGGCGCCTGGCCGGGTCGGGTATGTTGCGACCAAAGCGGGTCTCGAAGGAGTTCCGGCTGCGGTAGGTCAGGAGCGCCGACATACGGGCAGCACCAAGCCCGGTCGTCGGCGCATCGTCGAACGAATAGTAGCCGTCGTCGTACTTGGGGTCGGCATAGATGCTTTGCCGCTGTGCTTCGCCCCAGCTGATGCCCCAGGCGCTGTGTCGGCTCGATGTGGCGATGGGCACAATGCAGCGAACGTAGTCCTTGCCAAAGTATGCCCATTCCAGTACAAGCATGCCGCCCATGGATCCGCCAATGACAGCGGCCACCTGGCGAACACCCAAGTCGTCCAACAAGAGCTTGTGCAGACTGCAGACCGTCAGACGGTGGCCCAGCTGGTCCTCGGCGGTGCCCGGGCCTGAACTTACTTGACATCATCCCGGATCGTTGTCAGCGGGAACTCGGGCCCGTACCTCTCGTTGTTTGGGTCGCCCTCCTTGGCGGTGACCGGGCTGGCGGTGCCGTAGGGACTGCCTAGACTGTTCATACACACGACGAAGAACCTCGACGTATCAAACGCGCGACCAGGGCCGCCCAACAAGGGGCCCCACCAGTCACTGACGTCGGCGCTTCCAGTCAGAGCATGGCAGATGACCATGGCATTGTCCCGGCCGGCGGAGAGCTTGCCGCGGGTCGTGTAAGCCAGCGGCACGTTCTTCAGCGTCACCCCCGACTCGAGGGTGAAGGAGGGGATCATGGCGATCTCCTGGTCCGGAATCATGGATGCGAACGGATTCTCCGGCTGGTGCCGAGTTCTTTCTTGGAAGTATTCAGTCACCGTTCTTGGAAGGTGCAAGAGAACACCCGGGATGGCGACATGGTCGACGACAAGAGGCATCAACGGCAGGACTCACCATACTTGGGCGTGACGCCGGTGCCGTCGTTGGCCCCCATGACTGCGAGATGCTGGGCTGGGTTCCCCTCGGGATGGTAAGTATCTCTCTCGGAATGGCGGGGTGCCTAACAGACGCCGATAGCGACGTGGGGAGAAGGGCGTGCGTGAACTGCTGTCCGTGTCAAGGGAGTACTAGCTGGTGCAGCGACAATATCAGGTCCTGAGATGTTTTGGTCCCCGGCAGCCGGAGGGGGGCGGTTCAAGACTTTAAGTAGCGAGGGGTTGAAATGAAATGTTTTTCCCCAAATGGGAAAACTCTCGATGACGAGATGCCGTAGCATGCATGCATGCATGTACTGCTACTCCCGCTTGCTGACTTGCCCGACGCACCTCCGCACCTACTTCATGTCCAAGTACATGCCTACATACTTACAGGTCGCTTTAGGCGATGTGGCTGACCCCGGGAAATGACTGAATGAATGGTTCTGGGATGGATACTTATCAGCCCAGCAGGTCCGATAAACGGGGACTACTCGACAGGGCGGCAATCGCAGGCTGGATGAGGAGGAGGACCCTGACTACATACATGGAGGTACCTCCTCACAGCCCAGAAGGCTGTGGCTTGAGCCCTCCCAGTTTCCTGCCCGTGAGGCCCCTGCTTCAGAACCGCTCCACTTGGTACTGTGGGCCTCAGCCTCGTCGCATCCATCCATCCATCCCATCCTTTCTCCAGCTGCTCCATTTGACGACACGCGCGATAGCTGCGAAACAGCTTCAAACCAAACGCGCTCGCCTTCTTCGCCTCTCCTCCACCACGCGCGCCTTTACACCAGGCACTGACAGAGGCGTCGGGAGACGGACACTTCGACCATCGCCAGATCGATCTCTCCGCCCGCGTGCTTTGCATGGCCTGCATGCTTTGGTAGTCCATTTGCGACGGCCATCGCTTGTCCAGCGTCCGTTTCAATCCACGCCTTTCTTTGTTCCCTTCCACAGTCGGGTTTTCACCCAAAAACGTCCATCAGACCAAACGTCCAGTCCCCCCCATTCGCCCGCCAACCCTCGCGATCCAACCGCGTCAACACAGCTTGCTGTAACCAGTTGATCTTTTTCAATACGACCACTGCTTGCGTTACCAGTATGCTCCTCATCTTTTGAACCTGCGACCAAGTCTCAACCCCATCCCGGGCCCATCTGCACTGCGTTCGCTGGCCTCCGCCTCGAAACCTATCCCTGACCTGACTCCTTGGTGGCCGACCAGACGCAGGCTCTGCGCAGCCAACTTTTCAGAATGCCGCCCAAGCGCAAGAGGATCGAGCCTCCTACCGAGACGACCGGCACTCGACCCTCACCCCATCGACCCTCGGAAACTTCCTTGGCCCAGCACGATAGAGACAGCCAGGATGGCGCGAACCGCCGGCGCAATGGAAACCCTGGAGGCAGGAACATCCGAGGACGGAATGCCGAGCGTTACGACTCCATGTCGGCTCCGAATCAGGCTAACAACCACCGCGGGCCCGTATCGCCTACCACAGCAAGACCAGGCAGCTCCGCTTCGCAAGCAGCACCACAACCACTCAGCATCCGGACACCTGCGACACCCAACCTCACTCCAGCTCCTTCTTCTCCAGTCCTTCATTCACATTACAACTATACCGTCCTCACGAGTCCCCGGCTCGCGGCGTGGCAGCAGACTGGCCGCCAAGAAGTTGTACAGCACGGCATTGCCTCGAGAGACGATGAGGATGCCGAGGAAATCACTACAATATCCCAGGAGTTCACCCAGGCTGTTATGGAGAAGCGACTCAACCCTCTTGAAGCTGGCGCGTGTATGAAGGAGATCCTGGGCCCCGAGCCCAACGTGGACGGCGACGATGAGGCTGGCACCGTCTTTGACGTGCATAGCCTTTTTGTCGATTCCATCTCCATGTATATCGACACTGAAGACGGCGCTGCCAAGCCCCGATTCCATGAGTTCGTCCTCGCCTCCGAAGTATCGCCCGCCCTTCTCAGGCACGCTTTGGACGTCCCTGTCCTGGAGCAGCTGGGTTTGCTACGAAGCACTTTTACCAGAATGGGCATTCGCACCTCAACGAACCTCCTATACCGCCAGTCCAATTACAACCTTTTGCGGGAAGAATCCGAGGGGTTCTCTAAGCTCATTACAGAACTTTACTGGACTCCGCACAACTTGAACCAAGAGCAGCTCACGCGCGCGCAGGTCGAGGCAGGCTTTGAGCGCATCAAGGGATTGATTGGCACCTTCGACATGGACGTTGGTCGTGTCCTTGACATCACGCTGGATGTTTTTGCCTCGACCATGATGAGAACTTTCCGCTATTTTACCATGTTCTTGAGAGTCAGCTCCTGGTGGCCGTCGAGCCAGATCGAGAACTACGATCCCATACGCACAGGCGGCCTTCCCAGATGGGCCTTGCCCGGGGCGGCCTTTGTCCCCAATCCGGAGGAGCAAGCCGATATGGACGAAGCGCGATTCCAGCGCGACCGCGAGTTCTGGGAGAGAGCACGGGAAGCTCACCTGGATGCCTTCTTTGAACTTGGCGGTCGGCGCGCTACCGAGCTCGACCTGGAAGAATTCATCAACTCAGCGCCGGGAAGTCGAGCCAAGACTGGTGCAGAGCTGAAATGGATCAAGGCTACAAAAACCCTACCCCCCAGCGGTAACCAAACGGCAGCTCAGCTCTTCGGCTTCAAGCTTCGCTTCTACACCTCACAAGCACGAGACAAGGATGAGATCATCCCTGCCAATTTGTTTTATCTCGCCGCCTACCTTATCAAAGTAGGATTTTTCTCGCTGCCCGATCTTTACCCTCATCTATGGCCCGAGGACGACAAGATGTCCGATCTCAAAGAACGACGCATGCAAGAATTGGAAGAGAAAGAAAAGAAGGACAGGCAAGGCTTGGAGCCAAACGCCCTGTTAAAAGCAGGAGCGCTGCCCGACGATACGGCGCCAGTCATGAACACGCGGATGCGGGAGCCAATAGCAGCCAAGCCTGAAGCCGAACAAAAGGACGCGAATGCGGCTACTGGCAAGGAGGGACTTCCTGAGCCAAAAGAAGCGCTCAAGGTAGATCTGGTGCAACACCTTCTCCTGATTGGAGCTATTCCCGAGGCTCTCTTCATGCTTGGTCGCTTCCCATGGCTTATCGACGCGTACCCGGAGGAGATTATATCGCCCATCAACCGTATTCTTCTTCTCTCCATCGACAATGTCTACCAAGCGGCCCGGCCAAAGGAAACGAATCCCTTGATGTCTGTGTGCCTCAAACGGGAACTCGCCCCGGACCAGTCAGGAGTGCCAAAAGGCAGCGTTAAACTGGCTGAACGCGAGCCAGTCAAGGCTCTCAAGTGGCCCCATGCCAACGGATTCAACCGAGGTATGCCATACGAGTACTACTTGAAGGAGTGGTCGGACAACGTTCCCATCTGCCATGATGTCGAAGATGTCTTCACGCTCTGCAGCACGTTCCTCAACATCTCTGGCGTGAATGTTGGAAGGTCGCCCCTCTTGTTGAAAAAGCTGGCAGTCATTGGTACCAAGAGCCTGAGCCAAGATACTTCACAGCGCAACATCGACAGGTGGCAAGACCTTCTGAAGCGCATCATTGTCCCCGCCTTAAACATGGCCAACTCAAACGTTGACCTAGTGGACGCTGTTTGGAACTTGCTCAAACACTACCCCGCCCAAGTACGGTACAACATCTACGCCGAGTGTTACGAAGGTCAAATTTCCCGACTCCCGGCCATGACAAAAGCCTTCAAATATGCTCGACTCGACACTCTGGCCATCCTGAAGCGCTTGTCCTTGCAGAACATATCCAGTTCCGCCAAACATTTGGCGAAGGTGGCCTTGTTCGCCCCGGGCGTGGTTTGCAAGGTAGCTTTGGACCAGATAGAAGCCTATACCAACCTCATCGAAGCTTTCGTCGAGTGTGCCAAGTATTTTACCGACTTGGGTTACGATGTTTTGGTCTGGTCTCTCATGAGCTCCCTTGGAGGCAAACAGCGTAGTCGAACGCAGGAGAGTTCGGTGCTGCTGACCAGCAAATGGCTGCAAGCCTTGTCCAAATTCTCCGGCAAGGTCTTCCGCCGTTACAACAACATGGACTCGAGTCCTGTCATCCAATATGTCCACGACCAACTCGCACGCGGTAACTCGACCGATCTTGTCATCCTCAGAGAGCTCATCACTTCGATGGGAGGTATCGTTTCGGACATTGACTTCACAGACGCCCAGCTGTCGGCTCTCAGCGGTGGCGAGGAGCTCCGACGCCAGACATTTATCAACCTCGGCGACAAGCGGTTCGAGTCTACGAGGAGCGCCAACCGCCTGATGTCCGCTTTGGTGCAGACAAAGCTCGCCCCAAGGCTATTGACCAACATTGCCCAGTATAGGCAATCCGCCATCTACCGTCTGCCTGAGAATGAGACACACATCAAGTACTTGGCAACCCTCATAGACGACTCGCAACAAGCTCTGGTCCAGTACGTAGAGCTGCTCCGAAGCAATCTGGCGCCCGAGGAGTTTGACGCACTGGTCCCAGGTGTTCCCGTTCTCATGACACAATACGGCCTCGATGCCAACCTCGCATTCCTAATTGGCCGTGTCAGCCTGGCCCACTATTTGACCGGTCCCGGTGCTGCGGGTATCAAGGGCAGGAGACTCTCGTCGGCAACACCCGTCGAACCCTCTGGTGATTTGGATGGCGATGTGTCTATGGACGCCAAGGAAAACAGTGACGCGCCGACCCCAGTCGCACAACCGCCAGCAGGAGATCAAATGGCCATCGACAGCCAGGATATCAAGGACACACCCGCTGACGGCCCAGTCACCCCTGCAGCCAACGGCCAGAAGCCCGATCACTTCTTGGAAGTACTCCAGCCTATCATCGAGGCGGTCCAAACTGTCCTCCCCCCTAGCATCTGGGGCTTGGTGAGCGCCGAGTTCTACGTGCTCTTCTGGTCGCTACAAACAAGCGACCTCAGCATCCCGGCAAGCAGCTACAATGCTGAAACGGTGCGCATTTCTAAAGAGATTGATGCCATCAGAAGGGATCGCAGCGATATGTCGAAAGGCGGCCAGGAGAAGAACAAACGGCGGAGAGAAGAACTCACGCAAGTCGCCACGAAACTCACGGTAGAAGTGAATCACGTCAAGGAAAGAGTGGGCAAGACGAAAGTCATGCTACTCAAATCGGCCCCCACCTGGATTCCCGGCAACAAGGACAAGATGAACATGGTCTCCGATATCCTCATTGAGAGTTGCCTTATACCCCGTATGCTGCTCTCGCCCGGAGACGTTGACTTCTGCCACAAGGTGATCAGGTTTCTACATGACAACCAGGTCGCCAATTTCAAGCTCGCTGCTCTGTACGATCGGTTTTTCAGCGTGAACCGGTTGCGCACATTGATTTTCAGTTGCAGTATCCGCGAGGCCGAGTTTCTTGGCCGCTTCCTCAAGTTGTCTCTCGGAGATCTCGCAAAGTGGCATCGAAACAAAGACACGTACGAAAAGGAGGCCACCAAAAACGGCAAACATCTCGGATTCGCAACGGCTCTAGACGAAGAGGGCAAACCGACATCTACGATGGAGCACGACAAGTTCCGCGACCAGCTGTGGATGTGGCATCGGAACATCTCTGTGGCGCTCAAGTCTTGCCTTCAAGGCACTGAGTGGATGCATATCCGCAATGCCATCACTGTGCTCAAGGCGGTTCTGGATTACTTCCCTGCGGTCGATTTCATGGGCAGACAGTTCATGCAAGCACTCCAGAAGATTGCGGAGCGTGAGGCGGCTAGTAAAAACGAGAGTGATGATGGACAAGGTCATCGTGTCGATCTCTCCGTCACTGCTGGCACTGCGGCTTCGGCACTCAAAAAACAAGAGAGTAAATGGGTCATGGTCCAAGCTTTCCGCTCAAACACTGTAAGCCCGTCCCCTCAAGGAGAAGCTTGACCACATACTGACATCTGTCTTCTCCAGACCGCAGATGCATCAGATGACAAAAAGTCGACTGAGACGACTAGGCCTTCGCAACTCCGGCCCGGCGCGCTAGAGTTCAAACCAACCAGGTACATATGCCACCATCCAACGCATTTTCGAACACAAAGGCCTAACGCACGAGCAGCAACCCAGCGCGAACAAGAGTCACGGGTGATGACGAGGACGGTGAGGTGAAGGACGGGAGGGCCCAGAGCTCGGCTTCAGCATTGGCAGATGGACAGAAGGACTCGGAGGCTGCCAGATCCGTTACTGCACCAAAGCCGGCCACGATTCCACAGAGGGCCGACCTCGCAAGATCTAGCCGTCCCTCTACGCCCACTATCAGGCCATCGGCAGAAGGCGACCTCGATGCTGCGACCTCCGGCCTGCGATCGTCCGATGTCCCTTCCAGGACACTTCCGACAAGACGAGTTTGCTCAAGTGCGCGTCCCCGCCGAGTCGGGACACGCTCGTGATCACCGAGGGGAGTACAGAGAGCGAAGGGATCCCCGGGAACTACGAGAAACGAGAGACGCACGAGAGCCCCGACCGACGGATAACACCAAGACGACCCGCGGAAGGGAATCCTTCAGTACTGAACGTCCTACAACAATACATCGACGAATCGAGGCGACAGGCCGGGAACCCGTTGGGAGCCGCCCGCTAGAAAAAAGTTGCGCACAAGCGGTCTGTCCAAAAGTGGTCGGCTGCCGCGAGATGTTCAAGCAGACAACAAGGCGATGCCGCCACCGGCGCGAGACGAAGACCCGGGAGGATGTAACGAGGGCACGCTTAATCGACGGACCGGCTCGGGGGCCTGATGCGCCGAACCGGGCCTGCCTGGAGAAAGAGCCGACCCAGCAGGCAACTCCCACGAGGCGCAGTGGCGCGCCCCGCCGAGTCGGGGACACGCCGCCCGAGGGAAAAGAGCGAACGGGCACGCGGACTCGAAAAGGAGACGGCACGAGAGCCCTCGAGCTCGCGGGATCCGAACACCCGCGGAAAGGGATCTCCCACCCAACCCCCCCCCCCAAAGCCCCCCGCCAAACCCACCAGTCTGAACGCCTCCCCGTGGAGACGTTCCCGCATCGGGCCACGCCGCACGGCTATGGACCCGCCCGGAGCCCGTCCCGTGAGTGCGCACACCGCGAGATCGGTCGAGCACTGGTCCGCTCGTAGAGGTTCGCGAGGCAAGTCGACACCAAGGCGCTGCCGCCACCGCACCCCCCGGCCCAGGGAGCCGGCACTCTTCATCAACGCGGCCACGTCGTGACGAACATGATCAACCCCTCGCGGCCTTACGCGCCAGAGGCCTGTCCCTCGGCCGACGCGAGAGGAGAGCCGGGACCGCAGCAGCCGGCACAACTCCCCCCATAGGCGCAGTGAGCGGTCAGAAAGCCGCACTGGAGAACCGAGTCGTGACGAGCGACCCTCTCGCTCTCATCGCACAGAGCATCCTGCGCCGGCGCGTGACAGTCGGACCGACGGCACGACGCCAGTCGGTCATCGGGTTGAGCGGGAAGGCGAACGTGGGCACGCGGACAAGGCAAGGGATCTAAGTGTTCTCCAAGCGCCCTCGCCTGGAGCTCGTGGGGAGCTCGATCGGAGCAGAACCAGCCACCAAGACCCTAACTACGGCCGTCTCAACGCTCTCCCACCTTCGGTGGACTTGGCCCAGGGCCCCCCAGAAGCGCCGCGAGGCCGTGGTCGTAATGTAGTACGTCCTCCGCCACCCGTAGCTCAGCAAGGGCCTCGCTCTGAGGTTCGGTTTCCCGGAGCGGAGCAGTCTCCACGAGGACATTCGCCCGAAAGACACCAACCCCCCACGGGCCCCGCGTCGTCTAGACCACGTCGCGGCCCGGCCGGGTCCGGTCCGAGCAACACACCAGTGAGCACACCTCCGGCGACCGGCTCGCCCACAACAGGCATGCACCCCGACCGGATGTGGCATATGAGCGGTAGCAGCGGACCAGCGCCCCCGCCGTCACAGCCTCCGTTTTCCGGGACGGGACAGAGTTCCACGGGTGTTCACCCCGATCGCCTGGGACACATTGGGTCAGGCCCGCCACCAATGGGCCATTCGCAACATGGTCGCTCATTGCCCCCCTTACAGACTACGGAGCGACAGGCTTCAACCACACAACCCGGTGCCTCTCGCCCGCCACCTGGTGCTATGCCATTGACTCCTGGAGCCGAGAGAAGCAACGCTCTCCCTGTCCCGACGGGGCCTTCGGGGACTAATGACCGGTCTAAGAGCGGAGGCAGGAGGCAGCTTGCTGGTATCAACAATGTGCTGGCTGGTTCCGACCCTGTGGGGCGCAGTAACAATCTACGGGGACGGAGCTCTCGGACCAGTCTTGCGGGGTCTGATGCGCAGGTGCTCACAGGTGCATCACCCGTGTCGACGCCAGTACACGAGAGAGCCGAGTATATGATGGACCGGGGAGAGGCGGTCTTGCCACGTGGTGCAGCCAACGGGGAGGAGCGAGCAAGTCGAGGCGACCGCGAACGAGGCCGACGGCATCACGACCACTCGGATCGCTCTACTCGGCCTTCGAGACATGGCAGCCGAGAACGTAGCACCGGCCGGGAGTCGAGGTCGAAGGAGCATCGAGAGTTCCGCGAGCGCGAGACGGGGGCCACGGGCAGTGGTAGCGGCAGAGAAGGCGACAACCACTCGTCTCGGCGATCGGGACGCGAGACAGTGTCGGGCAGCGGCAGAGACCTACTATCCAACGCGGGCGGGCGTGGCGACCTGATGGGCAACGGACGAGATGGAGGCCGGGAGGGTCGGCACCGAGGCGAAGGAGCCAGCGGCAGCAGCGGCAGCCGCCACGACGAATATGCACGAGGCAACGGCGGAACAAGAGGCGGTGGCAGCGGCGGAATGGGCGGATCAGTCCGGGAGGACCACAGGCCGAGAGAATCTAGAGGCGAAGACGGCGGACGAGGCAGCAGCCGCAAGCACCGCAGTGAGGATGGAAACTACCCAGGCCCGATGACGGACGGCCATAAGAGACAGAGACAACGCTAGCGCTGCCAACCACGGCGGCTCGCCCGCCTGGCATGGGGTCGTTGTCGACTCTGCATGGCGTCGTGTACGAGTGTGGGGGCGAAGAGCAGGACAGAATGCAGACAGACCGGTGGCCTTCTCCCGCGCTTTTCTCCCACGACAGCAAGCAGCAGCAGCAGCAGCAGCAGCAGCAGCATCGTCAGTTTTTGGCACAGCAAATGTTTAATACCAACCATCTCCACAACCGGGAAGCGGGCTTTTCCACGAGTGGCGGCGCCCTCATCCCTTTATGCCACAACCAAAACAAAGCCATGAATTTGACCCAGGAAGGCCTGCTCCCCGTTACGGCTGCAGCGCCACCACGATACCCTTTCCAACCCGCGATATTTCGGCATGAGATGGTTGCACAATGATACCCCACACATCGGCGGCGTTTTAGGGAAGGGGCGTTGTGACTTTTGTGTATTCACCCCGTCCTATTCTGTACAAGATGTACGTGCCAGCCGTAGCGCACATACCAATTAGGTCGGGGGAGGAGGGGCACGGCGATGGTACGAATTCCGCCCTGCCTCGCTGACCAGGTGTCTACGGTGCCAGCACAAGATGGCAAGACAGAGAGATCTGCCGAGGCTTTGGGGCGGGAGGGCGCGCAGGCGGCGTCCATGAAACTGGAGCCCCCCTCGCCGACCAAGCAGCTGCGCCCCCACGACAGCCCTGCACCAGGCCCGGCTTCTACGTCATGCTCGTGCCCGAAGCTGTGGGTTTTCATAAACTCGATTCGATTGATCAAGACCAGTTTGCCTATGTTCTCTAGATACCGAAACGCCGTTATATAGAGGGGTATCCGGCCGCAGAATCACCCGAGGTATCTTGTCGCCCTATGCGGGCCAAATGCAAAGAAAAGCCCGCCCGTGTCATGACGACGGGTTTGGCTGTGAAAGTAGAATGCCGAGGCCCCCTTCCCTCTCCCTCGGGCCTTTGTTTTTCTCCTCCCGGCGGCTTGGTTCACCTAGCCACGCCCGGGGGCCCCCGGTCACCCCAGAGCGCGTTGCCTACTCGGACTTGCGTCGAAGAGCGCGAATTGGACCTGCCATCTCGGCTGTGTGGTGAGCCCGGCGCGCTGTCGCCCTGGGCATGCCTCGGCGAGGCGGGCATGGCGGGCATGGCGGGCATGGCGGGCCCCATGTCCCCGTCGTGCTCAGGATAGGGGTAGGGCTGGTAGGCTTGAAAAGCCGGCGCGGCCGGCGCAGTCGGTCCCCCAAGTGGCCCGGGGGCCTCGAACTGGGCTTCGTGGTGGAAGGGGCTCGGTTGCTTGCTGTCGGCGGCGCGCGGGGGCGAGGCCGCCACGCCCTGGGCATGTTCAATCAGGCCCGCACTCTCCTCGTTGATGGCCTCGTGGAGGCGCGCGCCCGCCTGCTGCGCAGACTTGGGCAGGCCGAACTGGCTCCGGCGGAACTCAGAGGCGATGGGTAGGCCGTCGTTGGGGTTTCGGTCGGCCTGGCCACCGTACGTCTTCATCGGATAGCTCGTATCGACACTGTCGTTGCCGTCTTTGACCTGGTAGCTGGCGTCGGTGTGGCGGTGCTTAACGCCAACAAAGAGCCAGCGGAGGCCGCGACCAAAGGCCTTGCAAACATCCCACAGGTTGATGGCGTCGACAATGGCCATGATGCCCATGGGGCCGCCCTGCGGCGCTGTATGCTCGTTCTCGCGCGGGCCAAGGCCGGTGCTGGGGTCCATGACCGGGTAGAAGGTCGGCTTCGCGCCGGGGACGTAGGGCTGGTAGGGAAAGGCCCACAGGTGCAGAATGGCAAAGACGGCCATTTCGAAGCAGAGAAGGAGTGACGGCACGCCGACCTTGAGGTCGGGATAGTGCATGACGTCATTGGCCTTGACGATGCCGAGCGTGGAGGTGCCGACCGAGATGGCGGCCGACTGCCAGAAAGAAAGGAAAATGACGAGCTTGATGGCCAGCACCTTGAGGAAAGGCCGATGCTCGGCCAGGGGCTCCTTCAGCTGTATGTAGAACTGGACCAGGCAGAACATGGCAATGGTCACAGCGACACCTTCAATCACAATGACCCAGATGTGGGCAAACACGGGGTTGTTGGAGCTCTCGCAGTAGCGGTCATAGTACTGCGTCACCACGGCCGTGATGGTCATGGCGACGCGGATGAAGCAGTAGTGGTAGATGCCGATCCAGACAATGTTGAACCAGGTCAGGCCGCTCTTGGGGGTCCGCCATGGGCCGCGCTCGCCGCCGCAGCACTTGGCAAACCAGGTGACGGGCCAGACCCAGCCCTGGATGGGCGCCATGTTGCGGAAGTAGACCTTTTGGTCGTGCAGGTCCGGGGCGATGTAGTGGCACATGAGGCCGAAAAAGGAGGATATGGCAAAGGCCTCATAGCAGTCACTAAGGACCTGGAAGTAGACGGCGTGCCAATAGTACCATATGCACAGAAAGGCCGAGGCCGAGTAGATGGGGATCATGAAAAGAATACGGATGATCTGCCTCTGCTCGCCGGGCTTGGTGTAGTTGGTGGCATGGCGGAATATCAGGTAGAAGCTGGTGAGGATGGCAATGGCGGCGCAGCCGCCGCCGATAATCAGGGCCAGGTGGTGGAAAGTGAAGGGACCGGCGATGTGCGTTTCGGAGCCGACTGCAGGACACGGTGGGTGGTCAGCAAAGCTTCTTGGCGCCACGGCCCCAAGGCTCTGGGCATGCAGGAACGGCGACGACAAGCCGTCCGGGACGGGATGAAGGCGGGCAACTCACTCCGCAGCTCCTCCAACGTCGAATTGCACGTGAAGTTTACCATGGTGGGGACGACAGCGGCCGCGTGACCGTTGCCGTTGCCGTCGTCCTCGGCTTCGTCGCCGCCGCCGTGGTGTGTTGGTGTCGTGATTTGGTTGGGGCGCCGTTGTCACATGCGTCCTCTTGTTGCCGGCGTCGAGCTCGTTGGCCAGCAGGCGTGGGCGACAACCGCGGCAGCGGCAGCGATGGCCGCGATCCGTCCGCTCCGGTTCGGCCGATCGGTCGGGCGGCACCCGTCGTAGCAGTGGCCTCGCCTCGTCCTCTCCTTCTCCAGGCCGGCGGGCGAATCAACGTCGGGGCGGGCGTCCAGGTAGCAGGATCCTGGTGTTTTGTCCTCAGCTCGGTGCGGGCGCGCGTGCCTGGGCCTGGCCTCGTCGGGTCTGCCGACAGCGGAACGAAAGGCGCGATGGGAGGCGCAAAAGTACGGGGCAAAGCAATGCGATCCGAGGGGATGCGGCGGGCCAGTGGTCTCTTGTGGGTAGGAGGGGGGGGAAAATAAAATAAAAACACACACCGCGCCCCCAGAAAAAAGAGCGTCAGGCGGGCGCAGGGGCGATGGTGGTGAGAAAGGACAGAGCAGGAGGCGACACAGAGACGGGGGAGAGAGGGACGGCTCGCAGCGATCCCAAGCGAAACCGTCGCGGATCGAAGGGGAGAGGGGGGCCAAATGGGGATTGCGAAATGGCAAATGGGATGGATGGATGGGCATGGGAAATGACCCTTACTGGGCGTGCTCCGGGGGTCCTCCCAGAAACGCGTGGGCTAAAGGCTCCTTCTCCGTCGCCACGGTTTCTCAGACAAGCGGGGATCGCCTGGTGCTTCGGCCCAGTCGCAACCACAGGCATTGGATGGGGCCTCGCAGCCGCAGCCATCCATCACCATTCGCGCCGCACACGAGGGATGGAAGCCCGAGTAAGAGATGGACGGCGGCGGGGCAGCCAGTTCTCGGTAATGTCTGGGGGCACTACCGAATGGCGACAGGGATGGCGTTGGTGGCTGAAATTGCAGGCCGTATCTTGCTCTAGACGGGCACACCACGGGGCTTGGGGGCTGAGCTCGACCAACGAAACCGCCGAGGCTTGGGTTGCCTCTTTTTCTTCTGTGCCGTCCTTCTCCCTTTTTCCCTGCATGCCGTCCCGTCGTCTGGTGTAAAGACGGCCGGTCAGTTAGCGCCGCTACCGAGCTCCGGGCCCCCTCCTGGTTCCCTGGGTCCTGCTTGACAAAGTAAAATGTACGGAGTACCTGCATGTTATTCAGACGACCCGCGCCTGGGAGGGTTAACACAGCCTGCATGCCGTCCCCGTCCCATGCTTTGGGCTGCCCTTGGGACCCTAGGCAGACTCTGCATCAGCTCGTTGAATCGAGTAGCCTCTCGCCGCTGCGGGACGGGATGCAGCTGCTATGCGAGTCAGCCGAGCCCGATGGCCTGGCCTGGCATGGCATGGCCTGCAACCACCGGCTTGCCCACCTTGTACACATCGGGTGGCACGCGACACTACAGACGAAGAGCGGTTGTCCCGCACAGCCGACAATGCCGCAGGCCAAGCCGGTGCCGGGGATCGAGGGGCTCCGTCGTCCCGCTCCATCCTTTCGGCAGGGCCCTCACATGCCGCCGTCGTTCGGCCGGGAATGTATGGACTGCCGTAGGAACCGCTAGCTGTTTCGACCGGCCCCTTCCCCGAAACCCAGCTCATCGCAAAACATACCCCCCCCCCCCCCCCGCCACGAGGGGGGCTTTGTGCTCCCTCGACGGTCGTGTGGCGCACGTCTGGTGAACCTTCTTCATCCTGGGTCCCCCGCGGCGCCTGGGGGCATACAAAACCAGACGGACGCGCCCGTAACCTTATGCGCGACGGCGCAGGCCCGGCTCCTGCGCCCTAGCAAGCCCGACCACGGCGGCGCCGCGGTTGGGATGACCTAGCAGCTGCATCGCCCAGCTTGCGCGTTGGTGCTGACCCGCGACTATGGGACGGGCGTAGGGTCGTGGTTGGCCTTTCGGGAAAGGTCCGGACGGGACAGAATGCGCGCGTGCTGGCAAAATGCGACTGCTCCTATCAAGTCCCCGAGGGGGCTGGCAAAAGAAACCACCCGGTACCGTCGTCGGCGAGATGATTCAACACAAGCTCCCTCGACCTTGGTAATCCATGACACTAGCGATCCGCCCTAGAGCAGGTCTGCGGTCCCCTTCACAACTCGCCGCGGCTATTTCCTCTCCACCCGTCTCCGGAGCCATCTGCCTACTTGGGCAGACGCGCCGCTCGAGATGGTGCTACCCCCCAGCACGAACCCTGCCCATAATGTGTGCATGCACCGACGACCATGGAAAGCCACCAGCTTCTCGATCTGCCAAAACGGACGACAACCTGACCTTCGGGTTCCGGTTCTGCTCCATCGATTCCTGCATGAACCTGGGGCCCAGGCGGACCACTTCTCCCCTGGCGGATCGGCTGCCCCGGTGCATCCGTACACAGCAACTCTGTCGCCATGCCGCCGGGGGTGGAGCCCGGCCGTACAGCTGTGGAGCCCTGCCTATTCCCGGCCAAGCCCGCGGGACCCGAACGCTTTAGGCAGCCAGTAATAAGCAATTGCCAGCCTCCTGGCCCCTGCCCACTGGCCTCCTTCCTCTCTGCTTTGGCCTCGGACCGCTCTACGTCGGCACACGCTTGTCTGCCGAGACATAGATTCCGTTACCATCGGTACTCACCACTAGCTGCCATTTGCACTCGATTGAGTCCTTCGATGCCACAAGCCTGTTCGAGCCGAGGATTCCCGACGTGTAGAGCCTCTCTATTAATGCCCTTCCAAAACATATGGCAACATCTGAGCCGCCAGCATAGAGCGCATCTCTCTTATATGTACATGCAAACCATCCCTGGCGTCAGCAGGCCACCTGTGTACCAGTGTTGTATTCCCTACCGCCTGCTCCGCTACCTGTTGCAGTCTCGCCGAACGCGACTCATAGTCGCCATCTGGCACCATCGTCAATGCGACGCATGGGTTGACGCTATTTCCGTCTCGCCTGAGCCCCCCGGCGAAAGCATCATCGCAGCAACCATGCCGAGTCGCGCGTGTGAATAGAATTATCGTATTCGTGATGTCCGAGTCCCTGACGCAGTCGCTTCTGGTAGTGTGGGCAGTGATGCCTAGTCAATGCTGGACCGAACCGTCGTGCCACGCCTTGGAATACAAATTTCGAAAAACGCCGTCATGGTATCTCAAAATGCAAATGCAATGGCCCAAAGGCGCACCATGAGGGCGTCGTGTTTGCCATCAACCGTTTTCCAAGACGTCAGTCCGCCCAGGTCGAGGCCGGGAGGCATCACGCGTTGTCCGGATCGGGGTTTGTCGTTCGAAGCACTCTCCTCGAGTAGTCCTGGTCGTCCCGGAGCGTGTTGACACTCTCATGACTCTTGTTGTCGAATCGGCCGTAGATGTTGGGCGCGAATGGGTCCATGCGGGGGTCGTGGGGCATGAATCGACTATTCCTCCGGCCCATCGAATCGCCGTCCCATACCGACGCCATCTCCGTCCTCGGCGTGCCCATCATGCCTGATGAGCTTCCTCGTACGCTGTTGTGGTGCTCCATCATGGTCTGTTGTCGGTTTTGTCTCCGCCGAAACCACAGGAAGGCGGCGATACCTCCGAGGATGAGAAAAAGCCCGATAACGCCGACAGCAACTCCGGCAGCGGCGCCAGCTGACAGCCCACCCGAGTCCTTTCCTTCGGTGTCGTCCTTGTTATTATCAGAAGTCGACGTAGGCAGAGAGGGAAATACGGTGACAGTCTGCAGTCTCGTTCCGCCATCTTGCGTAATCGTCGACACCATTGTGCTGGGCTGGGGCGTGTCGTGCGCAGCCTTCGTTGTTGACGTGTCTGGCGATTCAGATATCGGCTGCAGAACGTTAGCTGTGCAACTCCTTTCGGCAATGGCCGCCACATCTCTACACGCTTCTTCATTCTGCCCGAGGCATACAAAAAGAAATGGCTAGGCATACAACTGGCTTAGTCGTAGAGGGGCTCTGGTCATGAGTAGCAGGGGGGCTTATAGTGACGGTGTTTTGGACCGTCTCAGTCACAGGGTCCTGATGTACCAGATACATGTTAAGTCATGGTCGTTGAAGCGAGTACACAAGTACGCCAAACAACCGCAATGGAAAAGTAACGGAAATGATGAAAGCAAGGAAATAGACCAGCGCATCGCACAGGGGCGGCTTACCTGTGGTTTGGACGTGGGAGACGGTGACGAACCACCTTTGGTGCCGGCAGGTTGCTTGCCCAGTTGGATGTATCCCCAAACGCCATTGCCGCCGCACTTATTGTTGGGGAAGCCGGGACAAGGCTTGTCGCAGTCGTCCATAGATACACGGACAGAACTGGCCGGTGTGTAGTCTGTACACCAACAGTTCTTGTCCTGGAGGACAGCGAAGGCGGTTTTCCCATTGCAATTGTTGAAACAAGCACCGTACGACTGGTAAATGTCCACGGCTAGAGCGAGCATCAGCATCTCAGCCGGGGCACGTCGAGCAACTTGCATGGGACAACTTACTGGGATCGCTATCAGCCGTGTTAAACGAGGCACAGTATGTCACGTCCTGAGCAGCCGCCATGGTTGCTAGGCTCAGCAACGTTACGAGACCTGCCACAGGTCCGAGGCGTTGCAGCGACATTTTGACCATTGGCATCTGTGGGGTGAATCTGAAAAGTAAATTGGTTAGCTTCGAGGTCCCAGGAGTTGCGTCGATATTAGTGTCGACGACCGAGTTGGTGCGATTTTTCAGGTCTGTGGAGGGTGATGGGCAGATGTTTTGGATCAGGCACAATCCGTTCTTCGGAAGCGCGTGTCTGAATGGCCAGTACCATTCTCTCCCGAGTGTTCAGAGTGGAAAGCGGGTTCAACGAGTTACTCACTGTCAACTCGCGTCAACTACAGATACGTGGAGGAAATACCGGTCTGACCAGGACAGCAAAAGTGCAGATGCTTTAATGCTGCATGGCCATGGCCAAGGCTCCGGTTTCCGACGATCTGGATGATACACGACAGCAGCCGGCAGCGGTGGATGGGCAGAGGTAGACTGCTACCTGGCCGCACGACTCGCAATGCCTCTTGTCACGATGACAATTGTGCAGGCAGTAAGTGGTGAGGGACGGGAGAGGGAAAACAACACCAGCAGGAACCACGGCAAAAGCGGCCTGGGGACGGGGAAAATAGCGAGGCAGGGGATTTGAGAGCGCTATTGGCCAACAAGGCAGGAAAAGAAAGTTGGTCGACTGGCTGACTGTCTGGGAGGTGTGGTGTGGTGTGGTGGTAATAGTGTGGGTGATGGGTGCATGGGATGGCGCAGGACGGGATGGGATGCCCAGCCCAACTTTGAGTGCACGAGAGTGGGCGGGTGGTAGCGGTGGTGGGTACAGCGGCGCAGTACTGGAGCGTAGGCACTAAGGCCGATCGGTGACGGGTGGTCCAGGATGGTCGGGTAAGGTACGAGGAGTACGAGAGAGGCGTACAGAGTCGTCGTGGAGGCGTAGGTATCCCTGGTATCGCTTCGTAATGGATCCCTGCCCTGATATCACTGCCAACCAGGGCTGCTGGTGTGCGTTTCGCCTGCAGTAGGTGGGTGGAGAAGACAAGAGGCTAGTACGGACTCGGGAAGAACGGCGATGATTGTGCGCGCGTGTGAGCCGTCCTGCTTGCCTGTCTGTCCGTCTCTCTGGATCGTGCGTGGGTTCGTTCGTTCGTTCGTATGCCCGGTATGTGTGTCGGTATGTGCTCGCGCGCGCGCGCGCGCGTGTGTGTGTGTGCGTGTGTGCGTGTGTGCGTGTGTGCGCACGCGCGTTTGTTTATGTGTGTGTGTGTGTGTGTGTGTGTGTGTGTGTGTGTGTGTGTGTGTGTGTGTGCGTGTGTTGTGTTGTGGAATGCGAGGGCGGGGACGCAGAGACAGAGGGGAAGGAGGGGAAAGACGGACCAGGGCACTACACCTGAGATGGGTTCATTGAAGTGAAGGAAAAGTCGATATGTACCTACAATTGTTTCTATGTATGAACAGATGGCGGATGGATGAGAGAGGTAGGTAGGTAGCGTCTATGGAGTAGACAGATATGAATGGATAGTAGCGGAAGCTGCGTTTGTGTTCCCCCGTATCGTGTTGCACTGCCCAGGACCAGGCCATGCAGCGAGGTGAATGAATGAATGCGTGCAGCGTGGGGTTGGCCCCCCTCCCCCGGTAGGTATGCAGGGCCTGCTTGACTTGGCCAAAAAGACGGCGGGACCGAGTTCCGTCAAGATAACAAAATGATACTGAATAGGGGCAATGGAAAACGAGAGACAATACGACGGTTGAGGAGAACGACGAGAAAAAAAGACGTCGATAGGAGACAGTCAGCCAAAGAAAGGAGAGCGAGCAGGCAAGCCGGCAAGCAGCAATACACCGGCTTAGGTGCGCAAAGCGAGGGACGAGAAGATGCAACGACAGACAAGAACAACGGGAGACCACCTCAAGCGGGCTAGGCAACGCAACTCCCTATCTGAGGAGGTTGTTGGGGTCGGAGAAGGAGGAAGAGAAACAATCGAGAAGTGGAATGCGTGGGAGATTGAAGGAGAAAGAATGGAAGATAATCATGGGCCGTTTCTTCCTAACCCGCTACCTCCCTCCCTCCTTAGGTACTTAGCTAGCCAGCTCCCAACCAGCGGGTTGCCAGCAGTTAGCCTGCTGTTGGTTGGCGCCAGCGAAGTACCCAACCTGGCAACTGGGTACCTGTGCATGCATTGGTGTGCGCTGCGTCCTGGCTCTCCCGTCCCGCCTGCCGCTTTCTCTCCTCTTTAGCCACTCCGACCGGTGGGCTTCCCCCCCCCCTTCTATTCGCTACTTGATTACATCTTCTATACCACCCAGGGTTAGGCGCTGGTACGCTGTGCAGTGTGCTCCTTGGGCCCAGCACTGCCTGCACCGGTACAAGATTACAGTGCCTAGATCGGGCGCCGCATCTGGAGCGATCGTCGAGCAACGCAGGGAACGGACCGACACTACAGGACCCTAATACTTGCTAAGGTTCCTCGATGGACCAAAGAAAGAGGCCGCGTCCGCCAGGAATCGCCCTGGCCAGTGAGTAGGATTGGCTTGATCTTCGGCAGCAACCTTCTGTTTTCTCTGACAGGCAGAGAGAGGCCAGCTACAATCGGTAGGTTGGGCAGGGTGACAGGGGTGTTGGTGCCTTTAGCGACGGATGTGTTCATAAATTTGAACCGTGCGCACACGGTGTATTAAGCCTGGGCGGCCCCCCGGATGGTACACCCCCAGCTGCCCGGGGACTACGTGCCTGCCCAAGCTAGGCAACCACAGCCCCCCGGTGCGAGCGGCCACCCCCCCGGTGAGCACGGTTGCTGCGCTGTGTTGTCTGCCATCCGCTGGGGGCATTTCGGATTGCCCGCCTGTGGTTTTTTTGGTGGCCGAGCGCTCGGGCGTGGCGTGGAAGCAAGAGAGCAAGAGACACAGGCGTCCAGAACATCCCGAACTGTGAAATGAACCCAACTCGGGCATCATGGGATGATTAAGGCCCACCAAGGAGAGGATCCCGAGGCAGCGGACACGCTCGGGTAGTGGGTACATGTCGTCACTGCGGCACATTGGCGGCAAAGGACCGGGGGGTTGCGCGGAAGCAAAGCCAAAAACATCGAGCGGGCAAAAACCTCGTGAACGGGCGACGCGCTCACGAATCCGTTGCAGCGGTTACGAGGCCCCACCACAGCTCGGGGGATCCATTTATCCAGCAACCTGACAACCTAACATACCTAGGGCTGCCTACCTCCAGTGGCTGGAGGAGGTTCCCACCTGGAACGGGCGCCTGGGCCGCCAGCCATGGTGGATGGAAGCGGGCAGGTTCGAATTGATCCATCCGTTCATCCTGGAAGCCACCCAGCACTTTGCCCGGGCATCGGAGGCCAGAGCACCGTCAGCCAGCAGACGGCCTGGCGCTCCACCAAGTAAAGTTCTAAGCCTTCGACAATGGATGGACGGTTGGAACTGGGAAGAATTGGATTACAACAGGCGGGCGGAGTCTCAGCCACCAATCACAAGCCCAGGTTCGCACCTGCACCCGGTAATTCAGGACCTTCTGGAAAGACTCTATTTACAGTACCCGTCCCATAGTACTACCCGGTGATACCTGCTGTTACCAAACTCTTGGTGTCTGCGACGTTCCCTACCGTCGGCCTACCCAAGCAGGCAAGTACAAGTGTTTTCAGGACGCGTTCCGGCCGGGTCCTGGACGTGTGTTATGAGTCGCACTGACGACCGGCTGCCTCCCATCATCCATGAATCGGTGGGATCCCTGGCTGCCGGGCTGACATGTACGTACAGTAGTACACACACGCTCAGATAGACGGGGACGCTGTCAACTCCGCCCGGCTCATCCATTTCTGCCGCAAAGCAAGGCGACTGGTGTCTTTCTGTCTGTCATGCGCATCGCGTCCGTAGGCGGCCGCCGACATAGCCGTTCATGAACCAGAGCTTCTGGGCCAACGGGTAGCCGACGCGGCAGCACCTGTCACACGTGTACTATGTCCGTCTGATATATGACGGCGGCACCGTGCAGCAGCGCACCTGTTTCCATCCCGGTTTACCCCTCCGTGGAGGGACCTGCCTGTTCTGTCCTTCGCTACCCGACCGTTCCGTGCGGGTTTCTTGCTGAGTACCTCTTTTAACCAGTTAGGTACCTAATGTATTGGAGAAGTGTGGGTGTACCTGCTGCCAAGGCTCCATGCCAATGCCTACTTCCGTCTCCTCGTGCTAACTTTACTTACATGCCTCTTTTTACCCTGTACCTACCTAAGTACCTACCTAAGTACCTACCTAAGTAGGCACTTTACCTGTCTGCCAACTTTCCGGCCTGGAGATTGTTCACCCAGGTGGCCAGTGCTCCCGTCGTCCATCTCCGGCCTGGCCGACGGGTTCTAGGTAGGCAGACGGAGGAGATTCGACCTGTTTAGCCTCAAAAAGACCCTGGGAAATGGGTTGAATGCAACCATAGTAATTCGGGCACTCGCACGTCCACAGGACGGCGAATCCCTTCCATTTGGAGCGGATGGTGCGCCAGTAGGCCGGCGGCGGTTGTGCGAATCCCTGAAGCGTGGACGGGGTCTACAGCGACCTGTTGGCAACCCCCCCCGGCCATGCCTTGGCTGGCGGATCCGCAAGACCTGAAGCTGACGGTGGACAGCCAACCATGGCTTCGGGGCTGCCAGCTACCAGTTCACGGGCGTTATCGCGCGCGCCCGCAATGGAACCGCGCTGGTGGCCTGGTTCCCTCTTGCTATATGCCCTTCCCCGGTCGGCACAGGGGAGGGCCCCTCGAAGGGTCCGGGTGGTGCTGGGCTGCTGAGCCATCCGGCCCCAGTGTTGTGTTGAAACGAACCGTCCGTGTTGGCCGGAGGGTCCTGTACCGCCCGCCCTCTTTTTGCTGAAGAACAAATACGAACGACCGCCGCCTCGCAGTAGTCACCTTCGGGCGGGAACCGTCGCCAGCAGCAGCACGCTACATACAGAGACGCACTTTGGCCCGTCCTTGTCGGAGGGGTTGCTAGCTGCGTGTAGCATGACGAGTCCGACGAAGAGGACACTAGAAAACCGTGGATTCCCGGGTCGTCTTGTAACGACGGTGGCCGCGAGCAGGCGGGCGACGCTCACCAATCAAGATGGCTGCGGCTCGAGTAGGCCATCACACACCGGCAAGGAGCCAGTCGACTCTTCGTCCCGGCGCCACCTCGGCCGGGAAACAACAATCCCGAAGACCAAGTGAACATCCGGCGCAGTGGGACCGACTCCAGCAATTGGAACGCCGTCCTGCCAGACTCTCAATCGAGCTCCTACAACTGCTGGCTCGACAGACCTCATTGGCCGCTTTTGCAGACAGGCCAAGCTACCGTCATGTGCGTGTGGGGGGGCAGGTGCTAATCGATTCGCGTTGCATATATCCGCATGAACTCCGCCGACACGAGAAGCGCCAGCATCAACCCCCCAGCCTCTTCCTGTTTTCCAAACTCGCTGGGATCGGCGCTCGTCGTCCAACAGCGCACCAACAATAGTCCTAGCTACGTCTGCGATTGCATATGCACAGTCTAGAAGGATCTGGGCATGCCTGACCACGCGTACTCGACGCCTTCTTGTTGCTGGCTGTGGCACCCGGGGGCCTCGTGGGGCGGGCGACTTCGGAAATTCGCGCACTCTCACTGTACGTCTATCTCTGTGCAGTCCACCGAAACCCCGGAGTCTCGACGACCTGCATCTATTATGTATGTCTTTGTACCCAAGCAATCTTCGATCCGCCCGCCTTGCGGCTGGAAATCCCTTTCCCCATCGGTTTCCGGCCTCCGCTTTCCGACATCTGCCGGGCGGTTGATCAGTCGGGTTCGCCCCAGATAGACGATGCCTACCGATCGGCAGCGCTGCGACTTGTAAGGCCTCTCCGCAGGCGCCCCCTGGTTGCCAGTTTGGAATACCTCACGCGGCTAGGCCGTCTTGATCTGTCCCAACGACTACCGACCGACCACATACGTGCGAAAGCGCGCACCTGCACAAGGAACGTGTCAGTCGTATCTACCTGGCGAAGTCTTGTCTGCCTCGGCGATGCAAGCCCACCGCCGTCCGCCTGGGCTTCTCCCATTTCATGTCAACGCTAGCATGCCGTGCCTTTGCACCGAATGGCGACCCTCACCGCCATGCGAAGTGCTGCTGCTGCTGCTGGGCCGGCTCTTGCGGTCACACGTGTGTAGCCGGGCTGCCAAGTGCTAGTGAAGAGGGCCTCGGTTCGTTATGTTCTGACCGTCCAGGTGTTTCACGGGTGAAATCATGCTCATACAGTGCGCCCCCGTTCAAACTTGGGTGCGTGCCGCTGTCATCTGCCACGTGCTACCGGGCCTGGCATCGGTGACGGGCCCTTCCATACGGCCGTGTACGCGGTCGTCAGTCGATATCTCGGCCCCGAGCGCCTGGGGTGGCACCTACAACTGCCGCACATCTCACGTTGCTTCGTCCGACAACGTGCTCAGGGGCCAGCAGTGTCCCTGAGCGACCATTGACCCATTGGACAAAAAGGTTAGCCGGTACGAAGCTACCAACACCGGTGCCGTCGGCTCGGAGCATCGGGTCCTCCCTGAAAAATCAGTTTGTTGTGTACTGTTATAGGTAAGGATGTCGGGATATTTTCGCCCGGGTCATCGGCAGCCGGCGCGTTGATGCAAGGGACTAGCAAGGGCAGGCTCCAGCAGGTGATCAATATCGCCTCCAAATCTCGGTTCTGCTGTCTGTGCTTCTGGATGCATGCTTCCCAAATACCAGGGGGCAATGCATTGGAAACCTGGTGCCTGGGGGCCTAGTTGTCTTGGGGGCCTAGTTGTCTTGGGGGCCTAGTTGTCCAGGCACCACCTGGAGCGGCGGAACAACGATTGTCTTTACGTCAAGTGGCCGGCAGGGGTGGCTGAGCTTGCAAGCATTTACCGCATCGCATCCGCCGCTGGCCTGGCTGGACGGCCAATCGCCACGGGGTGGGATACGGACGATCTGTCGGGGCCTTGTTTTGTTTGTTCAACAGGCCAAGGGGTTCCTGACACAGCTGAAAACCGGATCGGCGGCCCCCCCCCCCTGCCCCGCCCTATGGGCTGCTCGCGCGCTGGGCCAGTCAAAGAGGCTTGTTTCGTCGTTGCACTGCAACATGTTTGTTTCTCGAACAGCCAAGCGCAGATGAAGATCGGCCTGCTCCTGGGGGCGTGCGATCGGCTCGAAAATGCGTCAGTACCCGTAGGAACTACTGGCTTAGCGGCGCCGGCGTTGTGACGGCAATCATCCCTTTGGCGGCACGCCGGTCGGGCAAAGCACGAGCTGGCCCACGCGCAAGCGAGCGAAGAAGAGTCTGCGCAACGAACCAAGGTCATGAATGGGCACCGCCCATCCCGAGAGGTGATATACCACCGTTAGCCCTCGCGTGCGCCCTTTGATCAACGGATGGGCTCCCGTGGGGCGGCTCAGGGCGGATGGATCGGACCGTTCAATTACTCAGCTATCCCCAACCTCAGCCATGGGGATATATCTATAGGAATGATGGCACTGCTACTGATGGCCTCCCAATTGAGCGTCTGCATCCATGCACGCGCACGCCAAGGGGGAGGAAGTACCAGGTAATGACGACGATGACAGCCATGATGATGGCAAGCCATGCTACCCACAAACGCCTTCTGCACACTACAAACGCCCTGCTTTAAGCCACAATGCGCGGAACCCCAATTGTTCTTGTGAACGGTATAACCCAGTCCTGTGCCGTCATTCCATGATGCGCTCGCTATGCGATGGGAAAAATGCATCCTGCCGTTGGTCCCGCAACGCCAGCCCAGGCACCAGTGCCCAGTCAGTCTCCCCTGCCCCGCCCCGCGAAGGGCTCACGGCTGTGCCGGGCTGGCGCTTCGGCTCCTCTCCTCGAAGCGATTCACCAAGGCCAAGACTCGGGTCCTGGGCCTCTCTAGTTTCACGGCTGCGGCGGACAAGATCTCTGTTTTAGCCGGTTCGAACGATCCCGTCGACGTCAGGGAGTCGTGCCTCGCGCCCAAAACCGGGGGCTGGTCCTCGGGTGTGGGTAGCGATGCCGTTGTCTTGGGGGGGGCCGGGGGCATCATCTCCGTGCTCAGCGCCGAGTCGACCGTCTCCCTCTGCTTGCCCTTATCCGGCCTTTCTTCCGCCCGCCACGCCCCCGTTTCGACGGCCGGGCCTGGGCCGCCGACGACGGGCACGTCCGTCGTCAGGGCGTGGTAGCCCCCGTTCCCTATATCCGCCTCGTCCGGATCCACGACCACCACGTCCTTGACGCTTTCTATGTCAGGCTCGCCATTGACCACGCGCAGACGCTCCTTAGGCACTGTGAACATGACTTGGACCAGCCGTTTTTCAATAGCCTTTTCGATGTCCCATTCATCCTCGTCGTCCCCGGCCAGCAAGCCCTCTTTCCGGGCCGCCTCGTCGTTGTCATCCAGCCACGCCCCGCGCCCTCCTTTCCTTTTCAGCAGCCCGCCGGCGGCGATACCGCCGAGGCCACCGAAGCGGGGATCGTAGTCCGTGGTCTCCGCCTCGCTGTTGTCTTGTATTGGGCTCGTAGGAGACGAGACTGACGGTGTTTGGCCACTCAAGACGCGCCGTAGGCTCCCTAACCATCCGCGGCGGGGCTTACTCTTGCTTGGACTGCCAGGCGTCTCGACTTCTTCGCCCGTCGAGTTCCTGCCCATCAAAAGAGCGGGACCTTCGGCCTGCAAACTTGGGAAGCTGGATTTGACCGTGTTGAACGACGGTGCACTGCTGCCACTGCTGCCACTCGTCCCTTGTCGCTCCTCGATCACGACCGGCGCCAAGGCAGTACCGACTCCCAGGCCCAGGCTGTTGCGACGTGCCGAGTTGGAACGGGAGAAGATGCTGTGGTTTGTTTCGGACATGCCGCTCCCCGTCCGTGATTCTTCTTCGGCAGCAGAGCGCGTGGATCTGACGGTAGATTGCCTCGTGGGTGAGACTTTGCCTCCTGCGGTGGCTTTGTGTAGGTTTCTCTGCGCAGTAAAGTGCGCGTCCGCGGCATCTATGTCGGACATCCAATGCTGGACTTCTGGGTCGGTGACAGAAAGCCGTCTTGCTTCAGGACTCGGCGTGCTTGAACTGCGGTTCGGGGGTGGGAAAGACAAAGGCCGATCGTTTGCAGGGGTGGCAAACGGGTCGGCAAAGCCGGTACTTTCGGGCGGCGGCGTTGTTGGGCTCATGGGCTCGCTCAGGTCGTGAGCATCGTCCTCGTCGGCCTCATAAATCGGGTGTATCGGACCCGCGCGCCTTGCCATCGTTCCCACTACGGGGTCGTAGTTGCCTACCAGCGAGGGTTGGTACAGTCCTCTCGCTGCCCTGGGAGCTATTGGCTTTCGCGCCAGCAGCATTGGTTGCATAACACCGTACACATTGCCGTGGGAAGTCTCCATGCTGCCCTGACCGCCAGGCACGCTTTCGTAGCCGCGGGAGCCGCCGCTCATATAAGGGTTGTATTCACCGCGGGGGTACCAGAAGCCGTGCACGTCGTGTTGCTCCATCGCCGTCTCATCATGGTGAATGAACCGGTTGCTGTCTTGGGTAATGGCGCGGATAGCCCTTTCACGCGCGGCGTACTTGTGGCGGTGGTGGCAGCGATAGCCAAGATAGAGGAGAACGGCCGCAACTATCGCAGCCAAGCCGAGACCGATGCCCAAACCTAGCCCGAGCCGTTTCTTGGTGTCCGCGCCTGCCTCACTTATGGCGGGTATGCCGCCAGCTGCAATGTAATCGGGGTTGTTGTAAACATCCGACCACGACATTGAGGTGAGATTAAGAAAACTCAGGCCAGGACCGGGGCCTATGGCTTGTCTTCTCGTCTTGCTAGAAGAGACAGCAGGGATGGCATGCCCGCCATATACCATCATGACGTTGCCAGGGAGCAGGGCGGCACCGTGTCCGTAGATGCCGTCGCCTGGGGGCTGCTGCTCGGGGACCGTCCACTGCCAGGGAGTGTCGCCCCCATAGCCAGTTCCGGTATCCAGAATAAGCAACTGTGGGGAGGCGGCCGTGGAAAGGTCGCCTACCCAGCCTCCCAAGACCACAATCTTGTTTCCCTCAGCACTCAATACGGCCGTGTGGCCCGATCTTGATTCGACATCCCCGGGAGCGGCCCCGCGCCCGGCCATTTGGATCTGCACGTAGCCCCAGCTCTCCTCGGGAAGGCTCCAGATGGCTGCCGTGCTCATGTTGATGAAGGCGGTCCCGGTATGGCCCCCCAGCAAGACATAACTGGCTTGCTGGGTGATGATACCGGACACATTCGAGGTGGAGGAAGGCAGCTTAGTGAGGGTGAAGCCCGCGGCAGGGATGGGAGAGCCCCGGTGGTTGACGGGCACCATCGAGTATGCAGGGTCCCTCGATGACCCGGAAGGCGAGAGCCGCACCATTTGGTTCGAGTATGTTGCGTTAGACTGGGAACCGTCCGAGCCCTCGGTCGGACACATGCCCCCGTAGGCATATATGCTGGGCTGCGACAGGGTAGGCTGCAACATCGTCGAGAAGCCCAGGCTAGCCCCAAGGAACCCAGGCCCTGTGCGGAGGGAGCTGCCCCCCGGGACAATGGTGATGTGCGTCCAGGACGCAGCGTCCGGGTCCGCCGCAATGTCCAGAGCCCATAGGCCCGCATCACTTGACGAAGAGCAATCTCGGGCGAAAACAAGAAGCGAGCCATCGTCCGTCGAGGCAGGCAGAAAAACCGTGTCGTTGCGGGTCAGGAAGGGGAGGCGAGGGGACAAAGTCCGCAGGGATACGCCTGACGGCTGGACAGCCTCGGATATATTTAGCGCCAAAAGGTCGACCTGGTCCTGACGAGGCGAAAAAATGTAGGCCGTATCCGTGGTGGCCTCTGGCAGCAAAATGGTGGTAGGAACGTACGGCAGCCATTGGGCACAAACGGGGCCCGTCAGCAGGCCCCAGAGGATGGTCAGAGTCGAGATGCGGATAGTTGCCGCCGTCTGCGATGGCATGGGGGCAGGCCTTCGCTGCCGGCGGCCGCAAGACTGCGGCTCGCTGGAGAAACAAGCGACTGCGGCTCGCGCGAGAAAAAAAGCATGCGCTCCTGCTCGGGTCTCAGGTATACCCTGCTTGAAAAGAATAAAAAAAAAAGGCCGCGGGGCTCACGGACGGGAGGTATACCCTGCTCGACGTCCCGAGACGGGATGATGGTCGGTCAGCTCAGAAGCCGGTCCCGATACCAGCAATGAGGGGGGGGGGGGGGGGGGGGGGGGGGGGTGATGGTAGGGAAAGCGCCCTCGACACCCAATGGATGTTCGGCGATGGCGGGGCAGAGAAAGGCACAGGTCAGGTGGCAGGGGCCGCCGGTTGGGCACGGCGCGTCAACTGGGAAATCCCCAGTCTGGAGGAGATCTTGTCCTGTCTGGTGCTGTCGACCGGCCGGTAGGCATAGAGAGACCCGTCCGTCTGTCTCGGGCCGGTGCTGGTCGGCAGGACTGGTGGATCGGGGTGCCGCCCTGGGCGCAGACGGAGCAACCACGAAAGAGAGAGGCGGAGGGCAACGGGCCGGGGTTGGCTCGGCTCGAGACTGCTCACGTCGGTCGGTTTCCTGCTCTCGAGGATGACCTGTCTGAGACGGACGGAAGAGAATTTCGACGCGACAGCCGTTAATGCCTCGATGCTCCCTGCCACCCTCCCAGCCTCCCCTGGGCACAACAGCATCTGGCGCCGGGGGAGGGGAAACAGGGTGCCATTGCGTGTTGTGGCAGGGGGGGTTGCTCAGCAACAACCCTGTCTCTGCGCACTGCACCGCGTGGCGCCGCGCCGCCCCCAAGTTCCCCCATCCCTCTCGGCGTCCCAGGCTGGCCGGCGTCGAGGCCACTACCCCCAGCCCTTGGACCGGCAACCACCAGCCATGCCTGCAGTGGTTGCAGCCTCGTTTTCGTTGGCAGTCCTCGGTGGGATATGGTCACAGGCGCGGGGGACGAGCGGACCCGCGACGCGTCAAGCTATTGCATGTATCGGTAGGTAGTATGGATTGGTAGGTGTACAATCCGTGGGGGGTGCTATAGGTTGAGGTTGCCCGTTTAGGCAGGCCACACCCACCAACCGCCTGCACCACATCCCATACTAGGAAGTCGCTTGGCAAACTAGCAACGTACCGGTGGGCCTACCTCTTTGTGCTTATTGCCCATCCAGAGACCCGGAAGACCCAGCAGATCGAAATCAAGACGGACTGCCTACCGAGCCAACCTTTCCGTATCGGTCCCATGGCTTTGTAGACCCTGGAAGGTCCTCCATATATGGCACCAGCCCCGAGCCCAGCGTCCGCTCGCATCGCCCTTGCCCACAACCGCACCTTGCGGGCCAGCGCCAACAACTCGTCCACAAATGAACACGTCCCTCCAGCCCCGTGGCAGATCCGGGTGGATCTGTGACAACAAGAAGCCGTCGGTCTGGAAGCGCGCGGCCCAAAAGCCGGCCGGGCCAACTATCGCTTGGCAACCCCGGCCTGCTCCTGGCCCATGGCCTTCTCCAAAGAACTGACTTGGGCGCGGGTAACGCGAAGCTCCCCTTCTAGCGCCTGGATCCTCGAATGGGCCTGGTGCAGGGCCTTCTCATCGTCGGCCTTCTTGAATGTCTGCTCCATGGCCCTGTCCCTGGCGCTTCTGACCTTCTTCTCCCACTCGCTCACACGCTCGGGGAACTTGGCAGTAGGCATGGTAACTACCGTCGGTCGATTCTGCAGATCCCTCGTGTGGACGGTGCCGGGTCGATCGGCGTACGCCGGCAGGACGAACAAGGGGCCACGAGAGTTGCCCCGGAGCCGGTAGTAACGCGTGCTCAGGTCAAGAGCGACAATACCGCGCTCCGTGTCGTTGGGCCCCTTCAACACCTCACCGGTTACGGTCTGGAGTCTCTCGGCCTGGGCGGATGCCATCGCCTCCTTTTTGTCCAGACTCTGGTGCAAGAACTCCAAAACGTCAGGGCCGGCGTTCGCCAGCACCCAACGGTCCTGGGGGAGCACCATCTCTCTTCCCGATCGCCCGTCCGGTCCATGCACGCTCAGTTGCTGCATGGGAACGACCGAGTCGCCACCAAGCAGGTCTAGGGCTTGGGCGTACTCACGCTCTAGATCATGGATGCGGCTGACAATTCGCTGCGTGAAGCTAAGCCACTGGCCGATTAGGGTGCCCCTGGCATCCTCCAAGTGCTTCGATTCCAGCTCGTTGCTGGCGGGTAGCACCGACATCAAGCCGCCCGTTGCTGAGAGCTCGTGGTCCAGGATCTCGAGACACTCGTTGGCGTGGTACAAGAGGTTGGAATGTCTGGCAAAGGGCTTCCTGTCGACCTCTTCGCCGTAATGAGTGTCGACGTCCTGGAATCGGTCTGCGTTGCCGTGGCTCAAAGCGCAGTGGAATTCCACGCCCTTAGTGTCGCTGTTGCTCTTGACAAGATTCACGAGGTTGTTCAGGGGCCGGTGGTGGTCTGGCTCGTCGCTCTTGTACGGGCTGGTAAGGTTGTTCAGCCAGTCAAAGGCCTGGCGCACCTGGAACGGCCTCGCATCTTTTCCCAAGACGGCGTTGTTGATCTCCCCGCCAGCCTGCGACGGGGCTATCTGGGAGATCAAGACCGTCAGGGACTGCGCGTGCTGCTTCAGAGCCTCAAGCGTGGGCGGTCGCCCAGGAGTGGAGAGGTAGCCGCAATTCACATGCTTGAGCAAGCTGGGATCGACTCCCAGCCCGTTCTCGGTCATATAGCTCGAGTAGTATGGCAGGGCATAATCATTGCCCTCCACATAGCCCTCCTGGGTCTTGTAGGGATCAATGACCTGTGACTCCATGGTGGTGGCGTTTGGACATAGGCGATTTCCGTACAGAACTTTCCCAAGGAGGGGGAGGGATGGAGAAGTGGCCTAATAATCTGCGACTTGAGATGCCAACTTGGAGATTTCTTTCTGGAGTGCCTCCATTTTAGCCAAGTTCACGCTCTTTGTTGTCGTTTCTCGCGAGCAAGACACTACGGCAGCAAGCAAAGCCTACAGGAATGCCGAAACATGCCACCCCACCGTGAGCCGGCATTGGCAGCTAGGGACAAAGACCCTTCACGTGAACAGGGAGTGTAGTTTCCGTTCGCATTCTGGTACCATTGTTCAGTGCCTAGCCGCAGGTTTGAGTGGGCAAAGCAGCAGGCAGGCTAAGGAGGAAATGGAAGACGACTCTGGAATGTGTCCACCGAGCCGACATCTCGAGAGGCCGCCGGCCGAAAAATCCCTGACGGGTGGCTCATCGACGTGGGAGGTTTGCTTTGCAGGTGGCAGTAGTAAGGTAGCGCACAAGGGCGCAGGATTGGGTACCGTAGAGTCTCTCTTCTGTTGAACGTGCGAAGCAAGTGAGCGGCAGTCTGAGGCTGTGCAGCAGTGACAGCGGCGTTGGTGGGCCGGAACACAAGCACGGCACTCGCCGAAATAGAAATTGCCAGTGAACCAGCCGGATGCGGTGTGCTGACCAAATACATCCACCTGGGTAAATCCCTTGGCTGGAGAAGATCGGCCAAGGACGCATGTGAAGTGCGTGTCACTGCATATAGAGCGCTTCCCGCCTTTTGACATGTAGTGATACGTGCCTCTAATTTGGCTTGTTCGACGGTTGCCGGTCGATCGACCGGGTTGAGACTCGCCGAGAGCGGTTAGCGACATGGCAGGATGACGGCTTGGGCACAAAACGGCGGCTACTGAACCACCCACCAAGGCCGTTTGCGCCGGCAAAAGAATCCCCACTCGAAAACACATTGCGACTGAGACCCAAGGAAAGGGAGGACGCTGGAATGATCCGAAGCCAGCTGCGCTCAGCACCACCGGGTCTCAGACCGATGGCGCCCATATGACGACGTTAGCCAGCCACCGCTTGGGGCCTTGGCCTTGGCTGCACTACCTACACCCACTCCGGATACTGGTAGGACGGGAAAAGCGAGCGGCGGCCGCCTTGTTCGACGACAAGGCGGCATTGGCAGGTCTGGAGGGGCTGACGGCGTCACGTATGTAGCACGCGAACCGCACAAGTTGTGTCAGGCCATACGTGCCCCTACAGCCAGGCTGGCCAAGAGCGCAAGCTGGAGGCCCCCAAGCAAGAAGGAAGAGGAGGTTCTGAAAATTGCCGCCGTGCAAACCAGCCTGCCGGCATGCTGTGCTGCCGAATCACAAGCTGGGAGGACCCGACTAGCTCACCTAGGGGCCCGGGAATGGTCTCCTGGCGATCGTCCAACCATGTCCAAATCGGGCTGCGAGACACCCAGAGTGTGTAGCTCGTTCGTCCAATAGTGCGATGCAACCTATCAAGCGAGAGACAGTAGCACCCCAGGCTCTGCATGCCTAGTCCGTGTTGCGCTTCGGCGATTGGGGCTGCTAGCTAGTACGCGTAGTGGACAGCGGAGGCTGGCTGAGGCGTTCTCTGTGCCCCCCCTCGGTAGGTAACGTCGAGAGGTACTTCTACGTACGTCCGGCGAAGCACAGAAATAAAAGTACTCTACCTACTCACCGGCCATGTAGACTCTGAGTATATGGACAGGATGGGGGCAGGAGCGAAAGTACACCCGATCGACGGTGACCGTGGACTGCATGCATCATCGACATCGCTGTCAGGTGGCCTCTGAAGCCAACAATGAGCGCAGCCTTGATGCGCGGGGGGGGAGGTGGAGGGGGCGCAACGGCTTGAGTTGACTTGTGGACTGGCTGTCTGGTCACCGCCCTCCAATTCACCAGAGGCGAGGGGAGGACCTCAGGTAGGAACCTACATCCGTACCCGTGGTTGTGGGGAGCTGCCTTGTGTGGCGTGCAGCCCTCTCCCTGGTACCGAGATCCTGCCCGCTATGCACGCATCTCCAGCTTCCATGCCGGTACGCCCAGCGGCTATGAGATCAGGATGCCTGGGCAGATGGTGTAGATGTCACCTACCTGCTCCCTTGCTGTCTTCGTTCCCAGTTTTGAGGGAGGAGAGGATGCCTCCCTCTACTTGGGACATCAGCGGCACGCTTATGCACAGCGGCTGGCCGCTCCCCCCACCCTTCAGTCCGTGCTTGCTTTTAGCGCCGGCCCACCACGGGCAAAAGCTGGACGTCAGGTCCAGGCAAGCAGGGAAGGGCCGGGTTGCCCTCCAGCCAGTGAGGGTAACCGCTGGCTGACCTACCTCACACTGCGCTACATAGCGTCATAGGGTCCCAGCTCGCCAGGGCGTCGATTCTGCTGGGGGGTGGTCCAGAACGTTTGTCCCAGGTGGCCCGCCTCTTCGTCGTTAATACGGCAATCCTCCCGCGCCCCCAGCCCAGTCGCCCTGCGATCGGTCTGCCATCCTCGACGAGATAGCAGTTCACGACCTCTCCGGAGACCCCCCGCCGGGCCTGAAGCGACCGTGAGCCAGGGCCGCCGTCTCTCGTCAAATCGCGCTGTAGCCGGTGGGAAGTTCCTGGGTCCGAACAGGGCTCATCCCTTCCGACCTGTGAGTCTCCCCGGCCATCTCTCAACACCCTTCCTCTCGCCCCGGACCTATTCCGCTCCAGCGCCAACTCCAGCGCCCAGTCCCCATCGCCGCGGGGAGCGCAACCTCGCTCTGGAAGTACCCGGCCGGGCTTGCTCGTGTGGGCTGTTATTTCCCGTTCGCAGCAAATTCTCATTCCATTCCATACTAGGGTCGACCAGGTAATTAAAGTGAGGATCTCCCCCGCGCATCAGAGGGTCCAGCCCGTCCCACGGCAGACAGTCGGCTCCATCCTGCCTTGTCCGCCTGCCCGTCTTCCAGCCTTCAAGTAGTGCTGCTTCGGCAAGCACTCAACCCACCACCGCACGAAGCCACCAACCACTTTCTCGTACGCAGGGCGTGGCAGCAACGCCCCCAAACACCATGAGCGATCCGGGCAAGCCCGGTTCTTCTCAGCAGCCGGACTCCTCGTTGTCCGGTAAGATTGTCCGCCTAATCGACCGTGTCACGGTTGGCTGTTGGACGTCGTGACTGACAACACACAGGGCTCGTCTCGACCCTAGTTCCCACGCTCGTAGGCGCCAGCATCTACTTCGGCATCTTCCTGGTGTTGAGAAAGTCGCAAAGACGTTGGTATGCGCCGCGAACGTACCTGGGAAACCTTCGCGAAAGGCAAGTCGACAATGACGGCAAGGCACGAGCCTGTCTGGCCTTGCTTGTTTGCTCCTTCGTCGCACCCATATGCTAACACCCCTAACAGTGAGCGAACACCCCCTTTACCCAATGGCCTATTCAACTGGTTTGGCGCTTTCTGGAAAATCCCAGATGTATATGCCCTCCAGCACCAGTCACTTGATGGGTTTCTGTTCATCCGGTTCCTCCGTATCCTCGTCACCATCTGCTTTGTCGGTTGCTGCATTCTCTGGCCCATCCTGTTTCCGGTCAATGCTACCGGAGGCAACGGCGCGACACAGCTTAACATACTGTCGTTCTCCAACGTCAAGACTGAGGGGTCCGGCATCAACCGCTTTTACGCCCACGCCTTCGCCGCATGGCTCTTTTATGGCTTTGTCATGTACATGGTGATGCGTGAGCTGATCTACTTCGCCAACCTGCGCCAGGCGTACCTTCTGTCGCCTTTTTTCGCCAACCGCATCTCGTCCCGCACTGTTCTGTTCGTTTCGGTTCCTGCGGCGTACTTGGACGAGGCCAAACTGCGCAAGGTGTTTGGCGACTGCGTCAAACGTGTATGGATCACGGGAGAGACGAAGAATCTTCAAGAGCTCATTGAGGAACGCGACGAGGTTGCCATTAGGCTCGAAAAGGCCGAGGTAAAGCTTATCAAGCTTGCAAACGGTGAACGGCTGAAGGCCATGAAGAAAGGGGGCGCGGCCGAGACCCCCGAAGCACCCGCCGACGCCGAGCCCGGTAGCCTCGCTGCGCGATGGGTTCCTACTAAAAAGCGACCCAGCCACCGACTTGGTCCTTTGGGCCTCGTGGGGAAGAAGGTCGATACTATCAACTGGTGTCGGGCCGAGCTGGAGCGACTTGTTCCCGAGGCCGAGGCAGCCCAAAACAACTACCGAGCGGGCGACTCTGAGAAGATTCCGGCCGTCTTTATTGAATTCTTCACGCAGGCACAAGCCGAGACGGCCAACCAAGTCTTGGCACACCACCAGGCACTGCAGATGTCTCCCAAGTACATCGGTGTGACCCCGGGCGAGGTGATCTGGGGCTCGCTCAAGGTTTCCTGGTGGCAGCGTGTCATCCGCCGCTTTGCCGTTCAGGCATTCATTGCTGTTTTGATCATTTTCTGGGCTGTTCCGGTTGCTGTCGTTGGCGCCATCTCTAACGTCACCTACCTGACGTCACTCTCCTTCCTCACCTGGCTGAACGCGATCCCTGATGTCATCATGGGCGTTGTGTCGGGTCTCCTGCCGTCTGTGGCTCTCTCGATCTTGATGTCCCTGGTGCCCGTCGTTATGAGACGTAAGTACACGCATCCGGGTGCCAGACCCGTCACGCTTTGATACTGACATGCCTCTCAGTATGTGCCAAACTCTCCGGAGAGCCCTCCCAGGCTCGCGTGGAGCTCTTTACCCAGCATGCCTACTTCGCCTTCCAGGTCATTCAGGTGTTCCTGGTAACGACATTTTCCTCGTCGGCTGCGGCGGTCGTCGAAGAAGTCAGGAAAGAACCTGAAAAGATTACGGAAATTCTGGCACAGAACATCCCCAAGGCGTCCAATTTCTTCATCCCTTACTTTATGGTGCAGGGCCTCTCCATTGCGGCGGCCGTGCTGTCGCAGGTTGTTGGTTTCGTTATTTTCACGATACTGTACAAATTCCTGGCTGGCACACCCCGTGCCATGTACACCAAGTGGGCGAACCTGAGCGCCATTTCGTGGGGCAGTCTGATGCCCGTCTACACTAACATCGCCGTAATCAGTAAGTATTGAAACACTACAATTAAGCATGGATTGGCGGGGGAAACTAACGACAAGAAGGCCTCTGTTACGCTGCCATTGCGCCCCTGGTGATGGGATTCGCGACCATTGGTCTATCGCTCTTCTATCTCGCCTGGCGATACAACATTCTGTTTGTGACGGATAACAAGCTTGACACGCGTGGCCTGATTTATCCCCGTGCCTTGAAGCAGCTCTTTGCCGGCATTTACATTGCCGAGCTTTGCATGATCGGCATATTCGGTGCCTCGACAGCCTTCGGCCCTCTCGTTCTCATGATTATTTTCTTGGTATTCACGGCGCTGTTCCAAATTTCCCTCAACAACGCTATCAACCCACTGCTGTACAACCTTCCCCGCAGCCTTATCGAGCCGGAAGACGAATCGTCGCGCATGGAATCGCAAGCGTCGTCCAACCTCAAAAATGATCACACCAATGGCGAAGGCGAGAAGGCAGCAAGCAAGCCACTTGACGGACCTGCACCCGCCAAGAAGCCTGGATTCATCTCCAAGTTCTTCAAGCCGTGGAACTACAGCAACTACGAGACAATGCGCAAGATAGTGCCCGAGGCACGCTTCGATATGGACAGCCCGTACACAGACGAGGTGGAACAGAATGCCTACTATCCCCCAGCCGTCAACAGCCGCGTGCCCCTCCTCTGGATCCCGGCGGACCCAGCGGGTATCTCCAAGCAGGAGATCAGAGACACGGGCAAGATAATTCCCATCACCGACGAAGGCTGCATCTTGAACGACAAAAACAAGTTGGAATGGGACACGGAGGGTGTGAGACCGCCGCTGTGGGAGGAGAAGGTCTACTACTAAGGCCGAGGTCGCCTTGCTGCGCTGCAATATTGGGATGGCGGTGGCTCTGCTATGCATCGCTACGTATTCGAGCGACGGGCGCTTCCTTCGTGATTCTGTGGTACGAGGGGATGCAAAGGGAAGAATGCCTATCGACACGGATCCATGGGCACTGCAAGGGAACGAAAGAATGTGTGTGAGTGAGTGAGTGTGTGTGTGTGTGTGTGTGTGTGTGTGTGGATGGATGGATGGAATTTGCAAGTTATGGCTCGATACCCACGCACCGACGGGCGGCAGGCGTTAGCTACGTCCATAGTTTTCTTGACGAGGTAGTTCCTCTGTATGATTTTAATAATGATAGTTTCAGGGTTTCGGGGGCGAAACGCGTCTGGCATCCGCAACTTGAAGATCATATGACGTGTTGCAAAGAAGTAGTGTAAGAGAGGGAGTCGCAGGAGATAGGCGTGTCGGAGGCAACCCAAACAACAACAGCCACGGCAAACCCATGCCGAGTATGTCTTCTGGTTTGTTATCAGTCCAGGGTAAAACAGAGGAACCGATCAGATGGGAAGCCACTCCCCCCCCCCCCCCCCCCCCCCCCGGAGAGCTCCTCCAACGAGGAAAGAAGGTTCTCCGCAGCCCGTCCCGGTCCGCCGATGCGTGCGTTCGTTTGGGTGTGTCTCTTCTTCAGCCTGTTGTGCCCGTCCCGTCCATACCCACCCATCCGTACTTAGATTCCAAACCAGGCCATTTCGTTCCCATGCTATGCGTGCCTACGTGCTTGTTTTGGGAAGTTGCTTGTTTATCTCGCTGACTGCCCGCGCTTTTCGCCTGCCGGCATCGCGTGCGTGTGGGTTCGTACTTCTGACATGAACGCCCGATAGCACGCAACCCCTCTCGGTGCGAGGAGGAGGGAGGTATATGATCCATCCATGGGTCCCATGTCGCAGGGCGTGCAGGCGGGCAGGCAACGGGATGCGGAGCGGAGCTGATGAAAAGGGCCTGTGCTGCGTCATCTGGTCATGCTTCCATTTCCTGCCGGGATGCACTTGTACTAGCCGCTGGCTCACCCGCGCACGCCCTCCCCCAGCAACCCCAGCCTTCCTCTCTCGGATCCATTCCCATCCCATTGATTGATACTAGGCTATGTACTCCGTACCTACTTGCCTACTGACTAACTACATACACGTACTAGGACCCCATCCCCCCCCCCCAAGCTTCCCACATCCAACCAGACGCGGCAAGGCAATCATCGGATCCATCTTCTCCGACCAATACCTCTATTTATCGTTGTCTGACGTCTGCCCGTCTGTCATCAGCCGGCCATCCAACCCGAGCACCAAAACGTACATCAACACCTACCTACTTGTTCCAACGCACCTGCCACCATGAGACTCAACGTTGCTGTCCTGGCCGCCTTCGCGACGGCCGCCACCGCGCTTCCCAGCTGGTTTGAGGGCCAGGATGTCATCGCTGCCGACGATGACCTGGTTGTGCCTGGCCAGAACCCGCTCCGCTACTGCAGCGCCGACCGCGCAAATGACATTGTCAAGATCGAGACCGTTGACCTCTCGCCCAACCCTCCGGTGCCGTGAGTGACAACGCTATCCACCGTGCGGCGGCTGGGGATCGGAACTAACGTGCATGATTCTGTCCTGCAGTGGTTCCAAGCTCGAGATCAAAGCCACCGGCACCGTCTTGGAGCCCATCGAAGACGGCGCCTACATCAACCTGGTGGTAAAGTACGGCCTGATCCGTCTGATTAACCAGAAGGCCGATCTCTGCGAGCAGACGGAGAAGGCCGACCTCAAGTGCCCCATCCAGAAGGGCCACCTTTCCGTCACTAAGTCTGTGGACATTCCCCGCGAGGTCCCTCCTGTATGTCCCGGTCCCGTCTCGCAACCCTGGGCACCCGACTGACAACTCCGCAGGGAAAGTACGCCGTTCACGCCGAGGTCCTCACCAAGGACGACAAGCCCATCACTTGTCTCGATGCCACGGTTACTTTTGGCGTTCACTCGTTCGCCGGCGAGGTGGAGCTCTGAGTACCCAGGTAACATGGACCGGCCGCAGTAGCCGCAAAGCAACATCAGCGGTTGCGGGCTGTAGCCAGACAAATCCTACCAGATTTGCACTTTCTTTTTGGGCGACACGGCTTGATTGAACGAAATCGACGAGTTTGGCATATGCATGACACGGACATGCGCTCGCAAGGCCTTGCGCGCTTCCCCTTGTAACCAGTACGGAGCTCATTTGAGGTGCTATGCTTCTTGATAGTAAGATGTGGTTCCGATGCCGCACGCTGAATTCGCGGTCACATGCAGAGGTGTGCAATCAGTACGGAATGCCATCACTAAGACGTAATATATCGGTATTTCCATCTAAGGTGGCCCGCCGCCCGTGGTCTAACGGCGGGGTAGCGGGCTTTGGTCGGCGAGATGTCGTTCGGAAAGACACCTCGTCTCCCAACCACTGGGCCACCGAGGCCGGCCAGGTGGTAGCGGTCATTTTGTGACAGGCTCTCTTCCTTGGCCCAATACAGCGGCCGGTTGTAGGCTTTGGTGGAGGCGGCGAGGGCCATGGTATTCCCGTTTTACTCTCCAAAGAGCCTCCTCACTCTTCTCAACACGCTGTCCTTCTCGGGGTCGTACGGATGGTCTTTGCTGGGGATTTCGAGGACGGTGGGGAAAGCTGCCGTGTAGGTGTCGATTCGGTGTCGGATCTTGTCGGCGATCTGTGCCTGGGGTCAGTACGCGCAACTCGGGCCTGGGCTCCGCGGTGATTCTGCCCCACTGACATGCTGGTTGATCAGGATGATGCCGATGTCCTTGCGCTTCTCGGTGAAGGAATCAAAGGCGGCCTCGATGGCCGACGTCTCGGTCTTGCCGTCGACGACCAGGAAGTTCTTCTGCGAGTCGGGCGGGTTGGTGACATGCTGCGCGTGCCGGTCTTCAGCTCAAAGTGCCCATGTATGCGAGGGAATCGCCCCGAGGGGGAGGAGGAACATTGCGTGCTCCATGGTCCCCTCGTGGCGGCGGGAGGAGGAGCTCAACTTACGCCAATACCGGCCAGCAGGAGGCCGGTGACAGAGTCCTATTTCCCGGGGGCGGTCAGCGCGCGGGTTCTCGGTCGCCTCCCGCAGCCGGAGGATGATGACGTCTGTCCATTACCTCGTCGCCGATGACGGCCAGGAACTGCCGGTCCTTGTAGTCGGCCTGCGAGGCGGCCATGGTGACGGAGCGAGGAGGCGGCGGCACAGGACGCAAACGACCGGCTTCGTTTCTGGGAAAGAGGCGGGGAGGGAGGTTGTAGACGGCTAACCCGGTAGCTATGTACAAAGGCAAGATGCACTTATGTATGTAGTTGGTAGGGAAGCCCGGGAGGAGCTGAGGGTAGTGTCCACCCTATGGCTGCTTAGGTACATACTTGGGCGAATGCGCACCCGATCTATGCGGTTTCAATCAGTCAAGGCGGACCTTCCAGTCTGTCCCGCCACCCGCTCAATGTCCAGACAGCCCTGGCAGGGCTACCTTACGCCCATCCATCCCACCTATCCAATGCACCCACCCATCTTGGTGGGAACCCACTCACTACTACCTGCATACGTACATTGACCGATGTGAATGCGTGCATAGGGCGCATTCACCCCTACCCGAGGTAAATGGCCTGCGTGTTTGCTTCGGAAGAGAAGGAGGGAGCGAGAGAGCGAGAGAGCGAAGAAACCAGATCCCTCGTACAGAGGTGTGGTTGGTATCCTTCCTTCGGGCTCTCTCTGGTCCCATACCAACATGGAGGTATGATTCTAGATGGGCTCTCTAGGCCGCCCTCTCACGTTTGCCCAGGCACTTACACCCCGCTGCCTACTAGCAGATGTAAGCACAAGCATAGGTAATGTCAGAATGCACACATGGCAGGAGAGAAGTAGTATTGGATGTGCTCCTAGACGCATTGCGATATGCAAGCAGGTATATTGCATGCAGTACATGTGCTATAAGAAACCCGTAACGTTTTTGAATACTGCTCGACGTACCTGGGTAACATACCTAACCTACCGACCTACATAGCATCCATTCTGGTACACTGTCGAGAAGCTGCAACTGCCCCTGTACGGGGCTTGTTCTGGTTGCTCCCGCCTGCAGCCCCCCAGGCTCAGCACTGACCCCACCGTCCACAAAGGTACCTAACAGGTGGGCCAGGGCTACTGCTCTAACTAAACGGTTGCAGCAGAGCTTCCATCCTCTCCACCCCTTATCGGATCCCTTGCCAGGCTGCCCGAGCAACGACTGGAGGCTCCTTTAAGATTATTTGTACATTAGTAGGTAAAAAAAAGACCTGACGTAAACAAAAGGTCCTGGGTTGCCTTCCCTCCGCTCAAGCTTGGATCAAACCGCCTTCGGTCAACCAAAGAAGCATCTGACGGCCAACTGGACTCTCCCGCCCGCAGGCCAGATTTCCTCGGCGGACTGACTGCATGCACATCCCCCCCCTCGGACGGCCTGCTTGGATGGACTGACGGAGCACGTCGCAACGCTCCAGCCCGCCCACATCAACGTCCCTTCTGCTGCACAGCCCAGAGCCCGCCCAAGATGCCGCCCGCCCGCATCGTGCGCAAAAAGCCGCTCGTCGAGCGCCTCCGCGCCATGTTGGATGTTATGGACTTCCTGCTGTGGCTGTCCGAGGAGATCGAGACGCGCGACTGGAACTCCGACGTCGTCGGCACCCAGATGGGCCTGGCCACCAACATCGTCTTCCTTCTCGCCCGCGCCAACTCGAGCAGCAACTCCACGGCCGACGACGTCTTTGGCGACGGAGCCGGCCCAGGATGGCTCGTCTTCCTGGTAAGCCCAAGCCCGGGCGATTTGCTCTGTTATCCGATGACCCTGACACTGCTCTAGGTCGGCGTCCTCGTTTGGTCCCTCGTGGGATTCACTACCATAAACGCCGTCTACACCATGCGCCGAACCCGCAAATACCGACTCTTCGAGGCCGATGTCGAAAAGGAGCAGGCGACGCCGTCGGCACACCGCGTGCGCGTCCAGTCCGATCCCGTTGCCTCGTCGCCCTTGCGCTTCCTATCCGGTGTCATGAGCCCCGGTGGTGCCGAATCCCGGGCGCATCCCGACCGGACACGCGATGTGTGGGAGATTGCTGTCTGGGACCCCCTGCCCATCTGCCTGCGCATCTTTTGTCTCTTCAGCCCTGGTCACGCGCTGGTATACTGGCTCTTCCTGCCCCTGCAGCCCCTGGATCCGAGACCGAGCGTTACCGTGGTGAAATGCCTCGTCCTACAGGTCATTCTGTCCGGCCAGCTGTGGTTTCTGCAATCAAGATTCACGCAGCAGAACAAGGACACGTCCATCATTCAGAAGGAGGTCATGCATGAGTATGATAAGAAGTTCGTCCACCCTCGACTGTATCCCACCGTCCGCGATGCTGCCACGCAGCTTTGCATGGACGACTCCGGGGACGAACAAGACTTTGTCCAGACCGGCACGCCCAACACAGTGCTGCGCCGAGGCTTCCAACCCAAGCCCAACCTCAACTACGTCAGGCACTTCGACCCCGATGGCGGCATGACTCCGTCCAGGGGCATGAAGGCCACGAACACGGGATATTCCACCCCACTCGTGGCCGCCCGGCGCTCAGACGCCTTTACGTCCAGTGTCGGCCCACGGCCGGCGGCCATGCGGAGAAGCACGCCTGGACGGCCTGGGTCGGTAGTGCCCAACTCTTCCCGCGCCGTGGCAACTTCCACTGGCCAAACTCAAACCCAGGCCGATGGCGGTTACTTGGGCGTATATACCCACCCCAACTCACCCATCAAAAAGGCGCCCAGCCTGGGTGATCTCCAATTTCGGTCGCCCCGCAACAACGTCGAGATGGCAAAGCTCGAGCAGTATCAAGCCTACAAGGCCCGAGAGCAGAGGGAACAGAGTGGCACTCCCATGAGGAGTGCAAGACAAGGTGGTGTGCCCACGCCCTCCGCGAGCCAGTCTACGCCCAACCCATTTGTCAGACCGAAACAGTCCTTTGAGAGGTATCCCTCCATGTGGTAGGTAGAAGGGAGCAGGAGGCCGCATGAGGAAGTAGGAGTCAAGGACCGGGGATGAATGATTTTGGTCTTGAACTGCATGGACCGGGTGTTGGTGAATTCGAGCAGGGGCTTGTCCACACTGCGACTAGCATTTTTCTGGCGTTATGCGGATGGGCATTTGACTACCTCGTACATATCTACGCATTGAACCATACCACCAAATGAGCAAAGCAACTGGCTCTGGCCGCTGCCGACCAGCATCGCTAATCCGCTGGCTTGCGTTTCATGTCCAGTGCCAGGTTCACACCGTACGGCCGACTTCTGTGTGCATGTGATGGCGTAAGAAAAGGACGGGCAGCCACTACCTATAGAGTCATGGGGGGAAGTGCGACACCAGCAGCAGCAGCATCCATAAGAACCACCTACGGCGGGAAGGAACAGGGCAGGGCGGGGGAGGGCAATCCGGCCGTTGCCTCTCGTTTGGCAATCATTTCGCGCGGCCAAGCCGAGCAATCACCTCGTATGCCTTCGCCTTACGTCAGGAGGCGGCTCGTCAGTATCACTTTCTCTCGCCTCGGCCAGGGCGCACGCATACCACACCATTAGCCGGGATCCCACCACGGCTTACTATCACGGCCTCGAGGGAGTCATGAGTTTCGTATTCTCCCTCCCCCCTTTGCTGAAGCCGTCGTCCGAACACGAGCCATTCTCAAGGTTTCATGGCCATCGACCAAATTCCTTCGCTTTAACGATTCTCCCCCGACTACAATCATGGCGCAGGGTCCAGCCATGGATACTTCCCTGAAGATACCACGTAGGAGAGCGCCCACTTTCATTAACATTCTAGGGAGAATTATCCCGAGCCGTCGCCCTGAGAAAGGGGGTACTCTTCGCATGCAGGACGACAAGAGCACCGAGCCTGCGTATCAGGACTTGGCCATCGACCCTGAGGCGTTGACTCACTGGAGCATCGCGCAAGCTCTGCCTGCCGGCAATCGCGAGGACCCGCGTTGTCACACAACAAGCCCAAGACCCCATAATTCGCCGCAGGTGAGCGTGGCATCTCGATCAACACGGAGCAGAACCGCCACGGCTCGAAAGCCAAAGGCCCCTCTTCAACGTGGCAAAGCCTTGTCAGCTGCGGAGATTCACGCACTCGTCAAGTCCAAGGAGCGAATCCGACGACAAAGGCGCGCACAGAAGGTCCGAGGAGATTGGCTGGGGGTGACGGGAGCTGATCCGCAGTTGGGGGAATACCCCGTGCTGACACCTACGGACAGCCCGAGTTCGGACACTACTGCACCATCCGATGCCAAAAGAATGGCGAAGCTCGCTGAAGAGGAAAAACAGGCAAAGAAGGTCTACGACATGGCGAGGCATAGGAAAGAGGAAGAGAGAGAGAGGCTGGAGCTGGAAAAAGCTCGGAGTCGACTGGGCAAGATTGAGCGATTGAAGAAGGGACAAAACCTGCACCATCAACCGGAACAATGGATTCCATCTCGCGGACACTGGGCTTCTGTCGCAGAACCTGGCTTGAGCACTATTGCCCAGTCTTCGGCAAGCTATGAGGAGATACGAAATACTCCGGGTTACGGGACAGTACCTGCTCCTGCTGCTGCTTCTGCTTCCACCTCGGTTTCAGCCCAAGAAAACTACGACCATGCAGAAGCGATTCTCCCGAATTTGCCGTATGCTGGTGAGAGCAACGCCTTGGGAATTCTGCCGTCTTCACGGCACGTCTCAACCGGCACCATCATCCATACCCCGGCTCCCGGACGGCCGGACCACCACATTGCGCTTGCCGAGCGCGCCACGAAGTCGCAGCATGGCCCGAAATGCGACTTGGAGTCAGAGAGATCGGCGCAGATCCCAAGTGGGAGACATTTTTTATGGGCGCGCCGACGCAGGGTAACCGACCCTGGCGGCCAGGTCCCAAAAGGGGAGGCGACGGTTTCGTTACCGACGAGGATGGAGCCAAGGGCGACGCTTCTCTCCACCGATTTGATAATACCAGATTACCACCTGGGTCCCATGCATCTGGAAAAGGGGCAAGAGATCAGAAGGCTTCCAAGAGAGACAACATCTCCCCCTCTTCCCACCGCCAAGAACACCCCAGCATACAGAGTTTGCAAAGAGGGAAGGCCAGCCTCATGGAACATTCCGGGCAAAGGCCAGGAGACGCCTCCCTACAGCCAAGGTGGCGCCCCAGTTACAGTGACCTCATCCCAGTTGAAGTTGAACGGCAGCACGATACATCTCGCCGGCACTCTAACGTCGGTTGCGGAACCGATGAATGGAAATGGGGTCACGAGGGAGGGGTGCATGGGCCAAGCTCGGCTTCACCAGTCTCCTACGGTGTCGTGCCGCGACAACACACCCCGGGACGACAGGATTCCAGACATGATGGAGCAGGATTCGCGGGTAGTGGTGAGCAAACCAAGAAAAGAGGTAGACGAGGAAAAGCCACGGAGATGCCTCAGCGTCGAACGGAGGAGCGAGATGATAGAGGCGATCAAAGTCCAGGGCGTACCAAATGGCCCAGGCTCTGCTTGCACACCCATCACCATCACTAGTGGTTGCGCTGTCAGCTTGCTGATCCGACCCATGCCGCAGGCCCTTCTGAAACCGACAAACGAGCAGGGCGACAGGTGCACCACTCCCATGGGCGCGAGGGCAGGCACAATGAAGCCTGGTGTGTGCAGCGCGTCATCCTCCCTGTCGGGGCAGGATCGGCTTCTCCTTGTCGCGCCAGCACCGAAAGGCGAGTTGAAAGAGGCGCAAAACCAGTCCACATCCGATCCCGACGCCCGAACAAGGCCGAGTTCGAGTCGGCGCCCCAGGCCGGACCACAACGGCGCATCGACCCTGAGCCGGAGAACGGCGAAAAAGGCGGACGGCAGCCTAGGACCAAAGATTACACAGACAAGCACAGCCGCCGCACTCGGCCCAAAGGCCCCGCCCCCGCCGAGTCGCGCGCCTCCGCCGGTGCCGATCCCTGCCGGCCAGTGCACGACAACGGGACAAAAGGCAGCACGTACGGCCATGCTGCACTCCCGTGCTCGAGAAGTGACGGATTCTTGGACTACAGGGTCCAGGACGCGACGGTGGCAGTATGCCAGCCCCGGCCCGGCCAAGAACGAGGGGCAGGAGCCACACGCAGGCGGCGCCGTAGGCACCGGCGCTCATTCGCAGCCAGCAGGCACAGGCAAGCCAGTCCTAGCAGCACTGGCGCCGGCCCCCACGCGTGATACCGTCGCTGTACTTGGGGCAGTAGGTGCTTTTGCTACGTGCGGTGTCTGGGCGGCCGCTTGGGGGTGGTGGGGTGTGGTACAACCGGCTTTCGACGGCAGCAGCAGTCTGTGGGCCCGTCGGAGCCGGCAACAGAGCACGTGGGTGGACATGGCCATTTTCACCTTGGCGGGGGTTTCCTGCCTGTTCGGGGTGGTGGTCGGGCTGCATGCATTTCAGGTACTTTGGTGGCTTGTGCGGCTGTAAGGGCACGCACGGGCGGGCAGGTGAGCAGCCATAGCCGGAGACGAGGCCCGGTAACGGACGGTGCCGGAGTGGAGGTCGGGCGGGAGCCGAGGACTAGATGCGGCCATCAGGGAGGGTTCCGTTGTCGCATCACCCGAGGTTGGTCCGAAACACTCGCTCCTCCGAAAGCGCCGCAACGCCGGTAGTTTTATACGAGTATCGTGTATTTCCGAGCATAGCCGTCGTGCCCGTCTCCACGATCGGGCGACGAGTCGTGGAAAGATTCTGCTAGTACCGGATTGTATCTCCACTCGGTGAATAATCGAACAATGCAGCACGGCATCAAGACTTGGTAAGCCCATAAGCCGGCCCGAGCTGTGGCAGTGTCCCAGTCGTGGCTCCCTCCGCTCTCCCCTACGTTCAGTATGTACCCCCCCCCCCCCTTTGCCTATGCATGCATGTACATGCTAGTGCCTTCAGTACCTTGGAGTTGAGTGGTCAGGGTGCACGGTGCCCTTCTCGCCACTCTGTGCGTTGGTAGCACTTGCCTACCTCGTCTCCGTACGGGGGTCTCCCAGAGGCCAGCAAGATTGTTCGCTTGGCTGGCATCCATCTGGTACATGTGGGCGTGGGCACCTGGGGACAGAAGACGGGGGGGGGACATTCCTTAGAAGATGCCGAGTGAGTATCCATCCACGAATTGCCTTGCCCCCTGGAAATCATCATGGATCCCCATGGCCCCGGCCAATGCAGCCCAGACGCCCCAGTTTGGGTGGCAGCAAAAACCTCCCCAGGGGGGGGCGCGACCCCACTGGGGAGCCAATGGGCAGGCATGAATTGCCAATGGCAGGCAAGTGACGTCGCTCCGAAGGTCGGAGCAGGTCCAAGGGCGCCCGATCGCGGCGGGCGGGACAATGCGAGCAGCGATGATTTAACCTCAGGAGGGTGAACCTTGGGAAAATCCAAGCCCATCCCATCGCCCGGGACCGTCGGTTCGCCCTTTTACTCCCTCCCCCCCCCCTCCGGCCCCTCCGGGTATATCTACAGACCTCAGCCCCCTCTTCCCCCACATCTTCCCCTCCGTGTTATCGAGCAGACAGTGAGCGCGGTCTCTCTCCTTGGAGCTAGTAATTACGACCTCGGTCCGGTCTTGTGGTCTGATACCCGTGTCCCGCACCGCTACCAAGAGGTACACCTCCCACCCCGCCAGCACCCTTCCGTGTAAAGCGCATTCTCGCAGCCGCCACCATGCCGGCATCCAGCAACGCGCCGCAGACTTTGTACGACAAGGTCCTCTCCAGCCACATCGTGGACGAGAAGCTGGACGGCACCATCCTCCTCTACATTGACCGTCATCTGGTCCATGAGGTCACCTCGCCCCAGGCCTTCGAGGGCCTGAAGACGGCCGGTCGCCGGGTCCGCCGCCCGGACTGTACCCTGGCTACCACCGACCACAATGTGCCGACCAAGCCGCGCAAGGGCATGAAGGACATCGCCACCTTCATCGAGGAGGACGACTCCCGTCTGCAGTGTGTGACGCTCGAGGAGAACGTCAAGGACTTTGGCCTCACCTACTTCGGCCTGGGCGACAAGCGCCAGGGCATCGTCCACGTTATCGGGCCCGAGCAGGGTTTCACCCTGCCCGGCACCACGCTCGTCTGTGGTGACAGCCACACCTCGACCCACGGCGCCTTCGGCGCCTTCGCCACGGGCATCGGCACCTCCGAGGTCGAGCACGTCCTCGCCACGCAGTGCCTCATCACCAAGAGAAACAAGAACATGCGGATACAAGTCGACGGGGAGCTCGCTCCCGGCGTCAGCTCCAAAGACGTGGTTCTGCACGCTATTGGCAAGATCGGTACCGCCGGCGGTACTGGCTGTGTTATCGAGTTCTGCGGCTCCGTTATCCGTAGTCTGAGCATGGAGGCCCGCATGTCCATCTGCAACATGTCGATCGAGGGAGGTGCTCGGGCCGGTATGGTAGCCCCGGACGACGTGACGTTCGAGTACCTCAAAGGCAAGCCCCTGGCGCCCCCTTTTCCCTCGCCCGAGTGGGACCGCGCCGTAGCCTACTGGAAGACGCTTAACTCAGACCCCGACGCCAAGTACGACATTGACGTCCAGATCGACGGCAGCGAAATCGTCCCCACCGTCACCTGGGGCACCAGCCCCGAGGACGTCGTCCCCATCACCGGGGTTGTTCCTGACCCCGAAACCTTTGAGAACGATGCCAAAAAGGCCGCGGGCCGGAGGATGCTGGAGTACATGGGACTCTCGGCCGGCACCCCCATCCAGGACATTCCCATTGACAAGGTCTTTATTGGATCCTGCACAAACTCGCGAATCGAGGACCTGCGGGCTGCCGCCCAGGTGGTCAAGGGCCGTAAGAAGGCCAGCAACGTCACGCGTGCCATGGTCGTGCCCGGTTCCGGCCTGATCAAGGACCAGGCCGAGGCCGAGGGCCTCGACAAGATCTTCGAGGACGCCGGCTTCGAGTGGAGAGAGGCTGGCTGCAGTATGTGCCTCGGCATGAACCCCGACATCCTTTCGCCGCGAGAGCGATGTGCGAGTACGAGCAATCGCAACTTCGAGGGCCGCCAGGGAGCCCTGGGCCGCACGCACCTGATGTCGCCCGTCATGGCAGCGGCCGCCGGCATAGTCGGCAAGCTGGCAGACGTTCGGCAGTTGACCCAGTACAAGGCTAGCCCCCATATTGATGCGTTCAAGCCCACGCCGTTGGAGAAGGCCACGGTGGACGAGCGCGTAGCGACGGACGGCGTAGCCAGGGAGGAACTTGCCGATCAGCCCGTGGACAGCTCGCCCATTACCAATCACGTCGTCTCCGACGTGGCTGGATCTCAGGGCCTCCCCAAATTTCTTGTTCACAAGGGCATTGCTGCGCCTATGGACCGCAACAATATTGACACGGATGCCATCATCCCCAAGCAGTTCCTCAAGACCATCAAGCGGACTGGTCTGGGCTCGGCGCTGTTCAACGACTGGAGGTATAATCAGGACGGCTCGCCGAATCCCGACTTTGTATTGAACCAGGAGCCCTACAACAAAGCCCAGATCCTTGTCTGCACCGGCGTCAACTTCGGCTGTGGCAGCTCCCGTGAGCACGCGCCCTGGGCGTTGCTTGATTTCGGCATCAAGTGCATTATTGCGCCCTCGTTTGCCGACATTTTCTTCAACAACACATTCAAGAACGGCATGTTGCCGATTCAGATCACCAACGGGTCGGACATAGAGAAGATCGCGGCTGAGGCTCGCGCGGGCAAGCAGCTCGAGGTCGACTTGCCTAACCAGGTCATTCGCGACGAAAGTGGTGGCGAGCTCTGCAAGTTCGACGTCGAGGAGTTCCGCAAGCACTGCCTCACCAACGGTCTGGACGACATCGGCTTGACGCTGCAACTCGAAGACAAGATTGTCGAGCACGAGAAGAAGATCAGCCAAGATACACCGTGGGTTGACGGTACTTCGTATCTGAAGAGGAAGGGCCAGGGTGGCAAGTTGGCAGCCAAGGCGGCGCCAGTTCCCTCGACAAACCGTGGTGAGGAGATCAAGAACCCCATGGAGTGGTAATCAAAAGATATCGAATACGAAGTTTAAAAAAAGGACGTCACATAGCACGCTTTCCAATAGTTGTGCGGGTTGGGTCGGACATGGGAAAAAAAAAGGGGGGGCACCGACAAGACAACGATGCTTGGCTACCCCCCCTTTTCGTAGGCCATATGATGTGATGAGTTTACTCAAATATATCCAAAACCCATGCTATGACTACATGGTGCTATTATGCCTATACCAGTCAGCGAATAAACATGGCCCATGATCCTGCACGCATGGTCCTGATGGGCTGGGGGGGGGGGGGGCGACTGAACGGGGTGGGCCAAGGGATATCGGACAAGGGTTTACTGTCACGTCCCGCGTGTGGCCAAGGCTTAAGAAAAGGGGCTAGTGGGATTGTGCGGAGATATGGTTCGTTGCGGGTTTCCTCGTCTCGGGGCCGGTGATCGGCCCCGGGTCGCCGACTGGGCCCAAAAATCAAAGCCAAGGGGTAGTATGATGCGGATTGACTTTTTCGCCGCGTAACAATCATAAACACCATGTGAAATGGACTCCTTTTACAGTAAGCCCCCCTTGCCCGGACGCCGTGACTTGACGCCATCCGACCGGTCAAGTGTTGTGGATCTTGTCAGTACCCACGTTTCGGCCATTTGCATGGAGGGAATTTCGGCACCCAAGCAACGATCGGCCGCAACGTACGTCCACTGCCGTGCTGACGGAAAGAAACTCGGCGATCCCTCAACGAACCTCGATCTCCCGCTGTTCTGCCGGGGGGGGGGGGTTGTTCCGTCAAGTGCATGCACCTTTACATCTATATCTCAGCAGCAGCCTTGGGCAGAAGCTTCCGAGAGCTGCTGCTTCACCTTGGGTATGCTTTGCATCTCAAAGGAGCCTCCGCACACGCCGGCTGTCAATGGCCGTGTGTTGATGGCCGGTTGGCCCTTCGTCCCTTGTATACTGTGGCCAATTCTCGACGTTGCGGTATCGGGTCTACCAACTACGTATGTAGTGTATTCAATCGCGCGCCGGCATCGCTGCTTATCATGCGCCGTTGGTGGGTCGCAATCTCGACCCCGTAAGACAACATCAGGGGACGGCCTGGCCTTCCCGTAAAAGACCAACGTGAATCACAAAGCCAGCGTTGGCTCGCAACGCGTCCGAGAGGCACGACTCAGGCACACGCCAGGTCTGGAAGCGCTCGTGGAATGCCTTCATCCACGACTCGAATATCTCTGGGTCGCGAAGCTGCTGGGCAACGATGCACAAGGTGGCCGGCTGGGCAGGAGTCGATGCCTCGGGGCCCCTGAGCTGGCAAATGTCGACGCATGTCTGCACCAGGGGGGGTATCAGCGCCTCGTTGTAGATACAATCACAGGCGATGACGGCATCAAAGCTCTTGACCTCGTCCGACCCGGTGAGAGCCGGTGTGACCTCGTCCAGTTCCCAATCCAGGGGTGCGAAGGCCACATGGCAGGGCCGAGGTTGCGCTGGTGACATCTTTTTCCCCTTCCGACGCGAGTTCGGGCCAGTGGAGGACGATGTGGCCATGTTTTCGGCCAGATTCGTCTCTACCCACTTCGAAACGTACGGCTGGTCGGTCAAGACATAGCGGCCGACCGCTTGGCCCAGGGCCATGCCTATGAGACCTGAGATGCCACAGCCCAGCTCAACGACAGCCGAGGCAGAAGTGAGGGCACCCGATTTCCACAGTAGGTTCCCCGGGGAGGTAATCCAATCAGCGAACAGGGGGGTGACCTTCCAGAGAACTTGAGGGGGGGGAGGGGCTTGTTTTAGCAGGAAAGCCAAGCGGGCCAAGGATGGGCTGGGCCCTGGTGACGGCAGGACTGACCGGCGCCCGTGGTGCCGCCCGCCCGGTTCGACGAGAGGACGGCGGGAGATTGATGGATCACGTAGTCTCGGCCGGCGACGACCAAGTCCAGCTCTGCGGCGTGGGCGTCGACGAAGCCCAGATTCTGCGAGGGGATGTCCTGGCTGAACAGCAGGAAGGTTTCTTGAGTCCGTCGCGGTCAGCAGCAGCACGACAGGGGGTTTTGGCGGCGGGACGGGCTGGCAACGAGGGCCGACTTGACTTGCCCTCGTCCGGGTCGTCTATCTCGGGTCCGAGATGGGTGCGTAACAGGGCTTCGCGGGCCATATCTGGGGTGTGAGGGAGCGAGGAGGGAGGGGGGGGAAGAGTCGTTCACGGGGTCGACCCAGGGTTTTGGTGGTGGTGGCAGCAGCAACAAGATTGGAACAGGCAGGGGCAGCTTGGCGTTTCCGGGGAAGGGGGGAAGTCAAAGCGAGTATTCGTGCATGTGTCTCGTGTACGGGTATTCGTTAGTTAAATTCACGATTGGGGGTGGATGTTTTCCGTCTCTTGATCCATGCCAGGGCTGGCTGGGCGGCTATCGATTGTGTGTGATCAAGCGAGGGCTGGCTGGGCTCGACTAGGCTCTGGGCGCATTGCCTCCATCCGCCCACATGCCATCCATGACCCGATTGGCGTTGGTGGGGACAGTTGAGCTTCGGGCGAGCTTGGACAATCCGAGGCTAGATTGGATCTTGGGAGCTGCAGACCCTTGTCTGCCAATGTCCGTAGCTGTGCATCAAGGGTCGCTGCGTGTATGGGGTGGAAGGCTCGGAAGTTACAGCCAGTCCTACCCACGATGGAGGGACCTCTTCGGCCCTGTGCCAGGCTTTGTTTCTGCTTCCGTTCGGTGTCGAGTTGCGGAAGGTCGGCCGAGAAGCAGCAGGCGCAAAGCGGGAGACGCGCAAACGACGTGGTTTTCTGCCTGGCTCATTTTTACCTCTGCTCGGTGTCAGTAAGCGCAGTTGGGGGTTGTACGGGCGAGGGGTAGGTACGATGCAGTTATGTAGTGATGGGAATGGGAAGGAGGCCAAGCTAGGTTCCACTCGTCCACTCACTTACATGGATCCATCATTCCAGTATGTAGGTTAGCTACTTACTACCTAGGTACTTGCCTACCTGGTAAATAGCCCGAGACAGCTGTTGGCTGGCTCTCTCTCTCTCTCTCTGTCCGGGGGTGCTGGGTGTCCGTATTTACAGTTTACTGCTATGTCATCCATCATCGTCTTGCCCGCTTACTAGGAGGTAGGGGAACGAATCGAGTCAAGGCCAGTCAATCAGTAAGAACATGCATGGTTGTATGGGATATGAGGTACGGGATGTGCAACCGGCTGCAAAAGGTAACTGTTGACATCCCAACTATGTTTTTTTCGCGTTACCTATTATCCCATCAATTCCATCCATGCATCCATCCCATGACATGACGCCAACGGGTCGACCTCTCCGCTTCGAGCCTAGCGCCCCCCTCCTCTTTCCTAGGTTCCCATGCATCCATTCCCAGGGGCCGCTCGGCAAAGAGCTGGGCCATCCAGTAACGTAGGAGCGTAGCCAGCCATTGCTGTCCTGCTGGCAACCGGCATTACCTTGGCCACTTTTACTTGGACGGCCGTCATCATCATTCTCGGCGCCCTGCGCTTATCATTCCGCCCGCTCGCTGTTTTGCTACCGGCACGTCCACAGCTCGACCGAGCATCTAGGTTGCCAACCCACAACATACCTCACCACCACTACCATCCGGCCTTGGTTCCTGAGCCTGTCCACTTCTCCTCCCTCCCCCCTCCCCCCCCCAAAGCTCGACGTGTCTTGGTCGTCTGCCAGTGACCCTATCCCTCGGTCTAGCCCTCGTGGCCGTCTGCTACTCGTACTTACTGCCTGTTTTATACAGCACTCTCCGTCAATCTGCATCTACGCCTCTCCCTCCTCTCCCTTCTCTGCCTTCTGCTGCTCCCTCCTCCTCCGCCACCTCCGCCCCCACCACTGCAATCCATCTCGGCCCTGCTTGCCCCCTCCCCTCTCGCACAATTCGCCATGGCTGCCAACATGGATTGGCGGGAATCCAAGCTCAGGGACATGCCCCTGCCCCCGAGGATGTCCGCCAAAGCCCCCTTCTCCATCGAGACCCCCAACAGCAAGGCCGTCGAGGGCGAGACGGTCCCCCGCCGCCACCCCTCCACCGCCGACGGCCTCATCGACAAGCCCGCCGACAACATCACCACCACCTACGAGCTGTTGCGCGTGAGCGCCGAGAAGTACGGCAATGCCAAGGTCATGGGCTCGCGCAAACTGGTCCGCACCCACCAGGAAACCAAGAAGGTCAAGAAAATGGTCGACGGCGTCGAGCAGCAAGTTGATAAGAACTGGACTTTCTTCGAGCTGAGCCCCTACGAATACATGACCTACTACGAGTACGAGAAGCTGTGCCTCGACATCGGTGCCGGCCTGCGCAAGCTCGGCATGGTGAAGAGCGACCGCGTTCACATCTTCGCCGCCACCAGCGCCCACTGGCTCGCCATGTCGCACGCCTCTGCTTCGCAGTCTATGCCCATCGTGACGGCCTACGACACTCTGGGCGAGGCCGGCTTGCGCCACTCCATGGTGGCCACGGGCGCCAAGGCCATCTTCCTCGACCCTCACCTGCTGCCCACTCTCGGCAACGTCCTGAAGGACGCCACCGAGGTTCGCTACGTCATCTGGAACAACCAGAACCCGGTGAAGGAGGAGCACATCAACAACCTCAAGAGCAGCTACCCCCATCTGACCGTGGTAAGCTTCAAGGAGCTCGAGAACCTGGGCAAGGAGAACCCCTGCGATCCCGTTCCCCCGACTCCTTCCGACCTCTGCTGCATCATGTACACCTCGGGCTCGACGGGAACGCCCAAGGGAGTGCCGCTGAGACACAGTAACGTGGTGGCCGCTGTGGCCGGTGTTAGTGTCGTAGTACAGCCCTACATCGGCCCCGGCGATGGTGTCCTGACGTACCTGCCCCTGGCCCACATTCTGGAATTCGTCTTCGAGAACGCTTCGCTGTACTGGGGCTCCACCATGGGTTACGGCAACCCTAAGACGCTATCTGATACGTCGGTCCGGAACTGCGCTGGCGACATCCGCGAATTCAAGCCCTCGGTTCTAGTTGGAGTTCCTGCCGTTTGGGAGTCAGTGAAGAAGGGCATCACGGCCAAGGTGGCCGCCGGCAGCTTCGTCGTCCAGAACATGTTCTGGGGCGCCATGTGGGCCAAGAGCGCCCTGCTGGGCGCTGGGCTGCCCGGCTCTGGCCTGCTTGACGCCATCGTCTTCAAGAAGATTAAGGAGGCCACGGGTGGCAAGCTGAAGCTGTGCCTGAACGGCGGTGGCCCCGTCGCCCGAGACACGCAGCGCTTCATCTCTATGGCTATCGCGCCCATGATTATTGGCTACGGTCTTACCGAGACGACGGCTATGGGCGCACTGATGAACCCTCTCGAGTGGTCGGCTGACGCCCATGGCGCCATGCCCGCCTGCATCGAGGTTAAGCTGGTCGACTTCCCCGATGCTGGCTACCATGCGACCAACAAGCCCTGCCCTCAGGGTGAGGTATGGATCCGGGGTCCCTCGGTCATGCAGGAGTACTACAAGAACGAGAAGGAGACGAACGAGGCCATGGCCGAGGGCGGCTGGTTCAGGACAGGCGATATTGGCGAATGGGACAGCAACGGCCATCTGAAGCTCATCGACCGCAAGAAGAACCTGGTCAAGACGCTGAACGGCGAGTACATTGCACTGGAGAAGCTCGAGTCCATTTACCGCTCCGCCCCCATTGTTGGCAACATCTGCGTATATGCCGATTCCAACAAAACCAAGCCCATCGCCATTATCCTGCCCCTGGAGCCGGCGCTCAAAAAGGTGGCCGCCTCGCTTGGCATCGAGGGCGGCAGTGTCGAGGAGCTCGTCCACAACAAGAAACTGCAGAGCTCGGTGCTGAAGGATCTCCAGAATGCTGGACGCCAGGGCGGGCTCTCGGGCATCGAGATCATCGACGGCGTTGTCCTGTCGGACGAGGAGTGGACCCCCGAAAACGTAAGTCGGCTCTCGTCCAACCCATGCCAAACCACACGGCCGGTGCGCTGACAACAGAAAAACTGCAGGGTCTTGTGACGGCCGCACAGAAGCTCAACCGCAAGGGCCTGGTCCAAAAATATGAAAAGGAGATCGCCGAGGCGGTAAGTAATACCCGGTGTTCTTTATCCCCCCTTTCAGCACGAATCACTCCCTCTGTACTCGCATTACGCCTTCCTTGTGCCTAGCGTTCTGGCCTGAGAGTGCTCCGAACTTGCTCTGTGAACACCTGATTCAGGAAAGTACTGACTCTGGATATTGTAGTATGGCTCTTCCAGCTAGATGTCGCTGACGGATCTGCCGGCGCATCCCGAGCCTGTGGCCTGCACCAGGCTTACACACCGGGTTTTGTACGCCCAAGGCACGACGCTGGAGCTTGCATGTAGATGCCCCGAGGTCCGGAGCGCCCGATTGTACTCGTTTTTGTTTTTGCGTCTCGACCGCGTTCTAAGGCTTTGGCAGCGCTTCTTGTGTAATGTATATAAACCGACAGCTTGTCTTGGAAAGGCGCGCTGTTCCTCCTGTAGCAACATGATGATTCCAATCCGGACTCTGCAGGCCATGAACCGTCGAGCGCACGGATGGGGTATGGTTGGCGTGGTACGGCGAGGCACTTACTTGTTCTCGAGGTCAACCACTCGCGGGGAAGAAAGGGGTGTACCGAGTTTCGCTTGCCTCGGGGCACCAGTACGGCGAGCTGGTATTCCATCACCTGTTCGGGCACGTGCGAGGGGGGTGGGGGTGCTGTTGAGGCGGGTGCCCTCAAAGTGAATCATATGTGCCGGTTTTTTTTTTATTTCGAAAGTGGTGGCATATCCTGATGTAGGGGGGGAGGGGGGGGGGGGGGGGGGGGGGGGGCGCAAGCCGAGAGGGGTGGGTAAGAAGAGGAAAGACTTTAAGAAAGATCCATGTAGCCAGCTCTCTGCGCGCCCGGCCCCTCGTTTGTTCGGGCCATGCGAAGCATCTCCCTTCCCTCGGGCCATCCCATCGTTTGCCTGTCGCAAAGCCGTTTCCGGGGGCGGGGAGGCCAAATGGCACTGTCGCTTCCCAAAGCATGCCGCCGTCGCGAAGCCGCGCCCCTTGCGCCCATCCCCACAGCTCCACCCCCTCGTCTTCGGTCATCTCGTGCTCATACGAGGCCGTCGTATAGCGAGAGGGCAGACACAATGGTCTCGTCGCGCTTGCTGCCCTCTTTGAACTCCTCCATGTCCAGGCTGCCGTTCTCATCTTTGTCCATCATGCGGAAGATCTTCCTAACGCGCTTCTCGGGGGTATCTTCATCTTCAGGAAGCTTGACCATGGAGCCGACCTACGCGCAAAAGACCAAGTTAGCGCGGGGTCGCTTAAAGGCCCCGAGGAAAAGCTGCTTACCATTTTGTAAATGGCCTCGACAATCTTCAACATCTCATCGTAGCTGATCTTTCCGTCTCCATCGATATCGTAGAGCTGGAAAGCCCAGTCCAGTTTGTCTTCCATCTTGCCGCGGCTGGTAACGCTTAGGGCGCAGATGAATTCTTTGAAGTCGATGGAGCCAGACTTGTCGCTATCGAAAACATTAAAGACGTAGTCGGCAAAAGAGGACGGGTCACCGAAGGGGAAGAACTGGCGGTAGATCTTCTGGAACTCCTCCTTGGTGAGCATGCCCGACGGGCAATCCTTGAGGAAACCTGAGACGGACCAGAGGCGTCAGTAGGCAACGCGACGGGGGGAGCTACGCAAGCGGCGACTCATCGTGCATCCGTACCTTTATACCATTGCTGCAACTCCTTCTTGTCGAAGTGGGTCGACTTCTGGAGTTCCGACAGCTGCTCCTGCGAGAGCTTGGACTGTCTGCGAGCCAAAGGGGTCAGTGGTGGTGGCGGCGGCGGCGGTGGTCGATCCGGGGACGGTCACGGCGGACTCACGATTTTCCCATGGCGGATAGGGTGCGGGAGGTTCACTCGGTCCTGGCGGGAAGGGGGCGACGGTGAGATTGCGGCGCCGCGAAAGGTGGGGGATGCCGGGTTAATAAGTCGGGGGGAGCAGCGCCCGAGGTCAGACTAGACAGACCGACAGTCGAACCTCATGGGCCGTCGCAAAGCAGGCAGGGGAGAGGCGCGAATTGGCCCGCGTCGGCAGAAAGAGGATGAGGAGGCGACAACGGCGGAGCAGGAGGAGGGGAGGAGGAGGAACGGCGTAGGCAGAGTCGAAGGCAGTCGGGTCAGGTTAGACGGCTGGGAGGGCGCTTTGTCGGGCGGGCTGGACCGCAGCAGCGATGTCGTAGGCGGCGGGACTCGTGCACGCACTGCACAGTCACTGCACCCGGGCTCAAGTCGAACCGCCCGTGGGTTGGCTGAGGCGGAGGCGGAAATTGGGGTTGCAACAGGCCCTGCAGCGGCGAGGGTAAGGTATGGGCGTATGGTATGGTATGTATGTGCAGAGGGAAAGGCAAAAGAAAGAAAGACGAAAAGCAGAATGACAGGGCTGGAGCTGCTGGCTCGGACAGGCGGGCAAGGGCGATGAGGGTGGTTTTGTTCAGGCTAGGTAAGTAGGTAGGTACATACCGTACGGACCCTGGCGGCTTATGTGATCAAGATGATGGTGCCGGGAGGGGGGGGTTGAGTGTGTGCGTGCGTGGGCGTGTTGGTGGTGGAGATGGAGGGAGGGGACGGGACACACAGAATGGCAGTCTGAGAATGAGAGCGGGAGAGAGGAACTGCGGCAACGGCAGTGGCAGTGGTGGCACACGAGTGAGAACGAGAGAGAGAGAGAGAGAGAGAGAGAGAGAGCGCGGCAGTGGCAAGGCGAGTACAACAAGGCAGGCGCGAAGCAACGAGGTGCGAAAGGCGCTGCTGATGTCGCCGTCGTTGTCGTTGGCTTGGGTTCGGGTTCGGGGGTTTTGGTGATGGAGGGGCAGGAGCCCCGTCCGTTAGAGAGGCGCACTCACTAGTACCTACCTCTCTCCAGAGCGGGCTGGGAGAAGCGCGAGACGACACCGGCTGCCTTGGGAACTGGCAATGATGTAGGCAGTACTTGCTCCTACAGGCAAAGGGCGGGCGGTGCCGGTGCGGTGCTTATCAGGCTTGGCAGGCGAGGCAGGCCTGGATGGATCTAGGTATCTGCCTATGTCCCTGTGGAATGCGTTTTAGGGTGCGCCTTGGAATGGGTTGCATGTAGCAGCCAAGCCGAACCAAACCGGAGGGGAAACGCGAACGGAAAGACGGGGACTGGGATGGTCGGCGGAGAAGGAGGAGAGGGGGGGGGGCGCGTGGATCAACAAAGAACGAGGGTCAGGGACGAGACGAGAGGCCGACTCGAGAGCGGCTCGCCTACGCCCGGCCTGGGAATTTCCATCATCAATGCCCTCCGAGCCTCCTCCTCCTCCTCCTCCTCTTCCTCCTCCATCCCCTCCCTCCATCCGTGGCGCCTTCTCGACCGATGGGCGGACGGGCGAATCAGTGCATCACCGCGGGCAACCCATACATTTAGGTACTCGGCCTGGAAGAGAGCGAGGCAGAGTGAGCTGGGCTTCGTGAGCCAGCCAATCACTCATCGCCGTGTGCGCCTGCTGGTGACCTAATCGGGGCTGTGCAAGACCCTCTAGACCCCATTCGGACGAGTAAGCGCCTGACCTCGCCATGCATGTATCGTCATCCCATGCCATCCGTCCATGGATGCCCCAGCCCAAATCGCAAACAGCCGGTTTTTCTACTTGTATCTACCGAGTAATAGCTGCGCTTTCAAGGTTGCGCTTGGCCCTATGAGCCCACCCTAGCAGCGATCTAGTGCTTCCATCCCATCGACAAATATACCTACCTACACGGTCTAAAACTTGACGCAGCTACACCATCGCGGGGGTTTCTGTTATGGTTTACGTAGGGAGACACACACACACACACACACAGAGAGAGAGAGAGAGGTGATACAGATCATCTATGTAGAAACCCCCCCCCCCCCCCCCCCCCAGCATTGATATCTACCGTGTACTCCCATAAACGCCTCGTCGTGAGGCCCTACAAGGTGTTGCAATGACCGTGTATAGCCAGCCGCTTGACTACCTGCCTACCCGCAAGGGCGGGATCCGAGTCCCAAATCATAATCGTGCGTCGTTAATGCCTGCCAGCTCTGCTCTGCGCCATCTCCCTTGCCGACAAGCCAGCCGCAACCGTATCCGGCGTTTTACCTCCCTGATATACTTCCGAGACGCAAAGGAACGACGGATCGCCTTCTTGTCTTCGCCAGAAACGCCATGCCGTACGAGAAATTTCCCATACGTGATCAAACGCGCCGCCGCCTGCCCGCCTCTCTGCAACGATACAGCAGCATGCTTACTTAGCCAACAACAGCCTTGGAGCTGAGACCCTCCAGAAATCCGGCAAGATCGTCCTTCTTCACCTCGACGACGCAGTGCTCGAAGCTGTCAATGCGGACGCGGGCATTGGTTTCGGCAATCACGTCTTGGAACGCGTTGCCAAACTTGTTGAGGCCGTATCCGCGCCGCCGCCTTTCTTCGAGCTCATCTTCGTCGTCTTCATCGTCGTCCGAGTCGGAGAGATCGCTGCCTTCGGACTCGGTCTCGTCATCCTCGTCTTCGTCCTCGTCGCCCTGGGGCGCTTTCTCGGCCCGCTTCGCCGCGCGTTTCTCTTCTCGGATTTTTTGTCTTGCCTCCCGCTCTTGGGCCTTGGCTTCCCGACGGGCGGCCCTCTCCTTGGCCCCTTCACGGTCTAGAAAGGCAAGATCGGGGCCGCCACCGCCGCCGGTGCCAACCACGACGTATACGCCGCGCTTTTCGTTGAGACTCGCTACGACCAGGGGAGTGCCGCGGCCACCATGGCCCAGCTTGCCGTGGGCATCCCGCTCCTGCTCTGCGAGCGCTTCGCCAATCCACAGGGCCAGCTTAGTCAACGCTGCCGGGTGCGTGAAAAGCGGTACATCGGGCCCGTCTTTGATCACGCACATGCGAAAAGCGTGCAAGTGCTTGATCTGACGCTTGCCCATGAGCGTGGTACCCGTCCGGAAGATGGCGCGGTGCAAGTACTGGGCCGTTGGCAGGCCGGCCTTCAGCGCGTCGATATCCTCGAGCGCATCATAGGCATCCCAAAACCGGGACACCCACTCTTGCGCCTCGGCCGCACCATTGTCGTCGATGGCGTCGGCCAGGTCGGAAAGATGGGACAAAGGCCGGCCCGCATCGGCCATGGCGCCCCCGTGGTGCTTGCCCACCTCGAGGAGAGCGCCGATGACGACTCCGACATCCTGGGCTGAGAGCGTAGCACGCCAGCCCCAGCTGCGCACGAAGCCCCAGCCGTCTTTGGCGCCCGCCCGGTCGCGCCCATCAGTTTCGGCGGCTGGAACCATGTCGTCCAGATTGTACAGCGAGGCGTATTTGAGTAATTTGGTGCGCAGTTCCTTCTTCAGCACCATGTCCATATGCGTGTAGCTCTGCTTGCACTGCACCAAGCTGACACCCATCTTGGCGAGTAATTTATGGAGGCGCTTGAGTCCGCTTTCACTCCAAATACGCAGCCTCGAGAAGAGGTAGGGCGAGTGCAACATGCTGTCGTAGAGAGACCAATGCCGGATGAGGAGGAACTTGGGTTCTGGCGAGAGCCGGATTGATGTGTCTTCGGGGCTGCGTGCCGTAGTGGGGATGATGCCGGCGCTCTCGGCGGCGGACACACGCCCGTTCTGCGATGCCAGCTCGGGCGGATTGAGGCGTCGGACTTCGTCCCGGAGAAGCTGTCGTATCCTCGCGCCCCTCACGCCCATCCAGCCCGTCGTGGGCTTGGAGTCGGGCCCCCGGACCGTGACGGCGAGGCCGGCAGTCGAGCGGCCGTAGAGCTCCATGGATGTGACGCCGACAATGGTCAGCCAAAGCAGGTCGTTGTCTTCGCGGCCCAGCTCGGAGGCGAGCGAGTAGACCATGGCACTGACAGGCTCCGAATATGATGCGCCCATCTGGTAATACTTTCTCAGGGTGGCCTCGTGTTCCTGCTTCATTCGCAGAAGCTTTCGGCGGAGGGCGCGCGCCGACGGCCCCTTGGGCGGTTGTGCGGCCGAAGGTGGATCCTCGGCATCGTCCGAAGTGATGAGCTCGGGATCCCGGAGAAAAAGCAGCCCGCGCGGCGCGGGGCGCGGGGAGTCCGGGATGGGTGTTGACTATGACACTCGTCAGCATGTTTCGGCGTACGCGCCGGCCGGCCACTTACCGAGTTGCTCCGCCGCTTCTGTCGCGGCCTATCGTCATCCTCGTCGCTGGTTTCGTCCCGGTCTGACCACGACTTTCGTTTTTGGCCCGGCCGCGGTCTCGGTTCTTCCCTCTCCTCTTCTTCCTCCCCAGATTCCGAATCGCTGTCACCGTAGAGGTTGCCGTCATGGTCGACTTCGGGCATGTCCACGAGCGCCATGTACGCGTCTCGCTCGGCTCCAAGACCCTCCACGATGTCGCCGTCGTCAAACACAATGATTCCGCCCTTCCCGGGCTTGTACGAATGGCGAATGCGGCCGGCTTCGACACCTGGCGGAGCCCGCGACTGGTAGCTGGCCCCGGCTCCCGCGGCGGGCTCCAAGGGGTAGCCACCGAAGATGTTGCTCAGATTCCACGGGCGGTGGGCATCCATTACCCAGACCTCAACACCCCCGAAGCTGGTGTCCTCGCCTTCCACCTCGAGCCCGAGGATGGTGCCCATGTCGACCATGCCCCCAACACCGAGACACACCACCACGCCTCCGCTGCCACCACGGGATTCCGTCATGGGCGCCACCAGATCCCGGCCGGCGCGCTCAAGGTCGCCATAGCCGGCGACGGGGTGGATCTTGTGCGGTATGTAGTCGTGCTTGAGGAGGCGCGTGAGAATGCGGCAGGCGCACAGGGAGTCGGGTTCGAGGGCGACGAGGACGAGCACCGGGGGCGAGAGGGGATGCCGGGTACGCTGGAGGTGCAGGTACAGCTTGGCTATGAGTTCGCGCGGCAGATACATGTTGCAGGGCTACGGCGCGCGGCTCATGAGGTGGGGGGGGGGGGGGGGGCGGAGGACGTCAAGGCCGGCGCGTTCGGGGGGCGAGGATGGTACAGAGCGGAGGGCGAGCGAGGGAGCAGGTCGGGCGGGCGAGGGTAGCGGGCGGAGAGAGGGCCAAAAACGCGTCAAGTGTCCTGCGGCTACGCGTGCACGGTGCTCCAAAAAGGCATGGCCCGGGGGCTGCGCGTCGACACTGGGCAGTGCTTCTCGGATGGCGAGGACCGACGATGCAGAGGTGCGAATGCTTCAGTATGCCGGCGTTGGAGGGGTGGGCGTTGGCTGGTTAGGGCATGCTGTCGGCGTGAGGGCGGCCGTGGGTGGGAATCCTTTCGTCGTTGGTACCGGAGGAAGGCAAAGCTGAAGAATGCTAGGACGGACACCGACGGGTGCTAAATCAATAGACGGCGCGGGTGCGGGTCCGTTGCCTGTTGATGTGCTGCTGCCGCCTGCGCTGCTCCCACTGGACAGACGGACGGTGGACAGCCAACGGGCGTTGTCCCAGCCCGATTCGAGACGCGCTTCGTCCCCGGCCCTCTTGCAGGGAAGACGCGACGTGCATGGCGGGCGGCGCGCCAGGTGATTAATGGGCGTCCGAGCCAATGATATCACCGCGTTCCCCGGCTCGGCCCAGCGTCGATGCCACTAGCCCCCTCTTGAATCCATGTACCATGGTAGGCACAGAACGGACTTGGCGGCGACACGCCTGGCATGCAGTTTCGGCGAGCACATCCACTCCTTGGATCCGGCACCCCGGTCTTCGCAGAGATATGATGGCTGGACTGGAGGAAACAACCGCCTCGTCGGGTACGGACTGCCCATCCTCCGCCACCATCACCCGCCCGCTCGGTCTCGGAAGCGGTAGGCTGGCGGTGTTGCTGGGTGGTACGAAGGCCCTGGCGGCTACGGCCCAGCAAACAAACCCCTAGGGGCCCGGGAAGGCAAACTAATACATGTATTCAACCTAGTCTACAGTTGCATTGCAAGCCTCCTTGCATACCCTGCCGTTGAGGACGCAGGGGGGGGCAATATGCCACAGAAGATCTTTACGTGGAACCGAGACCCTTTCCCCAAGCCTCGCTGCGTTGCTCTCACACGCCACCGTCGATGGCCTACGCTCTTCTACTTCACCACCTAGAGATGATTACCAACGTGAGGGCACCGTGGGGTGCTTTGTGAGGTTCTATACGCTCGTTCCCCGGCCATCGCCGAGTCTCGAGATTCTTCATGAACCGCACTGCCGTCAAGTTCTCCAGTTGCCATCTACAAATCCAGACACCGGAAAACAATCTTCAGAAACGAAGAGAAGAAAAAAAGGCAACTCCTAGATTGTATATAGCTGTGAGTGGTTACCTGCCTATACGTTTCCCTTTTCTTACGGCGTTCTCCGGCACTTCGAGAAGCAGCCATGGCCCAGCGACCTGCAAGAGCGTCGTTCTCGGTACGCGTTACGAGTAGACCCGGGGGAGAGTGTGCGAGCCCCCAGCGTAACAAGCAAACAGCTATACAGGCTATGGGACCCCAATCCAGCTCCTTCTCGTGAGTTGTACCACCACGCTTCTATTTCGGGTCTAGTGGCCATCCACGGGGAGAGCAGGGAGCCAGAGAAGCCCGAGAACTATGTCTCACAATAGTAGCTCGGGGGTGAAACCCTCATAAAGCTTAATTTCCAAGAAGGTCGAAGCAAAAGCTTGAATAGAGGCCTCCGCGAAAATTTTCAGTTCCATGGAAACGATGGATATCTGTCCCTCCCCTGTTTGACCATGAGAGGCTCTGCATGAGGCTACGGGCACGCAAGGGTCACTCGGGGGTGCCTCGCCCCATCGCAGGCTATCTCGCGTGGCAAACCCGGGATAGAGGGCCAACTGGTTTCACAATACATCAACCTCGCCACGGCATCGGCTCCGATCTTGTATTTGTCGGAGCCCGTCTTGGTATCTCCCGTGGTTGGGAGGTGCCCTGGGCCCGACATGCGTCATTCCATACTTCTGGCCCCAAGAGACCGGAACTTCCAGGCCCTTTCCCCATACGCTGATATGATAATGGTTTACGTTCTTGAGGCTCAATACGTACATCCCAATGAGACTCGGGATGCTGGGGGTATTGTCCGGGTTACTGGGGCTGGAAGGGGGACGTTGGCTCAATCTTTTACAGTAGCAGCTTCACGCCATGCGAATTCGCAAGGCAGATAGGTTGAGTCGCGTGTCCTTGTGCGTAGTAATGGATTACGAATATTGGGAAATCAGTACGGTTCCTTTCTTTTTATCCTATCTCCGGGAGAAAGGGAGATTGTGGCCTTGTACCAAGCCCGCCCTCCTGGCGAAATTCATTCTGACCATTGACACGGGGGTCACATGAGATAGCTACGATCGGCCGAAAGAAATATCAAAGAGCAAGATTCCCCGGGCTCCTGGAGTCGGCTCGAGGTCAGCGAAGAAATGAATATATAGATAGTAGCCCTTCCTGTTATCTTTTGGCTTGCCCCTCGAGCGGGTTGTAGTCGTTGCCCTTTTCACAGGTTTAACAGCGGGTAGCCTGGATGTACGTTGGATTGAATTCATCTCCATCCATGTTTCCAGTGACAATGTGCCCTTCTTGGCTTTCACGTACCCGTACAAATTCAGTCTCCCCTGGGACATGAAACTGCCGAGGAATCCAATACGTGCTAATCTGCCCGCAACGTAAGGGAGAATATGTACGCCAGTAGTCAAGGTATGAATTCGGCATGGCCAGCTAAACTGCGGCCGTGGATCGCAACCAAATACTTAACTATACAGGCCCGCCATCGCCCTTTATTTGAGTACCATTCTGAGTTTTGGCCCGCGAGTCTCATCCCGGTCTACCTCCTATAGATGCCCAGGGGAGAGAATAGCAGCTGTGGCCGTGGATTACACTGGTAGAGCTGGAGAGCACGAACAGCCGGGATGCGCTCGCAACCAAGTACAGGCCGAGAAAACGCCTCCCCCCGAGGAGGGAGGGGGGATTACAACAACGAAGTCTGCCCGATCTCGATAACCACATGCCAGGTGACGAAATGATGCTTGCGCTTTATGTCCAAGTTTCCAGCACCGATAAGGACGCCCAGCCAATGAGGCCCCTGACTTTGGCCCGCCCACAGACCTTGGTTGATCTTGCCATATGGGCTATGAGAACAACAAGGCAATTTTGGGCGCAGGCACTGCAATTGCCGCCAAGAAGGCGAGAAATTATCGCCCGGAAGGGCCGGATGCGGCAGCTGTGATGTCCTTGAAAAATATGTAGGTCCTGACACAGCGTTGTCGGGACTTTAGATACCCCCGTGAGGGAGTTCACCATGCCCCCCCCCCCCAGCGGCCTTGGATACGTGGAAAGAATGAAGCGAAAATGTGGGAGGCACCATGCAAACGTCCGTTCATGTCCTCTGGCAGCGCGTCGATGGGCCATGTCTCTCTCTTGTCGTCGCTAGCATATTAGCCAGCCCCTTCTTCAGGCAGCCTGATGAACACCGGATACTCCCGCCTGCCGTAGGCCAACCGATCAGACCAGACCGGCAGAAGTCCCAGGCCTCGGGGCGACGGTCCCAATGTAGCCCCGGCGGCCCGAGATGGATGTGGGAAAAGTGTGTGCTACGTGCGGTAGGAGGGGGGCAGTGTGTGGTTGGCAGCAGTGGCCAAGTACTTCTTCATGTAGGGCAATATGGAGAGTAAGGCATCGCCTCGTCTGGGGAAATCCGGTTCTCCCCATCCATGGGGCAATATGGAGAGTAAGGCACCGCCTCGTCTGGGGAAATCCGGTTCTCCCCATCCATGTAGTCCCGGCGCTGCGTTTCTACGGAGAGTTTCACTTGGGACTATCGGGCCGCGTTATGGTCGCACATGCCGCTGGTGACGCTGTCTGTAGCGTGCCACTCTACGTCATGACGGTCAAGCCAAAAGGGGGGAGAGAGGCGGTTTAGCGGATACTATGATTTCGACAGGCCACGATCACTGGGAACTCCATGCGGTGTGATGTCGCAGGGACGTAGCAGGTAGTAGAGAAATACATCTGTCCGGGAACATTTACAGCCGTCGCACAACAGCCGGCCGGCTGCGTGATACACAAGCCGATCTCGAGTAGGGGGGTCAGTCCCTGTTGACCGAGTCCTGCCGGGTGGCCCGGGGAGGATACCTTTGCATCCCGGCTTGGACTATAGCTTTTCTCCTGCCACTAAGGCGCTGCGTGCGGAGGCAACGGATGGCGGGGGAATCTTCGCTTGGCTCGGGCGACCAGCCGGTGGGCTTCAGGGTGTGCCAGCTCGTGATGTAGTTGGACCGGCTGGGTGGTGAACAGATAGTAGTATTGATGCTACAGCCAGACCGCCCGCCATCCAACCGGGGCACTACAGCCAAGCCTGTTGCACGGCATGGGTGGGTGATCCAGGATTAGCAAGCAGCTGGCATGCGGACAATGGTAGAGTCGTGCCAGATGTAGACTTTGGCGGCTCTATATAGCCCTCCCCCCCTTGACTGCCCTTAAAAGACGGATGGTCGGGCAGGCAGGCAAGGAAAACGAGGTCACCATTACCCGTTGTACCCACCGTGTCATACCAGACGATCCATGACGCTGTTTTTCATGCCAGGGTTCGCATATCCGGAAGAAAAGGTCGTCCAGAGCAGGCGGCGAGCTAAAGGGCGGGCAGTTGGTTCGTTGTATTGCATACGACTTTCTTTCGCCGCCGGGCGTTCTCATCTACGAGTGTGTGGTATACGTCGCCTGCCGAACGCACCAGATACGAGGCCTGGGAAGTAGTTAGTTTCTGGGTATGAGCGGATCACTAGGGATCCAGGCGGATTCCCAGACAACCCAATGAACGCTCGCAGTCGTCACCGTCTCATCACCAGTGACCAGTTGGACGCTTTCCGGCGCCCTAGTCGTCGGTTGTTGTTTGCAAGCGGGACACAGATGTACGCAAGTCAACTTATGCCAGGGTACTTGCTGAATTGGTGCCAGCCCTGGTCCTCCGAGAGCTCAAAAGGTAACGAGACATCTACACTGTTGTTTGCTGGAGGCACCACACACCTATCGGTGCAACGTCTCGGTATAGGCACTGCATACAACCTACAAGGACATCCAGGGGATTCCAGCGGCGTTCGAAATCCCCACTCCCTGGCAGGCTTGCGCTCATATTGACGCTATGCTTCAGGCGGGGGGAGGCGCCAGGATAAAATGCAAGGTAATTTTGCCGCGAGGTCGGCGGCTTCGTCGGTGTCCTGCTGCCGTGAGGGGTCGCAATTCGCACAAAACGCCGAGTGGCACGTAGCAATCGATCGATGCAACCTCTGCCACACAAGCAAACGGGTAGATAGATATCTTCAATACCCTACAGCTGGGCGGACCCATTCTCGCCGCAGGTGCCCCAGGGCGACAAGGTCACGCCTGGGTTTCGTGTCTGATCTGGGGTCACCGGAGCGGAGGCTGGCCACGAGAGGTTAAGCGCAGGACCCAAGAGAGCGGTTTGGCATCGTCTAGCGGCGATTCTGGATGCGCATGGCCCTGGCCAGCGTGCTTTTCCGTGCGTCCAGCTGCCACGGCATGCCACAGGACACAGGTCCAATGACCAGTAAAGTGGGAAATTGCTTAATAGTGCCGGCGTGTCGAGACTCGGCCCACGGCACCCGGCCCCGTCACACCCTCTTCGTAGCATTGCTGATAACGAGGGCGGCGACCCCCACATCCAGCCGCGGCAACAAGGGCCCGCTCGGGCCGTAGATAGGATGAACTCGACAGGCTGATGGGCGCAAGCGTGAGGGGGTATCGATGAAGCCGGCGCCCAGCATTGGGTTCGGGAGAATACGCGTCGAAAGCAGACACGGCCATCCGGAGAGGGCAAGCCGCTCTGGGGCAACCAACTCCCACCCCCTAGACCGATCCAATTCCGGGTTGTGTGGTGAAGTGTCCCAAGAACACGGGGCCCCGCATATCATTGACAGGCCTCGCCCACACAACACTACACCCCCCCCCCCCCCCCCCCCCAGCGGCTCGGTGCGCTGGACGACGATGGCCAATACGGCGCTGTCGTGGGGAGGGGGCGGCCAGATGGTGGTGGCGATGGCGATGGTAGCAATCGCGGTGATCTGTCCCCTGCTTTCTGTGCACGCCGGTCTGCAAGCGGCCCAGGGAGGTTGGTGGGAGGGATGGCCGTCGGCCTGCCCCTGTCGGCGCCTCCTGCATCCACTGCTACATAGGTGTGGTGCGCAGTAGGATCTATCTTGCTGTGGTAGGCAGGTAGGCAGGCGGTGGGCGGAAGCTGTAGGTGAAAACAGCCCGAAGAGCCTGCGAGCCTGGCTGACGCCACATCCGTGGCACTGACGGCTCGCGCAGCCGTCTTTCCGCATGCGCGTATGCCTACGAGCGGCCACACCACCGTTCTGCAAGGCCGCACCGTCAGCAGTCCGCTGGACTCGACGGATTCGGACCCTCGACCCCCTCGCGCCGCTGGGATCTTCGGCCCAGGCCTGGGTCCCGCTGAGGGCCTCTCACTCTCGCCTGCTGGCCTGTCTGCCTGCCTACCTAGGTAGGTAGGTAGGTAGGTAGGCGAACAGCCGGGGTTGTAAGCGCACCCGGCCTTCCGAGGCCCTTGTTGAGAACACGCTGGAATGAGGGCGTCGAGATGGATATGGGCCTGGGCAGCCCCCAATCCGCCGCTCTGCCAACCTGCCAACCCCAGATCAACCCGTCCCGATATCTACCACCGTCCAAGGTCGCCGTCGCGGATACGCATCCGTCGAGGAGTCCTGATGCGGCCTTGGCGACATCGGCACGCCAACCCCCCCGGGGAAAGACCTGGACCGCCCTATCAACAATCAGTGGCCCGGACCTGAGACACAGGGTGACCACCTCCCCCGTATGCTTGGCAACCTTCGGGGCCTTGGCTAGGTACGCAGGCGGGGAGGGAGGTGACTGATCCGGATCGGGACAGGCGAGGAGGACCGGCACAGCCAGCCCTGGGTTGGCCGTGGCTTGGACCGGCTCGCAACTCTCCAGCGAGATGCGCAAGGGATGCCGCGAAGTACTTCGGACAATGTCCAGTGGAATGCGTACAGGTGTGTAGGGCGATGCACCTCTTTTCCTGATAAGGCAATGGCAAGGGCCGTAACCCCGTGGGGCGTAGAAGGCGCCTTCTGGGGGGCGCTTGCGACGCCAGACGTGGGGGTTTATCTTTTCTGACGAAACCCTGTAACGCATCCATCCCTCTTTCGTCGTCATGCCATGACTATCCCGTCGCTTGTACCGATATCAACTTGCCTACTTACCTACCTAGATAGGTTAGGCAGAGAAACTGCATGTACTCGAGGTACATGCTGTTATACCTCGAATGTGCGACCATGATCTTTTCGCGAGCGCCAATCACGATGTCCCCCACCAGTACCGAGGATTTCTCCTGGGGGATAATGTGGTAGGGGAGTCTCAGGTTGTGCGAGTCCTTCTGCCCTGTTGCTTTGTTGCCCTGGTGTCTCGCTGCCTTGCTGGCCCGCCCCAGTGACGTTCAACACCCGTTTTTCTTGATTGCATTCCTTGCATAGTAGCTGTCCAGGCCTTTGTGCACCGGACTGTATTGCGCCATCACTGGGTATCTGTCTCACCCTCACCACGACAAGTAGGCGAAGACCGCCCCGTCATGGGGTCCATCTGCCCGGGCCTGTTCAAGGCGCCAGGCGACATCGCGATCCCACACATGGTTGGAAACCCTTCCGTAACAGAGGTTGGTCAACGTCGGCGCATGCTGACCACTGGGTATGAACCGTCGACCAGCTGCCATGCTGCACACCATGTGCACCCTTTGCAATACCCACTGTCCCAGGACTGCCCCCCAAAAGCAACACGATCCCCGTGAGGCGCGGAATGGACGAATCGGAGACTGGCGCAACGGCCCCCCTCCCCCAAGTGCCTCGACTCCACATATCGGTCTCTTCACCATAGCATGGTAGTTTATACGTAGAGTGTGCTGGCGTCACTCGTGTTGGTTGTGGTGTTATCGCGCCGCCGTGGCACTCAATAAGATTCGAGAGACTCGGCGATGCGCGCCTTCAAGCGCCCGCCAATCGCGCCACGGGGAGAAGTTGCGGTGAAGGAGGCCTCAATGAGCCGCCGCGGCGTCGTGTTAGTCGGTAGACAGAAGCGTCCAAGACAGGACAGACGAGACGAGCAGCAAGACACGGCGGCGTGTAACCCGTCCGCCCGTTCCGTGGCTGCAACCTACCCCGTCGCTCTGGTACACGCGCATGGTACATATCTTGGCCTGGCTCTCCTGGCTGCCTGGGAGACACGGCACGGCACTATCTTGGAGACGAAGCAGGCACCCGGGCAGCGCTGTGCCCTGTGTTGGAGGGGTACCTCGCCCGGAGGTGCCGTCCTCCTGCCAGCACCCGTTCGCCGTGGAGGAAACGGTGAGCTGCCTTGGGCCCGGTCGGGCACCCACGAACACCGAGAGAACCGATGGCGTACAGGTAATGAGCGAGAAAGTTTGCCCCCCCCCCCAGGGGGGGGGGAAGACGGTGCCCCCAACGTCCATCGTACGGTGTCGTTTGGTTGCGAATGAGCCCAGCTGCGGCTGGCCTTTTCCCTCCACCCCCTTGCCTGTTTTGCGCTCGTAACTGCAGATACCCTTGTGTCCGACCTGTGCTGCCGCTGGATGGAGAAGGAGGATGAATGTCGAGCATCGACGCTCAGGTCCAGACCCAGCCCGTCCGGGCCGCGAGGCAAGATTGACGCCGAGCCCCCCCCGGAGGATGTTCCTTCTCCCCAAAACCTGGTTCTTGCTAGCTGCTTGATGACTCTGTCCCCCGGCGATCCGGACCATGAGGGTATTGCCGGACCGCAAGGCCATTCATCATCTTTGACGTCAGATCTCTCCGTCGGCCCAGCGGGGCCAAGGGCCCAGGCGGCCAACCTGTACCTAACAGCTCGTTCCAGAGCCAGGGCCCCGGGGAAGAAAAAGGGGACCCCGCAAATCTAGCGCTCCAGTGTGTGCCCTGGAAGCCCGAGCGACCGGGCTGTTCCAGCAGCCGTGGCAGCAGGGGACGGGTGGTACAGGATCAACCGCGCCGCGAGTAAGGATGTACGATGTACCTGCCTCCCATATTGCCTGCATCCAGCCCGCGGGTCGAAGGATAACAGCCGATGCCGCCGAGGCGGGGACGCGACGCGAAACTTGGCTCAATACGCCGAGCAAAGGAAAAAGAGGGAGGCGGAAATAAACAAGACCGATCGGGAGATTGCGCTGGCAGCAAGCCGTCACCGTCATCGAACACGACGACGGGTACAGTTGCCTGTAGGTAAGTTGTACGTACGTACATTGTGTACCTGCTTTCTTATTATATCCGGCCAAGCAGTATCCGGCCTATTCCGTACCTGCTGTGGGCATGAGTTACATCGACAGTAGCGACAAGCACCGGGTCGAAGTATGCAGGCTCCCTGCCCAGTAAGGTAGGGAGTACGTAGACGGGTACGTACTTTTTATGTAGCTAGCGGCCCCATATGGAAGGACGCGCACCCCTTCCACTTCTCCATACATGTTATCATTGCCATTGCGGCAGCCTGGGGCAAAAAGCTGGGGCAGCCCAGCCCCGTAGCCAAACTACAGGGTGGCAGTGTAGGTACCCCAGTGCTGAAAACATCCATGCTAGGCCCGGCCCAGTGCCCCAGCTTCCAGGTCGTTGATCACGTCAGCCTGTGCATCTCTCAGTCGCCCGTCCGCCATCCATCCGTCCGGCCCCCATCCAATCCTCCACGATAACGACAAATGGGCCGCGGCCGGCCTCGCGATAATCACCGCCAGAGGGGAAGGGGTCAGACCTGGACCGTGGTGGCCGACCACCCGGCACACCGCTGGCTGACGTGGGTGATGAGTTTCTTACCTGTTCCTTTCGAAATAGATGAGGCTGAGTAGTGACTCAAGGATGCCCCAGGGCCTCTTCAGCCAGCCTTGGAGCGCTTGGGCTCCTGTCACTTATCGACGGTGTGCCCCCCCTTACCGCTCTTCCTTTTACGCCACATGCCCGTATCTCTGGTGACGGGCCGTTTTCAGTAATCCAGGTACTCTGTGCGTACGACAGTGAGCAGTGTTCTGGAACCCGCACCCTCGGGGACGTCCGGGGGGGGGGGGGGGGGGGGGGGGGGCGGAGGCTGCGCAGCACAACCATTCATGGCCCCGAGGAGGTGCCCTCAGGGGGGTGCTTTGTATAGTTGTGATATTTATACATGCATACTCCATTTGTAATGCCAATGATGCGTGCGACTATGTCTACGACTACAACGAGAGCACGGCGAGAAGCGCGCGTATAATCGGGAGGGGGGGGGGGATCCTGTCCCTCCCCTGCACGGATTATGTGTACTCGCCTGGGATTACCCATTGGGGCATTAGCCAAGTTCTCCTACTTACTCCATCACACACATACACACTTATGCATCACGTAGCCGCGAATTTTCCGTCGTCTCACTTGCCCACGTTTCTGCTCACGCTGGCAACACGCTTCCGGCCAGATAGCTTCTCCTAAGGGGGGGAGGGGGCTCCATCCGTGTGGGCAGAGGGCCTGCCCAGCACGTCGTGGCGTGATCGTCCCGCTCCGTGAGTGTGCAATTTTCTCTCTCTCTCTCTCTCTCTAAAACGCGCTCGCGCACGAGTCAGGCTCGTGCGGAGAAGGGCGACGGAAAACAGAGATAGATGGCATACGGCGGCGAGATCTGGCCGACGGAGGAGGCGTGGGCGCAAAAGATTTGCTGACGACCACCTTCGCCTTTTTTTTTCTCCCCTCCCACGGCAGTTGGGTGGCGAACAGCGGAAACAATCTGGAGAAGAATGTCCAGGCACGTGTCGGTATTTGCCCCCCCAAACGTCCCCACTCGGATGGCGTACGAAGAAGCCCCCTTATAAACCCCCTTTCGTGGGCTATATGCAACGACAGATTACTCAACGACTCGGGGAGAGTGAACTCGCAGACGGTCGGCCGGCTGCCCTGGATAAGGGAGCCGGATCCCGCCAGACCGTCTCCCTTGGCTGCCGTCATGGATGTGCATTGGTTACCTACGTGTACCGGCTTCTGGCCCCTAGCGCATACCTGCCTACTTTTGGGCACACATCGTAAACAGCACACACAACTGTGTGGAAATGCTTGCCCAGATATCCATAGGGCCTGACGCCGAGGTGCCTAACAGACCAGCCAGAAGAATCCTTTTACCCCGGGGGGTGGCTGGACAGCCACACGACAGCGAATTGTTCATGAAACAGCAGATGGAAGGGCCCGATGCCTAGCTGCCCAGAGGTTTGTGTTATGTTGATGCTGTTGATCTATCTGGCGGGGTTTTAGCAGTGGTCGGGACCCCTCTGGACCACCCATTTTCATTCCAGGAGGGAGCAAGAGGGTCATTGAGGATCCTGGAGGGCTCTACATGGACCCCAACTGCCTGTAGTTTACCTACTGCTCGTATAGTGCTGTGGGCTGATTATCTACCTACTTACGCACCTATACGCCCCGGGCCTTCTCCAGGGCTCCCTAGGAGGCGCCCCCCCCCTCTCAGATAGTCAGAGGGCCTCCCAATTTCCCTCCTGCCCCTCCAGGCAGGCCCAAGCTGCCGTCCAGCTGGCGGCCGCCCGGGGAAGAAAGGGTTGCGAGTAGGCGAAGACAAGCATTCCGTTAGCCATGCATGAGATTTTCGTCTTGATCTCGCAGTGATCAGCAGGGCGACTGCGGGATCTTCAGCAAGCAACCTGTCCCCCCTCCCATCCAGGACCCCAGGCGCCGCCGGCCCCAAGGACCACCAGCATTAAGAGAGAGAAACACCACCCCCCCGGGAAAGCAAGTTACCGCCTATTCTCGGCCGGCAAAGAGCAGTCATCGAAGATGACAGCACTTTCCCGCCCGCTTTTCCCGCCCTGGCCGGTCGTTCCCACCCCCCTCCTTCTTTTTGCCGCCTATGGCGGGAGGGCCGTCGGATGACTGGTGCCCACGCCTGCGTAACAAGTGGAGGGCTGTCGCCTCCTGTGTCCGTACGACGACGTCCACTGCCTTTCCCCACGGTTGGCCGCGCCCCTTGGAAGGGACGGGGGTTTGGGTAGCTCGGATCCAATGAGGTACACACGGACCTTCTGGCTTCTCGGCCCCCAGGCACCGCGTGTCACGCACGCGCGAGAGGGAGAGCGAATAGGTTACCTTCGTCCTGCCGCAAACCAGGCAGGGAGTGTGTGCCTCCACCGGCTTGGCCCCCTCCCAAGAAAATGAGGCCGAGCATCTGAGTGCTAAGTTTGTGACGAGAGCGACTGCGCCGCCGCCGAGAGAAAAGTAGTAAGTTGTTGGCTCAGGTGCGAGAGAGAGAGAGACTGGGTCCCCCCCCCCCCCCCCGGACCCCGGACCTGTCAGGAGCCACAAGAGAAGCGAGGGACAACCATTGGCCGGGGAAACGGCTTCATCAATCGTGACGCCCACCAATCCAGTGTGTATACGGGCGTCTGTCCAGCGCTTGCTACATACAACTCGCTCTTGGGAAGCCATCTGGCTGAAATGGAGCGAGCGTGCTGAAACCAAAGTCCCTACTGCCCCCAGAAAAGCAAAATGGGCGACGGCGAGAGCAGGGATGGATGGCTTGGAGGGTGAGTGCGACTCGGATTCCGACGTACGGCGCCAGGCGAGCGACCTCACATCACCAAGATGCATGTATGGCTTGGAAGCGGTAGCTTGCCAGGTAGAATTCTGTATTCAGTGGGCAAAGTGGAATGGTCTTGCTTTTCCTTGGCCCCAGTTCGCCGGGGCCACAGGAGAGAAATCAAATAAAGAGGAGTTCTAATCCGCTGATGAAAAAGTTGGCCCTACCAGTCCCTCCGTTGAATAATCCAGTGCCAGCTATAACGCCCACGAATATTACGTGGTCCAGAGGGAATATCGCCCATCAGCCTTATGCTCAAAACGCCGCTTCTTTCTATGCCAAAATCCTGTCTATAGCCCCACAGCCGAGGTCGTTCATGTCGTAAATGGGCGGAATCCAGGTCCGCGTCGATTGCTTCACATGCGGTCTCCCAGATCGCCAGCGAGGCTGCCGCTCGCCGAGCTTCGGCCGCTGCTATTGAAACCATCGCTGGGGCCCAACAAATCATGCACGGCAACCTTGGGCATTTGCGGAACAGGCAGTTTCCTGCTTCCGTCAGGCCGGCTGATGATCTCGGTCAAAGACATGCCAGTACGCGAGGTGGGGATGGGCCCGGCGGGTTGCGGCGACGTCTGCTGGTAGTGATTGGCTTCGAAATGCTGGGGCTCCATGGGGGCCAGGGCCGGCGTGTGGCCCAGCGTCAGGTTGCGCAGAGTAGGCAGCTCGACGCCACCGCTGAAGGGCCTGAGCCGAGGCGAGTGAGCCGGCGTGGCGAGCGGGGTGTGGTCGGGCGTAGGAGACAGCGAATCATGAGAGAATGTGGGCGAAGAGGGGGCGGTGGAGTTGGGCGAATTGGGCCGGGACCTCTTCGCGTGTCTTGCACCGTGGCCGTAGTGGTCATCATGGTGCTCGTCGTTGGAATGAGACCTCGACATATGATACGCCGACAAGGAAGGCAGGTAGCCACGCGAGGAGTGCTGGCTGTGCGAGTAGTAGGGGTGGTGGCGGAAGGAGGAATGGTGGGGCGCGGATGTGAATTCGCGCTCAACCTGGTTGGCAGCGTTGGCGAGAACGCCCATCTCGCCGCTGTGGCCAGGACCGCCTCCGAGGCGGTGACCGTACATCAGCGGGCCGTGAGGGGAGGCGTACGACGAGTATGAATGCGGCGGCGAGACGTTGGGGGAGCCGAGCGTAGATGTGGGCGCCGACTTGATGGAGCGAGCGCCGTGCTGCGGCGGCGGCATCATGGACTCAGCCGTCAGCGTGTTGCCCATGGAGTGGTGCGTGGGCTGCGCGCTCTTGTTGCCTCTCCTCGAGTTGGGGTTGTTGTGTATCCTCGAGTGGCGCGTCAACTCGTCGGAACGGGAGAACTTCTTGCTGCAGCCAGGGAACTGGCAAGCGTGGGGCTTCTCGCCCGTGTGTGTCCGGATGTGGCGCGTCTGGTGCTCTAGCCTGTGGAAGGCCTTATCACACAGAGGGCACTTGTAGGGACGAGGCAGCTCCGTGGGGTTCTCGGCGGGCTGCGCACCGGTGGCTCCGGGCACGGGGCCGTTCGGCCGGATGACGGTGACGGTGGCCATATCCACGTCTCCTTCCTGGTCCAACTTAGGACTGGTGTTGTTCACCGGCGTGGAGGATTCGGGGTTCAGCAGGTTGGAAAAATCCACCGCTGAGGATGAGCGTTGCATGTGATCGCCAGCCAGAGGGGCACCAGCGTGGCTATGGACAGGGTTCCTGGTGGCTGCGGGAAAAGTCTGCGGTTGATGCAGACGACAGGCAGGCTCCTAGGAAACAGTCCCTTCTCTTTTTCGATGTCCAGTAACCAGGGCAGGGCTTGCCGTGTCGTGGTAATGGCAGAGTGGCAGCGGTTGGAGGTTGGCGGGTTGTAGCAGTTGTTGTAGTAGTGGTGATGGTGGGAGTGGTCCGGGTTGAGTGGGTGGCAGTTGAAGGTGGGTGGTCAGGTTAAGTACTTATTTTATTTTGGGGTACAACGGGATTGGAAGGAGAATCTTTGAGGGGAGGGGGGGGGGACGTTGGTATGGGTTTAAATGACACAGGCGGGTCGGGGGAAAGTCTGCACAGCGGACACCATCCAGCGGGAGAAGAGGTAGGTAGGTACATAGGCAGGCAGTCCGGGTTTAGGACAGACACGACCCGGGTCAGGTTCAGGTCCAGCTTCCCTGTCGGCTCTGCGTGGGCGCGGGCGCGGGCGTGGGCAGTGGGTGTGTGGGAGAGGTGAGTGGCAGAGTGGGTGGGTGTGTGGGCGCGGGCGCGGGCGAGCTGGGATTTGGCGGAGGATGTACCGACGCAAGAAGAAAAAAAAATAATACCTACAGTGGAAAAGCCCAGCGGCCCCAGTACGGAGGTACCTACCCCATCTCCGGCCTCAATGTGGGCGACCCCCAAAATGATTGACCCCCTGGGCCCCCCTGCCCCCCCCTCCCCCCTGGCTCCGGATGGTGCCCTGCCAGGACGAGGATCAGGCCCAGTGCGACTAGGGGGTTGCATGCAGCACTTCCTCGCTCTCTCACACACACTGAACACAAACCTCGCTCTGCGCTCTGCAGCGCCGGGCGTGGGCACGCGGCGTGGTGCTGTACCGTGCCGTGGTACGACGGTACTTCCCCGGCTTCGAAGTACCCAGACGGGACCCGGGATGGGAGTCCCCCATTACCACCGTACCTGCCTGTGCCTGCCTCCAGCCTGCAGCACCGCCTCTGCTCTGCGGCCGGCTCCTACCGCTACAGCGACAACCACACTCCTACATGCCACCCTCTCTACACCATACCTACTTATCACGGGGGGGTGGGGGGAGGGCTGACGGGACAGCATGGGAACCGAGAAAGCTCACGTTGTAGGTACGTACAATGTACTCCGTACTCGAAGGGGGGGGGGGGGGAGGGAGGTCCCCCCCCCCGGTTTCATACGGGACTGGTCATGATGGGTGTGTGGGCTTCTTTTGTGCTTGGACTCTCTCCCAAGCCTGGGGAGTCCACTGGGGGAGGCTGTTCTCGTGCAACCGGTTCCGTTCATCGGGCCTGCGTGCTTGCTCTCTCCTTCTCCCCTCTGCCCTGTCCAGAGCTAGCTGGGGCTCTCGCTGGCTTGGCTTGGCTCGCTGGTGGGCGGGCGGGTGTTCTTTGTCTTGTCCGCCGTCCGCCCGGCGTTCCTCTGATGAAATGACGTTCCAATAGAAGGCCCTGCCCCGGCCCCTCTCCCTGGCCGCGGTACATGCCTCCTCCACAGCTCCAGAAGGGGCTTCCAACACACTGGAGCGCATCGCCCATTGATGTCTTCTTGTCTGTCTGGGGAGGGAGGCTTGGGACACCACCCATTCAAGGGCCTCTGATGCAATATCCACGCAGGCGTGTATCCGTACCTTACCGCCGCCAAGACCCGCCCCAAGGTTTGTTCTGCTCGGCTTCCCATGCTTTCGTTTTTCATTTGCGGGACGAGAGCCGCCCGGGGTGGGCGTGCGCAGCCCTCTCCGCGAGCAAGCGCGCGTGTCGGAGTCAGCGGGCAGCGAAACAGGCGTGCGGGTTGAGCATGTGCTCACCCCGAGCTACTAATGTACACAAATAGCCGGGGCTGCCTGCTGCTGTGTGTCTGGCGGGCCGCACACAAGAAGAGGGATGCGGCTGGTGGTGCGGGCAGAAGCATCGAGACTGCGCCGGGGCTTCCTCTGCCATCCGATTCCCGCCATCTGGCGATGCACAGTCACAGGAGAGCTACGTATCCCTCCCTCGCCCTCCCTTGCCCATCGGCCCTCTCCTCGGCGAATCGTGCCCTGTTGTTGAGAAACCCGCACGCGCTGGCAGCCGCAGCGGCACCGTGGCGGAGTCCATCCATATAAGTCGGACGGGCCACCACAAAGCAGCCACCACAACAGCCGAAGCGGCCTCCTTCCCGTGTGCCGCCCTAATTATAAGTGCCCGAGGAGTACGTGCGTGCAGTTTTGGTTGTTATCCTATCTACATCGGGCTTCCGCGTGAAGCTTTATCCGTCTGGGCCTTGGCTGGTCGGCTGCTGTTGTCGCTGCACCCCTGGCCCCTGACGCTGCTGGGCTGGGTGCTGGTCGACGGACAAGGCCCCGAAATCCGGAAGCATGTGCTATCTCATCGCGGTTATCTGTCGCCCCCATCCCCGCCGTTGGTACTTATTGGGTTGCCAAATCAAGAAACCATGTCAACTGCTGGCCAGCGGACGGGCAGGAACGGAATGCTGCTGCGAAGAGTCATTAGCAGGCCCAAGAGATAGGGAAGGGGGGGGGGGGGGGGGGGGGGGGGGGGGGGGGGGGGGGGGGGGGGGGGGGGGGGGGGGGAGGGGGGGGGGGGGAATAGCCCCGAATGTCCGAACGCTCTTCGGCCCTTCTCCTGTAGCACATGAAAACGCATCAAACGGCGGATTTCCACGACAGAACTCGCCCGCCGTGTGCCTGCCCTGGTCCGTCGAGGGTTGGGTGTTGGGGAGTCCCCCCCCCCCCCCCCCCCCCCCCCCTTCGACTGCGTGCGATGCCCGACTCCGTGCGTGACCTGCGACTGTATGTATGTGTATATGCCCCTGCCGCCCTCGCGCTCTCTGGCCGAGCTGGCCTTACGTGACAGCTGTTCTGACAACTCGCGATACCCTACACGTGGGGCCGAGGCTCGGCCGGACAGAGAGGCGTGGCTCTAGCTGGTAGATAAGGCCATCCCAAACTGCCCCCCCCCCCCCGGCCGGACTGGGACTGCCCAGTTGAAGCAGGATATGGGGTCGTAGAAGTGGAGTGTGGGGCACGCTACGAAGGAGAAAGAGAACTTGTTGCTGGTTTGCTGACGGGCTGAGGCTTCGTCACGTTTCTGCTCCATGACAAAGACGCGAGCCCGCCGAACCGCACCTTTCTCGTCATGCCAGACCCGTTGGTGAGCGCTAGCGACTTAGTTGTGTCCGTGAGACCATGGCCAGCATAAGCCCCGGCGTGTCAGAGAGCCTGGCCAGGCGAATAAGGTACCTTCCGGTGCCTTGCTCTGGCTTACACATGTTCTTTTGTCTCGCTACTCGCCCAGTTCGCCGCCGATGCAAACCCGATCGTTGCCCGCTGCGTCGCCAACCCCGGGGTTGGCAGATCGAGGGGGCCCATCCACGACGACCATGTCATTCCCCGCAGATTTCGTCTCCGGCCCTTTGGTCTACCCCGTATCGCTAGTCAGGTGTGCTCTCGTTATTCAGGGAGGGTGCGGTCCAGATAGACCCTATCGCCTCCCTTATCCGATGGACTTGTGCGCCTCGTCTCGGGGTAGCGCAGGGCGGGAGGGGCCCCAAGGTGAAGGGAAAGGGCTCGGATCGGCATGCTGAATGGGAACGGACGGCGGAAGAGACCACCACCTGCCGATAAGCGCGTCTGTCGGCACGTCCGCAGGGGTTGGGGTGGGTTGACGGCCATTGAACGAAGACAACCCAGATCGACCACCGACTGGGCTACGTGGGACACACAAGAAGCCATTCCAAGCCTGGCTGGGCTATGCGTGCATACTATACGCTGGGGTTTGTAGCAGATGAACCCCGCCCTGGCGACAAAGCCACAGTATGGCAGATGCATGCCGACTCATTCTCTTGCTTAATCGTCCAGACTGCCAGCGTGTGTATGCGTGTGCTGTGGGTGGGTGGGTGTACTATAGCACCTGTGCACTATTGGTGGTGCCAAGCCAAACAGCCTTCGTGGGCAATGGCACCATTCGGGGACGCATGATGAATCGAACGACCAGGCCGTCGTCGGCCTGTCATCTGCCGGCCTGTGTATGCTGTCATTAATTGTACGGATTATCGCGGCGAAGAGCCCGCGTCAAGCCCTTCCGCTATCTAGGAAAACGTGGGGGAGGCCCGACCGCCCCGTCCATGCCTGGACGCAGATCGTCTCTGCTCCCTGCAGGCCGGGCCATCGTGACAGACCCCGGGTGACGGTGCTGGCCAAATGGCTGGCGGATCGACGGACACAAGAACTACGTCGTGCGAAGTTGAGATCGTAGGTCACGCGCACCTGCTTGCTCCTGCCTGGGGCAGATCCGCCATCTACGATGTCATGGCGGCTGGTCCCGCCCTCGGACGTCTTGGAAGCTGGCCTAGAACTGAGTCAGATAGCCTGGCGAGATCTCCGACTCTGGAGCGGCCGAGGGCGAAAATAATCGCGGGTGCGCAGCACGGCCCCCGTTCTGTCCGCGAAGTCCGGATAGAAGGAAGATCACTCTCCCCTGTCCGTCTCAAGGCGTCCAGGCGCATGGCCGCTGGGCTCGATGTGGAGGGTTAGCAAGCAGCCTAAAGCAAGGCTAATTCTCGCACCGGTAGATCGGGGGCTAATACGTGTTTTGACGGTGTAAGTTCGTTCTTGATAACACGGCCATGGCTACCTGAGGGTGCCAGCGGCAATCTTTCGGCATGGTGGAAATAGTGTGTCGTCTTGGCCTCGCTTAGTCCCCATTCGGCGCTGGTGATAGCTGAGGTACAAGTCGATCATGAGGAGGGTGGTTTTTTCACTATATTCTTGCTAAATGGCGTGATCCGCAGCCTGTCACTCTTCTCCACACCCTCCACACTCCACAATCATAAGATTTCTTGTCCTACGTATCACAATGGGGTCGCAGTACGTGTTTTCTCTGTTTGTCCCCCCCCCCCATCCACTATCGCCCTGCCGCGCTACTAAAACCGCAGTCCGAAGAGGTCCAAGAACTCTCCCAGCCATTATCATGCCGGCTGTCCCGTCGTGCCAAGACCGTCACGATCCACCAAGGGTGTTGTTCGTGTGGCAGCTACGGCGGATGATCATCAAAGACTCTGTGCTGGGCCGGACGCGTCGCAACCCCGTCGTCAGTCTGGGGGGTAAGCTGGGCCTAGAGGGCACTATTGAATAGGGCAGAACCAGTGCAGGACGGGATCGACACAACTGCATCTCGTAAGAGCTTGTCGAACAACATTGTGTGGTCTCACGGGCCCTGGGGGGCGGGGGGGGGGGCCAATAGTGAAGCTTTGGCTGCCCCCCAGGGCCCAGAATCACACCTTCCTCCGACGTATCGGAATGGCTGGCAGCGGAATGGATTGCGCCGCGGAACTGGGCATGGTTTGTAACCTATGGGATTGCAAACGAGGCGACCACTCCTGTATCTGCCTGGTCAAGTCTGCAAGATGATCTGGGGCCCCGACAGGCATGAAGAGGGTCGAGGGGGAACATTGTCCGCAAGTGGGCGACAATATTCCGCAATTTTATCAGATAGCCAAGATTTTTCTGGACCCTTAGTGCGTCTAGCCATTCCAGCAACCTGGGGAAGGGATGCGGAGGCGTATACAGCATAGGCAGGTCGTTGGTCGTACTGCCCAATCTCAGCGCCAGCGCTTCGTAGGCTCAGGGGGGGGGCTTTGATCTGGCTGGCCCGCCTGCCCGCGAGAGCCGCGAGATTACCGAAATGGTCGCGTTTGGTTCGTAAGCCCACCGGCCATGGGGGCAAGCGCACCTATCATCCGGGCCTGTTTGGACCCCGGAGGGGGATGACTGGCCACCCAGGACGAGGCGAAACGCTTCTCGCAGGGCATGGCATGCTCTGTTAGGCCCTTCGGTACGGCCTGGCCTGGCCGGGCTGGGTGGTCAGGTCCGAGGCGCCTCCTGTTCAGAGCGTGCTGGCCAGCGACTTGTTTCGAGTTGGTCCGCGGCCCGCAGCGCAGTACCTACATAACACTATGTCATGCAACGCTGGGGGCGGGGCGGAATGCCGAGAGCACCAGATGGCCTCAGGCCTGCCTGTCCGCCTGTAACCTGCCAATTTCAACTTGTGTATACCAGGTGGGTCGGCATGATGGCCCCCCAGTTTTCCGGCCACGGATTTGCCGTATTCTCCCGAGGTGCCCCCTAGCATCGTGGGGTTCGCTCTGATGGACGGGCAGACGGGCTCTGTCCATACGACGGAAAACCTTCGGCACGGTACGAGGGTTGTGAGGCGGGCGATTCGGAGTCGCGAGCTCGGGTGGGGGGAGGGCGACGGTGAAGCTTGCAGCAACGCACTCATCCCACACGGCCAAGACATCCCCACGACTCGCTTTAACCGGCTCGGTGAGCAGCCAGCGCAAATTGCCCCCTCCCCCCCAAGAGCATCACCCACCGGCAGCCCTGCGGATTTGGCGGGATGGGGATGAGATGGGACGAGAGGCACCGCTCCGGGTGCACAAACAGCCGAGGAACTCAGTTGTGCCGTGTGCGTAGCTGTCTACGCATGCGACGGCTGGGTGGGAACCTCACGCTTTAGGCGCTTGCTTTCCAGCACAAGCGCGCATAACAGGAAAGCCGTCCCGACTCCCTTTTGCCCGAGACTTACCAAGGCCGCGAGGGCTTGGGCTAGGTTGGGGATCGTGAATGTCCCGCCAGGGCTCCCGGTGGCCGGCGCTGCTGGGCCGAGTCAGAACCCACGGGTATTGAAACATTTCCCCGACAGGTTCGCCTGGCGTGTGCATCGGGGTGCCTGCTAGACTGTTCCTTGCAGTAACAAGAGCAACAGCGAGCCCTTGCCCGTCCGGGTTGCCAGTGGTCAGGGATGTCACGATACCGTCTATCGCGAGTACCTCAGAACGACGACTCCCCGCGAGCCGGGGCAGGGCACAAGGCCAATCAAAGAGGCCTGCTCCCACTCCACGTTGTCAGGCGGCTGGTGACAACACCCCCGACCAGAGCATGGAGCCGAGAGGGACTGTGACTGACCAACGAGAACGTCAGCTTGGGCCACTCACGTTCCTCATCGGCTTCCGGGCTATTGAGCCGCTCGCCAGTCAGTGAGCGACCAATGTGCAGTACTCCGTAGTTTCCCCCTTCTGTTCCATCCAACCCATCCCGCTCCCTATGCATAACCGTGTCGTATGTACGTCCAGCCATGGATGGGCGCCGTTGATCCATCGGCCGGCAGCTCCCCCCAGAAAACAGAGTTGCTGAGGCGCCATCCCACAGTCGCTTCGCTGTGCGGTCAGGTTCGTCCATCTCTCCACCCCCTGCCCTCCTGGCCCAAGGAGACGCCGGGCTGGAAGTCGACTTCGTCCCACGACGAGTCGGTGGCCCCATGCAGGACTCGCTCCCTCGGCGTGCTGCTGGTGGATCCTTCGGCAAGATGGTCGGTGGCTTGTCGTGTGCGTAGTCGGCGGCGGAACACGGGCGGATGTTTGTCGGCGCAATTAGACCCTTATCGCCCAGGGCTTGCCAGGATCCCTCACTGCCCGCTGTGGGGTCGACAACGGATGTCGCCAGGAAGGGCAATCTAGAAGTCCCGATCGAACAGGCACAATGCGGGGCATCACGACCAGTGGCGTTGACTGGACTCTGGAGAAAGGCAGTAGGGGGTCCCCCCCCCGGCGCCGGGACTAGCAATGCCTCCCTCGAGATTGGAATCTCGGTCTTTCTCCCAGGCTAGACAGACGGTCCAGTGCGCCAGGCCCGAATCAAATTTTCATATGCTCCGTCGGCCACACGAGTGAGTGGGTCACGAACAACTGAAGCAGCCGAGCACCTATTGGTCTGACGGTCTCTTCAGCAAGCCCTGCTCCTCTGGGACGCCGAGGCTCGTCCGATTCATGAACCAGGGGGGGAGGGGACCAACATATGCCACACCTGCAACAGGCAGACCAACTGTCTGCCGCCCTGGCGCCGCCTGCGACGATACGGCGCGAGGGCGAGTGTTGTGCGTGGAACGGTGCGGTTGGCCTGAGGTGTGGAAACGAGGAGGCATGTCCCGAGCCTGGAGGGCGCGCGAGGGGCCCATGCCAATCTTGCCTCAAGTGGAAGTCCGAGGCGGCAGATCCTCTAGTTCGCTGCCGCCAGCCTGCCAGCATGGCTTCGCCCCCCGAGCCTCCCACACGGGGACAGCCATTCCTCTACCGCCTTCCAACACGATGAGGCTGAAGACGGCGGCGGCGAGCCAATTGGACGTCCTCCATATCACCCCACAGACTCAAGAGCGGGAGGCAGTGCCGACCCCATACTACTAATAATCAAGCATCCATGGATGAGGGAGCTTAATGACGGAGCAATGGCACAGCCTGCAGATTCGGATGGAGGAGGTCGGGTCGATGGGCAATTCTCCTGGCGCCGGAGCCTGAATCGCATGCGCTCCCAAGACTTCGGGCTCAGCGCTGCAGGGCCAGAGGTACACGCTGCCGTTGCTCCGTTTCAATCCCTTACGCAGCACAATGCCTCGGCGCCACGGCCACGTACACGTACACCCCGCCAACAGGACAGGCAGGCAGCCAGGCCAGGTGGGCATGGCATGAGGTAATCTTGAGACCCAAAGTGTGTGCTCCGTGGTGACGGACGGTGGCCACACCGTCTCGCAGGCTGGTCCTGGCAGCCGGGCAGCCGGTCCTCCCGCGACCACGACAAGCCACGCAAAATTTGATCGTCGGGGCCGCCCCTTCTCGGACCCCAGGTTCTTGTCAGGCAATTCGTGGTTCCTAGGGGGGGGGAGGGGGGGTGGCCCCGTGGCTTGCGCGCCTTTGCCTTCGTCGTAACCCCGGCGTAGGGGGTGCGAAAGGAGGGGGGAGGAGCCCCGGTGAGGTCACGGACGTGCGCGCCGCACGCAACCTGTTCCGTCACGCAGTTGGCAGAGACGAGAAGAAAAAAAACCGAAATTCCGGAGGCTCCGCCCAGGATTCCGCTGAGCCCCCCCCACTTTCGGGCCGTCTACGCTCAAGGTCCAGGCGCCACCACAACCCATTTCATGCTGTCTGCCGCCTTGGAAGAGGCGATCCCCCACCAAAGCACCGAGCAGTCCGGCCATTCTCGCGGGCAATCGTCCAGGCCACCCTCGCACGCGCGCCCTGAATCGCCGCCCGTTCCGTTTTGGACGTGCCCGGCACATCCGTGTGTGCTGGAACGCCCAAAGTTTCAACCGTCCGGTGGGCCATGGACTACCACGGCCACGACATTGCGAGTTTCGATCTGCCTCTTCCCCGTAAGTCGAGAACTCCCCGTCGGCCGTGGCATGGCGCTGCCTGTCCGAGCTTACTAAGCCTCGCCCCTCCAGACCGGCTCCCGACCGTCTCGGCCGCCGATGCGCTGGAGCAGTTGATGACCGATCGCTCTCGGCGTGTGCCCACTGGCCTCGACGCCCTCGATCGTGCCCTGTCCGGCTTCAGCTGCCATGCTGATGCCCGCTCGCCCTTGCCGGGCGGCTTCTCCAAGGGTCAGGTCATCGAGGTCTGGGGGCCGCCGGCCTCGGGCAAGACCACTTTCGGGTAGGCAAGCACGTACAGCGTCTCCAAGCGGGCGCCGGGGTCTCCGTCCCTTCTTCTGACGAGCCACGACAGTCTACAGCTTGCTGCGGGTGTCCTCAAGCACGACAAGAATGTCGTATGGGTCGGTTAGTTCATTACGTGCCGCAACGCCGCTCTACCCCCCCCAGGCCGGCCGATGCCCCGGCGTGTCCGCCCTTCCTCTCGGCGCTTGCTGAGGCGTGACCAGATGCGTTCCATCCCCTGTGTGGGACAAGGCTGCACCAAATGGCGCACGCCGCCTCAGCCTTGTCGGCATCGCCAGCCAGCGGCTCAGAAGCCGGAAAACGCGACGCGATGCTGCATTTCACCTGCCCCAGTCTTGCGCACTTCATCGCACTTTTGTGTAGACCGACGCCGTCCTGCGTACCACCAGAGACGTCGCTCGTTGTGGTAGATTCCCTGTCAGCCCTCGTGAACCAGGCCTTCCCCAGGAACCAGGAACCTCGTAACGGGCCCCAAGGAGGTACATGTTGGCCGCATTGGTTGCCTGAGACGACTGGGCTAACGGCTTGCCAGGGCCGCATCGGGCGACTCAGCGGCTACAGATGCTGCAACTCATTATGACCAACCTCCAGAAGCTGGCTGCTACGCGGGATGTGGCCATCGTTATCCTGACCCAGTCGGCAACCCGCATGCAGGCCGAGCGAGGCGCCACTTTGACACCAGCCCTGAATGCCCGCGCGTGGGATCAGGGCATTGCGACACGTCTGGTCCTGTTCCGAGATTGGATGTTCCGGGACGGAGTCGCGGTGGGCTTCCACTTTGCGGGCATCCAGAAGCTGAACGGCAAATCTCATCAAGACGGCCTGGGAGACGTCTTCCCGTTCCGAATCGAGGAGGTGCGAACAGCGTTGCCGGCCGATCATGGCCCTGGACTGCCAATGCAAGCTGACATGCGACTACAGGATGGACTGGTCGGCGTCGACTTCGACGCCGGCGAGCCCCTACTGGGCTCACCCCGAGACAACCTTACGAAGCGGAAGCTAGGGGATACGGATTTCGACGTGGCTGGCAGCGAGGACGACGAGGACTACGGGTGGGACGCCGAGGACGCCGAACATATGCCCGTTCCGCCCCAGTGGCAGGGCAGCGAAGATATCCTGGTCGGCCAGCACGATGACGAAGGAAACCGTATCGACGATGTTTCCGACGGTGCAGGGACCGACAAGGACGAGGGCGGGCTTACAGACGAGTGAAAGGCGGTTGGCGCTGCTTCCTTGGCTAAGGTACCGGGCATACCCTGCCAGCCTCCAACTCCCGATTCGGACTGGGATGCGCATGGATGCCTTGGGGCATCCATCCTGTCCTGCATACTGCCGCAGCTGCGGCGTAACGGCGGCGGTGCAACGGCACGGGCAAGGCCGGGCGGGGGAGAGTGCCAGCTCACCACCACCACCAGGGCGGCCGGTATGACGACCATGGCAGGAAATGCCAGGGCGGGCAGGCATCACGGCATCGGGGGTTCCCTACAAATAGGGAACCGATTAGTCGGTGCAATGTCGGCACGTCGAATCTCGCGATGATCGAACCACACTCCACACCTCGGCCAATTCCGGCTTTACTCTCACCCGCCCGGGGCTGTAGCAGCGTGGCAGGCACTCGCCGGGACGCAAGGCGAGCCACAAACCCGAAAGGGACGCCGCGGCTCCTGCTACCGAGTCCTGTATGCCTACGGGGCCTGTCTAGGCACTTTACTTATCCACGGGGATGCATGTATACTGGGGTTGTACATGCGGAGCTTTCGCTTCGCGTCGGGGATTGCCTGTTCGCATCCGGGAGACGGTAGACTGACTCAGGCCTCTCCGAATGAGACGAGACGAACCGCGACAGCCCGACGGCCCCGCGCTCCCATGGTCAGCGGCGACGCTTTCCGAGCAAAGGGGGCTGGCTGAGGATGCCGGGGTCAGTAAGTAGCTCAACAGGCACTTGGATCGGTGTGTGTAGGGGACGGGCAGACTCGGGGGCCTGGATGTACATAGTAGGCCCGAAGTAAGCCAGCTGCTGCTGCTGCTGCTGCTGCATGTGCCCAAGCAAGGAAGGCGATAGATAATGCCCAAGTCCCTACTGAAGCCACTCTACCTGGATGCAACACTGGTTGGGAAGAAGCCCGGGATCCAGCACGTACCTCAGCAGCCTATTCAAGATGCCAGGCCCGGTTCGACGCTTCATCCGGCAGGTTGTACGATATAGGTCATATTTGCGCACTCCACAACTCCGCTCCCCCTCACACCTTCCAATCCACAGCTCGCCTTTCCGCGAATGGGCGGCCGAGTATCGCCGGCGGCCCCGTTGCATCGCATCCACCACACGCGATACGGTTCGTACGTGCCGTACGGGTGTGCGCCATGGGGGTAGAGGCTGGGCAGGCCAGGGCAATCTGCAGCAACGGCTGAACCGAGCATACGGGTAGACCCAGATAAGCTGGACGGGAGCAGGCTGTGCCAATGCGGTGTGCTTGCTGATCCACCATTGTACGTGGGACGGGGAGGCAGGTGAAAAGGGCGGGACGGACAGCGAGAGACACGAGAAAGCTCACTTTGGGGAAATCCCGACGGTGACGAGCCCTTGGCACCAGCAAGCTGCCAGATTGGAGATGGGATTAGGTCCGTCGCCGACGTTAGAAGGGGCCCGGCGAAGGGCGCTTGGGGGCGATGTACCAACCACATGGCGCACGTGGCCGCATCGTCATCTGTCCCAACTCTCTGCGTGCGGGTGGAAAAAGCCGGGGTTCGGTGGTAGAATCGCGAGGGAGAAGGGGGAAAAAAAAAGAAGAAAAAAAGATAGAGGCAGGGACTAAACCAGAAGCTACTACACACTTATCTACCTACCTCCGCACCTCCCGCCTCAATGTATGTAGGAAGTGAAAGCTCGCCGGGTTCCTTAACCCCACCGTCGAGCCCAACCTGCCCAGCAACAGAGGGATCGCGCCACCCAGAGCAGACGGTGCGGATTGCAACCAGGTCTCGTGTGCATTCTCCTTGTGCCCCCGACTTCCTCGATGGTTTGGTACGGCTACGGCGTAGCTCCCCCTGCCGCGCATGGAAAGCCGCGCCAATGGGCGACGAGGGGTGGCACTGGTTTTGCCAGATTCTGTCCGTCACCGTTTCCCCTACGGGGGCGGGCGATTGCGAAGCCTCGCCTCGCCTCCCCCGCCCCCGATCCATCCTGCGCGCAAGGGTGCGGCATCCCCTGTCTTGCTCGGGCTGGCCCGGTCTGCCTGGCTGTTTTGCACGTGCATGCTGGCGACGCCTGCGTTGCCCGGGCAAGCGTCCTCGGCTGGCCGGTCCGTCCGCCCTGCCCCCCCCTTCCCCCGGCGGTGGCAATCTGGGGGAGGGGGGAGGGGACGCCATGTGCATGCATGCGCGATGGCAGATGGATCGATAGGCAGGTTAGTAGCCAAAGGGGGTGGAAGGGGCGATGGTCCAGAGCGGATGGACTAATGGGGTATATTGCCGTCGTGCCGATCTCTTTCATGTACGCTCGTCTCGGGGGGGAGGCGGAGTCCCTACATACTTTACACATGCATAGCCGCTGCGCTGCGTAAGCACCCTCTTTGCCCAAGGTCGCCCAGCCGCCAGAGAGCCCGACGAATCGGCCGGTAGTATACCAACAGGCCAGTACTCGGGGTACCTACACAAGTAGGTATCTGAGCACGTTGCGTGGGAAGCGAAGCTGGCTCGCCTGGCCAGGTACGGAGGGTAGCACAGCGCAGGGCCGGGCCGGATATGTAAGTGCCCCCCCCTTATCCTTCCGCGTAACCGGGCAGTCTGTCCGTCAACTAGTCGGGGCACTACCACACCAACCTACGCCGGCGCTCGATGGCGATGCACACTGCCGCCGTCACCAGAGAAGCCCGTCTCCTCATGGAAACGTCTAGCCAGGGCTTCCTGTAATATGCCGCCGGGTGTCGGTCCTTCCGTCGTCATCACGGGATGCAACCCAACCCCCCTCCTCAGAATGCGGTCGGATAGCTTCACCGGAGTCCGAGAGAACTTCTGGGCCGGCTGTTCTCCAGCGGCAGGCGTGTGAATCCCAGCCGCCGCCGCCGCCGGCCATGCTGGTTCTGCCCGCATCTTATGGGTACGAGTTAAGCAGACACTGCACCTGTATGGAGATGGGCCGACTAGGAGAGGTGCGTGTCTCAGACATAGTCACGAGCTTGACTATAGGTTTCGATGCGGCAGAGAGAGGGCGGGTTCAAAGGCCTGCCCGTGGTAGTCTTAGGGTAAGAGTTACCCCTGTAACGACTACCGGCCTCTCCATGGAAAACTGCCTACATGCCAAACCCAACGAACGCCCCGCCCAGGCTCAGCTGCCACCATGCAATGTGCATAGGTTGTCCGATTCCGGGCCCCGCGGAACACATTCAGCGAGCGCCCTCGGTCACCCATCCCTCCTGCTCTTGTAACGGCACGCTGAGCGTCGGCCCCAGAGCCAGGTGCCCAAGATAGACCCAGGACGGGGAGAGTCCTCGCCTGTCTTGGCCGAGCAAGGGACAAGATACGCTCCCGCGCCCTCCGTCACCCACATGCAAACCCCCCTTCGAATCCCAGGCCGTCTCGTCGCGTTTGTTGGGCCCGGGAGGGAAACGTCCCCGTGTCCACACGGCGGTCGGCCGTCGCTTGTCTTCGCGGTACGAGCCAAAGGGCCGCCTTGGATATCCCACGCGAAGGTTCGATATCTGAAGGAACCGCGTGTTTTCCCGCGGAACCTCCATTTGGGAATGGGACCCCGTTGGGTCCTCGTCGAGTTGGCATCAAACTGAGTCCGCGAGAACTCGGCCGAAGGGGGGGGATCATGGTGCTCTTGGCCCGGCCTTGCCGCTGGGGTGAGCCTCAGCGGGCGGGATTTTCTCATATCGAGTACTTCTGTGCCGTGGTGCTCCTGCTTTCACATGGTCATAAAGCGTGCGGGCGCGTTTCGGTGTTGGTTGCCTGAGCCCGTCGTTACTTGCAACTTCCCACGAACGATGAAAATACCCCACGTGCGGCAGCCCTTCACATAGGCGGTCCAAATACTGTAGCCCCACCGAGGATAGCCCAGACGTCGCTGTATGTAATGCCCGGCTTGGATATCCACACGGCAATCGGGTTGTGTAGATTGCCAACCAATTTAGCCGGGCTGGACGTTATAGACTGTTCCGGAATGGAATGCTCCTATGGGACATGTGCTTACAGCCTGGAGATCAGGAGTGCCACCTACAATCAGATACTGGCCAGTCGCGCGCCCCGGGTGCGTAGACCGCCGCCTGTCTCAAGATACATCGCTTTCTCGGCGCACTTGCCCGCCCTTAGTTTTTGGCTAGCTCGAGAGCATCGTGGATGTAGGTCGTGTAGGGGACAGACGAGAGCGGCCGTTTATGACATGACCAGACCCACTCGAACACCAACCGTGGGGCTCGGGCGCTATCAGAACGATCCCTATGGGACATATTTCGGAATTTGTATAGCATGAGCAAGGGTGTCAGCATGCCACCGTGAATAACAGGGTGATGACTCGGTGCTCATCGAGCATCACGCCGTCTGGGGTCAAGCAAGTTCTTTTTGGTGGGGGGGGGGGGGGTTCCCGCTTCGTTGTGGTTCCTAATGACCCGATTGAAAAAAAAACATGGAAGATGAACCGATAAAGATTGGGCACCACTGCCGTCATTACAAACTAGCTGGAAGATACCATCTGGCGCCGTGACGTGGAAAAGGAATCCCACAGCCTTCGGCGGCTGGTATAGAGGAAAGGAAAGAAACGCCATGAAGCCCGCCGGATACCAGGTGAAAACCTATCGCTCCGAATCGATGGCTAACCCCCTGGAGTCATCAGTACTGTACAAGAACCGCCACATTAAATGAATTACGAACCGCCGTCTCTCAAACCTCTGGTCCTCCTTGCCCATTGGATTATCTCTGTCTTTGGTATACCGAGGCAAGGGCTCACAGGAGGTCCTCGCCTCCCTCCATCTTGTGTAACCACTTGGACATACTAGAGTATTTCTCCTCGAATGTTTTCTGGAACTTCTCGCAAGTAGCCCACATGGGGTCTTTGTTCGACCAATATGTGAAACAGTTGAGGAAGATTTGACGAACATCAGTCACAAACTCCTCATCATCCTTGTATTCTCCGCGGTCCATCTTGTCCTTGATGGTACCAAGGTCCATTGGCTTTGCAACCTTATCGAAATAATCGGGTACACCATCCTCGACCGGGTTAACGGGCTGGCGGAAAGGGCCGACCAGACGTGTCCAGAAACCTGCATAAGCCGCATTAGTGCGCAGTTGTAGGTTCGCGGGGGAACGAAGAGAAGATTAGAAAAAAAAAATAAGCGGACTGAGAGGCTCGGAGCTGGTGTATTGGAACGCCGTGGAGCAGGATTGGCTTAAAGGGGGGTTTACCGGGGCCAGACAACATCCGCGTGAGCAGGTCGGAGCAGAAATTCAACTTTTGTTCTGGCGTGAACTGGTGGTCACTGGAAATATTGTTGTGGCTCTTACGAACCCTAGGCGGCTTCAGATTGGGGAGAGAGGCCCTTGGGCCCGGCTTTCGTCGCTCCGAAGGATCAGCTGGAGTTCGCTCGGCAGCTTGTGATGAGGCAGAGACCACATCTGAATGTCGATGCTTAGTGACCTTCTTGCGAGGCTCCTCATCGCTATCGGCTGCCTCCAGATAGCGCACATTCTTCCGCTGGTTTGCCGTGTCGGAGGCGCTGCCGTTGTTGACCTGGATGACGGGGGACGAGTCAAGATGGCTCATAGCAATCACCAGCTCGCTTAGCACCTCTTGCGGGAGGGATTTGCTGAACTCGCTACGCGACTCGGATGAGCGGATGTACTCGGCTGCCCATGTCAACAGGAGCTGGCGGATGGAGGAGCCCTCGGGCGTATCGTTCCAGACCTGTACGAGGAGAGGGGTGGCAGGGATATGCTGGGTGAGGCGCTTGCATTCGGTCATGGCCTCTAGAACATCATCGCAGAGACCGTCGATACCGAGCTTGTGACCGGTTTTCCAAGTAGCGATGAGTATATCATAGGCAGGGAGGGCATCCATCCCAGTCAGAAGACGGCCGGTGTAGATGAAGTTCTGGATGAGGCCAAAGACCTCGTCGGTCGCCTCAGGGAGGTGAACAATGTGCTCGAGCTGCTCCGTAGGATGGTCCGCGAAGTAGTCTCTATAATAAGATGACTTGAAGCAGAGGAAGTCCTTTTGCAGGCCAAAGGGGGTCTCATCCGGCCCGACGAGGACCACGACGAAACGGGTATGTGGTTGACTACGGTTACGGTCAGCATGATGGATCGATAATGTAGCACGTCGCCAGGCGGAGGCAGGACCCAGGGGGGGGGGGGGGGGGGGGCAACTCGCGAAGAGACCTGCACAAAGGGAAGTGTACGCAGTGGGTAGCCGTGACAGTGACATGAGAAGGTGATGGGGCACTTACAGCCATGAGAACCTGGTATTTCTGGACGCACCGTGTGTCTCCATATTGACGACCTAGGCAGCTGAAATGGGAGGTTAGCGACAAAGAGGCAAACGAGAGATGCCGGCGATGGGAGAATGAAGGAAAGGGTGTCGGTTGGCTGAAGCCAGTGCAGCCGAGACGGGATTGGCGGGTGCGGCAGATGAAGGAATGAAGCAGGCAAGCAGCCAGGGAGGGTCACTGCAAGTGGTGAATACGGGCTTGCTGTTCAGAAACTGAAAGGTGCGCTGTGGTCAACACCGACAGCCATAAGAACTCGTTACTGCTGCTGCCCAGAAACGGTTATTGAAGAGTGAGAGCACGGGTGAAATGATGTAAGGGACACGACGGGTAGGCATCCATTGGACGCTCAAACAATGAGAAAATGGGGACATGACCAGGCGCGCCGCCATTCACACGCTGTGTTCCGATATAGACAAGCACTCATACACGCAACTTGCCTTTTTTCCCCCACACGCGCACACGCGCTCTGTGTCGTGTTGTGATGCTGTTGCCAGCTTTTTCCGGCGACGCTAGATGCCCATGAGTTGGATAAAATATGGTGATCAGCTGCTGAGTCGATGAGCGACGACGTGACACGTTCAAGTGAAACAACAAGTTTGCGGAGTTGAGCAGGTGCATCAAAGAGGGCTGGTCTGTGCACACTCAGTGACTTGCTGCTGTTGCGACCAACACCAGCCGAGCTTAAGAAGTACTTAAACCTTGCTACATCGACCAGCACTTACTTAGCCAGCAGCATTCCGGGGGTAAGTACCTCTACTGGCGTGCATTTTCATCAACCTGGTGGCATCGTCCACGAGGATACCGTTTGTAATTTCATTTCCCGTGCTCATCCCATCCCGTGATTCTTGCAAAGCGCTCAAGGTATCCCTCCCGATCACGGGTCCAGTTGCAGTTTACCTTAGTCGCAGGCAGGCAGGCAGGCCTGAAACTGGCTGGACTTCTAGGCAGGTATGATATGGGATCCCGTCAGTAGAACCTCGTGAGGCAGCACATTTGTTGCCCCTACCCCGGGCGTTGAATTGTATAACCAGGTAAGTGCTTCGGGATATCCCTTTGGGAGGGGGGGGGGGATGCTGAGGGACACCGCGGCAGGATACATGTAGCTGGCCATTTATAGAGGTTGCCAATGGACGGATGCTTTGAGCAGCTTTGAGTCCCTTGTTGGCCACGGTCTGTCTTAGGTAGCTCCACACCCCGCTACTGATGGGAGTTATACCTACAAGCCATGAACACCCACTCACTTCAGTTCGGTACTTGGGCTCCTCAGAGCTCCTGTGGCTTAGTTCATGATTTCTTGACTGAGTGTGGATGGATAAAACAGCGGGGATTTGAATCCTGTGTCACGCCGAGTAAACAATATCCATTACCAACCAACGTGTTCCCGTGACGGGGAAGAGTATCATATACGCCAATGCAACCCAAGTTTGTACAGACTATGGCCGGCAATATGCCTGAAAAGCGCCTGGAGTCACCACTCACCGAGGCAGGGTATGTGAGAGTAACATACGCCTGCTGAGACCAGAGGCCTTAAGGATCCTGGAGGGTAGGTTAATAGCGGCTAACTCGCTATACCATGGCAAATATTCGATGTAGCTCAAGCGCCCGTTTCTGGGCTGGGCTGGGCTGATGGCCATGAGAGAACCAGACTACAGGGTCGTCTTGCAGTAATCCAGTACAGACGCCGCCATCTCACACCCGTATTACCTCCTGTACTCAGTTCCAACTAACGCCGAAGAGCTTGTACTTCTTGCCGTCACCGCTGGGTCTGAGATCGGCGTTCTCCAAGGTGATACGGGAATGGCCTGGGACATCGACAAAAAAGTACTTGTATTCGAAATCCGAAGTGCCTGCCCGCTTGATGAGCTCAATATTGACAGAGCCGCGGCTGAGGGGACCGTGGACCTAAGAGACATGAGCAACGGCCCGCAGCAGGGAGAAGGCCCACATACATAGAAGTGTATTACGAGGTGCTCGTTGCCCCTGGAATCCTTGGTGTGGCTCGAGGCAATCGGGCGAGCACGGCGCCATTTGTTCATGGTGGCGTCGCCGTGCGCTTCGATCTGCTTGCTGTCTCCTAGAACCGCCAGGCAGTCTGGATCTTTCTTGATTCGGTCGACGGCTCGGTTGAAATGGGCGGTTTTGCTGTCGGGCGAGAAGACATCGGTGTATAAGAAATAGCCAACGCCGGCCTGTGCGCTCGCGTTTCAGCAGGCGAGCTTTACGGAGACGGCGGGGAGGTGAGCCGGTCGGGGGAGCATACAGTCAAGACCAAGCCGGCAACCATGAGACCAAGGTTAAACGTCTGCTGCGTGGCCCGAGCCGTCTTTTCGGCGGCCGAAAGGTTTTGCCACGGGACATGGCCATCGTCATTGAAGGGCGTCACAGACCTTCGTCGGGGGGCTGGCGACGATGCCGTGGTGCCCAGGCCGTGGTGTGTCGCATAGCGCCTCGACAAGGCCAACGGTCGCAGCGGCGTCAGCAGGTGGGAGGGGTTGAGTCCGGTGTTCGGGCGGAGGGCGAGCTTCATCCTGGCGTTGTAGCGTCCATTTGACGAGCTCAGAGCTGACACGGGCGTGCGTCAAGTCGGATGATCCGAAGTTGCGGGCTGGCGATGAATTTGGATTTGGTACTTGCCGGGCACTGGTCCCCTCCACTTCCATGAAAGCTCCGGGCAACCTTATGGAGCTGCTGAAAGCCCTCCAGGGCTGAGGGGCGAGGGGCTGTGAGGGAATGGCATGTGGAGAAGCCGTGAGGTGACGCCAGTCCGTATCGGGCTAGCCGAGCAGGGCTTGGCTTAGTCACCCAAGCAAGCGTCGACTCGCCCTCCTTGGAGGTGCTTCGACAGCATCCATTCGTCGATCCCCGAAGCGAAATCTGGCCCAACTCCTGAAATCGCCAGGAAGCCCTTCTCACTCTCAACGCGGCCCCGTCCCCCTTTCCGCTCCCAGGGTCGCATGCACACAGGCTGCTTCTTGGGCCTACCAACTAACACGCACCACTTCACGCATTCGCCCATATCTGGCCCGCACAGAAGCCCGATCCAGCCCAGCCCAGCAAACCCGTCGCCACGATGAGCGGGCTCGCGTCGAAGCAGCAGTCGCAGAAGCTGTTTGAGAAGTTGAAGATGAAGCCGGCAAACAAGGTTCGCGCATATGCTCTCTTCCACCTGCGGAAACCCCATGGCCCTGGGCTGACTCGGGACCTCGCATAGATCTGCTTCGACTGCGGTGCTAAGCACCCTACCTGGACATCGGTGCCCTTCGGCATCTACCTGTGTCTCGACTGCTCGTCCAACCATCGCAACCTGGGTGTTCACATCTCGTTTGTTCGTTCGACGAACCTCGACCGTATGTTGGCCACCCGCCCTCTCCCCCCTTGGACGCACCCCTGCTCACGCGAGGCGCCGCTGCAGAGTGGCAATGGGACCAGCTCCGTGTGATGAAGGTCGGCGGCAACGAGTCGGCCACCAAGTTTTTCCGCGCGAATGGTGGCAGCGCAGCGCTGGCCAGCAAAGACCCCAAGACCAAGTACCAGTCGGCCGTCGCGACCAAGTACAAGGAAGAGCTTAAGAAGCGCGCCGCAAGGGACGCCCTCGAATACCCCGATGAGGTGGTTATCGCCGATGCCGCCGATGCCGACGACACGTCCACCCCCGCTGGCGAGCCGAACGACGACTTCTTTTCCTCGTGGGACAAGCCCGCAATCAAGCGTCCTACCCCGCCCGTGTCCAGGACCGCCACCCCGCCCGTGGTCGGCCGAACTCCTTCGCCTTTCCTCAACACTGCCTCCAATGGCAAGGATATCTCAAGATCTTCCTCGCCCCTTGCCAAGTCGGACGCGGCCGAGGCCAAGCCGGCACCCAGTCGCGTCACCACCTCGGCGGCTCTGCGCAAGACGACAACGGGCGCGACGGGAGCCCGCAAGACCAACGTGCTGGGTGCCAAGAAGAACACCACCAAGCTCGGTGCTAAGAAAGTGACTGGCGATCTCATTGATTTTGACGAGGCCGAGAAAAGGGCCAAGGAGGAAGCTGAGAGAATTGCAAAGCTGGGCTACGATCCTGAAGCCGAGGAAGCCGAGGCCAAGAAGGCCGCTACCACTTCCAAGGCTGAGGCCTCTACCATTGCCTCCCCCACCCCGGTCAGCCCGCGTGGATATGGATCCTCGGGCCACTCCCGCGAGAAATCGGCGGCAGAGGTGGAGCGCTTGGGTATGGGATTTGGCCGACTCGGATTCGGTCAAACTGGCGGTGCGAAAGCGGCTGCTCCCGCCCAAAAGAAGAACCTGGGTGGCTTTGGATCTGTCGGCCCTGTGAAGTCGGCTGCTCAAGGTAAGAGGGACCCTCGAGGCAGGTTTTGCACCCCGGCCTATACTGACGCCAGTCTCTGTAGATGACAGTGAGCGGTATGCCCGCGACAAGTTCGGCGCCCAGAAGGGTATCTCGTCTGACGAGTTCTTCGGCAAGGGTTCCTTTGACCCCAACGCACAGGCCGAAGCCAAGACTCGTCTGCAGGGGTTCGAAGGTGCTTCCGCTATATCCTCCAACGCCTACTTTGGCCGGCCTGAGGATGAGGAGCCCGCGGATGACTATGGCGATCTCGAGACGGCGGCCAAGGACTTTGTTCGCAGATTTGGTATCACGGCCGGCGACGATCTGGATAACCTGACCAGTGCACTGGGAGAGGGGGCCACCCGGCTGCAGGGTGCTATCCGGAATTACCTGGGAAGCTAGGCTTCATTCGTTGCGATGTGAGCGGACGCTCTTCGGTTTATATTTGCGAAATAGGACTGGCTTTTTATAGCGCGCGGCATGCCGCAGCAGGGTCAAAGGAGAGCCTGGTGCAGCATGATAATGAGGGACACGATGGAAGAGAGCCTACGAGGGATGATGGCGGGATTCGGGGACAGGATCCAAGCTCTCGTGTCCGCGTCGTTTCCGGCGAGACAGACAATGGCGTTGCAGCTGGTACTGATATCAATCTTTTAAATGCACTTGACATAATCTTCACTCGCGGTCTGTCCTGTCAACGCCCGCCCCGTCGGGATGGAACCCCATCCATTATTAGTGAAGCCCGCTCGTTGATTGCCGGAGCCGAAAGCTGACAACTCTAGGCCCGGCCCCTGCTACCACCCAAGCTTGGGTCCTGGTTCCTTCCGCACCAAGGCCCTCCATGGCCGAGAAAAGCAGCGACGTGATGTTGGCCAGGGGGGTGGGAAGCGCCGGCAGGGCTACCCGAAAGAGCGATACGGATCACGATGTTACGGCTGGAGCTGGTGGCTTGGCACTGCATCCGTGGGCAGGAGTGGGGGGGGTTGCAACACACGGCGGCAATCGGCACGCCTTTTCTGCCCACGATGCCACGTTTGACAGCGAGGGCGACCGGAGCCACGGCGCCGGAGGGGGAGCATCTGCCCAATTGGCGACGGGCAGAGCAGGGCAGAGGTATAGGTCACCAAGCCTCGAATCCCCAGCCAAGTGGTTCGATGACGTGGGAGCGAGCACAGGCCCGTTCCGGAAACGTCATGACCCCCCCGTCCCGCGGGAGATAGACACCCACGATGCAGGAACAGCGCGGATCCATCACCCAGGGCTCCCCAGAGCCAGCTATTGCACGTACAATGCACGGCAAGTGTATGTTGGGACGAGTCCCCGGCCGGACCGGCTCCGGTCCGGGATCTTGTTTCCGACGCAGAGAGAACTTTCTCGCGGGCGGAGACTATCTAGGCGGTCCTGGGGAACAGATATAAGGTGCTGTTGACACCTGCCTTTGCATTCCTCCTCCCTGCCAACCGCAACCCCCCGGCTTGTTTCTGTTCCGTATCCTTGACTGCTCCGAACCTCGCCCCCCCTCGGGAGATCGGATAGCCATGGCCCCCACTGGCCTGCTCGAGTCCTTCCTGGGCGCCATACAGGCCAGCTTGACGGTACTGCTCGTCATATCCTACGGAGCCATAGCCGCCAAGTGCAAGATCCTCGACTCCAAGAACACCAAGGCCATCTCCAAGGTCAGCGTGCGCGTCTTCCTGCCCGCCCTCCTGATCACCAAGATTGGCTCTCAGCTCGAGCCCCAGTCGGCGAGCAGCTACGGCGTAGTCGTGCTGTGGGCGCTGTTCTGCCATCTGGTCTCGTTCCTGCTGGGCCTCGTGGCCCATTATGTGTTCCACATGCCCAACTATGTGGCCGTCGCGCTCATGTTTAACAACACCGTCAGCTACCCGCTGCTGCTCGTCGGCGCCCTGGACGAGACGGGCATCCTCAAGTCGCTGGTGGCCGGCGATGAGTCCACGAGCGAGGCCGTGGACCGGGCCAAGGCTTTCTTCCTGGTCTACTCGACCATCTCCAGCTGCCTGACCTTCGCCGTGGGCCCGCGCCTCATTGACGAAGAGGCGCCCGAAGACGAGGACGGGGGGCCCGACGACGGCGACGACGGTGAGCCCGACGAGGAAAGCGCGCTGCTGAACCCGACGGACGCTATGCAGCGCATCAACCCCATCTCCCCTTCCAACTCGTTCCTACCGACCTCCCTGAAGCCCTCGGAGGAGTATGCCCGCGCCATGGCGAAGAGGCGGGTCCCTCTCATCACGGCCCGTCAGTGGTCTCGAATCAACCCGCGCGTCCGATGGTGGCTCTTGTTCGTCGGCGACTTCTTCAACGCCCCGTTGCTGGGCGCCATGGCGGGCGCCGTCATTGGCCTCGTGCCCCCTCTGCAGAGGGCCTTCTTCGGCAGCACCTACGAGGGCGGAATCTTCACCGCCTGGCTGACGTCGTCTCTCAAAAACATCGGGACGCTCTTCGTTTCCCTGCCCGTCGTGGTGGCGGGCGTGTCGCTGTACTCGGCCATGCAGGAGTCCCGGAACAGCGACAAGGCCGCGGGGCTGCCGAAGGCGGCGGTGGCTTTCATCATGCTCGTCCGCTTCGTTGTGTGGCCCGCCATCTCGATCGCCACCGTCTACGGCCTCGCCAGCCGCACCAGCCTTGTCGGCTCGGATCCCATGCTGGGCTTCACCATGATGCTCATGCCGACGGGACCGCCGGCGACGAAGCTCATTGCGCTTGTGCAAGTCAGCGACGCCGGCAAAGAGCAGAAGCACGTCATTGCCAAGTTGCTCACGGTATGTTTCTGCTCCCCGTGGCGGCTCCGTGGCCGGTCCAGCACCGCCCCGCTAACTAGGAATCCAGCTCTGCTATGTGGTCTCGCCCGTGCTTTCATTCAGTAAGTGAACCGTGCCGCCTCCCGCCCGCCCAAAGGGCCTCCCGTCCCGCCCGCCGTCTTCCTCGCGCGCGGCATTGCAGTGCTGTGGTCCATCCACTTTGGCCATACCGAGGTGTCCATGAACTAACCGCGAACGCGCCATAGCTGTGGTCGGCGGTCTCCTCGCCAGCCAAGCGGCCATGTGAGCCCCCGACACTAGAGCGGCCCGGCCCCCAAGGATAGGCTTGCGAGAATGGTTATACCGGCCCGGATCTCTCGCCCGCCCGGTTCATGGCGCTTCCCAAGAGCCACGGGCGGGGGACGGCGGGTCTGTGCTTGGAAGGCATGGCCCCAGCCGCGCGCTGCCGGTTGCGTATTGCGCGCGAAACCATGTCGTGACCCTGGCACGGCGCGATAAGGGGGCGTTGGCGTGTCCCGAGGCCGAGGAAGGAAACCCAACACACTGCGATCAATGGATGCCTCGGATGACGAACCCCACCCGTTGGGAAGCCGTAGCTCCGTGGAGCCGCGTTTTGCTTGGGGGAAATATCAAACGGCATGACCCTACGTGCGCCATAGGACCTCGCGAGACAAGTAGAATCATGCCAAATCCGCACTGCACCCCCCTCCTTTCCCGCCCTTTTGCCGGCCAATATCGCTACCGACGACACGGCCCAGCCGGAGTCAAGCAAACACCTCCCTTTCGGTGTTGACAACCGGTCACCCCCCACATGATGATAGCCGTCCTGCCGCAACGACGACCGACGTTGACGCCGAAGACTCGTGCCGTAACCGACATTGGTTGGCCTGGCCGCCTCCCATTCGCAAACTCGTTCCGCCTCGGCAGTCCCTCCTGCGCGGTACGTAGCCGTGGCCCTTCCTTTGTTTGCTGGTCACTGCGTAACGATCCGAGACTGTACGTTTCCGTGCGGTGGTCCACGGGGCGGATCTCTGATCCGTGTGCCCTACCCACATCATGTTTGGCTCCTCCTTATTATTGACCCCCCCCCCCCTTCTTCTCTTTTCGACCTGCGGGTCCGCGGCCCCCTCCCCTCTGTTGTGCTGCTCCATGGATGCAGCATCTCGGAAGGCAAGAGGGGGGGGAAAGGAAGCGGTACGGCCGCCTCTCGCGCGCGGAGGAGCCGCCGCGTGTCGTGGGCGCCCGTCATTGGACAGGATCCGCACTCTGTAAAGCACCCCCCCCCCCCCCCTGGGGCGGTCCTGGATGGCGGTAGAAGGAGACATTTCCCGGCGTCGGCGCCGTTTTCCCCTGCGTCAGGCAAGGGTGCCAGCATCGCATAGCTGGCCAACAAGATCCTATAGTAAACCTCAGTAGGGAGAAAGGCGGGCCCTTGTCGGTCCGTGGACGTGTCGAAAAAAAACGATGGCAAGGCTCGCCGCTGTAGCCTCGACTCTACCCGAGTGTTTGCGGTGTGGTGGCGGGACGTGGAAGCAGAGAGTATGCCCAAACCCATATCTCGCAGGCGTTGTTCCGGCAAGCACAATCCCAACCTATGGCGCAGTATATCCAGGAGGTTGCCAATGCCCGGACGGAACCGTGCCTGACACACGATCGAGGCCCCCATCTACGAGCATCGAAGTCACCGGCCTTGGTTTGGATCATGCCGGGGACTGGAACAACGGTTTTCTACCCATTACATGCTCTTCCATGCACTCGAGCGCCTTCCACGGGCTAGACTCGTTTCAGGCTCAGTATGCCATCTCGCCAGCGCTTCCCTCGTAGCGAAATGGGCTTAGAAGGTCCGAAAGGCGCCGGCCGAGCTTACGGGCGCCCTCTCCAGTGACTGGACCGACAGCGCTCGCGAAGCGAAGACCGGCACTGACAGGGCCACGACGCTGTACCACCAGCCCGTGTAGATTCTCAGCTATCGGGCTTGCCTTGTGCAGCAGAAAAGGTCGCCGCCTTGCTTCTCAACGGCCAACACCGGGGTTGCGAAGGCCTTCTGCCCTTCCCAAAGGCCTCTTGGGGCATTGGATAAACACATTGGTTGGGAGCAGCGCCATGAATGAGCACAATGGGACGATCGCGGTCTGTCGTCCATTAGGCAGTCCTGTATACAACCCCCCCCCCCCCTGTAATCCGAGTCGAGATACATGGAATGACCTGGCTTGTGAGGCGGCCCGGGCGATGTTTCTGTCAGCGCAGGTGAGGTCAAGGGTCCGCAAGGGACCGCTTCATGGCCGACAAATCACACCCAACACGCGACTGCCTCCCTCCCTTGTGCTTCTCGGTTTTGTCCGAAGGCCGAGATGCAGGCCCTGGCCCGAGCTTGGAGTCTTGACGTGTCGACACCACGAGAACAACCTTGTCCCTCTCGCTTGGCCCCATGGACCGCGCATTCTGTAGCACGCGCATATCGCAATCCCCCGGCCATGCTTCGGTCATGTACTTCACGTGCCGCATACGGCAGCTCTGAGTATACGGCCTCACATGATGCGTCAGGTCTCAACAAATTCCAGAGAGGGGGGCATCAGGACGTTTTTCCAGCCGGGCTCGTCCATCCATTCTCTTTGCCCCCCTCCCAACCTCCCTCCGTCCGTTAACACTCGAAAAGTGCCCCTTGAGGACAGATGTCGATAGAGCCATGTTGGCGAGGGACGGAGCCGGTTGCGAGTCTCGTTCCAGAGGCGGCGCTGGGTCGCGAGGCAGTCCCGCCCCCTTTCTCTTGTCAGTCACGGCATCTGGAGACAATGAAGCTTGGGCAAAGTCCTCTCGGTAAAATTTCAACGGGATATTCTCGTCACTCGTTGTGGCCTTGGGGAAAGGGGCAGCGATGCACGACAAAGGAGCTATCTGTTCAACGTTACAGAAACCCTTCCCCCCCACCCCGGTACGCCCATAGCATGTCTTGTCCCCCGGAACTCCAATATATTTCGGTCTCCTTGTCGTGACTACCGAAGGGGGGGCAAAGCAGAATGGGTGCGGCAGCAGCACTGGCTGGGCCACATGTTATTCTGGGAGCCCAGCGGCCGCTCGTTGACTAGGGCCTAGAGAAGCGATGACAACTGTTAAGTGGCTGCAGTGTTGGACAGCACCACAGAAGTTGACCACGGCGTGATAACTTCCGCAGTGCCTTGCGTTTCCACCGTTCGCCGAAACAGGGCCGTTTGCCCAAAGTAACAGCGGGAGAGGCGCCGAGCCCAGCAGTCCTGTGCTGGAAGCAGCTAGGCCCAAGGAACGCTTTGACGGGCAGTTGATTCGATGGGAAGCCCGTGGGCCGAAAGAGGAAATATCAAGCGAACGAATTCGGAAACAGAGGCAGCGGAAAACGCTACCCAGAGCAAAAGAAAGAGGGCCTTGGGGGACGTAACAAGCGACAAGGGGGGGTGGACGGCGTCCCTCGCGTTGAAGACTGTGGTCTAGCCCGCGTGAGTGTTATAGGTTGTCGGCAGATAAGGTGAAGCGCGCTAATTTTCGTGTTGCCTCTCATGTGGTGATCAACCCGGCTTCCTGGGCCATGCAAAGCAGCGTCGAAGTTAGATTGGGACCGTTGGGCTGGAAAGCGGTAAGCAAGATAGCGAATCGTCTTTGCCCGCATTTTAGAGTGGCGTGACCAGGAGAGGAGGCCCGGGGGGGGGGGGGGGTCTCCAGGTAGCATGCTGATATTGACTTCCCCCCATCCATCCGAGAACAACCGCTAGCAGTCGTTGGCTTGTCTACCTTCAAGCTTTGTGTTTACGATATCCCATCCGCACACCGAGCGCTACCTGCTTGCGTGAGAAGGCCCGAAACCGAATGTACCCCATCTTGGCTCGGTCCCTGATGCTCGACGAGCAGGAGAGACGCTCGCTGCTTGACGGTCCTCATTGGTGCCACAGAAAACGGGTTGCCTGGGTCGGACCACACCAGCCAGCCCCATAGTCCTATTATCTTGGCCAGGGATCTCCTTGTGATAGACATTCGATCCGTAAGCAATGACGCGCGGAGTCGGCCAGTGGCTCGCCGTGATTCGACCGATCCATTCCTCAAGAGCAGGGCTATCGAATACCGGGGGATATGAGCGCTGCCCGCCTGGCAGGGGCTTTGCTTGCTCACACCGGATTAGAGAGCCAGCCGGCGGGAGTTTGTAGGCGAGCAGGTAGGCATCCAAGGCAATCTTTGCCATGTCTATTGGTCCAATCCCGCCGCCAACCAGGAGAAGCGGCTGGTAGTTCTTTGATCACACGGCCAGCAGGGCTTTCGAAGAGGACTCTCCGGAAGTTGTCGTAGCATGCTAATATAGCAAGGGCGGGAACATTTCTCCTGGTGTAGTCTTTCTCATCTCTTGGCGAGTGGTGCCATGTCTGCTGCTCGTTCTCCCTACCGTGATGTGACAGCCTCTCCGAAAAGCGCGGGAAGTAGCCGGGGCAATGATTCAATTTAGAAAGGGAAGGGGGGGGGGGGGGAGGGAGCGTCCCGGAAACTCGCAAAACTTGGCGTGCTCTGGGAAGGTTGGTGCTGTTTGGCCGACTGGACTCTCATGGGATGTGCCCTGGGTGGGTGGCTGCAGGCCGAGTCATCACATCTGACGTTTCGGCAGCCTGGTTTCCCTTCTTTCTGAACCCGCGACTCCAGGGCAGGGCGCGGCAGGAGGCCTGTATACTTGTTCTCCCACTCACAGCGGGCGAGAAGAATGCCGGTTGGCTCGGGGGCAGGCAGCACTGGTGCACTTAGCGCAAAGGCTGGGGACCGGATGAAGATCCAAAAGACGGTGCTGTGCCGGAGAGAACAGGCTGCATGGTGCTGGTGGGCGAACCCTTGGCGGCGCGGTACAGTACATGTTACGTCGCCCGATAGTTGGCGTTGCAGTTTCCTGCACCGTTCGGAAGACTCACACGGGGCTGCGTCACCTTCAAACCGGGGAGCCCCCTTACCCTTCCCCTCCTCCCGTCCCAGAGGGCCAACGGAGAGAGTCTGCGGTTCAGAGCCACCTAGGTACCTCTGGAGCCCGTCCCGATGAAATAACGTGGCCCGCAAATGCCTGGTATCCATGCCCGGTTGCCATGTGAGCCAGGCCTGGCTGAAGTCACCGAGCCGAACTGTTCCGAGGAGCTGCCGGTCCCAGGATTGCATCATGGCAACTTCTCGAAGAGGAAGGGGCGGAAGGAGCAAGCTCGCTCCCGATAGCTGGCCGGTGCGCGAGTCGAATCTAGGGAGAAGGTAAAAGCAGGGGCGGGCAGGTGTCGGCAAACTTGGCTATAGACACACCGGCCCTAGGGTGCAGAGCATCCATGCCGTGGGGAGGGGAAGATTTCCTTACATGAGTAGAGTACCGGGGTAGGAATCTGGGAGGTACCTTCTGGGCCGATGGTTTCCCAGTCGGTAGAAGAGTCCAGGCCAGGCCGGAAGCTGTCATTGGTAGATTCCGTGCTTCCGGGCCAACCCGCCATCCGATTGACCGCTAGGCTCTGGCCCCAGCACTTGCCTGGAGGTAGTATCTGCCTCCCTGGGGGCGATACGGGGGTGGTAGCCAGCCAAGAAGTATACTTCCCGACATTGCTTCGTAGGGGTCGCATTCCACTGGCGCCCGATGCCGACGGCAACACCTTACATGGGGAATGAGGCATATCAGTATGTACCCAGGTGTGTATTGGCTCGAAGACAGTGGAAGAAGTACGGTCGGTATGGGAGGGGGGTTTGCAAGTGGGCGACGACGCCATTAAGCGACCCGTGGACAAGTAGCTATAGAAGTCGGGCCATGTATCTCGGGTGCTCCTCACCCTACCTACATCCGTACTCGCCTACATATGTCCTGGCCTACATAGCCACATTCTTCTTATGTAGTTGGCTCCCATGCGTCTATATGCTCGCAGGTGCGTGCGCCGGGCCCCCGCCGGGTGATGCTGGGCATGGAGACTCGGCCATAGAACCCATGACCAAGTCCTCCCTCTCGCTCTTTGTCTCTCCGTCCGGCGCTGCTTTCACTCTCTCTACCGTGCCTGAGTGGCAGAATATTTGGGTAGCGGCCACGTTCAGGTGGTACTTACGGGTTGGTGGCACAGGATGTCCCTGGCCTTGACGTCGTCGCCTGGGGGAGCAGGGCTTCGGTTGGATAGATCTCATGGTCGCACTGCGAGTGCCCTACTGCCAACCAACAGGGACGGCAGTGAGGAGGCGACCCCCGCCCCCCCCTCGAGGTACATACCGGTAGGTAAAGAATTCGGGTTGGCACTTGAGGTTTCCATGAAGAATCTTGCATGTTCAATGTTCGTTGCTGTGGGAGCCAACACGCTGTTCCCGAGCCCATGTACTACTTACTGTACCCGCCCAACTCCGTTGCTCCTAACCCAGCCAGACCCAACAGCTAGCTCGGAGTGCCAACAGTGCCAGCCTATACTTGAGGTGCCATGTAGGTATAGACGGAGGCAAAAGCTCTGGCACTGGCGGGAATGTGATGCGGATGGCTAATTGAAGTACCTACCTAAGCACGCTACCCGAGACACCCGATAGATGTGCACTCGCTCTATTCGGTCCAAGTCGCCCTAGAGGCCCTGCATCCTGGATCTGCACCGGTACCTTCGCCTATGGCTGGGGGGCTGAACCTACCTGTTTTCTCCCTGGTCCCGCCGGCGGCGTCTGTCCTCCCTTACAACTGCCTGGAGCGCCGTCCCCCAAGGCGCTGCCGCCCCCAGCGTCTCTCTGCCCAGACTGGAGGTCCGGTGCGACCCCTACCGCAGGCTGGCTCCATGCACCCTTCGATGATTTACAGCGCGCAGGATTCGGGTTACCCGTAGATCCCATTCGGCTTCCTTTCGCTGTCGGCTTAAGCGTCCCCTGGGTGTAGCAAGGGGTCTCGTTCAAGAGTCCAGCAGGTCCGTAACTCGTCACATCACACAAGATCTGGGGGGACTCAGCGCAAAGACGAGCGGGCACCGTGGCCTGGGCCCAATTCGGTCACAATTCTTCGTTTTGGGCCATGAGGGCTTGCAGGCCAGGTGTTTCAGGCGCGATACTTGCTGCAGAACTGGTGGTCGAGGTGATGCGTTCGCCTCAAAATGCCACTCCGGCTGCCCGTGTGCGCCGTCGAGATCGACGACACGCGGCCCGTTCCGATGCGACGCTGTCATTACGTTTCCGAGTGCCAGCGGCGTTGCCTGCCATGCCATGCCATGCCAAGCGGCGCAGACCACAGGAGACAGACGCATATCGTGTCAGAAATTGCGCCCCCCCCCCCAGGCCGGCTAGACCACACAGGTAGCCAGGCAGGCGAGGCCGCCCGCACACGTGTGCATGCGAGCTTGAAGAATGGCGCGTACGCCATCGAGGGCGCCGCATACCTAATTCAGGTGGGCTGGTCGGGCTCCCTCGGGCGCCTCCCCTCCATCCCATCACGATGCCTCGCCTACAGTTCCTGCAGCTGCGTCGAGCGTCGTTCCATCCCATCCCACTCTCATCCCATGATCCCTCGTGTCTTGTTGCTGAACCTGGCATCTGAGTGGACTACGGCATTTGCCACTGCTGTGAATCATCAAACGGTCCAGGGAGCCGTCATCTGAAACATATCGTGGTGCCAACATGGAAATTCTCGGGCAGTGCCTTCGGGGAGGGGAGTGGCTTGGGCCGCACGCTCCAATTGGGGGCCCGATCAAAGCCTCCTGGCTCCGGAGGCGATGATGGCAATGAGGTTGAGACGCACGCGCGCGTGGGCGGCAACGTGCACAAACGACTCGGCGAAGGCTGCATTAGCGGATGGCCGCGAATATGGCTGACTGGCTGGCCACCGGTGCCTTCTCTTTGGCTATATTAAGCACGCGGCAAGTACCCTGGGCAACCAATGCATGTAGGGGAAGTGAGCAGGTCCATACAGACTTCCGGCCTACGAAATCAGATATGTAAAGCATGAAGTCACTTCTGGGGATCCCGTCGCCTCCAACAGCCCGGGCGGTTGGCTTGTCACCTGCACCCATGGTCATCTCGTACATACAGATTGGGTAAGACGGGAGGGAGGTATGTGAGTAAGCGGGGTTAAGTAAAGCAAGTACTTGCTTCCCCTACCAACTGACCTGCCTCTCGCCAACATTTTACTTCTTATTGGATGTTTTACCCAGGTACCTTCCCATATATCGAGTATGTAACCCCTTTACTGACTACCTACTAGCTCCGACTGCCCTTTTTTTCCCCACTCATATACCTCTTATGTACTTCCGGGCTTTTTTGACAGCCTGCTACCCCCCTCCTCTCGCCTCCCTCCAACATGGCGCTAAACCGCTCGTCTGCGAAGCGACATGGTGCATCTGGCTACGTCTGTTTCTGGGATGGCCCGGTGCCAGCTTCTGGAACTCAACTTCGAGCTTCGGGTAATGGCCTCCGTCATTGGCTGGACACCCGACCACACACTGCGGCAACTCAAGCTAAGGAACTTCACATCAACCCCCCCCCTCCTTTCGCTCATCTCAGTCTGCCTGTCATCCTGCGACGAAAGGGCCACTGGGATGGGACGGGATACCTGGTCGCAGCATCGCCAGCTCTCGGCGCCCGGTCCCAGGTCCCTCTGGACTGTGCCAGATCCGCCATGCAATGTACCTCCCTACTTCTTACATACACTGCCCGCTCTTGGATGCTTGGACTCCTCGGCACCGAAAGGGGGCGCGCGCCTCGCTGTCCGCCTGCTTGCCTGCCTGTCTGCCGGGTAATCTCATGCTTGTCTTTTCATGGAGTCCCATGAACTCATGGATTAATGCGGTTGGAGGGCTGGTCCTGGTGTGGGATGTGGGGACCTCGCTCTCGACGTGGCGCTCGCCTATCCGGCTTGACAAGAACTCTATATTCCATACCACACGTTCTGGCCGTCACGATGGTTCACCGGAGGCCTGCGATGGCGACAGCCGCCGACGGCTTGGCCGTCCATCTTGCAGGTTGGCGGCACCCTGCGGCTTGCGCGCACATCCATTTGCTCTGCCCCAAGGTACCCGGGCCGTTGTCGTTCAACCAAGCCCTGCCACCGGCGCGTCGGCCGTTACTGTCCAAGGTGGCTACGTTCTACATGCTTTCTAGCGCCGCCGGCTTCCAAGGAGGCAGCCCGCGGGCTAAATTAAGAAACACCCAGAGTTGCTGACGACTTGGGACGTTCACGATTGCTTCTGTCCTATACAATCGTCAAGGCGACGCGTCTCGCCCGCCCATCCATGCGCAACGCCATGGCCTGATGTGGGCGTGGTGCAAAAGCTCTGGGCTGGCCCGAAATGAGTCCGGCATGGGCAATTGGCTCAACTTCGTCACTTCGGCTGGCCACCCCCCTCTCACCCCTCCCACCCCTCCCACCCCCAACAGCAGCGAGCGAGCGAGCGAGCGAGCGAGAAAGCGAGAGCGAGAGACAGAACGTGTAAGGGAGAAAAATACTCCTACCCGGTACGTAGCCAGCCTATACGGACCAGCGCCGACCAGAGCCATCAGCTTAGCTGCAAGACACGCACAAGTACAGGCACTTCTGACTCGGGGTGGCGGACATGGGCCTCATATGGTCCGCGAAGCTCGTAAGCCTGTTATGCAGGCAGCCGAGGGCTAGAAACCAAGCTGGCCAGGCAAATCCATTCTCAATTACCAGCAATGTCTGTGGCGTCTCGTAGAGGTAGCGACGGTAGGGTAGCTGCATATAGCATGCATGGTGGATGAATCTCTCCCAGATACACCGGTACCTGGTTTGCATCAACCCTATAGTGGCCGGGCTCCTGTTCCCTTCCTAGTGGGACATGCCCCCAGCTCGGTCGCCGTCCGCGTCTCCTTCGGGGTACTCGGCCCAGACGACTGCAGGAGCCGCTGTCTCTGCTGTCGTGGCCGCCGTCCCCGTACATGCCCTGTACCCTGGAAAGCATGGCCAAGGCCGCTTTTCGAACCCGACTAGATCCAGGAGGGCAACGGTCTTTCCCCTTTCAGAAACACACATGGCCGTGGCAGCGGCCGGGACACTGCGGCACGATAGAAGATTTTTGTTTGGCTTCCGAGGCTGGACGGGCTAAAACAGCCTGAGGCAGTAACCCTGCAACTGGGACGGCTTCTTGCCTTGGCTGTAGATTCGTTGTGGGTATGGGACGTTCAGAGCAGACATAGTGCCCCCAGCTTCAGGGACCTCATGCCGATCTGCCATCTCAGGTCCCAGCCTTTCTCTTCGCCCGCTTGGAGAGTGTTTTCCGCCCAGCCCAGCCCAGCACATCGACCGCTTCTCCTGGCTGCGAGGCACGCTCGAGAGCAGGGAACAGGACGGAGCTCCCGTAGAACCCGCCCAAGGCTTGCTACCTACAGCTGCACAAAACACCCACTAGAGGAATATTGCAATCTACGTACTTAAATAGTCGAGACCATACCAGCCCCTGGCCCTACGCCCCCTTTCCTCTGCAAAACGCCATATAGCCAACGACTGTCTCAAAAGGTTTCCTTCAGCTTTACAGAGCCAACTGCGCACCCCCCCCCCCCCCCCCCCCCCCCCCCCCCCCCCCCCGGGACTCTGTCCAGCATCTTCGGAAATAACGGTGGCCGCTGTCACAGAAGGAGAGTATCCTATCAGAAAGTTTATGATCCAGTACGAAACGCCTCCATATCCCCCGACTGCCGGCCTCGCAGCCACTTCGACGCCGCCGTGGGAACATCTAGCTCTGGCCTACTCTCAAGGCTTGTGGCACGATCACTGCAGCATCAGAACTTCTAGCTCTTCTCCACGGGTCCCTTGTGTCATTGGTAGCCACCGCGTACCCAAGGCTCGAAACCAACGCTTCGGGGTATATAGATTCCCTCCCGTCCAGCGCATAGGTGCATGCCCTTGCTTGATCCACCATACTCCCATCTTGAGACCAGCCGAGATATTCTTCTCCCTCCTCTCTTCTCTTCGCAAGCACCAAGAACCTTTTATGCCCCTTGTCCTCCCGCTCTGTTCGGTGTCGGTATCCGTATAGATCTTGTGGCCGGTGCACGTCTGGCTGTACCAGGAGAAGAACGACCTGCGCAGGTGCCCTCCCGAAAATTTGAACGACTTGGACTCACGGCCGGTCAAGGTATGCGACGTTTTCTCTGTTCCACTTTCACACCATCGCCTTCTCCTGGCGTCGACCGCCGGCCGTGCCGGCGAGCGTGGTCGCCCCTTTGGTCCGGTATTCCGTCCCCATCCAGGCAACTGAAAGGGGGCCTGTAGCGGTTCCAGCCAAGTGCCGGGGACCCATCACGTCCTCCACGACGCTCAAGGTATCAACTGGGAGTCGGGGCTAACAGGTGAACAGCATCTTCAAATAGTTCTTGTATGTTTTAAGTATGTCCTCTCCCCGGTCCTCCTGCAGCGCCGTGGCTCCCGGCTCGGGATTCTCTGCAGCCCCCTCGACGCCCAACAATGGCATGAGCAGAGACCCTCGGCGACGATATGGCGTATGTGGCCAAGACTGCCCAAGGGGGTTTCTTGTGGCATCGAATTGATGGCCGGCAACGAAGGCGGATGGCCAGTCGATTTCCCCTTGCACGCCGGAGTAGTGGGATTACTGTTCCCGCACCGACAGCACCACCAAGCCAAAACATGGCCGCCGCCCTCGCCGGCCTCGTCACGACAGCTGCCCGCCCCCCAGCCGTCGTGTCTACACGGGAGTCCCACTGTGCCCGACGTTGCTTTGTTGGATCTGCCCGAAAGGGCAAGTATTGGATGGCGAGCTGACGACCAATCGAAAAGGCAGGGTGTTCGTGCAGGCAGTGTGGATAGGTCACTTGGCGTGACAGGGGAGCTTCGCTAAGTACGCCAGTCCAGGCAGATCCCTGATGGAGGTCATTGCCCATCTCACCCTCTCTAACGCAGAAATGGAAGTAGCTAAACGGAGACGGCACCGTCTGATACTGACGGTATCCTTGCCCACATGAGTGCGATCCAAAAGGTAGAGTACCTCATAAATCCCACTCCTCTGTATTGTCCATACCTGCCTGGCCTCCTCCCGCCGCTTCCCCCAACGCCTCTCGCCCTGGCAACGATACATTCCACCTGGTGCAATGTGAACACGCGCGCGATAGCCCTCGCTTCGGTTTTTGCCAACCCGGGTTGCCCGGATTGCGTGGGGCGCCCAACAAGAGCAACCACCCGGACAATAGCAACCGCGAGAGACGGAGAGAACCGAAGGAGACAAAAAGGAGGGAGTCGCGCAAACGTCCGCAATTGACGGATGCACCCAGAAGCAGAAGAGCAAGTAAGTACCGTTCTCCTTAGAGACTGAGCGAGCCGAACCCCCAACATTTGCACCCTACGCTCGAGCAACGAGCCCTCGGATCCGAGAAGGGCTGCCTGTCACCGACTGTACTTTGCAGCTTGGTGGGCAGGTCTCTCCGACGGCGATGCGGTGTCCGATGCTGAAGTACAGGGGAAATCGCTCCGGGGTTGTTTGTACCACCACGAAACCGCTTGCCGGTTAGTGGCGTGACGGCAGCGTCTGCCTGCCCTGGAGCACCGCGTCGCATTCTGTCTGCTCGCCTGCCCTTCTTGTCCCCAATCACCGCCCCCCAGTGGTCAAGAAGGTCAGGCTCCTCTCGAGCAAATTGTCTATTCCTCCACAGAAGCCCGGTGGATGCGAGAGAAGGTGGCCTGGCCGGGCTGCTGCACACACGCCCCCCTTCCCTCCCACCCCTTTCCCACCCCGATCCCTCTTTTCGTCACATCGCGCCTCCTCTGGCCTGCATGGCGCGGCAGCCTCGCGCGTCAAAGCCAACAGCTAATGCCGGTATAGGTCTTATTCGGATCGCCTCTGGATCCCAGCTGCTCCTAGTCTGCCCAGCATACGTATTCTCGCGCGCGCCGGGACATGCTGGGAAGCCCCGGCATGGCGATGGGAGCCTCTTTATACGCCTACCACCGGAAACCCCTTCCAGACCTCCAGTTCCTTCCGTTGTCAGCTTAGACGTGGGCTTTTTGGGCTGACCCGATTCATCAATCAAGCAGGACTTCGAGTCTTCGCCGTCCGGGCTGCCGGTGGAATATCTCGACATACCGCCCGGGTCCGACATGAGGTGAGTTTGCGCTCTTGACATCGGCATTTGGCCTGTTCGTCGCGGAAAAAGTGTCATTGGGCTCGTGCACTGCCCGCCCGCCCCCCCTCGTCCGCTTCTCCGTTCCTCGTCAGAGCCTTCCACTTCACATGACTCCCTGCTTTCCTGGGAGCCCTGCCGCATGGGATGGACTCGTAGTATCCGTCGACTTTTACCCGTTTCGCTCCCCCCTACCCCCTAAACCATGGTGCCCTGCGGCCTGCGAGGCTTGGGCGGCGGTCCTTCCCCCCCCCCCCCCCCCCCCCCCTCCCTGCTCGCCTTGGAACGCCCATGTGCCAGTCGCGCAGTTCGAGCGTGGCCCTACCGGTCAGTGTATGCACAAGGCAGTGCTTCCCGACGTTGCCAATAACGTTCACTATCTCCCTAGCATCGCTATAGGCCCGGAGCCATGGGGGCAGGGATGCCGAGGGTACTATCAGAGCAGAAGTGCCGCCCACAAGAGCCAGACAGCTTTCCTGCTCCTCCTCCCCCCCAAGCTCCAAAGGATGACGAGGTCGCGCGTCCCAGTGGTTCGCAGTTTCTGATTCACAAACCCGCAATCCTGTACCACAACAGTGTTGGTCGTATCACCCACTGGTGCTACTGGAAGACCGATGTCCCATAGGGGGGGGTGGGGTATTGCGAGCCTATCCCATACGTACTGGATTCGGGTATTGGTATTGTTTTTGGTGCCAACTCGCTATCCGGTGGTGTTCGGCCAGGGCCAGGCCAGGCCAGGCTTTCCGCCAGGCAGCCAGCCAGAAAGACAGCCGGACAGCCTGACATTTCTTCATGTCCCCATCCTACCCATCCATCCTCTCGCACCCGTTACAAAGCTGTCGCCGTCTCCTCTGTCGTCCCACGCGGTATAGATACCTACTTCCCTTCGGGCCCCTACTGATACTTCAACATCCAAAGACATTTCAATCAGGACTCCAGCAGCACATTAGAAAGTCAACCGCCACCACCCCCGGTACTCTTTCCCACCTCGGTGCCTCTTCTCAACACCCCAGCAGGGTTTGCCCCCGATCTCTGCCATTCAGTGCCAGGCTATTTGGCTAGTCTGGACGTTCGACCGCCGCGTTTGAGTTCCAGGTATGTTCAGCCCTCACAGGCCACGAGCTGGGGGTGACGCCCAACTTGGCTGGTGGTGCTAACGCCAGTCGTAGCAATTCGTCGACGGGGATGGCCGCTGCGCCTCGTTCCCACCATCCGTTGCCTAACATAGGATACAACACCAGAGGCATATACTCAACTGGAACGCCGGGCTTTCCGAAGAGGCCCCAGGACAATATCCACAGGTCGCCCCCGCCCTATTCAGCAGTAAGTGCGCGGCGGCATCCACTGTCGCCAACTCCCAGCCCTGGCATTGCCTTCAACAGCATCAGAATGGACCCCCCTTACGGCACCAAGGGCCACACGCACATCCCTCCCCTCCTGGGTCTCACCCAACACGGCCAGTTGATGTACGCCAACGGCCACAGCCCCATCAAGATTGAGATCCAAGGCACCATTGACAAGGGCTTCTTCCTGTCGGAAGGCGAGTGGACTTGCTACCGACGGAACTATTTTTCGTGTGTTTGTTCGTACAGTCTTTCGCCCATGTACCCGAACGCGGCAATGCAGTGGACGACGAACACGTCTCCCACGACGACGTACGATGTATTCGGCTTCTCCATGTCCATCGCGGCCGTCGTGTCCGAAAGCGACTCGCACACCATTGAGCTGGTGCAGCACACGCCCAAACGCGACAAGGGCCCGACACAACCGCCGGAGAAGGTGCAGATGGCCCCCAAACCACACCACCAGAGCAATCACCCCCTGGCCAACATTTACCAGGACGGCCATAACCACCGGCTCGTGGGTGGCGGATCCGGAGGCACCCTATACGAAGGTTTCAGCCAGCCGCAGGGGACACACCCGACCGAACACACCTTCGAGCGCATTCAGTTCAAGCAGGCAACGGCCAACAACGGCAAGCGAAGGGCCGCGCAGCAATACTACCACCTCGTGGTCGAGCTTTACGGGCACGTTTGCGAAGCTGGGAGAGGCGCGCCGGACCAGTGGCTCAAGATTGCACACCGCAAGTCGGCTAAGATGATTGTTCGGGGGCGCTCGCCTGGGCACTACCAGTCAGAAAGACGCGGCAGCACGAGCAGCGGGCCGGGAAACTCCGGCGGCACACTCAGTAGCTATCAGCCGACGGTCTCGGACTATGGACCCGGCACGTCTATGCTGGGCTCTAACTCGTATGGTGCGGGCAATTACGACCATCACCAACACCAGCGTGCCCATTACGGCTCCAACCGCCAGCACGAACTACCGATGGAGCCCGTCATGGCGGTCGACGACGTCAAGGCCATGGAGAGCACCAAGGAGTATCAGTATTACCCGACGCCCATCTATGAAAACAGCAACGACCCACGCCATCAAGGCATCGAGATGTTTACGCACCGATCCGACCCTGAGGCCATCGTTAGCACTGGGGCAGACAGCATGGAGCTATCGGCATCTCGGCTCAAGCACGAACACGATACTTTGCCAAGTATTTTCTATCCTCCAAGCCATAGCTTTGTGTCTCGGGGAGGCTGCAACCGTTACGACGGCAAATCGACTTCGGCAGGTTACTATCCGACGATGCTGCCGCAGTCGAGCTGAGCCCATTACACTCCCAAACCAGCCTCCGGTACCAGCACAAACTGCCACAGACGACAGAGCAACACGGCCGTTCTTCTGCGTTTCCCTCTTCTCAGCAGGAGAGGGACAAGGAAAAGCGCCAGGGCTGTCGCAGACGCAATGACGCGGGTAAAAGGTGACGACGCAGCACAGGGATGGGCCACAGTAGTCGATGTTCCATCCCAACGTCAGCGGATGGACTCCATACGGGCACCCCCTCCCCCCAGAAGATTGAAAAGGGGTCTCAGCCTTTTTTTTTGGTGTTTGTTTTGGGCAAGTTGCTCTGATTTCAACAAGGATTCGGCTGGGATACGGAGTGATGGCTGTACGGAAATGGATACCCAAGGTCTGATTGAGTTATTGTGAAGAGATGGCGGCGAGGGTACCGGTGCCCCTCACTCTGCCCTCCCCCGGAAAGGACTACGATATCATGGGTGGCGTTGGAAGACGGGCAGGATGGATATGGTTTTACGTGGCATGGGCTATTTCGATTCTCAGACGCACTCCCTGTGAGACGTGATCTTGCATCCTCACCGTCCTCTCGCTTCGGGTGCTGTGGATAAGTGCTTGGGGCGGAACATGTGTTTCGAGTCTTGGGACATTCTGCCAGGGCGAGCCGGTCAGCTACAATGTCGGCACGGGGCTATGGTGGTTATTTTGCTAAGCAGGATGCTCGGAGCTCGCCATCTCCTTGCAATACTTGTTGACCCGAAGAGAGTTTCTGCTGTTTGTTCCCTGTCTCGCCATGCACTCCTACGTGGACATAATGTGGGCATGGGACGAACAGGCTATGTCTGCGGGCGAGTGCAACCACGCGGGCTCCTTCGCAAGACGGGCGTCGAGAAAAACGAGTGGCGTGCCGGCCGGGGGGGGGGGGGGGGGGGGGGGGGGGGGGGGGGGCGTGCAGATCCCAGGGGACTCCGGCAGCGGGCTGGGCAGAGACCAGGAATATGACGACGTGTAGGACGGGGCATTGGTGTCCGACTAGGCCTCCCACCAGTATCCAAGGGCTGGTAACGGGCTGATGCCCGGTCTCCTTCTGGCCACGGACGTCGAACCCATGGCTGCGCGTATACGGCCAAGGCGGGAGCAGCGACGTGAGCTGGCGCCAGCCCGGAAGCCCGTCCGCGCCGAGGACAGATCGGTTTACTTGCATGGGACGATGGTGCCTTCTACTGCACCCGGGCTTTTCAGATGCACGTGTGCGCGGTCGCCTAGTCCGAGTGGTAGGTAAGGCCCCTGGGTTGGCAAATGTGCCAGGATCTCGGTCAACTATGGCCGTCCGCCGTACAAATTGCAGGGGCTGGAGGGAGGGCAGCGGATGCCGGGTGGCGTACGACTGGGCACCTGAGCCCAGGGTCGGGTCGGCTTCCTTCCCATGTGCAAGGTACAGTACATCGGATGCGTGGGTCCATCGTATACATAGCCGCCGCCTGGGGCTCCTTCCACCCCCGGCAGGCGCCGCATGCACTTCCTTGAGCAAAGCCGGCGAGATGAAACGAGATGTATGACGTAGCCGAGCCCGAACGACCCTCTCGCCCATTGATTGCTTTCTTCTGTGCTGACGGGTGTGAGGGAGGGGGGGTCTCTCTGGCTCTGGGCGCCTGGGGTCGGGCACCCACAAGACGTACGCGCACCTCGCGTCCCAGGCCCCCCCAAAAAGGGGGGGGGGGGGGTGGGGGGGGGTACGTGCAGGTAAATGTGCAAGGCGGTACTTGTCAGGGAGGGATTGTGTCTCCGCCCCCCCCCCCCTGGCGGCGCAAGCGTGCCGCTGACCAGCTGCCATCCCGTGCTGTGCTGCTTACCGTGGAGGGCTTGGCTTGGCTGCAGCAGCGCTCCGGCAGGCCACACAGCCGGAGCCCACGGCAACAAACTCGCCACGAGGGTCTGCCACGCACGAGATAGCCGGACGAAAGGCATTTCTTTCTTTTCCTCGACGGCGAGCGGCCCTTGGCACGGCAGCAGCTTCGTGCGCTCGACGTAGTCCAATTAAGCTTTCCCGGACGGTGGAGCTTGTGGGCAGATTACCGTGGGGTTGGAAGCGCCGGCCTTGCGATTCGGAAACTCTGCCGGGGCAGGTTGTGGCAGAGACGAAGCTGGGCTCGCTCTCGGTCCACTAGTGGACGCTAGCAACCCATCCCGAATGGATGGAATGGGGCTATCGGCCTCTGCCCCATCGCCAACTCAACGATGCCTCCCGGCCCCCCCGGATGCCGCATCCTTCCCCTTCGTCTTCGCCAACAACTGCACGCCGTCACAGCCGAGATGGCGGCGGCGGCGACTGCTAGGGCAACCTCCTGCGCATTCTGCGCGCCGGGTGCCGCCGGCGCGAGGCTAGGAGCTGTTCTCCGCACCCGACATGAACATGAACACCCTCACCGGTTTCATTCCGTGGCGTCGCTCCCTCTTGAACGTTGCATGATCTAGACGCGCCGCTGCGACAGAGCGGGGTAGGTAGGCCGTCAAAAGTACCTGCCTCTTCTTCCTCGATCCATGTGCCGGAGGTGACGAGGCGCTGGGCGTCGTCATTTCAGTAACCCACAAGACAAATCTCACAGTCCCAGCGCTGATATCCCCAGCGGCATGTCGGTGCTGATGAAGGAGCCCCGGCAGGTCATCCTCCCTAGCTCACCGTGGGGCCATTCCATCGGCCAGCTCTGCCATCCCGACTGGCCAAGGAAGTTGCCGGCCCGCACCTGGACATGCCCTCTTTGGTGAGTGGCTGGGGCGGCGGTGGATTTTTCACGGCCCTCCCGCGTGCTCAACCTTCTTCTCGCGCACTTTTTACTACCCCAACGGCCCGGGGCCCGAATTTCTTCCTGCCCGGCAAGATACCTCTGAGGGGCCTCTTGCCCACACCAAAAACACCTGCCAGCCAAGTAAGCGTGGTCGTGCTGGGGGTAAGAAAAGGTGCCCACCTGCCTATTAATGGATACTTGGTTCTTGCTTGTGGGGGGCTTCCCGCGGATCGCCCACAGGCACGCCACGTCGTCCGTCTCCGTCTCGGGCAGGCAGTTCCTCACCTACTCCTCGGGGAGGGGGGGGGGGGGGGGGGGGGGGGGTCAATGAAAGTCCCCCTTCCGCCCCGCCCGCGGGGCTTTTCGCCAACCCTACCGATCCGCAAGTCCTGTTACACCACTTCGATCTTCAGCCCTATAACATCGTGTTTCCTCCCGTTGAACGCCGACGACACGGTTGGGACGGGCTGGGGCTCTGACTCATCTGCTTGTGGCCACATACCCCCCGGCGTGAGTTTCCCACCTCGAGCGGTCGCGGGTGGTAGCAACCAGGTGCTTCACATGAAGGGCGCGTCGTCATCCAATATGGGCGGTGCTCTCCCTGGTCCCGGACGCGGACAAGCCCTTGTCCGGGTGCTCCACCGTTCCGCTGCTCGCACTCCATCCTGCGTGGCGGGTGGCGCGCCAGGCACCCAGGCCCGGCGCTCTTCATATTATGCGTCCCCTCGACAGGAGGACTGCGTGTGTTGCGTATACCCCCCGGCGCGCCCACAGCAGGGCCCTAGGTGATACAGGGCACCCGGAAGCCCATCGGGATCCGCCAGAGCCGCCCACACCGATGCACCACCAAATGACCGGCTGGCGAAGACGCGCATTAGTCACAGCCTGATGGCACGATGCAAAGTCTGGGCTGGGGGCGGGGGCTGGCAGCCGGGTCGTCCTGCCTACTGCATGGGAACCCTTTGGTACGACGATGGGGCCGTTTCCGAGGCGCCTCAGCCGTTTCTTAGTGCTTCGTCATGGGCCCGGCCAGTACTCCCACCAGCATGTTCTCTTCGTCGGACACCGAATTGGAGATTTTTACCGGCTGCATGGCGTTACATAGATCGGGACCTACCCGGGCGTCGGACCTTTGAGACACCCCTTGCTTTGCATTGCTACATATAACTTGTGCCCTTTCGACTCCGACCCAACACACGCCGAGGCCTCACAGGCAAGCCAGGTGCCTGTAGGCGCGTTAGGCCCAGGGTGGACAGAGCCCTAGGCATGCTGCCCAGTGGTGCCCGGGATACCGGCCGGAATACAGAAGACTAGCCGATTCCATGCTCCTTTGCGAATATCACCCTGCCAAGGCGTCCTCCCCGCGCGGAAGCCCATTGATCAGTACGTCCACACCCCCTCGAGGGAGATCCCCCCCCCCAAATATCCAGTCTCCACAGCACGCGCCCAAGAAAGAAGAGGTCCATCCAGGCTGGTAGCGATTGGATGATCGCAATGAAGCGCGCAAAACTTCGTGGGGGGCAAGGTGAATTCCGTTTAAGACGGTTTCGCTGCCCAGTGCTGACCTGGAAGGGGAAGAATGTACCAGTACATGCTGCCTGGCAGCTCCGCATGACATTTCCCTTCGCAAGCGAAGATGGTAAAATGGGATACCCATCACCGCGACAGCCTCGGCAACGACCTTGCTCGGTTGCCAGGCACCAGAGACCAGATGGAGTCGTGATAAGGTTTGGAATGCCCCGAACCCTATCTCAGCCTCTACTGAAGGACGGCTTCCCATCGTAGTACTACAGTGCCGCTTAGTTCCCTCGAGCCATGCAGCATGCACGCGTCACTCTTTTTGCTCTGGCAAGGAAAGGCCAAACTGCTACACTGCGTCGCGGGGGGAGGGGTTTCCCTTCCCCCGGGGATTCGTCAAACGTCAGACAGCACAAGATGACACGGCTTGTCTCGATTATACACGGAGGCAGGGGGTGGCATTGTCGGGCGCCACAATGCTTCTGCCGCGGCTGCTGCTGCTGCTGCACGAGGTCAGGAGACAAAGCCGGCCCCAGACAAAACCAAAACATGCCGCGTGCCGCGTTCCGTGATGCTCAAATAGTCTTATCTCAAGGCCAGGCAAACAGCCGCTAGGTACAGGGGGCCCCGGCGACAGGTGTTTGCCGCGGGTTCGGACCTCCAACCAGCTCATGCAAGGCATATTTCATTGAAATATATAAGTCAGTCCTGCCAAACTCTTGACGGTTCCGTGATATTCACATCGTCGGCAGGTTACATTTGCTCATACCCGTCGTGTCTGTCGCCTGCGCCATGCGGTATTCAGATGAAGAGTGACGCGCATTCCTGGTCTCCCAGCACGCAAGACAGTAGCGTCTACGGTTTTTTTTCCAGGTCCGTATGGGAAAGGTGTTCATTCCTTCCCTCCCGTGGACCAGGGACGAACCCGGGCGTGTGGAGACGAGGTCTCAGTCGTTCATTGGCGAGCGTCCGGATGAAGTGCCGCCCAGCGACCAAGGGGGGCAAGTGCTCTGTAAATCGGCTCAGCTCATGGCAGGGGGAAGGGCACGTTGCCGGGTCTCGGGCGTCGTCGTACCCCACCACCAAAGTGAGCTGTCCCTTTAACGACGGGCACGCCGAGAAGGGTGTGAGGGTATGATTTCTAGCCATGGTGGTCACCGCCACACTCCGGAATCCCGGAGCCCCTCGACGTTTTCCTCTGGGCTGGGGCCGATTCACATGCCTCTAGCCTTGGTTGCCAGCTCATGTTGGTACGAGGTCGCAAGCTACACCGTATCGGTTCCCACCTCCCACTTGGACATACAGTGACAGCAGCGAAAGATCTGGACTCTCCCATGGGTAAACCCTGCGACGAATCCTTGGTGACGCTGCGGTGTTGACGGGCAATCCCATGTGCACCGCGAGATGGTTGGGTGTTCCAGCGGCCCGCCAAATACCAGCTTACGCCGAGGGGAGGCGGAGCGTCCAGACGCGCCAAGCCCCACGTCACGGGGGCTTTTCTCTCCCTGCATCCAGACATTCCTGACGATGGCAGGAAGAAAAAAGCCCCTACGCGCAACTTAAGACAGGCACACCTTGTTCAAGGATACTCTTCGTGTGGTGGAATGGCAAGGCAATTGAAAAAAGGGGGGGTGGTCTGCAGGGCTACGACTCGGCTCCCCCTGAGAGATGGAAGGGCCGGACAGTTGTCATCGAAACCGATGACTGGCTGGGAAGATCCGATGCTCACATTCTTGCTGTGTAGCAGGGGGCAGCACCTTCCCCCGCACCTCGCAAGTTGCGCCTGTATCCGCGAAACCGAGAGGCAGCTCGAGCCACTCGCCGACACTGTTCACTTTGGGTAGGCGATGGGGGACCATCGTGGGCGCGCATGAAAGCATGGGTGCGGCGAGAGAGAGAGGCACGGGTTGTGCACACCGCGTAGGCCGTTTCCACGTTCTCGAGCCACGTGAGCCCGTAAGCCTGGACAAGGGAGAAGAACCCCGACATTTCGCTGTAGAGAAACATGAGAAACACAGCATACCACCGGGGCCGGGCATCCGAAGGAGGGGAGGGTTCTTTCCCCCAGGCGCCCATCTCATCAGAGGGTGCTGGTTTGCATGGGAGTTGGCAGCACTGCGGAAGGAAGCCGTTTCCTATCCATAATTTCCGATTGAATTTGTGTTTCTTTAGGGGGAGGGGCAAAACGCGACAGGACCACGCGTCCGTGACCCCGCGGCCCCGCGATACTCCATGAACGCCCTGGCTATGCATACAACTAACATCCCGGCCTGTCCCTCCGCCAAGGCGTGCGGCCGGGGTTGGGGGAAAGGGCAGATGGTGGCAGCGAACGCCTTAGCGCCCGGCCACCACGTTGAGGACGCCGCCATCGACGGCAATGATTTCGCCGTTGACGTACTGGTTCTTGGCGAGGTACAGGATGGACATGCCCATCTCCTCCTCGCGGCCGGCGCGCATCAGGGGCACGTGGCCCTTGTCCTGGATCTTCTCGGGGGCCAGGTGGCTCTTCTGGCGCTCGTCGCTGCTCTTGGCCGTCATCTCGGACGGGAAGTAGCCCGGGGCGATGGAGTTGACGCGGATGCGGGCCTTCTGGAACTCGGCCGACATGAGCTTGCTCAGGTGCACCGTCGCGCCCTTGGCCGCGTTGTAGCTGAAGTGGCCCTGGGCGTGGCGCATCAGGCCCGACATGGACGAGATGGTGATGACGCTCGGGGCGTAAGGCTCGAGCGGGCCGGCCGGCTGCACGCCCGCTTGCAGCAGTGGCAGGAAGGCCACCGTCGTGAAGTAGACCGACGTCACGTCCGTGTTGAATGTCTGCTGCCACTGCTCCACCTCCTCGCTCCAGAGCTTGGCCTTGAGGTCCTCGGCGGCCTCCTGGTCCGGCTCCGCCTTGGGGCCCGGGATGCCGGCGTTGCAGACAAGCAGGTGGATGAACTTCTCCTTGGCCTCGATCTCGGCCACCACCTTGGCGAGGTCCGCCTTGCTGGTGACGTCGCAGGGGCCCACCGGAATGATCTGGCCGCCGTGCTCCGGGTCATGGCTTACCGACGCCTTCTCCAGCGCCTCCATCCGGCGTCCCGTGATGTACACCTGTGACGGGCACGCCGTGTCAGCCGCGTCTTGCCCAACCCTGCCCGGTCACCGCCCGGGGCCCTCTCCGGGCGCCGTAGTCGGGGGGGGCTGCCTACCTTGGCACCGTTGGCGGCTAAAGCCTGCGTGGCCATCAGTCCAATCCCCGTGCCGCCACCCGTGACGACGGCCACATAGTCCTTGACACCAAAGAGGCGTGAAACATCAAAGTGGTGAGTCTCGGCCATGATGGGTGTGTCGGTAGGTGATGGGGGGGGGTGCAGGGGGTATGGGTAGGTGCTCGTGGTGGATGGACTCGATCGTGAGGGCGGGTGATCACAGGCAGCTGTAACGGAGGGAGGTTCGCTGGTGAAATGGAGGAAAGACAGAGCGGACGGGCCTGCGTTTGCCGTGTTTTATTTCTCGGTGTCGTGGAATTGGGGCGCAACAGCTACCGCGATGACGTACAGTATCGTGATCTTTCATTGGTGGTGGGGTATGCGTCCATCAGGAGCTTTTGTTCCACAGCTTCAACCTAAAGCATCCGCGAATGAGTCCTGCCCCCCTCCTCGCCTTCTGCGATATGGCTTTTTTTTTGGGGGGGTTTCTTGCCATATCTGCCTCCAACCCCCTGTGCGCATCTGATGCCACATACGTCGCGGCCCAGTCGGATCTGGTGGGCTTTTCTTCCCAAAATGTCTCGATGGATCGATTAGCCGCACCTCTGGCCTCAACGCCACCAAGGTGCACACGAAACGGCCGTTCGCCCGAGAGGGCGGAGCTCACGCTTCTGCGGGTCGGTCACTGGAGACGGCTGATGTCATGGCCGCGAACGGCGGGAGGCAGACCTCCGCAAAAGAGGGATGCTCTTGAATTATACGCAATACACATAAACCATGCCTGCTGGATCAAGTAATCATGATTTGCCCAACGATGCAAATGCCACAAGTCCGGACGCCGGAAATGACCCTTCTACAGCTTGGCCAGCATCTGCGAGCCCTTGCTCATCGCCGCCGTGGCGTCGGTGATGAACTCGTCAACAATGGCCTTGGCGCTCTTCTGCTCCTTCACGAGTGCCGAGCACTTGCCCATCAGGTACGGCCGGAACTGCTCGAGGTCGTCGTCGTCGTCGCCGGCCTCGGCCGCGGCCTCCTCGACGCCCTTGATCTTGTCGCCGTCGCCGTTCATGACCTTCTCGAGGTCCGACTCGTACGGCAAAATGCCCTTGGAGGTGAGCTCCTTGATCTCGTCCCGCCGCTCGTTCTCCCAGTTCTCGATGTAGGGGTTCGTCCGCACACGCAAGGGGCGTCCGGTGAAGATGAGGGTGCGGATTGTGTCGTCGAAGCCGGCCGTCTTGACCATTTCCTTGTGCGACTCGGGCGCACCCGCCTCGTCGCAGAGGATGAAGCGCGTGCCGACCCAAACCGCGCTGGCGCCCATCATGAGGGAAGCCGCCAGCATGTTGCCGTTGTGAATGCCGCCGGCAGCGACCACGTCCACGCGTTTGCCGGTCAGCGGGCTCTTGGAGTTCTTGCAGATTTCCACACAGGCCGGGATGAGCACCGTGGTAGGCACGTCACCAGTGTGGCCACCACCCTCGCCGCCCTGGGCACAGATGATGTCGCATCCAATATCCAAGCACTTCTGGACGTGCTTAGGGTGTCCGACCATGTTCATGTAGAGGATACCAGCCTTGTGCAAACGCTCGACGACGTGTTTGGGCGGGACACCGACGGCCGAGACGAACAGCTTGGCGCCGGACTCGATGATGACGTCGATCAGCTGGTCCAGCTTGCCTTTGGTGTAGTCATAGCTGCAGGACGAGCGCGGTCAGCCCAGGGTATCGGGGGTCTAGGAAGCATGCGCAACGTACTTGGTCTTCCTTGCGTTGCCGCCCACCTGGGGGAGCAGCAGATCGATACCGAAGGGCGCGTTCTTGTCGTTCATGAAGGACTTCATCTCGTCAATCTGCTCCTTGAGCATTTCGGGGCTGTAGCTCATGCCGCCAATGACTCCAAGACCGCCGGCGTTGGTGACAGCAGCGGCCAGCTTGGGGCCCGCCGCCACGTTCATGCCGGCGAGCATGATGGGGTGGTTGATCTTGAACAGATCGGTGATGCTCGTGCGGATCTTCTCTGCAAGGCGCGGTGTCAGTATCGCGAGCGCAGGGCGTCCAGCGCCTACGTGGCTTGGGGGTACACGAACGTGGCGACGCCATGGTGACGGTTGCGCAAGGAGCGTCGGGGCTATGGGGTATCTAGACGGATGGGTACGATGCACACGGCTCTTAACGTCAAGACGGGAGGGGACAACGGCCAAGCAGCAACGGCAATAACAGGAACAGGTTAGAGGTAGTATGTAGAGGGAAAAGGAGAAGAGGGGGGCCGGGCGAGCCGAGCAGAGGGCACGTTATTAATAAAGCGCCAGCGCAGGTCACCGGGTCATCGAGGCACAGCGGAGGCGGATCGTGCTGGTAGCAGCATGGGAATCCGGGGTAAAGAGAGAGCTAAGACCGAGGGACATGTGTCGGCTTTGGCTCCAGCAGACGGCACTAGCATGATTGGGGTTTAGTGGTGAGCGGACCCGCAGCGAAGATGCCGAGGCTCGCTGGTGATCTCCATCCATCTCGTCTCGTCGCGGGAACGGAACCCGTGGATTCATTCTTATCCAATGCCTACGAGCCCCCCCAGCCCGCCCGCGAAGCCGCCGGCCTGTGCATTCACAGAGCGCATGAAACATGCAAATGTGCACAAAATACGAAGAGGCTGGCGAACTCGGACACGTCCATGTATCCAACGGGGCAGTCGCCTCGGGACGCCGGCATGACTCGGTGCCGACAAGGGCGGTCTGATCTCAAGCCACTGTCTCGGTCGCAAACGGTCAATCCATCATCGCGGCAGGCCAGCAACATTGCGCGGTTGATTGCTTGTCTTCGAGTAACTCCCACGCGGCCGCTCCCCAATCCAGCATCCCGGCCCCTCCTACATCCATCTCGAATGGAGAGGGCAGGCGGATATGGGGTCCAGAGGCATGGAATGGAGGCCAAAAGGCCCCAGAACCACCACTGCCCGCTCCCCCACACGGGCCGAACTTCGGGGGTCGCCCCGGATACGGCTGAGAGGCTAAGGAGCGGAACTGCTCCGCGCCCCCAGTCAGCAAAGTTTCGATTTTGCGGCCGCAATGCCCTACGCCACTGGGAGCTGAGAACTCCGTGATGACATCCCATGCTGGCCAGCCCTGAACGCCTCCCAGCCCGACATCCCTCCATGCGCCCCGTTCCCTCCTCTCGAGCATGGGGTGCACTTCTGCGCCCTTCTCGTTGCCTTCCAGCCCCTAGCTTATTCTCATCACCACGGCCCGCCCGGTCGCGGGCCAGCATCGCCATGGACCAGAGTGCAGTGAGACACCAAAGCTGCGGGCCGGCCTGCGCCTGCAGCGCCGCCGCCGCCGCCACCGCCACCCCCCCTCGGCGGACCGCCTACATCGCCCTGGGTAGCAATTTGGGGGACCGCGTGGGCATGATCGAGCAGGCCTGCCACGAGATGGACGCGCGCGGCATCAAGGTCAAGAGAACGAGCTCCCTGTGGGAGACGGAGCCCATGTACGTCCTAGACCAAGATAGATTTGTGAATGGGGCCTGCGAGGTGTGTTCTGCCTCCGTCTCGCCCTGCTTGCCGCCGCCTTGTGCTGCTGGATGCTAAACCTCGGACCAGGTAGAGACGGATCTGGAGCCGCTGCCTCTCCTGGACCAGCTGCAGGGCATCGAAAAGGCCATGGGCCGCCAGAAGGTGCTGGAAAAGGGCCCGCGGAACATCGATCTTGATGTTCTCCTCTACGAAAATGAGAAAGTAGACCACGAGAGGCTGCAGATTCCCCATATCGGCATCCCGGAACGCGAGTTTGTCCTGCGGCCCCTGGCCGAACTCATCCCCACCAAGGCCCTTTACCCGGACCGGCCCTGGAGGCTGGTCCAGGACTACCTCAACGAGCTTCCGCCCTCGGCCGAGCCCTTGTCTACTATGACCCCCATCAGCTCCTCGGTGGCGTCGTTGACCGCGCTCAGGACCACGCGGAAGACCCAGCTGATGGCCATCCTGAACACCACGCCCGACTCCTTCTCTGACGGGGGCGTCCACACGCCCGACTCGCTGCGAGACACGATCCGTGCCTTTGTGCGCGGCGGAGCCACCCTGATCGACATTGGCGGCCAGTCCAGCGCGCCCGGCACGCCCGACGTCACGGCGGAGGTGGAGATCAGCCGCGTGCTGCCCGCCATCGAGCTGATCCGCAGCCTGCCCGAGAGCCGCCACGTGGCCATCAGCGTAGACACGTACCGAGCCGCGGTGGCCGAGGCGGCCGTGCGGGCGGGCGCCGACATCGTCAACGATATCTCGGCTGGCCAGCTGGATCCCGACATGCTGCCCACCATGGCGCGTCTGGGCAAGACGGTCTGCCTGATGCACATGCGCGGCACCCCGGCCACCATGAGCCAGCTGAACGACTACCCGGGCGGCATCATCCCCACCATCGCCAAGGAGCTGCTGCAGCGGGTGGCCGAAGCCGAGGCAGCGGGTATCCGCCGCTGGCGCATCATCCTGGACCCCGGTCTCGGCTTCGCCAAGGTCGGCGAACAGAACCTGCAGGTCCTCCGCCACTTTGCCGAATTACGGAATTGGCCCGGACTCGAGGGCCTCCCCTGGCTCCTGGGCTCCAGCCGGAAGAGCTTTATCGGCAAGATCACCGGCGTCCCGAAGCCCATGGATCGCATCTTTGGTACCGCGGCGACCGTGGCGGCGGCCGTGCAGGGCGGCGCCGATATCGTGCGCGTGCACGATGCTACCGAGATGGGGCAAGTCGTCAAGATGGCCGATGCCATCTGGCGGTATTGATTATAGACTCGTCGAAGTAGAGACTTGGACGATAGAGTCGACGTTATCCGCATACCGCCTAACCTACTGAAGCGGCAGGTAGGCTGTGTACCACCCGTGTCTGTTCAACAAGACGGGGAACGTCCCCCACGCGGGCTAGGCCAGAAATTAGCCAGCGATGTTGATTCGCGCCCTTATACACACCCCGGCTTACGCGCAGTCGTTAATCGGCCTAGAAGGCCCGCCTGGGCCAGTTGACGGCGCCGCGTTGACAGAAATACCAATATTTGGTCTTGAACTGGTCCCAGATGTTGTTCCAATTCTACCTGCGCCCCGTGAACGCCCAAGACTGCTGTAGTGTAAGCAACCATCTATAAACGATCTATAAAAGTGAAAAGCCAGAGCAGTCTATCGTCATGTTCTCAAGTTCTGTCAAAATGCTCGCGCCCTTGTCGTGTGCCAATACTCCATCGCCAGCTCCCACCGCCAACAGCGCCCTCTGTTCAACGCAGGAAGAAAAAAAAAAGCATTCTGCTTGTTGCTCCCTTGATGACCACCCCGACCGAGCCCCCCTATCCCGCCGGTTCTGCGTCGGCGCAAAACGGACCGGCGATCGGATCATCACATCAGCGAATTCGGTCCTCGCGGCCGTCCTGCCAGCTCGTGCAGTTCACGCATCGCTTCGCCTGCGGAAACCGGTTAGCGAGACAGTGAGGCGGCGGGAAGCGGGCCAGGAAAAGCACGACGCGCCTTCTCGCTAATATGCTTCTTGCAGTAGCGGCATTTGACCATGTGCTTGACGATGGGGTCTTTGGAGATGGACTGGTAGACCATGGCCAGGCCGTATAGGGCTAAGCCGAGGCCGAGAAAGTTCAGGCACTTGTCGCTAAAAGCGCTGTACGGGCGTCAGTTACACATGGCCACGGGCGGCGGGCGGCAGACGCCGGCAGAGCACGGAGAAAGGATAAAACAGAAGAGCAAGCACGACTGGGACAGAATGGAGGAGGAGAGGCTTACCCCCATGCCAAAATCACGGCGCCGTCCTCCCGGGCCTGCACGACGGTGTTGTACCCGTCGAGTTTTGCGTAGTTCGGCCCCTCTTTTAGCACGGAAAACTTCTCGTCTAGGTTCTTGTTCAGGGGGAACAAGACGGACAGTGGCGGCAACAGAATGTCGCTCACGAAGGAGGTCGTGACCGAGGTGAAGCCCGCGGCCAGGCTATGAGGCGTCAAAAGTCAGCCAAACAGCCCCATGGCCGTGCCCTCCAGGCTTTCCCGCCCTCGGTCAGGAGGACAGGGCCCCGGGGGCAGGGGGAGGAGGGGGGGGACGGGATTGGGATCGGGGGCTGCGAACATCAAACCAAAGGCAATCTCCAGAATATTGCCACTGAAGGCGAAGTCGAAGAAACCCTGGATCAGCCGACGGGCGCCCCTCTCACCCTGCATCGTTCCGAGTTAGCGATTTCCTGGGGATGGTGTAGGTTGATGCTCATTTTGGGGCGCCCCTCTTGGGCAGAAAAGACGGACACCAAGGAGTGAAGGCCGGGGGCGGGGGTATAACGGGAGGGAAGTTGTGTCATGCCGAAAGGGGTCCCAGCAAGGCTTACCCGTCCGAGGAGCTCCCGGGTCTCGTCGTCTAGGCGTGGTGGCATTCTAATTTCTGGACGTTGCGCGACGGTCAGGGAGTTGAGCTGGTGCCAATCCTGGGCTGGGCTGGGCCGGGCTGGGCTGGGCTGGCTGAAGGAGGCCTCCGTCGGTGCTGGTCGGAACGGGCGCTTTCTCGGGCACGGCGCGCGAGTAGTTCAAGTCACCCAGCCACCCCCTGGGTTACGGTACGAGCAAGCGGCTTCCCGGGCCTCACGGGGAGGGATCGTTGGGTTAAAGTGTGCGCTCGGGTCGGCGGTTCGCATTGGAAGGGGGGGTGGGGTGGTCGTGTTGGTCGGGTTATCGGGCACGGCGGTTGCGGAGTAGCGCAGGGGGGGGGGGAAGGCTCTCCTACCACTACGACGATCGCGTGGAGACCCGAGTCAGGCGGAACCCGCTGGCCATCCATGCCATTGGAACGGTTTGGCCTGGCGGGCCTGCTAACAAGCGGCCTCGACGACGGGCAGGTGGCTGTGAGCGCAAACAAGCGGGCGAGCGTCGAGTCTCCAGCGTGCGAATCGTCCCAAGTGGGTTGTTGGCCCAGCGCCCGGGCGGTGTGGTGACTAGGTCCCCTATTTTCGCATCGCGCGCTAGGCAGCCGGCACGCATGATAGTGCCCGGCAGTACGTCAAATCGATCGGATTAGGCGGCTAACAAGGAAACGAAATGGGGTATTCGGTACGCCGAGGGAGGGGGGGAGGAAGGGGGAATCCAAAAAGTCAAATCTCTAAAACAGTCGTCCGCCCATCCCGTCCGTACGCTCCAGCTCCATGGGATTCGCGAAGCCCCGCCCACCGAGGGGGGGTCTCGCGTTGTCCCGTCATTACCCATCATGACTCCGTTTCGTTTCGTGGGCCGGGGGCCCTTTTCGCTCTTGCGAAGGATCCCGCTCCCTGTCTTTCTTCGCCCATTGCTCCTCTCCCACCGTCGCCCCGCCTTCTTCTGCGGCCGGGATGCGTGAGGCCGGGCCTGCGCTACTCGATCCGGGCGGACCGGTGCTTCTCGGCGTGGGGCTTGAAAGCGCCGCGCTTGCGCTTGCCGGCCCCCCGCCGCCAAAAGATCCAGACGGCCACCCACGCGACTAGCGCGAGGAACATGGTGCCAAACGATACCCAGGAGATGATGAGAAACTTAGTGCCGGCCGATGCTGAGATCCCCACGTCATCGCCCTTGTCGTTAATTTCCGACGCTCCTTTCTTGGCGATGGCCGTTGTGATGGCGGCCCCGATGCCGAGCGCCAGGGCCGCCAGCAGCGCCACCAGCGCGTTCGTCTTGGCCAGGCTGCCTATCGTCATGGCCACGATGGAGAGCAGCAGCGAGATGCCCGCGAAGCCGATGCCGATGACAAAGAGGATGAAGACGGCCAGCAGGAACCCGTTCAGGTCGTCGATGGCCTCCTGGACCCCGTCGGGGATCTTCAAGTCGGCCGTGTTGATGCCCCCGAGCGGCCCGAGGTCGATCTCGTGGTCCAGCGTCGCCGTCAGGTTGAACCGGATGCCGGGCTGCGGCGCCGTACAGTTGGTCGTGTTGTAGCCCGCGCCCGGCGTCGCGGCATTGGGCGAGTAGTTTCCCTCGCACACGTCCATGATGTGCAGCGAGTACCACTGCGAGATGCCCAGCTCGGCCGAGACTTTGTCGGCGATGTCGTTGGCGATATCGTTGAGCTCGTCCGTGATGGTGGACTCGACGGTGGCGACGACGCTGCTGAAGAAGCCGCCGAGGCCCCCGGAGTCGGTCGTTGACGGCTCCGTGCCACCCGATGTCGGCGTGGGTATCAGGTCGTGGCCAAAGTTGGACATGTTGATCTGCCGGTCCGTGTAAGCCGCCTCCCGCCCTGGCGGCGTCGGCCGTCTGTGAGGGGGCCTACCGAAATGATATGATAGTCTTCCAGCTGCCCCGGCTGGTACCCCGCGAACAGCGAGACCAGGGCCAGCGCAAAGGCAGCCATGGATAGTATTAGCGGTACAACGGCGGCGAGCCGCTGCTTCTTGGAGATGGCGGAAGGCATTGCGGTGCCGGGCGGGTGCTTCCTGGCCGCGCTCAGATGGATGGGTGCGTCTTGCCTGGGAAGCAAGCAAAAGCGAGAAGGTCGGACAGGTCTGGGACGGGCCCAGTCGACGAGAGACACGCCGAAGGGTCTTATTATGTATTATGGACGGTTTGAGCGTGGGCGGGACGGTCCCAGGGACAAGCACCATGGAAGACAACCCATGTGGGTACGGACGGACTGACACCGGCATACACAGGCTCGACGGCGGCAGGGGTGCTTAACAGACGGAGCCCGTCGCTAGGCCGGCCCCCTTCACCCACGGTCTGTAGGTACCTGCTCGCCCTAACCAGTTGCTGATGGCCGCCGTGAGCAGGCATGATGCAAAGGGCTTGGGCGGCGGGTGAAGTGCGGCCGTCCCCTTTGGTGCCCAGGCTCCAGGGACCCAGCTGGTCGACCATCCCAGATCCCAACGGTAGCCCGGGAGCGACGTGGCATGGCTATGACATGGGCCTACGGACCAGCAGGCCGCCCAGCGGACGGCGTGGCTTTTAGCACTTGGCCCGGTTGCGCGCACCGCTTCGTGATGGCGAGCGACGAAGAATAGTCGGCTTTTCTGCCGCCTGGCCAGAGACAACCAGACACGGAATACAGACCGGGGGGGAGGGGGTGTTGGTCGGCGCGTTACCATTGGTCTCGGCGAGTCGCTGCGTCATAGTCGTCTCCATCGGCGCAGCTGCAATTTCAGCGCCATTCCTCCCCCTGCAGTTTGGTAAACATGGGCCAAACCGGATTCTGCCATCGCGGCCAGCACCAGCGCCCCGGGGCCAGCCAAGCCAGCCACCCCATCGGCCGGGCGAAACCTGTCAAGCAGACAAGCCGACGTCAGTCGTCTTGGTCCGATGCCCTTCGAGACATGCAGACGCGCCCCATCGGGTAGAGCCAAGTCTCCGTGTCTAACGATTGACTCAGTGGGGTTCACGGATGGATCCTATGGCTTCCAGCCGCTGTGGGTAGCATCCATCCGCCGAAAAACACGACCCGGGTCACTTTTGCCAACTCGCCGACTGAGCAAACTAAAGGTGCTCAGCCATGGGTGGCGGTTGCTTCGGCCGCCGACGGCGTCTCTCGTCACGGTGCGTCCTCGCGGCTGACCAAATCATTGAGTGCCCGAGCCACATGGCGAGGCCATGATCGAGTCCTTCGGTTCCATTGTTCCATTGGTGCGCCTAGCTTCCCCCCTGGTCGTTGTCTCCTACGGGAGGGCCGCTGAACAGGCGCGACGCCGCGATCCTCTCATCCCCCGTCTTCATCCTTCACCGAGTGTACGCGGTGAATACTGTTGTGATCCAGTATTCACTAGCGGACGACCTGCCTTTGGGGCTGGCCACAAGGGGCTGCCAGGACGCTACGATTTCTCCTCGCTGTCCGAGCAGTACTTATTCACCATCTTTCCCACCTCTGTCCTTATTCGTGCTGCGGTGTTGCGCATCTGGTACCCCCGCTGTCTTTCCAAGACTGCTCCGGGGGGCATGGCCTGCAGCAAGCCTGTCAGTCTCTGTGTGGGTGATGCGGATACGGATCGGACTGGCTTAATGACGGGCTCTGGGCCCTCGGCTATCTTGATCGCATGTCTATTATCTTTTTGGGCGTCCATGGCGCGACTGCTTGAAGCCGGTGCTTGGCTGGACCCGAGCAGGTCTCCCTATTCCATCTACGCCCAAGGGTGACATCCTTGTTCCTCAAGCCCCGGGGCGGAACGGGCTGGCTCTCAAGATGCTGTGTTACATGAGAAGAAGCAGGATGCCCGCTCAGGTACGGACGCTTTTAAGGTCGGTTGCCCAGTTGGGGAATGGCAAAATCTACGCCACCCCTTCATTGGTCACCATCGTGTTTGCGGTTTCTTCCCATTGCTGATTGCTCCTGGGAAAGGCAGATAGGAGCCGCACAGCGTGGTGTAAGCAAACCAAACCCCGTGGATGTTCCGCTAATGTCGCTTCTGCAGTGGTCCGTTGGACTCCAGGCACGTCTCTCGTCAATGGACATTTACAATGAGGTAATGCCGGATCGACTCCCACAACTCTGGAGAATCAGAGTGTCGGGGAAACCATTATGCCCCACGCTTTTCCGGTGTTCACCACCCCAAGGGCCTTCCCTTGGGAGGTACCTGCACCTTGGTTACTTGCGAAGTCGGGAAGATTGAAAACATCCACGATTGTTGCAACGTTGGGATGGTATATTTCCAAGCAATGTGACTCACCCTCAATGAGTGTGGGTAAGCGGACAAGCTGAAGGCGTACAAATGCAGCATTGCCTCGATCGATGTGTAGAAGAGGGCCTCCGTGCGAGCCGTCTATATAGGAAGCACGGGCCAACATGACTCAGTTCATGCTGACATAGGGTAGGTACTAATTACTTTAGAACTATTAAGTTGAGTCCTCACGGGCAACACCGGACGACATTGACCCGACTACTACTTGTTTCGCACCTACTTCACCTGTCATCCATCCTCCCCCCCCCCCTTCCCCAAAACGCACGTACCTACTTCTCTCCACTTGCACGCCGGCTCTTCGTTCGTGAGGTTGGTTATGCCTAAGAAACGAAAACACCAGACCCAATACTCGAAGCCGCCTTCCGTCGCCCCGCCCTCGCTCTCGCTCTCGTCGTCGTCGCAAGCGCCATCCGACAGCCATGGTCGCTCCGTCAACGAAATTCTCGCCGGGTTGCGCCGCTCCACGCTAAACGCCGATAACGCCCACCACGCCGCCTTTCTGCCGCAAATCGCCCCGAGCGTGCCGCCGCCCCTTCGCGCCATCCTGCGGATCCCCGATGCCCCCGCGCCGCCCCCGCGCCGCCCCCAGAGACGGACCCTCCTCGGCCGGCGGCCGCCCCCAGGGCCTCCGCCGCCGCGCTCTTGGCTCGCCCCATCTCGAGCCGCGCCCGCACCGGGGGCATCGCCGGATCTGTCCACGCCCGTGGCCCCGTACTGTCCGTTGCCCGGGGCGTACTACCCAGAGCCGCGGAGCTTCGTCGATGTCGTGCTCAGACACATGGCGATCGACTGGCACACGCAACGCGACTGGAACCGCTTCTATCTCTACACCCTGCCCGGCAGCATGCGGGCAGCGCTGCTGCAGTATGTGTCGATGCTGCACGATGCCGGCGTGTCCAGTGCCGACCTGCGACTGGTCCTTGCTGGGCCCTCGGAGGCCGAGCTGGCCGAGTACGGTCTGGAAAAGCCCGACCCCGAAAGACTGAATAGCGACATACACCACCTAGATCTTAGCGGCTCGGCCGGTAAGGGCCTCTCGCTCAGGAACTTTGCCGATATGCTGGTGACCGCCTCGGAGGAGGCCAGCGAAGTGCAAGACTCGTGGGAAATCCCCACGGCACCCTTGGGCGGCCCGATTCGATTGCTCCCTAACCTGACACATCTGTCACTTGCCGTCCCCCTCAATCCATCGCGGGCAGCGTCTTGGAAACAGCTCCTCTCGCTTGCTCAAAAGTTGCCTACGCTTACGCATCTCTGCCTGGCTGGGTGGCCAGCACCCTCTACCACGCCGAATGCCATGCTGGTCAAGGTGGTGTCCCCCACCACTGGACGGGCCACCAATTACGCAGGCACCAGCGCCTACAGCCACGTGTTGGACGACGACTGGTCCGAGGCCGTATTGCTCCTCAGGAAACTGAGCAAAGCACTTTATGGCCTCGAGTATCTGAATCTGACTGGCTGTGGTGACTGGTTCCCCGCCCTACGGAAAGAGGCCGACGCCGAAGTCACCAGGGTCTCAGTGGACTGGGCTGGTGACTGGGGCAAAGTCACCACATTGAAACTCGGGTCTGGGTACGTGGCCGAACCGGGCTCAACTTCGCAGCTAGAAAGGCTCTGGGACTGGAAACGCCAGGCCATTGTCGTGGAAAAGAGGATACGGGCGCAGCGAGCAGGCCGTGGTCGCTTCATCACTGTCGAGACGGACGACTTGGAACCCCTGCCTTGACCCCTTGCGTAGGGTTGGTCCCGCTATGGCATCTAGGGTGGCTCTCGCTCTCTAGAGCAAGCGTTTGAATCCGGCAACGGAAGATATTGCCCGATTCAAAGCTATCCGTTGGGCTCCACGTCTCGTACGGATGTAAGCCCTGTAATACCGGCGCGCAGTACGCATTCCGTGTAGCGTGACCTCGCAACAAGGCGTTCATGGGCCAGAAGGCATAAACTACCAGGCTCTCACACTATATGAAGTGGTTTCCTTTTCAGGAAGGCAGTTATAGCAGAGCAAGATGTGATTGGCTGGTGCCGGGAGGGAACCAGGCACAGCCGTCTGTCAATCGGGAGGTTTACACGCCAGCGATCCTATGGATTCATAGCCCTGTCCCCTTAACTCCTCCATCTTCTTTAGCGTCGACGCAGCTTTTGGGCCTTTTCCATGCATTTATGCGGCCTCGCAAACCTCTCAACAGGGTCTCTTATGTCAAGTCGAGAATGACGAGAGCGACATGCAAGCCCGGCAGCCCTCCCGCACTGCACAGCGAAGAGCCGTCGCCATCGACATGCCACCGGGCGTCGCCCCAGAGCACGCGGGCCACACCCTGGGCGACGAGGCCGTCCGGGAGGGAGACCCTGGCCGGACCGTCCCGGGCGCCGTCGTCGAGGTGTACGATGCTGAGCAGGGCCCGGCGGGGGTCGCCGCGCCCGCCAGCCCACAGCGCGGCGTCGAGGCGCGCGGGACCAGTCGGGCCGCCGCCAACGGGAGTGTCAATTGGGCGCCGCGGCGCCTCGAGGAGGAAGCCGGTGACATCGGGGCGCGTCAGCACGGCGGCGAGCCGGCTCGTGAGGTCGGCCAGATCGGCACTCGTTGGGTAGTTCCACATGACAATGCCCATGGCGCCATGATTGACAGCTAGCAGCGTCATGGCCGCCTCCTCGGCGGCACTCGGGTACCGCGCCCAGAAGGTCTCGTTGCCAAAGGCCTGCGGCGCGTACCACTGGGTTTTGTCCCAGCCGAGCCTACCATCATCCAGAATCAGTATTTTCTAAGAAGAGGCTTTTCCGGGAGCATCTTTCGGGGTAACCCCGGGCCGGAACGACGGAAACAAAGAAAAGTGGTGGTAAGGCGGAGTTCTTTGTGCTGAAAGGCGTAATAAAGAACACTGGATGTTACTTACAGGTGGTCGCGCCGGCGGAACTCGTCGATGCGCTCCGAAATGTCGCCAAGGGCCCCGCGGCAGTCGTCGCAGCCACAGTCGCCCTGCCACGCCTCATGTCAGCAGCTTTGTGTGTGTTGGTTAAAGATGCCTCGGGGTTCTCTTCAAGCCAGAAGGAAGGGATTACAAAGGATGACTGTGAATCTATGAATGGAGATCGCTACCGAGGGGGTCAATAGAAAAGGCCCGGGGAGCTGCTCACGTATGTCCGGTTGCAAACGGTATCGTATACGGGCGAGAACGTCGCGTTGATGGCGATGGGGTACGTGTCCGATAGAATGATGTCGGCGCCGGCCGCATAGTCGGCGTAGTAGAAGTCGTAACAGTTAAGAGCCAGAGAGACCGGGTGGTAGGGGTCGAGCTCACGAATCAGGTTGTCTGGCGCTCGGGGTCAGAGCCTTGGACAAATGGGCATGGATCAGATTTGCATACAGGCGATGCCCGTCGAGTTCAGCGGGTTGCTCTTCCCGTCCGGCTCGTCGCTCTGATACCATAATAGCATGGACGGGTGGTGCCGTAGCCGTTTAACTTGCTCCACCATGCCTGTGAGGTTGGTCCACTCCCAGATCACATCATACTGAAAGTAGAGGCCAAGCTCGTCGGCCCGCTGGAGGTAAGGCTCGAAATCGTCCCACGGGAAAGGCTTCTCTCCCAGAGCACCCGTAGGCACAATGTGGATGACATTGTAACCCATCTCGGCAAATTCGTTAAGCGTCGTGACGTTGTCTTCCCAAAAGAGTGTCCATTGAACTGTGGCATTGTCAGTCCCTTGGGCTATCGTCGCTCGTGCAGCAATATAGTAGGCGGACCGTAATATGTATAGGGGAAGATGTGGTGCCAGTCTTCGCGGCCCCTTTTGACCCAGAGACCACGGTACAGGTTGTCAATCCTCGAGACGCTCCCATAGTTTTCCGGCGTCGGCAAGCGAAAGAAACTTGTGAATGCCTCGTAGGTAGCCTGTTCGTTCAGCGTCGCCCTGACACTCACATTGTACGCGCTCATCCTTGGGGGGAACACATCCAGATCCAATGGCACCTCTACATCCGTGGCGCCGATGCGCACCGTGGTCATTTGCAAGACACTGCCATCTAGCAGAATGGCTAGATTTAGTGAGTCGGGGCTCTGCGGTGACACGCCGCCATGGTCCCCCAGAAGACCGCCGTAGTGTTTAAGAGGGGCATCAGGGAATGGCTGGCCGGTTTGGTTCGATATGCCGGCATCGATCAGGAGATGCGCCATCGTGTCCGCGTCGAGGTAGATGCTCATCCGCGGCCGCACGCGCAAATCCAACAGCGGCACGTCGGATATTGGGGGCTCCTCGAACCAGCCGCCCGGGTCGAAAGACGAGTTCCTACGCACATGTCAGAATTGAGGACTCGGCGGTTCGGGCATCCGACAACTCACTCTGGGCGGTACGCTTTCCCACACCAGATATCGACCCCCGAAGGGTTATTGAACTGGGCGTTAACCACAGCCACATAGGGGCTTAGGAACGCCCAAGCGCAAAGTCCTGTCAAAGATGACTGCATCGCCCTCAACTTTCTCGCCGAGCTGCAGCTGGAGGGTGACTGTCACGGGGTACTGAGGTATATAAGCCGTCGCGCTCCTTGTTTTCAGGGGAGGGACCCTCGGCTTCTGCGTCATCGCGGCCATCGAGACTTGACCAAGGTGACGTTGCATGCGAATGCATACCCATAGCCCGGATTCGGTACGTTTTATACCCAGAGGGGAAGGAGGGTCTGTTTTGGCGCTTTCTTGACTGGAAGATCATTCGGGATGCGGGGGTGGGTTGAGGGGTTGCATGGACTGCGCATCTCCCCTGCCCTTGGTCGCATGTCTCTTATCTCGCATCAGCTCCGTCCTTCTCGAAATGCCCTTGAACGTAGAGCTTCGCGGCGATGCATTTTGGGCGTCTCCAGGCTCCGGCTCTTGGCCCTGCGACGACTTCCTCATCACGAACGGCGCAGCCAAGATAGGCCATGCTATTATTGGAACCTGGGGCCGGCGGGGCGTCGTAATCCACCCCGTACTGTTGTACCGAGCACCACCAATTTATAAGTTACGGCTCAAGCCGCCATTGCGCTCGGCATAATTGTATTGCAAAGTCAAGAAGACTCATGTGCTTGAGAGGTGAGTAAAGACTGATGTCAAATACTTGGGGACAAGAAAAGTACCTCTTCCTCGGTGGCGTTGGTTTCAGGTCGACCCCCCCGCCCCCGCCCCGGCGCCGTGACGCCGAGGCGGGAAGCACCACGATCCAATCATTCCCGAAAGCTTATATGCCACGCAAGGGGATACCGCAGCCGACCAAAGAATGCCCCCCCGACTAAAACACATCGGACCGCAGGGTCCAGATCGCACGAGCGCACACACGAGGAGCCGGAGGGCTCTCAGGCTCCAGTGCTTCGTCCGTTGCTGCTCTCCAATGCCGCCGCGCCGAAGCGACACCAGTCTGGCCCAATGACCGTGGTCCTGTCTCGGGCGCCATCATTTCCCTTCTCGCTTGGTGGCATTGCCGGGTTGAGGCTGTGTAGCCCGCCAGGTAGCACACGTCCAGCGGCAATATTGCACCCACATTCTACCCGACGCTTGCTGGCCCCCGGTCCAACCGCCGCGCCGTCCGTGTCCCTGTTCCTGGCGCCCGTCTCTGATCTTCAGGTGCCAAACGAAACGCCGGTGCAGGCCATTGCCAGCCAATGAATCCCGAACGTCGGCAAAGTGGCACCCATCTGCCTTGCCTCATTGGGAATCAGGCCTCTTACAAGCCCACCTGTCCTGGGGGAGCCTGTCACCAGAGCCGTCCATCCATGCCCGTGTGGGGTCGGCGAGTACGGGGTAGCCTGTTGTTGGCATTGCGTTGTCTTGCGATAAATGCAGCCAACTACCTCCGCCGCCGTTCCCCAGCTCCAACACGCCAGTCCGGGCTGCAAGTTGGCCATACGCAGACTTGACTCGTTCTTTCTCTTCCTTCCTCACTCGCATTCGCTTCTCACCTTCCCCGTTCCAGTGCCTTGGGTGCACTTGCTTCTTCTCCCGTGTCCTCGTGCCAATTCACCTGCGACCCGCATCGATCATTTGCGGCTTCCCTCGTTCCCCTCGACGTCTATCGTCAAACCCACATTGTCACCTCGCACGCCGGCCGGCTCCCCGTGCACACGACTCGGCTGGACCACATTCGTTTCTCGGGTAGTGGCACCATCGCTCTGCAACCTCTGGGAGCAACCCTGTTTCGTCAAGCAAGCCCAGGAGCTGAAAGAGAGCGGCCCCTGCTTCAGCCAATTCACCATGTTGGCCAAGTCTATCCTTCAGGCGGCTACGGTAGCAGCAGCCGCTTCCAAGGCGGCACCAAAAGACCTCGATATTACCGACGCTGGTAAGGCTATCCTGCAAGCCTCATGTTCGAGCGCTGCTGCATCCTGAAGGTTAATGCTCATGAACAGCTTCCGTGCGGAACGTGGCCGCCACCCTCGCCCACGGGGCCATGTCCCTCTACACGGGCAATGTTACCAACACTCCCGAAGTATGCTTTGTCCCCTCCCGTGCCGGCCACGGCGCCCTGCTTCCATGCTGACAGGCATTCTGTACAAGACGCTCGCCATTTTCCCAGACCCCGTGTACTGGTGGATGGCCGGCGCCTGCTGGGGATCGATGCTAAACTACGCCCACTTGACGGAGGATACATCTTATAACGATGTGATCACCCAAGCCATCAACTCGCAAGTCGGGCCCAAGTTCGACCTCATGGTCCCCCGTCACTATGGAGACGAGGGCAATGACGACCAGGCCTTTTGGAGTTTCACCATCCTTGAGGCCGCCGAGAGTAACTTCCCCCAGCCCGATGACAGCATCCCCCCCTGGCTCCAGATTGCCGAGAATGTATGGAACACGATGGTCCCGCGATGGAACACGACGTCGTGCGGTGGAGGCCTCGCATGGCAGATCTTCGAGAGTAACCCGAACGGTATGACCTACAAGGTACGCACGCCCCTGGGTCGAGCCCCTTTATGGGGCCCCTGCGCAAAGTACAATATAACATCGTGATAACAACTCTGTGGCTCCAGAACAGCGTCAGCAACGGCGGTTTCTTCCAGCTCTCAGCCAGACTTGCCCGCGATACCGGCAACCAGACATATCTGGATTGGGCGCACAAGATCTGGGACTGGTCCGCGTCGGTCGGATTTATTGATTCGAACTATGTCGTCTACGACGGAGCCGACTCAGGCGACAACTGCACCAAGATCAACCCTATCTCTTTCAGCTACTCGCAGGGCATTTACCTCTACGGTGCTGCCGTGCTATACAACCACACCAACGGCGACAAGGCGTGGGGGGAACGGACCCAGGGCCTGCTGAAGGCCACCGATTCGTACTTCAGCCCCTTCAACAACGCGACGAACATCATGTTTGAGCATGCCTGCGAGACGGTGAACCGCTGCAACACGGACATGTCGAGCTTCAAGGCCTACATGTCGAGGTTCATGTGGGCGACCACCCACATGATGCCGTCCACTCTCGCGGGCGTGCAGGCCGTCCTGAATGCCTCGGCCGTCGCTGCTGCCAAGGCCTGCTCCGGCGGCGAGGACGGCACCGTCTGCGGCCAGAAATGGTACGTGGGCGGGTACGACAACAACCCGGGCCTGGGCCAGCAGATGTCCGCTCTCGAAGTCGTGCAGGGCCTCCTATCCAGGGATGCGGCGCCGCCCTTCAAGGCCGGGGAAATCAAGCACATCAAGGGCACGATACGCGTGCCGCCCACGGAAGCCCCCAGCGCCCCTGCGCCGGCGGCTCCAGGCGCCCCGACCAAACGATCGAACGAAACGGCGGGAAAGCGTGCCTTGGGCTGGCCGTCGATGATGCTTGCGTGGATCGCCGGCGCGCTACTCTGGGAGCTAGCATAATCGACTCCTCGCGAGAAGGGTGCCGGCAAGAGCGCAAGATTGTGAAACCTAGTATTGGATATGAACTATGCAGGTATCATGGAATTCCTCTTCGAAGAACTCTATTAGATGGCTTTAGCGCCTCCAAATGAGCACACAATTTCCATATTCTGGGGAGATAGGGACTTTTGGGGGCTCTCGGGCCCAGCATCTTCTGCAAGTACATTCTGCCTTACTATGACCATGACCAGGAATGCACCGACACGCGGCCCCGGCTTTGTATGACCCGGTGAGAAGACGCATTCCAGCCCATTTTGGCAATGCTTGGGGGAACCCTCGCTAGCTCGGTGTCATTGGTTAGAACACAGTCGCCCTTTTTTTTTTTTTTTTTTTTTGGGGGGGGGGGGGCATAGCGGCGTTGGCAATCGGTCAGTCTACGCTACTATGGAGCTGGCCTCCTTCTCCTTCTCTGCCTCATCCGCCGGCGCTGCGCCCTGCTTGGCATGGATTTCGGCCAGCGTCTTCTCCAGCGCGGAGAGGAAGCGCGTGACCTCGGGCTCGGTGCCCACGGTGATGCGCAGGCAGCCGAGGCAGTCGTGCTCCTTGCCGCGGAACCGCACCACGACGCCCTTGTGCTCGGCGAGGGTTTCATAGACGGCCAGGGCCGTGGCGTTGTCGGGCTGGCCCCGGGCGTTCAGGATCTCGTAGAGCAGGAAGTTGCTCTCGACGCCGCCCCGCAGCCGGCCGACGCCGGGGATCCGGGGGAGCGCGTGGGTGAGGCGCTCGCGCTGCGCGACAATCTTCTGGCGGTTGCCCTCCATGGCGGCGCGGCCCTCGGCCGAGACGGCGCGCGACGCCAGGGCGCTCGTGGGGCTCGAGATGTTGTAGGGGGCCTTGAGGCTGTTGAGGAGGCGGGCGACGGGGGGCGCGGCGAAGCCGGCGCCGAGGCGGATGCCAGCCAGGCCGAAGGCCTTGGACAGCGTCTGCATGACGACCAGGTTGGGCCACTCGGCCACCCACTCGGCCAGGGAGGCGCCGTCGGGCGAGAAGTCGATGTAGGCCTCGTCGAGCACCACGACGCCGTTCCAGGTGGGGTGCTCGAGGACGCGGCGGACGTCGTCCTTGGCCAGCAGCGCGCCCGTCGGGTTGCCCGGCGAGCAGAAATAGGCCAGCTTGATGTTGGGCTCGCGCGTCAGGGCGTCGCAGATGGCGTCGACGTCGAGGCCGAAGTCGGGCGCCGGCCGCAGCGGCACCTTGACCAGCCCGACGTCGTTGACCTGGGCCGAAACCGAGTACATGCCGTAGGTCGGCGGGCAGACCAGGATGCGGTCCTGGGCCGGGACGCAGAAGCACCGGAGCAGCGCGTCGATGACCTCGTCGCTGCCGACGCCGACGAAGAGGTGCTCCGGGCCGATGGTCTGCTGCGTGTGGTGGTGCGTGTTCCGCATGGTGCAGAACAGCCGCTTCAGGTCGTGCTGGTGGGGATCCGGGTACCGGTGCAGGCCCAGGAGGTCGATCTCGGGGGCCGCTCCATCCGTCTTGGGCCCCGGAGCACCGGCGCCGGCATCGAGTAGCCAGGCGCTGGGCAGCGACGGGCCGAAGGCGTTCTCGTTGGCGTCCAGGAGCACGTTGGTGCCGTCATCTTTGTAGTCGCTGTGTGCATTGTCAGTCCCGATCGGGGCTTGGCCGTGAGCCATGGACTACACCGACATACTCTCTCGCACAACGGTACGGCTCGAGCGCCAGGATGTTCTTCCTGGCGCAGTTCTGCAGGTTGAAGGGAGACATTCTGGCCACGTTAGGTTGAATACCCTTGTTCTTTTTTTTTCCCCCTTTGCCGTCCGATGCAACTCAAACCGACTCCACGATGCCAGTCTTCAGCTGTCTTGGTCCCGTTTCTTATAGTCGTGCCAAGCGTGCCTGTTAAACCTGGAGAGCGGCAGAGTATCACTTGCGCAGTCTGAGAAGAGTCATCTTTCGGGGCCAGGACAGGCATGCCACCCATGCATCCCATATACCAGCCCGAGCGTCGGAAGCGGGTCGTTCCTACCTACCAGCGGGTGGGAGCCGATGGCCGGTGGGTGAAAAAACTTCAATTGATGCATGTCCCAAGGGTACAGCGTCTCGGTGCATAAAGCCGTCCTAGCTGCATTTATCCCCAATGCCCCGGCCAGGTTGTTGTTTGTGGTGTAAGCAGGCTCGGCATCTATGTTGGAACCGTCTCTTGAATGTTTGTAGCCGCCGCGAGCCCAGCTGCTGTTTGCCGCCCGTCGCCATACGCATGCTGATGCATGGATGCAGACTTGATGGGGATGGGTGTTGGGTTTGCCTGCCTCGGCGGTACTGGTATACCGCGCCGGCTTCCATATGAGGAGGTCCTTGCCAACATGGGAGGCGGGTGAGTCAGAGGTATCTCCCCGGTTATTGCATGTTTGGCCCTTGCTGGAAAGCCGGATGGAACCATCCAGGTACTTGTGACCAACCTACCTAACCAAAGGCAAATTCTCCAAATGACGACGTTTGGTCGGGCGCGAGCGCAAAAGGCATGGCGGAACCACTTGACAATTTCAAGCCGTTTGGCAGATCGCATTGATAGTACTGGCCTGGTTTGGTCGCTTTACATCACAACCCGCCACAATGCACCTGGAAGAAATCACCGACGAGATGGCAGCCAAGCTGCAGGTCTCGTCGCAGCAGCAGGACGCCCAGGGGCCGGCTCCCGGCGCAAACGCCCCCGGCCAGCCCGTCGCTGCCGGGCCGGGGCTGTCGCCGGGCCGCGCCATGACCAAGAACATGACTGTCGACGAGGTGGTGGCCGATCTCAAAAAATCGCCCTTCTTCATGACAGAGCTGGAGGAGAACGACGACATCGAGGCCCTGAAGGCCCTCGCATACGAGGGCTCCCCGTTTGAGGTTGCCTCGGGCTTCAAGGGCCGCGGCAACGAGTGCTTCAAAGCGCGCGGCTGGGTGGACGCCAAGGAGTTCTATACCAAAGGCATTTTGGTCCTCCTGGGCGAGGAGCGCAAGCGGGCTGCCGTCGCCCGCGGAGAACAACCTGCCGAGGAGGAGGCCGGGGCCGAGACCACGCCCCAAGAGGCAGAGGAGCAGAGACAGCTGCTCGAGTCGCTGTATGTGAACAGGGCCGCCTGCCATCTGGAACTCAAGAACTACCGGAGTTGCTGGCTGGATGGCGCCGCCGCGCTCCGCCTCAACCCGCGCAACCTGAAGGCCTACTACCGCTGCGCCAAGGCCTTCCTGGCCGTGGACCGCATCGAGGAGGCTGACGACGCCTGCGCGCGGGGCCTGGAGCTCGACCCCGAGAATGCCGCGCTCAAGACCGTGGCGGGAGCCATAGTCAAGAGGAACGAGCAGGTCACGGCGAGGAGGCGGAAGGAGGAGGAGCGGGTCGCGCGCGAGCGGCGGAGGGACCTGTTGCTCAAGACGGCGCTCAAGGCGCGAAACATCACCATGCGCTCGACCGAGAAGCCTCCCGACATGGAAGACGCCAAAGTCCAGCTTGTGCCGGACCCGGACGATGCACGGAGCTCCGTCAGCTTCCCGACGGTACTGCTATACCCTGCCGATCTGGAATCAGACTTCATCAAGGCCTTCAACGAGAACGAAACCGTATCGGACCACCTAGGCTACGTCTTCCCACTACCGTGGGACCAGAAAGGCGAATACAGCTTGGCGAATGTCGAGTGTTACATGGATACCGTGTCGGGTGGTTTGATCAAGGTGGGCAAGAAGGTGCCCCTCTTGAAAGTCTTGTCCTCGGACAAGGTCGAGGTCATTGACCAGGTCGTGCGTATATTCGTCGTGCCCAAGGCCAAGGCCGAAGGCTGGGCCCAGGAGTACAAAAAGCAGCGGGCGCTGCAGAGAGGCAACTAGACCGTGGCTGGTTTGCTCGATGAATACACGCATGTCAAGATCACAGCAAAACCTCCCGCGGTGCTGACACTCCAGTTCCGAGGCCGGCCTTGAAAGGGGGTGGCGTGAAAATGTGTACCGAGAAGATCCCCAACCGTGAACGAATGATGATAAACTATGGTTTCTAGCCCTGCGAATTAATGACGCCTAGCTCCCGGAGCCCCGCGACCGGCTCCGCCAACGCCTCAAACCAAAAGCCCCCAGGGGCATGCGCTTCCGGGGCCAGTCCGCAAGCCCCTCTCCCCCTCCCACAAAAGCAAAAGCCAAAGCCCCATGGCCATTTCGAATCCGCGAACACCGCTTCACCCAGTCCATTCGGCCTGTCCGTCCTACATGGAGTTGGCCCGCACCCGCTTCCTTGGAAACGAGTCGCCAACGGGCGAGATGGTTGCCGAGGCGACCCCTTGGTATCTTTCTTTCACGTCGGTTTTGAAGGCCGGGTCGCCCACGCGCAGGTTCATGAGGAGAAGCGCGGCATTCTTGTCGGGGCCCAGCAGCAGGGGCTGGCCACCGGCCGCTTTGTCCCGCGACGGCGGCTTCGTCGCTTCCGGGCTCGGCGCTGCGATCGCCCGCCGCGAGGTCGGGCTTTCGGCGTCGAGAGGCTCGGCCGAGCGCTTGCGCTGCAGGTACGGCGGCGCGGCGGGCGGGTAGGCCGGCGCATCGGCCGGGTGGCTGGTCGGGTGGAGCGGGAGGAGGGCGGCCGGGGGCTGGGGAGGCGGCCGGGCGAAGCCGGGCACCGCGCTCAGCCACGGGCTGTGCAGGGGGGCGTCGTAGAACCCGGCCGCGCCGGCGGCCCGCGCGGGCGAGTACGAGTAGCGGTCGTGGGCACCGCCGCTGCGGTCCGTGACGGGCGAGGCCTCGCCGTCCGTGTCGACGCCGTAGGGGTGGTCGCACGTGATGAAAGGCCGCCGCACGCGCGGCCGCGGCTGGAAGGCCCGGCCGTCTTCGGGGCCCGGGCGCAGGGCATGGCGAGGATGCCGCCGAGGGCTCATGGCGCCCGCTGGTGGGAGGACCATGCTGCTGTAGACCCGGCGGTGGTAGTCGGCCTCGCGCGCCGACTGGCCGATGATGGCAGGGTCGATGATCATGCGCGCGTGGTCCGGGGCCCTGGGCGGGATGCAGGTGGAGGGGAAGTCGGGGCCGAAGATGGGGATCAGGGCTCCGGCGATGTGGTAGCAGAAGGTGGCGCAGACTGCTCTGGCACACTGATAGGGCATCCAGTATCCTGAGGGTCGTGTCAGCGCCTCCGGACGAAACAACAAAGGCCGACGACGAGAGAGCCTACCCTGAGCCATGATGGAGCCGCCGGTGATACTGTGGGTGATCTCCTTCAGCCCGGGGTTCATATTCAGCATCTTGGCAGGTGTTGTCTGCGAGGGTCAGGTCGATGCTGTCCCAACAGGCCCGTGTGCGACTCACCTTGGAATACTTGCAGCACTTGAAGAAGGGTGTCATGCGGACGAGGCCAACGTTGTAGTCCCACATGACGGTATACTCAGTCTCGTCGCCAGGGAGTTTGAAAACGTATTGAAAGACTGCCATGGGGTCAACAACCAGCAGGCCGGCAAACACGACCACTGAAGGGGGCGGGGGCTTTACCTTCGAAGCTCTCTCGCCCCGTCTTCTCGAAAAAGTCCTTTTTCCCGCTGTTGTAAGGGATGTGCCGGCAATAATCCTGTATCTTCCCGAAGGGAAACACGTGGTACTTCCGGACCTCACGCACGGAAGCCTCGTCCAACCTTTCGTGCGGGGGAAAGCCGACAAGCCCCTTCGCCCGGCCCTTGGTGAAAACGGCCGCGTCCTTGGGCATCCTGTGCTTGGGCATCGCGGTCCGGCCGTAGAAGGCCGTCTCGTCGGCAAAGGAATCTGTGGGCGACGAGGCCGCCGGGCTGGGAGGAAGCCGATGGCATGGCACCCCCGAAGGGGCGGGATTAAGAAGAGAGGCCACCGACAACATGGCGGTGAATGAGGGCTGAAGATGTCTCGAAATCTGCTGCAAGGTGAGGGTGGCAGAGGTGGCGACCACAGGGTCCCCACGGGGGTATGCCAGAGAAGTCAGACGACGCTTGTAAGAACTGGACGGGGGCGGGGGTCGGGAGGGGCGGCGAGAGGAAAAAGAACAAGCGTTTTTGAACCGGGCAAACCGAGGCTTGATGGGCTGCCAAATGTCCCCCTCGCCCGTAGACGAGCCAACCCTCCTCTGGCACAAGCCGGGGTGGGTTCGAGATTGCTCCTTTCCTGACTGTGCCCAGTCATGCAGCTCGCTGCGCAACACCTGGCGGTGACCAGGCGCAACCTCGTCGCTAGCAGTAGTCGGCGTGTTTCCTTTGTTGACTATGTCTGGGATTGACCTGTGGGAGGAGGAGTGCCCGTTTGTGCGCACCCACCGCTCTTCGCAGAGTTCGAGTGCAAAGCCACGAAGTGACCGGTAGTGATGGGGCCCTCAGGGGGCTGGAAGGGAGGAGGGGGCAGGCGAGAAAACGGCGAGGCCGACCAACGTGGTTCCAAACCACCTATGCAGGCCGCAGGATGGAGGGGACCCGACTGGACAAACCCGACGGGGAAAAGGGGGGGACCGGCCGGTGCAGTTGATTTCCTAATGGAGCGAAACGTTTCGGAATCGGGCCTCTCAAGACATCCAGCGGTGCCGTCGACCCCGTACCATCGCCGCCCATGCGTGCCAAATCAACCGGCGGAGGACAGTACATCATCGAGGCTAGCTGGGTTTCAGTACATTCCACCAGGCCGTAAGGATTGGCCCGAATAGGGCCATCGCAGACGACTGCATGACGCAGCGGAGCTGGCTGGAAACAGCAAATGGGTTTGACACGGCGAAAAAAAAATGATGGGCCAGCTTCTACCGTCCAAACAGGGACCGGGCCTGCTTGGAGGCCGCATAGGGGAGTTTTGATAGAAAGCAACCTGACGGATGGCTGCAGATAGTGCCGGGGAGGTTACCAGGCGACCCGGGATTTCTGAGCAGTGTAGAACAAAGGAATAGCCACGCCAAGCAGACGAGATACCAGGTAAGAATTGCTTGACTCGACACACGTGTACGCCGTGGGCCCCAACCAAAGGATGGCACCAAGTCCCTCCCCCGCCGGTAGCATCTCGTGTGGCCAGCCGCCCTTTCTGGCCCTCTACCCAAGAGATGAGGCGAAGGCGGGCTTGCTACGGAGCCTTGACCGCCGCGAAGGCGACTGTGGTGGACAGCGTCTCTCTCTCTCTCTCTCTCTCTCTCTCTCTGTGCCTAGCCGCGGGCATGGCTGTCGCTGTCTCGTGCTGGTGACTGGCCCGCTGTGGCTCTCAACATGGCGGGCTGCGAGGTACCCAAGCGCCCGCGGCAACGATTGGCTGTAACCGACACAGACTTTGCGGCTGTCACGGTGTTCTTCCATGTTTTCCCCACGAGATATGATGTGTACAAGCACAGAATACATCCGATCGGGACACGAGGACGGCGACTTGCCCGTCTTTGAGCAGGCTGTGATGGGCCGCAGTGGCAGAGGCCATGTCTTTGGACGAGGTGATCCAAACACGGGGCGGTAGATCGAGTGAAATGTCGTAGAAAGCCGTCTCTGCCACTTTGGGCATGGGGACTCAGCGCCGCTGGTCAGTCGTCCATCCAACAGGCATCCCTTGTCGTTTGGGGGGGGGGGGGGGGGGGTGGGTGGCGGACGCCGGGGAGACGACGGCAAGCCCGTGGGACATCAACTCGATAGGATACATGGTGGCCGGTTTGGTGAGCCCAAGCACGGCGTCACCTGGCTGGCGTCCTCCCCATCCAATACGAAAGCAAGGCGTCAGAAAAGCTCGAGTCACTCGTCCCGGAGGGTTGGCAGTTTACGCGGATGGGTCCTAACCGTCGCCATGCTGCACTCGCCCGCAAGCGCACAGCGCTTCCCAGCGCCGCAGCAAATCATGCAGAGACAGGCCCGTGTCGACAAACGGATAGGGCAAGTGGGGAGGGGGGAGGGGGGCCTCAGAGAGGACAGCCGGAGCACAGACAAAGACGGCCAGGAGGACGATCAAGCTTAATGCCTGTGTAAGTCTTCGTAGCCGGCCACGATAGCGGGAGGGAGGCGGGCAGATGAGACCCCGGCCCCACCGGTTCGCGGGCGGAGGGGGCCTCAGGGGCAGAAGATCGGGTGCTTGTTCTTCCCGCTTTGGGCCCTGGGCCCGGCTATGGCAAGCACCCACGACACGGGTGGCGATCGATGGGAGACTGGGTCTGGGCCCAGCCGCGGAAAAGAGGCCGATGGCATTCCACTACTACCGATCGGCTCCTCCCCGCCGGCTCGCCTCTTCGCCTTCCCAAAGAGTCAGGAAGCAGATCAATCTAGCCTTCTCCTGGCGGCGAGATAGTTTCAGATGCGCGCACAGTGGCTCGCTGTGGCACTGCATAGGATGACAGGGGAGGCAAAGGACAAGGCCGTGATGGCGGACGGTGCGACGGTGGAACAGCACGGCTGTGCACAGTCGACTTCGGGATATTTTTTGGGGTCTTCTCCTTTCCTCCTCTCCTTTCACCTTCGGGAACGCGTGTAGGCGCTGTGCGACGCGGCCACGACGGGCGATGAAATGCCTGGGCCCAATGGCGCTGTGCCCGGCCCCGGCTGCCATGTGCCCTCGGTGGGACATGGATCCAGGCGCATGCACGTACATGAGGTACTTGACGCCGGCCTTTGGAGAGGCCCAAGCCCGACCCTAGGGCTTCTAGAGGAGCGAAGCGATCGTCGGGCAGGCGACCCGAGGTCGGGACTATCGCGAGAAGCGCGGGCGAGTCGGCCGAGACAGACAAGACTCGACTGTCTGTGGTTCCAGCCCGATTACCCACACACATGTATGTAGTCGTAGCTGCAGCATGACAGTCGCTGTCACCAGGGGCCCACGCCCAACGCCCGAACATCGATACGAGTTAACCTGGCTTGTATCGCACCCTGGTAAGAGCGCATTGTTCACTTATCTATACAGTGGTAATTATGATCCCTTCGGCGTCAAAGAACAACTATAGCCGATGCCTCCCCTTGGACTTATACGCCTCATCATCCAAGTCTGGCTGCCCTTCCCAATAGAGCGTCTCTCGGTCACTGGAGCACGCAAAGGTGCGCTTCGCACCTGAATGGGGAACAGAGACCCTCTTCACACCATTCGCCGCAGCGGCCTCAGCTAAGTGCTGTGCCTGACAAGTCCCCTCCAGCAAGGTCATCAAGAAGGTGGCCTCGTTGACCGTCGAGCCGACTGTAAGCAACCCGCGGTTTTGCAGAATCATAGCTTTGCCATTAGGCCCTAGACCTAAATCCAGTTAGCGATGCCGTATAGGAAACAGCGCTGCTCTTGCAGCAGGCTTACGTAGAGCAGCACCGCTGCGGTTCCTTCTTCCTTGGAGAGAACAACACCTCCAAAGTCCTGTACTTGTTGAGCACGATGACATCGTGGGAGCTCGAGATGGTAAGCCGACCTCACACCCTGATAGGGCATCTCCGTAGAGAGAGGCGGCACCTTGATTCAGCATCTCAATAGGCTTGCCGAAAGCGCTCCACGCCACCCCGTGGATACTGTGCGTGTGAGCTGCCACGACGACATCTGACCGAGTCTTGTGCACCGCAGCACGGATAAAGAAGCCTGCAGCATTTGCCGGTTGGTTCATGTTTTCCCGTAAAACGGAGTAAGATTCTATTCAGGTGGGTGGGATGTGTAGAGAAGACCGCTCATAGGAACTCCTGTGTGGGCGACTGAAATCACGTCGCTTGTCTTCATCAGCCCAAAGTGCGCTTTTTATCAGTTGCTTGCAGTGCTTGCTTTATGCTATCTACGGTGGCTATGGATACACCGTCCAGAAGGTGTGCAGCTTCTCGGGGTTCCGCACGGAGATGTGGCCAGCCATGCCATCCGTGTACCCTATTCGTACAAAGACGCGGAAAGCGAGGGCCACCTTGTCCAGCTGTCATTGCCGCTCTGCGACAAAGGAGACATGTTTCGAGATGCTGGGAAGGGGTGTCCCTTGGGAAAGCAGCTGCAGAGGCGTCTTGCCGGCGTGGCCGTTCGCCTTCGGTGGGGCAACATCTTGCTGTGCCAAAGGAGTCATTTGTTGTGCTTGTTCCGTGTTTCGTTGCAGACTGTGCGAAAAGCAACCCAGCCTTGGCGTTCTCCTGAAGTGGTGCAAGGTTTTGTGTTGCTGCCGTCCGGGGAGGAGGATTTCCGTCAAGATACGCGATGGAGGAGGTAGAGATGGGCTATGTATGATGCGTCTGTTACTTGACACCAATCTGCATGTTGTAGGCAGGCTATCAGTGGCATTGCCATCCATTGCCATCCTTGGCAATATCAACTTTACTCCCTATGAATATGGAGAGTAAGCCCATATGTTGGTGGGCTCTAACATACGCCTATTAGACTCTCCACACCCTAAATGCCGTATCAGGAAACTAAAGAGAACTAGTATTTGCTGTGACGGTGTTCATCATCCGTATCTGACCGCCCTATCAAGCAATCAAATACTAATTGGTCCCATACCTGAAGCACCACAAATCACGGAACCAACCACGACGCTCCAAGCACCTAGAGGTCGCAACACCGCGCCTGCATCGTTGGATCAGGGGCTTAGTAGAGAGGGGCAGAGGCGCCAGGTCTTGAGTGATCCAATTGAGTGACGCGCTTTCGATTCCGTGGGGAGAGCAGGCCTAATGCCGTCATGTGGGGACCATCATGGAGGCTGCTGGAATACCAAACGACGGTCGTTTCTTTCTGTGTGCGCTCGGCGTCTTGAGAGACTTGCCCAGAATGGTTACGAGATACGAACTCTAGCCCCGCCTCTGTATTGCGATTTGCAAAGTCGCCGTTACTATTCAAGTTGGATGTTGATACTAGCCGTGATTCTTGTATCCAGTCCCAGTTTAGCAATGTTCCGCCGAAGATTCCCTGGACGGACGACTTCGAGGATGCAGAGTGTTGAGAACCACTTTGATACGAAAATGCTGCCGTCGGGACCTCGGGCCCTGCGCAGGTGGCGGCGTTCGACCAAGCGGGATTTCACATCTGGAAACGTCTCAACCTGCGCTGCCCCACGGAAATTCCTTTCAAAGAGGTATGTCGAATCGGCATCTACTATGGGCGGAGTGGGAAGCCACACCACATCAGCAGGAGAAACTGCCAACTAAGTACTTGCCTACCTGGTAAGAGCGCACGGCTTGCCTGGAACGGCAGGCAAGCGCGAAGGGAGATAGGATAGAGGTTGTTTGTGACCAGCCTTCCGGGTACCTCCAAATTCCCAGGATTCAGGCAGCCGCCAGCCAGCGCCATGGGGCCGGCTCGGCGCCATCAACGGACCCCCTCCCTGGGACCCCCGGCCTGTGATGCACACGGACGCACAGGTTGCCGCTTCCCCTCAGGCGGTCCATATAAGAGGTGCGTACCTAGGTCGGTACGGCCCCGGATACATCTCCCACATGCTTCTCAACCCGTTTCCTGGGATGGAAACGGCCCGTGCCAGACAGATCAGATCTACGGCTGGCTTGTGACGGACGGGTACGATGCTGGGTGGGGTTCATCCCGCACCGGTCTTGCTGTGACGATGCGAACGGGAGGCTTGACCTACTCCTGAACTCTCCAAAAACCTGGCTTGGGTAGTAGCCGGGCATGCAGCATGCTGTTCTCGGTCCCAGCGGAGGCAATAGACGGCGTTCCTGGCGACTTGGGTCCATGTTCACGGTATCCAGATCTGTGGATGTCTCCCGCTCATCTGGCTAGCAGCTCCATCCTAATCGGGACTAGCCACTTTAAGGCCAGCGCCGCGGCGGCTGCACTAACACGCGCAATCTAACTAATAATCGACAACCACATGCTCAAGTCTCTCTTTTTTGGGCACTGAGTCGCGTCGCGTAACAAAACAACCCACATGAATTGTTGACTTCGCTTTCCCATCCACACAACAACCGCCACTTTCCCTCTCTATCGCGAAGCGCCTCTCTCACCTGGGACGCGCGCCTCAACCACCCCCGCCACTCACGGCCACCTCTTTTCTTTTCTCTCTCTTACCCCCCGCCCAGTGCGCCAGGCCACCGTTGATGCCCTCGTCGCACCAGCTGTTTCCCTCCGTTTTGAGATTGGCGTCTGATTTTTCCCGTCGCTCCTTGTCGCATCACGCCCCGCGTCGCTGCCTAGCGTCGCAACTCCAGCGACCCTCACCATGTCTTCCGATATCATGGACGACTCCGTCTTCGACGACGACATTGAGAATGATTCAGACGCTTTCTCGCCAGAGCCGGTACGTCGGGTGTTTCCATCGCTTCGTCTCCAACACCAGTGCCTGACTCACTTGTAAGGATCGGAACTGATTCCCATCGTCTGCAGAAACCCAAGGCCAAGCCTGCTGTGAAGAAGGTAGCAGCGCCCAAAGCCGCCCCCAAAAAGATGGTGCAGACGACGCTGAAAAGCGCAAAGGCCGCGCCAAAGAAGCGGGCAAAGGCTATGAGCAGCGATGAGGACGCCTCGGATCACGATTTCGATAACACCCCTCCCAACGCCAAGAAGCAGAAGAAGGCCCCCGCCGCTAAGAAGGCGGCGGGAGCCAGCAAACCCCTCGAGGAACTCGAGAACGACAGCATAATGGAGGACGTCTCCCCCGACGCGAAGCCCAAGAAGACCAAAACGGCGACGGAGACCTACCAGAAATTGACGCAGCTCGAGCACATTCTCAAGCGACCCGACACCTACATTGGTTCCGTGGAGCGCACCGCTGAGCAGCCGCTTTGGGTGTTCAACAGGGAGACGAAACAGATGGAGTACCGCAAGATATCCTTCGTGCCTGGCTTCTACAAGATCTTCGACGAGATTCTCGTCAACGCCGCCGACAACAAGCAGCGCGACCCGGGCATGTCATACATGAAAATCCACATCAACCGCGAAGCTGGCACTATTACTGTCGAGAACAACGGCAAAGGTATCCCCATCGAGCACCACGAGAAGGAGAACGTCTGGATTCCCGAGCTGGTCTTCGGTCATCTGTTGGCCGGTTCCAATTTTGATGATGATGAGAAAAAGACAGTTGGTGGTCGAAACGGTTACGGTGCCAAGCTCTGTAATGTTTTCAGCACCGAATTCACGCTCGAATGTCAGGACTCCAAGAACGGCAAGCGATACAAGCAGACCTGGCACAACAACATGACCAAGATGGATAAGGCCAAAATTACGAGCAGCAAGTCGGCAGACTTCGTGCGCGTCACATTCCACCCCGACTTTGAACGCTTTGGCATGGCTGAGGGCATCGACGACGACTTGGAGGCGCTGCTTTACCGCCGAGTCTACGACATGGCCGGTACCGTCCGTGGAATCAAGGTCCATCTTAACGACGAGGCGCTGAAGCTCGACTTCAAGAAGTACTGTGAAATGTACGCCAGGGCCATCGCAAAGGAGCGTGGTGCCGAGGAGGGCGTGGAGCCCGCCGCTACGGTCATTCTGGAGGACTCCAAGGCCCATCCTCGCTGGGAGATCGCCTTCGCCGTTTCCGACGGCTCGTTCCAGCAAGTTTCGTTTGTGAACTCCATCGCCACCACGCAGGGTGGCACACACGTCAACTATGTTGCCGACAAGATATGCACCTCCCTCCTCAAGCACTTGGACAAGAAGAAAAAAGGCCATTCGTTGAAGCTGAACCACATCCGAAACCACATCTTCATCTTTGTCAACTGTCTAGTCAACAACCCGGCCTTCACCTCGCAGACCAAGGAGCAGTTGACCACCAAGGCGAGCCAGTTCGGGAGCAAGTGCGACTTGACGGACCAGTTTCTGAAGAAGATTGGGCAAACGGATGCTATAACCAACATTTTGCACTTTGCGGAGCAGAAGGCGGACAAGATGATGGCTAAGAGCGACGGCAACAAGCGCTCGAGAATCAGCAATGCCAAACTGGTTGACGCCAACTTGGCGGGAACGAAGCATGGCCACGAATGCACCCTTATCTTGACAGAAGGTGATTCTGCCAAGAGTTTGGCCGTGGCGGGCCGTGCTATTCTGGATCCGGACCGTATCGGTGTCTTTCCTCTGCGAGGTAAAATGCTGAACGTGCGAGATGCCTCCCTCGACCAGATCACGAAGAACCAAGAGATTCAAAACATCAAGCAATTCCTTGGCCTGAAGCACAAGATGACCTACACGGATACCAAAGGTCTGCGATATGGCCATCTGATGATCATGGCTGATCAGGATCACGACGGCAGTCATATCAAAGGCCTCTTGATCAACTTTCTGCAAGTCCAGTTTCCTTCGCTGCTGAAGATTCCTGACTTCTTCCGCGAGTTCATCACACCCATCGTCAAGGTCTGGCAGGGACCCAACCCCAAGAAGCCGCTGAAGCTGCGATCATTCTTCACCCAACCCCAGTATGAAGAATGGAAAGAACAGAATCAAGCTGAGATGAAGCGGTGGCACTACAAGTATTACAAGGGTCTGGGTACAAGCTCCAACGAGGACGCCCAGGTTTACTTCACGAACCTCGACGACCATCTGAAGGAGTTTGGCGTCATGCAATCAAATGAGGCCGAGCTACTGGAGCTCGCCTTCTCCAAGAAGAAGGCCGATGCCCGAAAGGAGTGGCTTGGCAACTTCGTGCCTGGAACGTACCTCGATCACTCTACCAAATCCATCACCTACACCGACTTCGTCAACAAGGAGTTGATTTTGTTCAGCATGGCTGACAACATGCGTTCCATTCCCTCGATGCTCGATGGGTTCAAGCCCGGCCAGCGCAAGGTCATGTATGCCTGCTTGAAGCGGAACCTCATCAAGGACAAGAAGGTCATTGAATTGGCCGGCTACGTATCCGAACAGACGGCTTACCACCACGGCGAAATGTCGCTGCAGCAAACCATCATCGGCTTGGCGCAGAACTTCGTGGGCTCGAACAACGTCAATGTGCTGGAGCCCAGCGGAAACTTCGGTTCCCGTCTTGCCGGTGGTTCCGATGCCGCCAGCGCTCGATACATCCACACGCGCCTGTCTCCTTTCGCACGACGCATCTTCTCTCCCCTTGACGAGCCTAATCTGGAGCACTGGGTGGAGGACGGCAAGAAGATTGAGCCCAAGGTCTACGCCCCGGTCATTCCCATGGTCCTTGTCAACGGCGCTGATGGCATTGGCACGGGTTGGAGCACCTCGATCCCGAACTACAACCCTACCGACATCATCAGGAATATCAGGAGGCGAATGGGTCGTCTCGACGGTGACGAGGAGAAGCCCTTTGAGACCATGATCCCTTGGTTCCGAGGCTGGAAGGGCGTTGCCGTGCCCAAGGAAGCCAACCGGTACCAGTTTGACGGCACCATCTACATGGACGAGAAGACCAGGGAAGTAATCATCAAGGAGCTTCCCATTCGCATGTGGACGGACGATTTCAAGGCTCGCCTGGAAGAAGTCATCCGCGCCGAGAAAGCGCCCTCCTTCATCAAGGACTACAAGGAGTTCAACGACCACAACAATGTCCATTTTGAGATCCAAATGGACGAGAAGCATCTCAACGCTGCCCTGGAAGACGGTCTTCTAGAGAAGTTCAAGCTTCAAAAGCAGATTCCCACGTCCAACCTGGTGGCCTTCGACTCGCGTGGCATGATCCGCAAGTACGACAAGGTTGAGGAGATTATGGAGGAGTTCTATGGGTTCCGCATGAAGATGTATGAGGAACGAAAGGTGCGACTCCCCGCCGCCCCTAAATACTGGGTTCCACCGCTGACTTCCACAGGCGTATTGGCTTGGCGTGTACCATGCCGACTATCGTAAACTCAAGAATCAGTACAGATTCGTGAAAGAAATTATGGACGACGAGTTTACCGTCAGCCGCAAGAAGAAGCAGGTTGTGGTCGAGGAGCTCCGAAAGCGGAAGTATGAGCCTTTCCCGAAGACGGCTGAAAACAGAAAGACCAAGACCGACGAGGACGAAGTCGACGCCGAAGGCGAAGACGAGGTCGAGATTGAATCCGACGGCGGCGCTCGTGACTACGACTACCTTCTCTCAGTAAGTTACTTCAACTGGCTGGCCGCCAAGGTTAGTACTGACTTTTGCCAGATGCCCATCTGGTCATTCACCCAGGAAAGACTGGACAGACTCAAGGAGCAGATAGCCAAGAAGAAGGCCGAGCACGACGAACTGGAGGTGCTGAGCGAGAAGGATCTTTGGTGCCGAGACCTTGACGAGTTTGAAGTTGAGTGGCAGGCTCAACTGACCCTCGACGACGAGATTCGCACCAACATTCGTCGCATGGGCCGACGTGTTTCCAAGAAGATCGGCGCCGGCCGTGGCCGAAAGGCCAAAGCCAACCAAGATGACGAGGACTTCGCTCCGACAGCCAAGGCCCGGAACACAGCCAAGGCTGCAGCAAAGCCGGTGGTTCCCAAGGTGGTGCAGCAGGCGCCTTCGCAACGCTTTGCCGAAAAATTCGCCACCACGAAGAATAAGAGCACAGACGGCGCCGACGACGAGTCGGACGCCTTCTCCGATGACGATTATGCTGCTCTGAAGAGCAAACCTGCTAAGAAGGCTTCGGCGGGGGCGGCGGCGGGGGCGGCGGCGGCAGCAGCAGCAGCTACTGTCAACAAGAAGGAACCCGCTGCCAAAGAGGAGGACGACTCGGATATCGAAGAGATTTCGGCGGCCCCAGTCAAGAACCGCAGCAAGCGCGCGGCAGCCTCGAAAGCCAAGTCTTGGGTCTTGGACGACGAAAGCGAGTCGGCAAGTGACGACGATGATGACAAGATGCTGGGCGATGTGGGCGCGCTGGTCAAAGGCATCCCCGGCGCTGCTAAGGACAAATCGAGCGAGAAGACGGGCAGGCTTAGTCTGTTTGCCATGTCTCGCCCGGACAGCAGCCACGGAACCACATCGGCGCCCAAAACCAAGTCGAAGCCCAGCAAGACGTTTGACTTGGACTCAAACGACGACACCAACTACGAGTTGCTCGCTCGGGCCAGTCCCCAGAAATCCGCCCCTCGCAATGATGTGGACTCGTTCCTCAGTGACGATGATGACATCATTGTCTCTGCCTCTAAACCCGTGGCTCGGCTGAAGTCATCGACTTCTTCGGAGGAGCCAAAGGCCAAGCCTGCCGCAGCGGCGTCGGCACCGGCCGTCAAGAAGCGCGGCCGACCCGCCAAGCCCAAGGACGACGCACCGGCACCGGCGGCCAAGAAGAAGGCACCGGCGGCCAAGGCCACGACGCTCTCTCCTGCAGCCAAACTTTACGCCCAGAAGAAGGGCACGGAGAAGGCGAAGCCAAAGAAGGACGTCTTCGACGTGGACAGCGATGAAGACGACGAGGACGTGGAGATGGCCGAGCCTGACTCTCCTCCCCCTCGTCCAGCTGGCCGAGGTCGGCCGGGCCGAGCCGCGGCAGCCAAGAAGACGTATGTGATTGAGGATGATGACGAGGACGACGATGACATGCAACTGGACGATGACGACGGTGATGGGCAGGACGACGCGAGCGATGATTTTGACGAGTCCGATTAGGAGAACCAAGGCAGGGTGTTCTCACTTGCGTGATATTGCTCCCAAAGTTGCTAAGCATGGAGTTGGGTTTGCCCAACTTGGGTCTCCTTGGCTGGTCTGATAGCGTGTTGGTCGCCTATTGCGTTTACGGGAGGAGCTGTTTGTTGGATAGGCCTTTGGCCTGGGCGATATTTTCTTATGGTGGTCCTACGGGTTCGCAACACTGTATAATAGCCGGCCTCTAGGCTGAGAGATATGAGGATATGTCAATTCGTCCTGGCCGCCCCGTGGCTGCATGTCAGCGTGGACAAGTCATGCCGCCTACGATGTGTCGTGCATATGCTCTAACGATGAGGGGTGCTGTGAGCAAGAAAATAGCAGCTACTTGCGTGGAATAGCGTTCACGAGACTTCTTGGTGAAGGGCTTCTATGGTTGCATAGCATATGTTGGTTACTGGCATTCCGACACGCTACGGCATAGAGCACATATATGGCATGAAGAGTGCTCAACCTCACAATTTAGCCAGTCAGGGTATGCGTCATGACATTGGCAGTTGGTGCAGTAGAGAGAAAAAAAATGACATTCTTATTCCGTACCACCCTTCATCACGTCGACCACCACACCTGCTGCCTGAGTCCGGGGGGAAAAAAAAAAGAAAACAGGAACAAGCCATGCGTCATCATGGCGAATCAATATTGCCGTGTCCTCGCGCCAAACGTCCGGTCATTCACTGCTGCTATGCTAAGGAAAGTCGTCGGTCTGCTCCCGCAGTGGCCTGCCACACACGCGGGCGCTGGAGCAGACGATGTCGTGCCTCTATGCCATGCGTGATTTCGTGTCGGAGATATCATATCGAGTCAGTTGGACGGCAAAGCGACCAATCGAGTAGAAGCGGATGGCCTTTGTACAAGGAGGGAGCACGCCTCGCGTATTACGTGGCTGGGAAGCCATCCTAAGCCAGAAGCGGCTCCTCCTCGGCCTTGATCTCGGGCTCCCGGATCTCGGGCGTCACCGACTCGTGTGCAGCACCGCTGAAGCCCTGGGTGGGGACCTGGGGGAAATCGTTCTCCTGGGGACCCGTGGTGGCAGGCTTCTTGGAAGCAGTGGGCGAGGCAGAGCGGCCACGGATCATCTCCTGGGCCTTGTGGGTGTAGTCACCCATGTACTGCTTGGTCATCTCAGCGGCCTGGGCAGTGTGCTTGCCGGCCACCTGTCGGAGCTGCTCCGTCTGGCTGTTGACAATGTCCGAGGCCTGCTTCAGGTGGTTGTCAATAAGCTCCTGGTTGGTCGTGTAGATGAGGGGCACGAAGAAGAGGAGCGTAGTCGCCATGATGCCAAGGCCCCAGTAGGGCACCACCTTGGCAAGGTAGTAGGCCAGGAAGGCGCCGACAGCGGCCTAGACACGAGGAAGCGGTTAGCAGGGAGGCGAGGGCAGACAAGGACTAGAGGGAAGACGCACGACCGACGAGGCGAGGACGTTCTCGGCGAAGAAGATGCGCTGGGCCTCAATGACAAAGAAGTTGATGAGCTCGTGGACGTCGCCAATCACGGCATCGAGCGTCTCCCGCGGGACCGTGAAGTACTTGCGGGGGCGCAGCTGCGTCGTCAGTCCCTGGCTCAGGATGGCCTTGCCAGCAACCTCGGCAAGGACCGTCACGCCAAGGGCCATCCAGGTCAGCTTGAAGGTGTAGCGGATCACATCAAGGTATCTGGCCAGGAAGATGACGGTAACGATGCTGGTGTAGGCGATGGCCGAAGCACCTGCGACGCCGGGGGAGGTTAACGCGGGGCAGCAGCAGGGGAGGGGAGGGAGAGGACAAGAATACGCACGAGGGTTGTTCCATGACAGCAGCTCCGAGAAGAAGGAGTGGTAGTGCGTCAAGGGCTGGCCCGTAGCAGCGGGGTTCAAGGGCGTCTGTCTCGAGGCGGCGAGGTTGGACAGCTCAGAGCCCGTCTTGGCCGACTGGTTCTTGACGCTCTGGGCAGCGGGACCGCTGGCGAGCTGGTCGTAGGCAGCTTGGGCATCTGCAGTCAAAGCAGGTCAGCTATCGGCTCACGCACGTCCTGGTATGCTGTCGGGCGTTGTTGTTGTATCGTTGCGTGCTCGTCGTCCGTCCGAGGGGCGGGGAGGGCCGGGGCTAGTTTGAAACACTGGAAAGCCACCGTCAGCCGATGAGAATATTTTCGATTTCTGCGGCAGGCAACGCGGGGAGGGGGCGCCGGGTCATGACGACAACATACCTTACTGCCCTTGAGGTTGCCCATGGCGGAGCCACCGTTGGTAGCGGCTGTGTCGGCCATGACTGGATTGTCGCGCAGGTGGGAGTGTAGAAGAGAGGCGACAGGCAGAGTGGACAGACGAAGAAGTGAGGGCGGGTGCGGGTGTGGGCAGGCAGGCAGGTAAGTAGAGGTGATGATGATGGTGGTGGTTGATGTCAGAGCAGGAAGTGGAAGGGCCGTGGGGGTGCAGAGGTTGGGGTGGCGGAGGAAGGTATGGGAAGGTGGTAGGTAAGCTTAGGACGGTCTAGAGGAATAATTTTGTGAGTGTAATAACTCGGGAGAGAGTTTGGGAGGGCCGACAGGGGGTGATGTGTTTTGTTTTTGTTTTTATTTTTTTCACCCTCCCACCTCCGGCCGGTCTTCTATGAAATCAGCAGCGCTGCCAAAGACGGGAGAGCTGGACAGCAGGGAATGACGCTATGCCCTCTCGTGCCCGCGGCTCAGGGCCCTTCGTCCCCCAGCCCACGAACACGGGCGTACGATGGATACCAGTCTAAAACGCCGCCCCTACAACCGGTTATGGGCCAGACCTCGATGCGACGGGGGGGGGGGGGGGGGGGGGGAGCTGGACCGCAGCCCTGGTCATGTAAGGCAAGAAGTGTATGTAGGCAGCTTGCAGAGTGGATAATTCCGTGTAACAGGTACCTACCTACCTACCTACCTACCTCTGGTTGACGAGTTCTTCTACCACCTCTACCCAACCCATCCATCTCCAAGCTACCATCGGAGGCACCTCGATAAGTAGGCCGAGGGCCGGCCAGACGTGCTTTTCAGTATGAAGGTGGTCCGTCAGGATGGAGGTGGCAGTAGTATCCCCATCTCTCTTTCTCGCCAACACCCCCCCCCCCCCCCCCCCCCCCCAGGTGCTCCCGGTCTTTCCACGTCTGTCTCACGAGTACCTAAGCGAGGATCCATCGGCATGGGATCCCATGGTGGATGGGCGGATCGACGGGGTGTCCATCAACACACCCGACGACGTTGGGCGCATGGATGCCACGGGATACCGATGGAGGTCGGCTGGCCATCTTGATGGCTTCCCCAGCATGGCCTTGCCGGCGTTTCTTTGCTGCTGATTGTTCCCATCCATTCGCCTCGAGGGCCCCCGCGAAGGTCGGGCAGGCGGGAACCCCGGGAGGCTCCCAAGAACCTGGTGACGACACGGCAGGACCCCCAATGGTCCGTGCAGGCCGGTTGGCTGACTGCCTCGCTGCCCACAGTGGGTGAATGGCGTGAGCCCGTACCCTAGCACTCCTGCCCCGAAACTGTATTCGGGATCGGGCTATCCAATCCGGCCGGGTAAAACACCCCGTGCATCCATCCATACATGGTACCTCATGTATCAACGCCGGCATTCGCTCAGCATAGGGCGGCCGCCCAGCTCCTCAACCGCTTCTTCCGCCCTCTCTTTTTTGCTTTCCTTCTGTGCGCCTACGCCCCAGCAACGGGTTCCAACTACCGAGGAGGTAGATGCCCCAGGTGGCCCCCGTTACCGGGGCTCTTCACACATATAGTAGTTGACGAGCCGCCAAGGCCAGTGGGGATGACGCTGGCCGGTCCGTCCTTCTGGCCAGCTTCTCGTTCTTCACCACCGCCGTCCGAGCGGCCCAAAACGATGGGTATAGATGCACGAACAGTTGAAGTAGTGCGGTTCTTCCAGTCTAGCCCTGCGTTGCCCTATTGCCCAGGCGCCTACAACGTAGAGTTTCCCGGATTGCCGTACAGCGACGCGTACCTACTTGCTTGCCTACTTACCTCCCTCTTATATCTGTGTCCTAGCCCACACTTATGTGTTTACCGACCTGCTCACCATCTTCATCCATAACTACACATGCACATGTACTCACCCGGCTTCTCCCGCGTGCCAAAAGTAACTTTCCTAACCATCCCCTCATGCCATCCATATCCAGAGAGGAGGCTCGCAAGTACGCAACTGTACAACTACACACTATCCCTCGGGCCAAGAGAAGAAAGGACCAGGGTCAACATGCAGGCACACGGGCGCCAGTACCGACCCGTGGGGCCCGCGAAATTCGCGATAAGAGATCCCATGCACCGCGTTGGAGTCGCCATCCCCCCCTTTATTTCCCGTCCCGCTTACTCGAAGGCCTGTCTGCGCCGTCGGCTCATCTCTACTGGCTCCCCGGCCGGTCAGGAGGAAGACGATCTGGCAACCTGACCACTTATGATCACGGTGCCCGCGCGAACGCCACCAAGCTCAAACAGGCGTCCAGAGCGACCGAGAAGAGTCGGCCTTTTTTTTTCTCCCCATCGTTTGGGCCGGGGGGGGGGGGGTCTTCAGCATGCGCCGCCGTCGCCCGCAGAGTAGGAGGGAGGGCGACAGGTCTCGTGTCGTCACTCTTGCATGTGATCCTTCTCCGCAGCCCGGAGCAGATCGACCAACAAGGGAGAAAGAAAGCCCGGGGATTGCAATGAGAGGGCACACGACACCCCCATCAGCGCCGGCCAACCAGCTTTCGTTGCCGTCGTCCGGGGCGGGCCTATCGCTAGAATGGGATGGGTCCAGGCCGACCTCGTCGGGTCAGCTCATATCCAGAGGCGCATAGGATCCCGACCAAGACCTGCATATAGTACACACACCGTAACCTAGCTTAGGTGGTTCTCATTCGGGTAGGGCCCGGCACCATTCATGCTCTTGCGAGCAGACATACCTACAGACCAACAATCGTGCCGCCAGCAGGCCAATGACGCAGTGCTGGCCCCGAACCCGTAGCTTCCACGTTTCAAGGCCACGGCCGCGCGTCACGGGTCCGATGCACTAGGTTGGTACGGATGCAGGCATCGCTCGTTCTTCGTCATGTGCGAGGAAAGCGTCTAGGACGCCAGGTGAGCCGGCTTTCGGTATGCCGATGGCGGCCAAGGACGCCGTCCTCGTGGATTGCGCGCTGCACAAGGTGGAACGACGCGCACACGGCCGTGCATTGCGCAGAATATACATAGAGCAAGTACCAGGTATCTGTCCATTCTAGGCTTCCGGGCCATCCGAGGCTTGCCTTTCCTTCCCTATATACATCGTGCAATCGTGAGAAAAAGAAAGAAATCCCCCAAGCCGGCTGGCAACGCCCTTCACAACAGCTCCGATGACGGGGAGACATCGGGTGGTGGAGTGTATCTAAGTGCTTGAAGAACGCATACAACGCATCCGCCGAATCCACCAGACAAGATGCGCGCGTGCGCGTGCGTACGGGTGAATGGAACCTGACGCCGCCTCCCGGGCTGCAAAAATGCTCGCTTACGTCTAGAGAAGAAACCGCCGCCTCCCGCCTTGCCAACGTGGAAACCTCGCCGCCGCTGAACCCAGGCGGCGGCGACAACCACGACCACATCAAAACGCCATCATGCAAAGGCTGGCACGGGGTCCGCCTCACCTCCTCCAGCCCCAAAAGCCGCCGCCGCCGTTGGTGTTGGCTGCCGGGGCTGGCGCGCTCGTCGGCGCTGGCGCCGTGGGCGGTGCACTCTTATTAGCATTGCCCACCTCCGACGCGGCTCCCGTCAAACGGCCAAACATGCCCATGGCCGCGTTGGCTGACCCTGCCGCCGCCGCCGCCGACGACGACTCGCCGCCAGGCGCTATGCCGCATGCCTTTCTCAGGTTTTCCAGCGCCTGCTTGTACTCGTCGGCCTCCTGTCGGGCAACGGCCTCTGCTGTCTTGGCTTGCACGAGCTCAAGGACCAAGTTTTCATGCTCGCCCGACGGCGAGCCCAGAGGTTCCGTCTGCGTGCGCACGAGCAGCGACGACGACCGCTTGACATAGTTGGCCTGCGAGGGCGTCGACTTGCTGCGTCCCAACTTCAGCTCGCGCAGCCCGCCGTTGGAGGGTCCAGAGCCGCCCGCTACACCCGCGGCCAAGTTCGCCGCCGAGCTGGCCGCTGATGCGAACCACCCACCCGCCTCGCCGCCGCCAGTCCCGCCGCCGCCGGCTTGCGTGTCCGAAGAAGCACGGTGCACCCTCATAGTGTGCACCTGCTTCTCGAGCCGTTGCTTGTCCTGGTGCAGGCTGCGAGCGTGCGTGTGGCTGTCGCGCAGTTGCTCCTTCAGGGTCTGCGCCTCTTGTCCCAGGTCGTCGATGCGCCGGTTGAGCTCCTGCGACTTGGAAACCTCAATCATGAGGTGTTCTTTGACGCGCGCCAGCTCATCTCGCAATTGCGCCCGCGTTTCCGACACCGAAGTAGGGTGGGTGCTGTCGTCGGACGCGCCGAATCGTTCTTCAACGCCGTCAATCAGCTTGCTCAAATCGTCCGCTGCGCCGTCCGGGTCCTCGCCGTCGTCTGGGCCCGCGCCGTCGTCTGGGCCCGCGCCGTCGTCTGGGCCCTCGGCCGCCGCGTCGGATGGGGTCGTCTTGTTGGTGTGCTGCTTCGTCTTCTTCAGCCCATCCAGGAGCGACTTGACGGCCTGTCTCTCCTCTTCGCGCTGCTCCCGTTCGCGCTGGAGATCCGTCGCCAACAGGGCATGGTTGCGCTGCAGCTCGCTAAAGGCCGTCAACAAGTCCTCAATCTGCGTGTGCAGGGCCTTGTTCTCGGTCGCGTTGCTGCTCTGGTGGTGGCTGCGCGCCGACTGCTTGGGCGCCGTTGGGGTGGATTCGCGAATGGATGCATCGTCGGCATTGGACGAATCGCGGGAGATGGTGGTGGCATCGGTGGAAGCAGTGCTCAATACGCTGGCCGAGCTCGCATCCATCGAGTTGAGGGTCGAGGCCAGGCTCTGTTTGGATGTGCTGCGGCGAAGCATGCTTAAGGGGCGTGATGGTGCAATGAGTCCAGGAGACAGGGCACCTAGGGCGGATTTAGGGGATGAACTGGAGGTGGTCCAGAGGCGACCCAGAAAACGGGACGCAGCAGTCGTAACGTCGGAGCTTCGCGGGGCATTTGTGGTAGCGATCTGCGCTTCCCGGTAGTTCAACTCGAGTTGTGCTAGCTTCTCGCGCGACACCACGCCAGACAGAGAAACGAAATCGTCGACAAATTCGTCGGCGTTGTAGTGGTAGCAATCCCACAAGCCCCGCGAAAGTAGCAGCTGCATGACATCCTCTAGCTCCGAACAGGCCAGAATGCGGCTCTCGTTCTTCTGCATGAGTGACAGGGCAACCCGCATGATCGTCTCGGATGCGCCCTCGGCGAAAATGACGTCGTAAATGCGAAACAACATGGGCAAGGGGCAAGTCACGGCAAAAAACGAAAGGAACCACTGCGATACGTACGCCGGATCAACCTGCAACTCGTCCAAGTGGGCTGACAGATTGGGCAAATTGGCTTGCAGCAGTTCGCGAAACTGGTAGATGCGGACATGCAGCCCTGACAGATCGGGCAAAAAGCAAGACCGGAGATCGTATTGGTCCATCAACCTGTCAGATCGTCCCCATGTCAGCGGCTCGTTTCATCGTTTGATTTTCCCGCCGTCCCCCAGGATTGTTCGGGTACACTTACCGGACCAGCACGCAGAACGCCTGGCTGTCGGGCATGTGCATCAGCAGCGGCCCGACGAGAAAAGCAAGGCCCTGGCAGTAGCCGATCTTCTGGTCGTAGAGGCTGAAGCATTTCAGCACCCGCCCCAGCATGCGCTGTCCGTCGCCCTCCGGGTCGCGGAACATATCCACACCAGGGAAACTTCGGCCCAGGTCCTTGCCAATGAGGCCTTCGTAGGGACTTGACTCGCCGCTGAGCCGGTCGAACTGTTCCAGTAGGCCCGAGTCGCGCGCGCCCGCCATGCTCTGCCACACGACACCGCGCAGAGGTGGGGGGATGCCCTTACGGATCTTCTTGGACAGCAGTGTCGGCAGACGCGCCGCTGTCTGCTGGTAGTCCTTGACCAAAGCCATGTAGAACTCGAGTTCCGTCATGGGCGGCGGCGGCAGCACCGAATAGCGGAGCGCCCCGGGCGTCGGGCCGTTAACCATCTGCTTCATTTGCGCCATCGACGGCGGGCGCGGCCGTCGCGTTGTCGGCTGCTCCACCACCTTCACCTTGACACCCTTGGGGTTGACTGCCAGCTTGTTGTTCTCCTCTTCGAGACGGGCCAGCAGCATCGCCGTCGACTGTAGGGGACGAGGCTGGTCAGCACTCTCTTCAATACGCGGTCAAGGCGCGGGCGAACGTGGCCCGAGTGCACCCGTCCGTCCTGTCGCCGTCGAAAGTTTGAAACAGAAATGTCGGCCGGCACCTGACAGATAATGGACTTACATTGTCATCTTGCTGGTCCTGTGCTTGCTCGTCTTCCTTCTTCTGTAACGCGTCCCAGTTGACCTCGTCTTCCGAGTCGGAATCGACCGAGCCCCGCCTCGACGAGGAGGACCCAGGTCCCTTTGTTTCTTCGTCACAAGGTGCATCCTCGAGTTCTTGCTGCAGGTTTTGCCGTCCCGCCACCGTCTCTCGTAATGACGACGTGCGTGCAATTGCTTCTTCGTCTCCTTCTCTTGGGGCGGCTTTACCTGTCGACGCTGCGACTGTGTTTCCCAGCATCAGATCTTCGTCTTCTTCATCCACTTCGTCTATTCTATCTTCACTTCTCAGCGATGACGGCTTCGCGCTCGTAGGTGTCGGCGTCGGTGTGTACTCGGGTCCAAATATGCTGCGCCTCGTGGGTATAGCTGACGGCAAGTCTGTATCAACCACCAGACTCGGCGGTTCCGACAAGCGGACAGTCACCATGGACTCGTGTCCGGGGGGGGCAGACTCGTCTCTCTCGGCCGAGGATTCTCTCTCGACGGGCGGTTGTTTCTGAACAGGCGATTCTTGCTGGACCGATGGCTCTGTCTCAACCTCCGGTTCTTTTTCGATCGACGATTCTTTCTTGACCTGCAATTCTGTCTCGACAGATGATTCTCTCTCGGACACCGGCCCGTTCTCGGCCGGCGATTCTTGCTGTGTCGTCAAGTCTTCCTGAACCAACGACTCTCTCCCGATCGGCGATTCTTGCCGTGTCGTCGAGTTTTTCTCGACGGGCGACTCTTCCCGAGCCAGCGAATCTCTCTCTGCTAGAAACTCTCTGTTGGCTGGCGGTTCTTCCTCGATGGGCGAGTCGTGCCGAGCTGGGGGCTCTTTCACGGCCGGCGATTCTCTCTCGGTCAGTGATCGTCTGGCGATGGGTGGTTCCACCTCGGCTGGCGATGCTTTCTCGACCGACGATTCTTTCGTGACGGATGCTTTTCCCTCGACGGTCGGGTTTCCCCCGGTAGACGAGGTTATTATCCCCGCTGGGGCCCCCCCTTCAACTGGAGACTGGATCATGGTGACAGGCCTCGAACCGGGCTTTGACGACGGTGCTGGATTCGTGTCTACGGCGATAGGTTGGGATTCGATATTCTGCTGCTTCTCCGGGTCTGCGTCCATCTTGCCAGGTGCAGACCCTTGGGGTCTCAGCAGCGACGGGGGGAGGGTTGAAAAAAGTGGCGGGTGAGGACTGGAATGCAGAGAGGCGGTCCACAGCAACGGCGGAGAGCCGCTCGCACTCTAGACTAATCGGGCGTTCTGGGCTAGGAATCCGGGCCGTTACTCAGTAACGAGACGCGGCAACAGGCTATGATAGCATGAACGACAGATAGGTCCCAAGCCGTCAAGGAACGATCGAGTCGCGCGGACTGGTGTTGCTTGATTTTCACGGGTGGGTTTGACTCGGCTTCCGGGTTATGCAAACGAGAGACCCGGGGGAGCGGCTGCGTAGTCTACCCAAGCCGGCTGCGGTTCTGGGTGCCGTTTCTCTGGACGGCACGGTGTATGTCTTCGCCACTTTCCAGAGAATTGGAATATTATGCCGCCGCTCAAAGGCCTGCAGCGCTGGAGAAAAAGACCCAAGGCAGCGCTCGGATTGACCGCTGGGGGGCAGGCGGGCAGGGGCGCATCAGACTAGGTAGGGGCTTGTGGGTTCGACCCAGGTTCGGGGAGGGTCTAGTACGGGTTGTGGATTGATGTCCTCCTCTTCGTCTCAGTTGCAGTCTGGAGACTCGAGCTGTCTGGCGTCTGGCACGACAGGCTGCGAGCCCGTCAACAGGGAACACGACGTGGTAATGAGCCGCCAGGCGAGGTGGGCTCGTACGGCCTGGGATCCAGAATAGCCAGTCCAGCCCGGCCTGATGATACCTCGGAGGGGCAGTGAGCGTGTGGACAAGCGGGAGAGAGAGAGAGAGAGAGAGAGAGAGAGAGAGAGAGAGAGAGAGAGCGAGCGGACGGCCAGGATGGACCGACGCCGTGGCCAGAACGAGGGGTCCACGGGTCTTTTGATCCGTGCAGCTCGGTTCGAGGAGTGAGCGTGTGGCCGCAGGCGTGCGGGCCTGTCGTGACGTCGCAGTCGTCGGTCGAGAGACCACTACATCAGAAGTAGACAATAAGGAGCGTGCGTATACGATGACGGCCAGGGACGAGCGGCTGGCGGATAGAGGATCAGGGAAAGGAGGGCGAGGGGGCAATTGGTGTTGGCCTTCGCGGCTCTGGTCCGTCTCCCATCCATGCCATCCAAATGGTTCCTGGACAGGCGGGCAAAAAGCAACCACATGCAGGGCGGCGCACAAAGGTGCAGTGGCTGCACCTCTCCTGGCCGCCGCCGCCGCCGCCGCTGCTGCTGCTGCATCGAGCCGGTCCCCCACATCTTGGCTGCTACCTGGGTACATAGGTAGGTAGCCTTGAGTAGGTACCTTGTACGGCACCAGGGATGGGCGTTTGCAAAGCCATGCTTTCAATCGTGCATTCTACGCGCCCCCGACAGTACCTATGCAGGGTGTACCTGCATACCACTTGCGACTCATTAGGCAGGTATGTCTCCGGCGATACATATTGCCATCTCGGCCAGCCTCTCCCTCCCAGCTTCCCTCCCTGCTCGGTTGGGAAGAAGGGGGGGAGGCGAGCCAATCAGGCGTCGCCCGTGCCTGGATCGAGGTTCTGCGAACGGGGTGCTGCCAGACTTGTCCTCCTGTAGAGGTCCCTCCCAGTCGCTACAGGCTGCCACTTGGTCGCGGAGCACCCGGGTCACCAGACAGGCGCCAGCCAGCACGGTCTTCGCGACCAGACAGCGCCTTCCCCAGCGCGACCAAGGAGAGCGCTGCCCGAGTCCTCATTTCAGGCCCGTCGTACGGGCTGGTGGCCACAGGGAGCCGGCTGGCCCACTTGCGACATTGAAATCCTCCACGCCCTGTCGGTCAAGCAAACGGGGTTTCAGGGGTATTGGGGAGAGCAGAAAGCCCAGCCAATCTGGACCCGAGCTTCTGCGAGTCAGCATCACCACCCACGCTCGACGCGCCGGGCCTCGCGACGCGCCCATTGGCCGCCCGCCCGTGCATGACACGGAACCGCTTTACGGCTCCGCTCCCCTGCCGTGGACATCATCACCTAGCCACGAAGGGTAAGGTAGGGGAGGTATGGATGCATTCGCATCGTGCCCATCGTCGGCAATCCCTTCCACTTCACCCACCCATGGCCAGAGAACCTTCTTCGAACTACCACCTTGCCGTCGTCCGCAACATTAGATCGCTCGAGGTTGTCGCTGATCGCTCGATCTCCCCGAGCCCTCCCTCTCCCGCTTCTTGCCCGTTGTCCACCATGCTTCGGTTTCGAAGCAGAGCGGCGCCACGTCCCTGTCTCCGTGGGTCGCCCGAGATAACCGGTGACAACATGCCGTATCATCTGTGGCCGCTACGAAGAACCCCGGCCTTGGTCCGATCTGTACAGCCTTGCAACCCCCCCTCCCCGATGCGATGCATGCCTTACCTCGGGCATGGCGCGCGCGAATTATGACCTGGCCGGCAGCGCGCTGGCAGCACAGCCAGCGAGGGCATATTCAAGTACATACCCACCGCGGGAACCAGACCTTCGTCGGTGCTGCCGACCTCAAGACACCGCCCTGTCTGTCCATCCCGAGGTATCCATCTCTGCCCTGCCGCGACAAGATTCAAGGCATAATTGCTGTAGTAGCTGCATGTAAACTGTAGGTCACGTAGTATCACTTGCACACCGACTGTTCGACAATGGCATGTTCGCAGGGTTCTCCTCATGCGCCCTAACAGCCCGTCTCCTCCCAGTGGGCCACCAACGAGGCACTGCACAACGTCTCCGTACGCATCGATCGCTCTCGATGCCCTCAATCTGTCTGGAGCTTCGCCACCACGGGCACCTCGTCCGTTCCGCTGTGAGGCCCGGGGGACGCTGCGGCGGTACGGTGATGGGGACCCGCCTGGTTTTGGAGGAGTCGAGAAACACAGCGGGGGACCCCCTCCCCGGGTGTCTACTTTTACTTAATCAGGACTATAGCGTATGCTCTCTAGGGGCTAGTGGTATAGACGCGCAAGTGCACTACTACACGCCCTCGATGCCGTCCATAGCTCTCTGTCCAGGTCCTATAACTCCGCCGCCATGATCATAAATCTGTAACGTTTTCTGTCCCTCCCCCATACCACGCAACCTTGGTATTTCCTTGTACCAAAACACCTATACATATGGATCGAAAGCCCTCCATCGACAAACGCGACGGCCGGTGGACCCCGCGGCCGAAACGGGAGAATTACCTGCTATCGCGACTTCACATGCCCGGTGTGTTTGCAATGTGCTGGCCCGACTGCGACTGCGCTGGTGTGGCGGCCGCCGGCATCGTGGGCGTTTGCTTGTTACCCGGAACCGGGCTGGCTTGACTGGGAGTCTGAGCACCGGCCTTTGCGGTATTTGTGCCCTGTCGGTTGCTGGACATCTGGAACGTAGGCTCCTTGTTCGGATCTACGTCCGGATAGAGCCCTTGCAGCTTGGCGTACAATTCGGCAATGTACTTGGCTGTCTCGTCCCGATCCGAGGGCTCTGTCTTGCCCTCTGCCCCCTCGGGCCCTTGCATCGCCCTCAGCTTAATTTTCGTGTGCAGTGGCGGTGCCTTCAAGTAGGCCGGGCATGGCGGGAGTTGAGCAGAGCCTTTCTTGTCTGCCAGCGCGGCAAGGTAGGCGAGGTTGGTCTGCAGTCGGCGCATGCACCTGGACGTCGCGTCAGTTGAGATTTTAACTTACAAACCGTGTCAAGAAATACGTACTGCAGATAATCCTGTGCGAGTTCTTCCTCTTCCTTGTCTTTCTTGTCTCCGTCATTGCCGGTGCCCTCTTTGGGCGACGCGTGTTCCTTTTTCAGTACTGATTGGGTATGCTGAATTTGCATAGCTTCCACCAACAGCTCGTTGTTGATCTCCAATATGACTGCTAGCCTCTCCTTATCCCTCGAGTCTGCCCCGGGGCTGAGCGGTCCGGTACTCGCAGATGCGCCGTTGACGGCGCCGGCTTGCACATTGGACGGAAACGTGGGTGTCTGTGGCGTCTGTATATTTGTGGAGGGCATTGGTTGTGGTTGTTGCTGGCCATTGTTCGGTGTCTGGCTCTGAGGTGTGCCCTGGGGGTTCGGTGGTGCTGGGAACTGGGCCTGCTGCGAAGACATGCCGTTGTTTGGCGTGGGTGTCCCATGGGGTACGTGGCCCTGGTTCTGGCCGGGAAACGGCCGTTGAGGCGTGGTACTGGGCATGCTGCCAGCGTTTTGCGGGTGTGGCGGCATACGTTGCTGCATCATCTGTTGGTGTTGTTGCTGTTGTTGGTGTTGCTGGTGCTGCTGGTGTTGCTGCTGCTGGTGCTGCTGGTGCTGCTGCTGTTGTTGCTGCTGCTGCTGCTGTGGAGTCATCTGCCCAGGATGCATAGGGAAGCCAGACATGGACATGCCGCCTCCCATGGAATAGTTCGGAGGCACATTCATCTGAGGTGCGACCGACGTTGGGACACCGCCGCCATAGGGGGAACCCGAGTAGGGTGTCTGGTAGTTGGGCACTGCTCAGAGAGGCAGAAGTCAGCATACTTAGCCTGGCAGCTATAGTGTAACAAACTGGAATGGGCAGTTGCTTCCCGTCTTCAACCTCGGGTCCTGCAGCGGGGAACGGCTGGCCGTACGATGGTGCCTCCTCGCAGGGAGGTAACGCGGCGGCATGCGTAGTGAAGGGCACACGGCCTTGGGTTGACAGACGGACAGAAAGGGGCACTAGGAGACACGGGCACGGAAGGCGACACAGCGAGGGACGAGACGAGGAGGAGACACAGACGGGTATAGGCGTGGACGGGCGAGTAACAAGAGACACGAGAGACGGGCTTACTCTGGCCATTGGCAGCAGCCATGTGCGGCATGCCAGAATTCTGCATCATGGCACCTGCAGGGCCGACTCCGGGCATCATGTTAGGAGCACCAGGGAAGGCGGAGGCGGCGCCCTGGGCGCCCATGGGGAACTGCTGTGGATTGTACATCATCGGTTGCTGGTGCTGCTGATGCTGCTGCTGCTGCTGGTGCTGCTGATGCTGCTGCTGCTGCTGGTGCTGCTGATGCTGCTGCTGGTGCTGCTGGTGCTGGGGCGACGGCTGCTGGTTGGGATTCGCACCTTGGCCAGGCTGCAAATGAGCGTTCTGCGAGGGTGGGGCGCCATTGAAGGTTTGACCAGCAGCATTGGAGAAGCCATAGTTGGCCGAGTACATGGCTGTCTCGCTTCCACGCGCGCAGGTTGTATGGCTTGTAGAATCGGAGCCGATAGGCTGGCAGGCTCACACAGCGCGCTCGGTAGCACAACGGCCAGGCAAGCAGGCGGGTAGACGGACAGGGCCGGGCGCGGGCGCGGGCGCGGGCGTGGGCGTGGGCGTGGGCGGGTGTGGTGGGCGCGCGACAGGATGTTTGACGGGCGTGCGTGTGGGCGATGGGAGATCACTCGCGAACTCGCTGTCCTCGTCCTTAGATTTGTTGCCTGTCGCAGAGTTGCGCGCACCCACCCACGTTCGTCAGGTCTTTGCCAGGGGTGTGCGCCCAGAGCTGACAGGGGCGTCCAGCCATGAAAAACTGGTGCCAGCGTGTGGGGAGATTCCGTATCGAGCGTCGCCGAGTCAGCCTTACGCCTCCACGGGTAACCAACCTCCAGCTGTGTCGGCACAGGGCGATCAACACAGCGTCCCTTCGCGACCGCCGGGGCGTGTACGTAAGAACTCCGTACAAGCGTACACTAGCCGCTCGTGCCAGTTTCGCGTGCAGCAACGCAATGGCGCTGAGATGGATGGAAGGACGGCTATAGAGGTAGGTTGTGACGGCACCCGCTGGAACCCAGCTTGGGTTCTGGAGTGGAGCGGCTTCCCCGTGGCCGGATGGACGGATGCACCTGGAGGCGACGTATTATCCGACGGTAAGTGACCACCGGTACGAATACCAAAGCCAGGGAGTATTGTCCTACAGTGGCTGTGCCGCGACTTGGACAGGTGGTAGGTACCTTGGGTATGAGAGGGGTTGTGTCGCCGTGTGTGTGGTCTGTTGGTGGAAGTGTGACAGCATTCCAATTTCGAGAATGCAAGGCCTTGGGTACGTTGTTACCTGGCCCTCGCTGACCGAAAGCAGGTGCGAGCCAATAGCAACGCACGGCAAACCGGCCTGACTGGCTGTTGTGGCGTGCGAACCTTGCGTCCTCACAGTGAGCACACACATCATGACCAACCCGCTCCGACAGAACGCAGTCGGCCAGCCAGCCCCATGGCGCGTGGCAGGAGACTTACACCAATCTATTACATGCCCACTGCTTGTAGAGACCGGCGCGGGCCCTTTACGAGGGCCGGTGTTTCCACCGGGTAGGAAACCATAGGATAGTGCTCTTAAAACGAGCAACGTACTTATCTCTTGTCCAAAGCCAAGCGAGCAAGTTCCACATAGTTTTCGATTTTGGGTCCCGAGCACATATCAGAATCCCCAGAGGACAAAGGATTCGACTGGGTCCCTGGCATGGGAGAATAAACTATACTGCGCGCGTGTACCTGGGTCGGGATATCATGTTCCTACTTTGATCTCTTCTACGACCCAGGAAGATGCCTGGATTACCAACACGCGGGCTCACTGAACCAGTCTCGGTGTGCTATCGGGAGGTGATGTTCTGAATGTGTTGTCAGCTGAATATCGAACTGCGATATAGACACGCGCAACGAGCACTGGCTATATCGGATATCGTCACCAGCGTATAAGCTGCATAGTAGTCTACCGAAAAGCTACAGAACTTTACATTAACCACTGAGAAGATGTGAGTATCATCGCCCCTTGCCGTCCGTGTCTCGGCGGTATCTGAATCTTGAATGGCGACGAAGGTTACCTTATTATCGGAGCGGGTTTGGGGTACGGATGCGGGCAAAACCAGCTGAGACGTACTTCCGCTCCAAGTAGTTCGGCAAGGGACTTTCGTTATTTGTAACACCACAGCGAGGCACACCAACGGTTCTATATTGCAGTTTGCTTGTGGTGGTTGTCCTCGCTTCAATCACTGAGGGATACCCGCAATGGCAAGTTCACGGTACCAATGGCAGCTGGCACTGCCGATAGGCCGTGTGTGTCGCAGTACGTAGTTGCGATCACGTCATCCAGGCCGGCGTTCTCACTCTGGTTGGAAATACCTAGACATGCGGAAAGAAATGGGGCTGATCAAAGTAATTCGCGCAGAAGAACAAGCAGATCCATCGTGTCGTGTCGGTCAGTCGGCAAGATTCAATTGTTCAGTGGCAGCAAGCAAACGTCCGCCGAAGAAATGTAATCGTTCCGATATTGAGATTCTCGGCAGCAGTGGCAGCTCTTCCATCGGTGAGGGGAACCGGATACTGATTCTCCCCCGAACAGGGGCCACTTTGTACAGCAGGATGAACAGTTTGAATACAATACAACTTCCCTGCCTCGTGCGGGCATGGATGACTGCCCATCCGCGGGGATTAGAATGTACGTGCAGCAACGCGTGGTGTTTTGTGGTTACTCCTTAATCGGCGGGCTCCGGACATGTACTCGCTATCTTCCTGCTGGCCCCTCCCACGATTTACCCCAGAAGCCCCACCGCCTTTCGCATGACCCAACCGTCCCTGCAGCGTAATCGGACCTTGGGGTCAATTGGCTGCCCGTCTTCGCTATGTAAGAAGTTGCGTTGGAGTTAAGTTGTCGGTCGGCAACTTTGAAAGCAATTAGAACAATACCCGTTCTTCCCCTTCGCTCGTCTGCTCCCATACTACTACCCTCCCCCGCCGAAGCAGCACGGAGAGCCCGTCCCTCACCAGTACAATGGCCGCGTCCAATGCCGACGCTTCTGCCTCGAGCGCCCCCGTCAACAAGGCCCTGGACCTCGACGGTCACGACCTCCCGCCCTCGCCCGCCCCATCGAGTCCTTCCAACGGGCGTCGCCGCTACGCCCTCGCCACCGAGCTCGTCTATACCGATTCCAAGGACCAGTATGGCGCCTCCAGCATCCCCATCTACCAGTCGGCCACTTTCAAACAAACGTCGGCAAGTGGCGGGAGTGAGTATGACTACACACGCTCCGGCAACCCGACCCGGACGCACCTCGAACGCCACATGGCCAAGATCATGAACGCTGCGCGTGCCCTCGCCGTGGGCTCCGGCATGGGGGCGCTGGACGTCATCACGAGAATGTTGCGCCCGGGCGACGAGGTCATTACCGGCGACGACCTCTACGGAGGCACCAACCGCTTGCTCACTTACCTGTCCTCCAACCAGGGCATCGTCGTCCACCATGTCGACACAACCCAGGCTGACCGGGTACGCGATGTTGTGTCGGACAAGACGGCCATGGTCCTCCTCGAGACTCCCACCAACCCTCTGATCAAGGTCGTCGACATCACCTCGATTGCCCGGGTGGTCCACGAGGCCAACCCGAAGGCGCTCGTCGTCGTTGATAACACCATGCTATCCCCCATGCTTTGCAACCCCCTGGAGTTGGGGGCCGACATCGTCTATGAGTCCGGCACCAAATACCTATCGGGTCACCATGATATCATGGCCGGCGTCATTGCCTGTAACGACTCCGCCATCGGGGACAAGATGTACTTTACCATCAACTCGACCGGCTGCGGCCTGTCGCCCAACGACTCGTTCTTGCTGATGCGCGGCGTCAAGACGCTGGCCATCCGTATGGAGAAACAGCAGGCCAACGCCCAGGCCATTGCCGAGTTCCTCGAGTCCCACGGTTTCAAGGTTCGCTATCCGGGGCTCAAGTCCCACCCACAATACGACCTTCACTGGTCTTTGGCCCGGGGCGCCGGCGCGGTTCTGTCGTTCGAGACGGGCGACGTGCACCTCTCGGAGCGCATCGTGGAGGCCGCCCGTCTTTTCGGCATCAGCGTCAGCTTCGGGTGTGTCAATAGCCTGATTAGTATGCCCTGCCGGATGAGCCATGCCAGCATTGATGCCAAGACAAGAGAGGAGAGGCAAATGCCCGAGGACATCATTCGTCTCTGCGTTGGCATCGAAGATGTAAATGATCTTATTGAGGATCTCTCTCGGTCGGTAAGTCATGCACGGCATACATGAAGACCCGGATAATGAAACCAGAGACTGACTTGGGGCAGCTGGTACAAGCGGGGGCCGTCACCATCAGTCTGGATGGCTTCCAGGCGACCGCCAACGCTCAACAGCCTGCGGCGGCAGCGTCATGATTCCACGACAACGTCGGACCCGATTGGCGGTTCAGGCATGGCGGCAGAGAAACGCCATAGCCACCGGCAAGTTGTCCCGCGAGTGAGAACGAAGTTTAAATGAAGGAAAAGAACTTATTCGGAACTGCTACGGGCCCCTCTCATCCAAGGCACGGCATACGTCGAACCTGTCGAGCGCCGCCTCCCGCGACTCATAAGACATATACAACAACCACGATACGTGGGGTACACGAGGCTCCATAAATTAGGTGCTGCCGCGCCTACTGCTATCCCCTCTGTCACCCCCGGGCCAGCGTAGCAAAGCTGGCCACGACTCACAAGAGACCCTGCTGGACGAAGAATTCGTTGATGGGCATTTTGTCCTGGCTGGTCTCTCGAGACCATCGATCTAACATGGGGGGTGGCTTGAAGGATGGAGAGGGGTTCTGGAGACTCCCAGCCTCGTTGATTCGTTGCCCAGCCAAGCTGACTCTGTACGCGCGGGCCTTAGTATCGCGCTCAAAAGTATAGTCACAAGACACTGCATGCATAAATACGTTTCGGCCTCAGGCTCGTCTGCATACACAGGGCGGGACGTGTTGACAGTTATGTCCAAAGGCGTACGTTGCCGCGGTGAGATGAGAATCCCGTAAAGACAAGGGTGGAAGTGCAATTTGAAAAGGGGAAAACACACTTGGACGACCTGGTTGTTCAAACGACCGGCCGTCAGCAGTCCTCGGTCGGGAGGACGACAATTTATAACCATTGCCACCGAGTCGCCGGTCATGGCTTTTTTGGCACGCGGGCCTGTCGGTGCCGCCCGGTTAGTCCTGTGTTCTCGCACGAGATAACATCATCAGGTGATAGTGAGCTTCTGGCCAAGATAAGCGGCTCGAAGTGCTACAAACGAATGGCCTCGCGGGGCAGGCCCCCCCTGCTCCGGGAGAGGGAGGGCGTCGGCTCTATCAACGCAGAAGCTTGCCATGCAGGGGTGAAGTGACAATGACGCTGTGCCGCTGTGCGGGTTTGGGGACGAAGCGGCGACAGTGACAGCCAGGTCCGGCATGCATCGTCCATTGTTGTTTGAATGTAGCCGGCTGGACAATTTCACCCCCTCTGGGCCGTTGCTGGGTCGCCAGATCGGTCCTGGGGGGGGCGGACGATGCAACTAGCCGCTGCTCGCTGTCCACACCACCGCTCCCGACCAACATCGTCAAAGCTCCCCCGAGGGACGCCACGACTTTGAACTTGCGCTGGGCCATGTAAGATGTAGGCACGTAGCCCACCCGCGTTCCAGCTGAGCAGGGTTGGCTCTGTGGCGTCGCAACCACAACAACAACCCGTGGTGCCGCAGACAGTGGAGCAAACATAACGCGCCTCATTTCTGCGGCGCCCAAGCAACCCTTCCTCCCAGGTGACGGCCGCTGAGAAGCCTTGGTCGACTAGGGTTCTCTGTGTCGTAGGCCGGGATGAATGGTCTTCGCTGTCGGCTTTTGTCGACCATCACATGCATCATCTCACCAGCCCCTGGCCGTCCGTGGCCATTTTTCCTGTGCCGTTGGCGCCGAAGGTGACAACAGAGGCGGAGGTGGGGGATGGAAACTTGACAGGTTCCATGCAGATGACACTGCTGCTCCTGTCACTTCCTGGGCTTCGGGGTGACAATGGTTTTCGAAGCGAGCACGGGCGATGGTGTGTGGACGTCCCCTGGGGACCCCCCTCACCCTTCGTCATCCAGTTCCCCGGTTCTGCTCCCCCTCGGGCCGCCCCTCTGCCCATGTTCTTGCAACGAACGAAGGGGGGGGGGGGGGGGGGGGTAGTGATGGCAGTTGCGTGCGGCGGTGGCGGCGGAAAAGGGGCGCAACGCACAGTCGACCAGCAGAGCAACTTATCGACCTCCCCGCCCCACCCCTTTTCCGCCCTTTATCCATGGGGTCTTGAATCGCGGATCTGGAGAGTGTACATGTTCCCCCCTCCTGAGCGCATGCCATGTTTGCCTGCGGGCGCCCTACCCCTGGCTGTGTAGTCTTGGAGGGGGGGAGGGGGGAGGAGGAAGAGGTGGTAAGGTACGGAAGAGAAGGTCGCTTGTCATGCCCTCGCTCTGGCGAACGTGGCGTTGCACAAGGCCAAGGGTGGGGGGAGGGGATCGTCTGCTCCGCGCCCGAAACGTGTTCTTCGGCCTGGTGCCTTCTCCCCCCCCCCCTCCCCCTTTCGCCCGGATACGTCGCCTCGCCGATACGCTTTTGCGAGCCCATGCCCGCTCTCCATCTTCCGTCTTGCCCCCCAGGCCGCCGGGGCGACCGTACGGTGACGCTTGATACGGTAGGCACGCCGAGCGCCTGTATCTCGTACGACCTGGCCCTGTCTGCATCCGTGCTTGGAAAAGGCGTGAGGCAGATGGCCGTGGCCTTGCGAAGGAAACTGCCGGCGGCCGGCAGCCGTCGCTGTAGAGCACAGGGGCAGTACGGGAAGCAGTGGCCGGTGCCTTCAGCTGATTCCAGAGCTCTGGCCTGGTTGTCGGGCTGCCTGTCCCCTGCGAGAAAAGGAAAATCTGATATGTCGCCCGGGTCGTTTCATCGTGCGGCCGCCTGCTGCTTGGTCAAGCGAGGCAGCAGGCCTTGTCGTGCCAGCCTCGCCAACCCAACCCGCCCCCTCCCCTTTCGCCCAGTTGTCCCGGCGTCGGAGTCGGAGGGCTAGGGCCGGCATGGTGATGGGCAAGGACCTCGGCCCAGGGGAGAGTTGGTTCGTTCTGTAGTATCTTGGTAGTCGCCACGTCATCACTGCAGCATGGCTCGGCTGATAAGCTTGTACGACGCCAGCGTCGGGCGTTGGCCATGTCTGGGTGCTCGCTGTCCTCCCCTACGGGCCCCTATTGCGTGTTTGTCGTGCCCTGGCTAGGGGGGATATGCTTGTGCAACCCTGGACGCGCGAGGGCTGCTGGTATGATCTAGATTGGGTGGATACAGAAGTCGCGGCCTCGGACTGTTTCCGACGCAAAACATTATACCTGAGCTCTAAGGGGTATTGGAACATGAGATTCGGCTTATGCTGCTTTGGGGGCATTCTTGCCACTCGCACGTGGGTTGAATCCTCTCCGCCGCATGGCGTTCTTCTTCGCCCGTTCCATGTAGTCCTTGTCTTCGTCCTCGTCGAACCCGCCGAAACCATCGGTCTTCTTCTTCTTCTTCTTCTGCTTCTTCTGGCCTTCAGCGCCATCCACCACGGCCTCCTCCTCCTCTTCGTCGTCGTCCGACGTCGGGATTGGTTGGTGGACGTCCTCGTCGATATCCATTTCCACCTTCTCCTTCGCGCCGCCAGAGGGAGAGGGTCCGATCTTCTGGAATTTGCTGACAAAGAAGCCATCCATGTTGGTGGTATGGGGATAGTACCGCCGTACGAGCTTCATGCTGGGGTCGAATTTCTTGCCCATCTGCAGGGGGTCAGCAACGACAGACCAATAGGTCCGAGCGGCATGTGACTTACGTAGCTCACGAAGCCCTCGCGGCCAAATGTTAGGCCGGTATCTACCAGCTTGACGTTGGGTCGCTTGCGCAGCGCATACTGAACGACCTGCTCGTTTTCCTCTACCGTCACACTGCAAGTCGAGTACACGATGTAGCCTCCAGTTTTGCTGGCGTGGTTCACCGAGTCGATTGCCGCCAACAGCAGCTGCTTCTGCAAGTGAGGCAATTGGATGAAATCAAGCTCCGTCTTGTTCGTTTTGACAGACTTATCCTTTGCCACGACACCCTAAAAAGCCATGTGAGTGCCCATTCGGGGAGGAGAAGACTGCCAGGGCCACTTACAGTACCGGAACACGGCGCATCGAGCAGAACTCTGTCGAAACCGCCCATGACCTTGGGGAATTCCCTCGCGTCGTACGAACAGACGACTGGGTTTGAATCGTTAGTCACTACACACGGCCTTTGTGGTCCGGGATTGGTCATCTGTACCTGTGTTTCGTACTCCGAGACGGTCTGGAAGAGGGTCAGCCATTGCCGTCCACCCGCCACACGATCGAGCTCATAGGATACATACGAATGTTGCCGATTAAACCCTTGGCTCGTGCTTTGTTGGCATCGTTCGCGAAAATCGTGCCCGTGTTCTGCATAAGCGCAGCCATGTGCGTGGTCTGGAGGATAGTTAGTCTTGTTTGCAAATGTTCAACCAAGTCAAGGTAGCAACTTGCCTTTCCACCGGGGGCAGAAGCCATCTATCCATGTTTTTCGTCAGCGCCAGTACCGCAACTTCGACCCTCATGAACTTACATCCAAGACTCGCTCATGCCTGTTGGCAGTTAGTTCATGTTCATTTGGGTTTCAGCGGGCAAGGGCATCTTACGGTTGCGGCTGAAGAGCCATGACAGGGCTAGATGCGGCGAGTCAGTCTCTCATTCTGGCATCACAGAATCACCAAAGGGCGGGGGAGGGGGGACACACAGGAACGAGGCTAAAAGAACCACACGGATTAGCTGCTTGTTCACACGCAAGAGTTTGGAGCGAGGAAGTACGAACCGCCTGCTTGTATGAGATAATATCCACTCAGGTATTCGGGGGTTGCACCCTGGTATGTAGAGTCAGCGAACGGCCGAGGGAAGTAGGAGGAGCGGACGAGAAATGTATCTTAATGTCCACCCGAGGAGTACAGGGTGACGACAAGGGGTTCTTACAAGCGGCACAGTGCTTTCGAAAACCTGCAAGCCGACTTTGCTCCATTTCCCGACCGGTTCCAGCGTGACGCCACGGTTGATCTGCATGCAAGATTAATCCCAATCCCGGTGCGTCCTCAGGTCATCGTATCTCACCAGGGCCTGTGCCAGCTCTCGTCGGTGTGTTCGCAGCGTGTTCGTACGGATGACAATGGGGCGGGGAGTTTCGTTGGCCTGTTTTAGAAGACGCGTCAGCCGTTCGGTCGCCAGGTTGGTTGGGGAGAAGACGAGGGTGCTGAATATGAACCACGTGCCCCTATACGAGCCCATGCCACACACAGACGACGAGGCGCAACCGCAAGCAGAGCAGCGACGCCTCGGCCAGTGCTGGATGTTCTCGAGGCGAATAGGGGCAGGTCGAGGCACAGGTTTAGCTTTGAACACTCACCTCAAAAAAGGCAAGAGCCTCTGACGGGGGGAACTGGCATTTGGTAAGTCGAGGGGTCGCGATGCGGCACGCGAGGGCTCAGCTCACTAGGTTCCACAGCTTCTCGGCCAAGAAGGGGCTGTATTCGTAGTAAGCGCAGATGTCCTTGAGGACCTGGGCAGTGTAGTCGGCTCTTGACCGACCCGACTCGGCAAGGTTCGAGAAATCGCCCAGCACGCGCACCACGTCGTTGATGCGCTGTCGCAGGAGTTGAAGGTCGGGTGCAAGGAGCGACATGGGCTTCTCGTCCTCCCCGTCCGGTCCGAGAACATCCTCCCGCACATTGGTTTGTATGGCTGCCTCTTGAAGCTCGGCCTCGGCGGCCGCGCGCTCTTCCTCCATCTGCTCGTCGAGCTTGCGCGACAGGCCAGCAATATTGGCGGCCGTCAGTCGTTCCTCAGCGGTGCCTTCCTCTTCGTCGTCGTCTTCGTCGTCCGAGAACATGAAATCCTTGGGCGCGTCCTCGTCCGAATCCACAACCGAGTCTTCTTCCATGGCGTCGACTCCGTCGAGCTCCTCGGCATCGAACTCATCATCTTCCTCTTCAGATTCGACGGCCGCGGCCTTTTTCGCGGGCTTGCGTTTCGCCGGGGCCGCTTTGGGGACGGCGGCGGTCTTGCGCTTCTTGGCCGCGCGCTCGTCTCGCTTGGGCTGGGCCTTGGTCTGGGTGAGCTCAATGTCTCCGCGCTGCTTGCGCTTCATACGGCGTCCGGAACCCATGGTGGCGTCTCTAGTCTCGTGCTGCGACGGAAGACTGTGCTCTGTTTCGGTTCAGGGTGAGGAGGTTGACTTGAAGCGCTGCTTTGCGATCCTCGAAATTTCGAAGGGTATGAAAGCTTATCGCCTGGGAAAATTCCTTATCGCGTGAACTGCCCCACGCAGAATTACAATGGAGTCCGCCTTCTAGCTTCGGCCGATTCGGTCTGGACCTGCAGGGGTTCACCTTGCCGATGGGATCAATCCACCCGGGAATCTCGCTCGAGTGACCCATGCAACAAGAACTATACGTACGAACAGGTGGACGGCTGGACAGTGACCGACTTCCGAGGCACTGGAGCTCACCGGGAAAGCAGACCACAGCGGTGACGATATTACCGTGCAGCGGCTGCTACATGTACAAGCCCGGCCGTCGCCTGATACCATTTACACCACCGGGGTCGCTTATTGCCATCAGTACCCGGCCCCCGCAGTGTGGTAGGGAAGATGGAAGGGAGTGAAGCTATCTGTCAGTGAATGATTGTTGGAGCCCTCTGGCGTCTGCATTGATCCGTTACAGGGCAAACCCCTCGTGTCTCGGAGGGTCGTTGAACCTCCAGAGGCCTGCCGCCTCAGCCGCTCTTCTTACGGTACAGACCTCGTCATCCGTGCTTGGTCGGTTGATCTCGGCGTATCTTACCGAATCCCCCCGGCCGCTCGCTTCACTCAGCAACTCATCCGAGTCAACGGCCGTCCCACCGTCTGCGGCCCTTCGGCGCTTCGACTTCCCCACGTGGGCCGCTGGACGATACTGCTCCATGATGTTGACGAAGACGTCTTTCGATATTTCGTCGGCCAGGAACCGCATTATGGACGCCCCCTCGGCCTCTTTGCCCGGCATGACTAAGTGGCGAACGAGGAGACCGCTTTTGGCAATACCGTCTGCAGTGAAGCAGAGATCGCCCACCTGCCGGTGCATCTCCCTGACACTCTCACTGGCCACGGCGGCATAGTCGTCTGCCTTCAACAGCCGCTTGGAAGTCGCCTTCGACCAGACCTTGAAATCAGGCAAATAAATGTCGACCAGACCATCCATCAACTCCAGCGAGGCGAGAGAGTCGAAAGCGGACGTGTTGTAGATGATAGGGATCCTCAGACCCATATCCCGCGCGGTGAGGATGGACAAAGCAACCTGTGGCACGACGTGCTCGGGCGTGATCAGGTTGATGTTGTGAACATTGCCGACGTCCTGAAGCTTCAGATACCATTCAGCCAACTGCTCCGGCGTGAGGTCGAAACCCTTCTTGGTGTGGGCTATGTCGTAGTTCTGGCAAAAACTACAGCGTAGATTGCAGCCCGAGAAGAAGACGGAGCCGCTCCCGTTGTGTCCCTGTACGCATGGCTCTGGTACCCACGTTAGCAAAGGCGGTCATCAGAAGTGGCCAGGACACCATTTCCGAACATGATTGAGCGGTCGCGCATCTGCTAGCAGGCTACCTACCTTCTCCAAAATGGGGCGCAATGACGTTCACTGTAACATCCGCCCCTATCAGGCACATGCCAGTCGTCTCGTAACGATTCACGCCACAAAGCCGCGGGCACAAATTGCATTTGCGCAGATGCGCATAGGCCAACGAGCGTTTCTTGGATGCGTCGATACTCGAGAGCCGGTGATATCGGGGCATGTAGTCGTCAAGGAGGAAGGGGGGGGCCAGATGCAGAGATCGCTTGGCAGTAGCCCCGTGGGCAAGGCCATACCGAGCTTGTGCGACTCTCACTCGCGACAGACCCCCCTTCATCCCTCTGAACAGCATCGTGGAGCGGGGCAGGCTTTAGTGCTTGTGCGCGGGATAGTATCTCGGCTCCATGGGGGGCACAGAAGTGATCCCGTGTCGAGACCGTCCTGGACGATGTTGGCTGTGCCACGATTTGCTCAACGTATGCGTCGACGTTAGACCTGAACCATGATCCAAGACGGGCGCTCAGACATGGAACCTGCTGGGTTGATATAGATGATGTAGTTGGGAAGCAATGTGGAGTTACCAAGTGTGCCTATCATCTGCACCACTTCGTTTGAGCTGGCGCTGCCGCCGGCAATGTGGGGGACCTCAGTATTTTGACGTCCATACTAATCTCAGGTGGGCTTCTCTTGCCCGGGTTCCAATGTGCAGAATAGACCGTTTTGGCATGTAAAACTTCTGGTCACATCTTGTGAACCCCTTCCCAGTTGCCCAAAAGACGCCGCTCTCAACCACACACTTTTCTTCTTGGCAAGGCCTCGCCTGCTCACTCGGATTCTTGCGCAGCGCTCGGTGCAACGTGCTTCCCACGCCCCCGCCCATGGCCGCCGCCGGCCAGCTCATCTTCGTGCCGGCCGGGCCCAAGTCGTCCATCGGGAAGCTCGAGGATGTGGCTGCCCACGCCGGCGGCGCGAAGGGGGATTTCGCTGGCATCTACGGCGCGGCACGCATGCGGGCAGGCTTGAAGTACGAGAACAGCGACTGAGTGCCGCAAGGCGTGGAGGCGCTCCCTGTCCCCAGGCCGCCCGTCCCGTGGCTGGCCGAGGGGGGCGAAGAGGCGACGAGGTCGGTGCCCACCCTCGGCTCCTTACACCTATAGCGGCAGAGGCTCCTGCCGCGTGCGCCTACGTACGTGGTATGTATAGAAATGCCACTGCGGAACCGAATAGACCATTGCCTAGCACACACAATCCTCCACGTCGTGTCTTGCACGGGTGCGCAGGCAGGCGTGCATGGCGACAGGGGAGACCCGCGCAGGTGGCGATGGGCTGTAGCCAGGACCCGGGGCTTCGGTGTATGTGTACATCCAATGGCGTCCCATAGCATGGGGGCGGATGCACGGCCGGGGTCGGTGGGCGTCCACCGGATTAGGTAAGCGCGACTGGTGCTGGCCAGCGCTGGCAACGTCAGGCGTGCCGTCCTACGCAACATTGGTTTCTGGGCAGTAGTAGCTCGCCGGTCCAGGGCGCTTGAGCAGCACCGCAGCTCTCCATACTACCCGGCATCCCAAACCAACATACCTACTACTGTCGAAGCTCCAACACCCCAAACCATCAATCAATCCCACGCCCGTCACGACCCTTCTTCGCCCCGGCCTTTTCTTCACGCAGCCCTTCTCTCGTTCCCGACACCATGGCTCAAGGGTAGGTCTTCCCGCCCGTGCGAGCGGCGATGACGCCCACCGCAACCCGTGGCTCTGTCCACCCCCCAGCGAGCCTCGTCACTAATGCGCCGTCGGCCCGTCGTCACAGGTACAGCATCTTCATCGGCCTCGTGGTCGTGGTCGCCATGTCGGTCGCCGCATGGTTCCTGGCGCCCAAGGGCGAGAACCAGACGTGAGTGTCCCTTCCTATCTTCCTTTGGCGCCGAGACGTCTACTCTTCCCCCCCCCCCCGGCTTGTCGCGGTCGTAGTGGCAAGACCCGTCGGCCGAGGGACCCGGATCGCTTTGGGGGGGGGGCGCCGTGTCGGCGATGGAGAGAGAAATGCTGACCATGGCCGCCTGCCGCACAGCACCTGGCGCTCCTCCCTCATCATCGCCTTCGCCGCCTGCTATTTGATGTGGTTCATCACCTTCATGGCGCAACTGCATCCGCTGATCGCGCCGAGACGGAGCGACATCCGCAACGGTTTCCAACACGAATAAAAGCGTAGCACGTGCTGCCAGCCCCTCGGGCTCGTGCCGATGGAGGGAGACGCGGGGGGCAGAAGGGCTCCCACGTCGGAGGGCGAGGCAGCAAAGAACGAGGCAGGGCGCAATGTGACAGCGGGCAATCGATGGTTGCATAGTCATGAGCAAGCGTGGGCGGAGAGAGGGGGTCGTTGGTTGTACCATCACCACAGGGGGGCTATTCCAGGCCCTGTTCATCTATCTTTTTCCTCTACATATTCTCGGCGTTTGGGCAAGACAGGGTTCATGGCTTATTTGAAGACACTGCCAGTCGGCATATTACGTTCAACCTTGGGTAACGGCTAGAGGCCTTCCACGTACTCTGAGGAGAGGCTTCGCGAGCGGCAGGCAGTAGTTATCGATGGTTTGGGGCATCCCCGAAACACCAGCTTACCTCATCACTACCAGTCACCAAGGGGGTTCTCACCACGGCGTGTTCATGGGAACCTTAGCACTGCTTCAGACATCAGGTGCGACACATGGGGAATATTGTGCTACCAAGCCAAGCGCACTGCCCAGTCCCTTAGCACCTCCACAACGGCCCGGCCATCGGCGGCTACGCCGCTCTCGCTGGCACTGTCCACGCCCTGCAGCCCGACCACCCAAAGGATGGCCCGGCCGATGATCCAGCGGGCGACCGCACCGGCCGCAGCCAGCAGCAGGGCCACGGGGTAGCCGCAGTCGAGCAGGATCTTGAGCGCTTCCACGTTGTTCAGCACCACGGCCCAGCCCAAGCTGCGCGCGGCGGCCGGGACGTCGTAGTCCCAGATGACCATGAGAATGGGGAACAGCTTGGTGGAGCTCGAGACGAGCAGCGCCGTCGAGACCGAGTTGGGGCGCGAGTACGTCCTCAGCAGGCCGGTCCATTTCAGCGGCGAATAGGGCGACGAGGTAAGGAAGCGGATCGAGAGGTGGAAGGCGACGGTGGAAAAGGTGCAGAGGACGACTGCGTTGGGGGTTCGGTTCGCCGGGTCAGCGCGCGCCGCTCTCACCGTCCAGGAGCCACAGCAAAGGGGGAGGGCGCGAGGAACGTACGGAAAAAGAGATACTGGAAGACAATGGGCTGCTGGGCCAGCGAGCCCAGGTTGCTGCTGCTGCCGCCGCCCTGCGGTGGGAGAGCAGCGGCAGCCCCGGGCCTGTCCAGCACGGCGGGGGAGGGCGGCAAGGAGGACGGCGGTGGCGGCACCGTCTGCTTCTCGATGCGAGCCCAGGTCAGGTAGACGTCGAACAGCAGCAGCAGGGTGCCGAGGCGGATGATGGAGGGGTCGAACTGGTCGCGCTCGCGCATGAGGGTGTTGTGCAGCAGGTGGCGGTAGACCTGGGGCTTGATGAGGACGAGGTCGATGAAGAGCACAACGAAGTCGTGCTCGACGTACTTGTCACAGAAGCGTCCGCAGTTCTTGCACACCGTCAGCCGGATGTTGTGCCCGCTCGACGGGTCGCCCGCACCCGAGTACTGTGTCCACAGCGTCTTGACCGGGTGCCGGCACTCGATGCAGATGGGCATCCTGGGCGCGTCCGTGGGCGTTTCTTCTTCTTCTTCTTCTTCTCGAGTCCGGACGGTGTGTCGTCGTCGTCGGCGGCGGCGCGCGTGGAGGCTCTCGTCAGGGTCAAGTCAGGTTCGAATGGAAAAGCTGGGCCCAGGTCATCCGAACGGCGTCATGGCAGCCGATGCGACGTGCGTTTCGGTGCCGATCGACGCTTCGCTGCTGCCGTTGCCGATTCTGCTCCTACACCCGAACGACACCGTAACGGCGGTCGGTGCAAGGACGGGGCGGTATAATGGTTAGTATTGGGAATGGCATGCCAAGGACAAGCTTCGCTCCTGGGGAGAGAAATCGCATCATGGGTGCGGATGCGGACGCGACGGGGGGAGCTCGCGCTAAGGTACATAGTTTATGTACGGACGACCTACCCCCCAGTACTTGTGCAAGGTACCGGTACACGCGCGCGCCGGGATGCGTGGCCTGTCCTCGTCCTCCTCCCCCCTGGATCGAACTTCCAACTCATCTACGCATGGCATTCCAGAGCCGGCCCACCGTTTTTGTTGACCCGAAATTGGGGACGTGCATGGGTCGGAATTGTTCGGTTGGGGGCGAAAACATGTTCTATATCCCAGGATATCGGGTTCGGAAGCCTCCTGTCTGCCAAAGCACCACTCCAGCGGTGTGAAATCAAACCCTCCCAAGTATGCCCGTGCAATGCCATGCTTTCTTCCACGGTGTATACATGTACAGAAAATGCGACTGTTCGCTGCTCGCAGGTAAGCGCCTCTAACGCCTCGAATGCAACAGGCGGCCACACAGCCGTGGCCGCGGTCTATGGCGGTATAAACCGGAACTATGCAGAGAGGAAGGGGGGGGGCGTCAGGACCGGATTAGTCCGACTTCTTCCCCTTGGTCTCGAAGGGACCGGCAGCCCGGCCTCTGACGGAACCCTCTCCGTCGCTCCTCCCTGTTGTACCAAAGTAATCCGAGCCCGTCAGATTCGTGTTGGGCATACGCAGCGGTGTCCGCGGCTGTCCGTCATCGCTATGGGCGTCGGTTAACTCTATGAGGTCCAGTCCGTCTGTTGGTTTTTTATTCGCGCCTATGATGGGAGTGGTGGGCCGCTTCGCCCAGGCGTTGCGCAGCCACGTCTCTACCGTAGCGGCGGCCTGCTCGATGCCCATGCCTTGTTTCGAGTTGACCATGTTGGCATCACGCCCGTCTTCAAAGGGGCTCTCGACAATGCCGGCCGCTTCTTCGGCGGGCTGGGTAAACCCCCACGATGCCGACTCGGAGCCCATCACGGACATGGACGGCATCGAGTCGATGTTGAAGCCCCTGGGAAGCCGCTTGTTCACCCACGTATTCAGCGAATCCTTGGCCGGTCCCGGAGCTTTGGTGCTGCGGCCCATGGTCCCTACGCCACCCGGCCGCCGCATCCATGCCGGGGCGCCGTCCGCCGGCCCGAGGCTATTGACCCGGCTCCGACCAGTCGAGGACGTACCCAGGCTCCCCATGGTGGGACCGTGTCCGCTCATGCTGCTTTGCCGCCGGGTAGAGACCCTGCCTGGGCTGTCGGCCGCCGGCTCGCTCGAACCGCCCGAGACCCTTCGGGCCAGGTCAAGCGACTGGCGGGGCGAAGAAAAGGCCGACACGGTGGGAATGCTCTTCTTCCTGCGCGGGGGGAAGAAGCCCATGGCCTGCTTCGAGACCCGCACAATCTCGACCGGCTCCCGAAACCCGTCCATTTTCACCCATCGGACATGGGTCCACGGCTGGTCCTCCTCGGGCAGCGGCTGGCTGTTGCCATTGCGCCGACTAAAGAAGTCGTCGTGAACTGATTGTTGGTCTTTGCTCATCTCGCCCATCCCACTCTGGATCAAGCTCTCGGGCTGCGGTGTGGCGGCCAGATGATCCACCTCCTTGTTCAAGTCGGTCGGAGGGTCGCATGGCCGTCCCTTGACTTCGCACGCGTCCACGGGCATCATCAAGCATTTGCGTATTTGGATGTTGTCCCGCGACCAGAGACCATTTGCTTTCCGGAAAGCGTGTTCCTGGCACCTGTAACGAAGCACAATGCCCGCGTACGTGTCATTGGGCTGTACATGGTGTAAATAGACCAGGTGCTCCTCGGCTACCGGGTCCTGCGCGGGGCCGGCCACAGTCTCGTCCGAGTTTCTCCGCTTGTACCGGCCCGTCACATCCAAGCCGCCGTTGACGCCCTCGTAGCTCTCGAGGACACTGGCCGTCTTCATAGCCTTGAGGGCGGCCTCTCTCTCGGCCAGTGACCCGGCCGCAATGTCCTCTGCCTTGGGGCGCCTCGGTTTCGCGGGAGGCGCGGGCCCCCAGCTGCCGTTGTCGCCTCGGCCGGTGCCCGCAGCGTTGGGTGCGGGTCTTTGGCGCGACTTGCTGCCATTCCTGCTGTTCGGCCGTGAGGCGTCGCTGTTGTAGGCGCTCTCGCCGCCCGTAAGAATGGACGAAGCGAGTTCCTGGACCGAGGCCCAGCTGGGCGCCCACGAGCCTTCCAGCAGGCCCTTGCTGAAGGAGGGGGCGGCGGGACTCGAGCGGCGGCCCGAGGCAAGCTTGCTGGTGCTGAGGCGAGCCGAGGGCAACGGGCTGATGGCACGGCTGGGAGCGGAACTCGGGGCGGGGGACGGGCGGGAGGACGAGTTCCTAGTGTTGCAGTTCGTGTTGGCGCTGGCCCCCCTACGATTACGCGGCCGCGACTCGCTGTCGGCGGGCCCCAGAGCGGCGGTTGATAGCGACGAGGCGGCGCCGTGGTCGGACATGGTGCTGATGAGGTCGGCCATTACCTAGGGAAAGCAGGACGACTGGCTGGGTGGGGGAGGTCGGCGGCGTGGCCCTCGGCCCAGACTGCGCCAGTTGCTCGTGTCCGGCCCAGGCGATTGGAATGCAGACGCAGAAGGGCGGGCATTAACGCTGTGGAACGGCGGCGGCTGTCTGGGGAGACATTGGGTGTGAGTCCTGGCCTGTGCGGGTGCGTGTCTGACTGCGCGTGTCCCAGTGCCGACGGGATAGGGGTAAGAGCGGAGGCTCGAGGATGGAGTGGGATGTTGGCGGGCGGGCGACCGTCGCTCCGACTGTCTGTAGGTAGTAGTAGATGCAGATAGGTACTATGGAAGGTAAGGTGTAGTAGGTATGTGTGTAAAGAGGTGGGTAGTAGTGGTTGGTGGCGCCAACGGCATGCGAGAGCGCAGCAACGAGATGACGTGCGAGGGATGGACGTACGGGGGGCTAGGCACAGCACATAATACCTCGTCCTACCCTATTTCTGTTGATGGTGCGAGGTTCAGTAAAGGAATCCCGACCCGTCACAGTAAAAAATAATAACAAAAAGGGACAGACGGACAGACGCACCACACAGACAATGGCCGGATCCTTTTCCTTCCTACTGGGCGCTCCACAAGCCCAAAGGGCTGGCGGACTGGGTAGTCTGACCAGCTCCCGGCGACAAGCTGCGTACATTACACCCTGCCAAGTAGGGTTCTCTCATTGTGCGTCGACCTACCTGCCTACCTGCCTGCCTACCTACCTACCTAGCCCTGTATACATCAGTACAGCTAGTGGATTTCAATGGATATCGAAGCACCTATATTCGGGGGAGGGGGGGGGGGTTTCCCATGCAAGACACCGCCATCCCGCGCCCATGTGATCCTACATACCTAGGTTCCACGATGAGACATACAAATCCCCCAACCAGCGTGCGGGCTCGCTGTCCTCCACGCCCATGTGCCGCCGTCGCGTCTGTCACCCGTCTCGCCCAAACGTCGGCGAATGGATGGTGGATCGCTAGAGTCCCCCTCCCACCCGGACCTATGGGTGTTATGGGTGGGATCCCATCCCATTCCGGACCGGCCCCCCTGGTTCCCCTCCAAAAAAGAAATGCCACCACCCCTGACCGAGCAAAGCCTCCCTGCCTATGCCCCTGCACCTGCCGTTGGTCGCTGGGGATTACGCGGACTGGAAGTGGGTTTGGCTGGAAGCCCGGCTGTTGTGCTGTCTGACATCCACCATCCACGGCCCACCTACAACCTCCTCCCCCTCCCCCGAGTCGGGATCGAGCGTGGCATCGGTATCAGTGCTCCAAATGCGCAGTCTGCAGAATGCCAAAAAAAAAAAAAAAATATACTCGTAATAGTTGCTGCTGGCTGGTCTTTTACTGCCTAGGCAATGTTTATACCTATCCGTCCTTTCGGCCTCCCACCCCGTTCTTTTCGATCTTTGCTTCGCCGGTTCGTACCTATAACTACAGTATACTTATAGTACTTATGTACATATACGCGGGTCAAGAGCCAAGTCTCAACGCTGTCTGGCCCCCGTACCAGCACACATATTACCTCTCTCCTTCCGTCTGTCGAAATAGTTGCAGCCGAGCATGGGGTGCAGCCGCGGCTAAACAGCCTGTGGACAGATTGCAAAGGACCTGAAGTACCTCTTTCCTGTGTGGTCACGGCTCCACCCGCTCATGCTTTTTATTTGTAACAGTATTTGCGAACAAGCAGTGGACTTGACCGCAACTCCTCGTCCGTCTCGTATGGTACAGCTCAACTCGAATCCCGAGGTTGCCGAGTGGGCCTGCTCTTCAAGAGCAATCTGGTATATACAGGTGTCTCATGCTTCGTAATACCTCACGCGCGCACGCTGCCTTATGCACCGCTATTCCCAAGGCCCAAATCAAGATTCGCTAGGTTGACATCATTCCCGTTGATACCAAAAAATTGGAACCTGTGCGCCGTGTTAGCAATGGCGCTGTGCCACCCGAACAAACCAGCCCACGAGCCCCCCGAGACCACTCACCAGTCTTCCACATTGAGTGTGGCGGGCACAGCCTGGCCTGCCGCCGAACCCGTACTCCAGCTGTCACTGGGGCTGTGACCATCTGGCATGCCGTGTTGATCCGGCCACATATTCCCTTGGAAACCCAGGTTGGGCTGCAGCATGCTGTTGGGTTGGGACGGGCTGCCACTCAGGCCCTTATTCGGTGCTGGGGCGCCCCGTTGCCCCTGCTGCTGCCCCTGCTGCTGATGCTGCTGTCCCTGCTGTGACGGCGGCTGCTGGTATGGTGTGCCGTGACCCCCCATCTGCGGCATACCCTGCAGTTGTGCCATCAGATTGGGATCTAGGCCTTGACTTCCTTGGGGCGGCGACATTTGAGGGAATTGCGGAATCGCCGTGTTCTCCGGGAACAGCTGATCCGGCTGAAAGTTCTCGTATATAGACTGAGAAAGGTTGGGCGAGTTGCGTGTGACCAAGTACAGGTCGGGCGGCGTTGCCGGGACGGAGAAAGAGGGATTGAAAGGCGTTGCCGGCCGCGTGTGCGGCCGGCTGCTAGTACCACCCATGAAGGTGTCGGCGGACCGGGCATTCGGCGACGCCAAAGGTGGCCCCATGTGGCCTTCGTGGCGCGTCGGCTGAGCAGGCGTTTGCGGCCTCGACCGTTCGTACGACTCGGGCTGCGTCGGCGTACTCACGCTGAAGTCGATGGCCATTTCGTCATATTTCCGCTTGGCCACCTCAGCCGATCTTTGATGTTGCTGCTGCTGCTGCTGCTGGTGCTGCTGCTGCTGTTGCTGCTGCTGCTCTAACTGGTGGAAACTTTGCTGTGCTTTCCGATGCCGTTTGCCTGCCGCCTTTTGGAGGCGTTCTTCGAGCGATCTATTTCCAAGAATTGACTCGAAGAGCGTGTAGATCATTTTACCTACCAGCCAAACTTTGGACACTTCTTTCAAAGCGGCCATGCATGTTCGGATCCTGTCGTGTGTGACCTGCTGGATGGAGGGCACCGGCGACCGCATCTGATATACATGCATAATGAGCGCCGAGAACAAGCTGTAGTTCACGAAAGCCGGGCAATATCGAAGTTCGTCGTGGGCCGAGAGGTTTTCTATAATGGATGTAATCATCCCCGCTGCCTGGAATGCGATATTGCGTGACGGGTACGAGGAGTCGTCCGGATACCGGAAGCCGTGGTTGGTGTTGGGGGGCATGTGCGCGCGGTGCAAAAGACACAGCGTGGTATAGTAGTTGGAATGCAGCAAGGCGCTCCAAAAGTGATGTCGCGGCATTTCCCAGTATATGATCTTGGGGCAGTTCTGCAGCCAGTCCGCCAAGGCCATATCGCTGTGGGTGAGATCGATCGCATTGCGCTGCCGCCCCTTGGAGGCAACCGAGTACTGCTGGGAAAGAACCAAGCCCATGATCTCGCAAAGCTTGACGTACTGCAGAAAAAATTGGACATGTATGGGGTCCGGCGGGAACGCGCTGGGATGATCAATGTCGTCCTCAACAAAGTCGTCTTCTGTGAGCATCTCCACGTCCGAGTCGTCCAGATTGATGTGCACCGGCCGGCCCAAGGCAACAGCCACGGAACGATCTCGCGTGAACAATGTCCACCAGATGCGTTTCCAGAGACGCTTATCCGCTTTGTTCAGCTGCGAGCTCTCCACAGAGCGGTGCATACCGGACCCCTGGGCCACGATGGTGGCGACGCGGCTCCAGTAAAAGACATTCTTCGTAACGTCTTCGGGGCCTTCCCAGTACCAACCCATCAGAATCAACGACTGCACAATCGTCACCCTGTCGTCTTCATAGTTGGCGTCGTAAAGTGCCTTGGCCCTCTTGTAGAACGTCAGGGCGGCGGGCGTGGTAGAGCCGTTAGCGTCCATCAGCTGGGGGTTGCTGCAGACTCGGGAGCCGGCAAGCAGGACGGCCTGCAAGAGCAGCAGAGAGGGCGGGTTCTTCGGATCTCGGTATTGGCGCAGGAAGCGATTGTGATTGATGACGGGCACAATGGGATGCACCCATCGGAAATAAGCCTCGATCAGCTCGTCGCAGAGCGACCTCGGGGGCAGGAGGAAAGCGCCGCGCTGGTGCAGGATGTCGATCTCGATATTGTCCAGCTCGGTCAGCCTGGCCCGCGAGCCCCTCACGTTGTCTGGTAAAGGATAGTGGACGACATCTGACGATCCCTGACGGTCGTGGACCAGCAGGGTCAGGTTAGAGGACTCTCCTAAGAAGGCTACTCGGCCAGCTTCCGTGATGGGGGCCCGGGTGAATTTGGGCTTCATAACTAAATTCAAGAACGTATCGTTGTCAACCTCCTCTTTCCTGGCTTGCGCTTCGGTCAATGTCGTTGCTGGTGTACCTTCGGAGGAGTGGTAGACGGCAGGCCTGGCAGGGAAGGTGGTCGAGCTGCCGCCCGGGACGGGCGAACGTTCCTCGACATTATCGCCGCGTTCACTGGACGTCCCGGTTAGTTTAGTGATCTGCGCCCTTGCGCCAGGGGCGACTGCAGGTGACGCACCTATCCGAGTCCCTGCCTGTTCCTCCCGTCGTCGTCTTCTTCCTCTTGGGCGCCGGGATCTTGCACTCGATCTGAAAGGCTACGCAGTTTGTGCAGGGAACACCGACTGCCGATCGCAAGAGTCAGTGGCTTGTCGATCCGCAAAGGCCGAGTAGCGAGGCGTTTGTGCGCTGGGGATAGAAGTGCCCGTGTGCCGGGGGTGGAGGGGATGGTTGGGTGGACAAGGCTTCCGCAAGAACAGGTGGACGCTGGGGCGGGAGGACGAGGCTGCCGCCCTCAAGCAGGTGAGGGGGCAGAGGAGGGGTGGACTCACGCGATGCAGCATCACATCTGACTTTCCGAGCGTGGCAGGTCTGTCGGAGTCGGCACTGTCAGATCACTCGCGCGGCAGCAATGCATGGGAAGGGGGGGGTATTGGGAAAAACGCGGGTTGCGGGTGGGCGAGCGGGCGCGCGGGCTGGCAGGCTATTGACGACGTTCGCGCGTGTACACACATAGACGCACACTCGGGGGCTGGATCGAGCCCGAGATGCCTCGGCACGATTTGCTGTCGCAGACCCAGATAAAGGCAGATAAAGCACACCCCCCGTCGTTGGAAACGCGGCAACTCTATTCGAAAGAAGCAACATACCTCGCAGGCCCTCGAGGCGCGTTGTCTTATTGCCGAATCCCACCGTCAGTCCACTAGGCCTTCCTCGGCGATGCACTTCGTATGAGGGTTGCTAACCTGCGGAAGCTCATTCCCTGCTGTTGCTGTTGGGCCGCGGTCAACGGCACCGCGGCCCCCGACGAGCTCTGCTGCGGCGGTGGCGGCGGCGGTTGCGCCGGCGACTCGGCCGTCGGCGCGCCGGAGTCGCCTGTCGGGATTTCCGCATCCATGGTCGCCATGTCGTGCTCGCCTCGGGCGTCGCCGTGCAGAACGGATTCGGCGTCGTGGCCGGGAGGGAATGGAGAGAGGAGCGAAAGGGTGTGTGGTAATAATTCCATGGGATGCGACTGCTACCCGACAGGACCTAGTTAGGCAGGTAAGGGTAGGCACCACTACGGAGGTAAGTAATTTCTTGCCCCTCCCCCCTCCCCCCGTGCTGAGCCGTGCTGCGCTGTGCCTGTCCTGTGTGCGGCACCCTGGTGGTGCCTGTGCCTCTGCCCAGCGCCTCTATCAGCGGCCTGTCGGTCCTATGGGGTGCTTTTTGCCCGCGAACCCGACGCAAGCTTTTGTTTTGGGGCCACTTGGTCTGCGGGAACTTATGGAGTCCGTCCCGCCCGCAGCTGCCGAGACGCTGGAGGGACGCGTTGACGACGTCTGATCGTGCAATTTGACGATCCTCGGACGGACGAGCAACCGCAAGTAGCTGCTTGCCCGAGACCGCCCTTTTGGCCAGCCCGCGAGTGCCTTGACTCCCGCGTTCAGGGGTCGTAGAAGTTAGGTGGTAATGCCTGCTTTCCCAAGAAGTCGCCCGCACTCGCGCAGGCTGCCGGGGAAGCACTTAAGAGGTCTAGATCTCGTGAGTGCGCCTAAGAGCCGATGGCCGAATGCCGCGTGCCGATGTATTGGCCCGTATTCGTAAATGCTCGCCACCAACCTTTTCATCTGCTACTTGCGGACTGACGGGCGGTCGTTGGTACCAAGACAGCAGAGCCCCCAGGGCCCGTTGGGGTAACGTTTTTCGACGTCGCCTGGGACTAGCGGTAGCGCGGCCGATGGAGGAGCTATGGTAGTTTATGTCGACCGAGGCTCTTGAGAGAGAGGTGCACGGGGGGAAACGGGCATCTGCTCCGGTATTCCTGAACTAATGTAGGTAGCGGATGGGCTCGGACGATGGTGTTTTGCTTGCCCACCGAGCAGAACCACCCGCCGGCTCGCCAGGAGGCACGCGGGCTAATAAAGACTCGTTGAACACCACCAAGCACCATCAAGAAGCTGGAACGTGACCGATGGGAACGGCCAACCCCGTTCCTTGCCTGACCTGCCGAGAATTGCATGTGAGAAGCTGAGTTTCGGATTCGCACCCTCACCGAAGGTCAGCTGTTCTTCACCCGCCTGGGGCATTGGTCCAAACGCCTCAAGATAGGCCGGATGGGTGGGGGGCGGTTCCCCTTGGGCCGGGTGCCAAGCCCCGGGGAGCTGGTGGGAACCTGGTTTTGGCAATATACTCGCATACAATCCCGGTCGTTTCCCCCGATCCTTCACCTATACCCCCTTGCGCCCGTCGCTTGTCTCTGTACCCAGATATCGACAAGCATAGTCCGCACAAGAGGGCCAGAAGCAGAAGGAACGCCACCGGGAGAGAACAGCTTGCCCGTGGCCACGAGTGCGTAATCGTCTGCCAGCAACACCAGCGTCCACCTCTCGGAATCGGTGCGTCGCCTGTACTCAAGTACCTGCATGCCCAGATGAGGTTTCTGCAGATTAAGTCAGCACTCACTCACGGAGGTACCTCTGTGGGGCGTGCCGGTCTGCCATATTCGGGAACAACTATGTGTCTCGGTCAACGCCAGCGGCCGCACCTGGTCACGGACTAGCATGGTGTAGTGTTACCCCTCCCCGGCGTGGTGATCACATGGGGCAGTTCAACAGCCGGGTGTCCATTTTATGCGGCGGGCAATCCCTCGGCGAATGGGTCTCTCACTCCAGCCTTATACGGGGCACCCGGAAAGGAAAGCCCAACAGGGGGCAGGCACGGGCGGTGACTGGGTTCCTGGAAAGAAAAAGCACGGGGCCGCGGGGGTTTCTCCAGGTAAGGGAGGCAGTCGTGGCAGTATGGACCGTTGCAGGTTTATTCTTTTATTTATCGACACGCCATCTCGCGGTCTTCAACTGTACAGTGGCCTCTCTGTTCTAAGCTGGACAACCTTGGGCTCAGCGGCCACAGCGAAGCGTCCAGGGAAGCACCCATCTTTAGGGTGCATAGATACATCGTCAACGGGTGGGGGCAACAGGAGATCTTCTGCGGCTTGATCGCGAACCCAGGGAGGCGTAGATCTTGGGCTACCCCGAACCCTGCCAGCGTCACGAGCATGATGCCGTCACAGCGAACCGGAGAGGCAGAAAGTGGCACCGCGTCTTCTTGCTTATTTTCTTCGTCTCGTATCTGCTTTATACGGCCGTTTATGGCCCGCTCGTTGTCGGCGGTCCTGTCTTTTCTTTGGCCGCGCCCACCACCAACTCGGCCACGGTATCCATCGCCGCGCCATTGGTCCTGGTCATCTTGGGCCTGCAGGAACTGCTCTTCACCTCGATCCCCGAGATAAACAATGCACTTACGCCCTCCAGACCGGCCACGAAGACACAAAGCATGCTGGCGATGGCGAAATGGCTTATGGTCGATCCTATCTCCAGCCAGGACCCTTCGTCTTTGACCACCCAGAAGAAATAGAGGGTGAGAACATCACTCAGCGCCATGGCCACCATGAACAAAGCCGATGGTGCCACGCCAAGTCGCTTGTTCAGCACACCCAAGTTCGCCGAAATCAGTGCAAAAGGAATCATGAGCTTCAGAACCAGCAGTGTCCCCTGGGAAAAGGGGTCAAACACGGGGAAGAGTCGATTGACACTCTCCAGGCTGAAGGACGATATTGAAGCGATGTTTCCGGTACTGAAAAAGGCAGACTGAAGAAGGACGAAGAAGAATAGCGCTACACGGGCGTCTGACAACCGCAATGGCCGGAATTGAAAGACGATCTCGCTCATCGCCGTCTTTGCCGAGCCAGTGAACTCTTCATTCCTGGCCGGGGCGGTGAAGATCTGACCATAGTGTTCAAGTCGCACCCACGCCAGGAGCGTGAGACAGTACACGAAGTAGAATAGACCTTCGTAGGACACTGTGAGTATGACGAAAGTAGGAGCAAAGGTGAGGAATATAACCATCAGCCGGTGAAGATAATGGTTGTTCGGTTGCAGCCGGTGGGCAAAGGGCATCAGCAGGGAAATAACCAACACCAGCCACCCTACGAGCTGGTTGCCCCGTGGCAAGCCCATCTTGGCCTGAAGAGACAGGGCGCTAGACCGGGTAACGACCGTTGCCAACAAAACGAGTCCGATCTATCCATAGGTCAGTCAGGTTCATTGCCACAGTCGCCATCGAAACCGCCGTAATCCACGGCTCTGACTTACCTGGACTCCTATTAAGGTCCTGGAGATGGTCTCGTTCTTCCGCGATGGCCTGGAGTCCCCAAAGTTGACCATAATCTTGTCCTCGAAGACAAGGTAGACGACACCGAGGGCCGCCATGAGGATTCCGCCCAACGTTCTGCAAAATGAGCGCCATTCACTTGTCTCAGGGGGCAGCGATACTCACATCAGCGTTACGTCTTCATTCTTCATGGCTGGTGGCAGGAGAGTAAAAATGCCCATCACAAGGCAGGAGACTAGCCAGGTCGCTGACAGAATAGCATGTTCGTGAATGAACGAGACTCCCAGGGCAATGGGGTAGAACGCTCCAATGCAGAATAGTGCTGTGAGAACCTGGCGGTGGATGTATCCGAACGCCTGTACAAAGTCAGCATCCAGAACAGGTCTCTTCGCACAGTGGGGATAGATACTCACGAGGGACTCAATGACACCAAGATAAAGGGCAGCGTTAAGTGCAAGTGACAGGACCCTGGCGCCCGATGTGACGTGGCCAAAGAGGGCCTGAGCTCCCTTGGTGAGACTTTCACGGCGAGAGAGAACTTCCTCCCAAAATAGAACGGGGAAGAAGGCATACGCGTAGTAGGTAATGGGGGAGTGAGAGGCCAGAAAAGATGCGTAGAACGCGGCGAGGATCGACGAGAAGAACACAACACCAGCAAGAGATCTCTGCGGTTGCACTGTTCCTTGTAGAACATGGAGATCGATGACCGTGGTGACGACGAAGGCCATCCACCCGATATAGCCCACGGTAATGAGGGCTCTCAGAAAGAGCCAGTCGTACGTCTGCAAGTAACGCAATCCCTCCAGGGTGATTTTGACCAGGGACGCGGTTTCTTCGATGGCTTCTTCGGCCTTTCCGGACCTGATCAACTGCCGTATGGCTTGGATGCGCGCCTCTGGGGCTTCCTTATCTGCGCTCAGGGCCTTGTAGGGGCGGTAACGCAGCTGGGTGGCCTTTTTGATACTCTCCTTCACGCGGTACATCTCCAGGATTTCTTGGGCATTGACCAGCCACGCCTCGGCTTTCTCCGTAATGCCTGCAGACAGATAGGACAGGGGCAACTCGCCCACCGAATTGGCAGGGAACTCAACACCTACCAGGTAGGCCATCAAGGCGGCCACGTCTGCCTGCGCCACGTCGTGTCGCTTGACATGGTCCAGGTTCCAGTCCGAGGAATACGCGTCGTGGCCAGGAGCAATGGTGCCGGGATGGAGCACGGGCTTGGCGACACCAGAGCCCCAGGCGATGAGGGGGGTCCTGGTGTTGTCCGGGTGGCCGTCGCCGTGGCTACCGTAGTCGTTCATGCCATGGTCAGCTGTAAAGACAAACGCAGTCCTGTCGTCTCCATAGAACTTGTTGATCAACTCGGTCGTCTGTTTTACACCTTGGTCCACGACCTTGATGTTGTGCAAGTACTCCTTGGAGTAGGGTCGGAAGCCGTGGCCGACGGTATCCAGCCCTAACAGATGGAGGAAGAAGACGACCTTGTCTTGCTTCAGCGAGGCGCTCAGTGTCTTGTTCTTCTCGGCTTCCGCAAAGAGCTCCTTGACGTGGTCGAAGACCCAAAGATCCAAGTGCAGCGCTTCGGTGGAGAAGTCCTCGAACTCTGGGGGGTAGCAATAGGCATCGACGCGGCCCGGCGTCGCGCCCGTCTCGAACATGGGCAAGATATCGGGGCTGCCCCAGCTCCACGTGTGCCTACTGCGGTTGAAGACGCTGTCGAAGTTGACGGGGTTCAGCTTCCAGCCCGTCGCGACAGCCGACACGTCTTCGTACAGCCCGGCAATCAGGGCAACATGGCCCGGACGCGACTCGGTGGGAACGCGCGTGTGCGAGACGCCGAAGGTACCATGCTCGAGGACGCGCGAACGGAGGAAAGGAGCTAGAGGCCGCGGGGTCGTATCGGCCTCCTCGCCCGGGCTCGGGTTGGGGAACGATTGGAACGCTTTATCGGCGCGCAGTCCATCGCCTTCATGATCGCAACGTCAGCTACCAAGATGCGGCATGGGGGGCGAGGCGACGCAGAGCGCATTTACCAACAAAGAGCACGAGTCGATCCGCCGGGGCCTTGGCGCTCTCGGGTCGGTCGACCCGGAACAGTTGCATGCCCGAGACAACGGGGCTGACAAAGTAAATGTCAAAAATTGAGTACAGGTACACAAGGTGGAAGACCATGGCAAGTGCCAGGAACTTCAGCCGCGTGTATGAAGCCATGGTGAAGACGCGGCGACTTGCGGGCGCTGTTGGCGACCGCGCCGGGAATGTCGTCACGAATCAATCTCGGGCGTGGGACGGCGGTGTTGCATGTGTCGAGCAGGAAAAAGATGTGTCTCGGGAGGAGAATACAGATGCGCCATGGAACATCAGGCGCAACCACGAATGAACAGCATAAGAGACGGACGGGGAAACGGCCACGGAACGAGGGGTGGCAGAAGGGTGTGCGTTTTCTATGTCCAGACGAGCCCAGCAGCCGTCGTCGAAGGCCACGATGGCGCTTTGGTTACGAATCGGACATTATTGACAGGTACCTGCACCCATGGTAGCTGGACCCATGTCAAGCGTTCCATGTGGAGGAAGGAGGCTGTCCTAGTAGGTAAGCATGCGGCCAATGATCGGCTTTTGCCCGGACCGGGGGGGGGACATCCTGGATGGCTCCCTTTCTCCATGTTCGTGTGAATTCAGCCTTCGGATGCCCCCCAAGGCTTGTGGTTGGTTCCCATGTGTGTACCTACTTACCTACCGACATGCCCTACTTGATATGAAGTGCTTGCTCATATCATAGGCAATGCAAGGGCTTATCCTTGGTACTTCCAGAGTAGTTGGTGTGTGCAGCGGCACGCAAAGCGGGAGTGTAGGAGCAACACCGACGCGGGCAGTTGAGCGCCACTGGGGGGCAGTTGGTCAAGCTCTTTGCCGGTGGTGGACTTCACATGACCACATGCAACTACATACTTATTAGGCACCTGCCTGCATACTTGACGATGGAAAGTCCACCAGAGGACTCAATGGTGTTTTCGCTGGTTCTGTTACGATACCTGAGTCCTTATGTAAGCACTGTCGACATATTTGTCATGCAGCCCCTTTTAACCTAAGCGCTTGAGTCTTCAAGCAAATAGCTTTATGGGCAGTCCTCGTTTGACAAACAGCCCCTCTGGGGGTCTGATGTCGATGCGGTTTTATTAATGTATATCTGTACGAATGGTCGCATAGTCCACTCAATCTAATGGGCAACCCTTGTTCACACACCTTGATGACCAGCCCTACCCATCACTTGCACGGTGCAATGAATGTAGTCAGTCCCTACCTAGCGCCCCCCCCCCCCCCCTTTATTTTTTTCCCCCCAGATTCCCCGATCGGCTGGCCAGTACGTCTAGCCCCAAAGACCTTCTGCCGGTTGTGAAACCATCCAAGCTAGATAACAGGAGACATCATCCATAGTAGACCTTTCCGGGGAAAAGTCATGTTGAATCGCTGTGCTGGGAACAGGAGCTACTTTGGAGGAAACCACCCAGATCCAACACCACTATTGTACACGGGTCTTCCATCGCGTCCACAAACCTCTGCCAAAACGAAAACGACAGGCTGTAGTCAAAGGGGTATCAAAAAAGCAACCGCAGCCCCAAAGTATCCCTGCCTCATCATAAGTTGTCCATTAGTCTAGCCGATCCGTGAGGGCTTTCATGACCCTCGTGTAGAACTTGGCCGCGTGCGGTCTGGGGAACGATATCTCCTCGGTAAGGTAGTCGGGCAGCACGCCCAAGAGTGCCTTGTCTCTGTTTGCGTCCAGCTGTGGCAAGTACATGAACTGAGCCTCTTCGAACTCGTCCGCCTCCTCGTCAGGGCCAATGGAGAGCTTGAAGTGGAGAGCTTGAGAACTGTCAGCGCGACCTCTGAGAATTGTGGATAAATGAGCTTCTTACTCCCGTTTCTGCCCGTCTGGATGCAGTCATACACCTCGACATCGTTTTCTCGCTTGACGCCTCGCACAATCAAGCCAGTCAGATCCGCATACAGATCCTCCTTCAGCTGGGCTGCCTGGATAGCCGACTCAGCATTAGCCAGCATGCGGTTGTTCGCCGTGCTGCCCTTGATGGCGCTGCCGGGAATTTTCATGGCTGCTGCCTCGGCCGTCCGCGAGGCGCTGAGTTTTGTCGACAATGTCTTCATTTCTGTTTTGGCGTGGGCAAGCGACGCGTTCAAGCCATCCACCGTGTTTTGCAGGTCAGCTACGGTGCTCTCGCTCGTTTCGAGCTGCTGCTTGAATCGTTGGCCTTCTTTCGCCAATTCCGTTTGCGCAGCGAGCTGTGCCTTGAGGGTTGAAATCAGCTGGATTGCCGCTACATGGTAGGTTAGATTCAATCCTGCGTTGAGACGGCTACAAGACCTACTCTCAGCTCTTTCCTCTCCTTGTTTTTTGAGTCTGTCGTAATTGCGTTCCGCCTCCTTGATACCAATCTCATGCAGGTTGCGATACTTTGCCTCGAGGTTTTCACACTTGCGAGTCAAGTCGCCAATGCGCCGTCGCAATGACGGATCATTCAGTTCCGAGTCTGAGCCGGCAACCTGGTGCCGGCTTGTACTGAAGGGCGCGTTGTAGTATCGCAGCGGTTGCGCTGATGACACCACGGAGCGGCTGTACCTGGGAAGTGGAAGTTCATCGACGTGGTCGTCTCCCATACTTTCATCTTGGTCTTCGTCAAACTGTGTTTCCGGGATTTCTGGCTCGGGTTGCTGCGTCTCGGGAACCTCGGCCAAGACCGGGGACAGCAAAGCCGGGGATTTTGGTTTCCGACCCCTTTTTGATGGTTGAGGTACCTGATCCGGCTTTTCCTGGTGAGAGGACTCGTCCGACAGCTTGGCGGCCTTTGCTCGTGGGCGACCTCGAGCGGCTTTGGGTTTCACGTTCTCTTCGGTTGCTGCCTCGTCTTGTGACATGGACTCATCCGAGTCCAAGGCTTCGCCAGCCACTCGTTTCTGCCCTCTCGCCGTTGCTGATTTCCGCGGCGCGTTTACCGGCAAGCTGTCGCCAGCGCCACGTCCTGTGTTCTGGGCAGATTTTGCAGCCGGTGGCCGCCCCTTCTTGCCCGGCGCCATTCTCCCTCGCGATAGGCCCCTCTCTCGCGATTGGTCCCTCCCTCGTACGGCTTCACCGATCTAAATAGCCGTCGGGTAATTCGATACGTAAAGAGCGCTGCGCGTTTGCGTCGAGGAGCGCTGGTCGGGGCTGGTGACGGGCGAATTCGGAATCGCAACAGATGGTGAGAATGGCGAGCGTATATAGAGCAAACTTGGGGGCGTCTGTTGTCGTAGCTAGAGATCTTATAGCTCGGCGCGACTATGTAGGATGTCGCAGGATGAGATGGATGGGCAGGGCAGAGCAGAACATTTGCGCTGTACCACTTGAGCTGGATGGAGTAAACATCGGGTTCCAACGATTATCCTGCGGGGGGGGCCGCGCGACCGCGCGCGACATGGAAAAGCGCCAGGGGGACGGGCGCACTTGAGGGCCAGACTGAAGGCCAGAGTCAACAGCGGGGGCAACGTTGCGTCCCCAAGCAGCAATTGTACCTCCCCGCATGCGATACATCCCACAGTACCAGACATTGCCTACACTACACGTGTATAGCGCCCATTTGCACAGACCTAGGCCGGGCATTGAACGCCCCGTACACGCGCAGGTACTGACGGAGTAGTAGGTACGGAACTTGCACTTGGTAAACTGAGGATAACCTAATAGCTTATACGAATACCCAGCATCCCATCCGTTACCGCCCCCGACGCCTTGCCTCGGCCGGTCTTTACCCAGCCCGGAAACGCCTTGCTCCAAGAATCATTCGGCCTCCTTCTTGCAACAACCCGCCGCCCATCCCGGCCCAATACTTGCCTATCCGCTCCTCCTATCCGCACAGGCTTTTCTCGCCTGCCTGTTGCCCCGTCTATCCGAGAGAGTTGTTGTGGCACTTCCCCGAATCGTCCTGTTCACGCTTCTCAGTCGCTCGCGCGCATCTACTCCAGCGGCCAATGCTTCGCCCCTGGCTGGACAAAGCTGTCAACATGGGCGACCGGCGGCGCGGCAATGCCGATTACTTCTGGGACTTCACATTGTTGCTCGGCATGGTAAGAAAACACCAAGGCGGTTTGTCGTGCCGAAAGCTGCTAACTGACTGCCTCCCAGACCGGACTGGCCTGGCTGGTGTCCCGGAATCTCATTTCGAGCTTACAGTCGACTCTCGCCGACCCCGACAAGGAGAAGCACGACCAAGCCCGGCTCAAAGCGAAGGCCAACCTCCAACGGCTACAAAAGTCAAGAGGGCAAGACGACCAGGACGATGATGATTCGGAGGCCGGCGCACGGAAGGGCCCACGCATAGAAGAACTACAGCTCAACGAGTACGAGAATCTCGTCGCCTTGGAAGTCGTGGCGCCTGAGGATATTGCTGTTGGGTTCGACGGTAAGCGTGCTGGCTTGCACCGGCTACTTCTCATCCGCGCGCTCCTCGGCTCACACGACTACAGATATTGGCGGACTCGAAGACATCATCGAGGAAGTGAAAGAGTCTGTGATATACCCCCTAACCATGCCGCATCTGTACTCGCACGCGGCGCCCTTGCTCTCCGCCCCTTCCGGTGTCCTCCTCTACGGGCCACCAGGCTGCGGTAAGACTATGCTGGCCAAGGCTGTCGCGCACGAGAGCGGCGCATCCTTCATCAACCTACACATTTCTACCTTGACGGAAAAGTGGTATGGCGACTCGAACAAACTAGTCCGCGCCCTGTTTTCGCTGGCCCGGAAGCTTCAGCCCGCCATCATCTTCATTGACGAAATCGATGCCGTGCTGGGCACGCGGCGCAGTGGGGAGCACGAGGCCAGCGGCATGGTCAAGGCCGAGTAAGTCGTCGCACCTACTTCCCTTGCCTTCCGGGGTTGCTAACGGTGCTATAGGTTCATGACGCTATGGGATGGCCTGACGTCGTCCAACCAGCAGGGCCTCCCAGCAAGAATCTGCGTGTTGGGCGCGACGAATCGCATTCACGATATTGACGAAGCCATCCTACGGAGAATGCCCAAGAAATTCCCCGTGTCCCTGCCGGACAAAAGCCAAAGACTGCGGATCCTCCAGCTGATCCTGAAGGACACAAAGGTCGATCCCAACCACTTTAATGTCGACTACATCGCCCGGGTTACGGCAGGCATGTCGGGCAGTGATATAAAGGAAGCCTGTCGAGATGCGGCCATGGTGCCGGTGCGGGAATACATCCGACAGCACAAGGCCAGTGGGCATGCCATGTCGAGCATTGAACCAACGCGCGTGCGCGGCCTTCGCACCGAAGACTTTTTCGGCCGCAAAGGCGGGCAGATCATCATGCAGAACCACACGCAAGCGAAGTCGACCAGCGACGAATACGAAGATATCGAGGAGGTTGACGACGAGGACGATGAGTCGAACGCCAACCAACCGAGCAGCAGCCACAGAAACAACCCAGAACGACCGACGCAGTGAGAACGTCCGGCGTCAAGTTGCTGCATACCTGCATTGGAAGGCAAGGTGTTAGACGACAGTCGGACCACCTGAGCATCGAAACCAATGCCTGCAGCTTCATGCCATGTCACCGTATCTTGGAAATCGCTGTGGGCACCATCGAAGCCAGTTTGCTGGAGATGACCCTGCCGAGAGGCATGCCATCCAGTCTCCTACCCATTTCCCAATGGCACCATGTCACATGGGTGGATTGGGGCAAGGCAGCTTGCCGCTGGAGACGCGCCTTGGGCAACCCGGTGTCAAGGCGGAGAGGCTGCAGACGATGGATTTGTCTACCATCTATCTACACAAGTTGTTCGTACATTCGTATCGTATCTGGCGGATCTGCCACAGCAGTGGCGGTGGACCAATTCGGCGGCTGTCTGTACGACGCAGTGCGGGTCAGAGGGGAGGAAATTGCGAGCCCCTCGAAAAGCACATGTACATGGACGTTTGTGACTGAGCACATCGCCTCCTTACCCTTGATACCTCTTCACTCACCACTAGGGATGTAGGTACCTGCACACATAATGTACACGCCCACACGCCTACACCACACAGCTCTGTCACTCATACCAGCTGTATGTATGTATGCCCAGGGCCAAACGTGCAACTTGAACTCAGTGGCTCGTGATCGCCTAGCTAGCCGCCTGTGTTAGCCGGGCCGGGGATGGCAATCAAGGCAATACTCGGCACAGCAGTGGCAGGCAGCACCGATGTTAGGGGAAGTAGATCCGTCCAGCTGCGATTGGACCCCCCTTGACCTGACTGTCAGAATGGAAGACTGGATGGTGGATGGACCTACGTAATCCCGTGACGATGTACCTAGCATTGGATGGTAGTGCTGGGATGGAGACGAATCCGAAAGGGAGCCCTGTTCCATGTCAGCCTGCGCAGCCGGGGCGAGAAACCCCTCGCTGGGCTGGCCGGATGCCCCGCGCTTATTCACATCCTAGCTAGCGCGTCTGCCCACTCCACGCCACTGAAAGGCTCCCGTCGGCGCGTCGGGACCTCCAGCATGCCCGTCATTCCATACATACATAATGTCCTGTACATAAGTAGGCAGGTGCATGTACCTATCGGAGCCTGCCTCTTTACGGCACCCTGCCTACCGCTGCCGGTAGGTTACGTCTGCGTTTGCCTTCTTTGCCCGGAGAATGCGTTGGAACTAACTCACTGTTGCTGCTCCCAGGCTGACTCCATATCTGTCCGTCCCCCTCCCGCTCCTTCCCCGTACCCCTTCCGGCGGCTCCTCTGGGCAAGGCGACCTCGATCTCTTCAATCTCGGGAACGAAAGCTCGACCTTGCATTCGCAACCCTGCCCGCTGCGGCCAAAGCTTATTCGATCCCGACGTCATAGGCATCTGCAACCGCAACAGCAAACTACTACGTACGGCAACAAGACCGCGCGGGGCCCAGCAAAGAGAGGCAGCTACTGCGGTGACCTCGTTATATCCACGACCATCTTTCCCGGGAGGTAGACGGCAAAATGTAAGCCCTCTCTCCCTGCCGCCCGGCGCTCACATGACCGGAAAACTGACGTGGACACGCACCCGCTAGGCGTATCACCCTCAGTGTCAATAACCCCGAGGTCGAAGAGGCTGATCTGCGGCTCGTGACCCTCGAGGTGTTCCCCGACATGACGCTCGGCACCCTGCGAAGCTCCATCGAGGCCGAGGGCATCCCGACCCCGTCGCAGCACATCTACCACAATGGCGACCTAATACAAGACGACTCCAAGACCCTCCAGGACCTGAACATCACGGACGGCGACATGCTGGCGTTACATGTCCGCGACATGCGGGGTAATACTGGTGTCGCGCCGGCACAACAAATCCAGCAGCAGCAGCGGCAACAACAACAACAACAACAGCAGCAGCAGCAGCAGCAGCAGCAGCAGCAGCAGAGGAGCATGGCTCAGCAGGACCCCGAGCTTCTCCGCCTCCAATTTCTCGGCAGCCCTCGCATGAGGGCGGAACTGGAACGCGCCAATCCCCAATTAGCCCAGGCCCTCGAGAATCCCCAGAGATTTGCCCAGATCTACCGCCAAAGCATTGATCACCAGGATGAGGCCAGACGTGCACGGCTGCGCGAGATAGAACAGCTCAACAACGATGAGTTCAACCCCGACGCTCAGGCGCGCATCGAGGAAATGATCCGCCAACAGAACGTCATGGAGAACCTCCAAAACGCAATGGAACACAACCCCGAGTGTGAGTCTAGTCTTCTTGCCGTCAGCCCAAGCCTAGGCTAACTTGGTCTCAGCATTCGGCCGTGTACATCTCCTGTACATCGACGTTAAGGTAAACGGAGTCAAGGTGAAGGCGCTGGTGGATTCGGGGGCCCAGGCCACCATCATGTCCCCCTCATGCGCCGAGGCATGTAACATTATGCACCTCGTCGATCGTCGGTTTGCGGGTGTTGCTCGTGGTGTAGGCACGGCGAACATTATCGGGCGGGTCCACTACACCATGCTCCAGCTCGGCTCGAAACATTTGCCGGCGGCTTTCACCGTCATGGAGGGCAAGTCGGTCGACCTCCTGCTGGGCCTTGACATCCTCAAGGGTCACCAAGCCACCATCGACCTGGTAAACAACAAACTCATCATACAAGGCGAGGTCGTGGAGTTCTTGGGTGAATCCGATATTCCCAAGGAGACGGAGGAGGCCATGAACCAGGAGCCTACCGTTCAGGGTCCCGGTGGCACCACCATTGGCGCGCGATCGGGCGCCGTGACGGCTCCTGCCACCTCTTCGGGTGGCCCGGCAACAACCACTGCACCCGACACCGTAGCCTCCCCTCGAGCGGCCACCTCCTCGGCCTCCGCGGCGCCCATGCCGTCCCGGCCTGCAACGACACAGCAGCAGGCTCGAACCAGCACGCAGACGCCCTCCTTTCCCGATAAGGATATTGAGGCTCTCGTGTCGCTTGGTGTCGACCGCCAAGCGGCCGTGAATGCATTGGTGGCCACGGGTGGCAACGTCGAATACGCGGCCGCCTTAATATTCCAGAACATGTAATAGGCTGCGCTGGCCTTCGGCGTCGCACACATAGGCGGGGAGGGGAGGGGGGGCAACGGCGACAATGTCTCAACGGATGGTGAGAGCAGGTGTATTAAGCAAACAACGGCGGTCCAAAAGGGCACTACACTAGTAGGTATAGCCGCGCCGAGCAAGGATACCAGTTCTTCAGATCCGTGGGATGAGGCAAATCACCAGCCATGCAGATACTGAATACACGTGTACTGGTTTCGGGACCAGCTCGTGCGCATTGGGGGCAAGTGCAGTCCTCAACTGCGGCCGTGCTTTCGTTTTCCCCACGTAACCCGCTCCGTCAAGTCAGCAGGAGCCCTGGATGCCCAGAAGTTCAGGAGAAGCCGTTCACCAAGTGTTGAAATGTAACATGTGCCAACGCTCACTGGCTTAGTTCCGAACCCCGTGCTTACGTGCTCACCAACAGGACTGGGCTGCTGGATAGGGGGGTTGAGAAACTACCTAATTTTGTACACACACGGTTTCAAAATGGTGTTTTCGTCCAAGACTTCATCTTGGACCTTCTTCTTGGCGTCGATGAATTTGGGCCCCGTCTTCTTGGGACCATCCGCCCTGCTGCCCGTGTCCTGGGCCGCCGGGGGAGCGTTCTTGCCCACCGTGGGCGCCGCGGCCTTGGCGAAATGCATCTTGACAAACATCTTGTTGCTCAGGTCCACCGGAGCCTTGCTCCCCCCGTGGAGCGTGAAGCCCCGTTTGCGCAGAGCCTCGACGAAGGCCGAAACATCCGTCTCCCCCCTCTTGTCCTCGGCGCCGTCCATCTCGACGGCGAGCTCGGCGGCGTTGGCCGCCTCGAGCTCGGCCTCGACCTCGGCCTTGGCTTCCTTAGACTTCTTGGTCGGCTTCCTCCGGTTGCCGACGCTGTGCGCGACCGGCACGCCCTTTTTGCCCTTGGCCGGGGGGGCGAAGCGGCTCTTGATCTCGGCGATCCACAACTCGCCCTTCCAGTGCAGGATCCGGTAGGCCTCGTCGATGAAGTCAAGCCAGTTGGTGCCCATAAGGGCCAAGCAGAAGATGACGACGTTGACGCTGCCGTCCTCAAGCGGCAGGTTGGCAATGTCGGCGCGCGTCACGTGCGGGCTGGGGCTCTGCAGGTCGTAGCTTAGGACCTTCAGCCGCAGCTTCTTCTTGTCGGCCTGCAGCGCTTCGGCCAGTTTCGCGTCACCGCAGCCAAGGTCGGCAATGTGGCAGACACCGTTGGTGCGCAGGAGGGGAACGACGGCCGAGGAGGAGGGCGCGGGCGCAGGCGCGGCGGGCTTGCCCTTCTCGCGCGGAGCCGGCCGTTGTTGACCGCGGAGGCGGATGTCGGCGATGTAACCGTCCACCGGGTTTTCAGGCCACACGTTGACCTGCCGGCGGAAGCCTTCGTGGTACTCCTGGAACATCTCGGGCGACTGCTCAAAGAGCTGGAAGGCCTCCTCGGACGGCTTGGTGTAGAGCGTCTCGTTGAGATGACGGAAGCGCGCCGACACCAGCTTCTCTCGCATCGAGGCTTGCAGGGGCGTCAACTTGGGCGCGGGCGGGGCAGGGGCCTGCTGCTTGGGCGGCTTCTGCTCCGTCGCGTTCTGCTTGTCGGCGGGCTCATCGTGGCCATCCGCCTCTTGCACCTCATTTGCCACCGACTTGGGCTTCTTGTTCTTCTTCTTGTCCTTTTTGGGTTTCTGATCATTAGGTGCGCCGGCAGCAGGCTCCTCATCGGCTCCTGACGCTGCCTCGTGCTTGGACTTCTTGTGCCTTGCATCGGCTCCCTTGGAAGACCCCTCATCTCCGGCGCCTGCAGGTTTGCCTGCGTCCTGCTTCCGCTTCTCGGATTTCTTCGGGGCCGGGGCCTCTGCTTTGGCCTTCTTCCCGGGCTTGCCCTCAATCACGCTCTCCCACAGATCGGCGACATTTTCCGTGGTGACATTGCCGGGGCCGGAGGGCCGTTTCCTCTTCTTGGAGGACTTTGATGGCGCATCGGGACGGTCAGCCGACGCAGCCTTTGTGGATGCCGCGGTTTCCGCCTTGAGATTGTCTGCTGACACCGACCAGCCTGGAACCGCAAACATGGCGAAGTGCGGGACCCGCGCTGCTGGGTTTCTATATTTAATTTTTTTGGCGGGTAAATCGACGTCGTAGGACTGGTGTCTGTCCCGTCCAGTCGCAATATGAGGAATTGGACGGAGGAGAGGCGCGAGCAAACAACGACGCTGTGATGTGTAGGATAGTGAGAATGAAAATTTCAGGATGAACAAGGATAGCAGCTCAAGTGTCAGGGTCCAGGGTGGATGGTTCCCAGAATGGATCAACCGCTAAGTCTGGAGACGGGTGCCGGCCAATCAGCCGTTTCACCGCCTGGGCGACCGCATTGCGCGCTGGGTGGAGTCCGGGAACCGTAATAATGGGAACGGATGGTGGATGGCATGGATCAAAATACTGGGGTCCTGCATTACATCGGGGCCGGCGACAACGTCCTCGAACGTCCGTCATGGACGAACTGCTGGATGTCTTGGATCACCACAGGAACCCGAGCTGTTTCTTGGTAAATACCCGTCCATCTCTGTACGTGCTATCTTTTTGGAGTACGGGGCACTTATTTCCACGTACGCCTCTTCCCCATTCGCACCAAGGTTACCCACCGGCAAGGCATCAAATCGCTCTGCACAATTGGAATTTGCTAGGCACTTGACGCTTTACTCCAGCTGCCTCTTTCACTCCTTCTTGCTTTCCCTCCTCTCTCCCTCCTCCGTTCACTTCCCCTCCGATTTCCGCCGTCTCTATTTCCTTTCCTCATCAACATACCCCTGACCGCTCAAGACGTTTCAAGTAGGCTGTCGGCGCTTTCTGCTCCACCGCCAGTTCCAAATGCCAACCGACCAGCAGTAGTCTGATAACACGGCGCCATGAAAGTTGCGCTCGTATATAAAAAGATTTTTTTATTTTTTTTTTTTAAAAAAAAGGATGCGTCACATCTGCTATTCATATGTCCAAGGAACTATAAAGGGCGTTATGGAGCTCTATATTTTCACACAGTCTTTTTTACAGCCGAACTGGATAACATGTGATTGTTTTGTCGGAAAGGCCAGCGTCTTCCACGTGCCAATCCTGCTCTCTGGACGAAAACAATCATCGATCGCGGACACTTGTAAAAGTTCTCTCGTAGGTATCCTGCTCCTAGCGACTGCGTTGGTTCCCTGCCACTTCCCACCGCATTTACGTCAAACCCATACATCGCGGACGCTTTGTCACACGGGTGCGAGGAAACCTACATCAGCCAGTGGGTTGTGTCCACTCTTCGGTAGTTGTGCTCGTGTCCCCAGTGACCACCAGGGGGGGGGGGGGGGGGGGGGGGGGGGCTTGTGGCTTGTACCATCCTGGCGGCCTGCCGCGACTGAGCTCTCGTTGGTTCACGTGGCCAGCCCGGCCACACATAGTTTCCATCGCCTGTTCGTCGCTTTCGTCGCTCTGGGACTATCCTCGGTGCTGTCGAGTGGTCGCAGCGCCCGGGGTACACACTCAGCTCTCAGCCACGCCCATTCTCCATGCCATGCTCTGGCGATGCGGCTTGTGGATATGGTATCAAGCATCGGCACGTAGAGGTTGCTAGATAGGTATACCAATGAGACTCGGGGCTCTCCGCCGCTGCAGATTTGGTGCTCGCTTTGAAACCATTGCTCCGTAAGCAGCACGTGGACATAGGCGGCATTAGACGTCAGGGAGGGCCCAAAGGAGATCGACCATAGTTTATACTCGATACAGCATCATCGGTTAGACAGGAAGGAGGGGGGGGGGGGGGGGGGGGGGGGGGGGGGGGGGGGGTAATATGAAGATGAAGTTGGCCAAGGTTCTGCCAGCTTCCGTGAGCTTGTCCTAGGCGTGAGAGTTTCCCACTGGCATGGTCCCGTGTATTTGTACGCTTCCTGCTGGTGGGCTATGTTTTCGCCAATAGGGGTTGGGCTGCCCTGGGCGTCCAGCTTTTCCTTGACCATGGTCCCCGAGGCAAACAAGCCACCGGCTGCACTGCGACCAGCAAGGGCATCGTTTGTGTGAGACGAGAATACTCGGCGGTGCAGGCGCGGGTCCGCCCATCCTCCCCTCAGGACGGCGCCATACCACGAACAAACTTTGTATTCCAGACACCATAGATTCACCGGGATGAATCGAACGGGTGCCCATGGGCCCGTTACGCGCGCTACGTACGCACCCTTCCCACGAGTGCCGGCGGTTGGAAGCAGCCGACGACCCGTGATGGGCTGTGTGAAGCGTATCTCTGCTGGCGCAAGCCGCTCAGCGAGCAGAGGCCCGCCCCGTGGAACACAGACAAGCCCAGAACCTGTGACCTGCCAGCCGCCCCTGCGGTTCCTCGGGGCCTATTGTGCCGTTGGCTGTCCCGCAAGGCTTTTCGTCGGGTCAGTTTGTTGCGTGGACAGGCGAGTAGGTCGAGGTCCCCGTCGCCGAGTGAGGTGAGCTCTCGACAAGCCTCCAACCCGGGGGTGTGCCAGCACCAAGGGACGGCTGCGATGACCGGGCTTGCATGGTGAGCAGCCCATCGATGCAATCCACAAGCAGTGTGAGCAATCGACAAGTCGTCGAAGCGGGACAGGAAGAACCCTGGCGTCCGATGCTGTGTTCAGACCAGCCCCCTGCGCGTCTGTTTCCGGGCTGGTGGGTGGATGGGATGCAATCTGATCGCTTGCGGTTCTCCCTACCCCTCCCCTCTCGTTCTCCAGCCGGCCAGTCGCTTCTCTGGAGGCTGGAGACAAAGAGCCAAGCTGGCCAGGAGACACTCACGGCCCCTCAGGTCCCCCCTCTCAGCCTCCCCCGCCTCACTGTCCTGTCTTGGGGACAGTCCCTGGCCGTCGGCTAGTGCACGGGTGCCCTTCCGCGTCTGGCCGCGCCCGTGGGCAAGAGCAACGGCGCTCCAGTTTCGGTCACATTGTAAGCCAAGCAGGCAAGGAGGTTGCGGGAAGCTTTTCAGCTGAGAACGGGCGGGCGGGTTTCCTCGCGCTTGGCTTCCCGCCGCCGGGCTGCCTGCCAAAGCCGGTGCGCCCATCCCCGTCCATTCCCATCCCATTCCATACCCCTCCTGCCGCACTCGCTTTTGAGCCTTGCCTGACCTTGGGTACCTGAGGCGATAGCCAGGGCGGGTACCTCGTCCTTCCCAGCTCCTAACCGAAGTAAGTAACCTACGACTCGGCCGTACCTTGTGTCCTACACCACTTACACGCCCCTCCACAGTGCCTACGTGCCTCTTGCTTGTATGTACAAGAGGTGCCGATCAGCATGCCATAGGTGCGCTCCCGTTACACCAGGCTTGTTTCAGGCGCCCCCCCCCCCCCCCCCCCCCCCCCCCAAAAAAAAAAAAAGCTATATACAGGCAATGGCAGTCGCTTGGCTCTCGAACCCTTGGAGTCATCCGCCTGTCGCTGGTCTTTCGGTCCTCTGTCCATCCCATGTCGTTGCCGCCTCACGCTTCGTAGTACTGGCGCTCGTACGACGGCGGGGATTATTGGCTTGTCTCTGCTTCGCCGTTCATCTTCTTGCTGTGTCTCGGCCAGACGCTGGCAAATTCTGTCATTGTCTTCGTCGTCCTTGCCGTGGTCCTCGTTCTCCCGGGGTCGTCGTTGACATCGAATCCCTGGTGCATTACCCCCCCTCCCACGAACGCAAGGCCGAGCACGTATATTCTGCCTGCCCGGTATAGGTGTCCCGTGTCCGCGCCCAGCCAGCTCCGATCCTCATACTCATAGCCCCCGGGGCCCAGAGTCCAGGGCAGGTCGGTCCCGTCGGTGATTTGACGAGGCCTGGGACGCAGCACAGCTCGTCTTTGCCGCCATTGCGCTTCATCCGACCGCCGCCATTCCGTCGCCTGATGGAGGCCCCGGACGAGAGCGCGGCGGCATCGCGCCTGGGCGCCTCCTCGCCCCCGCGGGAGGAGGCCGAGGAGGATGCCGTTTCGAATAAGACCGCCACCAGGAAACGCACAAAGACGGGGTGTCTCAGTACGTGTTTTTATAGCAGTCTCCCGCCCTGAAATACACCCCGCGCTTGGTGCGCACCGTCTGACCCTCTCTCGCCAGCTTGTCGGAAACGACGAATCAAATGTGATGAGGGGAGGCCTGTATGCAGTAACTGTATAAAGTCCAAAAGACAGTGCGAGGGATACAATCAGCGCGTCATCTTCAAGGACCCCCTTGGGACTTTTGCACCCTTTGGCCACATTGGCCCCGTCGTTTACCCCCAGCCCTCACCTCAAACCCTCGTGCGCGAACAACAGCTCTCGGCAGCGCAGCAAAAGTCGAGCTCTCAGTCGCTCCAGATCATCGCCCCGAAACCACCGCCCCTCGGCTACCCTCATCACGGGGCTTTCCCACCCCCTGGCGCTTTATTCAGCGGGCAGCAAGCGACCTCGCCGTCGCTGCCGCTCGGTTTTGAGCCCCACTTGTACGGTCTTTCGGCCATTCCCTCGACCCCCAAATACACGTTCCCTTCCCCTGAGACCATAGGGTCTTTCCCGCCGGGTTCGTGGCGGCAGGGTACACAATCTCACCCCCCAACGGAGCCCCCTTTGGACCCCTTTCATGCCAACCTGGAGGCTCCTTCATTGACAGCTGACACTGGCCACAGTGCCCATCACCATCATGTCTCGCAGGTCGTGCCGCAGCCAGAGAGCGTTTCCTTCCTGGACAAGGGCAAGGCCAATGCAGAGGCTACGCTGCAGTTCGGTCGTTGTGACTACGCCGTATCCGAAGACGATGATGGATCCATGGCCGAGTCGGACGACGAGACGTCCATGGGCCAGTCCGAATTGGCTGTTCCGCTGGACCAGTTAGGCTTGATCGTGTCACAAAGGGCTCATGATCGATATGACTTTTCCGCTACCCAGCCGAGGACATTCTCGGTTCATCCGGATGTAGGGGTTCTGTCCACGTACGAGGCCGACTTCGCAGCCTCTCCCCTTCTCAACAAGCAAAACTCGGCTATATTCTGGCACTTTGTAAATGTGACCGGACCGAGCATGTCCATGTACGAAAGAGACTCCCTTGATGCTATTCCCACGCATCAACAAGGGGCAAGCGTACAGGCGCGTCGCCACCTATGGTCTTGTAAGCACCGTGTGTCCCCTCGGAAATGCGCCGCAACTGACACCGCCAGACATTTTCCCCATCCTCTCATTCAATCACCCGGCTCTCCTGCAGGCCATCCTCGCGCTGGGCAGCCTTCAGATCGCGAAGCTTCAAGGAGTGCCGCCAACAACGTCCCTGAAGCACTACCATCTGTCTCTCCGACGGGTCGCACGGAACATTGGGAGGCCCAGCAAGCGTGCACAGCCGGCAAATCTGGCGGCGACGCTCCTCCTGGCTTATTATGAAGTCTGGAACTCGGATCATGAGAAATGGAGCAAGCATCTATTGGGCGCCCGGTGGATCATTAGGGATGTAAACTTCCGACAGATGACACGGCACATGATGAAAATCAAGGAGAATTTCAGGTGGAGGAGGAGCCAAGCAGCCGAGGCACACCAGCAAAAAATATCGGGACACCCATTCCCGCTGGGTTCGACTGCCTCGTACGGCGTGCTTGACGGCAGCGACGCCCGCGACCACGCTGGACACGACCCCCTATACAGCGATTGGGATCATGTCAATGTGCCACTTCTCACAATCATCATGGGCAGAGACGTGTCGTATCGAGAGGTCGGCATCGGGCCCGACGACGACTTCCCCGGCTACGGGCGTTGGGACCGGCTTACCGAGAAGGACATGGAAAAATACGAGCGGTTCAGCGATCTGTATTGGTGGTACTGCAAGATGGACGTCTACCAAAGCGTCCTCGGCGGTACCAAGCTTTTGTAGGTATTGGACAGACCCTCGTACGCTTGGCCAGCTATTGACCCGTACCCGTTGCAGTATGGACTACGACCTCTGGACCCAATGCCCGCCGAGAGCGCCAATGGGCCGCCTGGGTGCCGCGTAAGTGAGCCCGTGGGCCAGGGCCGGCTATACCCAACCGCCTCCCCCCCCCCCCCAGCTGACTCGTCTTCTCCAGGTACGGCACCTACGACCACCTCATGCTGCTTCTGGGACGCCTGACCAACTTCGCCTCGCGCGACCTACCCCGAAAGCGCCGCGTATTCATGCTGAAAGGCACCTTTGGTGGCAACGGCGCTCCGCCCGGAAGCTTCCCCGGCATGATGCCGGCATCCTCGCACGTCGCCATGCCTATGGGCTTCAGCCCGCCGCGAGAGGGGTACTCTCCCCAATCCGACTCCCTGGACGACGCCGACCTCGAAGCCTTGACGTTAGAAGCATTCCGGGAGTGGGACAGCATCAGGACGGCTTTCGATGCCATCAGTGAACACTTCGGTCCGGACTTCCAGCCGCTGGCGCAAGATCTGGCACCCACGATCCACACGCCCTTCGGCGCCGCAGCCCAGTACAGAACGTACAGCATCGCCGGCATCTGGATGAACTACTACATGGGTCTCATCGTGCTGTACCGAGCCCAGCCCGACATGCCGCCCGTGGCCATGATGGCCGCAGGAATGAGCTCAGATAGCACCATGCACTATGCCACCGAGATCGGCAGGATAGCAGCCGGGCTGGAGGAGGATCTTGAGGCCAAAACAGTAATTAGTACACTGGTAGGCGCAGCATTTATCGAGTGTGCCTTCCCGTTGTTCGTTGCTGGCGTCCAGGTTCGTGGTTTTTCCGGGGGGGGAGGGGGTTGGCCATTACAACCTGCCGATTCGTCCTGTTCCGTTTCCCCTTGCCCTTCGCCTTGTGCCCTCTTTTCTACTACCGGTGGTGGCAAAGTACGAGTTTCTGACGGGCTACCTCATAGTATCAGTACGATGAGCAGCGGCACTGGCTCGTCCGCCGCATGCACAGCATCGCGCGGCTGACGGGGTGGCAGTCGGCACGCCAGATCGCCGATGGGTGCGAGTCGGCCTGGACCAAGGCCGCCAGCATGGGGTCAGGGCAGCCCTACATGCGGGCACCGGAGATGGACGCCATGGAGAACGCCATGCAGCCCGTGTGGACGCAATCGCGGCGCCTCGACCATCGAATACACGAGGTGGAGACGGGCGAGGACTCCAGTGCGAGGAAGATCGTGCTGGCCAAGTCGGAGCAGGCACACTACGCCTTGGGCCTGTTGGGCGTGCAGGAAGATTTCGAGCTGCTGGACTTGGAGGACGCCGGTAACGAAGCAAAATGACGAATGGAATGGTAGGCGGCATGCCATTGGCAGTTGCTAGACGGCCGTACACAGCAGAGTATGAATGCACCCGCGTTGCGGCGCTTTGTTGGGCAAGAGAGGGGCAGTTCCCCAGTAGATACGGGAGTTGATCATGATCACGTATGCAGGACATAGTTTATAGAGCCGGGAATACGATGGCAGGCTTGGGGCCTCTTGGGAGGCACGGGAGTATGGAGTGTAGAGGCGAAATGGGAATGGGACCTGCCTGCTGGTCGATCCCCGAAGAGAAAAGAAAAAGGGGGGAGGGGGGGGGGGGTCACAGGTCGCTGCCCAAACATGCTCTCTTCCGCTACGCCAAGCCGAGTGTTATTGTTGCCAGAGTTTGTAGAAAATGCGCGTTGAGTGCAGTTTGAGAGTTGCATGGTATCTCGTTCATCCCGACGTCTAATTAGTCGCTGTACCCAGTGAGACTCCCATGAAACCTTTCGGTGGTGGCAGCTACACATGACGATGCGGATCAGTTGGCCGGTAGCCTTTCGACGACAGCCGCCATCTCCTCGTCCGTGTATATCCTGAATCCTCGCTCCTTGGTCACGCTCGCCAGTTGAACGTTCTTGGCATCCAGCTTCTCCTCCATTACCTGCTTCAGCGTCTTGAGGACCAGTGTTTCGGCGTCGGAAATCGTTAGGGACTATAGGGTACATGGTCAGCGGGCCCGACCCCCCCTTCCTTCCCCAAGTTCCTCTGATGGGCGGTGGCAAACCTTGTGGTACTCATTCTGCAGCTCCGCCTGCGCACCCTCACTTCCGGAGCCAATCGCCTTGGCGTCATAGCGGTAGAAGGTCCCGCTGGGCTCGGCATGGTACAGCTGGGGGCCGTCCTCGTCGTAACCGGCGATGAGCAGGGCAACGCCGAAGGGACGGGACATGATGCTCTCCTCGCCGTCGGCACTCTCACCGAAACGCAGTGCCAGGTCACAGATAGCTTGGGTGCAGCTCTCGACGCGCAGGGGCTCGTTGTAGTTGAAGGCGTGGCTCTGGGACTCGACGCGGGCGTGCTCGACCATGCTGCGGGCGTCGGCCTGAAGGCCCGACATGGCGCAGCCGATGTGGCGGTCGATCTCGACAATCTTCTCGACCGACGATGTCTCGAGCAGGGTCGACGTGACTCGCTTCTCGACACCCAGCACGACACCCTCGCTTGTAGCGACTCCGATGGCGGTGCTGCCCAGCTTGATGGCCTCGAGACTGTATTCGACCTGGAAGAGGCGGCCTTCGGGCGAGAAGGTGCTGCGAGAGAGAGAAAGAACGCGGTCAGTATCTCAGCGGCTTCACGCGCCCCGGCGGCGGTGGGAGGTGCCCTACTTGATGCCGCGGTCTGGCCCGCACCGGTTAGCTGTCTGTCCACCGGGCAGCTGGGGAAGCTGGCTTGGACGCTCACGACGTACCGTATTCGGATCTTGCCATAAACATCTTGGCGGTTGTCGGGGGTTTGGTCCGGGCGAGGGGATAAAAATGGCGGTATCTGGCAATTCGGTAACGAGTGCTGAGACTGCTTGCACTGGGGAGTGGGTGGGAGATGGGAAGGCTGAGATTAGGAAGGGAAGTTGATTGGGGTGACGCTCAAGGCTGCATCAATTACGAATGGTTTGGAATGGGTCCTGGATGGCGGGAGCTGTCGTCTCCCCCGCTGCATGTAAGAAGTAGGTAGTTACATATGTAGGTAGGTGTACCTCCTCCATACCTCCTACAGGTACATGCCACAGCTCACCTACCTCCATTACCTCCTTTCTCCCCTGCAGTATCAATTATGCCTTAGCTACATACTCGTATACTAGGCAGTGGCCTCTATGGAACCTCTTCATGTTTGGTTTCCAGATGCAGCGCCGAGGCCAGCATTGTTTTCGGGCCTAGGTTGCCCTCGGTTGGTACATACCACTTGGCATCCCCTACTCGGTAGTAGCAGGTAAACGAAGGCACAGAGGGGGGATGGATGTACTGTAGCTGTGCTGAGCATAGTTTCGGGCCCCCTTCAGCTCCCATGCGCCACTGCCCTCCACCCTCCCCGGATGCGCATATATCTAAGCGGCACATGCCCCGGGACGGACAGACTTCGTGCGCGGGACCAGCTACGGCCTGGTTATACACCCAGCTCTTGAGTAGTGCGTTTCGTGGATCATGTACAAATCAGAGCTTGGGTCCGTGGGGATGGATATAGCTACCTAACTAGGTACCTGTATGGGCTGTAGTGTACTTACCTTGCCTGTCTCTTACCCAACCTACCTATCGATAACAGCGGGACGGAAAGGCAGGGTAGCCACGCGCCTACGAGACGCGCCTTCCTCTTATTACTGTGCCCCTACGTACTATCTGCTTCTTCCATGGCGGCGTCGTCAATCTCATTGGCGCCCAAATTGCTTCTGGTTGCTGTTGCCCATGTACGTCTACAGGCCTGAGATGCGGGACGCGCAGCCCAGTTAGCACCTGCCTAGAGTACTAAGGCGTTTCCCAACTTGTCGAACCTGTTCTCGCCAGCAACAGTGATAGCACCGTCACTCGCCAGCCCCTCCCAAGACCAACAACAATACCGCCGACCAAAACCTTCATGCTGCGTGTACGGCTGTGCCCAAAGCTACCCATTCCGCGGGAGGCCCTGCTCAATGCTGTCGTACCCCCGCCATCATGTCGTCCAGACCACACAACAGCCACGCGGATCGGCGCAGTAATGGCAACAGTGAAAATATGAATGGCTCGTCGCGAACCCGCGCGACATCTGCGCACAACAATAGCTTCAAGGAAGACCACCCGACCGACTCACGTGGGGCTCGGGCCTCACAGAGAGGCAGTTTCAGTGCGGCCGGTACTTCGCACAAGAGGAGTGCCTCCGGCAACCCCCGGCCCGGCAGCCGGAGCACCGACGAACGGAGGACGGAGCGCGTTACCGCCGCCACCAGAGACAAGCTGTCCTCACGATCTAGAGGTCGAGACGCGATTCCCCAAGAAAAATGGAAAGCGAAAGACGGTCCAAAGTCACGCCCGCCCGAAACGAGGCAGAGGGAGGCGCCGCCCGAGTCCCCTTCAAGTAAGTCGCGCGTGTCGTTCCCCCCCCCCCCCTTTCAGGGGGTGCTATTGTTTTCGACCAGCCTAACGGGATCCTACAATGGCAGAAGTATGGGACCCCGTCGCATCATTGACCCAGCATTCGACCGCGCCGCTTGCGTGTCGCATAGCCCTGCCCCCGCTGGCCTCGGACATGCCCGCGGCCCTGCAGCCGCCAGCTTTGCACCAGCTGTCACTTGAGGCCCAGGAGGCTGCTGTGATAGAGGACCTGCTATACGTCTTCATGGGCTACGAGGGCCAATACATCCGCTTCTCGTATGCGTACAACCCAAACGAAGAGCGAGACCAGCTTACCGGCCCAACGTACAAGCTCTCCCCTGGTCTGGACCCAAGCTTGGAGGATTTGGCTGTGTCCATGTTGAAGATGGCGACACATTACTCGGCTCTCCAGCGCTTCGTCGATGTGCAAAGCCGCGATAATTTTGGTGCCGTGAACCACGCCCTGTGTGCGGCCATCAGAAAGCACCTGCACGAATATCTAGTCATGGTTACGCAGCTAGAGACTCAGTTCTTGACAAATGACGCTTTCACCCTGCACGTTCTGCACATACACACCCTCCCGACAGCCCAGATCATGGCACAGCTCTACTACATGGCGCGCGAGTTCCTCAAGAAAAACAGCATGCTTGACGATGAGAGCGAGGAGGACTCGGACTCTGAAGACATTGACCAAATCCTGGAGAACCTGAAGAAAGGCGGCGATATCGTGCCCGGGAATGTGGCAGGCAGGAAGGTCTGCAAGGGGGGCGTAGTACTCGCCATGATTACCAAGCGACTGGAGACCATGTCGGGCGACCCGGCAGCGAGGACTTTGCTGACGTCGCTGCTGCGTGAAGCTAGTCGGCCGTATATGGCCATGCTGAACGAATGGCTGCATCACGGTGGAATCAATGACCCGCATGGCGAGTTTCTCATAAAAGAGCAGAAGAGCATCACCCGGGAGGAGCTTGATCAGGATTATACCGACGACTACTGGGAGCGTCGTTACACTCTCCAACGAGAGCAGGATATACCCCCCCAACTCCAGGCCGTCAAGGACAAGGTGCTTCTGGCGGGTAAATACCTCAACGTCGTCCGGGAATGCGGGGGTGTTGACGTTACCAAGGGTGTTCAGGATGTACCGGCCACTTTTAATGATCCTCGCTTTTTGGAGAACGTTAACAACGCCTACGCTTACGCCAACGAGTCCCTGATGAAGTTGCTTCTCACGACACACGCTCTCCCCGCGCGGCTCCGGTCTCTCAAGCACTATTTCTTCCTCGACCCGTCGGATTACTTCACGTATTTCCTCGAGCTTGGAGCTTCCGAGTTGCGCAAGCCAGTCAAATCTGTTAATACCGTCAAACTGCAGTCGTTACTCGATATCGTCCTGCGTCAGCCGGGAACGGTCGTCTCCTTGGACCCGTTCAAAGAGGATGTGCAGGTGGATATGAACGAAGTGAGCTTGATCAAGATGTTGCAGCGGGTGGTGAGCATCACGGGCATGGAACAGGGCGAGGCCCTGCAGGCCCCCAGCAACCAGATCCCCGACACAGATAAGAACGCGAACGGCTTTACATCCTTGCAGCTGAACTACTCGGTACCATTCCCGGTTTCCCTGGTCATCAGCCGAAAGACGGTCTGGCGATACCAGGCCTTATTTCGGTATCTCCTCTCCTTGAGACACCTCGAGTCGCAACTGTCAGCCACATGGCTGACTCACAACAACGCTGTTGTTTTCAGCCACCGGTCGTCAGCAAGGAGTCTGGAGATATGGAAGCGACGAGTTTGGACGTTGCGTGCTCGCATGACGGTCTTTGTACAGCAACTGCTATACTTTTGCACCCTGGAAGTGATTGAGCCCAACTGGCAGTCCTTGATGTCGAGGCTCAAGGCCAAAGATGGGACCATAGACGGCTCAGGGAAACCTGACCGTACCGTGGACGAGCTGATGCAGGACCATGTGGACTTCTTGGACACATGCCTCAAGGGCTGTATGCTTACTAACAGCAAGCTCATCAGGGTATGTCGAAGAAGTCATGCGAGGTGCTGGAACAAACTGACATGTTGTCTGCAGATCCATTCCAAACTCATGCAGACGTGCACCATATTCGCGGCCTACACAAATTGGCTGTCGCGAGAGCTTGAAAAGGCGGACCCGGACTTGGTCGGCAACATCCAACCACCCAACATGAGCAACGAGCAGTGGAAGCGCTTCCAGGCTGGTAGGGCACAGAAGTCGCAAGGTGACGGCATGGGCTCGGCGAATAGCTCTATGATGGATGAAAGTACTCGAATAAGCAACTTGTTTGAGATTATCAAGAAATGGGAGACGAACTTCAGCAGACACCTGCAGATCTTGCTGGATGCGCTCAATCACTACGCCGCTACCGAGACAGTGGTGTTGCTCAGTCTTTGTGCAAGACTGGCCACGGCAAACCAGGGAACCGAATACGCTGGACTTCGGAACGAGGAGGAGGTTGCAGCCTAAGAACTCGAAGCGCGATGAGGAGGACAGTAGTCCTGAAGCCGGCCGCCTGCGTGGCTGGGGGTTTGGCCAGACAGGATAATCGCGGTTAGGTGTTTTGGCGTGTTGGCTGGCTCTGAAGGGTATTTAGCCACCACTATACGGAATGATACCATGATTTCAATGAATTTGCGTCTTGGGCGAGGCTCTCTCGTGTTCCCAAGGGTCTTGGCTGTTCTGTTGTTTGGCTTGCCCGAGGGTGTCACCAAGATAATAGTGCATCACGCCCGCAAGGGTAAATACCATTGCATCAAGTTTGATAAGGCTAAGGGATATTATAGAGAGCCATGGCCTGCCAAGCCCAACGCGACCTCTTATCAAACAACCACTCCAGCTCCCCCCACTAACAAAGAACTCCTCGGGCAACAAGCCCCCTTAGATTCAAGAAATTCTAGGAAAAGTCGAAGCGATCCGGAAGGACAATCGGGGCAACCAAAGTCCAGATGTACATGCAGTAGCAGAACCAAGCGCAGACAATCTTGACCCAACTGGCCCAGTATGTCCGACCAACGGATGCAAAGTCCTCGGTAGGCGTGTTCGAGTCTTCGTCGCCCCAGGTTGAAGTTAGGAGCGTTGCCACCCAGCAAGTGGCTAGGAAGAAAATGACGTGGAAGACCGAGTAGTTGTATTGCGTGCTCGACCGCTCGTCGTCGTGAGGCGTGTTGCCCGTGGACTCATCATCCTCGTCATCTTCCAAAAGAGCATCTGCTGGAAGACTGCCCTCTTCCACTGCGCGGCGCAGCACCTCGCGCCTCATCTCCTGGCGTCCCGGCTGCTGGGTAACCAAGTCGTGCTCATCGTCATCGGGCAGTCGGATGCCACCTCGGTTGTTACCCAGGCCAAGGCTTTGAGTGGCGGCACGGGTCGTCGTGTAGGCCACAGTCAGCATTGTAACAATAGCTCCGATGACAACCGACGTCCTCCTGGTACCTTGGGCGCGGATCAGAGGGTTGCATTGCTTGTCATCAGGCTCCATCGAGACGGCCGACATGGTCAGGTAGGTGCAGTATACAGCGACCATGGCGGCTTGTGCCAAGCCAGCCTTTGGGTTGTGTTCCTGCACCGTCGGATGCACCGAGATGAAGGAGATGGCGAGCCAGAACAACAGGTTGATGGTGATGGCGGCCTGGTTCATGGAGCAGCCGCTCGAGGCGAAGAAAATATACTGAACAATGGTCATGGCCAGCGACCCCAGATACATGCCCAAGGTCGAGCCGATCAAGACACTCCTCCAGAGGCCGGAATCGGTACTCTCGATTTTCTCTAGGCAGTACTCGGCCCATGTGTGAGCTAGGTCGACCAGGAGGACAAGACCGAGAATGAGGAAGAGCATGGCGCCGATGAATGCGATGTAGGTGCCCCATACAACAAAAAAGGTGTCGGGAATGAGGAAGGAAAGGACGACGAAGGCGGCCCAGGCGATGACCTTGGGGCCCCAGAAGCCGTTCTGGATGGCGGCGCGCGGGTTCTTGGAGTTGTTGACGCCGAAGAGGAGACCGGCAAAGATGAGGTGGAAAAGACCGAGGGCAAAGTTGATGCGTTGAACGGCCAGCCGTCCATAGCATTCGCCGCTGGGGCAGTTGATCTTCACATAGTCCAACATCAGGTGTTGTAGCTTTTCGACGGCCCAGGGCGTGAGCATGACCCAGGCCAGGATCGAGTTGACGAGGAGCATGAGGGCGTAGGCGATACGCGTGGCGACGCTGGTTTCGGGCCCATGTCAGCGGCGTCGCTCACGTTTGTCGACGTCGTCGGGGGTCGCCCGGGGGGCCGAGGGGGTTGTCGCGGGAGAAATAACTCACCTATTACCGCACTTGCCGCAAGCGCTGCAAACCATGGAGCAGGTCGCGGCGCCGCAGCAACTGGCCGCAAAGGACACTACCTGGTGCGCACATTCGAATTAGTCGGAGCGGTCCAGGCAGGGCGGGTGCAGAGCCACGGGAGGAGAGGCGCCGAGGCCGGAGGCGGATCGGGAAAGACGTACGGTGCCCATGCTGGGAACGGCCAACAGTGGGAGAGAGAGAAGGGCGCCCATGTTTGCGCCGCGCAGCCGGTGAGGGGAGGCTCGACGGCAGGTAGACGATGGGAAATCCTCGAGGGGCGCACAGCACGCGGGGGGCGGCTTTCGATGTGGAGGTTGGCGATGGGCAAGTGAAGTGACGTGACCGAGACAAGTATTGGAGAGATACAGGGCCGTGGGCGGATTTGTTCTATTGGAGGCGCGTAAAATGGATCCCTGTCCCGACTCTGATTGATGCAAGCCACCTGCGCCTCCAGTTACGAGGCGGGACCTGATAACGACAGCCTGACCACACACCTAATACTCACAACAGGTTCTACCCTACCGAGAAACCAACAAAGACACCTCGACGATGGACGGATCCCACACGCGGGGCAAAGCTGGGGGGGGGGTCACGGCATCGTTATTTTGAGGTTAGTACCTCCATAAGTACGTATGAATGTATGGAGGCAATTACTTATCTATCGTCTGCAGATGCATTTAGTTGGGGAAGACACAATCGGGAAACATCTGTTCCCAGATTACCTCATTAACACTTACGTCAGGCTTATTCATGGACTGGAACGTGTGTATCCGCATATGCCTCTTTAGAAGATGAAAATAGGCACCCAAAGTATGGGGTGTAGCATCGTGCACTTTACCATACTCCGTTCCCCGGCGCTGTGGTTGGGGTAGCTGGGTACTTCTTGCGCGGGCCTGTTTGATAAGGAGGTGACGGCCCCTTCTCATTCCGCCATTCGACCATGTCCACATGGGTATCGCGGCGCCATGTGCTTGTTTTTGGTTTGTTATATTCTAAACCGGCCCCATCATGGGCGTATGTATTCAGGTACCTGCTACCTAATAAGTACCTACTTAGGCAAAGGCTGCTCGCGTATTACCATCCCAGGTTCGCCGAAAGATGCAGGGCCGGGTTGCGACCGGATGCGCCTGGCTTGGGCCGCCGGCCCGTGCATGTGAGAGATTATGTAAACCATCCATCTGGAGGCACAGTCACATTTCCCAAGTGATGGTTTACGTACAACTCCACGACTCGTGGCTCGGCACCTGCCCCGAGGAGGCCAACAGTTATGTAAAGGGCATGACGATAGTACGACTTGGAAACGGCGACGATGGACCCGGTACGTAATGCCATACGAGACGGGTCTTGGCCTTACGGAAACCGCCCACGAGCCAATGTGGAGGGGGAGCGTTGCCGCTTGCCGTCCCTGACGCGTCTAACGACAGGGGCAGTGCCACGGGGCAATGTTGATGGCACGGAGTTGTGTACCTTCCCATACAGAGTATGTACCCAAGGTACTGCGTCTGGAGATCCGACCCATTGCAGGTTCCCCGATGGCGGTCGAGAGATAAGCTCCCATTAAGCTTCCACTCACTCCCTACCTCTGCCAATTCTCCTTCGGCTTGCGCATTCTCTATTTGGCCACGAACGCTCGCTCTTCTCGTTTATTTTTCTTCTGCGTTCTTGTCTACTTGGATTCCACCCCCCTCCGCCGCTCCCGCTCCGATCCCGATGGTTGCGCCGTAAGTCGAGAACACGCTACCGTCGGCCCTTCACATGATCCCCTGAGCCCGCGCAGGCAACCCGATATCGCACCACCGTTATCTCGCAGCAACAGCTTCACCATGGCGCTGGAGTCCCAGCTCCGCAATGCGCGCATCGCGTCGAGTGTGTCGGCCACCATGATCAGTCTGGCCTGTGGCACCAACGTAAGTCCCGCCGCTGCTGCCCTGCGGCCGCCTGGCAGCGCTCTCCCTCTCTCTATCTCTCGCCTTGTGCGGCGTGGCAGCTGCTGACTGCGCTGCGTCGCCAGTATGTCTACTCGGCCTGGGCGCCCCAATTCGCTGACAGGCTGCTCCTGTCCGCAACCGAAAGCAACTTGATAGGACTGGCTGGGAACCTGGGCATGTACTCGATGGGTGTCCCCGTTGGTATGCTGGTCGACAGCCGGGGACCTCGTGCCGCCGTCGTGATTGGGAGCGTCCTGCTGGGCGTTGGGTACTGGCCGCTTCACACGGCCTACGATGCCGGCCACGGCTCCGTGCCGCTCCTGTGCTTCTTCTCCTACCTGTCCGGCCTGGGCGGTTGCCTAGCCTTCGCGGCCGCCGTGAAGACGTCGGCCCTGAACTGGCCGCACCATCGCGGTACCGCCACGGCTTTCCCACTGGCTGCCTTTGGCCTGAGTGCCTTCTTTTTTGCCTTGGTTGGCTCCATCTTTTTCCCCGGTGACCCGAGCAGGTTTCTCGAGCTTCTGGCCTATGGTACATTCACCATGACACTCCTTGGCTTCTTCTTCCTGCGCGTCTACCCGCACGCGCATTCGCACTCGCAGTATCACGCGGTGCAGACGGCCGACGGCCATCCGTACGAGTCGCAAGGATTGCACCGTACCACCTCTAATGAGCCCAAAGGCTACCGCACTGGGGACCGTGCGAGCCCCGTAGAACCTGGTATGTCATCCACTGCCACCACGATACATGAGGGTGCTACCTCGGACCATGACGACCAGATGCCTGGAAACTCTGGGCCCTCCATCAACCCAGCGGTTGACATCGAGGCCATCAACCCCCTGGAGGGGGTGAGGACCCAGGGCGAGGCCACCGACGAGCTGGACGAGGCGGCGTCTCTCATTTCCGAGTCTTCCAGGTCTTCATCGCTGCCGGGCGAGTTGCTAGTGCAGAGCAGTGTTGATATGGATCGTTCTCACCGTGTAGATATTCGTGGATGGGACCTGCTCAGGAACTTGGAGTTCTGGCAATTATGGGTCGTCATGGCCATCCTCTCCGGCATTGGTCTCATGACCATCAAGTAAGCGCCTGGCGACCCCCGATCCCAATTTCGTCGCAGCAGTGTTGACTAGTGTACAGCAACATCGGTAACGACGCAGCAGCTCTGTGGAAGCACTATGACGACTCCATCGACGACAAGACACTTGTGCTGCGCCAGCAGCTGCACGTTTCGATTCTCTCGTTGGGCAGCTTCGCGGGTAGACTTCTTAGTGGTACGTTGTTTGGCATGCCTGTACCCGTGGCGCCTTTCCTCCCCACTGACACGCCTTCCAGGGATGGGCTCCGACTTTCTCGTTAAGGTCTTGAATGCCAGCCGTGTTTGGTGCCTTGTCGTCGCAAGCGGTATCTTTGCCCTGGCGCAGCTGTGTGCACTCAGCGTCGTCAACCCCAACATGCTTGGCCTCGTATCGGGCTTCAGTGGCCTGGGGTACGGTTTTCTTTTTGGCGTCTTCCCATCCATTGTGGCCGAGTCGTTCGGTATCCACGGCCTCAGCCAGAATTGGGGCTTCATGACGCTGTCGCCCGTGGTGAGCAGCAACGTCTTTAATCTGTTTTATGGCGCCGTGTTTGATGCGCACTCCGTCGTGGAACCAGACGGCAGCAGAACGTGCACCGACGGGATCGAGTGCTACCGGGCTGCCTATTTGGTCACCTTGTTCTCTTGCGTGATAGGCTTCTTCACCACTATGTGGGTAATTTGGCACCAGAGGCAAACGAGGCTACTGGAGAGTAAATCCAGGTTGGTGGACTGATGGTCTGGGGTGCTCCCCATATAGAAGACGGGCTTAGAAATCGGCTTTTGGCGCCGGTAGAGTTGATAGAGCAGACAGGCAGCGAGATCATAGACACGGCGCCAGGGCGTCTTCTCGCCGTTGCATCCAGTACGACCAGCGATCCCTTTGTGCACGAAGATTCTATTGTGGACATGTAGGTAGTGCACAATTTACCAGCCCGTGTGTTCCGCGTATGAGGACGGGCCGCTCACCCCAGCACCTCTTTGACGACCTTGGCCAGCTCGGCCTTTTCCACGCTCTTTCCTTCCAGGGGACCACCAGGTGCCAGCAGCTTCTTCATGACATCGCCCATCTTCGCCTGGCCTTGAACCTCGCCCTCGCTCGCCAGGGCCGTCACGACGCCAGCGACCATGATGCGCAAGTCGTCGGCGCTGACGTCCTGCACGCCGCTACCGGCGACGTACTCGTCGAGGATTTTGATCTGCTCCTGCTCTTTCTGCTCCAGGTCGCCGCGGCCGGCGCCGCGGAACTCCTCGGCGGCGTCCTGGGAGGCGCGGGTCATCTTGCGCAGCAGGGCAACGAGCTGGGCGTCCGTGTTGATGGGGGCGGCCGTCTTGGAGGCGTTGAGGGTGGCGGCCAGGACCGAGCGCAGCACACCCAGGCGCGTGGCCTCCTTGGCCCGCATGGCCGCCTTCAAATCGCCTCGGATCTTCTGCAGCAAGGGCGGCGGCGCCGGCGCCGAGTCCGAAGAGTAGAGTCGCATCACGGGGGTGCGCGGCGCCGGCGCGGCAAGGCGCGCGCGCATGGCACTAGAGGGCAGCCGCCTGTAGAGGGGGGAGGCCATGGTCGGTTTCGTGTCGGGCTGGGGGCTGGTGGACTGGCTGTCGACGCTTTGGGCCGGGGGGGGTTTCGAAGGGGGGTCCTGGTACGTCAGGGCGGGCTTGAGGAGAAGGCCTCGTGGCTCGAGATATGAGCTAGCTGGGAATTTTGGTCACCTTGCAGTTGGCGATCTCTCGGTCCCGCGGGTTTGGGATGGGAAAAGCATAACGACATGAGCTTCGCCATTGGCCAATCGAACAGGTTTCGCAGAGGGCCGTGGAGCTCTCTAGCTTCACACAGTCGCTATTGGACAGACCCACCAAACAAGCTCGGAACGCCGCCGCCCATCCCATCCGGGATCCGTGGATCGATGACTATTTGGGTTCAATGTGCCAATCGGTGAGGGTAGCGAATCCCGATATCCATGGGGGGGGGGGGGGGGGGGGGGTCGTGTCAGCCGCCGTTGCGGGAGGATCACACACCCCGATTTGCGACAATAGCGCCCCCTTTGGTTGGCCACAGCTGGACACGGTGCCTCCCGGACCGGCAACCTATGATACTCTCGGACGATGGGCGACCCGTCTGCCCCTTCGAGCAGGAATTGGTCGCGCGACTTGGCCAAATCCCCCTCCCGACTGCTGGCGCTTACTCCGGGCCGGGGGACCGACAGATGCCTTGACGGTTAATGTTGATGTAGGTGTGTTGTAATTGTATCATGTGTTGCCCATCCTGATGTACTCGAAGTGGCTTACCTGCTACCTGGGTAGGTAGATAAGAAAAGTAAACACTTAGCTCCCCTTGGGGGGCGGCCATGACTATGTGCTTTTATTGGCGTCGTAAGGCTTCCCCGTGCCTTGGAAATGGATGGGCCGTTGGCCCTGGGTGGGACGGGGGGGGCAATTGGATGAAGAAGCTCGAACGGGCCGGTGCCTTTGGAGCATCAAAGGCGGGATGGACGGGACAGCACAGAACCGTATCGCAGGTTCAAGTTGTTGTTGCTTGATTGCAAGTCACGGTCCACGCGAGTCACTTCTGGCGGTTGGCTACTTATAGTTCAACCCTGGGTATCCCTCCCGCTCTATCCCATCCCAGCCCTGGGGGGGAGGGGGGCATTCCTACCCGCTTGTCCGAGGCTCCTTACCGTACCCAATTCCGCTCTATCTCTGGGGTATCTTCCTGGCCTGAGCTGACTGTTATGTCTTGCCTTAGCGTCGAGGTTTCCGCCCAACAGCCACGTACCTTTTGCCCGACCGACAACGTTAGCCCTTCCTCCCAGTGGACAGTGCTGAGCGCTTTGGGTTCTCCAGGAACTGGGGACCGGGGCCACTTACGCGACAAAGTATGGCTTTGATTCGAGAATCGCCACGTTAGCCTAGCGACTGACAGATCATCACCCTCCATGCGCGCTGGTCTACTCACCTTGAGGCCTATCGATGTTGCTTCGTGGCGAGCCTGGGCTACCAGAACGTGAAAATCGTTGATGGGCATTCTGGCCTCTAGCATCAGCTCCATATGACAAGATGGCGGGGAAGGAAGGGGGAGGGGCAAGAAACATGGCCCGAGCATCAGCTCACCCTTGAAAAGTTGTGAACGGATAGAGCGCAAGCGAAGACAACAGCCTTTGGACGTTCTCCTGGTTCGCGCAACCAATGTTGAAGTCCTTCTCGTCTAGGCACTCCTTTTCAGAACTTGGCATCAAGAAGGTAAGCGGTCTTCAGGCACCTACTGGCAGCCCAACCACACGTGGGCAATTTAATCACCTCCATCTCCGTCCGGGAGAACCCGGCGGCGTCCATCCATTCCTTCAATCTCGACCCTGCCCGAGGGTTCTTTCCCGCGTCCTCCATGGACTCCAGGTAGTTCTTCGACCAGTGGCTGAGTGCATGTTCTGCAGGGGGGGGGGGGGGGGGGGGTACCAAACAGTATGTTAGGCACTCGCCGTTCCTTTCTGGGGTAACTCAACACGGATGACTGACCTTCTGTCAACTGCCCTTCTTCTGACCGTGCCTTGAAGCAGACCTCCACCATCTGGCACCAGCCTCCGGGAGCAAGAACGCGGTATATCTCCCGTAGGTATCTCGGCCACCGGCACCTGTCTATTCCTCCTGCCACGAGCCTACTATGCACAAGCTCGAAAGAGTTGTCACGGTAGGCCAGGCTTCGAAACCTGGGTCAGAACAATATAAGGATTGCCGCCGCCGCTGCCATCCATCCACTTACCCTTCGTTGAGGTTGCCCTGTTCAAGTCGCAGGTTACCTGGGTAAACCTCCGGCATCATTTCTGTGCTTATATCGATGCCGTACACCTGGCGTAGCCGTTTTGATCAGCACCCGGAACACGGGGGCTTTTCGGCAGTCTGGTCTTTGGGACCTCGTCACCACGCCTAACGACTGACCTGGCTCTGGGGATACTTTAGGGCAACGGCGAGAGCCCAGTTGGCCGTCCCGGTCCCGCAATCCAGGACATTCCCCGCGGGCTGGATTTCGGGGAACACGAGCCTGTTCTCGAAAACGACGCCGAACATGAAATGCGCAATTTGCAGGCGCTCATTCTCGATCCGTTCCCCCATTCGAGTCAGCAAACCGCCAGGGAATCGGGGTAAGCAACGTAACCCACTTCGTCGACCGGTACCAGGTACGTGTTGGAGAGAAGTGACAACTGATGGTATTCTCGACCATGGTGGACGACCCGGAAGAAGTAATCTTCTGGAGGGTGTTCGACCTCTGCCCTGAAAAGCACCATTAGCAGCTGGATGCCGGGCACCGGGGCACCGATCCCGATGTGGCCAGCGAGCACCTACTCGTCCATCTGACCGAGATGTCATGCGAGCCTTCGGGAAAGTATTTCTGCGCCCTGGAGGATACAACGGCAGACGGGGCCGTGGGTTGCTTGCTCGCAGTCGTAGGGAACGACAACTTCTGGGGCGCGCTATGTCACGGCTGCATGGGACGAGGGATCACAGCTGATAAATCCATGCTTGTCTGACGGCCGCGGTCCTCTTACACACGATTTACCAGACCCGTACGGTTAAACCAGCTACGGGCGAGGTGTGGGCGCAGCCAGAGCCTGGCCGGCCGCATACCGCCAGCCGTCTGCGTATACACTAAGCAGAATGCGTCCCTTTTTCCCAGCGGACGCATGGGGTTTGGCCGGGTGGTCGGTTCCGCCCTAACATGTACCACCTGCAGTTCAGCTCAAGTCGGTGGGACGCTTTATAGGACCTTGCATCGCACAGTCATCGGGGCCTCACGGAGGTCTCGCTTGGCTTCGGCAGGCTGTAGCACGAAGGCGGACCGGGCCTATCACGGGACAGCACTCTGGACACGCTGCTCTGGCCGTAGACTCAGAACAATGAGGGCTACGTGAGGGAGTACCAGCCCACCGGAACATGGGTGGTTTGTCTTGGGCGCAGAAAGACAACTGGCAACATGTGTTGTTGCTAGTCCCACTTGAGGTGCAGACAAGAAGCAAACTGCCTTATCCACGCTGGCGTTGCCTGTTCCATGCAAGCCTGCTGCATCCGACAAATTTGCCATGGCAGCGGGAGCGTGAGCCGGAGACCGCCAATGCCAACCCTGGCCTGGGGCCGCTTCATCGCGCGCGCGGGGGAGGTGGTGCTTGGGATCTGACCTGCAGCCGACGAGCCCAATTGGTGCTACCGAGATGAGGAGCAACCCAGCCGCTTGGATCTTCCGCTGCTGAGACGTCGTACAGACGTCGGTGGTACGGAAGACAGCAAGCCACGGACCAGCTGACCGGTTCAGGGACGCGCAGGCTTGGGGCACGACCTTCTCCCAAGACCGGGTCGAGCTTACCTAAGGCGACACCGATCGTTACGTTATGCCTTTTGTTGGGACGTTGGTTCCTATCCCCGCGAGGTTAGAGTCGTGACGGCTTTCATGGTCAACACCTTCGCCGCCGTCGCCGCCGCCACCGCCGACGCTGCACCCACGGGTCAATATCTTGTTGGGCAACCGTGCCGGTTCATCTCCGCACCGAATCCCTGGAACCGACCGCCGGCCAGGTCGTGTGGAGAGGACGCCCCAGCTTCCTTGCGGCACATAAGCCAAATGGACGGGCCTGGTACATGTGGGTGTTTATGCGGTCCCCCCTGGGCTCGCGTAAAGACCTGGCATGTACTGGCAAGACATACTACTGCCACATGCACAATATTCCAGGCATACATACCGGGTCATAGTATGTCCAACCCCCGCCGCGAGGCCCCCCCCTCCCGGACGCGTGGCGGCCGTTGCATCGCACGTATACAGAGCCCGTCTGCCGGGAGGGGCGGGGGCGGAATAGCGTGGCCAGCAACGCTCCGGACTACTCGGCCAATCTGTCCATCAGCACACCCAAGCCTCTTGCTCGGTATGGCGTGAAATGGCACGCCGGATTCCGACTCCCCCCCCCCCCCCCCCCCCCCCCCCGCGGGGCTAGCAGACGGACGAACCCGGATACCTGGATCACTGCAGCCACCCATACCCCTCCCAACCGACGCCCGCTACGGACTTCGAAACCGGGCAGCCATGGCCAGACGCCTACAGCCCAGCGGCTGTGTCGGGTCCGACCTGTACTCAACCTGCCACGAGGGGCGCTTCGAGCCACTCTTCTGCTCTGCGTATGCCGTGGAACTGGCGGGCTGGTGCGGCCGGGGTCTGCCACCCACTGCAGAGTCTCTGCCGCACCGTGTCCGTTGCAGCTTGCGACGAGGGCATTCTGCCGGCCGGGCCAGCCTCCTCTGTTGGCCTATCTACTTGAGCGTGTCGTTCAGCAGAGGGAGCATCGAAGGTGCCAGCAAAATGCTTCACTGGTCCGGATGGACGGGGCGGAGGCCTCGCCCCCAAGACCTCGCCCGCCCCCCACGGGCGCCGGTGGCCAATGATTTCCGCGGCAGACGAGGACGGCGGTCGTCCCTGGTGGCATTGGGGGCATGGGCGCCGCGCAGGCTGCGTCACCCTCGCCCAATACTACCACCCAGATCACCAACAGATGCATGCATTCGCGTCAGTTGGTGTGCCATGCATTCGGTACGCAACCCAGTCGGAAGAAGCGGGGTCTGTTGGAAGACGGCCTGGCGTCTCCGCGCACCGGGCAAAAACATGGGGGCTATACCTGCCGAACCATACAACCGGGGGGGGGGGGGGTTCCCTGAGACAGAGAGGGCCAGAGTCTGGCAATGATGCATCGTCCTTATTTCAGATGGCGTGACAAACTGTACCCCCATACGACCGTCCTCCAGCCCCAAGGCGGACCCCGGCTCCGTATGGTCATGCAAATCGGGATCTGAAGGCGCCTGCATTATTCATCGTGTCGATCCAGTTGGGTCCTCTGTCAGTGCCGATGAGGACCCGGACTTCCTCGATGGGAATAAGCATGGATGTCGCCTCCACCCTTACAGGGATAGATGCCGTGAGGTGGCCAAGACTCTTGTCCTACCTATAACCACTTTCGCTTGCCGTCGTTAGACGCATATTCACCGCTAACGATGCACCTATCCCCTACAGGCGGCCAGATAGGTGGCTCACGTCGTACGGGCTGCCTCTCGCAGCTCCCTGGCTTGGGAGCGTAAGAGACGACGCCACCCAGCCAGTCTCAGCCAGGCCTCCTCCAATGGCCTGCTGTCGAGCCTCGGTCGTAGGCCACGTTGAGGGACCCGGGTCTGGTCCAGCACAGGGACGCCGGCGTGCCTGGTGACCAGCGCCCCTGCCCCCCCCCCCCTACAAGGGGAGGGAGATGCCGCCGTGGCTGTTTTTGAGTGAAAAATGCGTTGGATGAGCGGCCGACACGTAATCCACGGCGCGGCGCGGCGGCGCCCTTGTCCCTCCCCGGGCTCTTGCTCGACCCGCGGGCTTGGATCCAACGCATGCAGGCTCACTCACTTCATTGAAGACATGAGCCGCTGCCGCTGACGGACTAGGCCGGGTCAAGATCTGCGCACCCTTCCCCTCCTCTCAGTTTGGGTGGCAGTACCTGCCGGGATTTGCTCGCGCTACCTGCGGGTGTCTCAAGGCCAGCCCCCAACCCTTCATGCAGAGGGGAGGGGGGGGGGGATCAGGAGAGAAATGACACCGGGCGACGAACGGTGGCAGGGGCATTGGCTCGCTTCCTGTTGAAAGAGGCCGGCAACGATGTCTTCTTCTTTGCTTTCCTGGGAGCCCCGCGCGGCCCGCCTTGTGTCGCCTTGGCTGCCGCTTCCCTGCCTCACTTAACATGCGCCCTGAGGACGGGACCGGCCGCGGGCACGAGAGGGCCGCCTCGAATCCAGACGAGGGCCCCTCGGTCAGCAGACCTACCGTCGGTCGACGTGGGTCGGTCCCGGGCAGCCCATCAGCAGTCGCTGTGTGATGGCCGCCCGTCTATGCATGCGAACACCCAACAGGATCGCTCGCCCCTTAAACGCAAACAACGAAGCATCGTCCCAAGCACCGTCTCAAGCACCGGCGGGCCGAAAAGACCGCGCGTGTTCTGTGGCCTGCTTGTCATTGGCACCATGAACCCTCGGGCAACACTTGCTACCTCTGGTTCCACAGTCGTGTGATTCGTAGTATTCCTAGATGCGGCTGCTCTAACCCAACCCATTACCCCGGTATGGTTTGTCCGTCAGTCCGCCAGTCCCGTCTTGATGCTCTCTTTCCCGGGGGGGTATATTCTTCCGCCTTCAACACCACGTAAAAACAGGGTTCCGGGCTTTGACCGTCTCGAGCCGCTCGACAATAACTTTCCGTCTGTGACCCTCCATGTCCTCGGCAGCAGCATATCCCAAATCGCCTTCCAGGTCTCCATCCTCGTCATAGCCATATTCGCCGCCATGTAGTGCTGGCGAGTCACCTTGACGGCCCATGGCCGTGGCAAAACTAAAACGTCGCTCCCGGCGCGGCGTGTACATGGCCTGCGTCCGCGCTGGGCCTTGATAGCTGGCACGGGGCGGAACCTGGGAGAACTTCGGCCTGAGGCGCGTGTCCGCCATCGGACCCAGCTCATCGAAGGGATCCGTCAGTCCCTCGGGCGGTGGTGAGCTCTGCACCGTGGGGGGGGAATCGTCGCGCGGCGTAGAGAGCTCGAAGCGGCCGGGGTGTGGCAGCGGGCTGGCAAAGCCCAGCAAATCGTCCGTTTGGCTAGGCGGCGCCGAGTTGGCGGCGCCAATGTCGATTTCCTCTTCAATGGCGTCGCGCGATCCGGGCTCGGCTTTGCGACGCATCTCGGCGCTGGCCGCACGCATGGGGACCGCGACGGGTACGTCTACCAGGTCGTCCCACACGCATACCTTGACGCGACGAGTAAGCTCCAGAGGACCGTGGTCGGCCGTCTTGAGCGTCTCCACCACATTCCATGCCTGTCCCTTCATGACGGCCATCTGGCGAGAGAACATTTTCTCCTGAAAGTCCGGGTCGATCTGGAAGACCTTGCGCAGGGCCAGCTGAGTCTGACTCCACCACTGCGTCGACGTCAGGAGCGGCAGAAAGTGGTCCCGTGTTCTCTGGGAAAATGGCCGGCCGATGAGGTCCACGGGAAGAAAGAGCCAGCCAAAGGGGAAACTAGAGCCGCCGTCAGTGGTCAGCCGAGTGGGGGAAAGTGCTCGACCTACCTTCGCCAAGCGTCCGGATGTTTCCAGGGCCAGGACAACGAGTTGTCGATGGCTCCAATAGTCATCTTGGGGTCCTGGTATTTACCCCGTTGGCTTGCATTCATTGGCTTCTGGGCCTTGTAGGCATCCGACCTAGGGCTGCGAGAATTGGCCCGAGTGTTCCGGGCATCCAACTTGACGGGCCGCGGGGCCGGCTCGTCCTCCTCCTCTCCGACGTCCATGTTGAGCTGTGGTGGCTCTGAGGCTATCGACACTGCTTGGGTTTCCCAGTCAACCTTGATCATCCAGTTATCGAGGCCGCGGTCCGTGTTGCGCATGATATAATCCAGGATGACCAGCTTCTCCAGCTCCTCCCGGAAGGACTGCTTCAGGGTCTCGGTCCAGACAAAGTTGTCGGGCCCTGGGACCGGTGGCTCGGCTGCTTCCTGCTCATCGTCGCTTCCGTCACCAGTCGCAGGCCGGCTCGAGGGGCGACAGCTGTCAGCCCATCTACGTTGTCTATTACGATGGGTCTCATTGGCACGCGACCCTCCCCAGTACTGGTCTGGCCAAGGATGCTGCTTCAAGAAGATGTTGGCATCCTTGAAACCCTTGAGGAAGACCTGGAAGCTGCCCGGTTTGGCGGGGAAGGGCTTTTTCTTTCGATAGAAGTTCCTCCGGTCCCAGTAAGGATAGTGGAATGATTTCGACGAGAGCCATACCACGTCAGTGTAGGGTACCATGTTGGTCCGAAGCTGGCAGTCGAGCGTGTAGGCGGCTGCTTCGCTGACATAGGACAAATTGGGGATCAGGCAGGCCCGGCCGAAGCAGCAGGGGAACAGGTTGCGGTGAATCCACTTGTTCCACTTGGGGTTGCCGGCGGCATACGGCTCCTCATCCTTGGGCTTGAAGACACCGACAATCTTACCGTCAGTGTTGCGGGCAAAGTAGCTGCCGGAACTGCCCTGGGTGATCATGCTGGGATGCATGCCCTGGTCGATGGCGGTCCGCACGCTCTCTACAATGGCCTCGAACTCGTCCTTCGTCATGGCCGGCTCATAGGGATGGGCCGACAGTGATTGGTGAGTGACGGGCCGCACACCGTCAGGCGCGTGGAAGACGCTGTAGTGTATCTCGAGGGGCGCCTCTTCCCCATCCTGCCCGCGGTCCTTGTGTCTCTTAAATTTGGCAGCAATCTCCTCGGCCCACCTTTCGAGTCTCGCGTTGATCGCCTTCAGGTCGACGCCCGAGTTGCTCCGCGTCCTTTTGGGACGGTAGGCCGACTTGGAAAAGGCTTTCGGCGAGTTCATGCCCGAGTGAGGCCGGGGCTGGGTGATGGGTGCATACTGTGGAGCGGATTGAGGCTGCAGCGAAGCGAAGCTGCGGCCCAGGGCCTCGTCCTCGGAATCGTCACTGAGCTGGTCCGCCTGCGCCAGGCGTTCGTAGCCCGTAGTGGCGGGGCGATTACGCGGCATCCTGGCTGCTTGACTGGCAGTAGCCGCCGAGTGTCCGTCAAGAGCTGTGCCTGTACCCGAGCGCGGGGCCTGCCGGGCAGTTGGGGTTCGGGCCCGTCGGATCGCGAAGGCGGCAGTGACGGCAGCGGGGGCGAGCGAGGGCAGGGTCTTTCGAGAGGCGTCCTGTGCTGCCGGTTGGGAGCGCGTGGTGCGACTGGGTCGGCTCACAGAGTGCGACTCACGGAACCGGTCGTTAGGAGGTTGGGTAGGGCAACCGAATACGAGGAGGGGGGCCTCGGGAAGGAAAGGGCTGTTGTAAAAGGATAGAGTACAAAAGAATGGATGGTAAGGACTCGAAGCGGCCGTGAGGACGGGCTCACGAGGGGCGCAGGTCGATCGATGGGCACAGGCGGTGATTATCTCATGCGTCCAAACAATAAACAACGGAGGAAGTCGGACCTCTCTGTCCCAGGCACTGGCTGACTGTCCTATCCCGTGCCGTGCCGTGCTGGCAGTCAGTCGCGTCACACGTCACCCGTACAGCCAACAAGACAGAAGCGAACAACTGCCACGGTTTCCCAGAAGCAGGGGCCGGCCACTAGTTTCCGGCCATGGACTTTATTTAGTCAGCACACCCGGTCGCCCGCCCGATGCGTCCGAGGGCCGGTTCGGCAGCGCTGGTCTCCCCCCTCCCGGCCGCCGCCGTGAGGCTCGGAGCCTATTCCTCGAGGTCCTAGAGCGATTGGGGATACTGGAACGGTGTTGGGTGCATTCGGGGTCGTGTACGTCGGCCTCCTCTTCCTCCGAGGCGAGGTAGTCGAGGAAGCAGGTAAGTGGGCGTGTACTGGGATACTGTTGCGGCCTGTGCTCTGGGATGTTCCAGTGTCTTGGAAGGCCGTTCAATAAGGGGTGGAGGGCTACGGGACGCTCCAGGCCAAGGTACCCTTCCTCCCTTCCTCTTAGCCCTGTGGTCTGGGAGACTTGGGTGGATTTCTTTCTTCCCCGCATTCTATACGCTCAGCATCACGGACCCCTCCCCTCTACAACCCATCCGCCCCCCCCTCTTCTCCCCAACGCCCCTGCTGATTAAGGGTTGCTGCCCCGTATCGGAGCCTGGGAGCCTGGGAGCCCGGGGGACCTGGCTGTTGTTGGCCGTGTGCTGTACGGGAGACGAGCAGGGCGATAGGTTGGAAGCAGGCGAGCATGGCGAAGGTATGTAGGAGGAATCATGTGGAGGACGAGGGATGGGGCCTTGCATGTCTCGAATTCCTGGGATAAGTCGGATCGCCGATGAGACCAAGACGGTGCCTGCGAGGCGTTGGAGGCGGACTCTTCCCGGCTCAGGAGGTTGCAGAGCCGCCGCACTGCCGTCCGCCAGTCTGGGCCCTCATACTAGTGGGGGGCGAGAGCAGATCAGCTCTTTCGATCCCATCTAGCTCGGGCTCCGCACCTCCCCTCTTATGCCAACCGTGAGGATGAGTACTGAAAGTTCTCATCATCACACAAGTGCGCCCGTCTGAATGATCCGCCTGTTTATTTTCTGCTCGGCGGGCTCCCGAACCACTATTGGTTGCCTGACGAAAGGGACGGCACTTACCCTCTGCACTGTCACTTACCAGCCTGGCTTTACGATGTTGGGGAACATTTATCGAGTGCGTACCGTGCCGTACTGTCTGCTGCGAATCACCTCCATGTTTCCATGGGCTTCCTGATGCCCTGCTGCCCGCCTGCGCGAGTCGTCCACCTGGCTACTAAGCAGGCTCCTGCAGACCTGTGCATTTCGAACCGGGCTGCCCATGTACCTTCATAATGGAACCCTTCCATCCATGAAACGACCCACGGAGCGTCTGTTGAGAGGGGGGAGGGGGGCAGCCGTACACCAGGGCTGCCGCATTCCTGCGCCTCGGCTTATTAGAGCAGGCAGACTGTGGATGTTTGCTCGCTCTTGTTGCCTTGGGAAGGGGGGGGGGGGGGGTGGGGGGGGGGGGGGGGGGGGGGGGGGGGGGGGGGGGGGGGGGGGGGGGCTGTCTCTCAATTATGAAATCATGCCCCTCCGGGCTCGGGAAGAGTACAGCGTCATCCATTGCACGATACTCTTGCTCTCTGGCGCTGTCTCGGACCACCAACACTTGATTAACTCGACTGATCTACGCCGTGCCGTCACGCGAGCCCAGGCGTGGGTGGGAGAAGGGAGTTAAGTACGTAGCACCAATTATCCGACCTACCCACCATCTCCAACTGGGACCTCGTCCCCCCTTCGTTGGCCAGGTACGCTAAAGCCGGCCAAGCGGCCTGTTGCATGGCAATCAAAACGTCCCGGCTCCCGCGTGGCCTCTCGACGCGGCGACGCCGCCACTGGCCGGCAACCAGCGCGGTCTCCATACTCGTATGGAGGCTCCATAGCATGAAACCGGCCCCCTGCCAACGAGCCAGGCTTCCGGGCACCTCCCCCCCCCCCCCCCCCCCACGCGCATAGATGGCAGGGGACTGGATGCAGGACGGCATGTAGTCGGCGGTCGATGGCGTGGGCTCCGTACCAAACCCACTGCTAGGCGTTGGGTGGCTAGCTCCCAGGAGAAGGTACCTCGTAGGTAGGTAGGCACCGTAGAGGCAGCCAGCACGAACAAAGCCAGGCTCGCCTGGGTCGCAGGCCGGCTGGCATGTTGGTCCCATTAGACTTTCCTCGCTTTCGTCCTAGAGCCCATAGAGTTCTGGGTATTCGATACAGACTTCTACGTCAGCTCCCCTGGCCAATCGTGTCAGGCCCGCTTGGCCCCCGGAATGTCTCAAGACGCCAGAAGAAAGCGGCCGATCCACCCCCATGCCCGAGCCCTTCCAAGCACCCTGGATTGATGCATGGGGTCCACGGGGAAAGTTTCGCCCCCCTTTGGCTCGGGGATATATAAAGGGGATGCTCTGTGTTGGTTATTGCTTGCAGGGCCCCTTGATCTCCCGGACTCTTCGGCCCTTCCGGCTTCTGATGCCAGCACCCGCCTGCCATACCATCACGTGCTACCTCTGCTACGTGCGTACATTAGCTGCTTGCCCGTCGGTTCCGTCGTCGCGAGAGTGCCGTCATTCACCTCCCGCCCGCCGTCTCGCGCAACCGCAGCCCACGCCCCCTTTCCACCCTCCGCCTGCAGCCCAGCGTCGCGGCACCGCGGAAACAAGTTGCTTGTCGCTTGGTCCTATCACCGTGCTCGCCCACGCCAGCGCCTGACCCAATGGCCACGCCGTCCGTGTCGAGCGAGAGAATGACCGAGTTGGTGCTCTCGGCTCTCTCCTCCCCCGAGCCGGAGCACCAGCGGGGCCGCAAAAGACGCCGGGAGCCGCCTGCCTACCTCGCAATCACCACGGCGCAGCTTCCCTCGGGCGAGTCAGCTACCTTCCGCGGCCGGTCCCGCCACCGGGCCATCTCGCGGATTGACACATCGAGAAACGCTTCGCGCATGCGGGGCGGGTCCTTGTCCCCAACCCGGCGGAAGCTATTACGAGTCCTGCAAATCAACCGCCACCGAAGTCAGAGCCCCTCGCGGTCTCGGTCGCCCAACAAGGACGACCCTCCGAAGCGGCGACGGCAAAGGACACGGAGCCGAAGCCGAGAACACACGCAGCGGGTCAAGTCCACCGAACAGCTGTCTCTCCTACGTCACGAGATTGTCATAACCGGCAAGAGTGGAGAAGCGCCGGGCAAGGAGCACGACGGCTGAGCACGCCGCTACGGGTACGGTTGGTAATGATTGTTCACGGAAGACACGGGGAGAGGCGGGGTCATACAGAACCGCCTGTCCCCGTCTAGTGCGTCGGCTTGTTCACACTCTTCGCTCGGGCAAGCCCTACCCGACAGCTTTCGCGGGGGAACCACGGCCCGCCAGGTCGGCCCTAACGAGTCTGTGGTGCCCGCGAGGCGGGCAGGTCGCGGGAGGGTTGCCCCTTGGCCCGGGTCCAGCGCCCACGCCGCCTGCACCCGGCGCCTGGCAGCCGGACGAGGGCGGGGGCAGCAGAAAAGGGGCCAACCGCGCCATGAGGCGTAATTAACGTCTAGGGCTGGTGCAATCAAGGGTCGGTCGACGACAAACAAGACATCCCATGATTCTGCGGGGGTCCAGTCGTTGCTCATTGATCGGATCTTTTCTTGGTCGCCAATCGAGAGGGGGGAAATAACACGGGACAAGGGTCAGGGAAAATCTCCTAAGTGTACAGGTATCTGACGGCATAGATTTCAGGCAATAGCTTTTGATGACACACGATGGCGCATGCAAAAGTCTCTGGGAAAGTCTACTGGTCTGTCCGTACTAACACAATACTCACATAATCGGGCCTGTGGATCGTCGTAGTGATGAACGGCTAGGATCCGTTGGCAATCCATCGTCGGAAGGCCAGTGTAACGATTGGGCGAGGATCCATCGCCTACCTCAACGCAGACCCGCCGCTTCTTGGCCGGACCTTCGTGGGCCCCCCCCCCTCTCCGTACCGGGCACGTGGTCAGCTGGCTAATCATTTTGGGGGTTTGGCGCATACAGGGGTGGTTTTGCAGCGGTCATGCGACCGGCGGAAATCTGCAAACCTGGGAAATCCACGACGGTGTCACCACGAAGCCAGGGAGGTAGGTAGGTAGGTAGGTAGGTAGGTAGGTAGGTAGGTAGGTAGGTAGGTACCCAACGTAGCGGGTGGAAGACGGAGGAGAGGATGGGGAGGAATGTCGCGCGGTATGGCTCTACGCGAATTCGCACAAACAACTGAGGCCTGGCTGGCGAACAGGCAATCACGGGGCCAGAGAGAAAGAACCAGGAGCTGAAGCCGACAGGCACGCATGTTCCGGAGGTAGTCAGTTTCGCATTCGTAGCCTCTCGTGTTACAACCGTGTGTTAGGTACTATAGCTATGTAGATATAGGAGTCGGCAAATAATAAGCAAGCGCCCGCCTGCACTCGTGCTTCTTATAGGCAAATCGGCCCCGCTGGAACAAGGGCTGCTGACGACGACATGTATGTGCCCGCACCGCGGGATGTCGGAATACTGCGCATGACCACGAGATAAGCAACGGGAGGCGTATCCGGTATGCAAGGCCGGGGCTGGTTGCCGGTCTCCCCGTGACACGGTCAGCTCCCGGGCGTCCATCCGTCGTCGTTTAGCTGAAGAAGAGCAGTAGTACGGAGTGGCTGGCCGCTCGTTCGGGGCCTGGGTCCTACAGCCAGCCTTCCGCCGGGCAGGCATGAAGAACGATGTACCTGCATGCAAAGAGGGCAAGCGAGTCTGGTGGGAGGCACTGGTGAGCGATTAGGTAAGAGCCCTGTTTGGGGTGCGAAGTCTGGAAATGCCATCCATACATGTCCATCCCACCTCGAGGGCACTTGCTAAATGTAACTACTAGCCTTGCAGGCCCACGACCCCCCTCTGGTGGGGTTCAATCTGCACCTATCAGCGGCCCTGGGCGCGTAGCTTATATGGTACCTACGACTTGGTACATAAGCAGGCATGGAAGGGAAAGCCAGCCATGTGACGCCTGTCCAACCGCTTAGAGATGGAACATCGATAAATCGCGTAGCCCTCGTGACGAGGCTGCAGTTTCCACCCTCAACCTACCTGTCTGTCTGTTGCCCTCGCGCAACCCGATGGCGACCTCTCTCCCGGGTTGAGAGACGGCTTCCCGACTGTCCATCCTATCGTTGGCAGCCGCTCCCGTGTGAGGTCCTCCTCTGCTTTCGGCATCCATCGCCAGTTCCGATATTATACAATAGGTACGGGGCTCCTTCTCTATACTTGTCTTTTCTTCTCACCCACCCCATCCTCTCCCGTCGCATTCCATTCCATTCACCCAGAACCCCAAACATCCGCCCCACCATCTCCTCCCCTGCCTCGAGGGTAGCCCGTTCATTCACCCATTCACCTCGCCTTCCTCTCGTTCGACCCTACCTGCAGACGCTGTTGCCTCCATGCCCGCACGAGTGCGTCTCGAGGCGGCAGATACCAACTTACCAGTCCACCGCGGGCCACCCCACCACCTACCGCCATCCCATTCCCTGTGGTTGAGGTCGCTCGCGGCTTGCCATGAGGACGCCTGCTCTGCCCTTCGCCCTGCGCATTTGATTTATAGTACCTGGCCCCTCGTCTAGCCCATTTAAACTCACGCGGTGTGCTCAAGTACTCGCATCCCGTCGCCCGAGAGTCCAGATCGCCCGGTCCGCAAATACGCCGAACGAGCCTGCCTCCCGCCGAGCCGGCCAACAGCCAACCCGCGCCAATCATATATACAAGGGCGTCCTCCAAGTCATGGCTCCAAACCGCCATTCAAGCGGTAAATGCGACCCCGATCCTTCCTTCTCCACCACGGCTGCTGCCTCATGGTCCACCGGCGTGGGTGGCTCGGCTTGTCGCAAGAGAGCCAGAAGTGCAGAGCCCTTCGCAGGGGCCAACAAGCACTTCCCACAGTCGCCCCGAGCACACGATGATACTTACGTCCTTCCTCGTCAAGATATTCCCTCTCGAAACGGCTATGCGAACGCACCGACGACCCATGGGGCCTCGGGCCTCGGCCTCAACCCCGCCATGTTGCTGAATCCACGAGGTTACGCCGCAGCCACACGGACAAACAACGAAAGCGGCCAGTCCACCCCGACGAGCGGACTGCAAAGGTCTAGCGGCAGCACAGCGTCGCTCGACTTTCACTTCTCCAGCCCGAACGGCGGCACTCCCTCGGGCGCGAGCACGCCGCCCTCTTTCATACATGCGCACTCCGGCACGAGTGAAAGTCATTCGACTTCGCCTGTCAATGGCTTGGGAAGCATGCTTGAGCGCCTGAACAATGTCCAAGACCGGACGATAGCTCCGCATCCCAAGCGCCGCAAGCTAGAAACAATCGAGCTCGACGATAGCGCTGACGAGCAGCAGAACCGCAACAGTTTCGGCAGTGGGGGCAGTGGCGTCCTAGGACAGCACGTGAAAGACAAGCGAGGTGAGGCGGCGAAGACACCCTCGCTTTCGAGGATGGACACGGTCGACCTGACGGAAAGCGGTACGTTTCGCGCCTAGTGCCTACCAGTAGGTAACCTTGCGGGTCATTGACTAATGGATGTTGTAGCCGACGAACCCAACGAAGCAGCGCCGACCGAAGATGTCCAAAACCGAGAGGTGTGCTACGGCATGATACAGGGAGCCAAGGTGAACTGCCACATTGTGCCAAGCCCTAAACCCGAACACAAGGCATTGCAGCCCGGCTGGTGGCCGGGGGTCAAGATTGTACTCAATCGGAAGCATGGCGATCCACGCAACGTCATCCACGCCAAGGACTACACACGACAGGTGGTAGGGCGCCTGGATGGGTCGACTGCTGACGGTCTCTGCCCTCTTCTCGATGCGCCACGTCTCCAACTCAGGACCGATAGCAGAATCCCAACGAGGAAAATGGACGGCGAACGGGCAGGCCAGGCAACCTCCAGGGCGTACACTCTCGACTTGATGCTCTACGGGCCGAGGAGATCTGCGAAGGCCGTAGGGAAGCACCTATCTCAGAAGCAACTCTGGCTGCGAAATCCTGCTCGCTTGGATCCCGGCATTAAATACGAGAATCCGCAAACGATACAAGGCTTCCGGCCCCCGCCTGCGATAAGAGACCGCGACGTGGCCCCCGTCCCAGCCCCCGCCCAGGTCGTGAGAACGGTCGAGGAAATCCGCAACGAGGTGATGGGTGTTTTTGATAACCTAACGAAAAGCGAAGATCTCCCCCAGATGGACCCCGACGCCCGAATTCAAACCGAACTGCTTAAACATCAGAAGCAGGGCCTTCACTTCATGACCATGAAAGAGCGACCCCGCGAGCTCAACGACGTGGGCAAAACTCCGAATTCCCTCTGGCAGGTCAAGATCGGCATCAGTGGGCAGAGGAGCTTCTACAACGTGATCACCGGCCAGGTGCAGCGCGAGCGACCCCCGGAGACTCTCGGCGGGATTCTGGCCGACATGATGGGTTTAGGAAAGACGCTCAGCATTCTCGCACTGGTCGCCAGCTCGTCAGAGGCCGCCAAAGACTGGTCGGGGGAGGAGGTCGTCCAGCCAGAACCACCGGCTCCCAAAAAGAACACGCAGTCGCGATTCAACGTACCTGCACCGCAACCTCTCGCCTTGACGCGCTTAGCGAGGAACTCGCGGGCAACGCTTCTCGTTTGCCCACTTACCACGATAACAAACTGGGAAGAGCAGATCAAAACGCATATCGAGCCGGGCACTTTCTCCTTCTACGTCTATCACGGCTCCAACCGCATCCGGGACCCCCAAAAGCTTGCGGAATTCGACCTGGTCATCACCACCTACGGCTCGGTTTCGACCGAGTTGAACGCTCGGCACAAGGGGCGTCCTGGTCCTCACCCTCTGGAGGAGATTGGTTGGTTTCGCATCGTCTTGGACGAGGCCCATATGATTCGGGAGCAGTCGACCCTGCAGTTCAAAGCCATCTGCCGGCTGCAAGCGCAGCGGCGCTGGGCGGTGACGGGAACCCCGGTACAGAACAAACTCGATGACCTGGCGGCGCTGCTCGCATTCATCCGCCTCAAGCCTTTTGACGACAAGGCAAAGTTTACCCAATTCATCGTGGCGCCCTTCAAGGTGTGCGACCCCGAGATCGTCCCCAAGCTGCGGGTTCTTGTGGATAGCGTCACGTTGAGGCGCCTGAAGGACAAGATTGACTTGCCCCCACGGAAGGACCACCTTGTCCGCCTCGAGTTCTCCCCGGCCGAGGAGAAGCTATACAAGCTATTCGAACAAAACGCCCAGGACAAAGTGGCAGTCTTGGCTGCCGGCCGGGATCGGATGGTGGGAGGCAAGACGTACATTCACATTCTGCAGTCGATCCTCCGGCTGCGGCTTATTGCAGCGCATGGACGGGAGCTACTCAGCGATGGGGACCTGGCGCTTATTCAGGGCATGACGGAGGATTCGGCCATTGACCTCGACAGCGACGATGAGGACAAGCCGATGATTGGCGAGACTCGAGCTTACGAGGTTTTTGAGTTGATGCAGGAGACTAACAGCAACAAGTGCTACGTCTGCGACAAGAAGCTCGGGGCCGGCGAGGGCAACGGAGAGGTCGAGTCGGAGCGCGAGGAGAACATCCTTGGGTACCTGACGGCGTGCTATCATCTCGTCTGTCATCCTTGCAAGGGACAGTGGGTGGCCGAGACGCGTCCGTTTGTGCGTGGCTTGGGCCCGTGCCCCTATTGCTCCAAAGAGACTAGATCGGCACTCACGGAACTACGCAAGGACAAGGCAGAGGTCGAGCATGACGCCCACCACTCGGCAGGCCAGAGAACAAAGACATCGGAATCTTATAGCGGCCCCCACACGAAAACCCGGGCCCTGGTAGACGACTTGCTCAAGAGCAAGGCCGAGAGCGAGGCGCACCCAGACGAGCCACCCTTCAAGTCGGTGGTATTCTCGGGATGGACATCGCACCTAGACTTGATCCAACTGGCATTGACCGAGGCGGGCATCAGCTACACACGTCTCGATGGCAAGATGGCCCGCACCGCGCGTACGGCTGCTATGGATCAGTTCAGAGAGGACAAGTCGACCCACGTCATCCTGGTGTCCATTATGGCTGGTGGACTCGGCCTTAACCTGACGGCAGGCAACAACGTTTATGTCATGGAACCCCAGTACAACCCAGCGGCAGAGGCACAGGCCATTGACCGGGTGCACCGGCTAGGGCAGAAACGACCGGTGCGCACTGTCCGCTACATTATGAAGAGCAGTATCGAGGAGAAGATGCTAGTGCTCCAGGAGAAGAAGATGAAGCTTGCCAGCCTGAGCATGGACCGGAGCCGAGTCGCGGACAAGGCCGAGGCCGCCAAGCAGAGGCTCTTGGACCTGCGCAGTCTGTTCAAGTGAGGGTAGAGGGGGGGGCGGGCGGCCGGAGGGGGTGCACAAGGCCCTGCCGACAACGCTCTCTTGTGCTTCGGTCCCAGTGGCCTACGCAGAGCCATGAGGGTTGCTTTGGCTTTCGGTCCGAGGCTGAGGAAGCTGGCTTGTCGTGATCAAGCCGGGATTGCAGATGACGTTTGAATGTCATTGTTCTGCGTTGGCGTTGGGGATAAGGGATGCGTTGGGCGTCCCGTGGTCATGGCCTATAGTACGTGCGCAAGTTCGGGCTACTAGAGGCCCGGGAGGCGATGGTCGCTAGAAGGCAAATCCAAGGCGTTAGGGGGGCCAAGGGTGTCGCAGCGGGTTCTCAGGAGCCACGGGGCTTGGGCGACTGTCAAACAGGTCGGAATGCGTCGGCATTTGGCTACTCCCTCACCTTTATCTCCCTACATAGTTGGCCGGCCGTGGTAGAGGGAGCGTGCGCCCAGCTGGCCGGTCTCTGTTCTTTTCTGCTGTTTCCTCGCTAGGCGATGCTCTTCACACATGATACCAGTCGCAACACCAAAAGGTGTGCGACAAATACGTCTCGCCATGGTTTACAAATGCAATCAACATAAAACTTGAAACACCGCCCCCCCCCCCCCCCCCCCCGTCCCCGTGCTTCTGACTCCTCCCCCAAGCTGCACGTTCGTTTCCGGGAGCCGGTGGGATGCGGGCGTACATCGAGAGCCGTCGACGTGACAGTGTGAGGGAGGAGGGGAGGACAAAAACGCATCGCCGGTGACTTTGGGGAGGGGGCTGTACGTGAAGCCGAGTCCGGTGGTGCGGATCAGTCGTATTGTTGGGACGATTCCGCTTGGCCTTTGGGGGGGATAGACGCATGGATTTCCCCGTTCAACAAGGCCGTACCCACGTTGAGCCGGTACACAGTAAAGCCGGACAAGTTGGTGGGACGGGATCGACCGTCGGTATGCGGGCGGTTCGCGTACTGCTTACCTACCCAGACAGCGTCCACTCTCACTCGTCCCTCCCCGGCAAGGCAGAGCGAAGCCAAGCCATGGATGGGGGAATTGGTGTAGAGGCAAGACAGCAGCAAATGCTCCTCAAGCGCAGCCTATACCAGACTTTGCTCAACTTGGGATTTGGGCGTGTTTTGTCTGGGGTAAAACACACGGCTCTTATCAGCGTGCAATGAAGAAAGCATTGTGGAAGGGTCTAATCCATAGTGTTCTGTTTAGATTCATGTGATTTGTTGGATCTGTCCTGGCCTGGCCTTTCTAACACCAGTTGTGGTGGCAGCAAGGACAGCCCGCGTAGAGCAGCAACAGTGCCCCAAATCATGCCGATGCGCCCGCCTGCAATCTTTTGCCCTCTTAACGCCGTAGTGATGTCTATGTACAATAAATGAAGCATGGGTCGTGTCGTAGTCGTGAGAATCAAGCGGCATCAGCGCTGGCGATGGGCTGGGCCGTGCGCGTGGGCTGGTCGCCGGCACGGACGATACGCTTGCCTGTCGAATCGTGGAGCACCGTGTTGTCCTTGTTCTCCGACTGGGCGCGCTTCCAGATCTCCACCTCGCAGCCACCGCGCAACACGCCCACACGCATCGTGGACAGCAGGTTGTGGGCCGCGTTGGAGTGGTTGTAAACACCGCCGTTGAAAATGGCAGTGGCGTCCTTACCGATGGCCGACGAGATGAGCGCCTTGCCACCGGGGTGGTCCTTGATGAAGTCGGTCACGTCGTGAATGACACCGGCCACGGCCACGAGGGCCTTGCCGTTCTTGGACTCGGCCACAAAGTTGTCCCAATCGATGACGGGGAGCTGCTCCAGGGGCACGCCCCAGTCGAGCGTAGCACGCTTCTGGTCGAGCTTCTTCTGCAGCTGCTGGACGCGACCCTTCTCAATCTCATTCTGGCGGAACTCCTTCAGGTCGTAGGCCAGGCCAAGCTGCTTCCACGCCCAAATGGTCCACTTGGTGGGGTCGTACTGCCACCACTGGATGGCGTTGCGGTAGTCAGAGGGGAACTCGTGGTGGAAGTTGTGGTATCCCTCGCCGAGGGTAACGAGCGCCGTGATGACGTGGTCACGGGGGGAGTTGCGGTCGTCGAAGGGCTGGTCGCCGAGCCAGTGGGCCAGTGAGTTGACGCAGAAGGTGGCCTGCTGGACGAAGAAGATGCGGAGAATGCCAGCGTAGATGAAGCCGCCGAACCAGTCGCCCCAGCCGAGGCCGCAGACGAGGGTGGGGAAGATAAGACCCATCGCCAGGACACACTTGATGTAGTGCGTGTGCTGGAAGACAACGACGGGGTCATCGTTAAGATCCGTAATGTCGGTACGACCGATGCGCTTGGGGTTCTGCTTCATGACCATCCAGCCGATGTGCGAGTAGAGGAGACCCTTGCGAACCGAGTAGGGGTCCTTCTCCGTGTCCGTGTAGCGGTGGTGGGCACGGTGACCCCGGGACCACCAGCGGATGGAGCCCTCGACGGCGCCGGCGCCGACCGCTGCGAGGTAGATCTTCAGGGGCAGGGTGGCCTTGTACGAGGTGTGCGACCAGAGACGGTGGTAGCCTGTCACGGGAATTAGAGGCGAGGGCGGCACAAAAGAAGGCGGAGGGAATACATACCAGCCGTAATGCCGAGACCGGTGTTGAAGTAGTAAATGACGGAGAACAGGGCCGTGTAGAAGCGCAGGGGCGTAAAGTAGGCGGCCACGCAGCCCATGAAGGGCACAACGAGGATGAAGTAGACATTCAGCCAGCTGACATGCTTGTACCAGTTGCTCCAGGTGATGGGCAGCTCGGTGATGTGCGGCTTCTTGAGGTCCATCTGCTTGTTGGTGCGAAGGGGCTTGTAGTCCTTGGTGCCGTCGGGGAAGGGCTGGGCCACATTCGCATCGGTCGCCGACGCCGCCATGATGAACGGTGGTTCGCCGATGAAGCTGATGGAAAGGAAGGGGAAAGGAGGAGGAGGAGGAGGGCGAGGTTGGTCTGAGAAAGAGAATCTGATAGGAAAGGGCGTAATGGGTATGGGTGGCAGCCACCAGGTATTTATTCAACCAAATGGCTTTGGCGGGAAGGCAGCGGGCGAAAAGAGAGGAATATGGCGGGGAGTGGGCTGAATAGTGGTCCCCGCCCCCCCCCAAACACCCGCCTGGCCAGGGCGGCCCTGGAAGCGGCAACTTTGCATGGATCAATGGGCAGCAGATCGGAGAGTACGTACTGCCCAGCACCACCATCCGGTTCGACGACATCCATGCTCTCCAGATGCCTCTCCAGATGCTGCTCGGCACGGGATATGAGATAATCAGGGAGCTACGCCGCACCGTACCCATCCGTACCCATCACGTGCCCCCAACCTTGGAGGACCTCAGGGACCGAGGCAAAGGGCGCCGTCGTCGCCGCAAACAGCCTGCCTTCACTGTCCTGCCCTGCCTCTCCCCGCTCTTGCCTCCTTGCCCCCCATCCCCCTGCCATCCACGGATGGGTGAAGGGGGGGCCAGAACATGTGAATCTCCGACAGGGTTGACTTGGCTGCACCGGCCGGCCGACGGGGAGAGAGCAGCATGACGTCGAGGTAAACAACCTCGGGGCCCCAACAGGCATGCAACGGTATACTTACTACATGTGGTACCGTACGCCGCCGGCCGGGACACGGATGGCCGTGGTTACTCTATGGCCGGGTGCGTACCGGCTTATTCAGACCTCTTCCGCTTATACGCAACTTGTCTAGTTCCATGCCGGCCCGTCGCTCGCTGCCTGGCTTCGCTGGCAGATTGGCGCCCCGTGTGTGCCCCTGGTCCGTGGCGTGGCGTGGCGGGCGCGCCCTGTCTGACCCGTCTGGCGGAACTCTCTGGCGCCCCTAAAGTCTAATGGGCGGCGAGAGATGAGTTGGTCGTCGTTTCACCCCCTTCGCTCATCCATTATTAGCCGAGCGCCTGATGGGGACCCGGGCGAAGGGGGCACGGCAGAGGGATGGGGAAGAAGGGAGAGAAAAAAAAAAAAAAGCCACCAGCCCAAGCGTGGGGGAAGCCAGGGTAGCCCGACAAGACGGGCCCGCTGTTGGCGGCAATATCACAAAAATATGCGGCGTTACGGGCTATTCTCGCAGGTTCCCGGCGTCTCGATGCTTGTTTTGCATCGCTTTGCTGCTCCCTCCACCCTGGATTCCCGGCGTCGTTGTGTTGGGGTAAATTGTTGGGAAACAGTCGAGCGTGATTGGTTCTAACGACTGGGGTCCTTCCCGATTGGGGACATGTGAGTCCACGCAGCCCCACACTGAAAGCCGAGCCTGGGCCCACATTCCATCCATTTTCCTTCACCCGCGATCCCTGCTTCCACACCAGCTGCTACCTGACAGGCGGACGGGCAAGACAGGACGGACGAACGAAGGGCTCGTACATTCGGTGGGTGTTCATGGCATTGGATAGATCCTTGATGCATATGGACTGCAGTCCAGACTACTGTGTATGCGGGGCGGGTGCCTGGATGCCATGCGCCCCCGAGGTCAGTGGCAAAACTCAGATGTAGTACAACAACAACAACTACAGTTTGGCAAAGTGATGAGCCCCCTCGCCTCCTGCCTCGCTTTTATTACGACTGTCCCTCTAGATGTACAACACGCCCGTGAGAGGGGTGGCCCGCGTTTCAGTCCGAGCTGCTCGTTATCAAACAACGGCACACCGGCTTCTCCACCAACCAGCCCTCGCTCCCCATGGCGTGGCCCTGAAGCAGAGACAAATGTCAGCCAGCCCGTTATCCGGCTGGGCTTTTACCTCCATATCCATCCGTCATGTAACCTTCAGCCGTCCGCCCGCTGACCCATCAACCAGCATTCCCACGCCCCTGCCCCCCTCCCCCCCCCGGCGTCTTGGACCCCTGCGCCCTGCGATCGTGACAGATCTAACCAGCGGGGGCCACTCCCCTCAGTCCAACCGGCGACAGAGTTGTAAACGTCCAAGCCCACACAATGCATCTGCTTGGTAGTGCACAGTACATCGTACCACCATTGCCTGGCAGGCCCTCGCTCGCCCGGAAAGGGCCACAAGACGGGCATGGGCTGGACGACATGCGTCGTGCCAGTCTTGGGTGACAATGCTGACCATCGTGTTTAGCCCCGTCCTGTGAGCCTCGGTAAGTCGGCCCATGTACGTTGCATGCCAGCCAGCATCATACGCAAAGGGAACGTTTCGCTCTCCATCGAGGCGGCTAATCCGGGCCAGCCGAGACGAGAACTCAACAAACTCGCGCGGAAGAACATGCCATAACGGGTAGTCCATTAAAAAAAACCAAAAAAAAAAAAAAACGAAGCACAGACCATCTCCAACCTACAGTGCACTTTGTGTCCGGCTGTCTTGACTATCGGTTCTAACGTTCTAACACCATATGAAAAAGTTCTTGTCATTTTACAAGGCACGGAGACGGCCGAGGTTTTTTTTTTTATGGTCCCTCAGCGTCTGGCTTGCCCCCCCCCCTTGCGCTATTCTAGAAGACTTCGACCTTTGCGCTCCGAGCGATCTGCAACACCCAACTAGTCGTCTCTAGGGTTAGCGTCTGCCCCGACCGGACGGAACGCGCCACCCGCTCCGTGGGTCACAGGGCCTGGATCATGCATGTCTGACCTTTGTTCTGTTCTTTCTGCCTGTCGTCCTCATCGTCGACGACGAAACCTGCGAAGACGACTCACCCTGTTGTGACATGTGGGATGCCCACAACGCCACCGCAAACCCTCCGACCAGTCCTCGGGGCTCTTTGTGGAGATTGCGGTTCTCAGCTCCAGTTGATGGCCCCATACTACTCCTTTGTACCATACGTACGACATGTACGATAGATGCATTCGCCTCCGACTTTCAACAGATCAGCACTGCCGAGAACACCCAGCCCTACGCTCTCCGACGTTCCATATACCCGCCACTGTTCCCGAATCCTTGAACCCCGAGCCTTCCTTTGATTACCAAGGCAGCCCCCCCCCCCCCCCCTCTTTTTTTTTCCTTTTTCTTTATTTAATGCGCGTTTGGCTCACCTACAACCAGACGCTATGCCCCCCTCCTCCCCTGCTCCCTTCGACCACGTGGTGCGTGGAACTCGTGGTTGTGGGGGTGAAACGGTCGAGTCCTGATGTCATTGAAGCAGGGTATTCGTGACCAGCTAAATACGGCCTGAACCCCTTGGCCGTCGTTCGGATCAATCATCATGTCATTATACTTCCTGAAACATAAGAAAGAAAATAACGCGCGCCATCGTCTCGTCGTAAACTCCGCGCCATGTCTTTTGGCTTTGCTCGGTCATCTGTGGGTCCCCTGGTAACCAGACGTGCTGTAGCTATGTTTGCCGTCGCTCATGCACGTGTGCATGTGCCTATGTGCCCCTCCCCTGCTGAGTCCTCCATTAAACCCGTCCCAATGGATCCATGCCCACCAGGGCGAGCACTGAACGAAAGAAACGTGGACCGTGGTGTTTTGCGCCTCACGCTTGTGAGGAAAGTCACGCCGTCGCCTTCGTCCGGCCCACCTCCTCATCCGAGTACGCCTGTTGCCGAACTTGGTCGTGCGCGCCATATGCCGAGCCGATCCCCGCCAGATCGCCGTGCTGGCAACCCAGCCTTGTCGGCAACGTCGCCTCCGGCCCCCCCGGCCCCGGCCCCACGGCTCCGCCATGTCTCTCGTAGTTGGCGCCCGCAGCACTATACGTGTAGCTGGGTGCCAAATCTATCTCGCCATCACTGCCTTCCGATGGCGTCACGTCCCACTTGGAGACCTTGGGCCCTTCTCTGAGCCCACCGTCTTGTCCCTTTTTGGACCGCGTCATGGCGTCCAAGTCCCCAGGCCGGGGTATCTTGTCGGTTGGGGTCGGCTCGTTAGATCCCAAGATCCCGCCCCCTCCGTCGCCGACGCCATCATACCTTTCTGCGACGTCGCTGGCCGTTGTAGACGCCGGCAAATACCCTGGCTCAAGATTGGTACTGGGAAAGTCGCTATCCAGCTTCCCTGTGCTCACGCCAGGGGTTTCCTGTCCCGATTCGGCACGAGCTTGGCCATCTTCCCGGGAAACACTCCTCGTAGACGGAGGCCCGGTGTGGGTGTTTTCAGGCCACGTCATTTTCTGGGCCGTGTAAGGAGCGCCATAGCCACGAGGATTCGGTAGACGACTGGGTGGCGATCGTCCACGCGGAGGGTAGTAATATGAATCCTCTGATAATCCCGGCGATGGGGCACTGGAACAACCGCCCATGTCCGAGGATGGCCAATCATTGCAGCGCGTGACGGTCCTGATCATTTGCGGCCGCCCGTCCAAGTTTTCCACTCTATACTCTTGCACAAAGCGATCATCTTCGACGATGATGGGTGGCGTCTCGGTCAAGAGGTCACCTGCGTGCTGGGGTTCGGGAAACATGGCGAGCAGGGCAGTGGCCTGCAGCCGTACTCGAGGGTTCTCGCAGAGGCAGTTTTCCACTATCCTTCGATAATAGATAGGGACCTCGATTTCCGGGTCAAGCCGCAGCGGTCGGCGATGAGCCTCGGGCTCATCCTCGAGAGTGGCGAGCGCCCAGAGGACCATGCCCAGCTGGTAGAGGTCCGACTTCACGCCGATATACATGGAGATCCGTTGGTTGCTGTCGATAAGTGGGGTTGCCTCCGGCGGCTCCCAGCCCACTGGGCAGCCGCGTCTGTTGATGTCTATAATCTTGGCATTTTCGTCCTCGTCAATCACAATGTTGGAAAGAGTAAAATCGCCCTGGACAAACCCGGCCTCGTGCACATCGGCCAGTCCCTGGACAATCTGACGCGCCCAACGTTCTCGCGTGGCCCACAGCAGGTCCGGGCCTTGCTCCTGGGAGTCATAAATCAGATCGATGAGAGAACCCTGCTCGGCGTAGTCGATGAGAAGGCCTTTAACGTGCTCGTTGGCGTCATCGACGACCACACCGAAGAATCCAATGATGCTGGAGGAGAATTTCAGAGCGCTCAGCGCATTCACCTCGTACAGGAACTCGTCCACGGTGTCGGGCCCGGGTATCTCCTTCTTAATCAGCGTCTGGCCGCCCACGCGGACCTTGTACACGAAACCCGACATGTGCGAGTCGAATTCAAGGGCGCTTTCCGGGACGCGTCGGCACCGGAGATGGTGCACCATGCGCGCGGTCGGGTAGTGAATGATCTCCTGGCCGAACGTGTGAGCCAGGCGCTCGTCACGCCACCCAAGACGCGAGAGCGCCTCCCGACGAGGGCGGTACTTACACTGACATCTTCCACCACATGCACATGCAGTCGCCCTTCCGTGGTCTGTAGCTTGAGGTTGGTCACGGTGCTGTAAAACTGAATATCATTAAGGCTCTCTCGAATCGCTTCGTATATCTTGGCACTCTTTTCGCGCTGGAATTTAGTCTCAAGGAGGTCCTTTTCTAACGAGTCGTCGGGGGCATCCCGGTAATCCAGGGAAATGGTGACGCGTCGCCAGAGCAAGTCGTTCTCACGATAAGTAACAAAGAACTTTTCTCGTTTTGATTTGTCTCGGAAGTGCATCGAGAGGTTCAGGATCCATTTCGACTCCAGCTCCTTGTTGATCTGGGCGTCGTATAGTGAAGTCGTCGTGGAACGCGCACCGGCCGTCGACACGTCTCTGGACGGCAGTTGCAGTGGCTGCGCAAGCTGGGGAGGCTTAACTTCTTCGGTCGGCGCTTCCGTGTTGGCGGTGCTGGCCTGAGATACTGTCGAGACGTTGAGGAAGTGCTTCTCTTCCAACGGGCTGGGCGGCACGGAAAGCGTCAAGTCCGCTGTCGTTGTGGAGCGGGTGTCGTCCAGGAACTCAGGCGCGCTGGCACGGGGCAGCTGTTGATCTCGCACGCGGGAGATGTTGCGCAGGGGGCGCACCCGCCTGTCCACGGACACGGCCCGTCGCTCGTCGGGGGACGGGGCGATGGGCTCCAGCTTCTCCCGGACTTCCGACTGTTGCCGCTTGAAGGTCTTGGCGCGAGGAAGCCCCGGTACGACCCTTCTTGAGACGCGGCGCATCAGACCCGGGCCAGGCGACGTCTCTGGGCTCATCGTGTCTGACTTGTAAGGTGGACTCGCAGGCGCGGGCGGGCCGGTTTTCCCCATCCACCTCTTAAACCACCCAGCGGCTTTCCTGTTCCCGTCTGACGGTGGGGGCTCGTACGACGCCATATCCATCCCCGCCCGTGTTGCCTCGCTGGGGCCGTGGCTGAGCGAAGGGGGGCGGCAGATGGCCTCAAGGGACCATGGGCGGGCAGGCTTGGCCCGTCTAGAGAGACAGCCGGCAGGAGAGAACCTCGAGGCTCGCACGCAGAGACGGGAGGTGATAGAACAGCCTCGTCGAAAGAAAAGCGTGTGGTGGGGTGAAGAGGCGGCAAGTTATGTAAGGCCAGCCGGCAGGGTTGGTTGTTCAACGCAAGTCGGAGCAGGTTCCTGACAGCCTATGCAAATGGGCTCGGGCTACCTGGCCGGGCTGGATGCTCATGGCACTGGCAGGCGACAGCACGTCCAAAGTTAATATGGACGACTATTGGGGTGAAGTGAGGCGTGCAAGTTGTTATTGGCAGGCGACAGGCAACGTGCGTCCCGGTGGGAGGCTCCGATACGACGGGGATTCCTGGGGAAGGGGGGGTGGCAGTTTCGCTGTGTTGTCAAGTCGGTGGTGATGGCGCACCATCCGTCGTCACTCTGCGCCTCGCACCACGCGGACCCTCTTGGACCTGCAGCAACAGCAGCGAATTGAGGGAAGATGCCGATGAAAAGGAAGGGGAGGTGTGGAAGGGGAAGAGCGGAGGAGGAAGGGGAGGCACCGAGAACTTGGGTCGAGGGTACAAGCAAGTTGGACATTCCGCATTGCTTAGTGGTATCGATCCATCTGTTTCGAGGGTTTGGGCGAGGGTCTGCGATGGGAGGGAGAGTGGGAGAGGCGGTGCTGGTCTGTGTCTCTTTTCCCGTCTCCTTCTTGTTGGACAAACACAAACGCGTCCGCTTTCTCTCTCTCCACAGATCTCGGTTCTCCCGCTCGGTTCCCTCTCTCCGCTACTCCTTTCTCGTCCTCTCTTTTCTTTCCTTCCTTCCTCTCTCTCTCTCTCTCTCTTTCTCTCTCTCTCTCTCTCTCGCGCGCGCGCGCTCTCTCTCTCTCTGTCTGTCTCTTTTTCCCGTGGGTGTATGCGTGCGTGAGTGCGTGCGTGAGTGCGTGCGTGAGTGCGTGCGTGAGTGGGTGGTGGGTGGTGTCGACTTGACGGACCGGTTGATGACTTCCACAACGCGCCCTACAGGGTTCCAATACTTCAGATGATGCATGCGGTGAGAGGGACTGCCCCTCCAGCATAGCCCAACCCAACCCCAACCTCAGCAGGCACAAACGTGCGGCCGATGCCGTTTTTCGCCTAGCGGGACGGGCAAGGGCCCATTTAGCTCAGAGCCGGGGGGCTTGTCCCAGGCGCTTGCCAAGCTCTTCCTTACGTACATGGTACTTCCAGAAAGCGACATAGGGATGGGTTTCAATTCATCCGTCTCCTACTCGGGGCCTGCACCGATGGATCGAGGTCGACGCGCGCGGCTGGATCCCAAGCTCCCTAGGTCGATGGAAGGTATGCCGGTTGTAGTGTGCTCGACGTAGGTACGGGCGTATGTACGTCCCTAGTTACTTCCGAACGGGGTCGGCATTACCGTGCCCTCGCGATCGACCTGCCGCGTCGAGTAGGTGCATCAGATGCACGGGGTTGGGCAACCGAAGGTGACGATGCCCGCGGAAGATGACAGTTGATTGCCTGCCCACATGAGCCAGTCCCGGGAAGGGGGGGGTGGAGAGGTGAATTCCACGACATCATTGACCGATTCTGGGCTTGATGAGTTGTACAGATGCCCCAGCCCTCCCTCCAGTCCTCATCCTCACCTGCCCCCGTCCCAGCTGATTGCCGAGGACAACAGATTGGGCGTCTCTGCATCATGGCCATCCATGGCGTACCTCTAAATGCCCCTGCAGCGGGAGGCCAATCGCCATGCCCTCCACCACCACTACCTCCCCCCCTTCTTCCGCTGTCTCACTCATGCGCTTCCCGCACCGTGAAGCCCAGCAACCAGATCGACGGGTAGATAGACCAGCTGGCCCCATTGGGCAGCTCAAGACAGTTTGGTGCTAACCCCGTCCTGGTGCCCCCCCGTCGCCGGTTTGGTAACCTGGCTTCGCCTTTAGTGTCGCCGTCTTTCCCCTTCCTGTTTGTCTTTCCCGCTGGTCTGGCTTCCGCTCCCGACCGACGACCGGTGGCAGGGAAGATCCATGGCTGTGCCGAACCACCCGTGCCGTCTGGCCAGCGTAACACACATTGGAGGTACGGGCAGCCCTGTAATAGCGTGCCAGCACGGGAAGCACCGTCTCGGGAGGACAGCGTGTGAGTCCTGCTGCGCCGTGACACCATCCAGCGGGGAGCAAAAGTAAGTCACGTGTGCTACAGCCCGCCTGCAGCCCGCTCCGTGTGTCTCGCCCATCATTGCCGCCGGTCAGAGATGTAGCTAGCTATTCTGCGCGGCACCTCTTCGGTTTCTCCATACTCCACTCGCGGATCGCGATACTGTTCATGTCCAACGGGCTCTGTATCCAGCGGCCCCCCCCCCCCCCCCCCCCGCCAACAAAGCCCCCCTCTAGTGGGTAGAATGAGTGGCTCGGGAACCTCGCCGACGGACCCAGACGCTCTGGGCGTCTCGCACCTACCCACCGATCTACGCTGGACATTGTACGGGCAGTAGAGCCTGCGAACGGTTCGGGCACGGGATTCCGTGACTAAGGTGGTCTTCGCAAGATACACGGTGCACGGTAAACGCTCTGCCCTCTGGCACAGGGGCATCTTGGTTATACGACATGCATACTATGTCCCTAGGGGCAAGCTACCCTACTTAGGTGCATGAGGAGGTGGGTAGGTACCTAGGTAAAGTACCCAACTTGAGGTAAGACGCCGTGGACAGAACCGTACCTAGGCATGGGATGGATGAGAAGCAAGTTGGTACTTCTGACCGCCTACCTACAGTCTCTCTGCTTGGGGAAACGGCTCACATTCTCATCCAGGGTCTGTACCTGGGCACTGTCCATGTTCACGTACTCACTCGTCCGCGTGGGATGGCCCAGGAAGCACTCGATAAGAGAGCACTTCCTCCGGGACGGGGTGCATACCACGCATGCATTGTAGCCGGGCATACAGCTCGAGGTGGAGCGATCCATCGTGGCCGGTGTTTCCCCGTCGGGAGGCGTAATGGGTCTCTACTTGTTTGTCGATACGGCCATCCATTCACGACAGCTTCTGCGAGGTTGGCTGCCTGGGTACCTACCTCGGTACCCCAATAGTCCATAGGTACGCTTGCAGAGATGACATGCATGCATACCAGCGCTCGCCCCTCCATCCACGGCTGGACGAACGACTTTATCATCCACTATCCGCCGAGCGGGAACGAAAGGAAAAAGCGCACGCAGAGGTTGGATGTAGGCAGTGAGTGGTTGTCGACTGAGCATCGAGAGGAACCCAGGACAGGCGGTGCTGCACTCTGGCGGGCGGTTCCAGTCAAAGGTAGGCAAGTACTATACACGCAGTGGATCTTCAACAGACCTGCTCCCACTTGGATGAACAGGTTCGCCGTGCCAGCAGCCCTGGAAGTGCTTGGGCAGGCCTCGCGAGTTGGCCAGCCGTCAGATATGACAATGGGGCCCTGGTCAGACCGGGCTGCCACCTGCGTGAATCCGCAGCTCGAAGGTTGGCAGTAGGTAAGTACCGGGCTGTGTCCGTCCCCGTTCCAACCCCGGTCGAGCGTCATGTCGTCGTATCTTCAGTCCCTCGCTACCGTGGGCACCACGCCGGCTTCCGGGTCCGGGGCATGGGACGAACCCCGCCGCCGTGTTGAACCACAGAAACCATAGATTGATACCGGAGGGAGGGGGGGGGGGGCAATCGTGAGCGGCGGCTGTTGTCTCTGGCGCCCAACTGTCAAGTAACTCGGGGCGCCTTTTTGGCGCAAATCCGTGTTCCATTCCTCCCCTTGGGCAGCGATACATGTTGTCGGTTCCCCATCTACCCATGGATGGGTGCATGTAGCCAAACCCGGCCCTCTCCCCAAACAGCGCCAGCCACCCAAACGGTGAAAGCGAGGCTGGCCGTGCCAACACTGGTCAGCAACCCCGGGCCCTTTCTTTTTCTCCCTGGACCGCTGCACCCCCTCTACCTGCACCGAGACCCGATGCTCTCTTCCCCCATCTAACCGGGGGAAGCTCGCGCGGATGCTTGTTGGTGGCACACACCCACAGGGAAAGTAGCGGTGGCGGTACCGTTTCTACGGCGGCAGGCGTTTGCGCCTCGATGAGGGCGGAAGGGCATCCCGGCGACACCCAGCACAGCCCGACCTCGCCGACGTACCCGCCCCCTCGGCTCTCTTTCGCTTCTCTTGCGGGCCTCCTTTCCGGGCTCGCATCTCTCCCTCGTTCGCGTGGACGGTTAGGCCACGCTGCTAAACTTGGGGCTGTCTTGCACATCCATACTGGCAACTCCCAGGCCGCCCTGGGAGAATTACACGTTGGAGATGGAACGCGACCGCAGCAGGTCCGCACTCGCCATCCACGGCCGCGACACGAACTAGACCACCCACCTCGCGGCTTACATGGGCCTAGAGACGACGAGGTAGGTAGCCCTTCGCTTGGAGTACTAGCTGCCTAGGAGAAGGCCAAGCAGCCTGTGCTTATCCACAAGTACATACCACTCTCACACTGCATCTCACGCCTAGTGGGATCGGGTTTCAAGCTACAGACCACGGCACAGGTGGGTGCTCGATCGAGTCTCCAAAAGCGCCTGCCGGTACCATATACCCTATGCCCGGATTGGTATATGCACGCCGCCTTTCCAAGTGGCTCACGTCGTTTACGTCGGGATGGATAGTGCCCGTGGCCTCGGATGGATGCGTTGTACAACTCATCACGAGCCCCAGGGCCACCACCAGGTTGGGCGGGCTTCCCTGCCTTGGGCATCGAGAAGCCCGTCTCGACCACCGTAGCGGCTGATGGGGGGTCAGCCGTCGTAGCGAATCCCCTCGTGCCAGCTCTTCCCACAAGGGGCAACCCGTGCCCATGGCGGCATCTGCATAGCGCAGCAAGCAAACCGCATCGCTCCAGATTTGCGCAGGGCTGCTGTGGAGGCGAGGCCAGCCCCCCATCATGCGCTGTGCACCCATCCAGCCCGCGCGCCTCCGTCACTCCTGCCCTGGAGAGAGTTTGGAGGGAGAGCGCAAATGCAGCCTCCCACCAACGTACAGGCCTTTCCGCCGGCCCGAGAGTACGCCATGGCTGCAGAAGGATATGTGCATCGGCATACGAGCTCTGGAATACACGTCAAATTGGCTGCGCCCCCGGTGGATAATATAGTACATTCTCGTGGTGGAAAAAGAGGGAGGGAGAGGGGGGGGGGGGTTGGTTATAGGCCATCTCAGCCACATCGTCGACTCGTTGTTCCCCTGCTGCCCAAACGCCGAGTTATGGTATGCCAAACCTGCCAATGCTGTCTTGTAAATCTATAATTTTACATGCGAACCGGTGCCCGCCAAGGGACGTCCCCTCATTCGTGCTTCTCGCTGTCGGTTGCCGGATCGTCCTCCTTCTTATCGCCTTTCTCTATCTTCATCTCGCAAACCTTGCACTTATTTGCAAGCTCGCCATCGATGTTGGGGAAAACGACGTCGAAAATGTCCTTGTACCAGCTTGCAGGCCGTCCCTCAATGCCCTCCTTGATGTTCTACCACCATCCGTTAGCAGACGCGTGTTTTCAGGCCATGCGCAGAAACCTACCTCGGGGAGCTCAAGCCAGTCAGACAGGTTGTCCTCTGGGAATATGATCAGCTTGCACCCGGCCCTGCGAGCAGCAACCGTCTTTTCCCGGAGTCCACCGATCCGCAGCACCTTGCCCGTCAGCGTCAGTTCGCCCGTCATGGCAACCGTCGGGTCCACGGCGCTGTCCAGTGCCAGTGACAGCAGAGATGTCGCCATGGTGATGCCCGCGGATGGGCCGTCCTTTTGTACCGCGCCCTCGGGCACATGCAGGTGAATCTTGGCTCTGTCAAAGAAGTGGTTGTTCGGGAAGGTTTTGACCATCATCGTCTTGGCGAACGAGTAGGCGATCGTTGACGACTCCTTCATGACCGACTTGAGGTTGCCGGTGATCTCGAGGCCCGGCCGACTGCCTGGGCGCAACGAAGACTGGAGGATCGATTCAATGTACATGGCAGAGCCTCCCATCTGCGTCCATGCGAGGCCCATCGTAACGCCGGGCGGCGTCACGTCGTATAACCGGTCCGATGTGAAGACAGGCGGCCCGACGTAGTCCTTCAAGTTGCTCTTGTCGATCGTGACATGAACCGACTCGGGTACCTGGAGGGCGACCCGCGGGACTTCCGTCGTTTCTTGTTCCTTGGCTTCAGGCGCAACTGGTTCCTTCTTGCATTTTTCCTTTTCCGATTGCTCCAAAGCTGCCTTGCCATCGTCGGTGAGGGCCTCCGACTCTGGTAGTACTTCCTCGCCCAAGTCGCGGACGATGTTCAGGGCCGACTTCCTAAAGATCTTTTCGATGTGCTTCTTCAGGTTGCGGACGCCCGACTCGCGGCAGTATGACTTGATGAGCTCATCGATGGCCTCGTCTGACAGCTGGACATCGGCCTCCTTGAGCCCCGCAAGCTCCTTCGCCGCCGGTGCCAGGTAGCGGTCCGCGATGGCCTTCTTCTCGTCCGAAACATACCCCGACAGGCGAATCACTTCCATGCGGTCGAGAAGAGGTCTCGGGATGGTATCCGTCATGTTGGCCGTGCAGACGAACAGGACCTTGGACAAGTCGACGGGCACGTCCATGTAGTGGTCCAGGAAAGAACTGTTCTGTTCCGGATCGAGAAGCTCAAGAAGAGCGGACGAGGGATCGCCCTGGTAGCCTCGCCCGATCTTGTCGACTTCATCGATCAGGATCAAGGGGTTCTCCGTTTGACATTTTTTAAGAGCTTGAATGACACGTCCAGGCAACGCGCCCACGTAAGTCCGTCGGTGGCCCTTGATTTCGGCGACATCTGTGAGGCCGCCGACGCTGAATCTATAGTACTGCCGGTTAAGAGCTCGTGCGATCGACTTGCCGATACTGGTCTTGCCCACACCGGGGGGGCCAACAAAACAGAGAATCTTGCCCTCCACTGTGCCCCGGAGCTTACCGACAGCAATGAACTCCAAAATGCGATCTTTGACGTCTTTGAGCCCGTAGTGATCCTCGTCCAGGACTGTCATGGCGTTCTTGATGCCAAAGTTCTCGGCACTTCGCTGGCCCCACGGGATTTGCGTCAGCCAATCGAGGTAGTTCCGTGTTACGTTGAATTCCGAGGCGGCAGGTTCCAGGTGGGCTAGCTTGTTGATTTCGTCGTCAAACACCTTGCGGACGGCCTCGGGCATGGCTAGCTTGTCCGCTTTCTCCTTGAACTTCTCCACCAACTTGTCTTTGCCATCAGATTCTATGCCAAGTTCTCGGCGGATGCCCTTCATCTGCTCCATCAACCAGTACTCTCGCTGACGCTTGGTTATTTTCTGCTCGACATCCTTGGTAATCTTGGATTGCAGTTGAGCGTTCATCAACTCCTTTTTGAGCACGACAAGAGCCTTCTGCATGCGCTCCTCGACGTCCAGACTGGCCAAAACTTCTTGCAACTCGGCCGGCTCGCCAGCAGAGACAGCAGCCGCGAAATCGGCCAATTTGGCCGGTTCAGAGGTGACGTTTCCAGACGAGGAACTCATGGAAAAGGTGGAAATCTGGTCGCGGAAGAGACTGTTCATTGTGGCCACTTCCTTGAATACGTTGACGATCTCGTTGGTGATGGCGCGGATCACTTGGCTCTTTGGGTCAAAGGGCTCTTCGACCAGGTTCTCGACGTTGACAAGACTGACGGGGTACTTTCGCAGGAACGAAGTGGGCTCGTATTTTTCCACGGTGGCGTCTGATTTCGGAGCCACGGCCCCTTCCTCGAAGCTGGCCACTACGTCGCCCTTCTTTTCGCGCTGAGCTTCCTCGTCTGTCTTGGCCGGTATGGGCTCGGGTTCGGGTGGCGAGTCGTTTTCTTTGGCGTCCGGGGCCCCGGGAGGAATCAGAGTGGACAACTTGATGCGTCGATGGGGGTAGAGGATGGCCGTGAGGCTGTTAGTCTCGCCATGAACGGGGAATGCGCTCGTAATCTGAGCAAAGACACCGGTGTCGTAGACGTCTTCGGGGTTGCGGATGACGTCCTCGTCGGCGTTTTCGTCCTTGAACAGGAACGCGCCCACATACGGCTGGCCGCGCTTCATCATCTCCATGATGGCCGATGCCACGTTCGGGTCCTTGATGGTGATGGCCTTGTAGAAGCCAGGAAACAACGGTCGCTTCGCTATCGGGATGGCCATGACTTGGGGGTAGACATCGGGTACGGCAGGTTTCGCAATGGCCTTGTCGGCCCCTTTCCGGCCCTTGCGGCCGCCATCACCGGGACCGTCACTCCCTGACCCCGATGATGCACCGCCACCGGCGCTGCTACCCTTGCCGTCCACCCCCTCGCCCTGGCCATCCCTGGCGGAGGAGGAGGAGGAGGGCGAGTCGGGGCCAGTGTTTTTGGCGTCGCGAGCCTCAGCCTCGGGGACGTCTTTGGTTTTCTTCTCTACGTTCGCCTTGGCCTCTTCCTCAGACAGCGGCTCGATTTTCTGGTCAAAAAAACCATCGTCCTTCTCTTTCCGTCGCGCCGACGAGGTTGAGAAAGCGGCTGCGTATATACCAGAGGGAGCGGCGGGTCGGGAGCACGCGACCCGCAGTCCGGCGCGGTTTGGGCCCAGGTGCGGCAGTGAGGCAGTCCGTAATCGAGGGACGGCGAGTCGGGGGACGCCTCTGACAGCCAGCTGCCGCGAGAGCTGTTGGCGACACAGCATAGTAACGGCGTGGTTGTGCTTGGGGAGAGGGGTGGTTGTCGTGGCCGCGGCGGGGAACAGGCAAGGCTCGGCTGTATTAATAATGATTCGAGAAGGCGAAAGGCAGAGCTTCGAGGAGCTCGGACGTCAAGCGGACGACATCATCGCCGACAGTTGCGGCCCGGCCGTCGGCCGACAAATGGGTTAGCGCTAAACGTAGGCGCTGATGTAGGTACCCAAGAGCAGGCCCACGAAGGGTCGCGCTCACCCGACGAGCCGGGTAAGTAGGTACTTACACACTTAAGTAGGTGCTAGTTAGCAGGGAGGGCATGACTCGATACGCGAACCGGCAGTACAATACAGAACGCATGGCAAATCGCAGGCAGGTACCGCGCAGCTGGCGCTACCCTATAGCCTCGGGATTGGTTGTGTGTCGTCGTGTAGACCTTGAACAGATGTATGACGGCGGATGTACTACCTCTGCTGTTCAACTCCAGCCCGTACAAAACACAAAGCGAGGGGGGGAGGGGGGCTTCACTATGGAGGGTCCCATAATGCGATGGGATGTCTCCGGGGCCAATCAAAGCGCCGCGTACCCCTCTATCTGAGCCCGTTAACTAAAGATATTAGCTCTCCAGTCCAGGAGTTACAGCTGCGCGACTGCCCGGAGTGGTTGGATACAGCCCCTATCTCATTTCACCTGGGTCTCCTGTCGCTTCACCCATTGCTTACACCCATCGTGTCATCGCCGGTTCACTGAGCATTACCAGTCCCCGCTTCATTCGCCTTTCAAAGAGCCCCCTCTGCCCCGTCTCGCCCCTCTGCACTGCGTACGCAGCTACTACTACTACAGAGATGGAGACGACCGACCCCGCCACGGGCCATCAGCTGCCGGCGGATGCCATCCAGCGCGTGCTCTTCATCGCCTCCAAGGTCCATGTCTACAACATCCCGCCCATGGTTGCCGGCAAGGGGCACGTGGCGGCCATGTGGACGGCCGATGGCTCCCAGCGCCAGATCTTCACGGCGCGCGTGCGGGTCATTGAGACGGCCTTTACGCTGCCCAGCGGGGAGGAGAAGGTCAAGACCGACATCGTCCTGGAGGACGCCAGCAACGGTCAGCTCTTCGCCGCGGCTCCCTACGTCGCCCAGGCCGTGGTCGAGCCCGTCTCGGACAGCTCCCGCTTCTTCGCCCTGCGGGTGCAGGACGAAGCCGGCCGGAAGGCTTCGCTGGGCATCGGCTTCGAGGAGCGGAGCGAGGCCTTCGACTTCGGCGTGGCGCTGCAGGAGGCCCAGAAGTCCCTGGGTTGGGACCAGAACGCGCCCGGCCGCAAGCCAGCCGCCGAGAGGAAGGACAGCGCCGAGAAGAAAGACTACAGCCTGAAGGAAGGGGAAACCATTACCGTCAACCTGCCCGGCCGCTTCGGCCGGAAGCGGCCCGAGCCCGAGCCCCCGGCTACCAATGCACCTCTGTCGTCTTTCTCACTACCGCCGCCACCCTCGGCCGCCTCTTCGAGGGGACCCGGGCACGCCCGTTCGCCCAGCCAAGCGGCTGGAGGGCCTTCCGCAGCCGAGTTGGGCTTTGATGACGGCAAGTTTGGTGAATTCGCTTGATTCGGTATAGCAATACTAGCATGCACGTCAATCTGTACCTCATAGTATGTGCCCACTATGCGACCATAGATGCTTCGGCCCGGCCCCGCCCGACTGCATCCCTGCTGCCCGGTAACCACTTCGCCGTAATCGCCTCTCACCTTACCGCGCCGTAGCCCAGGAAAGCATGGCCAACCTGCTTGTCGTGTTTGTCCTATTCCCGTACGGAGCACTGCAGGGACGCCGTACCGCTGCTGCCGGGGTTCGGGGCTTTGGAGTTGCCAGCGACCCTCCGGGTACTCGACGGGGAAGGTCGAGTCGGCTCTTTCAGGAGAGCCTTCCGAGGCCTCGCCTTGCTGGGGCTCGGCGCCGCAGTACGCAGAGGGCCCGGAGGGATCCGCGTACGGTCGTTCTCCGGATGCGGGGGACACGTGGTCACATGAGGCGAACATACTGGTCGAAGCTCCGGGCGGCGCCATGGGCTGGCCCTGATGGGCACTGCCCCAAGGCGTGACAAGGCCCTGCCGATCGAAGGGCTTGGTCCATTCGTACTGGACCATGTGCCCTCTGTCTCGGCACTGGATCTAACATGAAGCTCGCCCAACCGCGCCAGAAGGGCCGGAGGTGCAAGCCGATTCGCAGTGCCATGGTGGTAATCCATGGCCCCGATGAAGGTGCATGGTAGTCAGTAGATCAATGTGAAAGCTCCGAAGTTGCTGAAAACCTACAGCAATCGCGGTCCTTTGTCTGGGAATGCACGTTGTGCTGTTTGCATGCATGTCATTTTTCGGGAGACAAACCAGAGGGGAAATCCGCCCAGTCGGTTTTCATTCGACAGAAGCGAGAAGGAAAAGGGCAAGAAGCGAACGATTTACTCATGCACAGGAAGGAGCTGCGTACAAGGTATTCTCCTAGGAATACCTTGGTATGAGAGTTTTGGAACATTGCTCAACGGCTAATCTGTTTGTGCCCGGGATCCCCCCCCCCGGCTCAAAACGTGGGCCGAATGTCCAATATAGTGGTAGTTTGAGATAATCTTGATTAGTTTTCAATGGCTCATTTGGGCTATATGCTTACACCGCGTACACCTGATCTAACCACTGGCGGTGCCTGACGTTCAAGGAACGCCGTGGTTTGGTGGGCTCGTGATTGCTGGAGGCGAGGTGGCGTGGCATCAAGACAATTTTCATCGACCATGTGGCCGCCTTTATGATACAGTAAACCATCGCCTGCGGTACATTGGTTTTCCAAGTCATGGGTTGGAGAAATTCTCTCCTCTGTCTCCGAAACCCAGCTCTAGTGACAAAGGAGGGTTGTCTTATTTGCTAGGTCTGGCAACCTCCACATGCGGAACTCCGGGAACGCACTGTATTCATGTCCCCTTTTCTTGATATTGACAGATAGGTTTCGGTAGAATTCTGGGAAATCAATCGTATAGTTCGGCAGGACCACCAGTGGCACCTGCCATCCGCCGGTTGCGTCTAAAACCTCCTCTCGCTAAGCTACTCTGCCCCCCCCTCTCAGAAGGAACTTATTGGATTGCAGTGTGCGACGGTGTTTACCAGGGCGCAATGCTATGGCACTCTGGGATGTAGCAATAGTTGGGAAGCATTAGATAACTACCTAGATATCAGAGAGGAGACTTTCACAAGCCATCTCTTTTTTTGTTTACTTTTGTGGCCAGTCTTTGCTAGGCCATCCGCCTTTTCATCCGTTAGCTCTATACCTATGTTCACATCATCTATACTGACAAAACCGATCGCCCGACGCCAGACACCTGCGGTCATGTAAAGGAAATCCGTCGGCTTACCCCCTCCCCCCCCTCTCTCTCCAACATGGCTCTTGGCAGCAACCTGATTACACGCAGCCGTTGCGACTGTTGTCGGCCGACTCCTCTAACTCGAAAAAGCCGGTGCCATGTAGCTCGTGTCGTATCTGACTAGTCCGTACGCCGTTTGCGCTAAGATAGCTCACCATATCCTTCATGAACCTGGCAGGGCCGCAGACGTAGTACTCGGTTGACTTATTGTCGAAATACAAGTCCTCGGGTTTCAGCCACTCCAGGTAGTACCCGTACCCGTCACTTTCCGCCATCTCGGCGAGATCATCGGCCCCGACACCTGTTGAGAAAAGGGTGGTCTTGATTTTGGGGTTGGCTTTGGCCAGACGCCTGACGTGGTCTTCGAAAGGAATACTATTCTGCGATCCTTGTATCCAGGAGATGGGGCGGCCCGACTGCTTCTCGACAATGGTGTTGAGCATCGACAGCAGAGGCGTCACGCCGTTGCCAGCCGATATGAGCACCAAAGGCATGGAACCATGGTCGGGCGAGGCGTTGAGATGGAATTCGCCCACGGGGTGCGTCAACTCTAGCACTTCACCGGCATCGAAATCGTCAATCAGGAGATTTGACACGACGCCTTTGGGAATGCGGTCCTGGTCGTTGTCGTCGCCAAAGTAATTCCCCTTGGTACTGGCCACGGCAGTGGAGAAGGACGTCTTAAGGCTGTGACCACTGCGGCCCGAGCTGAGAGAAGAGGTCGGGGACCCCAGACCCTTGAAGGAGAAAGCGTCGTGCCGCGCCAAGCAGCGCTTGACGGTGATGCGGTACGAGTCGGATCTGGGGGCATCGCTGAGAGAGTACTGGCGGGACTGGAGGTAGCCCCCCGGCACGCGTATCCTGATGGACACGTATTGGCCGGGCATGAAGGAGGGAAGCGGCTTGCCGTCCAGGGGCTTGAGGCGAAACGACAGCACATCGCCTTCGGGAGTCTCTGGGTTCTTGCTGCTGATGTAGAACTTCCTCCAGCCGGGCCAGTTGTGGAATTCTTTGTACAGCTGCGTCTCCCGGGAGGACAGCATCCGCGCCATGAGCCAGTAGGCCTTGGTCCAGGCGCCACGGACGTCTTCCGTCATGGCGCTCCCCAGGACGGCCGAGAAGGCGCGCATCAGGTATTTGCCCACGATTTCATAATGGTCGGGCTGGATGCCAAGGCTGCAGTGCTTGTTGGCGACCCGCTCCAGCTTCTCGCCCAGCTCGCTCAGATGACTAATGTTCGAAGCGAAGGCCAGGATAAGGGAGGTCAAGGCCCGAGGCTGGGAACCGGAGCGCATGTTGACGCTGTTGAAGTGGTCATTCAGCTCGGGGTGCTCCTTGAGCATGGTCTTGTAGAAGACGGTGGCGATGTGCTCTCCATGCTCGCGGAGGATGGGTATGGTGTTTTTGACGAGTTTGGTCTCTTGGTAGGTCAGAGCCATGGCTGGCGAGACCGGCACATACGCCGGAAAGAGGGTTCAGTACGGCAGGGTCGGGCTGTACTGGGGCGCGTGAGGCGATGGAATGGGGGGCGGGTGGGATGGAGGGAGGAGAGAGACTTGGAATGGATGGAAGTGGGATCGAAAGAGGGCCCGCCTTCGGATACCTCTCGCCTCTAAGTAGGTAGCAGGAGGGACACCGATCCGCAAGGCAAGTACGAAGTAGCCGTGAGGCAACAGGTCCGACAGGTACACACATACACTTGCGCGCGCGTTGGACCGTCCGGGCCAAGCACCCCCAGGCCGGGCACCCAGCACGGGGACACCCACGGCTGTGCGACGGGGACGCTGCTCTCGCGGGCTGGGAGGCCACACTCGCCCCTCCAGGCCCTGCTGATCCTCCATGGATCCCACGGTGCCGGGCAGGGCCGGTCGATGGAGGGGGGGACAGACTGAGCGAGGTCCACCGATCTCATGTGACGTATCGACTTGCGCTGAGCTACGACCCCGATGTGACCTGTTTGTGTGCACACACGAATGGAAACTTGGACGGGCTCGGCGCCGGCGGAAGCCACTTACTTTACGTGCAGTCGCGTGATGGTGGTGGCTTTCCGGCCGGCCTTGCCCTCATTCCCAGTGGCCACTTCTGCAAGAGGCAGCAGGCACGGCAGGAGGGGGATGCCGGTGGGGACTTGTGACCTCGCCGTACATCCATGGATCCCGATTTGGGGCGTGGCCCGTACCTGAAAAGTTCTGGGATAGGCACGGCGTGCCCCGGGTATATGGTATCCTGGGCGCATGGCCGGAGGCGGGCTCGCTCGCTCCGCCCGCGTAGCTCCGGAACGCTTTCTGGAGACTTTTCGAGCCACGACGCATCATGTGGAGAGAGGGGCCGATGGAACCCACCTGGCCAGTTGTGAACCCATCGGGAATGAATGGGATGCGACGTCGACGCGGAGCGTGCAACCAAGCATCCAAATCGAGGACAGCCGCACCGCCGGCCGTCGACGATACGACATTGGACCCTGCGCCCTTCCAAGTCGCCCGAGGGGGTGGGCGTCCTGGCTGCCATGCGAGCTTGCCGCCTTCTGTTCCGGCCCTGTACCCTATGCCGGCACCTGTGCATGTTTCCGGGGCCTGTGCCTCCAGTGTTCCCGTTCCCTGTGCCGGCCGCGAAGCTGGACGCTGCCGCTGAAGAAAAAGCGAAACGGAACCCCCCAAGTCATCAAGAGAATGGCCCGGACGCGGCTCCCCCATGCGTGCGTGTGGAACGTCTTGAAACGGACCACTCTTTTGCGGCAGCGTAATCATGCCATTATCGAACCACTGAAGGCCGGGATGTCGCACGGCACGGGGCGCGAACCCCGGGCGGGGGGGGGGGGGGGCGGGTTCTACAAATAGGCATACCCGTGGGGTGGAGGTAATCCTCCGGTTGCAGTATGACGCCAGCTAAAGCCGCCGGGCCAGCGAACGGGAGGAAAGAGGGGGGAGAAAAAAAAAGGACCGTCGCCAAGCCCCAGGCGTGATCCGGGGCTGCGCTGACAAACAACCTGCATCTCTGCCTGCTCGCCCTTGGCAGATGGATGCATCCATGGGTCTACGGTGCCATTACGCACCACTGCATTTGGTGCCGGTCGGACAGGGGAAAGCGCGGACAGAGCGAGAGCCGCCCATCGGGGATAATCGAATGGAAAACGTACCTATGCTTATATCGGAGTTGTCATGGATTCATAGATGGTTGGTATGGATGCCCCTCCCCCCCTCAAGCCCCAAGCCAAGCCAAGCATCTCGACGCCTCGCCGGCCAGAAGTTAGATGTCGTTGGGGGCGCCCTGTATCTCGGTTCCACTTGCACAACACCCTTCTCGTACTCGGACAGCTGTTGCTCTCCCTTTCCCTCCTCGGCACGCCATTACTGTGCGCAGAAGAAGAAAAAAAAGGAATGCCTTCGTCTGATTCCCGGCCCATCCGTGCCCGCCGTCCGCCACCCGCCGTCGACCGTAACTCGGCGTGCAATATCTTGCTTGACATGGCGGTCAAAGTTATCCTTCCGTGTGAATACGCGTCCCCAGCCCCCGCAACGCCTGTCGTCGCAGCGGCACTGCGCCTCGAACGTCTCAGGGTGCGCCAGCGACTGGGTTTGGTGCCGCTCGAGGTCCTTCCATGTCGTCAAGGTTTCCGCGCAGCTGGGCAGGGCGCACGTGTATCAGGGCCCTTTGCGCGTCCTGCAACGACATCAGTCCGCCGATCTGTCTTTCCGGATGCTGCTCAACCTACCGTATACGGATGTATAATGTCAGCGCTGGCGTCGATACAAGCCATGGAGCCGTGTATGGCCACCTGCTAGTCGGTGTCGGCGAACCAGCCGGGTGGGGGTCTGGGGGTCTCTGGGGGTCTCTGGGTGTGTACCGGTATCACGAATACTAGTCACCTGGCTGGGTCTCGGTATTTGCGCAGCATGCCTCTCTGTTTCACCTTCACATCTCCGCTGGCTCCCCGCGCCTGCACCGACCCCCCCCTTTTCGGATGGCGTGGCCGCCCATCCCCGTGCCTGACCGAGATGACCGTTCATGCCTGGCTGTCGATCTCGCCCACCGAGCATGTTGGGCCCCAAGCTGGGCCCTGACAGTTCGCGGCTTTCGGGGCTCGGCTACGTTTGCGCGTAGGCGACGCTGTAACGGGCCGCTGCACCCCCTGCCATGGCGGGAGCGGCCCCTGTCGCATCTGTGCTGCTACCCTGAACCGGGTCATGACCCTCGTCTGCACCGAAATAGACCCCCCTAGCAATCTGTTAAAGTTTGCTCTCGCGGGGCCTTCACCGGGATGAATGGTCGTCTTGCGGCGGGGACATTGAAGTGCCGCGAAACGAGAAGCCGGGCTTGTCCCAACCGTGCCGTCATCCCAAGATCTGTGCTCACTTGGTTCTGACCAGTAGAAGGCTGCCCTTTTGTGCCCAACCATGGGCCCTGCGGGTAAACAATCGATCGCCCGGGCACTTCACTTCATCCATAACACCGGACTCACTTACCCCTGTGCCATATCCAAGGGGAAAGCGTTATTATACATGCCGTAGTGCTGCCATGGCATGAATGCCGTTGGTACGTCGCCGAGCGGCTCCAGCAACTCAATGACCGGGTTCATGCCCGATGGTGTATCCTCGTAGTCGTAGACCCCCTGGCCTTCCAGTCCCCTTGGGCAGCCTGGGAGGCTGAAAGAACCCACATCGGCCTATCGGAAGCTCTGGCACGACCTCACGCTGCTCGTCTGCAATCTGAAAAGGGGTCCAGGATGGCTGCCGGGCTGCCATGTTAGCTCGTGTTCATGGGTCTGTACGGCTTCTCCATGATCCTTCTGCCAATGTCTAGGGGGAAAGGACCCAACGGCCACAAGGCACATCCAAGCCGAGGTCATCTTTACCTCGCCAGCTCCCAGGAAATAAGAACCAACCCAGCCGTGAAGACTGCCGTCTTGTGCTGCATTGTAGCAAGTAGGGATGGAGAATTTAATCAACCATCGGCATGGTACGTACTGAGGTAGTTGTCGTCCCGTACACAGCCGGGATACGCTTGCAACCGTACTGGGTAGGCGACTGCGCATTCGCCGCGAACCGGGACATGAAAGAAAGCGGAAGTCCTACTTTGAACCTCGCCGCTTGTTTTCCTAGGTTAGGGGAGCTTGCAAACGGGAGCCGTGCCTTGTGGTACTTCAGAGGTGGGCGTTGAAGTCTCGTAGGGGAACTAGTGTCCGGCGAATTCGGAGTCCGGGCCGCAGACGTATCCCTGGAGAAGTTGTCCTGCTGCGTTGGGGGTAGGGCCATCTCTGGAGAAACTGCAGAAGGCGGAACTGCACAGGGGCCTCAACCTGCATAGCTGACTGGCGGCAAAAGACGTGGGTGGTGCGGTCAGTTGCCCTTCTTCCATGGGCAACGGGCATGCAATGTCACCATATATCGGCCCTTGGTGCAGATAAGGCAGGGGGCAAATGTTCGGCTCACATCAACTTACCGGGCTGGGTATCAAACAACCGTAGCCAATGGCAGGCCCGTCCCTCTAGATGGGTACCCTCACGTACATACCATAGCACGAAGCGTCTTGTCCATTCCGTAAATTAAGTAGGGCCGGGGCCAAGACTCGGCTTCCCATCGGTCTATATCTGTCCGGCCAACTCCACGAGCGGCGTTGTGACTTGCTGCGTGATGTACCACCAGGATGTGTGCCCGCGTTCTTGGATTGCTCCACAGCTGAACTTTGGCGGAGCAGAAGAAATGCGACCAAATGCAGACGAACGCCAGTGTCCGAACACCGAGCCAGCAATGCAAATGCAGTACAACGGAAAAAAATGGGGGTGAACCAGGCGCTCAGGGTTGGGGAGAGAGCCGCCTAAGCGTTCGACTCGGGGAGGGGGCCGAAACCACCGCGTACGCCGCCGTGGGGAAAGAAAGGGTATCACTCATGTCCTGTTCATATCCAGAAACCCGTCTCACAACATGGTCGGCGACTACCTTACGGCGTCTTGCCACCTTTCCCCCTGCCTGCGGGGTCTCTACCAAAAACGGCGCTCAAACCTCTCACCTCCGCGGTTGCGTGGACGGCAACCAACCAGGTTGCAACCAGGTCCACCAGGTAGTGTAGCAGGTACGCATGCGAGACGCCATATACGGCTGCGTATATAGCAATGCCAAAGAGCAGCACGCTGGCCAAGTGCCGCAACCGACTGGTCACTCGAGGCACCATCCTACCCGTCGTCAATGTCTCCACCAGAAGGATGAAGGGCAATATGGATAACACGTTGTGGTGTGACGAGAATGGCGTAAACCACTGCACAGCCAGGTTCCGCACCCACACCACCAGCGTCGGCAAGTTGATGGGAAGGATCCAGAGCATGAGCTGCAGAACCGAGTGGACGTAGTTGTAGAAATTGGAATTGCTTGGATAGGGCACCTCCCGTGCGAATCGGAGTGCTCGAACGCAAGTGCTCAACTGGACCAGGCAGGCCACAACGAAGGCAAATTGGAATGGAATCAAGGTCGAGACGAGGAACAGCAGGATGCTGGTCGTGATCAGGCGCCGCCGCGGCGATGAGGGCGAGAACATGGGCGAAAGCACGCGCCTCTTTTCGTCATGCCGCGTCCAGACTGGTCGCATGACCGCCCATGCGTAGACGATGCTGAAGATGTACGTGAGCAGGATGGTCATGTAATGGAATATTGTGCAGACTCCCACGCAGACAAGCCCAATCATGGGGATGAGAAACCAGAAAAAAGGATCTGAAGTCCCAACAAGCAGGTCGTTTTGCGCAAAGCCTGCAGCCGCGGTGTGGTTCCGTCCGGGCCAGAAGATCTGAAGCCGCGGGGAGCTCGCCGTGCCCGTCGAAAGGGCGAAAAGGGTCAAGGATAGGAGGAGAAGGGGTAGTGACTGGCGCAGACACATGTCCAGGCTATCCAGGAAAGGGATGAAGACGCCAGTGCTGTCATAGACGCGAAGCTGCTTCCGGAGGACCATTGCCACCACGAGGAGAGGAAAGGCCGCAAAGACTGTGCGATACCTCATGTACAGCTTTCCCAGACTGCCCAGGGGGTCCACAGCCAGTCGCACCGTCATGCTCGCATTGCACGTAGGGTCGACCCAGAATTGGAGGCTGAGACCTGTGCTTGTTTTCTTGGCCTTCAACGGTGGCGGTACGTAGGGGGCCACTCCGTGCAGGCTGATTTTGACGTCGTGTGCGTTGACGAAAAATTTGGACTCGTATGGTTCATTCATGAACTGTCGTACCATTGGCGCGAACAGCTCGCTCGACCCTTCGCACTGTTGTTGGCTTACGTGTAGGTTGTAGGCAAGCAGACTGCTCTGAACCGAGGGGATGTTCAGCTCCGTCACCATGGGTCCATGTGCCGGGAGCTGGACCTCCATGCCCAAGGTCAACAGTCGTTGCAGGCTCATGTGTCTCGTGAGGTGCTGCATCTTGGCGTCGCTGAACTCAGCAATGACCCAGCCAGGCGTAGGTGAGGTGGCTTTGTCAACAATGGCGACAAACTGGTGCTCTGTTACGTCCTCGATATTGTATTGGAGGTACGAGAATGGTGCGGTGGGATGTTCTCCATCTAGGAAAAACGGCAAGTCCGTTCTACGCGTAGATCGAGGCAACAAGACCAGGTCAGGCGCTGCATTTTTACAGGCCATCCGCGTCGAACTGGTGCCATCACCGCTCGTCAAATCCAGGGTTGTAGTCAGGATGGCGCTGCTATGGCCTGGCTGCACGGGAAACATGTTGCAAAACAGCACCTCCAGTTTCCCCGTCTCGCCAGGGCCATCGAGTTTAGTGTCGGAAAGCAGGGTGAAGCGCCGGTGGTCCGATGAACTTGGAGGCGGAACAGGGATCAGGCGGGCGTTCGGCTCCCCCTCCTCGCCAAGTCGGTCAAGTACCAGCCGCTCCCCCTGCCTCAAGATGGCCGTGGACTTGTCATTGAGGGTGAGAAGGATTGTCGGCTTGGCTTGGGACAAGGATTTCTCGGCAGCATCCTCCATGCCGGTCAGTAGCCATTTCTTGAACACCCGCATTCGCTCGGCGCGAGGCTTCGTCTGCGACGCCCGGCCAACATCCACAAGCTCGTAGAGCGTTTTCGTGATCACCTTCCGAAACTGGTCGCACCACAGGATTGCCGCGTGGTCCATACTGGTCCAGACGGTCGGAATGGTGGATGTGAAGACAGTGAAGCCATGGGTGTCGGGGACAATGGACTCGACACTGGCATAGTCGGAGGGTACAACCGTATCCAAGCCGCCGCCGGCTATGGAGACGAGGGTGACGTGCCATAGAGGGTTGTTGTTAGCCCATTTCTGGGAATATGCCTGTCTCCAGTAGTTGTTAATGTCGTCGTAAATGTCCACGATTTGCGCGTCGAAGCTAACGGGGGGTCGCGCGTGCGGTGCGGACATGGTCACGATAGTATTGATGGAGTTGGACTGGTAGTTGGGCATGATTAACATGGTACGTGCCACGATACCACCCATGGAATGGCCCAAAACCATGACGGATGTTGGATCTGGCAGGTCCGGATCGCGACGTCGAGACCTTCGAGGGTCCAGGTACAGAGACAAGATGTACCGAATGACCTCGTTGAGATACTCGGCCTGGTCAAGCATGGTCTGGCCATGGAATGCTGTGAAATCCTCATTGAAATCCACTGTGAAAAAGTCGAGGTTCTTGACGCCTGAGTGGGCCACGGCGGGATCATGCTGGAGAACATCATGAAAGTAGCGGGCAGCCTCCGCGGCGATGGGCCGCACCTGCTTGTAGCTACCGGCGTTTCCAGGGACGAAAAGGACCGGTATCCCCGAAACCTGGGCTGTTCAGCATTGCAACGCGGGAAACGGGGTAGCCCACGGCACTCACCATGGGGTCTTCGTTAACGCCACCCTCCCGGTACAAATAGAGCGAGTACTTGGAGGCAAAACGCGTGTGCTCGGTATCAAAATCGCTTAAGTGGATGTAGCGAGGGCTCATATAAGACATGCGGCACCCCTTGGGATCCAATTGGCGTGTGACGGACGAGCTGAGTATGGTGGCAAGCAAAGCTATGCCAGCGACAGTGGTAAGGAGCACCAGTATGGTCGCCGCCCAAGGATGCCGTGACCATGGCCGACGGGCCCACGGCTTCGCGTCGGCCACTTTAGTTGCTAGCACGTCGTCGTTGGAGCAACCGTCATCTTCGTCGCTGCCGTTGCCGTCGCTGTCGCCGTCGTCAACATTGTCGCCGGTTGCGCCCGCGTGTACTGGCCCGGCAGGAGCGCAGGATGGGGCAGAGGCGGTGGCCGGGCCGTCTTTGCCTCCTCGCGATCCATTCCGCGCATGGGCCGGTTTCCAACCTATGTTGCTGCTGGAATGCCGTATCCTCGCCGACGATGCTTTGGAAGCAGCATGCCCGTCTCTTTCGCGCCTGTCTGCCTGGGCCGTCATGAGTGGCCCCTTCGAGGAGGCAATTGGGTCGACCCCGTCCTTCTGCGCCCAAAGCCGGTCCAGCGCAGTCTCGATAGGAGCATCGGCGCAACTGTCGGACGAGCCTGATGAACGCCTCTGCATCGAGGTGGAAGGGAAAGGTGCCAAGCAGGTCGTCCTCCGGCAGGATCGGCAAGCGATGGTGAGCCGGATGCGCACCGAGTAGTTCAGTGGTGTCCAGGCCGGCTCCTCGGCGATGCGCGGTGCGGTGCGGCTCTGGTACGTCAGTGTGATGGACCGGCGCGGCTTCTTTGGCGGTTCAGAGGGCGCGTGGAAAGTAGGTCGTGGACCGGAGGGACGGGGGAGAGACGCTTGACGATGGTGGGTTGGTGGGTTTCAGGGTGGTTGTACGAGGCTGGCCGTTTCTCGAGGCTGCAACAGACAAGCGGCTGCTATTATGATTACCATGCGGCAAGACATAGGCGCACGCACACGCACACATACACGCTGGATACACACGCGCGCGCGCACACTCAAGGTTGCGCAACCCGAGCCGACGGGGGAGGCAGGAGAGGTCAGGTCAGATGCTGGCTTGTTTTAAAATGCGCCGATCGCTGAGCAATCCCCAGCCAGCACTGGACGGGCCAAGCAGGGCTGCAAGTTGCGGTCGTTTGTGGAGAGAGTTGGGGGAACGAATGCAGGGAACTACCGAAGTAGCGGCAGACCTAAAAGTGGCTTGCGTCGGCACGGATACTGGGCAAGAGCTATATGGGCTTTTGCTTTGCTGGATATATGCAGAGGGAGGGTGGCTCGCCCGTGGGAGGGTTCGAGGGCCCAACGGCTGGACGGTTCGAGGCGTCGAGAAGGGCAAACGAATGGAAGTGGTGGTTGGGAACCACGCGAAGTGCGAGATGGGAAGACACCTTTGGGCCCCGATGAGCCCGCCAGCACGACGACGACCTACGGCGGTCGTTGCGGACAAGCCCACTTTAGAGCAGCTAAGTAGGTATGCAGGTAGACAGAAGGAGGCGTACGCGCTTCTACACGGAAGTAGGTACAGACAGATGCATCCCTGCGCATCCATCTACAGCCCACGTAGGTACATGGCTACATAGGTCAGTATGTATCCAGAAGCGTGCTAGGTACCAAGGATGATACATCCCATACGAATAGGTACTACTTCTCGGCCCGCCTAAGTGCTAACTGAGACCAGCGCCTATGCCAGTGTTTGGTTGCAAAGCTTCCCAGCTGCCTCGCTGATAACACCCATGATGGCGGCATGGCACTGCCCATCCCGGGTGGGTGCCCCATCGACTCTGGGGGGAAGTGTGCGCGCAAGCGACCTCTACCGACGATCCAAGAAATGGCATCTATTGTTGCGTCTTGATGTCACAGTGACTCTCGGCTTGGCTGCGTGCTTGGCTTTGGGGGGCACGCTGCAGGTGTTTTGCTCGTATGCCCGCTTCCCCCGTAAGCTCCGGTCTAGTCGTTTCCCATCTGCAGGTCTCACTCAGTAGCTCAACCCATGCGATAGTGGAAGAGCCGAGACGGCGCCTAGGCGAAGGGGGGAAAACCCCCCTCCCCTTTTTCTCCGTGTACACGGTAGGAGGGGCCGTCTGCCAACAAGCACGCGTATTTTCTCAAAAGAGACGAGCCAGCGTCGTAACCCCCCCCCCCCCCCCCCCTTCTCAATGAGAACGATGTCCCGTGGTCCCAGTTCGGGTCCTCGGGTTTCTACGCGCGGTCACTTGACGTACATCAATGGACCGACGATATTGATCAGCGTGGCTTTATGCACGTTGTATCTGAATTTACTCCTTTCGCTGGGGAGCCCGCGTGGGCGCGCGGGGGGTCCACTCACGCCCATGCCCGCCTATCGCGTGGCAGGTCGGGTATGAATTATCAGGCTTTCGCCAGGTGGACGTAACCCGTCCCGCGAATGACGAGTTTCCTGCACGTTCTCTCCCTGAGAAGCGCAGGTTGGCGCAAAAGCGCGACGGCGTTGCCTCGTGTTGCTGCAAACAAGCGTGTCATGCTCGGGGATGACCATGCCTTTTCTACCTGCAGAGCACGGCGTTGGGGTGCAGCGGGACCGTTCGGGCTTGCCTGTGTGCTGTTTCACAGCCACCACACCGACGCACGAGGTGTTTCCCGCGATGACACCTCGAGACTCGAGGCTTTGTCCGCCCGCCCGGAGCTAGATACATCCACATCTGCAGACGCTGGTCCTATCCAGCTGCCCGAGCTGTACACGGCTTATATTAGTTCGGCCCCCGTCTGTACCCTAAGGATCGGGGGCAGCTGAGCGGCTGGCTAGCCATATCCCCCCCCCCCCCCCCGGAACGAGTCGCGGCGTCCCTAATTTGATGCCCGAGTGATAGTGACGACCGCCACCGAGCTCGCATTCCAGTCTGCCCTACTACCCCAGCCGACAGGTACAGAGCAGCTTCGATTCTTTGGTATGTAAGTGGCACAGCCAAGAGCCTGTCCCGGCTTCCGTCTAGTAACATCGACCGAACCCAGCCTGTGTTCATGGCCATGTGTCACCCAATCGGGCCTTGCCAGACGCTCGACAATGTAGTTTGCAGGTTGCCAACGGGTAACTAACGGAGCCGAGCTCCTGGGGATGAAAGCGACAAACACTTGTATCCAACGGCCGGGTCAACTGTGCCTAGGAGCTGCAAACCAATAGCTGCCGGTGTGGTCAGTCCGTACGTACCAATGGGGATACACCAAGCTTACTGGGATTCGTGTTCGTTAAGGAGGATACGCCAACTGAACAGAGTCTGCAGCCGCTCTGCAGCCTTCCCCCAAACTAGCGGTGCCATGTCCTGGGCATAGACAGTTGGAAGTGCCATCTGCATATATCATCACCAGAATCGCGGTGCGCCCGCCTAACGACCTTTTCGATAGCCAGGCCTGGCTGGTATCTATGAAATCCACAAGCTTGGCAATTTGAGCATGTACTTGCGAATATAGGGAGGATAGGTACGTCCTCATCTTCCATCGTATCCAGTATATACCTTTTCCCCCACCGGGTAGTAGCAGCCCGTTAAGCCTTGTAAACCCACAGATCGCCAACCTGGTATCATGAAAGTTCCCAAGTCCATACATTGATACCTCGATACTAGAGTAGGAATGCCCGCCTATTGGCACTTACAGTGGGTCAGAAGACACACAGTGATAGCGGTTAGTGGCATGAGTTCTACTTGTGTACCGTTGTCCACCAGGTGCGCGACGGCTACGACGCCTCAATTGTATCGATGGATACCATTCCATGGATTGCCGCGCCCACGCCTCCGTCCCTAGCCTCGAAAAAGTATATATATATATACGTACATCTTTCTCGCGTGGCCTCGTGCAGAAACTCATCTCAGCCGGTCAGCGGTGTCATTGTCATGGAAGGAGACGTACGTGGGGATTTAGAATTGCCGCCGTTCCACCCTGCTCCTTGTAAGCTTGTCCAACATTCGGCTGGCAGCCCACCAAGAAAGCATACTAGAAGTTCATGGGACCCAGAATTTTCCGAAGGGCCCGGAAACCAGAGATCATTTCGTCACACTCGCTTGGCAGCTCGGAGCCGTAGCCGTGCCAGATGTCGATTCTTGGGTACTTACGTTTTTAGCGCAGGACAAACGAGTACACACACGCCCAATGCCGATACAATCGATACCTCGCTCGCAAGCACTCCATCATTCGCGGCGGGGCAAAGCGGAATTGCAGGGGACTGGATATCATGGAGGCCGCCCGTTCTCACAAACCCGAAACAGTGATCTTGATCGGTGGAACTGACACCACGTGCTGCATGTGCACAGCAAATTGCCAGCTTGCGCGTACAGTTTCCATCAATATAAGACTTGGTGCAGTATACTTCATGGACCTCGTGAGGACGTGTACAGCCGTCATTATCACGTGGCTTAGTTTGGTGCATTTCCGCAGCAGAGAATGCACTGTCGTACATATGTACTTGGAGTGGACTTCTCTGCGAGGCACACATCCCCGTCGGGAGCCAAGCCACATGGCCGGCCAAGTGCATACCTCTTAGGTAAGGCTTACCCTTCTGGCCTAGCCACGCATGTGGCGCCGACGCGATTTCCCGCGTCTCAATTAAAGGTGAGACGCGCTCCGAACTGCACCAGGCTGCTACAGCTACATGGACCCAAGGCTACCACGGGCTGACCCCCGTCCTGGTTTTCCGGTTGTTGCCAATGAGCGGCACCTTATTTCTCCCCATTGTGAATAGTAGATACGCGAGCTCCAAAGCTTTCCAGACGGTGCATCGAGGCTTCGTTTGCACCATACTCTTCGCATACCTACTTGGCTACACATTCCCATCGCGAGCTCGCGCCAGGCACCCTCCACCGCCCATAACGAACCATGGCAACTATAAAGGCGATCGAGGCTCGCGCAGTTCACCAGATCCAATCCGGTCAAGTTATTGTTGACCTCTGCTCCGTTGTGAAGGAGCTGGTTGAGAATGGCGTGGATGCCGGCGCCACCTCGATTGGTTAGTTGGGAAGTGCCCGGGTAAAGCAACTGGAAGAGCTCAGCTGACGGGGCTTTTGCAGAGGTGCGTTTCAAGAACCAAGGATTGGACTCTATCGAGGTTCAGGACAATGGTTCCGGCATCTCCAGGGAAAACTACGAGACACTCGCCCTGAAGCATTACACCTCCAAGCTATCTTCGTACGAGGATCTGACACGACTCCAAACCTTTGGCTTCAGAGGCGAGGCACTGTCCTCACTGTGTGCGCTCTCCAAATTCTCTGTCACGACCTGCTTGGCGTCCGAGGCCCCCAAAGGTTCAAGGCTGGAGTTTGAGACGTCGGGCAAGCTCAAGAGCACCGGTGTTGTTGCTGCCCAGAAAGGCACCACCATCAGCATAGACGGGCTGTTCAAAAACCTCCCCGTCAGACGCCGCGAGCTGGAACGCAACATTAAAAGGGAGTGGAACAGGGTCATCGGCGTCCTGAACCAGTACGCTTGTATATTGACGGGCGTGAAATTCACCGTGTCACAGCAACCGAACAAGGGCAAGAAAATCATCCTCTTCTCTACCAAAGGCAATGCGACAACCCGAGATAACATTGTCAACGTTTTCGGGGCCAAAACTTTGTCTGTGCTCATCCCACTCCAGCTGCAGCTCGCACTGGAACCGACGAGCGCTCCCAGCCAGCTAAAATCTACACGGGAAGAAGAAAAGGCCAAGGAAATCCACGTCCGAGGGCACGTATCTCGGCCAGCGCACGGAGAGGGACGCCAGACACCCGATCGGCAGATGTTTTTTGTCAATGGCCGGCCCTGCGGTCTCCCGCAGTTTGCGAAAGTCTTCAACGAGGTCTACAAGTCGTACAATTCTTCGCAGTCCCCGTTCATCTTCGCCGATATTCAACTTGACACAGACATGTACGATGTGAATGTCAGTCCGGATAAGAGGACCATCATGCTGCATGATCAGTCTCGGATGCTTGACAACCTTAGGGAATCGCTCGTTGCGCTTTTCGAGGCACAGGATTATTCTGTCCCGACATCGTCCCTGGCTGCTCACAAAACCATGCCTTTCGCAAAACTTGGGATCAATCGCCAAGGAACAACAGACCCCGAGGACAAACGCCCAAGGGCATCGAGTGCGGCCGCCAGTTCATCTGTTCTCGCGGCAGGGCAGGGCGTCCGGGACAGCTTGCCAGAAGGCTTGTCTGATGACGAAAACGAAGGAACAAACAAGGAGAAGACTGAACGCCAACAAAGCATTGCGAAGGACAATACCCAACAAGGAAAAGGGAGTTGCCCTGACCTCATCAGCCAATGGCGTAGAAGAGAATCGATCGATGGTACAGACTGTCGGTCGACAACGACGCCACAAATCCACACTCGCCAAGTTGTGAATTCTGGGCCGAGGGAGATGAATTCGGTCGAGGGCAGCCCGGCTAGGCTCCGAGACCAGGATAAAGATAAGGACACGGAAGAATCCTTAGGGTCCGTGGCCGAATCACCGGGTAAAAGCGACGTACGTACTCGTCCAGCACATGAGCCCGGAAATCGCAACGGGGACGGCGGAAGCAGCAGAAAGGAACAAGGCCTATCCGAATTGCCAATCCCGAGCGTCCCAAATCCCTCGCGACTACCGCAGTCGCGATGCAATGCGTTCAGTCCCAGTACGTCCATGCACATCTCGCCAGAGGTTGCCACAATAACAATTGGCAATGACACTATAACGAGTGCCCTGGGCTCGCCAGCGAAGAGACCTCGCCTGGCACAATCACATATGCAGCGGGCAGGATCGCAGCGTGTTGACGGTCGAAAGAACGCGCCTCTTCCTTCATTCCAGGGTCGTCTCACTCGGATGTTCGCGGCGTCATGCATGCCAAACGAATCAAGCACGGAAGACCCGGAGGTCTCTGTGGATCAGGAAGAAGAAATCTCCGAAGATGAAGATGGTGCAGAAAGAATGGAGCTACCTGAAGAAAGCCTGGGTCGATCTAGATCCCCAAGCGAGGGTCTGTTCGTGGAGGATGAAGCCGAAATAACAAATGTGGACACAGGACCCGCCACAGCACTTGACAGCGATTTGATCCAGCCGAAAAGCGAAGTCGACGGTAGCGGGGGTGGAAACCTGCTCGCAATGGATAGCTTGCCGGCATATGGTGACACCAGGCAGAGCTCATCGCCTGATCCAGCCCACGACGAAGACAACGACGAAGACTACGTTGACAGGGATGAAGCCAAGAAAGCACGAGAAGAGGGGAAGGTGAAAGACATGATCAATGCCGCAGAAGAGGCAGCAAAGGCTTGTTCCGAAGAGACGGAAAAGCGACAGCAATATTTTGTCAAGGGCGGCGCCAAGCGCAAGGACTCTACGTTGCAGCTTCGGCAGACCACACGCTTAGACGAAAAGCGAATCAACGAAGCAATTCAGGCCCTCGAGGAGAGGACGCCGTCGACCGCGAGCGGGGACGCTGCACTGCCAACAGAAAACATTAATGCGGCCGATGCCGAGGAAAAGCTGTCCCTGACAATCTCCAAATCGGATTTTGGGCGGATGAAAATCATCGGGCAGTTTAATCTTGGCTTCATCCTGGCCATGCGCCCAAAAGACGTTCATATGGCGGATGATGCAAAGGGCACAGAGAGTTCCACGGACGATGAGCTGTTCATCATTGACCAACATGCCACAGACGAAAAGTACAATTTTGAGCGCCTTCAAGCCAGCACCGTGGTTCAGTCCCAAAGACTCGTCCAGCCGAAGACGCTGGAGCTGACGGCCATTGAAGAGGAGGTTGTCAAGGAGAATGTGGAGGCGCTTGAGGCCAATGGCTTCCTGGTGAGCATGGACGAAAGTGGTTACCAACCTGTTGGATCTCGGTGCCAGCTGCTTAGTCTGCCACTGAGCAGGGAGACGACATTTTCGCTTGCGGATCTTGAAGAGCTCATCTCACTCTTGACAGACCACCAGTCTCTGTCGGCCAACACGGTGCCTCGTCCGTCCAAGGTGCGGAAGATGTTTGCCATGCGCGCGTGCCGAAGCAGTGTCATGATTGGCAAGTCCCTGTCCAACCAACAGATGGAAAAGCTGATTCGCCACATGGGGGAGCTTGACAAGCCGTGGAATTGCCCTCACGGACGGCCCACGATGAGACACCTTTGCGGGCTGGGCACCCAGAGCCACTCGGCCTGGCAGGAGGGGGATGGGTTTGGGATCGGTACGAGAGCGGAACCGACAGACTGGGCCGCTTACGTGAGGACAAGGCGTGACGACTGAGTCCAAGCATGAGAGGAGAGCATAAGAGGAGGACAGGATTCAACAAGACAAGTACATGTTGGCGAGAGGTAATACGTGTGCCCACTTGGGAACTCTGCGCACGGTGGTTCTCCAGGCACGCATGCAAATCGCTAAAGGTCGAGTGAGTGCGGTGTTCCCTTTCCCCGTATGCAAGCCAAACGGCAAAGTCGGGACGAACCTAGATGCTTACCAAAGTCCCCTTACCGAAGCGTAGGCGAAGTGTTCGGAAAGCCGTTCATTCATCGAGGGGCAAGGACCATTCCCAACTCCTGGCCGGCCCGGCCGTGTCCTAGACCAGGGCCGCATCTCTACAGGCATAACAAATCATCGAATCAAACGTGACATTAGCGGTTCGGAGCCAAGCGCAGCTCTCCGTCCTCGCCGGGTATCCGTACAAAAGCCTTTGCGCTGCGTTACTCCGTCGCAGCAGAACAAATGGCGTCTCACGCCCTGTCAACCAGGGCCCAGCCCCCTCTTCTCTTTCCTTTTGCCCCTTGGCGAAGCCGCCCTCGATCATCAGTCGTCGTCCAGGGCGCTGTAACGAGAATAGCCCCCGCGGCCCTCTTCGGCGACCTTGCCGCTCACGTTGCGTCGGTACTTGCCGCCGCTGCCGGCCCCGAAATCGTAGTCGTGCCCCGACGAGACCTGGCGTCCGCTGCCCACCATGACGGGGGGCGTGGCGGCCTTGAGGTCGCCGTAGGGTTTTGAGTAGAAAAGACCCTCCTCGGGCTGGATGGAGGAGTCTCGCTGTCGGCCGTTCCAGGCCGGCGGCACGCCGAGGCCCGTCGGCTTCTGCTCTCCGGTTTCGAGGCTGCCGCTCGCGTTGCGCGAGTCCAACGACACGTCGGAAAGCAGCGATCCACGGCTGGCCTGGAAGGACGTCTGGATCCGGGGCGCTTGGGCTGTGTAGTGCGTACCCTGTGTCGGCGAGCCGGCGGGGGAGCCAGGGGTTGGGTGGGACCGCAGCGGGTTGGGGTGCATGGCGCGCTCGTCGTCTTCGAGGTCGGAGAAGTCGGCGGGATCCGGCCTTATGATGCCGGCGCTGTTGTCTTGGCCCGAGTCCTCCCCATCCGAGTCGGCGCCGTATCGCTGGTTCAGCGCTTCGTAAGCCTGGGCCTTGGATCTGGCCCTCTCCGCGGCATTCACCTTGCGCGTGCGCTCCTGGGTGCGGTTGATCAGAGACTCGGACGCGTACCAGGCCTCAGTAAACCTGGCCTCGCGCGAAGGCGAAGTAACGGGGGGCGGGCGTGAGGCCCTGTGCTGTGCGTCCGTCTCGTGGGTTGCTACCTCGGCGTAACTGCCGCGTTGCGAGGGTGCCGGGGGCTTGGAGAGGCGGTGGAGGTTGGCGGCGGAAACACCGCTGTTGCGCGGTGAGCTGCCCGGAGTAATCTGATACTGCCGACTGGGGAAGTCGGCGCGGGAGTCTCCCTTGGAGAGTGAGGCCAACGAGTCGCCCGAGTTGCTGCGCGTGTGCATGAAGGGGATGCTCGGCGGCCGCGAGAGGCTCTCGTAGGGAGCGCCGGACCGACGACGGTCTTCCAGCGGGGTGGAGAGGCGCCTGTCGGCTTCCGACATATCGGTAGATGCCGTCGCCATGGAAGACTTGTTGCGCTTGTGCCGTGCGGTCCGATGGTTCTCCAGGGGGTTCATGTCGGGAGGCATCCGGGCGATTCTCCGAAACATGAGGCCGAGCCAGACCGAGATGCCGAGGGATACGAGATGCAGGCCGCTGGCCACGATCAGAGTGTAGTACTCGGCAGGGATGAAGTACTGCAGCAGCGTGGCGTCGGGCAGCAGCGTGGTCCACTCGTGGCCCTTGTTGGCGACGGCGATGCAGCCAAAAGCGTACAGCGGCATGGCGGCGAGGTCAGTGAGGCCGGAGAACAGTTGGTAGGCGGCAGACGAGCCCGGCGGCCTGTCGGCGGCGTCCCTGTTGAGGTGGTAGATGGCGTAGACGCAGCTGATGGCCACGACACCCGGCTGTCGCCGCGTCAGTATGTCGCCGCGAGAGGGCGCGTCGGAGCCGGACTCACAGCGATCCGCATGACCCAGGCCGTCATGAAGTCGACGTTAGAGAGCAAGATCATGAGAGCGAGCAGGCCAAGGCCCGCAACGAGCTCCAGCCCTCGCAGGCCGATCTGGGCTTTCCTCAGCGCCAGAATCCACCATTTTGCCGAGGGGCTCATGGGCCGGACGTTGGTGGCCCTGGAGCCCGAGGGGACGGCCTGGGCACTAACGGACGCGCAATTAGCCAACCACGCCGGAGACGCAGGCGCCCGCCTGGGGAACGGGAACGGGGGGGGGGGGGGGGGGGGGGGGGGGGGGGGGGTGCATCGTGGGTTTCGGGCGCCTTACTCGGGGTGGCGGCCGAAGGAGACAAACGGGCCCTCGTGCCGGGGCTTCTTGGGTTTGACCTCCCAGCTCTGGCGGGTGATGGCCTTGGGGTCGAACTCCTTCTCGGGGAAGCGCGAGTCGCGTCGATCCAGGTCATAAAGAAACGGCTGCTGGGGCCCCATTGTCGCGCGCGTGTGTCGAAGCGTCAGCCAGCGCTGGCCGGGTCTTTCGCTTGCGTAGACACGGTGGAGGAGAGCCCGGAGTCGGAATGCCTGGTCCTGCTACGGACGTCTGCGCATACGGGAGGGGGGAGGGGAGGAGAAGAGGAGCCGGGCGGGCTTTTCAGACGTGGTGTGCGCTACCCGCCGAGGACATGGCGGCGGCATCGATCTCGCGCGCGCGCATCGTCTGCCGTCCATCCCAGCTCGGTGGGCAGGGCCTTGGCTGTGGGAGGACCAGGTCGTTGCCGTGACAACCGGCCGCCCAGCCGGGGTTTGCGGGATGGCTGGGAATTGTCGTCGCACGCAAGGCACCCCCGCCACCCGCATTGACGCGCAGAGAATCCATCTGCATATCCATCCGCGGGTCTTGAGGTGGGAGGGGCTGGTGGCCGTTGCAGGCGCCCCTCGAGCCCTCCCTCGAGCCCTCCCGCTCGTCCAGAGGGTTCGTCTTCTGTTCCACCCGGGAATCGCTTGCCAAGCGCGCGCACGCGTGCACCGTGCTATGCATCTGTTGGGCCTCCCCTGCCTGTCTCGATTGCCCACCGCCTGGGACGGGCAGCTTCAATGGGATGGATGGGCGGAACGGCAGAACCGTCCCCCTCCCAACCCCCCGTCGGCCGATCGGACATAAGCTCCGACCACAGCCTGAGCGAGCCCCGGTTTTCCTCGGCCTAGCCAGAACTCCCGCAGCGGCGGCGGCGGCGGCGGGGGAGGTCACACACAATATCACGATCCATTCGCCATCCACGGACTGGGTGTCGGCGGGCTCCTGCTGACTCTGCACAACGGGACCACATCTCCATGTTGCATGCCAGGACCTGGCAAATGGCGGCAACGGCAAGATTATGGCTGTGCCGGCCCCCTAGGCTCCGTCAGGCCCCCTCGGTCATGGCGTCAAGCCGGGGCCGGTATTCCACCAGCAACGCCGCGACGCGGCCCTTCCGCATGGCCGTCGTCGGCTCCGGCCCGGCCGGCTTCTACACTGCCTACCGCGTCATGACCAAGGTCCGGAGCGCCAAGGTGGACATGTACGAGGCATTGCCCGTGCCCTTTGGGCTCGTGCGCTTCGGTGTAGCCCCCGACCACCCCGAAGTCAAGGTCCGGCCGCCCCCCACGCCACCGCCCCGGCCGCCCTTCTGACTGTCTCGCAGAACTGCCAGGACAAGTTTGAGGAAGTCGCCAGCTCGCCCGACTTCACCTTCATCGGGAACGCCTCGGTCGGGAACCCCGGGGACCACTTTGACGGCTGCACCGTCCCGCTGGATGCGCTCAGGCGCAACTACGATGCCGTGGTGCTGGCCTACGGCGCCGCCCGGGACAAGCAGCTGGGCATCCCCGGCGAGTCCGAGCTGGCCGGAGTCTACTCGGCCCGCGAGTTCGTGGGCTGGTACAACGGCCTGCCCGAGTTTGCGGACCTGGCCCCCGACCTGACCCGGGGCGACGAAGCCGTCATCGTCGGCCAGGGCAACGTCGCGCTCGACGTTGCCCGCATGCTCCTGGAGGACGTCGATGTCTTGAGGAAGTCGGACATCACCGAGGCCGCCATTGAGGCGCTACTCAAGAACCGCATCAAGCGGGTGCATATTGTCGGGCGCAGGGGGCCGATGCAGGCCGCCTTCACCATCAAGGAGGCGCGCGAGCTGACGAAGCTGCGCCATGTCGGCTTCCACCCCGTGGATATGTCGCTGATGCCGCCCGAGATTTCGAAGCTGCCGCGCGCCCGCCGCCGGCTGATGGAGGTCTTGCTCAAGGGCTCGGCATCCCAGGCAGAAGCTGCGTCCAAGACATGGTCCCTCGATTTCTGCCTATCGCCGGCCGAGTTTGTAGGCGATGCGCACGGCGCGCTCACCAAGACCATTCTGGAGCGAACCTTGTTGCCGGCGCCCTTTGATCCGGCCACCCCCGTGGTAAACACTGGCGAGATGGTCGAGCTCCCCTCGGCCGTGGCCTTCCGCTCCATCGGCTACAAGTCGGCCGCGCTGCCTGGCTTTGCCGAGGCTGGCATCTCCTTTGACCAACGGAAGGGGATTATTCAACACGACGGATACGGACGAGTCCTGGCCGGTGGTGCCGGCAGCCAAGGTGGCGCACCCCCCCTGCCCGGGATTTACTGTGCCGGGTGGGTAAAACGCGGCCCGACGGGCGTCATTGCCTCTACCATGGAGGATGCCTTTTCCACGGGGGATGCCGTGGCCGACGACTGGGCCGCCGGCCTACATCCTCCTCCCCACGAGGGCAGGCCAGGCTGGGACGGTGTAAAGACCGAGATGGACTTCAGCAAATGTCAAGTCGTGACCTGGGACGAGTGGCACAAAATAGACCGCGCGGAAAGGGCCAGGGGGCATGTCCTCGGCAAGCCGAGGGAGAAATTCACCGCGACAGCCGATATGCTCGCCGCGGCAGCAGCAGAAGCAGCAGCCGCCTGAACGAGTAGTGGTCTCTGTACGATAGCGTGTAGCGATACCTATAGACGTGTGTATGCAGTATCTACGACTTCAGCTTCTCCGTCAGCTCCGGCACTTTGTCGAACAAATCCCCAACAAGGCCACAGTCGGCAACCTGGAATATGGGCGCGTCGGGGTCCTTGTTAATAGCAGCAATCACCTTGCTGTCCTTCATGCCGGCCAAGTGCTGGATGGCTCCCGAGATGCCGACAGCCATGTAGAGCTGGGGCGCCACCACCTTGCCCGTCTGGCCGACCTGCAAGCTGTTGTCGGCGTAGCCGCTGTCCACTGCCGCTCTGGAAGCGCCGACGGCGGCGCCGAGGGCGTCGGCAAGAGGCAGCATGACCTTGTCGAACTCCTCCTTGGACTTCAGCCCGCGGCCGCCCGACACAACCTTGGAGGCTGTGGCCAGGTCGGGGCGGTCCGACTTGGCCAGGTCCTCGGAAACCCACTCGGACGTGGCCTCGGCCTTGGTGTCGACGCCGTCCTCCACCGCGGCGGAGCCGTTGGCAATCTCGGCGGCAGCGAAAGCCGTGCCGCGGACCGTGATCAGCTTGATCGCGTCCGAGGACTCGACCGTCGCGATAGCATTGCCGGCGTAGATGGGCCGCACAAACGTGTTCTCGTTCTCGATGGCGGTGATGTCCGAGATCTGTTGCGAGTCGAGCAGGGCGGCCACCCGCGGCATCAGGCTCTTGCCGAACGAGGTGTGCCCGACGATGACGTGGGTGTAGCCGCCCTTTTTGATGTTCTCTACCAGCAGCGGCGCGTAGTTCTCGGGCAGACCCTGGGGAGAGGCGAGAGAGGTCAGCGGCGAGACCCGGCCGGAAGAACGGAGGCCGCGCGGGAGAGGGTGGGGGAGGAAGAACGGACCTTGTCATAGGCAGCATTGTCAACGGCGATGATCTTGTCGACGCCATCAACCTTGGCGGCCTGCTCGGCCACGGGCTTGATGTTGCTACCGGCGAGGAAGCCGTGGACCGAGCCGCCGAGCTTCTTGGCGGCCGTAAAGGCACTCAGCGATCCGTGGTTGAGGGTGCCCTCGCGCTGCTCCAGGACGGCCAGGGTCGACAGCAACCGGTGGCGGGCCAAGTGGCTCGAGAAGACCGTGTTGGCGCGCGGGACGGCGCCGGCGGCCCTCGGGACAGTGCGCCTCGCAGTTGCAGCGAGCATGATGTGTGGTCGGGTCGGGTTCGTGGTGTTGGTGGTCGTCGTGGGGCTGCGCGGCAAGCGAGGAGAAGCGCGCCGTTGCGTAAGGGTTTCCAGCTTGTGATGGACGGCGCTGGCCGCAGTAGCCGAAGGTATCCGGGGCAGAGCCGTCCCATTTCGCCCTGCCGAGGCCGGCGACACTAGGAACGCGCACACGGCGCCCTGCTACTAGGCAACTGCTGCATTCAGCATGCATTCCGTCTCCCTCCAGTCCACGTCTGCATAGAAGGATGCAATTGCTTCTTCTCGTTGGACCGCACAAGCGGCCTCCCTCTGTATCGGTGCACGTACATTATTATGCACATAGTCGTAGAGAGCACCGGGATTGCTCGGCGGCCCTGTCGTCCCCTGCCCCAAACTACCTATGCTATGCACCTAGCACATATACATTCGGTATCAGGCAATCTACTCCCATTGCATGGCTTGCCCATCCATACTTGGAATGCCGCAGTCGAATATTCGCCCGTCACTTTTCGGGCATGTTCCCTTCTTACTTGCGGATGCTAGGCTATCAGTTAGATTCTTGTGCACTGGGTGATCGAAGCATAGGTAGGTACTTGAGTGCACAAGTATCATGAAGATGCTTCCTCTCTGCCTATCCTGAGAGTTGTTGCACACACGCGCTTCCAGGCGAGACCGTCCGATTGACATGAGCAAGCCCTCCATGGATCTAGTAAGTGCCTGGTGCTCCCTCCGTACAGAACCTCCCGTAAGTATGTACGCCTCTCACTTTACCTGTCAGGCACTTGGGGTACCACGCGGGCGCCGGAGTGGATGGCCCGTGCACCAGCTGGCCAGCCAGTCCCGTTGCTTCTGGGCAAAGTTGCAGGTAGCGATTTGATTTCTCGGACGCGCGCGCTGCCGCACCACCATCGCGCTCGCTCGAACATACTTGGAGTCCATCCTCCTTCGTCCGAGATTCCCACCTTTCGCGCATCATCGTTTCTGTCGCCGCGCATCCTCACAGCTTCCTTAACAGCTGTCCCGGCCTATCGCGCTGCCGCACCATTATCGCGCCTCGTGTGCTTTTGGTCTTGCCACTTGCCTCCGTGCCCGCCAATTCGATTGCTGCCACTCTGCCCTGATCGCCGCCGCTCTCCATCAAGCCGCCCCCATCAAAGGCGCACCACGCGCGTGCAAGACAGCATGGAAGACGAACAAGTCAACTACGGCTCGCCCGCCAACGCGGCCACGCCCAGCAGCAACCCCATTCTCGCCCAACCGCCGCTGCAGGCCGACCCTTCGGGCGCGCCCGAGTCCTCGGAAGGTAGGCTTCTTCGGGAAACACCAGGCCTCGCTGGCGCAAGCGACACTACTGACATGCCGCGTCCTCTTCAGATGTCCAGATGTCGGAGGGCCCTGCCTCTGAAGCCAACATCAAGCAGGACAGTGCCACTCCTGCGCCTGCCCCCCCTGGTACCTCAGCCAATCCTCTCGATGCTCCTAACGGACCTCCAGCTGAGACCACATTAGCCAAGGAAGACGAGGAGATGGGCGAGGCGCCAAAGGAGGGGCAGGCCGGAGAGAGGGACGCCGAAGACGCGACGCAAGCCGGTGAGGGCGGAGCTGGCGAGGTCAAGTCCAAAGAGAGCATTGAGAACGCCGCGCGGGAACACCTGATCTCCCAGACTCACTCCATCGTCCTTCCAAGCTACAGTACCTGGTTCGACATGAACACCATTCACAACATCGAAAGGAAGGCCCTGCCCGAGTTTTTCAACAGCCGCAACCGGAGCAAGACGCCGCACGTCTACAAGGACTACCGAGATTTCATGATCAACACTTACCGACTGAACCCCATTGAGTATCTCACTGTGACGGCGTGCCGACGAAACTTGGCCGGTGATGTTTGCGCCATTATGCGAGTCCATGCCTTCCTGGAGCAATGGGGCTTGATTAACTACCAGGTATGCTCCCATTGGTTTTCTACTTACCAGCTACGGCCGACGCTAGATACTAACAACACCAGGTCGATGCCGATCAGCGCCCGTCGCAAGTAGGCCCTCCCTTCACTGGTCATTTCCAGGTCATCTGCGACACGCCTCGCGGACTTCAGCCGTGGCAGCCGTCCGCGGACCCCGTTGTCTTGGAGGGCAAGAAAAGCGCCGAGACAGACCAGAAGGCGGCTGCCGCCCCCACGGCGGCGGGTGAACGCAACCTGGAAATCGGCAGGAACATCTACGAAGCAAGCGCCAAGGCCGCGAAGCTCAACAAGGCGGAGAAAACCAATGGCGAGACGCCCGCTACTAATGGGACCTCGAGTGCGTCACCCACGGCTGATCTCACCAAGGCGCCCATCGCCAAGATCAACTGCCAGAACTGTGGCTGCGACTGCACTAGGGTCTACTTCCACCTTCCAGAAGCCAACACAACCACCAAGAGCACACATGATGTCTGCCCAAGTTGCTACATGGAAGGCCGTATTCCCAACAACTTGACCAACACGCAATTCGTTCGAAAGGAGAACCCAACGTACTCGGCCGTTCTGGATCGCGACGCTCCTTGGAGCGATGCCGAGATCTTGCGGCTTCTCGAAGGCCTCGAGAAGTATGATGATGACTGGGCCGAGATCGCAGAGCACGTCGGGACCAGGACCAGGGAGGAATGTGTGCTGCAATTCCTGCAGCTCGATATCGAGGACAAATATCTCGAGACCGAAGCTCCCGTACAGGCCCCCACCGGCCTGCAGATGCTGGGCTCACACGGCGGCCACCTTCCTTTCAGCCAGGCTGACAATCCCGTCATGTCTGTCATCGGATTCCTGGCGAGCCTGGCCGACCCCAAGTCCACCGCTGCTGCCGCGCAGCAGTCTGTAGAAGAGCTGCGCGCTGGCCTGCGAAACAAGATCGAGGGCGGCGACGCGACCAAGGCAAATGGCAAGGGCAAGGACAAGGAAGGCGACTCGATGGATGTCGACATCAGACAAGAGACGACCACAACTACGACCACGACCACGACGACCACGACCAACACGCTTGCGTCCATTCCTCTGGCCTCCATGGCCGCCAGAGCCGGAGGTCTCGCGTCTCACGAAGAGCGCGAGATGACTCGGCTTCTTTCGGCTGCCGTCAATGTGACGCTCCAGAAGATGGAGCTGAAGCTGAAATACTTTGATGAAATGGAGGCCATCCTGCAGGCCGAACGGCGGGAGCTGGAGCGCGGACGTCAACAGCTATTCCTCGATCGCCTCGCCTTCCGGAAGCGGGTCAGGGAGACCCAAGAGGGTATAAAAACGGCCGCCATGAACGGAGGGGACCTGAATATGGCGATGGGCGGGGCCGACAGCAGTGGCTTGAGCTTTGCTTCGGCGCCGGCGTTGGGGTCGGTCCAGCCGTTAGGAAGCGATGGCGGGCAAGTCAAGAGCTACGAGGCTTGATGTGCCGACGAGCCCATGTCATGTGGATGATACGGCGTGACGATGGTGCGGGCGAGGTCGTTTTCAGGACAGGATGGGGTGTTTCTTGAGATGGCGTTCAGTGGTCGGCTTTCCAGTCGCGAAATCTGCCCCGGTCTTTCTTCTTGTGCCAGTATCTTGTGAAGAGACAAAAATGGACTGTATTATCAAGATTGGAGAGCCCGGTGCGCTATTCTGGCCGAGTAATGAGTTATGTTTTCCATGCGGCGTCTTGGTCTTTGATCCGAGCGCCGCTGCGAAGGGCCGGGAGTGTGATTTCACGGCTGGCTTCAGACACGTACCAAACATGTACAACCTGGTCTCACCCCGACGTCGATCTGTAGGCCTCCCACTCCCCGACGTATTGAAGGTCTTCCCTCCAGCCCTTGCCCGCCAGCTCGACCGTGGCCCGCTTCGTCGGCCTGGTATCCGGCGGCTGCTCCCCTCGTTCCCTCTTCATCGCCCTTGGGGTATCGGGCTGGGGGCGCTTCAGCATGGCCCACAGCTGCGCCTCCTCGCGGTAACTCGTCTGCGCGTCCGCCGCGGCGGCCTCGGCCTCCATAACGTGCTCGGCCCGGATACGGCCCACGAGGGTCTGGCGCGACCGGGTGGTGCCGCCCCAGTCGGCCGCGAAGTACATGGCTTCGCGCACGTCGGCCTGGACGACTTCCTCGTCTACTCGAATGTCCGCTGTGTCGTCGCCATCGGCGCCGGGGCTGGAGCCTTTGCCCAAGTCCGCCCCACCGTCGCTCCCCGTATCTGGTTCGTCCGCGGTCGCAGGCTCTTCATCCAACTCGATGCCCGCTCCAGACGGCGCTGAGTCGGCAGTGTCCTGGTCCGAGTCTTCCTCCCCGGAAGCTATAGCCTCATCCACGGGTCCCTGTGGAGGACCGGCCTCTGACACCCGAGCCTTGTTGCCCAGGAGGATAGCCTCAACTTCTTCGTAGGACAGCATATTCTCCTCACCCTCGCTGTCGCCGTCATCAAGACTTCCTCCGGACTCTGCCGCCTCCTCCTCCTCCTCTTCTTCTTCCTCGTGTTCTTCCACATGTTCCTCCTCATGTTCTTCCCCGTGTTCTTCCCCATGTTCTTCCCCATGTTCTTCCCCATGTTCTTCCCCATTTTCTTCCTCTTCCCCTTCTTTTTCTGCTTCTTTGGCTTTCTCTTCCTCTTCCCCCATTCCTTTATCATTCATCTCCTTGCCCGACTGGTTGGGGTCCTCTTCGATCCGTCTGTCGTCCCGGTACACATCAAGGCGTAACCGCCGCGCAGCCCGCGCCCAGAATTCGTGGCCGTCCGCCTTAAGACCTAGCGACTCAACAGCCGCTTGGACGTCCTTCGGTTTCACGAGCTGTCTGATTCCGCGAAGGTGCTGTTTTCTGGCCTTGATCCGCGACTCGCTCATGAAAAGTGCAGTCAGGACTAGCCGCTTTGTGACACTGGTGGCCAACGCGTGCAAATCCGAAAGGGCCGTGGCTCTGATGGCAGGCGGCTCCTCGGACAGATAACTCCAGTTATACTCTGGAATGGCCGAGTTCATGAATATCCTCTGGCTCAGTCTCAACCAGTTCCGCAGAACAAAAAGTTGGGCGAACGGCGGCGGTGCCGGCTGCCGCCGCCGCTCACCCTCTGCGTCGGCCGTGTCGGCCTCGTCTGGGTTGAGGAAAGGTGACGCTTCCGTGATACACCACTGCGCTTCACCCCAGCGCTTCTTCTCGACGGTGATCTCGTGCGCTTCCTGCCGCAATGCAAGGTCATCGGCGGCCTCATCCAGCGCGGCGCAGCAGTCCTGGGTGATCTCGGCAGCGGCGGGGACGTCGACGGGCCGGAGAATCTTGCGCCAAAGATCGCCCTCGTTCAAGTGGGCGCGCTCACGCGCGGCCAACAGGACGAGAAGCTGGTGCACCTCCAGCGGGCTCTTGGTGCCCACGCGCGCCGCAATGCCCGGAAGATCGTCGCGTCCCAGCCGGCCGAGAGCGGAGTAGAGCGACTCTTTCTCAACCCGGCTCCATCGGACGGCTCCGATCTGGGAGAGCTCCGGCAGAGCCGGAGTGATGTCGTCAGCCACTATGCCAGTCGCAGCGTCGGTGATGTCCTTGTTCAGCAGGGCCAGGTAGTCAGGGTTGAAAGTACGGCGCTGGCGCTTCAGGGGCGCGCCCAAGCTTGGGGCCAGAGACGTGCGCCTTTTGCGGTGGCTATACGAGGAGGGTGGACCGGATGATACGCCCCTCTTTCGGTCAGAGTCGTCGTCCTCAGATCCCTGTCCTTCGTCTGCGTCTGCCTGGGGGTCCTCCGGCGGCTCTGCCTTGACCGGCTGGTTGCCACAACCGAGAACGGCCTGACGAGGCCCATGTTTTGCGACTGCTATAACCTCCCTCTGGTCTGGTGAGGAGACAGAATATGACTCCATCTCCCCTTAGGAAATTTGGCTGGTGGAGTAGGTTGAAAAGGCGATCAGAGCCGGTCAAGGGCAAGGCCGAGGCAAAAAATAGGTACCAGACTTGGCTCCTGCCGAGCTGCGGCTCCGGGAAAGGTGGGGTCCGTATGGAGATGTCCCCGAAGTTGGCGGAGGAACAGGGGTGAAATCCCGGGTCCAGCCTGAGCAGTCGATAGACTTGCCGCTCGCGTGGTATTTGCGAATTTTCGGATGAGAAGGTCGCCTTGCTCTTTCTGAAGTACTGATTCGAAGGGAAAAGGCTTGGTGGCTGGCACGTTGCTCTGCGTACTCCACCATGGAAAGGGAGGAAAGAACGGCTGGATTTCAGGCACCTCCGCGGAGCGTATGGCTTCAGGGTGTACTTGAACAAGGACCGCAAAGTTCATATGGCTGACCAGCCTTTGTTAATAAACTTGGCGGCCCCACGATCACGCTAAGTACCGAGGTACTTAGGAGGCAGGTGAATACTGTGTAAAGCCTAGTTCGCACCGTACGACAGCTGTGCTGTGCCTCGATTGCTCCAACTTCCAGGAAAGGCGTGGGCACGTAGCGGGCACCTCGATTACATACGGGGGGATGTGTTGCAGGAAGCCAGCCCGGCGCTTTTTCCCACATATGACCTGGTAGTGACCATGTGAAAGCCATTGGATGCCCGCTTGCAGGGGAGGGCCCCGAGAATTTTCAGAATCGAAGCACAGTGCTTACAAGCAAGCACAAGCCTGGGGTGTCCGTGCAGATATCCCAATTCGGAGAACTACCCTGGATAAGGACGGAGCTTTGCACTTCTCTATATATCTCCAGCACCATCACCGTCGTCATTCCCCAACCCCCAGTAACTACAGATCAGCACGTTCCAGATTTCTCTTCATCTCCCCGTTCAAGGCATAGATCTCGTCCCTCGCCTACGCTGAGCACGGCGCCAGGTGGCGGGGGTATGCCATGCAACGCATGCAACAGCTGTACGCATCATGGCGAACGCTGGTGCTGGTGGCTCGCCCCGGCGGTAGGCCGTTGGCGCCGAGGGCCGTGCCGGTCCGATTCTCATCCAGCACAAAGGCCGCGGCGGCGTCTATAGCACCGGCCTCCCACCAGCCCGTGCAACTCCGTAATTACCAGGAGGAATGTATCCAGTCCGTCCTCTCGTCGGTAGAGCAGGGGCAGAAACGACTCGGCATCTCTCTGGCCACGGGCGCCGGCAAGACCGTCATCTTCACCCAGCTGCTCGACCGGATTGAGCCAGAGTCCAAATACCGCACCAAGACGCTGATTCTCGCTCATAGACGGGAGCTGGTGGAGCAGGCCGCTCGGCACTGCGGCATAGCCTATCCGCACAAAACCGTCGATATCGAGATGGGCAAGCTCCATGCTACTGGCATGGCGGACATCACGGTTGCCAGTGTCCAGAGCATCATCTCGGGCGATAGGATCCACAAGTTCGATCCGCGGCAGTTCAAGCTGGTTCTCGTCGATGAAGCGCACCACATCGTATCGCCTGGCTACCTCCGGACCCTGGAGCACTTTCGTCTGGACCAGAAAAGAGCCGAGTCGCCCGTCCTAGTCGGTGTTTCCGCCACATTCTCCCGTTTTGACGGCCTCCGTCTGGGCACCGCAATCGACGAGATTGTCTATCACAAGGACTACGTCGACATGATTGGAGAAAAGTGGCTCTCGGATGTCATATTCACCACGGTCGAGTCCAAAGCCGACCTATCCGGAGTCCGGAGCGCTGCCAATGGAGATTTCCAACTGGGCGAGTTGTCTCGTGCGGTCAACACGGCCGAGATCAACGAAATCACAGTTCGCAGCTGGCTCGCCAAGGCCAGGGGCAGGAAGTCGACCTTGGTCTTCTGCGCCGACTTGGAGCACGTGGCTGGCTTGACCCAAAAGTTCCGCGAACACGGCTTAGACGCTAGGTTTGTCACCGGAGACACCCCCAACGTCGAAAGAAGTGAGCGCCTGGACGCCTTCAAGCGCGGCGACTTTCCGGTCCTGGTGAACTGTGGCGTCTTCACCGAAGGGACCGACATTCCCAACATCGACTGTGTCATCCTGGCCCGGCCGACAAGGTCGCGGAATCTCCTCGTGCAGATGATCGGTCGGGGCATGCGACTGTTCCCCGGCAAGAAGGACTGCCACATTATCGACATGGTATCCAGCCTGGCCACGGGCATAGTGACCACCCCGACCTTGTTTGGCCTCGACCCTAGCGAGCTGGTCGAGGAATCCACAATAGACGACATGCGCCACCTCCGGCAGGACCTCCAGCAGCGGAAAGAGGCCGAGGAGAAGAGGTCTGAGGATGTGTTCGGATCACAAAATACCAAGCCTGAGACCGGTATCTCCCGGCCATCTCGCATAACCTTTACCGAGTACGACTCAGTCTTCGACCTGATTTCGGACACGTCGGGCGAGAGGCATATCCGGGCTCTCAGCCGGCTAGCCTGGGTGCAGGTCGCCCCGGAGAAATACATCCTCTCCGTCCGGAGTGGTGCGTTTATCCGAATAGAGCGAGACGAGAAAGCCGGACGGAAGTTTGCGGCGTGGGAAGTCCGGCCGCTCCCACCTGACGTCCGGTCCACAAAGTCACCTTTTGCCCCGCCGCGTCGCTTGCTAGAGGTCGCGACGTTGGCGGACGCAGTGCACGGAGCCGATAGTTACGCAACCGAGAAATATCTCTTCACCCTGATAGATAAGAACGCTAAGTGGCGAAATCGCCCGGCCTCGGATGGTCAACTCCAATTCCTCAACAAGCTGAGGCCAGAAAACGACCAGCTGTCACCGGAGCACATCACAATGGGCAAAGCTGGCGACATGATCACAAAGGTCAAGCACGGGGCTCGGGGGCGCTTCGCCGCCATAGATGCAGATCGGCGCAAAAAGCTTCGCAAAGAAGCCTCCGAAGCCGCCAAGGCTGAGGCCAGGAGACGGCGAGAAACTGTGAAGGTTGGGCCCCTGGAGGCGTAAGCCAGGGTCAGCCTCTAGCTCAATACCATTCGTCTTTCACGTCGTGTGGTGACTCGTATATACAAGAGGTGAGCAGCCACGACCCCGAGTAGCTGCTGGCCCAACTTGTTGCAGGAGGGTTCCATTCAGGGAGCCCCCACACATCTCCGAGGGTCTGCTCGATTAGCACCATCAGTACGAATAGCGTCGAAGCGGCGTCTCTTCTCGCCAAAGAGACCAAGTACCAGTAAACAGCCCGAGGGAAGCTGGTAAAACTTCAGAAGCCTTCCGAAACCCCTCGGTCCCGAAGACGCGGATGACAGGCACGTGGCGCGGTTCAAAATGGCTGGCGTTGCATCTTCGTGGCTTACACACCGTGCACCAAGAGTACATACCACCATCTAGACACTGCCAAAGTTGTTGGCGGTGAATGAATTGCGCCAAAGCTATAAAGAAAATCAAGGCCAGTCTTGCCCTATTTTTCAATGCTTGTAACTTTTGCCTCCAAAATGGACCATTGAGTTGCGTGACATTGCTCCCGGCTGGGCACACAAGACTCATGCCAAGGGGAGGAGAAAAAATAGGGCAGCAGATAGGGAAAACGGAGCCCCGCAAGACTAGGAGATTACGAGGAAGAGAGCCACGCGAGTCGAGCAAGATTATTAATTGGCATTAAAAACATAAATAGCTGGGGTATCTTTTGAAGTGCAGGGGAAGCTATCCCGAAAAGGAAGCGAGGGCGATTCAGCGACGGCCACGGCTCAAAATGTCGATCAGAGAAGTCTCAGGTAGTCGGCATTGATCTTAGATTTGAGCACCAGGGGCGGCGCGGTAGGCTGGTGGTGCTCGGTCTGGAAGCCGGACTTGGCATCCTCGAAGGTGGCGCCGGCCTCGTAGGTGAAAGACTCTTTGAGGTCGGCCAGGAGGCGGCTGATGGAGGTAGGGTCGCCGATGGGTTCCGCCAGCTTGACGAATCCATGCTGTATGCCTTCGGGCGGGGGTGCCGGGTTGGAGTTGAGGACCATGTACACTTCGGCGACTCGGGTAAAGCTCTGCATCAGGATATATTTGTTGTACGTTTCCCACGGCCGCCGCACGGCAGGGTTGACGTGGTCAAGGGCCAGATTGCGTACGTGACTTGCGCCGGTGACCAGCTTGGTGAAGTCTCGCGAGGCCGTATCGTAGCCCATCAGCTTGGGGCGCGGGATGTACAGGGTGTCGAGGTCTGGATGGAAATAGATGTGGGCTGCTTGGGTGCGTGTGCCGAAGAGCTTCTTGTACATGCGCGTGGTCTCATACCGAGACTCCTGGCAGACGTGAAGGATGGCCGGCGCCTCGGTTGGTGTGTGGCAGCGGTCCTTGTCCCCGTCATAGTTGACCTCGACGACTCTTGCATGGCAACTTTCACGCCAGATTTGCAATCTGATTTCGGCCGGCAGCGAGCCAAACAGAGTGAAAACCGGAGACGACATGGCGGGGCTGGTGTCAAGTGGTCTGCTGGGGAGGAGAGGGAGGAGGAGTGGTGGTTTCTGATATGTAAGTAGGTTGGACGCCGGTTGTGTAGAAGCTTGACGCGGAGCAGCGATGACCAACGGCCAGACTTGCAGAGGCCAGGCTGCTAATGATTTTATATGCAGTCTGCGTGTACGCACACGATACAAGCACGCGAGCAGGCGTCGAGGGACGGGCAGGACAAGCAGTGCGGTCAGGGTCCAAGTGCGCGTCAGACCACCTTATATTCCCAAGTAGGGATGAACCTTGCCCCCGGCCGGGGTGCGCTGGCCAGAAGGAAATATTCTCCGCCTGCTGGCCGGCCGGGGCTGGGCATCGACGGTAATGCATGTCGCGTAGGTGACGGGGCACGTGGAATGAAGAGCTGGGAGGACTTGGAGGGATCTTTGTTCAGTCTGGGGCCCTTGGCTGACGATGCGCGCCTGCATCCGCCTGTGGGCGCTGGCTGACCCACAACCCGGCCAAGGACGAAACGGTCGCGCAGTCTGAGCTAGCGGTTCACGGGCACTTACACGAACCAACGCACCGGACACTTGCTGCTCAGCCGCCTGGTATCCAACCGACGCCGTGGACGCCCGGCCTGGCGTGTAAGCGGGCAAGACATGGAGGGAGAAAAAAAGGGGGGAGGGGGGAGTGTCCTGTTGGGTCTTGTGTCTCTTCTTGCCCGTGTTGGCGGCGGCGAGGGCGAGGGCGACGACGACCAGGCAGGCACAGGAGGCAAGCGGCCTCCCAAGCTTGGCCTCCCGGGCGTCTGTCTGGGCAGAGCGGGCGAGTGACGAGTTGGCAATGGTGATGAAAGGCTGGACTCTCGTTTCGACCAGGCTGCTTAGCCGCTGTGGGGCTGGGCCTGCAGCGCATCGTATGATTCTGCTGCAGTGCGGGCGGTAGACCTGGGGGGGCGCGACCGCCCTGGCTCGCCTGGCCGGGTCGTTTGGGTGGCTCAAAACGGCACCCAGCACCGATGGGCACGTATTGGGCAGGCCGACGACGGCAGACGGTCCCGATCGGCGGGCACCCGAAGATAGATCATGCCACTTCCCACCTTCGTCCCCACTAATCTACCCGGCTTTTGACGATGCTGGTCTTCCTTCGCAGGGCTCAGGCCATCTTTTTCGGGAAGCTCGCGTGTCTCCATCCCGTAAGGTTCCTGTTTTTTTCTTTCTCCCTGACCCTGACGGCACGGTACCACCCGCCTGGAACGGCAATGTTCTGGAAGGACAGGACGAACACAGACGGCGGACTGCCCCCCCCCCCCCCCTGCCAGTCACGCGAAGCACCTTGGTAAGTACCAAAACTACCGTGCGGACGCATTGATGGCGCCAGCACTGCCAACCAGCTCGGCGAGGGCGGCATGAGCGACACGACCGGCGTGCCTGCTCCCTACAATTTGCGGCAGCAAGCGCAGCCCTATTATTAGCCACGTAGTCAGTCAGTGCGTCCATGTGCGAGAGATTGCGCCTGCTGTCTTACTGATAAGAGCAGCCGAGCGGGCGAAGCAGACCTGGATACAGGCAAACTACTCTCTGGTCAGCTACCAACGGGAGGCGGGGCACGACTGCTGCAAGCGCAAAACAGTGGTTGTCGCCGATGATCCAAAATGTGACCGGCCAGCCCCGTCCACGTCCATCCTTGCCAGGCAGGCCTACCACGATTCCCGACGCTGCCGGTCCGTCGCCGCCTCCAATCCAACATCTGCCCGGACACGCCTCCGCTGCTCGTACAAGCCTGCCGATCAATCTTACCTGCCGCCCGCTACCCCAGTGCCGGCCGACACCGTTCGAGAGGTCCTGCCTCCTCCCCAAGAGGTTCCACCCCCCACCCCGGGAAGATAGGCCTGTCTATCCGCGCCCCCCCCAGCTCACTCACGTGTGCCTCTCCGACACACACGCGCGCTCTCTGTCTGGGACGTCCCGTCGGCCCCCTCGGGAGGCGCGCCGTACCAGTCCAGTGGACGCCATGGCCGCCATTGCGTCACAGTCGTCCGCTGCACTCACCTTTGACCTGTACGCTCGATGCAGTGTATGTCAGAGAAGCCATCCTTGTTTCCCATTCTTCCTCGCCCAGGGCTGATCGATGCCCCTTGGCTCAGACCACCCGCGCGCGCGCCTCGGTTGTGACGCTGCCTCATGGCCCCGTGCAGCTGCCCATGTTCATGCCCGTGGCCACCCAGGCTTCCCTCAAAGGCCTAACGCCCGAGCAACTCGAAGAGACGGGCTGTCGCTTGTGCTTGAACAACACGTACCACCTGGGCCTGAAGCCCGGTCAGGAAGTCCTCGCCGCCATCGGCGGCGCGCACAAGCTCCAAGGATGGGGCCACAACATTCTGACTGACAGTGGCGGGTACGGTTTGACCCAGCGAATCTGATATGTACCTCTTAGGCTTGCTCTTGTTGGCTGACTTGGTGGCGGCAGCTTTCAGATGGTGAGTCTGCTGAAGCTGGCAAACATCACCGAGGAAGGCGTCCGCTTTCTGAGCCCGCACGATGGAACCCCCATGCTCTTGACCCCGGAACATTCCATTTCCCTGCAAAATACCATCGGCAGCGACATCATGATGCAGCTGGATGATGTGCTGGTCACGACCTCGCCCGACAAGGCCCGCATGCGCGAGGCCATGGAGCGCAGTGTACGCTGGCTGGACCGCTGCATAGCCGCCCACAAGAACCCCTCAGCCCAGAACCTGTTCTGTATCATCCAGGGTGGCCTGGACCCCGAGATGCGCAGAGACTGCTGCCGCGAGATGGTTGCACGGGACACGCCCGGCATTGCCATTGGCGGTCTAAGCGGCGGTGAGGCGAAAGCGGACTACTGCCGTGTTGTGGCAACATGCACCGAGCTCCTACCCGAGCTCAAGCCACGCTATGTCATGGGCATAGGTTACCCGGAAGACCTCGTCGTGAGCGTTGCCCTGGGCGCCGACATGTTCGACTGCGTGTGGCCGACGAGAACGGCTAGGTTTGGCAATGCCATCACGAAGCATGGCGTGCTCAACATCAAAAACGCAAAGTTCGCAACAGACTTTGGTCCTATCGAGGACGGCTGCGGCTGTGTCTGCTGCAAAAAAGGCGATGGCGGCATAGGGGTTACCAGGGCTTTCGTGCACCATAACACGGCCAAGGAAACCGTCTCAGCCCACCTCCTTTCTCTCCACAATGTGTGGTATCAACTGAACCTCATGAGCGAGATCCGGGCGGCCGTTATGGCTGACGAGTACCCGGGGTTCCTGCGACAATTCTTCGCCAATTTGTATCCAGACAGAGCGTCGTACCCCGAATGGGCTGTTGATGCTTTGCGTGGCGTCGGGGTCGATCTGCTTGCCGAGGGGGTGTAAATTCGTACTCAAAGCCGGCAACGGGCAGGCAAGCCGTGGTCGGGATTCACTTCAGAAAAACAAATAGAATAAATCGTACTCCGATGCAGAAAAGGTACTACTGACCATGTGCCTTCGCGAGCTTGATTATTGACGGAGTTGCCCAGCGTAACGACCGTTGCCCATGACGGAAACAACAACAGATGTTCTATGGTACTGAAGGTTTTCCATACACCGGCGATGCCACATGCGCAAGTGCCTCGCGGCAAACCCATCTAACCCAAAAAAAAAAAAAAAAAAAAAAGGTCATGCTATGAAATTGCCGTATTCGGACTCTCTCGAAGATGAGCCAGGGAAGTTCTGATCTGTTTCGTTTCCCCGGGGCATATTTACCACCTCACGAGCCACATCTGAGACGCACCTCTTAAGTTGGGACTGGCAGGCAGGCCTCAGCTCGCCTATACAGGTAGCTTGTATTGGTATACACAAGCATGTGCCTACGTCTCATTACGACAGCCCGAACGAGAGACGGGTCTCGGTTGGCGGCTGTTGATAAATGACCGGCTTGCATGAAGCCATTCGGGGCGCCGACGTCTTGCGCGGTTGGGGAAAAAGCCGTCTCCCGGGCGAACAGGCGTAAAAGGAATAGCCCTTGGAGTGGGCAACATTCCACCCTTCCGGAATAGACGAGGCGGTTCATGATGAGTCGCTGCGCAGAAACTGCGTACTTAAGCTTCGTATGCCCCGAACCGCCCGCCACAGCTACCCAGATAAGACGGAAACCACGGTCTAAGAATTAGGTATACCGCACGTAATAGCATAGTATGGAGTTTAGCGGCGCCGAGTCGTAAGTTTACGTGAAGTCTATATCTGCCTATATCATGTACTTACACAGGCTCGAGGGTTTCTCCAGCAAGGGGACTTGGCGTCTGTGGCGGGGTCCATGAGGGGCCATCGCCATCAATTAACCCATCAACCTGGATTCAACCGTCGTATTCCCACTGGCTTTCAACTAACTTCAGGCACTTGTTGTTCCCTAGTGTCACTGTCACAGGACCTCCACCCCCTCACCTTCTTCCCCCGTTTCAATTCCCTCTTCGTCCCGCCCCCATTGCAGCCAAGATCCCCGAGAGCGCCACCAGAACCCGCGCGGCGCCCGCTTTCCGACTACAGCCGACCGCCAGCATAAAATGGCGACGAAGCCCAGCAGTTCTGCCACGACCGCCATGTCGAAGCTCTCCCTCCAGCAGAGCGCGCCCAAGCCCGCCAAGAAGGCGGCCGCCGTCGCCGACTCGTGGGAAGACGAAGAGGACTCGGAGCCGGAGACGGACGAGCCCGCAGCCACGGGGCCCGGCCGCGACGCCGAGGGGGGCGGCCGACCGGGCGTGGTGGCCCCGCCGCCGACGCCCAGCACGCCGTCGTACGGCGAGGGCGGGCCGAGCACGCCGCCCTGGCCGCCGGCAGCTTCAGCCGGCGCCGCCGCCGCGTCGCACCCGGAGCGGCGGCCCGAGAAGACGGACGCCGTGGCGCGGCGCATGATTGCCAGCGCGCTGGGGGTCAAGGCGCCGCGCGCAACCGAGGAGCAGCGCGCCTACGACCGCGCGCTCCGCGAAAAAGAGCGGAGGCGCCGCGACGAGGAGAAGGCGGCCGAGCGCCGCCGGGCCGAGGAGGCCGAGAAGGCCAAAGCGGCCATATGGGACGACTAAACGAGTCCCGGGGCCAGGTCACGCGATGGAGGGACGCGGCGGTTTCCTACTGATTGTTTGTTTTTTATTTCATTACTCAAATCCCTCGGGATCCCGGGGGAAAGCCCCGGGCCGGCGAGCTTCCCAAGTATAGTCTTGCACTTGGAACGGACTGGTTGGCTTGGAGCTTCGGGAGTTTGCATTGGCTTGGAAACTGTACGATGGGGATACACGACAGCCGGGCGTGGCAGCAGTGATCGATGGAGTCGTGATTTCACCCGAACCCAATTACGAGACCGGCGGGTCTGGGTGTGACGACGGCCTGGCGGGCCGGGCCAGGCCAAAGTCCTAAACTAAGCACTTGAGGGCGATACGTCTGTTCCGCAACCTATGTATTTTCCAGTGGGAGGCTCACGGCGACCACGTACCGGAAGACGGGCCATTTGATATATGCGGAACTGACGTGCTGCTTGCTAGACCACCAGTGTTCCGACCTTGCCAGTCTTCCTCGCCCTCATGACACCCCCTTCATCTGTCATCAATAAGTCTTGTGCCTTGGGCATAAATATAGAGGATAATACTAAAGAACCTATGCGTCAATTTTACGGGCTGTCCGATTCGTACACTACGCCATCTATGCAAGCAACGCCATATTGCCAGCAAAAGCCGCCTGGTCTACGAGCAACCCAGTCCGTATTGACAAGCACTGGCCGGGCTCAGATGATGCCGCCCAGTGGTGATCAAATGAGGCGAAAGCTTCACAGCGGCTGTCCGTGCCCGTCTGCCGCGTTCTCCGTGTGCGCGTCTCATGCGTACGGGCCTGAGAACAGGGCGCCAGCATGCAATCTGGTGGCCCTTTATCGCTCGGATATTTCTGGTGCGCACAAACTTCTTGAAGCACCGACTAGGTGAGGAGACCGCTCGCTGAGGAATCCTTGTTGAGCGCTCATGGGCAGTACAGCGAGGCGCCCGGGCTTGGGTTTTGCCCATGGCTTGCCTCCAACATCGGCACCGTTCTGACCAGTACGGACGGAAGCGTTATTTTTCGGTGAATCTATATGGTCTCCCCTGGTGGGTGAGGATGAGAGACTGCTGCTGCACGTCGTCTTCTTGCGCAAACCGGACGCCGACGCCCATACCGGCGAGCCCGTTTTCCTCGGCCTGACGATTCCACAGCATCTGCTGGAGCCGGCCGTCTGGCAGGCAGGAGATGAACCCCATGGGCCAGCGGCTACGGGAAAGAGAATCCCGGATGCCCTTGGTGGCCGGCTTCTGAGCGACCAGCATACCAATGACGCCAGGACCGCGCCAGCCAGGAGGGGCCCCGACAAAGGCCCCCTCGAGTTCCCGGACGAGACGAGGCCCGATTTCGGTCTTGGTCGCGGATACTTTGCACTGCAGAATGATGCGCAGGGCCGTGGTGGAAGAAGGGACGGACCAGGTCCCCAATAGGTCGATGCCAAAGTCGTTTCGACCGCCGACACGCTTCATGTCGAAGCCGTAGCCCTTGAGTACCGACGCTACAGTGTACTCGTAGTGTGTCCCTACGTAGGTTTTGGAGGAGGTGTCCAAGCCCGTACGCTCGGCGTAGGCCGCGTACGTGGCCAGGTCGTGATGACCGCCCGTGGAGGCGGCAGCGCCTGTATCTTGGAGGCTCACAACGGGGGCCCCCGTCCCGGCGTCGCCTGACGAGGCCGGGTCGTGATGGTTGCCGACAGGGACGGCGTTCTTATGTTCAACGCTGTCTGCTTTCGCCGCCAGGGCAGCATCGCTGGACGAGGCACGGAAGCGGCCTGTTCCGAGAGCGCTGCATCGGGATCCTTTATGGTTGAGCCCAAGACGGGCGACCGGCCAGGCTGTAGGGCCGCGGTGAAGCCACCGGGGTAGCATTGCCGCGAGGAACAACGAAGGTGAGAGGAGGTACCGTTGACAAAGGCCACCCAGGTTTGGCGGTTCAGTGGCCAAGCGGACGCTATGGATTTCCGGACGAGACGATCCGATTCTTCATGGCGGGCGGGACCTCGTGAAGACGGTGGCCGGCCGGAGCCAAGGCTCCCGTCTCCGTTAGCGGGCTCGGTCCGGGCAAAATGTACCCGTAACAATCCAGTTCTTCTTTGGATCCATTACGGTAGAACCTTGTTGCACCGGCATCGCAGGTTGGCTCTGCTGTGTATCGGTAAAGAAGTAAGTACCTATGTACGGAGTACTGAGCAGCACCTGTTGCTCGGGGGGGCTGGGATTCATTTGCACTCCAGTAAGAGGCAGGTACCTCCATGTAGGGCAATTAGGTAAGGATGTACCTAGGTACCTAGGTAGGTATCCAACGAATGGATCCACACCGGCCTGCTGGGATTGAATCCATGTGCTATTCAAACACCCTCTCTAGCGTCCCTCCCGGGAGCCGCGCCCGCACTCAGCTGCTCTCTCTCAGCTCGCCGCCGCCGAGGTCGTCGCCTTCGCGCCCCGTTCTTTTCTGGCAACAGGGAGACATCGGCAAGATGAGTGACCGGCTGACGCAATTGCAAGATGCCGTCGACGAGGTGGGTTCCTCTCGGTCTCCTTGGTTCCGGCGTGTCGGCGCGCCGCCCGCGGGCGCGTCCGTACTGACAACTTGTGACGGCAGTTGGCGCAACAATTCGTCGCCTCGGTCCACTACGTCAACCTGCACCACAATCTCGAGACCCTCGGCCCCAATGACCAGATCAGAGAATTGAACAAGGAACCGGAGCAATCAGAGGGCTAGTGCGCCGCATACCACCAGCGCGTCTTGCCTTGTCCGCGACGTACTGACTCCAGTGCAGTTGACCCCCACCCACCCGAGGTCTTCAAGGCTGCCCAGGTTGAGCTGGCGCAGGACCTCATCACGAAAGAGCAGCAAATCGAATACCTAATCTCGATACTTCCCGGCCTAGAGAACAGCGAGCACGATCAGGAGCGCAACATCAAAGAGCTAGAAGAGGAGCTGAAGGTAGCTGAGGCCCAGCGTCAGGAAGCCATCAAGGAGAAGCAGGACATTATGGCCCGCCTCGACGAGGTCGTACGGAGCATCCGCCGCCCGTGAGCCCAAGACTTTCAAATCACTATGCCGGGGGGCAAGACGACCGCAGGATCAACTTTGTATGTACCGACAATGTTAGTCCGCTCCAGTGTCTATCATCCATGCGCACAAGACCTGAACATAGCGGAATGGAAGAGGCATCGCGCATGCCCGCCGCAGTGCGTTGTCCCAGACGTCCGAACGCGCCGATACCAGGCATCCACTTCAGACGTGTTCCATCAGCCTGATTTGAAGAGTTGAGGGAAGCAGGTCCGCAGCTCTTCCAGGTGCTGAATTTGGAATTGTGATGCGGGCGTTGACGGTGTCTTCACTCCCACCTCGACCAAGTGCGCCGCTGTCCAGCCAATCTTTCGCGCACCGCTGCAGTTCTGATACGAATCGTCTATCCACGTGATGAGTGGCTGCCAGCTTTCTGGGAAACACGTCAATCGTCACTTACCAACAAAGTAGCAGTCCTCAGGCCTCTCAACGTCGGCCTCCCCCATGGCCTTTGCGAACATGTCGGCATGGGGCTTGCAGAGGATGGGTTGGGCTGCGTAGTCACAGTAGGTAAGACCCTCAAAGAGATCCTCGATCTCTAGTAGTCGTACTACTCTCTTGGCATGATTGATATAGGCATTGGTGAAGAGCCACATCTTCACTCTGCTCTTGTCAATGTCCTCTAGCAGCTTGCGCAGTTGCGGGTTTGGCTTAATGATGCCCTCAAGAGGTAGCGCGTCATCCACTTTGGCGTTGTACTCGAGCGGGTCAATCTGGTGGTGGCGCACCAGGCCCTCGATTGCGAGACCATAGTTTTGGTAATACTCCTTGTGCAGCCGGATAGCCTCTTCTTCGGAAACCCCCAGATGCTTTGCGAAGTAGTTGTCGATCAACTCGGCCATGAGGTCATGGACCTTTGCGCCTAAGCCCACGTTAGGTTGTCTCTGTGGTTGGGTGAAGGGGTGGCTGAAGCCCGCTGGACTTACTCTTCGGGTACAGACAGTTGTCTATGTCACTTGAACCGGCCATGAAGTCAGCAAGAGGCCCGACGACGGGAAGGAGCCCGCTTGTGACGTCGGCAGTAACCTACAAGAAGAAGACAACGCGGTTGTCCCGGGCCGCTTGCGGCTCACTTGCTTGCGACCCCATTGCGAATCGCCTCGACAACAGCGTGGGATTCAATTGTCCGGCTCGCTGCTGGATAGACAGCCGTCGATGGGAAGAAACTGCAAGAAGGGAAACTGAAAAGTCTTTGGTCCCCTGGCTGCAGCGACTGTATGCAAGTGGCTGAGTGCAGGCCGACAGATGGTATAGCCTGTATAACCGGAAAAGGTTCCGGGTAGGTGTTGGCCAAGTGCTGTAGGTATTCATCAAGGCTAGTGGCCCGGACGCAGCCTTATGGGTATTTATGCTCGATCTAAAATCTCGCACGAGTCGCTCGGCGAGACAGCAGCGTGAGGAGAGTCCACCCAGGTAGGCTAGGTCGACCTAAAGAGGTTGTTTGTCATCGACTGGCCAAGCCTACCTCGCTGGACTGCGTGTTGATGCTAGGAGAGAGAGAGAGAGAGAGAGAGAGAGAGAGACAGACAGAGAGAGGAGGTACGCGTGCGCTGTCGAGTCATCCGGTGAGGTGGGAGCCCGCCAGTAAGTACGGGGAAGGTGGATGGATGCATATCGGCCAGCCTGGTACGTGGGTACATGGATTACCTGCCGGCCCCCTTTTGCATGTCTGGGTGCTTCCCTCACCATTTCACTTTAAAGCATGGATGCAAGTGTCTAGACACCGACCCAGGGTGTGGATAGGCAATCTCGGAAGCTAGTCGGAATGCTTTGCTTTGAGGGAGGGTGATTTGGCCTCCAGTCGGCTGGCGGCTGCTGGGCACTCACTCAACTGCCTAGGTAAGTAGGTAAGTCCATATGTACATAGTAATGCCCTCCAACACCACCGAGCAAGCATAGCTACTTAGGTAAGTAGGCCTCGAGCTTGCACGTTACTTATTGGGCGTGGCAATTCCCAGACTCTTTGAATTATCGCGGAAGAACTGGAGTTAAGCAGGTCCGGGCTGTTGTGGCGTTGCGTACCTCACCTCCAAGTAAATAATAGGGTTGCCTCGAAGCAACGCCCATGTGCTTGGAAAGTACATGTTCCGGAAAGGGTCCCCCTGCCAGCTTGCCAGCTGGCCGGGCCCGCCGGCCATCACCACCACCCGCGTGCTGTGTCGCGTTTCTCGCTACCTGGCGGTTCATTTGAAAAGCGATCGGTACGTTCACTCCATCTCATCATCTAGATTCCACCACGCAGGGAAATCGCCCCGAAGTGAGAGCCTACCAAGCCGACGCGAATTGCCCATTCACTTCACCATCTGTTTTCCGCCTCCCACGGTCGCTTGACCGGGCAAGGGCACGCTGGCAATTGCTGGTTTTCTCAACCTCGTGCGGTCGCAGGAGTGTTGCGCGGCCAGTTGTCCTGCTAACCAGTCCCTTCGCTCCCCTCGACCACCATGGCGCAAGCTGGCGTGACAGCTCGGCCTGTGGCCGGCGGGCCAGTTCCCGCTTCTACTTCTGCTCTTCCAGGAGATAATCTGCACGAGACGGAGGAATATGAGAGAATTGTTCGGTTCCGCGATGCCGTGCTGTCCGGCACCCATCCTCGTATCAGACTCCCGGCCGTTGCAGGAAAAGTCCAGAGTAATCCCCAGTCGGCATTAGGCACATCGGCCGCCGCGAACCTCACAGGCTCGCAAGCAGGCGCCGCTGCCCAAGATTTCCGCCTGGGTAATCTCGGCTCCTTTCAGGCAAACGCGCAACAGCCCATAGCTGCCCCGTCTTCTGCTGCCGGCCATGGCGTGAACCCAGCCAAGCCGACGCAGTTCGACCCGCTGCTGCTTACAAAGTCTGACGTGCTCATCAGAGCCGAGTTCCAGCAGCAGAGGCAGAGACTCGAGAAGTCTCTCAGAGAACAACTTGACCAGCGACGTGCTGCCAACAAGGCCGCCCAGGCCGCCCAGCCCGTCGAGCACGAGGCGGATCTGGACCTTCCCGATGTTCTCGCAAAAGCCCTGACACTCGTGCAGGCAACCGCTCCGCCTGTTGATGCTGATGTGGCTGCTAACGCATCTGATTCCAGCGACTCGTTCGATAACAACACCTTTTACTCTAGTCAGCATGATACTCCCGAGCCCTGTGTCTCGTCACCAGCTCACCGCGCATCAGACGACGTCCAGATGCGAGATTTCCCCCCACCCACCAGCCCCCGAGCCACCCTACACGAGAAAAACCAGCCCGTGGCAAGCGCAAATGCACCAGGCCCGGCCCCTGCTTCTCAGCACCATCTTCCGCCGCCATACATTGCAGTAAGGGGAGGAGCCGGCGTCCCCCCTCCGTTCCGCGTGCATCACGAAGGTGCACACTCGATGTATGGCGGCGGTGCTTCGCTCAGTGGGCAAGCACCCACCAGAGATGACGCACAGCCCATGTTGATTAGTTCTAACGGGAGCGGCACTACCAGCAGGTCTGGCAATATCGCCGAGACGGTTCGCCGGGCTGAAGCCAGCTGTGTCCAAGCCCCTCCGCCACACCAAGTAGATTCTCCTGCTCAGCGAGAGCCACGGCTGATCCGCGGCCACAACCTCCAACCGTTTGCTCCCCAGCCTGCCCATGTCTCACCCCTGGCCATAGCACGACAGCCTCCCATTCCGGACCAGGAGATAAGCATCTTGCCGGGTGCCCCGGCTCAGGTAGCTGCCCTGAGACAAGAACCGGCCAATGGCACCAGCCCGGAAAGTTCTCCCCAGGGTGAGAAGGGCGGCAAGAAGAAGAATAAAAAGAAGAACAAGAGGAAGGGAGCTGCTGAACGGCCCGCGTCGCCATATATCAAGCCCGAGCCTCGCTCCCCGTCGCCGCTGTCGGCACCGCAGTATGGCAGGCCCGCCAAACGGCAGAGGCCGCTGCCGGGCCAGCAGCCTCAGCCGGGGCTGAACTACGATGAGCCAAGAGTAGGTCCGCTGGTTGAGGGTGTCCAGGAAGAGTATGCTCCCAGGCCGCTGCGAGAGGAGCGGGAGCCAGTCGGCGGCTACGAGCAGGTAGTGGAAGACATGTACGGACGTCAGATACGGCAGTCGGTCGCGCCGCCCGCCAGCCAGCGTCTTGAGCGTCCTGTCCACGAGGATCGGCGGCCCGAGGAGGCGGTACAGTACGCTCGCCACGGCCCCTCCCCCGCGAGCTACGTCGTTCCCCATGCCGCGAGTGAGGTGCGTTCGATGCGATCGACGGCATATTCTGTAGCAGATGCCACCTACCGGGAGGCTCCTGCCTATTACCCCGACGGGCGAATGAGCGTACGTCCTATGGCTGACAGACCTCGATCGCGTTCACCCATCATGATTGATCCTCGCTCTGTTATGGGTCCGCCCAGACCGCCTACCCGTATCATGACCGATGAGTTCGGACGTGAGTATCTGGAGCCCCTACCACCCCGGGCGGCTTCTCGGCTGTCCATTGCTCCTGTTGGCAGACCGCTAGAGCACGACATTGTCTACGAGCGCACCCCGGCCCGCGCAGTATCACGGATGCCCGGGCCCGAAACTTTTGAGCGCGACGGTGTGTTGTACCGGCGCGCCTCCCCCCTCTCAGCGCCTCGACGGGTCGTGACCCAGCCTGAGTATGGTGGTGCCGCCGACTACCGAGACTACCGAGATTACCGAGCGCGCGACTATCCAACACAGCCACCTCCGCCCCCGCTACCCGGCCACGAGTACGTTCAATATTTCCGTGCGGGGGACAGGCCATTCCCACGGGAGCTGCCTGCGGACTATGGGATGCGATCTACCAGTACTCGGCCGCCTGAGCCCATACGCTACGATTATGGAAGAGTTGCCAGCGTGAGGCTGCCTGATGTGCCTCTCAGAGAACATGCTGCGAGTGTGCACCCTGAGGTCAGGCGCGAAATTGTTGCTCCTCCCTATCGGGAGTATAGCGTCAGGCCGACCGAGGCCGACCTACCCCGGCACGAACACAGTGTGCGTCCCGCAGAGCGATACTATATGGAGCAACCTCGTGCCGTACAACGAGAGGTAGTGTACGAGGATGGCCGGAGAGAAGTTTACCGGTGAAGGGGTGTCCAGGATGGGCAGGATGCTGAAAGCGCACTGGGCCGAGAATTGGCTCCCGCATATAACGACAGGGCTATCTAGATGGTTCTCGGACAAGGCATTGTCCGACGGCCCGATGTCAGGGTTGGAATAGGCCATCTGCTTAGCGTTAATGGTAGCAGCTTGCTTTTGTTTATGATCACCACTGGCAGAAGTTGGGTTTGTCCACGTACGGAGGACCGGGTGCTTCTCATCCTATTTGGTGGATGTCCTCGACACGCTACAGGACGAAGGAGGATGGATGATGGCCTGTACCGTCTGCAAAGTGAGACTCCGGTAAAATGAGATCGACCCCCATGCGCATACCATCTGGTCAGCTGGCCACAAGCCATCAATCCCTGCAAGCAATCCTCAATGTTGTGATTTACACAGGCCAAAGTGGCATACGAATAAGACACGGTGCTACGACAAGGGTCATGGATGGATAAGGACCCCTCGATACCCTGTCTGTCGAGATGCTATAAAATTACCTTGACCATCCACTGTACAATCATGGGGTCTGGGATATCTGTGGCGGGACGAGTCTTGCACAACCGGAACGAGCGTGGGGGGCTGGGAGTTTATGCGAAGACTCTTTGCCTGCGTAGCTGTCCTACCAGCAGATAGGCAAAGGCGTCTAAGTATGGTGTAAGCGGGAGGCCGTTGATGCTGTAGCCCACGGCCCAGCTCCGAACGGACTCGACAGGACGGGCATGGGGGCTCATGGAGGTTCATGGCATCACCTGGCCCCGGTGCCCTGGCCAGCTGGGAACTTGTGTTACAGGGGGACGCGAGGCGGAGGTTCGCGCCACGGTCCGTCGAGATGTTGAGATGTTGTCATGGTCTCAGGTGCTCAATGCACATGCTGTCACGGTGCAGCGATGCCGCACCAGATGATGGAAGGAAGCATTTGTCACGGTGTGCTTCCAAAGCATACGTGAAGCCTGAAGATACCCCATCTCCAGCAAGACCCTGGGGGCGGGTTGAGGGGATAAATGGATGCTCGGAACTCGGCAATGGAAGGGGGTCCCAGCCCTACCAGGGGCGTTCACAGGTACTACCCTGTGAACGCGAACTACTCGAACGTTATGGGAGAAAACCCGCACATGCAAACGCTTGCCGGGTTGCCGATGTTGTGAAAAGACGGAATTCGTAATCTAGGGAGAGCGCAGGGAAGCAGGACCCAGCGTTGCTGACCGTCTACATGCAGTTGACGGATGGTGGCTGACATGGAAGGGAAGGCCATGATAGGTAGCACTTGGGTGGCCGAGTGCTACGGCTAACAAAGCGCGACCTTGACCCGTATTATCAGGCCCACTGCTCGTTGTTCGGCGTCTGTGTAGATGGTCCATATGCAACTCGCGCGCGCGAAGGCAGATCTTGAACGGAGCGCTCGGCCGCTTGATCACAACCGTAGCCCTAGAGGGGGGGGAGGGGGGGCAGTTCGTAATTCGTCGTCGAAAGGGTTAGTTTCCCAAGGGTTTCCCCCCCAGCACACGGCACCGACCACCTGATACGTGTCAAAAATGCATGTGTGTGTGTGTGTGTATACCTCACTCTCCCGGGGGGGGCGCCAGCAATCCAAAGTCCAAGCCCAAACATTGGTCGCGGCATCGGTGTCCGTGGAGCGGAGCGGCTTGCTGGCACGGTACCTAATGCCCTGTGCCCTTCTCGCCCACATGCTTGGGGCAAAAAGGCGGAGATGAGAGGCAGCTGGATATTGAAACCCGATGCTGAGCTTGGAGCACGCCAGCAGGGGGGGGGAGAAAACGCCCCTCTGTCATCCACCCGCTGCTGCGAGCCATTCTTCTCCCCATGCAGCGGCCGTCGCCAGGATCCCATGTACCGGAGTAGTGACGAGCTGCCGGCCAGCCCGGATATGTACTAATTTTTTTTTGTTGATTTGTTGATTTTTCCTTTCGCGCTCTCTTCTTCTCCTGCCCGTCCAAAGGCTCGTTGGCAGGTTGTCCGTGCTGCATATGGATTGGAACCACTCACGTACAAGCTCGGGTGAGGCCCGTCGGGGGTTGCTGCATCGGTCGGGGACGGACACACACACACACACTCTCTCTCTCTCTCACCACCCCTACGACTACGCGTCCCCCAGCAACGCAGGCCGCCAGTGGATTGGCATTGAGTGTGTACGTTGTTGGGTGGCTGTGTCAGCCATAGCCGAGCAGTCGCGGGCACGCGCTGCTGTAATGGGCTGGTTCTCGTCCCATGCCTGTTAGGCTGTGCAAATGCTGCAATCCCCAAGGTACCTACCGCCAGGCGCGACGGGGAAATAAGGTGGTGGTGACCAGGTACACGAGTCGCCGATATCCTTGGAGAGAGGTGAAGTCTCTTCGGAGACGCTGAGGGGGTCTCTCGCTTTCACTCTCGCACTTGCTCTCTCCTCCATACACACACACGCACACACACATACACCCCTCTCACTCCCCTGGAAGGCCGTGGCAGTTGATCCCCGCTGGGCAGCTCAATAAGGTGTCCGGTTCCCTCCCTACAAGCCGGTTCTGGACCTGGAACCCTGGCATCTTGGATAGCCTCTGAAGAGATGAGGTACTAAAAGCATTATGCCTTACTTAAGCCGGCTGGTTTTTGCCTTAGCAGAAAGTGGTTTGACAGGTTAGTAGGGGAGGCACGGCAGGGTACTTGCCGCCCGTCAAGCGGCGCTAGGTACCATCTGGCAAGCCGCTGAAATCATGCAGGTGAGCACAATGGCTGGGCCGGTAGTGGCGAATGGACCAGCACACCTTGACCGTCCTCGAGCCTGGGCCGCGAGCCATGGGGCAGGACGGGACGGCAGATAGTCGACAGGCACGCAAGCAGCTGAACGTCGGTCAAGGGCGAGACAGGTCATGTGCAGTGGTTCGATCCGGCGGGCCTACCAGGGCTACCTGATACATGATGTAGCCGGAAGCCTGTACCTACACGGCGTGGCATGTAAGCCTACACCTAGGTATGTAATAGTTAGAATCACATACAGGAGATGATGCTTTGGCAGCCACGCAGCAGGTAGGTATCCAACTTCCCACAACTTTCATACCGAAGTCCATGCAACGGGGCTGCCTATCCTACGGAAGGTTACCAGCACTTGTGACCCCCCACCCAATAGGATGCCACCGGGGGGGGATGACGCGGGCACCGCGAGTCGATACCCGCCAGACTCCACGTCGAAACCATTGAGTCACCCAGCCATGGAGGGAGGGCTGTGATCATTCCTCGCCAGCAGCGAGGGGGGCAGCAACAAAGCCGACAAGGCGCGACCGTGGGAGGTGTCTGGGTATTCTCTTGCAAGCGGCACTGCGTATACAGCAGAAGCAGCAGCGACCGCTTCCGTATTCCGGTGTTCAACTGGAACAGCATTCATGGCCCATTGGCGCGATCTATTTGCCGGGCGGATGATGGTCTAGACACCCACCTGGGACTCCGCAAGGGGCCAGGCATTTACGGGCGAGTAGAGGGGTCGTTTGGTCCAACGAACGAACGTGCTGGAGCAGCCATGCCTCTGGAGGTGCATATGCATCCGCAGTCGTCCCTAGGGTGGGTGGGCGGTGGGCATGCCCATCCTAAGCTACGGGCTGGAAGTATGGACACCGATCGGTCCATCCTGGATTCCAGGGTATTACCTGCTATCACGGAGTGGACCGTAGTGTAATAATGGATTCACTGCCCGAGGATCAATGTTTGGGGGGAGGGAAACAAGTCGAGGCCAAATGAAGGAAGCTGACAGAAAGCAAGTAGTGGTGCCTGGGCAGCAAGTACCCACGCTCTACGTTAGGCCCCAGTTGAATGAGCTTGTCGCACTCATTCACAACCCATCCCCTCCCACCCCAACTGCCCCGGCATCCAACGTCCAACTCAATCACGCCGCCAGGGGGGAAAGGCAGACAAACCACTTCAGCAGGCGCGGGTCTCAGCAATGGCCGCCGGGCTGGTGGCATGCGGATAACCAGGGCTCCCTGATGAGCATGGCCAGAAGAGAGAAAGAGAGGGAAAGAGAACCCAGAACCTGCTCGGGTCAGAATGCACGGGCCACATGCGATTCTTCTTGTTGCTGCCACGGCCACTACTCTATCCCCATAGAAGCAAGGGTGATCATCCTGCTGCTGGTCGCTGGCCTGTCTGCTGGTGGTGTTGGTCGTGCCGCTGCCGCCGCTGCTGACTGACTGGCCGACTGACACTGACTGGATGCGAGACCCTGCCGACCGACCGACCTGCCTACCTCCTACTTACCTACATACTATGCATCTACCTTTCTACACACATCTACCCTTCTCCTCACTCCCATCGTCTTTCTCTCCCCAGCAGTCAAAGAGGGAGAGGCCATCCGCAAGATCAGAAGAGTTTTGAGACTGGCTTAGTTTCCTTCTCATCCTCTCCTTTCTTTCCCTTCTAATTGCCTCCGTTCCCTCTTTCTCTCTCTCTCTCTCTCTGCCCCAGTGATACCCCCCCCCCCCCCCCCCCCCCCCCCCCCCCCTCCTCTCCTCCGCTCCCCCCGTCCGATTCGTCTTCGTCGCCCCCCGTTCGGTAGTTGCGTCTCGGTCCTCTTCCCCCCCAGTGCTTCTTCATTGGCACACATCGACTTGCTCCCACTATGCAAAAGCTCGCCAACATGCGCCACTGGTCCGAAAGGATGAGTCCCAGCTTTGGCATGTCATCGAGACCGAACATGAACATGACAGCCATAAATCCCCATCAGAAAGCGGCGGCTCCGGGAGCTCCGCCGCTAAGTCCCTCGCCGGCGGCCGACACGACCATCCACTACTCGTTCAACGTGCCCTTCGCCTCCGACCTTGCTGGACCCAACACGGAAGAGATACTACACGCCACCGGCGATTCGGTTATGCGATGGACACACCCCGGCGATGCGCCCGACGACGTACCCGTATACGAACTGCCCGTCCATGCCCAGAATGTTGCCAACCTCCGGACCATGTGCCTGGACCTGACCAAGGGGCCTCTGCCCATCGAGGCCCATGTCATCACGACCATGCCCAAGAACAGCAAGAACCAAGTCACGACTGTTTGTCTGTCGGGCGCGCCCGAATTGGTGCACAAGAGCCGTGAAACTATCCTGAACGAGACCCCTTTGGCCTTGGTATGCAGCGTCTACCGAAGATGACAATGTCTTCTCCTGCTCCCTTTCCCAACGAATCCATTTCTGACCGAATCTGGCTATGCAGCGTTGCACTACCGTCGATGTTGAATATGGTCTAATTGTCGATGCCAAGGCGGGCCTGCTCGTCAAGCATGTTACCGACGCCCTGAACACCTTTGCTCAGTTCTGCGGCGTAGACATCTTCGTCCTCGGGCCGAAACTAACGCCCATGATTGACGGTCTCAATGGCGACGTTGAGGTGATTCGTGATCAGCGGTGGCGCATGGCCATCTATGGTGATGTCGAGTCCTCTGAGCATGCCAAAACCCAGGTGCTTATTTTTATCGACAAGCTGCTGGGCCGTACGCTGGACATTATGCGTGTTGATAGCACCCTGCACCCCATCGTGTGCGGCCGTTCCCGCAAGAACATCAAGCTGATCGAGTCTGCCACCAACACAGCCATCTACTTCCCGCCGTTTGCTCAGCTCTACCGGTACTGCCCCCCTAATGCCCAGCGTCGAAACCCCGAGGAGATCTACATCACGGGCGAGAACCCTCAGGGTATCGAGCTAGCTAAACGCAAGATCCACGAGCTTGTGACTCGCACCAAGTTATTCATGAAGGATTCCGTGGCCTCGCCTGCCAAGATCGACACGGTTCTGCTGGGTCGAATGGACAAGGTGCGCAAGATCATGGAGAACAATGGGACGTACATCATGTTCCCGCCGCTGGCTTCCCAACGCAACATGATCCGGGTACAAGGCGTCGAGGGCCTGCAGATCGAGAGAACCATGAAGGAGATCATGTCCCTTGTGAGTCCCCCCCCCCTGCATCCGGCAATGGCCACGAGATTCTCGAGTCAGGCTGACTTAGCCTCGCAGGCCGGCCAATTCTACTATGCCTCCTGGTGGATCCAGCAAGTCGGTGCCGCTCAGATCCCCGGTCCCAATGAGATCCGTACTATGCTGGGTGACATATGTGCCAATTCGGATGCCGATATTTCGTTCGACAAGATGACTTTCACGGTCACAGGCTCCGACGATGCCGTAAAGGACGCTCTGATGGTCCTCTCGCAGATTAACTTTGTAAACCAAACTCAGCATCAGATTCGGGTCAAGATTGAGCTGGCCAACGAGCACAAGGAGTTCGTTTCGGGCAAGAAGAACGGCAAGATCAACAAGATCATGACTCAGAGTAGGTCCAGTGTGCTGCGCCCGCGGCGATTCTCGGTTTGCTAACGTCACCCGCTTTAGGCAATGTCCAGATCATCTTCGATGGCTTCCGAGAGTACAATTTCGATATTGATGTTATTGCGCCCAGCTACGATTCGATGAAGACGGGCCTGGGTCTCGTTGAGCAGGAAATGCCAGCTTCCATCTCGTTTCACGTCCCGGACCAATACCACAAGCGCATTATCGGTATCGGCGGGCAGCACATTCAGCGCATTATGAAGAAGCACTCGGTCTTTGTCAAGTTCTCCAACGCTATGGATCGAGGTGGCATGGGCCGGGAAGATGACGATGTCAAGGTCGACAACGTCATTTGCCGCACGCCGGCCCGCAATGCCCAGAACCTCGAGCTGGTCAAGTCGGAGATTCTGGACATGGTCGACCGTGCTGTAAGTTGGCGTACTCGTCCCCATCGCACCCAAGTCGGTACTGACGTACTGCAGCATTCCGAATTCACCTCGCAAGTGGTGACTGTGGACCGTCTCTACCACCGCCAGCTCATCGCCCGTCTCCCTGAGATCGAGGAGCTTGAGAAGAAGTGGAACTGCAAGATTGTCTTCCCGAGCACTGAGCAAGCAAGTGACGAAGTCACCGTCACCGGGCCTGAGTGGCAGGTGCCGCTTTGCGCTGACGAATTTCTGGTACGTGCTCGGCGCCACGGGCAAACGAAGTGAAAGTCCGACTAACAGGACTCGGCAGGGCATGGTCCCGGAAACGCACGAGCTCGTCTTGACGCGCACGCCGTCTCTCGTCAAATTCCTCGAATCTCCCGGCTTCGTCAACGACCTCGTTGGCAGGCTTAAGAGCCACCACGAGGTCACGCTCGAAGTCCATGAAAATTCGGAGGAGAAGACAGAGGACGGCGGGCGCACTATGACGCTGTTGTGGAAGCTCACGCGCAACAACGCCGGTGGTCTCCGCGACGCCATCGACTTCCTGCAGGCGCAGTTTGCGGCTGCCGGCGTCGAGGCGGTCGTTGTCAAGGGCGCCATTCCGCGCCCCAAGTCGGACTCATTCGAGGACTCGCTTCAGTACTTCGACTCGAAGTTGCTCCAGCATGCGCCCACGGTGGTGGCCACGGACTCGCCCACCAAGCCTGGTTTCGCCGAAGAGACGGCCCAGCAACGCACCCCTACGCTGTTTGACAAACTTCGCAAACCCTCCCAGCTTCTTTCCTCGCTGGACCGCAGAAAGAACAGCTCGCACTCGGTCAACACCCTCTTCAAGGGTTCTAGCAACGTCTCGAAGTCGTCGCTCATTTCAATCGAATCGACTCGCAGCTTCAACGCCGACCGCAACCCATGGAACGACAGTGGCGTGAACCTCCCAGATGACGACGGCAACATTTGGGGGGGCCGCCACTTTGGCAACGGCTTCGACAGCAAGTTGACGCCCAGCAGCATCACGCACGGCGGCGGCGGCGACGTCACGCCCCGCCACGGCACGCGTGCATCGGGCGACAGCGGTCGGCCCTCGACTTCCCATTCTACCAATTCTGGATACCCCGGTCCCCTTGGACCTTTCCGTTAGATTTCATCTTTTAGATGCTCCACGTGCAATACCCTCGGCTGGATATACCCACTGGCGTCAAAATACCCGGTCCCATGAACCTGCATCGGTCGGCTCTGTTTTTCTGTTTGATTTACCCAGTTTGCTTTCTCGTTCGTTATTGTTATCGTCGATGTTGCCGTTGTTGTTTTTCTTTTCATCTTTCCGTTTGATTCCCCACGGCGGTCAAGCCATGCTGCATACGATTTGACTTGAACTATATCCACACGATCCTCCGGACATGATACCACGAGCTAGCTGTCGGGGGAGAGGCGCGGCGTTTGCAAAGATCGATTGGGCGGATGCAACTCTCATGATACCACAAAAAGTAAAGCCGAAGAAAAGGTCGAAGGGGTTTATCTGTTGGAAGAAATACCATGAATGCGATGTTTCCCCCCCCCCTTGTTTGATGCGGTGCACTTGCCACGTTGTAAGCTGCCCTCCGAGAGGGCCGGCGGCTGTTCGTATCCTTTTCCCCTCAAGGGCAACTCCCGCGTCGAGCCTGGCATCCAAAAGGCATAGAGTGTGTCGAAGCGGGACTAGTGGACCCGTGGTACGGAAGGGAGTAGGACCCAGCGTGGATGGCTGGGAACTAGGGAGAATGCCAAACGGAGCAGGGAGTCCAGGGCCGATGAGGCCGTCACGGCCAGCTCAGTTGGCGCCTGGTGGTGCGTAAGGAACCATTTAACGACGACACACGCCACGATACCCTTCAGTCTACGCGTCAAGCACATTGTGTAAACACCGAGGCTGTAAGGAGGAACGCTTAAGTAGGAGATTACCGCTCCTTGAGACGTAGGTTTGGGTGTTTTGGGGTATTATATAGCCATCCGCCGACGCGCACACGGCTGTTGTGATCCGAGGCAGTAGACACGGCCGCTATGGCGTACGTATATACCCACGGGTCCGTAGGGAGGCCAGGAAGGACTGGTCCGTCCGTTATACACCCGACTGACGGGAATGATGCTCATGCGTGGTGGCATTTGTGTAAGAAGTAGGTACTCGGTTGGCCAGAGGTAAGTACTTCCGCAGTAGCCTCCACACGTGATTGCGCTGGCTGGCCAAATGGAACTGCAGTCGAGAGGGCCCCGTTTTGATCTCCACGGTGATTGTGGCGCATGGCGGGTCACTAGCCACATAGAGCCCTCAGACCACGCACGGCTTGGGGTAGCTCGCGCGGCAAGAGGTTTGCCAACCAAAAAATCCATCCCACAAAAACCGTCGTAGTCCCATTCCAACTCCCGTTACAAAAAATCCTCGTTCGACCAGCGCATTCACACCACCAAACCGGGATTGTCAACATCGTCAACATGTCGGCCGTCCAGACCTTCGGAAAGAAGAAGACCTCGACCGGTAAGGAAAAATTCTGGCTGTTTGCCCCCGGGGGCCTGACGCCCCGGGCGGCGAGGAGAAACAGCAAAAATCCAGGACGCCCTTTTTACTGACGGGTTTGGTGGTTTCACAGCGGTCGCCCAGTGCAAGCAGGGCAACGGTCTGATCCGCGTCAACGGCAAGCCCCTCAAGCTGTTCGGCGAGAAGATCCTGCGCCCCAAGCTGTACGAGCCCCTCCTGGTCGCCGGCCCCGACAACTTCGCCAAGCTCGACATCCGCGTCCGTGTCTCCGGTGGTGGTCACGTCGCCCAGGCCTACGCCGTCCGCCAGGCCATTGCCAAGGCCATTGTACGTTTGCCCCCTCTCTCCCTTTCCTCAACGCCACGCTCTCGTCTCGTGCCCGTCGGTGCCGCATGGGGCACCGGCTTGCCCCCTCCAGACCGTGCGGTAGCAGATGGGCCGCCGGGAGGCGGACAAACGGACGCGCAGGCTATGAGCTATACACGGACCGGCAATGACGGATGGACTGACTGAGTGTTCCCCCGCAGGTCGCCTACTACGGCAAGTACGTCGACGAGCACTCCAAGAACCAGCTGAAGGCTGCCCTCATCAACTTCGACCGTACTCTCCTCGTCGCCGACTCCCGACGATCCGAGCCCAAGAAGTTCGGCGGTCCCGGTGCCCGCTCCAGATTCCAGAAGTCGTACCGATGATTTTGCTGCATCTCGTGGGGCGTTTTGGCATGGACGGCATCGTTTCTTTCCCGGTGGTGGAAAAATCCCAGGTCCAGTGATTGTGGATTGCTGGCGTCTACGCAGCTTTAGGTTTCGAGCTGGAAATGTGAACTTGACTGAACCCAATCGGCTCAACGCACGGTGGCTGCTTCTGCGTTGCGTCAACATATGTGAACCACTCGTGTGTCTTGTTGCTGTCGGTGGCAGACCTGTACGAGTTAGGGCCGTCGAAGCGCTGGGCTTTGGAGCCAGGCGTTGCTGGCTCTGCAGGCGAGGCTTCTTGGGTACGGTCGTCCCGTGTCCCTCGGCGGCTACGGGGACACTGCAGCTCCGTCTTCCTGCGTCCGGACTGGCCACGGAACAACGCGGGACATGCTGAATGAATGAACAAGATTTACAACGGAACCGATTGCCGATAACGTGATGAGGTTGCCTACCATCTTGGCGGCTCTTTTAGTGCTTTCGACGGCCTTCACATATCTCACCACGCAAGTGGAACCTGTGCCGCTGTCTCAGAGCCCCCTGACGACCCATCGAGCAACAACGCGGGCCTTAGGGCACCGGCCGTAAAAACTAAGTGCAACAGCGACGCGCAAAGTCACATGTTACCTGGAAGGACAGTAACGCTGGGTTCTTTGCAATGTGAGACCTGTCCGTCTATGAGTACATGTCTAACGTGCCGTATCGTCCACGCCTCTCCACGAAACGCCATCGTGCTTTTGAAAACGCGCGAGTCTGGGGCATCAGTGATGATGTACTTGGCTAAGCAAAGGTTGGGTATCAAGAAGTGCGCTTAGCCGCCACAAAGAATACAACGCTGCCGGCAGATATGCTGCGGGACGAATTCGAGGTGAAGCTGTATATGTGGGCAGCAACGGCCCCGCTTGAGCAGAAGCCAGGGCGAACTGCGAGTAAGGAATAGCTCAGGTATTTCCGCGCGTATGCGACTACATCACTTCTTGGGAGGCTCAGACAGCTCCATGGTCTGCGAAAGTGGTTAATGAACCGGCCGCACAACTACTACATTGAGAAACTCACCATGTCATACCAGCCGCCACCCCCAAATGAAGCCTGGGAGGGGCCCAGCTTCTTGTAGCCGAATCGGGCATAGTAGTTAACGAGATACTGTTGATTCCAGTCAGCCAGAGACCAGGGCCGGGGCCGGAGCCGGAGCCGGCAAAAGCCAGGGAGGCGAAGAAACCCACGTCTTGGCAGATTAATGAGATGCGGTCGGCGGTGCCCGAGTTGTGGATTTGTTGCATGTAGGCTTTCATGATCAATTTGCCGAGACCGCATCCCTGCAGCTTGGGGTGCACGGCCAGCGAATGGATGGCAACAGTGCGGCCGTCTTCTCGGTGACCCTTGCCCGACGTGTTGGGCCTGGAGGAGCGGAAATCGCGAGGGTAGTCCATGTCGACGTCGGTCACGACGTCACCGAGGCATCTCGTTGCGACGACATGAGCGAACAGAACGCTCACAGCACCGTCACTGCGGCCCGTCTCGACCGGCCAGGCTGTATGGAGCGTCTCGATGTCAAAGCCGGCAGCCTTGGCCTTCTCCGGCGGCACCGTCACGAACAAGCCCATACAGAGTTCGGGACAGCTGGAGAGACGGTACTCGAACTGCAGGCAGCCCGGGAGGGTGGTCGTCAGCGACCACGGGAACGCGGAGGGTAGTCAAGTACCCCTAAGCAAGCTCACTCACCTTCTCCTTGGAACAGCGGTGCTGGGGGTTGCTGAAGGCGGCATTTTCCAGGGCGAGACAAGATTCGATATCCGAGACGGTCAGAGGGCGCGTGTTGGGCAGGAAGGGGAAGGGGAGGATGCTGTTGATGCGCGACTCGCCCACCTTGGACTGGCGGCGGCGGGTCTCGCTGGCTGTCTTTTGGCTGTGGGCCACGTCGTCGTCCAGGTCGTCCGACTCATCGATGGCGCCCTCGGCCATGGCGCGGGCCTCGGCCTGAGGTCCGTACGGATCCGGGATGGGGGCACCGTCCTTGAGGGGCGTCTCGTTGGGCTCGGCCATGGTGATTGGCCGGGACAAGCGAACGCCGGAGGGGCTGAGCTCTCGGGCAGACTGACGGCACCACGAACAGTGGAAGTTGGAGATGAGAGGTGGGCGGGGGTGGATGAGGTGGGGCGGGCCTGAGAAGTGGAAGACGAAGAGGCCCGGGGAGGGGAGGGCTGGGGGGGGGGATTGCAAACGAAGAGGGAGGGGGGGAGAGGAGAAAGAAGAAGTAGAAGAAGGTGAGGGAGGAGGAGAGGAAGGAGAGGGAAATAGTAAGGGCAACGACAGTTGGTGTTGGCACTTTGTTTGTGTGGTTTTGGGTAGTGTGAGTGAGTGAGGTGGGTGGACGGGATGGATGGATGGGGTAGCGGGATGGACCTCAAAGCTGGAGTGGAGGAGCTCTGGACGGGGGAGGACGGGACCGACGGAGACGGTGGGGTTGTTTCCTTGGGACTGGAGGGAGGGATGGGATGGATGGACAGCCCTGACAGCGCGAAGCTGGGAATTGAAGTTGGGCGAGCTGGAAAGGCTGGAGCTGGAGGGCACGAATGGACTAGGGGCCGGACCGGGAATGACGAGACGATGAAGTTGCTTCTGCCCGCCTGCGTGCCTGTGTGCCTGCGTGCCAGCCGCCGTTGTGCCCAGTTGGTTGGTTGCTTGCTCGCGTGACCCTGGCTACTTCATTACCCACCCCTCCTCCCCATCCTCGTCTGGATGGTAAGGCTGCCCATGCCTCTTATACGAAGTGGGCAGGCGGGCAATCAGCAGCTGCCTCTTGGTTTCCCGCGTACGGTCCAGGGCGTAGGTAGGGAGGTCGGTCATTACAGAAGTCCACATATGCATGAATCCAAGGCAAGAAGTGCTTGGGTAGGTACCTACTTACTTGCCTCCTCCCGGCTTGGAAGGGCGTCCCACTTTGCTTGGTGCGTAGCAGCAGCAGCCGCACAACCTGACAACTACCGACCACCAATCGCCAACCGTCGAATGCAAGCCCTGGGAAAACACCGGCCCAACACCTATCACGTACCTGCCTATATACTGGACAGAACCTTCCGCCCAGCCAGCCAGGCGTTTCGGCCGTTCCCCTACTCCAAACCAGGATGCACGTAACGGCCTCCCCGATCCTCGCGCGCTCTCTCGTCCTAAAGAGAAACAGGACATAGTCTACTTCCTATACCGGAGCTGGCTGCAGCACTACCATTCAGTGTATGAGTGCTGCACAGTCATCAGGTTCTCCACTTATGCATGGCTACTGTTAGTTCTATAGCTCCTTTGGTGGCGGATATGGCTGCATCCGCTGCCCTTACGTTACTCCTGTGTAAGGTCGGTTATTGCCGCTCCGTCCGTGGGAGTGCGCCGTCAGCTTTGGGACAACCCCTCCACCTCCGCAAAAAGTTAGCGCAGGCGTAGGGCTACTCTGGGGCAACCGTGGGTGGCTTTTTCCGTCACTCGTGCGAGTCGATCCGTGCCCCATCCAACCATCATACGAAATGGTTAGCCATCTGATGCAAGACAGCAGTGGGAGGAGATCCTCCAATACTGTTAGCACGTACAAAGTATGCAATATAGATAGATTAGATAAATGCGACAGCTGGCAGCACGTGGCACGCGCGTCTGAGTTTGTTGGAGGGACGAGGAGGGGCTCCCAGCTACACCATCTTTTCTGACCCCAAACTGTTTACCTTCTAACACCACCCCAGCAGCATATGTGCAAAAACCCCATCTAAAACTCAGCAAAGCACAATGGCGTTGGCAACCTACAAGTCCGACTTCCTCACCGCCGCGCTCAAGGGCAACTGCCTGCGCCTGGGCACCTTCGAGCTGAAGTCCAAGCGCATATCGCCTTACTTCTTCAACGCCGGCGATTTCTACCGTGCCGACTTGCTTTCCGCCCTGGCCACCGCCTACGCCCACACCATTCACGAGTCTTTCTCGTCGTCGTCGAGCAACGGCTTGGACTTCGATGTCATCTTCGGCCCCGCCTACAAGGGCATCCCCCTCGCGACGGCTGCCACGCTGGCCCTGACGCAGCTCGACGCAAAGTACCAGGCTCTTGAGTACAGCTTCGACCGCAAGGAGGCCAAGGACCATGGCGAGGGCGGCTCCATCGTGGGCGCGCCCCTGCGCGGCAAGCGCGTCTTGATCATTGACGACGTCGTCACCGCCGGCACGGCCAAGCGCGAAGCCATTGACAAGATCCGTGCCGAGGGCGGTATCGTGGCCGGCATCGTCGTTGCCCTGGACCGCCAGGAGACGCTGCCGAACAGCACCGGCACCGCCATTGGCGAGCTGCGCAACGAGTACGGCATTCCTATCGTGGCCATCTTGACCCTTGAAGACATCATTAGTGGCCTGAAGGGATACGCCACGGAGGAGCAGCTGAAGGCTATCGAGGAATACAAGGCCAAGTACGGGGCTTAGAGTAAACAACTTCGTCGTCCCAAGACACCGTCGGCGGCCTGGAGAGATAGGTCTCGGAGGAGAAGAGCTGGAAACCTTTGGGGAAGGCGCAAGGCCAGGTTGAGGGCTTAGGACAAGCAGCATTGTTACTTATTGATACCCGGTCAGGTGCTGTTAAAACCGGAGTTTAGGATCGTTATTCAAGGCGGGGTTGTAAGCATAAATGCGACTAGGTTCCAATAGCTCCCAGAAAAGGGTTATTGGCTCATCATTATCCACACGCGCGTACACCTCCATGTCTTGCTCCATCCCTTGTCATCTCACTGTGGCTATACGGCAGCTGTGTGCCAGTGCTTCAGCACCCCACCTGCCTTTTGGCTTCAGGTCCTCTCTGGTAGCTGCTATAGTGTGGTCGTATGTTGTCCTCCTCCACTGGAAGTGTGACTCGAGTCATCTTTGGTATGAGACGAGCACCGCCTCGCGGTAGATCCGACAAGCTTGTCAGAAAGCCCGATACCATGCTCTCAAGGCAGCATTGCCAGACAACTGGCTTCTGGCCTTTCCATGGACCGTTCCATTGCCACTTACATTGGCACACAGTTCCTGAGTATGCGGCTGTATCCAAACCGAGATGCTTGACACTACTACACCAACCGGCCACTTAGTGCTGTCTAAGATAGGCTGTTTTTTTTTTCCGGCTTTGGTATGTACAGGACTGAACGGCACATGGTACACCGAAATCATCTAACAAGCAGGCCCGACACCCACACCACAGTCAAGAACAAGAGGGTGGGAAAGGTCCATGGCTTGCGTTTTTGCTCATAATTCCGGCCGCGTGCCACATTCGATTCATCCATATTCAGGGACTGAACGAAGTACCGAAGTACCCCCTCCGCTAGCCCGTGCATCGAAGTTTTTGGCGGGGTACAGCCGACGCAGAAAATCTGAATTTCGCCGGCTGTCACCGCCATTTTTCTTGTCTGCTCGATATCACATTTATCAAGTCCCATCCAGTTCAAATCGCCCGCCCCAGAACAGAGGCTGCGATCTGCCTACCCCCTTCCCGTCCCACTGCCAGAGCCTGCCTTCTTGACCCTCCGGGCACGCCGACACGATGAAGACTACGTGGAAGGACATTCAGCCGGTGCCTACGAGCCAGGAATTCCTCGACATTGTCCTGAGCCGCACCCAGCGCAGACTTCCGACCCAGATCCGCTCGGGCTTCAAGATTAGCCGTATCCGTGCCTTTTACACTCGCAAGGTCAAATGTGAGAACTTCTCCTCCCCTGTGTTGGTGTGCCGGCGCCTGCGCGCGACGGAAACGACAGTGGAATCGTCATGCTGATTCCTCTTTCCCGCCAGTCACCCAAGAGACATGCTCGGAGAAGTTCAGCGCCGTTCTCGATGGTTTCCCGCGCCTGCAGGACATCCACCCGTTCCACGCCGATCTGTACGACGCTGAAGCCCCGGATCCCTCGCGATTAGCTGCTGGTGATGCTAACAGTCGGGCAGGCTCAACACGCTGTACAGTAAGGACCACTTGAAGATTTCGCTGGGCCAGCTCTCCACGGCCAAGCACTTGATCGAGGCCATTTCGCGCGACTATGTGCGCCTTCTCAAGTACGCCCCGTCGTTGTACCAGTGCAAGCAGCTGAAGAAGGCCGCCCTCGGTCGCATGGCCACCATCATCAAGCGTCTCAAGGACCCGCTGCTGTACCTCGACCAGGTCCGCGAGCATCTCGGTCGCTTGCCCTCCATCGACCCCAACACCCGCACTCTCCTCATCTGCGGCTACCCCAATGTCGGGAAGAGCAGTTTCCTGCGCTCCATCACCCGCGCCGACGTTGAAGTTGAGCCCTACGCCTTTACCACCAAGTCGCTGTTTGTTGGCCACTTCGACTACAAGTACCTTCGCTTCCAAGCTATTGATACCCCTGGTCTTCTCGACAGCCCTCTGGAGACCAAGGGCCCCATCGAGATGCAGTCGATCACGGCCATTGCCCATCTGCGCTCTGCTCTGCTCTACTTCTTTGATCTGTCGGAGCAGTGCGGCTACACGGTCCAGGCCCAGATTGAGCTGTTCAAGAGCTTGAAGCCCCTGTTCGCCAACAAGCTGGTCTTCCTGGTCATCAACAAGGTCGACATCCTGCGGCCCGAAGACTTGGATGCCAAAACAGCCGAGGAGCTGCAGGCTCTGCTGAGTGGCGGCGACGTCGAGATGCTCCAGCTCAGCTGCAACACCCAGGAGGGCGTTCAGCAGGTCAAGAACGCTGCGTGCGATCGCCTCATGGCCGACCGTGTGGCCGCCAAGATGAAGGCCGGCATGAACAGCTCCGGAGCCGTCGGCGGCCGTCTGGCCGACGTCATGACGCGGATTCACGTGGCCGTGCCCGAAAACGGCACGAGGGAGACATTCATCCCCGAGGCTGTCAAGACGCTGAAGAAGTTCGACAAGAGCGACCCCGAGCGCCGCCGACTGGCCCGTGACATCGAGGAGGAGAACGGAGGCGCCGGCGTGTACAACGTCGACCTCCGGGCTGACTATCTGTTGGAGAACGACGAGTGGAAGCACGACCGAATCCCCGAAATCTACGACGGCAAGAACGTCTGGGATTACGTCGATCCCGAGATCGAGGAGAAGCTGCAAGCACTCGAGGAGGAGGAGGAGAAGCTGGAGGCCGACGGTTACTACGAGTCGGAAGAGGAGATGGAGGACGCCGAGGCGGAGGACATCCACGCCAAGGCCGAGATGATCCGGGAGAAGCAGGCCCTGATCCGCAACGAGAACAGGATGCGCAAGCTCAAGAACGGTGCCCGCATACCGCGCAAGAAGCTTATGAAGCCGCTGTCGGAGCTCGAGGAGGGTCTCGACGTGCTCGGTGTCGACACGACGGACCTGGGCCTCCGGGCGCGCGCCGACGCCGGCAGCCGTGGCCGTTCCATCGCCCGCTCCCGCCTGGGCACCGAAGTCTCGGATGCCATGGATGTGGACATGACACCGCGCGACCGATTGCGGTCCAAGAGCCGAGCCCGCAGCCAGCCGGCCACCAACCGACTCGAGGATGGTGTCGAGGATATGGAGGCGCGTTCCAAGGTCGAGAGGCAGGCCAAGCTGAGCCAGCGCAAGATGAACCGCATGGCCCGCCAGGGAGAGGCCGATCGCCACATTGGCACTTCCATGCCCAAGCACTTGGTAAGTGACACCCGACGCCCAGTCCCCAGGCTGAACATGACTAACTGGGATTCCAGTTCGCCGGCAAGCGTACGGTGGGCAAGACGCAGCGGAGATAGAGAAGGAAACGAGGCCCGAAGGTGGGAGGCTGGAATTCATGCCGTTTGTGCCCCGTTGCACCCGAGCATGGAGAAGTCGACATTTTTGGTTTCGCGAATGGCGTTCAGAGGAGTTTTGGGATGGGAAACTGCCAATTACCTGCCAGATATACTCGGGGAGACAGCCGATGATAGACACAATCAAAACGGTGCTTCGCAACCTGCGCCCGCCCGCCGCCCTGGCGACGTTTACGTACGGTTTTGGCACCTCGCAATTCTCGGTTCCGGCAGCGTTGTTCCTCATTACTGCTCCATGACGACCCTGGCGAGACCCTCGACATCAAGCTCACCAGCGGGCGCGTAGGGGCGAGGGGGGGATGCACCTACGCAATTGGGTCGCACGGGCACGCCCATCCCAAGGTAAACGGGCAATGGTCTCGCCACGATATGGGTATATTTGCGTAGGTCTCCTCCAGTGCCCATCTCCGCTGCCGCCTCGCCACTGCGACGGCCCGCCAAAAGACAGGGGGAAGACCACGCCGGGAATGCGCTCTCTCACTATATCATATCCCACAGTGCCTGGCGGTAGAAAAGTTGCCACCATTCCCCCCTTCCGGCCAGTACGCCTTTTGTGACCTCAACGCCGACGCCCAAAGAATAAACAAGGCTGCAGCTACGGTGACCTTCATGGGCGCCCCGCGAGGGCGTGGGTGCCTAGAGCTCACGGGGGTAGCATGTTGAACTTGCGGATGGCCTTGGGGCCGAGCTCGCTGTAGGGCCACGTGGTTAGCATCCAGGACGACGGCGACGCAAGATCCGGCCCGTACTGGCGGGGCAAGGGGAGGCGGTGGGCACGGGGAGAAGGACGTACTTGTAGTCAACGCGGTTGAGGCTCATGAGGCGTATGCTCTCGGCCAGTTCCATGTTGTGGATGCAGTAGGCGAAGCGGGCAGCGACCAGGGCACCCAGAAAGTGGGCTTCCTCGTAGCCGGCTTTGTTCCATTCCTGGAGGTAGTTGGGCAGCGTGGCCTGCTTGATGCTGGTGGGCGTCTGGGCGTGCGACTGATGGCCGTGGACATCGCCGGCCACGGAGCCGGGCTGGGCGGCGCCGGGGACGCCCAGGGACGCCGTCGTGGCGGCCTGTAGGAGGGGGTTAACCGAACTCGTCGACGGCAGCGGCAGCTGGCCGTTCAGTGAGCCCGTGGGTGTCTGGGAGCCGGTGCCAGTGGGCGTGGCCATGTTGGACGGCAGCTCCGACGTAAACATAGTAGCGGTGCTGGGCGAGATCAGATGGCGGGCCTGGAGCGTCTGCATGATGTTGTCTTTGAGGCCACGGAGACGGCTGCCATTGCCGACGAAGACGATGCTGTTCCAGCAGTCGCCCCTCTTGCCAATGTCGCCTATGCTCTGAACCGTGTTGTAGATCAGGGTGGTGATGCGGTCAATTTCTTCGCGGTCGGCGAAAAGGAACCGCTCCAGTCCGACTTCGATGTCTTGACGGACGCGCTTCGTTCTCCGCTCCGTGACTGTGCTGGTGGTCTCGGGCACCGGGGGTAAGCTGTCGGCGCCCTCGACAGCAGCGGCCGGGGGGGCAGACGGGTCCGCCGGCGTGCCAGCTTCCCCCGTGGCCGCTGCCGGATCGGCCATGGCGATGTCGCCGTTGGTAGCGGCGGGAACGGACTCGGACGCGGGCGCAGGCGCGGCGGGCTCAGGCTTGGGCACGCTGCTGGCAAGGGGCACTTGGACGTCCTCGTGCACCACCTTCTCGTAGTGGAAGGTGTTGGTCTTCCGCTTCGAGTTGGGCAGTCTTGTGGGCTTGTTAGCGACCGCCTCGGCTTCGGCCTGCGCTTTGGCCTTCTTTCCCTTAGCCTTTTCCTTCTCGGCCTTCTCCTTTTCTCTCTTCGCAATGAACTCCCTCGCGTTTCCAGTCGTGACAATGTTGGCGACGTCCAGAACGCCTTCCTCGGCGCCTTTGTCTTCATTGATGCTGCTTTCCCCTTCGTCATTAGTGCCCAGGGCCGGGGCGGCGGGTTTGGCGGGCTCGGTGCTGTTGCCGGCGCCGGGGGCCTCGGGATTGGCCGTCGCACCGGTGGCGTCATCGTCGGGGAGCTCCATGAGGCTCTCCATGCTGGCAGCGTAGGGCAAGACCTCGCAGAGCGGTGACTTCTTCAGTTGCTCCGCCATATCGTAGGTAAAGCCCGCCTTGTCCCTGAGCAGCGCGAGTAGCTTCTGGCTGAAGAACTCGCCGCCTGAGAGCCGGTCGTCGATGTGCTTGTGGGCGACCACGTTGCTGTCCCACAAACAGGTGACATCAACCTTCTCGTACCCAATGTCGACAACAGTCATGTTGGTCCACTTCAAACCGTACTGGGCGGCAAAGGCGCTATGCAGCAAGCACAGAGCAGGAGTCTTGGTCTTCTCGAAGACGAAGCGCGCAACAGTCTCGTGGTCGGGCCGGGTCCACTGCGGCGAGGCCACCAGCACGATGGGGGTGTTGTGGTAGCTGGTGGTAAGCAGGCTGTGCACATGGTCCAAAAAGGCCAGGAAGGCCTCCATGTTGGCGATGTGGCCACGGCTGAGGGGGTAGATGGCACCCTCGGTCGAGTCGCGGTCCTCGACGTACTCGTATTCATCCTCGCTGTCAATCTGGGTGGCGGCGTCGGCGCCGGCCTTTTTGCGCTTGTACGTATGATAGGGGAGGTAGCCACCCGTATCGGGATCCTTGAACATGCGCGTGGGGATGCGATGGGCGGGAAGCGTGAGTTCGTGGCACCCGAGCTGGGCCAGGGTCGTCTGGCTGCCGGGGCAGATGACGAGCACCTGCTCCTCCTTCCACTTGCCCTGTTGGTTCGCCATGGCGTTGACGAGGGCCGGCTGGGGCAGTTCGAGCGGAAGCGGAAGCGGAAGCCGCAGCTGCTTCTTGCGCTGGCGGGCGCTGAGAGGGGCGGTGCTGGCGCGTCCGGCGCTTTGTCGTCGCGAGGCACGTACCTGGCGCGGAGTCCGCCGGGGGGGGTTGTCGCCGAAGAGGAGGCGCTGGGTTGAGGGAGTGGCAGACGCCTTCGGCTTGCGCAGCTCGAAGAGGATGGGCGCGTCGTCGGACTCGTCGTCGGACTCGTCGCCGTCCGAGTCGTCGTCTGGAGCGTCGGTCGACTGGGCGGCCCAGAATGTATCGTCGCGTAGCGAGAGCGGATCAAGTTTCCACGGGGACTTCTTGAGTAGGTAGCCGAGCTCTCGCTTGCCTACACGATGCGCCTTGGCCGTGGGAGTGGTCGGCTCGACGCGGTGGGAAGGCGCGCTGCGGTGGTGCCAGTCAAGTCAGCCGGCGGCGCAAGGACGGTTGGAGTTCCAGGGCTCAGAAGCAAGTCCAATCCATCCATGTGCAGTCGATGGATAGGGTGGATGGAGAGTACTCCAATGGCGTCTCGAGCAGCTGGGGAAGAGGAAAATATCGCGGACGGTGCCGAACGCAATCCAAGCTCAACGACGGCTTACCTCGCGTCGCTCCAACTCTTGGCAGACCCGGTCTCTGTGGCTGAGGCGTCATCACCAGCCTCAGCAGCCTCAGTACTGGTATCAAGCTTCGAAGTAATGGTACTCGTAGGCGTACCCGCCCCGCCATCGAACTTGGCGTGACGCCGTCGCTGCTGACGACCGCGATGGTGCTTGCTGTCTGTATTCTCTGCCATGTTGAATCCAGCAGTGGTTTAGAGCGGAATACCGGTCCTAGAGAGAACGCGGAGGTAGCAGTACCGTATCTACTACCGAAACTGGAGATATTGCAGTACCTGCGTCTGGTGTACAGGCGCCCCTGACTACTTGGGTAGGCAGGCAAACGCCTTAGGCAGGCAGCTCACGGGTCTTTGCTATCTTGCGGCAGTGGCAACCCTGAGGCGGTAACCACAAGGACGGCCCTCTACAGCAGTGGCCCAGGGAACAGTGTCATCGTCCATTTCCCTCTTCGCAGGCAAGGCGTCCAGAATCCTTCGCATATTCATCCAGCTCCCCGCGGAGATACACGGCGTCGGCCTTGCGCAACAGATACCACGCGAGGCTAACAGCTAATTATGTACAATGGATTATCTTTTAGATCATGTAGGGGTATTGTTGTCGTCCGCGCGCTGAGCCAAACCAGGAAAATGCCGCCCCCGAAAGTGACACTAATGCCCACATCGCCTCCTCCCAAAGCGCCTCATTTCTCCGGCGGTTGTGCCCGCCATGCGATGTCTTGTCCCCGGTCTTGCATCTGTTGTGCTTGCCTGTTCCAAAAACGCCATGGCCCATTTTGTCGTAAATCAAGGATAGTTATCATCATGAATGGGAGAGCCCCCCTAGGCCACCGAGACCGTAGTTGCCGCATCAGCCTTGATGCCGACCTTCCCTTCGTTTCGCATTGCCGTTGGCACGGCCGCCAATGTTTCTGCCGGCAGCTCGTCCCTCTGCGCTGGCAGTTTCGACGGGCTGGCTGGAGCCGTCTGTTCAATGGGCGTGTTTGGTGCTTCGCCTCCGTCGCTGCCTGCGACCGACATGTTTTCAATGTCCCCTTTGGTCGAGGCTGAGAACATATCCTCGGCCCTTGGCGTAGGCGCCTCCTCGCCCTGCGCGAATTCTTGTCGTAAAGGGCTGCTGACCATGGACGCATCGCCAAACTCCGACTTGCTGCGACGCGAAAGGCGAGCGGGGCTACGTGTCGGCACCGGCGGCGGCACCCTGCGCGGAATCGTCACCACCGAGCCCTTGGCTTGGACAGCTTGCGAGGCAACAATAGCCATGCGCGGTGGTTGTGCCGTTGCCACCTCAAAGATGACAGGTTCTTCTTCGTCGTCGTCGTCGTCGTCGTCGTCATCGTCGACGTCGTCAATGTCCGTGTCGTCCTTCTCCTCGTCCTCGTCCTCGTCCCGATCCATTCCATTTTCGTTGTCCGAGTGCGTTGTTGAGCTTCGACTGTCGTGATCTGGGTGCTGGGACTCGAAGCGCTCCTCCTTGGTGGCCGGAGTGGCTGCGTCCAGCGGCTCGTCGAGGTCGGGAAAGGCCGACAGCTTCCGCAAAGCACTGACGTCGATCTCGGTGTAGTCAACCTCTTCGGGTTCCTGGATGGGCTCGAGTTCCTTGGTCTCGTGGCCGACGCTAGACTGTCGCCCGTCTTCGCTTTGCTCGGGGCTGGGTGTCGTGGCCGGAGTGTGAACGCAAGTCTGTGTCCCTGCGTCCGTCATGTGGCTGCGTTCCGTGGCCATGGTCCTACTCGACATATAGCTGCACCTGTTACTCCTCGACAGCGAGGAAGTGTCGGCGCTACGGCGACTCGCTCGCGGGAAGAAGGAACTCGAAGGGCTGGGGCAATACTCGAATTGACTGCTGTCGGGCCTCTGTTTGGTACCGGCCTCCCTGATCTCCAGCCCAGCCATTTCTAACGCCAGGACGCCGAATGGATCAGGGTCGTCAACATCCGGGATGCCAAATGCCAACGAGACCTGAGAGCCAGCGCCGGCCGGAGGCTCGATTGTTGCATCACTCGGGGCGGGAAAGGAGGACAGCTGATCCAGAAGACCCTCGTCGAAATCGGAGCGCCCCTCGGCCGCCTTGAGCATCTCAGTCAAGGGTCTCAACTGAGGCATGCTCTGGTTGACATCACCCGCCAGGATTTTGGGCACGCTGAAGCTGTTTCCATAAAAGCGGTCGTTCTCATCGGTGCGTTCGTTCAGGACGGTGCCATCCAGCTTGACATCAGCCAACTGGCCCTTGGACTTGACATACGTAAAGACCGTATCACTCAGATCGGTGAATCCAACGTCGTTTTCGAGGAGGCCCAGCGCCACAAGAGGGCCGGCGGTCATGGCGACATCGGTCCCTAGGGTGGCCTTGGGCCTGCCGATCGCCTCCAGCATGGTGAAGGTGTTGATGACGACCACGCAGTCGTAGGCATCCACTCCTAGCAGAAAGCCCAGCGCGGCCGTCTGCAGCATTAGACCAGACGGCGGCGACCAAGTTCCGTCTGATTTGCGGGCAATCAGCACGCCACTCCCCCCGGATCCTGATGTCCACAGGCCGGAGCGCATCGATGTGAAGATGGCCAGGCCCACGGCGTTTTGTATGATGCGCGGTGGTATCTTTTTGAGCACTCGACTTTGCGCGCTGCTGCTCGACGCCGTGGTCGAGGGGCTGCTAGGTCGATCATCCGGGGCAAAAAGGCCATCACCTGTTCACATCACACGTAATCAGCATGGCCATCATTCGGGCATGAGACGGGGGTGTTGGGGCCAGCGTACGGCAGAAGGCCTTGAGAATGCGGGCGGCCTTTTCGCATTCCTTGTCCAAAGTGCCCGGCCAGAAGGCCTCTTTACCCAACCGCGAGCCGCTGAGGCGGTTCGCAGGCGAGGGGATGAAGTCGGCCCAGCCGCGGACCTTGTCCAGGCTCGTTTTGCTCGTTGTCGATCCTGTGCTGCTTCTCGACTGGTTCCAAGACGGCAGCAGGGCCGAAACCCGCTGCATGTTGGCGACGTCGGGCCTCTCTCGCGGCGCTACTCAGGGCCCTGGGCTTCTCGGTGAAAGTGGGCATTCAAAAGGTCGAAAGCTGGGAGTGGTTCGACCAGCTGGGACAAAAAGACGGCTGGGCGGCTGGATGGATTGTTGGCGGTATTGATGATGATGATGATGATGATGATGATGATGATGACGGCAACAACAATCGAGAGGAAGCTTTGCGGCGGCAGGAAGCAGGCAGCTCGCTGGGGTGGCCGGGAACAGGCCGGCAAGCCGATTCTGATCGTCAAGTGGGAAGCGAAGGAGCGCTTTTGGTTTTCGGGGTGAGGCAGCCAGAAATGCAAATCAAATGATCGACCACGACATACGGGCCGGGCTGGCTGGCCTGAGTTAGTTTGGTCCAGGTGAGAGACAATGGGGAGGTATGTCAGCCCAGGTCGGATGACTGGTAAACAGCAGGCAGAGTATAAGATGCAACTTGGAGTATGCAAAAGCGTCGAGCAGGTAGGCATGCGTGGAGTTTGGCGGAGAGGGTGTAGACCAGCAGGCGCAAGACGCAGTTGCAAAGGTGAAGATGAAGCAGCAGCAGCAGTAGCAGCAGCAGCCGTGACAATAACCGCGTCTAACGTCCTACCCAAAAGTACTCCGTACATGGGATAGTTATTACTCTGCGACTGGACCCCCTCCCCCCCCCCTTCAAAAGCATGGCAACACGCAGAAGAGAAAGGCGACTGAATCAATGCTTTGCAGACCAGTGCTCAAATCGAGGAAATGCTAGGTCCAGACCGGGGGGGGCGTGTACAACTACGTACTCCATACAATCCCACCCATCCATCCGTCCCATCCATGCACACACAGATTACGGGGGGGTGGGCAATACCTACGGGGATACAGACGTACATACATGCAGCCCAGGCCCTCCGCCCATGCTGTGGCAGGTGGGCTGCAGTGACCCAGGTACCGTAGACACTTGTTTTAGTGAGCTGCAAGAAGACGCTCTCTCTACCTTCCATACGGCTAGGTGGTTTCCAGCCTGCTTCAAGTTGGGTGCCGCTTGCGGGCGCTGGGGCTGGAGGCGATATGCCCTGCCCCCCCCCCGTCCGCCTCCACCACGGGCCCCTGTCTTTTCGTTCCCTCTGGAACCCAAGGCTAATGGACGCCCAAGACCTAGCGCCAGGAACGAGTGCCAGATCAAGGTGCCGGCACGATACTTTAGACACACAGGATGCGCGCACGTCCTCGGCCCGGGAGCAGCAGAGGGAGGGATGGGCGCCCTACGCGTGGTTTTCTTCACTGCAAGCTCGGAGGAGGCGCCGGCGTTGGGCGGTGGGAGGGCGAGCTTGTAACGACGAAGCTTTCGTTGGGCCGGATTTTTGATCCACGTCACTTGTGGCTGATCACCCTCGACAGCTACGACGTACATAGGAAGAGGGGGGGGGGGGGGGGGGGGGGGGGGGGCATCTGCATCTATCTATGGATGCCTGTATACATGCCTATACGTTGTAGATTGTCCAGGTGATAGGGTTGGTAGCTGTCCACATGTTTAGTTCATTACAGTATGTGTGTATGTGCGCCGTGTGTCGGCGAGGGTGTCAATTGCCGGTTGTGCAAGGGGGATGGGGAGATGTGAGCCCACATACTAGGCAACAGCCATGGGCTTTCGACTCATTTCTTGCTGATCGGGAGTCGGCGTACGCACGGCACGGGATGGCCCAGACATGGTCGGTCATCGATCAAGTCAGTCATTCGGTCATGGGGTCCCTCTCCTCGATACATCGTGGAACTTCCACATCCCACCTCAGCTTCACGGACATTTCGTCTTGAACCCATCCCCCCCTGCGATCCTCGGGGCGCCGCCATGGTAAGCATGGTCTTCACCTGGGGAGGGGGCTAGGCAGCAAGAATCACAGCGTGGACGGACTGCTCCTCCATACAGCTAAATGGATGGATCATAGTGGTGGTGGGGGGTTGTGCTGTTGCTGCTGCTCTTGTCCTCATGGGAAAGGCTTCCTTCCCAGGCCGGGACCTCCCCTGCGGCATCCGCCCCCCTTGGCTGATCTCGGGCGAAACCAGCGAGGTTCCGGGCAGGACCGAGTTTGTTGCTTTTCTACAGGGTTGCGCAGCTGCGCCCCGCTTCCGAGGGGGAGCTCTGAGACAGCGTTCATTGAAAGGAGGGAAAAAAAGGTTGCTTTTTCTTGCTCACGTTGAGCTCATCCGCATGTTGTATTCGCCTTGTTTGCCTCGGCTGGGCCGTGATTCGCGGTCCAGCACTGCTAGCCTGCTCCCGTTGCAGCATCGCGTGCATGGCGCAGAAGTCCGCCGTGCGACTAGTGTGGTGGGAGGGTTTCGCTAGTCGCTGCTCGTCGGTTGGCCGTGTGCGCTGTGGCTGCGACTGCCCGAGTCTGCTTTGCGTGTTAGGACTCTCTTCTCCAGTTCTTTGTTTCCCTCTCTCCCTCTGTCCGTCTCTCCCTCCGTCTCTCCCTCCTACGTTCTGCCAATTACCCTCTCCGGGACGGCGGGTGGTATCGCCTTCTCTCGTATATGTGCGCTCATCCTGTCGCCCCCAACGGCACATATCGGGCGGTGGTGTGCAGGGACATCGGTATAGCTGATGTCATCGTGTTACCCGGCGATCCACGAAGCGGCCTGCTTTGGTTGCTGCCGGCGCGCCATCTTGGCGGTACCTGGCGGTGCTTGCTGACGACCGGGGGGGGGGGGGGGGGGTTGTAGATAGATGGATGCCCGCCCACGTTGCCATGTACTCGGTAGGGGCGTGTTTCCGGGCAGTTGCCCAGGCTGCCAGACAAGGCACGGGTTCCATATGCCGGCACTCCAACTAGCCCGTTGGGGGGTAATTAATCAAGGCACATCCGTCTCCACCCCGGCCGGGCCCACGAACTCACTTGAGCTGTAAGGATCCGTGCTGGTGAGGAAGTGATGGCTCCTTGGCTCCTGGCGAACCGCAGGCAAAACAGTAACCTCCACGGCCTAGAGGGCGCTAGGTCGCATCCATGCACGGGCATATATAGTAGAGCCAATGCCCCGTCCACCCGTCAAATAAAGCAGGCGTGAAATGACAGTGTCCCGTTGGGTGCAGCATAAGGACTGGCGCCCAGGGTACGGCCGGCCGTGCAGCTGTGACAGACAGTTCACGGCGTCCCCTACAGCCGCCTGTTCCAGTCGGTCGCACCCGGACCGCTGCTCATCTCGCGCCTGTCCTAATATGCCCGGTACTGTACACGGCAGTTGTAACGACGGTAGGACCGCGAGCTGCCGTCAGAGAACCTTAGAGATGCTCCACGCCCCGGTTGCCCGAGTCCTCCTCCTCCTCCTCCTCCTCCTCCTCCACTATGCCGAGAGAGCAAAACTTCCCGACGCCCGTCCCACGCCGACCTATCAGAGAGCGCCCCAACGGTGTGGGAACCGCCCTTGCTGGCCCAGGACCCTGTCAGCCTGTTCCGCTCGTGGCTCCGGTTCCCGTCATGTTTCTTGCAATATCCCAGGCTCGTATCGAGCCCGCATCGCCACGTCCCAAGCTTAAAACCCGCCCGGCTGTGTCTGATGTCGATATTTCCCGGCCTGTCGGTACGTGCTAGTGCTGCATCTTCATATAGCACCCATAGTATCTGGCGTAGCTCCCCCTCCGGCTGCCCATCCATGTGTGTGTGGTGTGTGTGCCAGTCCCTCTGTCCGGTGCATGGTAATGGCCGGTTGGCTGGGCGCCGACCACGACGACCACCACGATCCCTGCCCGCCCAACGCCAGGCGCGTCCCTCCGTGGCCGCCTCGACTCGGCCCAGCGCGGTCTCCGCGTCTCGACCGTCAATGCACAGCCGCCGTCCTGGCGCGCCGCACCACGTATGCAGACACTAGTCGTAGGCGCATGAAGATGGGGAGGACGCGTCTCTCCGTCTTCGTCCTTCCCCCGGGCCTCGCTCCCAGCGCCGCGGCCCAGACCCTGGATCTTTGGACCACAGGAAAATTTCGTAGATTAAACATTCGGCCCAAAAGCGGAGACCCGAGCATTCCGGCCTGTCATCCTGCTGACCCGCCCAGGGGAGGCCGCTGCTCCCGTGCTCCCAAGTCCCTCTTCGGCCCCCTCGTCCGGAGATGACCTCTGGAAATGCGCGGCCGGCGGTGAGGTGACGCCGCCTCTTCATCGACTTCTTGTCCCGCCCTCCCCCTCGTGCTCCTGGCCACCGCCTCCCGCCTCGTTGCGCTTGTTGCCAACGGCATCGTTCGGTGAGCTCCGAGCAACCGGCCACCGGCCATGCCTCACCGCGAACCGAGCGCGCTTGGCCCGCACCAGCGAGGAAGGGGTCCTCTCGTCAAGGTAGGGTCGGCAGCACCCTGCAGATCCGCCCTGCTCCTCGGCGTGGCATTGCGGTGCGCTGCGTCGCGTCGCGCCACTGGCTGTACATCACACAAGCCACGCACGTGTCCACGGCAGGAGGGCGCAGTCTGGCCACGATCAGCGTCCCTCCTAAAAATACACAGCCGTCCGCGTTCTTCCGGAGCTTGACGTCTGATGCAAGCCGCTCTTTCATTCATTTCCGTCGTAATCTACCTAATGTCTGATTTGCTATGTCGTATGCTGCGAGGGGGGGTTGCCGCCGTCTCGCCGCCCAGTCGTTCTATCTAAAAGTACTAGATCGTCGTAATAAAGTGAAAACCAAAAAACGCCTCATGATGCCGTTCTCGTGATATAAAAGGTCGTCGATCGTACACTGGCGTGAGCCGAGAGTCGAAATCCATGTAGTCGAAAAACACCTTGACCATAAGTTATTACACCTTGTGGAACCAAGCGGTAAGTCCCCCCAAAAAAGACGCCGTTGCCGCTTTGAACCCCGTGGGCCGACCAGTCCCGCGCATCGTCGTGTGCGAGACGCGCTGGCGGTGGTTTTTTTTTTTCCGTCGTAAACGCCCCTCCCCATTTAATGCAGAGAGTTCTGGCGCGTGAGCGCGTTTCCCGGATACGCGCCCCCGGACAGGAAGTACTGCTCAAAGGGCTGGCAACCAATGGTCTTGCGTGACGACCGCACCCAACTGGGGCACGGTACCGGTTGCCACGACTCGTCCGTCAAGGGAAAGAAATTGTAAGATTCGTGTGAGGCCAGTCCGCGGTACCCACACTCAAAAATGCCCTCCAAATGCAGCCGCTGGACGCTGGACAGCTTGGTCCGCAGCGAGGCGAAGAGGGACTTGAAGGTACCCTCGTGGAGGTGGATTCCTCCCATCGACGCCATGGACGACTTGGCCAGCCCACGCCCGCCGAGCCGGAGACGCGCGAGGGTAGCCCCGTGCATGGTCAAGAAATCGCGGAGGTCCTCCTCCTCGTATGACATGCCCTCGAGCGTGAGGTCGGTCAGCTGCTCGTAGTGGAAGCCGTTCAGCATATCCCGAAAGGAGAGGGCAAACTTGGCGTCGGGGCTCGTGTAGGACTGAAAGGCAAGCTTCAGTTGGCCCAGCTGCTTGGGCAGTTGCAACAGGTAACCCAGGCCGTTGATGGCGCGGTGGGCGGCCGCAGGACCACGCAGACCACCGGGGTCGACAATCAGGCTGAGCCGTTCCAGGCTCTCGAAGGACTTCGCATGGGTGAACCAATGGCGCCGGTGTTGGGGGTTCTTGAAGATCTCGAGGGGGAAGCGATCGACGGAGAAAGACGAGAGCCGGATGCCGTGCAGGGCAAAGATGATGGCCTCAAGGTTGCTGCAGGCCACCTCACGGTTCATTCGTCGGCAGCCGGGCACTTGGTAGACCTCGCGGAGGACTTCGTTGTCCAGCGGACACTCGGTAAAAGTAACCTCCACGTGCTTCAAGTTGGGCAGCGAGGAGAAGGCCTCTCGCAGGTCGTCGCGGCGCGTGTTGAACTGAGCCAGCGCCTTACGGCCGACGCGGAGCTTTTCGTACTCGGCCCAGGCGGCCCCCAGGACATCGGAGCGCTCCTCGGGCAGCTGCACGAAATGTTTGCCGTAGGCGGCGTGCCGGGCATCGTAGTCGTCCAAGTCCGAGAGATTGATGACGACCGTCTCGATGCTGGTCCGCAGGCGGTCATGCAGAGCGATGTTGTGGAGGCGGTCTATGTCATTCCTGTAGCTCAGGACGGTGAACTTCTGCGGCAGCAGGTATTCGTAGCCGACGTTGGCCAGGGTGGTGTTGGTCTCCCGCAGGGCTCGGACACTCGGCGCATCGCAGTTGGCGTAGACGAGCCTGAGGAGCTCGACTGGCAGGGATTCCATGGGCCTTTCGCGAGATCAAACTACCACGGCGTGCTCGGTAGGAACAAGATAGAAGGAGTAGAGCAGCGACGGAGCGGCGGTCGAACAACCAAACCAAGACACGACGACCCGGGCAGGCAGGCTGGGCGAGGAGGGAGGGAGAGCGGCGGCAGATAGTTGGACGAGGAGGAACTCGGGCCACAGCCTCGTCTTGCGATGCCGAGCTTTCCTTTTCTTCTTCTCGTTTTTGGCCCTTTCCCCCTTTGCTTTTCGTGACGGTCTGCTCTTCCGGCCCCCGAGAAAAATGAACGGCTGCCGACTGGGCGGGAATCTAGCAACGGGGATCTGACGGCCACAGTCAGCGGATGCAGTGTGACGCGGCGGCGGCGGCAGCAGCGGCGGCGGCGGCGGCGAGGCGAGGCAGGAGGAGTGGGAGAAAAAGCAAGAGGGGCGCTCCGATGCCAGCGAGCCGTTCGCACCAGCGGCAGAGATACATACCTGGCGTACTTGGAAGAAGCAAGACAATAGGCTGCCTGCAACAGGCCTCGGCTGGTCGGGCTGCAAGCGGGAGGTTAAGTAATAACGGAGGCGGATAGGGCTGTTGGTCGTCCAGGTCGGTGAGACAGAGAACAAGCCCGGGGCCATATATATGCCCAGCTCAAGTATGGATGTAGGCGTGGATGTATAAGGCAAGGTACTACCCACTACTTCTACGCAGTGCAGTTACCGCCAGCCAAGTACTTTGGGAGCATGGGACATCTAATCACACAGCCGGGTATAGGTGTACTGTACCTGACATGCAGATTGACTTGGCTGGAAGGCGTTACGGTCTACTGGCGAACCTTGCTATTCCGGGCGTTGGTCGACTCGGCATTTGGGTTGGGGACTCGGGGGGCAGGGGTTGTGCAGGAAATGGGCGCTCTGTTTCGTTTCGAAGCTTTCCTCCTGCCCTGGGCGGCGCCACCGCCGTCGTGTTGTCATTGTCGGCCGCTGCTGGGCTCGGCTGGATTGGCATCCCATCCAAGATGGCGGTAAAGGAAGCATATCCTAGTACGGCCGCCCTCTAGCACGTTCCCCGAAGCAGGTAAAGTAGAGGTAGGGCGGGAGGTCGCTAGCGACCCGAAGCCGGGGGCCCTGGGCGCAGGGATTGGCGGGCGGGCTGGCTGGCTGGCTGGCCGCCCGTTCGCCTGTGGTTCGCTACCTACCTACCTATCTTCCAGCTTTGACGTGGTGTTTTCCAGAGAGATGCCGGGAACCTCCAGACGGTCGTACGAGGCACGAATACCCGACAGTCCCTCCGTCCATCCTTCAGTCTTTGCTGCGAGCCCGGGGACGGACCTGGTCGCAGAGAGCTGAGGTAGGGAGGAGGAGGAGGCGGCGGAGTCGTGGGAAAATGGGCTCTCCACGTGGTGATTCGCTCTGCGGGCCAAACCGGGGCTCATCCGCCGCCGCCAATCTGGGCTTGGTGGCGCCTGGGACATCTGCCCTAGGGCGGGCGCCCAAGGTCCCCTCTTCCCCCTGGAAGCCCTCAAGCCGGCCTGCCAGCCTGCAGTCTCGGCAGCAGATCTGGACGGGGCGAGAAGGAAAGGAAAGGGGGGGGGGTGGGGAGGGCAGCGAAGGCGCATCAGAGTCACGGTCCGGATTCTCAACCATGTCCACGCTGCATCACACCGACTGTCCAGGGTCAGCCCAGCCTCCAGCTGCCAGCCTGCTGCCGCCCACACTCTCTCCTGCTCTCTCTCTGCCCACGCCCACACCCGCACTAAACGCTGACGCTCACGCCCATCCTCTCCAGCTCTGCGTGAGGTCCATATCACCACCACCACCTATTGCCAGTATCGATCAGCCTCGCCGAGGCCCCGGTCCAGGTACGCCAAGCTTCCAGACACCTATAGGCACGGCCTGCTTCCCACCCCCCTACCTCACTCAGCTGCTCACCACCCGCGCGCCCAACAGCTTGCTCACGTCCCATTGCGCACGCCCGACTCTCTCTCACCCGCCGCCACCGCCGCCGCCGACCCGCACACGAACATGTCGCTGTTACAGTAAGTGGGCCCTCCGCCTTTTCAACCCGTGCCCAGACGTGGAATCTAGGTTTCTAGAAGCCTTCCACCACCCCTCCACCCAGACATACCCAATATTCCCGGTTTCACACTACCTGCATCGCTCCTACCTCCCTGCCGTGCCTGCCTCACTGGGTATGTGCCGGAACGGCCAGGCTGGACGCGCATGCATACTTGGGTGCCTAGTGTTTTGTTGTCTGGCTGCTTGCTGACGCCATCTCGGCCGCCTCCGGCCAGGTCCTTTCGCAATCTCTCCCCACGCACGCGCCTGGGCGTCGGCGTCGGTCTGCTGGCCTGGGGCTTCGTTGGCCTACAACTGTCCGACCGTGCCGAGGAGAGATATGGCTTCACCCCCAGCGCTGAGGACAAGGAAAAACTGGACCAGCTGGCCCCGAGGATTGTCGCGGTCGACAGACACAAAGATCGGTGAGCCGCTGCGACCTGGCGTTTTCGCCGACGAATCACGGTCCGCCCCCAGCCAGCCGAGCCAGCCTACGAGGAGCCTGGCGGTGAGGAGGCCCCACGCCATCTCACGACTCCCCCCCCCCCCCCCTGACGGCCAGACAGCCACCCCGGGAGCCCGGAACGGCGGTAACACGACGTCTCGTCACCTTGAATCGATGTTGGTCCCGTGTGTCTGTTTCCCCCGCCTTGCCCACCCCCACCCACCAAGCCTCCATGTATTGTTCTAAACCCGTGGAGTGTATGTCCCTCGCCTACGTACAACACCACGCTCAATACGAGAGAGGGTGTGCCCGCCAATGCTTGCTTTCTGGCCGAAACAGAACGTCGGTGGCCGTCTGTCTGGCTGGTTGTCCCGCGCCATGTTGGCGGTTTTGCTATGCCTCGACTGTTGTTATCCGCCCTCCCGCCCAGCCCCGCGGCCAGGCTCCCAGGGCTCTCAGGCTCTTCCCAGCAATCGAAACACCCCCCCCCCCTCTCCGGCCGGTTCCTGAATCGGTCTTCCCGTATGGGTCCACACCCCTTCCCTCCGTGCACGTCGACTGGGACGGCATGTCTGTCAGGAGGCACGCATGTGTGCGCATTCACCACATCGTACCTGGTACTGTGTAATTATGTAGCTCGTCGCCTTCGCTCATGTAAGTGTGCAGCAACTTAGCTGTACGTGCGTGCTACCGGCATGATCCCCGAGTATGCAATCCCTGTGGGGTTCTTTCCAGGTGCCCCATGCGCCTTCACATCTCGTAGGGCCGCCAGACTTCTGCTTCGGGCATTTGCGCCTCGGACGCGCGCCAATCTAGGGCATCCAGCAGTGTTGGCCAGTTCAGTTCGGTATAGTCGGGATTGTCCATGGCCGCAGAGCCCTTGTTTTGGGCATCACCGGCCCTCTCGGCTTGCCCATGCCACACGTGCCACATAACCACATGGGAAGCGAACCTCCACGCCCCAGGTCTTCGAGTGTCCATACCTACGACAACACGTGCCGGCTTTCGGCAGGCGAACCATGGAAGCCCAGAAACAGATTGCTAGTCAACCAGCTGCATCGCTGTCCGTAGCCACAGTCGCCTGCCTACGTAATGCCGGCCGTAACGAGGACGGCTCTCCGGCCCGTTCTGTGGCCTCCTCAGCCGCGCGCCTGGGCTCCGTACCTGGCCGACTCCTCCACACGGCCAGCGGCGGTCAAAAGAGGCCGCTCTGCTTCTCTATCTACATCGCACCCCGTGCCCCCCTCTGTCTCTACCCCTGTGAGGGCCGATTCCAGAAGTGTTCCCCCATCTCCTCCCCCCTGACCGGATATAGTCTGGTGCGTCCTCGCTCATGCGGTTCACTGCCAGGTTTTCCCCCCCCCCCACCCCGCTCATCACCCAACCAAGGCACCCCGGCCCCTTGCGAGCGCGATATCGTGATGCGAATACGGAGCACACGAGTTCTCTCCTGTTGGATCGGGGCACACGTCTTTTAGGGAATTCGACTGCACTGACGTGTACGAATTTAGTCCTCAGCCTACCGAACCTGCTCCTCGTGCCCGATCCAACCATGTGAAGTGGGATACAGCAACATGCCGATGCTGGCATCGGCAGGCTCTTCGGTCCTGCGCACCGGGTGCCATCTCGTTCCGGGGAGGGAAGACCCGCGGTAGCGGGGGTCTTCACCCCCGCCCGAAGGAATTGCATACGCGGGCTGGACTCGCAAGAGCCGCCCCGGGTCCGGCGGGCCTCGGGCCTCGGACCGGGCTACGTCGTCACGCCGTCCCGCGAGGGGCGGGTGTGGCCGGCATGCCGGCGCGAGAAGATGAAAGACCCAGAAGCCTGCCGAACCAGCAGCCGCCGCCAGCTGGGGCGACCCGGGGAAGATGCTTGGCCGGGGCAAGCCGACGGCTGGTCATTCCGATGGGCTGCTGGCGGTGGCCGTGGTCGTGATGATGAAGCCGGCCATGAGGGTGCAGTGACGGTCATCCCGGCATGGCGCGAACCCGGCTGTTCCCCCGACTCCGGAGCCGACCTTGTCTACATGAGTCCCTTGCATCGTACGGGCTCGCCGCGGGAAACGTCATGACGGCTAGCGTAAGAAGCCGGGAGAAGTCGTATACATGCGTGGGCGGCACCAAGAGGCGAGGTAAGCGCTGGGCGGGTATATTGCATCCGTCATCCGGCTACGTGTGCGCGCTTCGAGTAGAACCCCTCTCGGGGAGGACCTAGGAAAACAAAACGTACATGTTCATCAATTGCGGCTCCATGTTACGGGGACGCTGCGTGCGAGGTCGGTTGTACTCGAGACCAGCAAGGCCCGACTGCACCCGAGGAACGCACGGGAATACGGCCTTTGGAAGCATGACGCTAAGACCTCGGCCAAGGCATCGACTAATACCGGGACCGGCTCAAGCGGGAATGAAATTCACTTGGAATATTTCGGCCTCTGACCACCTCAAAACACGCCACGTGCATACGACATTCAAGTCCAAAAGCAAAGCAATGCTCGACACACAATTTCTTTTCATCCGCTAACCGTATATACGCATACTGAGGGAGACCTTCCCAAACGTCAACGTCAAACATGAACCGCCATGGCCACATCTCCATCGTGACGAGTTCCAACCGTCCACCTGCCTTCCTTCGTCTATGTGTCGAGTCTAATGCTGAAGTTAAAACCAGTCTAAGTATTGCAACCACCACGCCAGAGAAAATGCAGAGCAAAGAGCCGCCATCATGCCGTTCCAATGCAGAGAAGGGGAATCGAAACTTTTGCTCAAAACGGAAACCGGATGAGGAAATTGCGAGGGAGAAAAAAACGCCACCGATGCTGAAGAATGCGCTGCCCCTGGCCGGATGGAATTCGCCGGCCACACTCTCTCACATTTCCGTTTTGACCACCGCCATGCCAGGGGAATCGACGACCTCGGGCAGAGGCTTGAAGAGACTCGGCATATTCAAAGTGAGATCGTGGGAACCAAAGTCGCTGTCAATCTGGCCCATCGAGCCCAGCTCCTCGCCTCGTTGCGCGCCGTCCGACATGACCCAAGCCTTGACAGACTTGATCAACTGGATGACTTGCATAAAGCGATGGTCGCTCGGCAGCTGCAGGTCGCCTGGTCGCGTGTTTTTGACAATATATTTGGCGAGCCAGAAGTAGTGGATCCCGTCGCGCGAGAAGCCATACCGCCTGTGATTTTGAATCGAGGGAGGAAACTGAATTGCCATGTCCATATCCCAATTTGACTTGAACTTGTCCAGCGCCGTATAAATGCTTTTATACGCTTGAGGGGAGATGCCTTGGCCCAGGCCCGAGACGGGGGTAGCCCTTCCGCTGTTGTTGGCACTGCCGGCAGCACTTGGGGGCTCCGAGCCGGGCTTGAAAACCCAGTCATTGTGAGACAGAGGTGTCGAGAAGCCATTGAGAGATGCCAAGTTACCTTCGGCATGGGCTCGTCGGATCTGGGCCAAGAGGCCGTGGATAAGGATGAACTTTCCATACAGATTGGTGCTGCCGGGGTGAATCTGGTAAGATTCATGGAACAAGGCGCGGAGGGCAAGGTCAAGCTCCGGCTGTTTGCTCCGCTGTGAACCGTCAGGGTTGCGAATTTTGGCGGCGTCTGATCCATACAAGTGGAGAGCTTCGGCACATTCAGTAGGCGTATGTGCCTCCCATGCGGCATCATCTGCGGGTAGGGGTATGTGGAGCTCCAAGCTGTCGAACTGCGGCGCAGCATTGAAATACAACCCCTCAGCCACATCCGTCAGGTAGATCATGTACATCAGCCGGATACGCCTCTCCTGCTCAACCCACGTGACCCAATCAAAGTCATATTCGGGGCGCACGTTTTGCAGGGAGAAATCTGGCTGGTGCAGAACACTGCGCAAGTAGGGACCAGACGAGACGCGCAATAGTCCAAGCTGTCGTGCAGCCTCAGCGACGTGGGGGAAAAAACGCCCCCCGTCCTCACGCTGCGAGGGCGTTCCGTTCCAAGTCAACAGGATGATTAGGAGCGTGAGCGCCTGCAACTTCTCTAGCTGTACCTTGTCGATAGCTGTCCCGGATTTGGGGTCGGCATGGAGACCGCCGGTAAGAAGTTCGGTGTCCCGCTCCAGGGCCGCCTGGAGGAGATTTGTCATGTCACGGACCTGGTCCGGCGAAAGGCGATGCGAGTAGCATGCGCCAATGCAACACATGCTGGCCAGGAGCCCAGTGTAAGCGTCCAAGATGCGGAATGTCGGTATGTGCAAGAAGGAGAAATGGACGTGGAAGTGAGTATATTTTTCAATGAAGTCTTTAGTGTTGGCTGGGGATAGGTAGGCGTTCAAACCGGCCGTCTGGGTCGCGGTTCCTGGAGGGCAGAGGAAATGAAGAATCTGGGTGGAAAGATGCTGGTATGGGTCAAGCATTGTGGAAGGACTGTCCCAATTGAAGAAGAGGGATCGGTCGGTTTGGTCGCTCGGGGAGGTCCTCTCAGTATCGCCGTTACTGGGTTCTGCTTTCATCGCGACCGGTTGTTGAGCCTGTCCAAGTTGATTAGGAGGTGGGAATGAATTGACGTAGGAATCTTGCGCACCCGGGAACAACGGCCATTCTGTAGGCATCTGTTGATTTTGGTTGGCTCCTCCGAACATGGGCATGCCGTTCTGACCCTGAGGCATGCTGTAGTTGGCGAGCTGCGGGTTGATGTTGGAGGCCATGGAGTTCTGGACATCATTGCCGTACACCGATCCGCCGCCGGTCATGCTACGTCGGTCACGGTTCTGCTGGTCATCCATTCGGCTCATGCTGCTGGACCGCGACAGCTGGTTCTGGTCATTGGCCAGGTTTCCCATACCGTCGTTCATCTGGACCATTCCAAAGGGGCCGATGCTGCCGTCTCCCTGCATTTGGCTCATTCCGTTCATCTGGTTCATCTCGTTTTCTTGGGCCTTCTGCTGGGCAGCCTGGTGCTTCTTAACGTGAGCTTGGGGGTGAGACAAGTGGCTGGCCCCGGTGGGGTTTCCTCGCCGGATGGAGCACTTCTGGAAATGTCTCTTGAGAATGTCACTTCGTGAGAACGTATCACGGCACAAAACACACATGTAGGGGCGATCGCCCGTGTCTACACGAGGCGTTAGTACGGGTCGCCAACGAGATCCCAAGTAAACGACTTACGGCGCAAAAGGTGGCGCTTGAGGTGTTTGGCGTGGAGATAGGTCTTGGTGCAGTGGGGGCAGGGGAATTTGCCGTCGGCGTCCTTCTGAGGGATGACTGTGTTCTTGGCAGCACCGGCGCCCGTGGGGGCAGCAGGTCGACCAGGAGCACTGGGGAGGATACCACGCCGACCCTGGGAACCGACCACGTGAGTCGGCTGCTCCTGATCTTGCAGGATGGACTGCTGCTGGGGCATCAGGGGGCTCTGGCCGTACGGCGAGGACATGCCGGACTGAGGCATGACACCGCCAGCGGGCATGGGGCGCAAGACAGGAGGACGCGTCGCGGGAGCGGGCGCGATGGGTTGCGGGTGAGACTGAGCCACCGAGGACTGGGGCATCATGGACGAGGTTGTGCCGTATCCGTGCTGAGGGGGTTGAGGGTAGTTCATCATCTGAGGGTAGCCGCGGGGAGCTCCCTGCGAGGGCGGCTGAGGGTAGTTGCTCATTCCGTTGGAGGGCGTGGGAGGGTTGGGCGTGCCGGGCGTGCGAGGCGTATGAGGGTGGCTGTTGTAAACAGAGTGCATAGCCGGGTTGGAATGGGGCTGCAGAGGGGGCAGCGTGTGCGGCGGGAGGTGGTTTTGTTGGTGCTGAGGCGGCAGCTGGCTGTTTTGGAGCTGGTGAGGCGAGATGGCGGCTGCGTGCGATGGATAGCTAGAACCCGATGTGCCTATGACATTAGGGTAGTGAGGGTTGTCCATATCCCAGTAACGCAAAGTTGGCTGGGAGTTGCAGAAGTCGCCCAAGCGAGGCAGACAGCTGGTCCGAGGAGTCTGTCTCACGAGGTGATTGTCAGAGGGAGCAGTTGGTGGTTGTCCTCGACAGGTTGATCAACGACAAGCTCGATTGTTTGTCGCGACGAAGCAAGGGTGAAGGCGCGTAGCTGGTGTGGGTATCGCGAACAAGACGATGCGCACGCGACGTCGCCAGCTGGGCTTTTTTTTTTTTTTGCTTCTCGAGTTGCGTCTGGGTTTTACCACGCGGAGGGGCGACAATGACCCAAGACGCGCCGGTGCAAATCAAGAGAGCCCGTGTTGAATCCTCCACTAGCTACCTGACGAAAAGGCAGTTGTGCTGTCGCCAATACTGGGTGGGTTGTTGCCGTGATGCACACAAGAAGGGGTGATGGTTTGATGGGAATAAGATGTCTTGTGATGAGGGGAATGGTGTTTTTGGGGTAAGAATTGGGGCCAGATGGAGCTTGGTGGATTGAAGTAGTTCGTGAGGCTCCCGAAAACCCAGCCGGTAGTAGAAACGACTGATGGGACTCGTCTCTTTTTTTTTCCCTTTGGGAGCAGCGCGCGCGTGCTGGATTGGGGGGAAGGAGGGAGGGGGGGTCCCAAAGAAGTTGTTTGTAAAGTGGAGAAATTGGGTCCCTCGAGGGTGCGAGCGATTGAAGGTGGTGCTGCCGATTCTTATTCACTTCGGCGTCTCGCCTCTAGATTGCAGCGCTGCTGATTTTTTTGCCCTCTGTGTGCTGCTTAGGTCAAACGGGTTTAACTCGAATTGGACCTTGTCAGGTGCGAGATCAAATCAGACACAGTGGCAGCGAGCGCGAGGGGATTGAAAAAATTAGACCGGATTGAGAGGCAGGTTCAGGTACAACAACAACCTTGGTATCGAAAAGTGGATATGGACGAGTGCCGTCTAAAGAACCGTTGATCGACTTCTGCTTCGTGAAGGCGGACTTGATTGGCCACGGTCCACGAGTGGGTGACGACGAGGTACGTACGACAAGACGGAGGGGTTGTGGTCCAGGATGTTCCCAAGTCAGAGGCCGAGAGGTACTCTGGAATTATGTATGTACTAGGCTGCCAGCGGTCGAGGCAGCAGAGAGGGAGCGAGGGAGATTTGACGAGGCGGATTGGGCGTGCGAAAGTCGCGCGCGTGAGATGGTCGGGCTGGTATCCGTCCTTGAGGTACACGTCCACGATGGATACTACGCGGCGCGCTGTCGCTGCTGTCGCTGCCGGCGGGCGGGAGAGGCGACGAGCGAGCGCAGGGTACGGAGGCAGGCAACGGATGAATGGTAGGGTGGGTGGAATCTAGAATGGACCCGTTTCTGCGTGGATACCGGGTGGAGTAGGGAAGGATGCGTGGATGGTGCAAGGGAATTGGGAGCCCAGGTGAGCTAGGAAGCAGGTGGCAAGTGGGCCGAGGGTGGAGAAGAGAAACCCGCGCCAGCCAGCCGGAGGTAGTCGGTAGGTAAAAAAAAAAAAATGGGTGAAATGCACCAGCCCAGGAGACGGAGGGGGGACCCAGAGGCTCCGAACGGGGCCAGGGAATATCCACACCGCACGGGTGGATAGGAGTTGCGTAGTTCCACCAGACTGCCGCCGCCGCTGCGCCCAGTCACGCTTCAGACACGACGTGTCAAGAGCTGCGCTGCTCGGCCAGTGAGCGGTGTCCAGGGATATTTCTGACGGATGAAACCTCTGTGTTTGACGGGTCGGCCCTATCGCGAGGGGGGCTTCCAGGACGTTGACGGGGAGGAAGGGAAGGGAGGGTGGGGGGTGCAGAGAGAGTGGGAGAGAGAAAGAGGGAGAGAGAGAGGGAGGGAGGGAGAGAGAGAGGCGTGGGAGAAACCGGAGCGATGGGAGGGCCCGTCTTCTTTCATTGCCAGCGCCCACGAGATCAGAGTACTGATGTAGGTACCTACCTTACATGCTCATGCCTACATACTGCCTCTTACTTACCTACCTCATGCATCCAAGACTGCCTGCGTGCCTGTAATAACCTACCTCTTGGCCACGCAGTAATTGCCTCCCACTGCAAACCCCCATGCCTCCTCCGAAAAAGAGGAGTTCCTCGATCTATACAGGTATCTACTATTCGGCTAGCTCTGCATCCTCTTCTACCCACTTGTGTATACATCCCTCCTGCTATGAGATGGGATAGGATGCGCAGCTTGGCGACAATACGGCACGAGGAGGTAGGCCCAGGGCGGCCAGGAGGGCCCCAAGCATGGGATGTATGTACCTCGCACGATACGTGTACCTCGTTGGGCGTGCAGGGGTTCTTGGGCGGCCGAGCCTGGTATGCCCTGCGTTCCGATGCGAGCTCCTTTACATGGCAGGCGGGACGTCCGTTGCTCAGGATCCGCTGACGGTGTGCGCGAGTATCTCCCTGCAGAAAGAGGTACCCCCTTGGACGCGTTCTGCATAGGCGCGACTTGCTATACCGCTGTCAGGTACCTCTGCCTGGCCCGATGATCGTGCTAGCGAGCTGCTAGGCGGCAAAAGGATATCGGCTACGTACCACAGACGATGGACGCGAGACGCCATCCTCCCAAACGTGAGGGCAGAGGGCCGGACGTCACGAACCCTAGCGTCGTTCCCGGAAACGAACCTACTACGAACCCCAGACGTGAAGAGGACCTCTTGGCGTCACGCCTTTGCTTCCATAATCGAGCTTCTCGGCGAGGCGCGCTGTGGAACGGCGGCCAAGCCAGGCGTCAATGCAGCGCGCCTGTCCCCCCGGGGGAGGGGAATGCTTCTGGCACTGCGGATTTGTCGCACAAGGACCTAACGCCCCGGCGGCCAGCACTAACCGGGCTGACAAAGCGCCGGCAAAAGCGCGCTTCATTTCGATACTATGACATTGCCATTGCACATGGCCATGGACATCGTCAGGGTCACTGCTACTTATGATCGGAAGCGGGTTTCCTGGATTCATTATCCCTCCCTCCCCTTCTTTCGAATAGGGCCGGCTTCCACTATGCAGTCGCCGCCCTAAGCCTCCCCCCCCGGGCGCCTTGCGGACGGCCTGCCGGATCGCAACCGCGCGTGTTCATTGGTGGACTAACGCCGTATGGGTACGAATACCTCGTTCTGGCCTGTCCGTCTGCCACCGCCGCCGCCGCCGCCGTGAGGCTTGCCCTCACCAATGCTGCGCTTGCGCTGAATCAGGCCCGACTAGTTGGTGGGATGTACCTCTTGCTGCCTACTGCCAGCCCCCGTGCTTTTCATCGTCACGGAAGCAAAGGTGGCGATGAGGCGGGAGGAAGGTCATGTACTGATAGACAGACACCTTCGTTGCCTTGGTGGTATCCATGTATGGCTTGTCACAAACGATTACTGACGGGCCAATGACACCGCGGCCAAACCCAGCGACTGAGGGCTTCTGCTTGCCCTTTCGGCGTAAATCGTAGTTGCGTAAATGTATATCCGTGTGCGTTCAGTGTGTGCATGGCTACCGGGGATGCCGCCTACGCTGGAATGCCGATACGTACTTTCACCTACGTATACCTGCGCCTCCAGGTACTTCCCTCCAGGAGCCATCCAGGTAGGTACTCCGTACGGACGTGAGCTGCCGTAAGTAAACCCACCAGGCAAAACGTCGAAACGCTTACCCCCGTCCATGGCATGGCGGCGTAGCAATCTTGGCCGCCCCAGCTATCGCACCCATGCGGTGCTTTCTGTCATGCATGCATATCTCCCAGCTTGCTGGTAGGTCATCCCGTTTTTTCCGTCTGGAATTCTTGGTACGAAGTGAATGCCATGCGGAGGGGGGGGGACAAAATGTGCCTCAGCTAGGAACATCTTCTAGCGTGGCTCTGGTAGAGCTGCTGAGGCACTTTTTTTTGTCACCCCCTTGCCAAGGATGGGAAGTAGCCCTTCTGCCAATGCCAGCCGGCTTGCCTGCAAGGCCATCTTTTGATCGTCTCATCAATACGAGTCATCCTCGGACCAACCTCCTCTTCCCTGGTCACGGTAGCCCGATGGCAGCTTGGCCAGTTGTGAGGTAATTGCCAGGATTTGCCCTTTCTCCTCCCACCCACGGCACATACTAGTGACATGCGGGAAGTCAGCACGCTGACACAGAACGTATAGGCACCTGATAATGTGACATGCCAGCAGCTGAGGATGGAGGCGTAAGAGGCCAGTCAGGATGCAAGCATTGCTGTACATCGGAGGTCGTATACACCACGGCTGCTGGTTAGCGTGTCGTGCCCGAAGAACCTCCTGCTTCGGTCGTACCGCGCTCAGAAAGGGCCTGTCAACCTGGTGCTTCCGCGACGACTCCAATTTTATATCCCCAGCAACCTCCTAGCGCTGGTGCGCGGTCGATGCGGATACGCGACTCGGGTGCTTGTGGGTCGGCCGCACGAAGGCCATCGAACTACAGACTCCGGGCGCTCGTTGGGAAAACACACGATTAATGCGACAAACTTGGTCTGCGATTGCCTCTGTGTGGTCATTCGTCCGCTCGGCATCTCGGCAAGCAGCTTTCTTGCTCAACCGCAGAGCGCGCGAGCGCGCGCACGCGCCATTAACCAGAAGCACAGTGGACCCGACCATACTGCGGCGCTGTGCTACAAAGGTCGTAGCACCCTAGTCTAGGGCCAAAACGCGGTTAGGCGGTGTATCACGAATATTGGCTCGAGTTACATGCAACGGGGGACGTTTTCTGTGATGTCACAGCCTCTCCCGCTGGTCCCTTCTCTCCGGAGGGGGAGGGGGCTGGCTGAATTGCGATCCCACGAAACGGACCAGCATGGAGAAGGTTGCACCCGCCGTTCCATTCAGACGCTCCATGCTCGATGACGGTCCGTTGTGACTTGAGTCTCATTCGTGTCGCTTCGGTATGTGGCTGCAAGTTGTTCTAGAGTAAGGGATGGCACGGCTCCAACGCCGCGCAGAGAGAGAACCGACATGGGGAGCCTGGTCTCGTCTCCGCTTCGAGTGTTATCGGCATGGGAATGCTCTGCTGGCAACTGCTGAGAAGGGTCCTCCTGCCCGGGCTGCTTTGGGGGAGGGGGTTTGGGAGTGTGTGAGGCTTCTGCCGCTACGAACAGAAGTAGCAAGGTATGGAACACAGTAAGAGGTCAGTATTTCAGCAAGTGATGGATACCTGCTGTATCCGTCGGCTGGCTGCGTACTACTCGTAGGTAGGTGGGAAACCAACCCAGCGCGCCCCATTGGTAGGGACCACACACCCTCTTCCACGACCAACAGTAAATGTAGGTTATAGCCGGATTCATCCACAAGCACCTGTGTAGTCAGTACGTTTATAGAAACAAACACGGAAACCGGGGGCCTGTACTATTGCAGCAGCTGCCCAAGAGGCCAGGCGGTTCAGTCTTGATGCTCACCAACCTACTGCTCAGCAATGGCTGACTGTCGTGGACAATGGGCGGGAACAAAAGGACTTTCCTCGGCCTTTGCGTGCCGTGGTGTGATGACATCGAACGCGAAAGTCCTAAAACGCCATGCTTGGCAGCCGAACCTGCCAGCCCCCTTCTTCGCCCGCTCGTACATGTAGTATGTACTCTCTTCGATTAGTCGTTGCAGTCGGGTAGAGAGAAGCGGTGGGTTGTCCACGGAATTGTCGGACATGGCGCCATGATGTTCCTGCTGCATCTGGTGGTGAAAGCCGTAGTGCTAGCAGGCCATTGACCTGCGGCGTATACTACACGCGTGAGTGTGTGCAGGGGCCCATGCAACGGCCAGAATCCATGTCCGCCAAGTTGGCGATTTGATCGAAGAGAGAGGCGACAGAAACGCCACGGGCAGGACGTGCGCGATGCTGGCGAGGGGGGTTCGACTCATGATTGCGATCAACGGATTACACTAACGAGTCAAGCCAAACGAGGCCTGGCTCGCCTGGTTCACTTCCCCTGGCACAGTGCCCTGAGCGTCGCCGGGGTCCTTGTCCATGCCGCCGGAGGCGCCAGCCAGTGCCCCTGCAAACCCCTGCCCCCAGCAAGACCCTGCCTGGCCGCCGAGGCCGCCTCGTAGGTTGACTGGCTGCCATCTCGATGTCCTTTGCCGCCCATGCTGCGTTGCTCTCGGTCCAACGGAGGAGGTGAGACCAGGGAGAGGCATCATCGCAAATAGAAGTCCTGCTCCAACCGATCCTTCGCGCCTGGTGGTTTGGCGCGCGCACGACCAGGATAAGGGGTTTGGACATGGCTGTCCACTTGCACTGCTACGTCCCTTGCCTTCTTGATCACGACATTCGCTTCATCACTCACGCCCGGTCGCGCAGAGGGCGACTATGGCTCGTGCGTGTCCCGTCGGCCGTCTCAGCCCAGGCGGCAACAATGTGTGAAGTGTCTGCCCGGCGTGTCCGCCCTGTGGGATGGATACCCGCGGTGCGGTGGCAAAATAGAGGCGCAAAGGCAGCAGGCATCTGGTGTGTAGCCCTGCGCTGGTTAGGCCGGGCCGCAGACCACAAGTACGGGCCGGCCAGAAGGTATATGTAGCTAATCCTGGCACGAGAGGATACGGTAGCCCTTTGTTCTATGGTGGGCAAGGTAACGACAACAGCTTCCGTAGCCGGCTGGCCTATCTCGGATTGATCATGGGCAATGGGCCCCTCCAGTGCTCTCGCCTATGCTGTACGACTTAGAGTAAGGTAGCGAGGTGGACCAGGCGGGATCCAGCCCACAGATCTTGTCAGCCTCCAGTGTGATCTTTTTTTACACCTAAGGTGAGGCTCGCCGCCGGCAGTGGTTGGGCCCCATCTTGTGTAACACACGGCGGCCAGCCTCCTGTGCAGCTGTGCCGCACGGCAGGTGAAGTCTGCTATCCCGTGGTCTCCATTCCTTCTATGTGCCTTCTTCGGGATGGGTCTTGTGTCCTCGAGAACGGGACCTTCGAAGAGATTGCTTCCAGCTGCTCCACCCTCCACATGGCCGCTGCCGTCAGCGCCAAGATCCGAGAGCGAGGTCGTCCCGGACTGCTGCGAGGTTCAACGTCCCGCATTGCTTTTCCGTGCGGCCGTGCATGTGTGTGTGTGTGTGTGTGTGTGTGTGTGTGTATTTGTGTGTGTTTGTGCCCCCCCCCCCCCCCAGAGTTACTGGGATGCTAGACATCCCCAGACGCCTGATCCAGCCAGCACAGCAGGAATGTAGCCGCTCACGAGAGATGAGACCAGGCTGGTTGGGTAAGCCAGATGAAAGGTACAGTCAGTCGGCCTGGCACCAAGGTAGGTGCCGACCACTGCCTAGTCTCTCGACACCGCCTCCTAGGACATTGGAAGAAATGAACCAGTACTATCGCCGGATCTATTCATGGCCTGTCCGCACCGACGGTGACCGCTGTGAGAACATTGTCGGCGCCGTATTTCGTCCTGCTAGTGCTTGTCACGTGGGCCGGAGTAGGTTAGGTACATTTTTGGGCCGTTCCTGGCAGCCTAACTCCAGATGCGTGCCGCGCTGTGCTGTCGCCAGCTGGTCGAGCATCGTGCCAGACGCTATGCACCTATGCATCTCGATGGGGTCTGCTCCCAAGAGCAGGGGCCGTGGTATTCCATCGTGGCAGGCCAGCCAGTCCAAGCCAAGGGATCATGTCGTGGTGGGCGAACACCCCCGCCCGCTACTTGCGACATGCAGCCGCTGCTGCTGCGCGGGCACAGAAAAAGCCAGACGCCAAGATTCAGCCAAGGGGGTGGGAAGCTTGCCCGGCGGCTTTTCGCTGTGTGATCCTAACTGCCGAGGATTGAGGCCGAGAATATTCCTTACATTCGAACCATCCAGGGTGACGTCTTTCCGCTTGTCCGCCACGAAACGATGAGTACTTGCCTTCCTACGTGTCAAGTTTGTACATCCCTCCCTGTCTTCCTCCAGCCTGTTTATCTGCAACTCAAGAAAAGTGTGCGTGCGTTTGTCTGACGGCAAGGCCACGCGAATAAAACGTCACGCGAAGGCAATCCCAATGCCAAGGCCCTGGCAAAAGAGATACTGCTTGTTTAGGCTTAACCTTTGCAGGCTGGTTCTCTCACTACCTCTTCCCCGGACCGGGGGGGGGCAAACCGAGCTTGCGCCGAGATAGCGAAGAAACCGAGCGGGCAGGAAACATTTGCCTCGGCGCGTCGCATTAATAATGGCTGACTTTTCCGTACGGTGCTGTACTTGCGGCGAACGCATGACGTGATGGCCAGGGTCCAGCACCAGCAGCTTGGTCTGGAATACCCGTACGTCGGACTATATGTACAGTACCTAGCTTTGAGTACCTACTACCGTCTAGCGTAGACGAGCAACGCCGCAAACGCCTTGCCACTTTCGCGTGTGCTGAGGCGGGCGGGCGGGCGGAAATGAGCATCTCGAAGCGACCAGCCTGCCCGGAGCATATCAGTACATAGCAGAGGAACGTGATGAAGGCCAAATTAGCAACTGTGCCGACTGCTTACCGCTTCGTGTATGACGGCTGCCAGCGCGCCAAATGGGTGAGGGCATTGACGCACGCATCAGGCGAGGATGTATACGTAGACGGGAATACCAGAAGCACGCGTGTACCTTCTCAGAATGGCTAAATTCAACAGTAGGTGAGCAGACGGCCAAGCACCTACCTGAGAACCTCCTACATAGTACGAACAGATGTCCAGGTCAAGTACGTACCTGGCATCCATTGCGCCTGCACCCCTGGCCGGCAAGGAGCAGGGGGGGGGGGGGGGCAAAATGAATGTCCTAGCCGCCTAGGTCATCCGTCTAGTACGGCAGAGCTGCTGAGGCGGTTTTTTTTTTGTCCACCCCCTGAAGGAGGTTGGCGATTCGGACGAGGCCAACTTCTTAGGGATAGTGCGGACTTGCGGGCTACATGCGTCTCTACGGTCTTTCGGACGAGGGGACGAAACCTTCTCGCAGCCCTGTCAGCCACCACAGAAAGTCATGTGCCCAATGTCCCTCCAAGATTCCGAGACGATCGTGGAGCTTTGGAGAAGACTGGACAGAGACCGCGGTACTGCCGCATTTGGAAATCCGCGTCGACGGGGGTCCGAGGAAGGGAGGGGGTCCCGATGATCGCAGTCCGCATCGTGGTGGCTGCATTAAGCCCATTACAACGCGCACGGGCAGAGTGGTATAGCGACAAATACCTTGTGCTCTACGAGAGTGTGACAATATAGCCGTGGGCGCAGAGGGGCAAGGACGGGTGCTTGCATCCTACCAACCTGGGGACTCCGGAGGCTGCCGCGGATAACCCTTCCGACTTCTGTACAGTATACTCCGCTTCAGGATAGGTCTTTGGGGGCCGCTGCCCAGCGGACGGGGATAGTTGGGTCGGAGTGGATGAGGTGCGCATGGGTGCGCTTCCTGTCTGCTTCCCGTACATGGCTCGGTTTCGGTGAACCTTTCGTTCCGCGAGGGCGCCACGACGCTGCAACCAGCTAACTACCTGGTACCAATACCCAAACCTGAGGCGCCCTAGCAGCCTGTCTGGCCTCTGTGTCGACGGGTTTTCGTGCTCGCATAATGCAAATACCTAGCATCCTCCGGCTGCTTGCGTCACGCCAGGTGCAACCACTAAGTAGGGAGCATAGGTGAGGGTGTTGCCGCAAGTAGCGTAGTCAAAGCCAAAACAAGGCAAATTTTTCAACCCTCCATCTCAGTTTCCAGTCTGGAAAGGTGTGCATGTCCTTATTGGAGCAGAAGAGTAGAGGTTGAGCCGGGTGAGGATCAGAGCGACTGTCAGGGAGCCAGAGACCCTCGATGCCTTGTGCGGATGTTGTTATCATCGCCACCTAATTTGGGTTGGACAATGGATGAGCTAAGTAAGGGAGGGTTACCTGGTAGGGGCGCCCTCGCTTTGGCTCTGTAGTTCGTACATGCCATAGAAGACCAAGTCGAGTGCTATGGATGCAGGTATACCTTTCTTGCATGGTGGAGCAGGAACCGGCTTGGCTCCGGGTCGAACTGGTTTCCGGCGAGCCCTGCGCAGCGCAGGACGTGGCCGGGACTCATTTGCTGCGTACTGCCTGTTCGTCCACTTTGGCCCGCGGGTTTCTAGAGTGTCTCTGCCCAGAATCACAGTCTCCCCTGTGTCCCGTGTGCTCTGGAATCGTGAGAATGCCTACGGGTCAGTCCCAGCTCAGGCGGCTCCTTCGCGATGCCCAATGCTTGACAGCTTGGACGCTTCGCTTCATTGATGGGCGCTCTGCCTACAGCTACGTAATGGTGCCTCGCCCTGCCAGGAGCGGTGAGCGGCAAAGTCCGGCAACGGTAACACGCGAGTCAGAACGGGCTGGTTGCAACACGCAACTACGTATTAGTATACTAATCGGTACAAACCATCGGATGTCTGTCCCTATTGCGAAATCCAGCAGCCGACAGTGCATGGCATCCATGGACCGATGGCCACTGTGGTTCGAGGTCAGACAGGTTTGCCGAGACTAATCTGATACGAGCATTAGAAGTATCTCAACAAAGCTTTCCGGCTGCGATGCACGCACTGGTGAGATTTTTTTTTCTGCTCTACAACGGCGGTCACTGCTCATATTCGGTCCGGACGCCTTCTGTTCCTAGGGTCCTGGGTCGAATGTGGATCGCATGAGGCAAGTAGCGCATGAGTCCTCATCGGAACATTGCCGAGCGGAGGGGGCCTTTCTGGCCGATGCGAGCCCCTCTGCCCCTTCGAGCCCCTGGCCATCCAGTTGTCGAAAAACCGTTTTCTTCAACAACGAACGGTTTTGGTGGCTGAGTCAGCCGAAGATGAGGGGGGGCTCGGAGGGCCTAGGAAACGAGGGGGGGGGCGGGGGGGCCGGTATCGGTACCAGTACCGCAACAGCCCGACGCGCTAAGCATCCCCCCATCCCCTCCATCCATGCTCGTACTGCTTGCCACACTGACGCACCGCAGCAGCGTATGGCTGGGAAGTATGCACACCTAGGTTGCATGGATCCATAGGTTGTCAAATATGCGAACACGTATACTCGGCTCCACATCGTGACGAAGGCGGTTTACGACTACGGCCTGACGGCACCGCCTCCTCCTCCTCCTCCTCCTTCCCCCCCCGTAGCCGCGGACTTGGGGTAGAAGACACGTATGGACGGGCTCACGCGCGCGATCCGCCCTGCAGAGGTTCGAGAGCCCAATCTCCCGTGCAGCCCCTGTCGCTAGTTGGGGAGGGGGAGAGGCGAGCGCAAGGCATTACCGCCCCAATCGCACACGTACGATGTACAGTGGCTGGACTGCCGCGGGCAAGTCTCCACCCGGCCCTTGTTGCTGCTGCCGTGCCAAGCTTTGTGCGTGGGATGGCTCGTCCTGTTGTATGCATCGCAAATTTCCGCCATGTGCCACCACCTGGGCTGTCTGCCGTTTTCGTGCGACATTGGCCTGCAGGGAGGGGTAGATGCTGACTGCCAGAGGCCTGCCTTTTTGGGTAAGTTAGGACGGGTTGTTGGGCCTAGGGACGACAGAAAAGCCGAGTACCGCCTACTGGATACCCTGGACAGCTGGAAACGATGAGCACAGATCACCAGCCTCCATAACATGGAAACCATGTGAGGGCAACCACCGGAAATGTTCCTAAAAAGCGGAATGCCCGACTGACGATCGCCCTCACCGAAGCGACACCTGGCTACGGCGTGCACGCACCTCCGCCCACCACGCTGGTTCCCCAGGCCCTGCCTGCCTGCCAACCCCCTCCCGCCGAGGCACTCTTCGCCCCAGGCGCAAACCGCCAACCAATGCCCATCGTCCTCTAGGTAAGGGCGCACCTAACCTAACACGAAGCCGGTCACAACCGTCGAGAATAGCTGTTTCGCGCCGGTCTTGGCGGCACCCGAGGGCGGCGAACCCAGCCGTCGCATGCTACATCGCGGCGAGCTATAGGCAGGCCCACGACAGGTGTGGCAAGGAATAGGATTGTTGACGCCCGGCTGTCACTAGTCTCATGCAAAGAGCGGAGCTAGAACGTTTCTACTGGTCCTCTCTCCAGAAGTCAGCTGGCGACGCGACTGACTCGCGTCGCCTTCCTTGACGGGATCAGGATGTCCATCATTCCGTCACTTCTAGCGCGCCAACATAGCAGTAATAGTAGACGGCGCCAGAGGCTCGTGTTTTTGGTCAGCCAGCTGCGCCGGATACCAGTCATGGCATACCGCGCGACGCTGCAAAAAAAAAATTCCGGGGGGAAGGCCGCCGGCCACAAGGGTTGTCCATGATCGGCCAGTGTCGGCGGCGAGCCGATCATCTGAAGTCGAAAGTACCGGTACGACGGCGACAGCGTCTCGCGGGCTGCCCATCCATTTCCTCCCACGTCTGCCGCCGTACCCGTGTGTCGTGTCGACATGTGGGTTGTTAACTCGGGTCATGGGCCGCAGGGGCAGCTCTTCGGGCCTGCCGCAGCTCGTAAGTCCGAGTTCCGGCCGTGGGTGCTGGGCAAAGGCTAAAGTGAATGAAAAAAAAATTGAAAAAAAAAAAGTCCGGCTGTGGTGACTCGATGAAGCTATTCCCAGCCGGCGAGTCCTCCCAGCGCAGCTGCTTCGTCCGCACGCATAGGGCTCGTCTGTCTCTCGGAAGGCACCCACGACCGTCGTGGGTTTTTTAGCCGCCGTCAGCATCATCCACATTGTAGTCCGCAGAAAGCTCAGATGGGGGAGCGGGAAGACTCCACACGAGATTTGCCCAGATCTGATCTCCATCCAGACCCATCATCTAGAGTTCCTCGATGGTCGGAGGCTTGAAGGTTTGACTCCATTGCCGTTGTGGACTGGCTGCTTTGCTCAGCCCGCCTGCCCGCTCCAGCTTCCCCAGAAGAGCCTCAAGATCCACTTGGGTGAAATATAGCAATACCTGACGCCCGTCTTAGAACCGACGAGGCCCAGTATTGCCCGCAACCGTAGATCCAGTCCTGGAGTACCTGATAACCTGCCTTTCCAGCTGGGTGCCTCCCATTGCTGTTTCATACGTACCTAGCCTCTGCCCTTTGCCGTGATGCCCCCACGAGCCCAGTGGTTGTGGCTCTCTCCAAAATGGGATAGACGGCCCATTTGGTTCTGACAAGTCATGTACGCGGGGATGGCAGAGAGAAGATAGCCGACACGCCAACTAGGCCACGCCACAAAATGAATAGAGCAGGCGGGAACGTCTACGCTGGGATATCTCTCAGTATCAGCAAAGAGCAGGCATTTCCGTCCTGTGGGAGGTAACCAGGCCGAGTCAACAGAATCGCCAATCATTGGCGAACAACACGACTTCAATCACAACTCAAGGCACCCGCATCGTCACCCCCACGACGTATATATATATATATATATATATGTATGTATGTATATGTCATGAGTGGCCTTTTTCGGTTCTATAAATCCGACAGGCGATGAATATTATTATACGACATATAAAAGTCTTCATATACACGGTTCTCTCGTGTTTGTGACGGCGGAGTGAAACCTTTCAAATTCCTCGACTCGCGCAACTATTAGCATTGAACCTCCACAGGGAGCATATGTTTGCATCGAGATACTGTCCCATCCCACAGTATTGGGAGTGCGTAGCTTTCGAAACCATGGCGCCAGGCGCAGCCTCGAGATCCGACTTTCAAGAGTGCCCGGGCATTGTGGCAAACGGGCCCTGGCCACGGGGGGATACTTGGCAGCTGGCCCGGGTCGAGCTGGGCAGAACTACCCCTGATAGAGGATGCAATAAAGATAGCCTTTGCCAGCGCACATTGTCCTGGTGATCCGGCGGTCGGTGCTTCGCACCGGTGGTCTATATCTATCCGTGGGGAGGCAGCTATGACCCGTGAAGCCAAGCATCACCAGACCTCCACGCACGGTACCAGCTTGTCAACATACCTCCTTTACCCATCATTTAGATACCCTCCCATCCACGCAGTCCACCTGAGTTGCCAACCATTGTTCACTTACCTGGGAGTAGAAAAAGCTGACATGATCTGGTGTCCGGGGTCGTTTCTCAAACACGATTACTACTACGATTCCATCCGAGAAAACATGGTGAGAGTTGCACAAAATGCTCGCAAATATGGATGCGTCTATGGCTTAAAGTAAGTATACCTAAGAAACAAGACGTCCTTCTCCGTTCCCGCTGTTGCCCCGTTCCTACGTGACAGACATGGCGAGGACAAATACACCACCAACCGCGACACAAACTGGCCAAGACCGAGAGGCGTGTCTCAGATACGAAAAGAGCCATCGACCGCGTGACTCGTATACCGATACGACATAATTCATGGCAGTGGCCTATCCGGGACAAGTGTATCGAAGTTATCTACGTCGTCACCGTGTTCACGTCGTGTCTTCCCGCGGCTTCCCTAGGTGCACAGGCCAGGGGAAACTCGCGTCTCTTCCAAGAAAGCACGATGCAAGAAAACAACACGATACACATGAAGAAGAGGGAGAGGTTAATACATTGACTGGCGGACATTCTGTGTAAGCTGGTATTTGAGTGTGCTAGGCGAGTCACTCTGTATAAGTAGGCAGCTTACTACTCGCCTCTTTCTTTTGCGTGGTCCAGAAATATGTTCAGGTCGTAGCCTAACAGGAAACTTGATGTCGAAGGGAAGTATGAACTTGAACGGTTCACGAAAAAATGCGAGCTTATAAATGTTATCTTGCGGGTTGCTCTTTCAGCCCAATTTGTCCAGCAAAACAGCCATGATGCGAGCATTCCGGCCAAGAGCGCGCGGCTTTGAAGATGAGCTTCACGCAATGGTCTCCGAGTTGTGCGGAATGCAAACATCGTACAACCCCCTTTTCAAGGGGAAAAAAAACATGAAGAGAAAATACAACTGCCCAACTGGACTCATATGTGCCTCCTTTCTGTTTGATCCAACTGCTCGACGCGCCGGTAGTCATCATGATAATGTGATCCCAGCGACCAGCGAGTCAAGACACAGCGTTTGGTACCTCAATCTATGCGCGTAGAATTGTGGCTAGTGCCCGAGGCCCGCGGGACACCAGCCACATCTCAATTTTTTGGAGCTTCAAGCAGCTTCAACACTTGGGAGATACTGGATGCAAGTGGACGTCAAGAACCGCAGTTCCTCACGCAACGCGCCAGCCGTGAAGACAGTTCCGATGGCTGCTGCAACGCCACTCCGGCCGTCAATCGGCCGGGTCCTCCAGCAGACCACCCGACTCCAGAACCCGTGTCCGATGGCGCTCCCCGTCCGGGCCTCGGGCTCCTGCCCCCAGACTTCGTCCTTTTCTACGTCGACCGCTCTCAGCGAGCGCAGAGCCAACCGCGACAACAATCGTCTCCGTGGTCTGAGCAGCCTCTACCGGTCGGGTACGAAGGGCCGTATGGTCATCGACGGGTTCGAGACGCCTAAACCGGCCAGCTACAAGCCCGAGGTCGAGACGGACCCCGACCACGGGCTGTGGGAGTTCTTCTACGCCAGAAACAAGTGCCTGCCGACGCCCGAAGAGGATGGGAAGCACGGGCGCGCGTGGACAGTCGAGGAGTTGCGACACAAGAGCTGGGAGGACCTGCACAAGCTGTGGTGGGTGTGCGTCAAGGAGCGGAATCGGATCGCCACGGCGGTGCGCGAAAGGAAACGGCTGGAACTGAAGAATGGAGAGAATGAGAGCATAGCGCGCAACCAAGAGGTAGGACGGGGCCTCCCCCCAACGCCAAGGGCCGAACCTATGCCCCAAGGAGGCGCGGCGCATGCCAGAGGCTGACGTGCTGGCGTGCTACAGATCTGGAAGACGATGAAGGCCATCAAGCATGCTCTTACGGAGCGGTACTACGTCTGGGAGGATGCAAGGACTATCGCCGCAACGGATCCCGAGATCGACCTCTCTGGCGAGGGCAACCCCTATACCCCGCGTGGTTACATGGAGGAGGAGGTAGTGGTGGCGGCGACGACGACGGAACCCCCCGAGGCTCAGGTGCACGACGCCGAGCCGCAGCCCAAGGGGTCGTTCATGGCGGAGCAGCCGGCCGCCGAGGTGGCCGAGCCGGCAGCGCCTCCCCCGAAGACAGCGGAACAGCAGCCTGCGACCCCAAGAACGTGAAGACGATGGGACAAGACCCAAGCTGTACTGATAGAGTAAAAAAACGGACAAAAGGGCCGGTGTCATGGGGGCTAGGACAAGGGGGCAGGCGGGCGGCCAGGCTGAGCACGGTGCGAATACCTACCTACACACCTTGTATGATGAAGCTGGTTCCGACGGCAATCTGTACTATACCTAAGCATTGCCCTCGGGCAGTATCTGCGCCGGAAGGGGGCAGGCCGGGCTAGGCCACCACGGTGGCAGGAACCCCCTTCCCCGTGACCCGTAAAGGAAGCCGTCTCATTTGGGCTTGGAAATTGGGACACGTTATTAGATGTGTAGAAGGCAGCATGATGGTCATGGAACTCATTTGGGACGCGGAGTGCCGCGAAGAAACCCCACTCTGCTATTGGCTAAGGTTCCAGTGGGAGCATGGGATGGGATGGGATGGGATTGATGGGTGAAGGGGGACTTGGGGCCAGGGCTCTCTCGGCTTATGGACTGACTGACTGGTCCACGGGCAGCGAGTAGGCAACCTCCGCTCCAACTCCTACACGACCTACATACATACATACTATAGGCACATATCCGCACGCATGGGAGTGTGGTGGTGGTGGTGGTGGTGGTGGTGGTGGTGGTGGTGGTGTTTGCCGTCCAATGGGGCCCGCCCCCCCCCCGTCGCATAGGGGAGGAGGAGGACCGGCCCAGGTCAGTACATAGGTCTGTTAGGTAGGTAGGTAGGTAGGTAGGTAGGTGGCAGGAGGAGCCCAGTATTGACTGGCCCGAGGAGTACCTCTTATTAGCTCCAGCTCTATCCGAGCACCCGGCACATGAAGATTGGAAGTCCCAAGTTCGGGCTGATTCCGGGCGCGCAAGGCGGCCAGGCTCCAAGTGGATAGAGGAACCGATCGCTGCTGGCATGGATGGCAGTCGACGCATCACAAGGCGACACGCTGGAGGATCAGGATCACACACGGGTTTGGGCAGGGTGAGATAGGATGGAGATGGCATGCCATAGATCCAGGGAGGCCAGGGCTGGTAGAGTTGGCAGGTCGTGTCGCCTATGGGAACATGTCACCCCTGCCCCTCACCGCTGGTACATTGGTTGGGGGGGGCACCTGTACGTAGCAGCCAACGGTAGCGTGCTAGGGGAGAGTCATGGATCTTGGGACGCCCCCCGATAGTGGAGATGGCATGCCCCCGATCCACTGGAAGCCAGGCTGAATAGAGTTGTCGTCGTCAGTCAGTGCCCCCCTCGATGTGGACCCTGTACCCCCCCCCCCCACGCTGGTACATATGGTTGGGGGGGCCCTGTAACTTAGCAGCCAACGTACGGACTAGGGGAGGAGCCACCCCCCCCCCCCCCCCCCCCCCCCCCCCCCCCGTCTCCCTCTCTCCTCACCCACCTCCTATCCATCCATTTCAGCCCGTCCTCCAGCTACCTAACTTAGTCCAGGCGACCCGGAGCTTCTTCTGTCTTGCTGTTTTTTTGTTTGCTCACCCTGTTCCTCTTCCTACCCTCCTCCCCCAAACCCTCCAGCTATCCAACATCACGCCTTGCATCGCCCATCATGGAAGAGATTGCCCCCGAATACGACGTCCTCGTCCTGGGCACTGGTAAGCGCCGCCCCTCGACTGGCCTGCCCCGCAGGTCCCCTTTGCTCCGGGATGTGCTCGCTTTCCCCCCTTGGTGGGGTTGCGTCGGCTGGGAGCTTCGAGGGCGACGGCCATCGCCAACGCCGCCCTTCGCCGCCCAGCCCGTGGTGTTGAGCCGCCCGCGAGTCTGTTTGCACCCGCACCGGTTGGGATCGAGGCTAACTTGGACTTTTGCGCAGGCCTGACCGAGTGCATCCTGTCTGGGTATGATCCGCCCGCACCGCATCGCCTGCACCTCTGATGCCCCCTTTCCCCGCCTCGACAACACATCACACACACGTCCGGACCCGCCGTGCCGAGCTAGCTGGCTGACTTGGATGCGTACGTACAGTGTTCTCAGTGTCAAGGGCAAGAAGGTGCTGCACATCGACCGCAACGACCACTACGGAGGGTAAGTCGTGCGCCCCCTTGCCTGACTCGTGCGGCTGAGCCCCCTTTACTGATGCCCTATTGTGCGCAGCGAGGCCGCCTCGGTCAACCTCGAGACCCTCTTCAAGAAATATGGCAACTATCAGGAGGGCACCGAGCCGTGGAAGGCCTACGGACGCCCCGCCGACTGGAACATCGACCTGGTGCCCAAGCTCCTCATGTCCTCGGGCGAGCTGACCAACATCCTGGTCTCGACCGATGTGACGCGCTACCTCGAGTTCAAGCAGGTCGCCGGCAGCTACGTGCAGCAGGGCGCCGAGGCCAAAACCACCATAGCCAAGGTCCCTTCAGATGCCGGCGAGGCTCTGAAGTCGCCCCTCATGGGCATCTTCGAGAAGCGCCGCATGAAGTCCTTCATCGAGTGGGTGGGCACCTTCGACGTGAAGGACCCGGGTTCGCACAAGGGTAGGTCGAACCCCCCTCCCCAGCGCGCGTGCGCGCGCAGACGACCGACGAATGCTCACCCGTGCCCCTCCTCAAGGTCTCGACATGTCCAGCTGCACCATGAAGGATGTCTATGACAAGTTCGGCCTGGAGGACGGTACCCGCGACTTTGTCGGCCACGCCATGGCCCTGTACCTCGACGACAGCTACCTCACCGCCCCTGGCAAGGCCCCCGAGACGATTGACCGCATCCGCCTGTACGGCAACTCGGTCGCTCGGTACGGCAAGTCCCCCTACATCTACCCGCTCTACGGCCTCGGCGAGCTGCCCCAGGGCTTCGCCCGCCTGTCCGCCATCTACGGAGGCACGTACATGTTGAACACTAGCGTCGACGAGGTCCTCTACGAGGGCTCCAAGGCCGTCGGCATCAAGGCCACCATGTCGGGCATCGAGCCCGAAATGAAGTTTGAGACCAAGGCCAAGATGATCCTCGGTGACCCCAGCTACTTCCCCAACAAGGTCAAGGTTGTGGGTCATGTCCTGCGGGCTATCTGTGTCCTGAAGCACCCCCTGGCCGGCACCAGCGACGCCGATTCGTGCCAGTTGATCATCCCCCAGTCCCAGGTCGGCCGCAAGAACGACATCTACATTGCCTGCGTCTCGTCGGCGCACAACGTCTGCCCCAAGGGCTACTACATTGCCATCGTCTCGACCATTGCCGAGACCACGGCTAACCACCACCTCGAGCTCCAGCCCGGTCTGGACCGCTTGGGCAAGGTCGAGGAGCAGTTCATGGTGAGTGCCACGGACCCGGGAGGGTAACAAAGGGAGTGCGACTGACTTGCATCCAGGGCCCGCCCATCCCCATCTACGAGCCGCTCGAGGATGGCACCAAGGACAACCTCTTCATCTCCAAGAGCTACGACGCCACCTCGCACTTTGAGACCACCACCGACGATGTGCAGGATATCTACCGCCGCTGCACTGGCGAGGAGCTTAAGGTGGAGGGCCTGCGGGAGGGCCTCCAGGTGACGGCCGAGGAGTAGGGACGCAGTAGCAGTAGCTTCTCCCCCACCCCCCCCCCCCCCCCCCCCCCCCCCCCCCCCCCCCCCCCCTTCCCCCCTTCCTAGGCTCGATTTGGATGGGACGCGTAGTTGCCGAGACGAGGAAATGCGTCTCGGATGCTTGTTGGCCGTTATCAAGATGCGAGGAGGGCCTCGCAGGATTTGTACCATGCTGGTAGACAGAACCCCCCGCCATTCTTGGGTTGTACAAAGAAAGGCACGGTAATCAGAGCCGCAATACTGAGATATGTCTGTAATTGTCGGTGATTTGTGTGGTGGATATTCAATACACACTTCTTTTCTGTTACCAGTCGCGTATGCGCCCGAGCCGCCCGTGAGTCGCCCTTTGCTGGCCGGCCTGGGTGACGATGTCTTTCACGCGGCGCCCCATCCCCCGTGTTTCACGGTGGAACCGTGACGTGACCTTCCATAGTACATTAGCTTGCTTCAACGCTTCGACTACGCCAGGCCTGCATGGACGTGGCGCTTCCAAGGCCACGATATGTAGGTACCACACATAATCATACATCATGCAACATGGATTGGGCACGTAGAAGCTGAGGAAAAGCGCATTGCTTTCTGCCTGGGCCAGCTGCGTACAAGTCGATTTTATTCTTTTGGTTTGGTGCCTTACGTAGACGTGTCGGCATCTACGACTTGGTCAAGGGCTTTCCGTCCTTGATCTTCTGCGCACCGTACTTCTTGAGGCGGATGGCCTGGATCTCAATGAAGCCAGAGGTATCCATGGGGCTGAACCCTTCCAGGGAGTCCATGGAAGCCTCCTCGGCCGAGTAGAGGTTGCTGGCGTCGCTCTTGCGGCCCAGGACGTAGGCGTTGCCCTTGTATGCCATCATCCGGACCTCGCCGGTCACGTTCTGCTGGCTGAAGACGATCGAGTTCTCAATCTAGTTTGCTCGTTAGTCGGACCAAGGCCGGTCGATCACCGGGCAAGACGGATGACTTACAAACTCGCGCTCAGGGCTGAAGTACATTCCGTTGTAGATGAGGCGAGACCACGGGATGGTGCAGAACTGGTCACGGAGTTCTCGGACCTTGGAGTCCATAACGAGCGCCTCAATGTCAATGTGGGCCAGGCGACTAGGCGACCAAAGTCAGTAACCATGCTTCGAGAGCCGTGCAGAAAGGAGCCTGCACGGCGACGCTTCGAATGTTCCCTCCAATAGTACAAAGGCAGCATTCATGGGGTTGACTCACGCGATGGTCAGGCCAGGGGTGTCGTAGCAGCCTCGGCTCTTCAGGCCGACTAGGGGGAAAAGCTGGTCAGCCGTGCCCTATTACTGCGGACAGGAAAAAGGAGCTTACTGAATCGGTTCTCGACAATGTCAATTCGGCCAATGCCGTGGTCGTGGCCCAGCTTGTTGAGACGCTTGAACAGCTCGACCGAGTCGGTGATGGTCTCGTCGCCGACGACGAGCTTGGAGGGAATGCCCTTCTCGAAGAAGACGGTGAACTTCTCAGGCTCGTTCGGGGCATCGAGGGGGTCAACCGTGAGGTTCCACAGGTCCTTGGGCGGGGTGTGGTCAGGGTCCTCGAGCACGCCAGCCTCGTAGGAGGAGTGAATCAAGTTTTCGTCGATGCTCCAGGGCTTGCTGGGAGTCGAAGACACGGGAATGTTGTTGTCGGCAGCATATTTGAGCAGGTCCTGTCGGCCTTGGAACTTGTCGCAGAACTCGGGCATTCGCCAGGGAGCGATGACCTTCAGGTTGGGGTTGCAGGTCTTGAAAGCCTATGTCGCAGCGGGATCAGCAAGGGCGATGGCGGCTGGGGGATCCTGGTTCGCATGCTTACCAGCTCGAAGCGGACCTGGTCGTTGCCCTTGCCGGTGCAGCCATGGCTGACGAAGTCACAGTTGTTCTCTTCGGCAACGCGGACCTGAGCACGAGCAATGACGGGGCGGGCCAGCGAGGTACCGAGCAGGTATCGGTCCTCGTAGATGGCGTTGCACTGGATGGCGGTGAAGGCCAGCTGCTCGACCAGTTCCCGCTGCAGGTCGAGGATGACCATCTTCTCGGCACCAAGAGCCACAGCCTTCTTCTCGACGGCCGCCCAGTCCTCATCCTGGCCGACGTTGGCCAGGAAGCAGACGACAGTGTAACCCTATGCGTCCCCGTGTGAGCACCAGACGCGGGTGATTTTGGTTAGGAGGGGGGGGGGGGGGGGGGGGGGGGGGGGGGGGGGGGGGGGGGGGGGGGGGGGGGGGGGGGTTTCCTAGCGAGGAGAGGCATACGTCGTTGATCAGCCATTTCAGGATGGTCTGCGGGCACACCGGTTAGCAAACACGCTTCGGAAGCTTCAATGGTTCTCCATGTACTTACGCTGGTGTCCAGGCCTTGAAAGAGTAGGTTGATTGATCAGCTAACACCCACTACTGATAGAAGGGCATTGGTTATGTTTACCTCCGGAGTAGGCACTAGAAATACGAATCGATCAACAGTTGCCTCACGATGGGGAGGACAAGACGGAACACTTACAGACAGACACGGCCCTTAGACATGGTGGCGGTTGAATGGGAGGAAGGGGAGGGGGTATCAGGTAAGTTGGTGGGCAGTGAAGGAGAAGGTGGCTGGTTGTTGTTCTAGTTAACGTGAAGAAAGGCAAGTATCATGCATGCTGGTAAGGTTTTGGCTCTGCTTCTTATCAGCCACCTTGGTAGCGTAGGCAAGTCGACGATATCGGCAGGGTCCCATGGCCAAAACTGACTCAACGGCCGCATTGAACCGACAGATGCCATCCCACCAAAATTTTCGCGGGGTAGGTGGTGCTCTTATCGATTGGACCTGGATGCGATGACGGAACATCCACCATCCCAGGAACCTTGATGGGGATATCTATCAGTTATGCTGCATGCGCGGGCGGCACATGGATTACAGGTGCATAAGCATGTGTATAGGAATGTAAAGACTTTACACAAGTGGAGAACAACGTAACTTCGCTTACGTTATTTCTACTACATCAAGGTAGGCAAGGCTGGCAAGGCTGGCCGGCTGGCAGGGCTGCCCCTCCAACGACTTATGCACGCATATGCAAAAGTGTACGTGGGGCAAAAGTTAAACATTCCGCTCCCGTGCAAGGCTGCTTCGATTGACTCACCTCAGCCGTATTTCTACTACCTCACAGAGAGAGAGAGAGAGGGAGAGAGAGAGAGAGACAGAGAGACAGAGAGAGAGAGACAGAGAGAGAGAGAGAGATAGCCGGCAACGCAAGAGTCGAGGGAACAACACCATACTTTTGCACTGATCATGGCGACGACACAGGATGGCGGCGCCGCGGCGCACGAGCTGCCGATACGCAGCAACCCCGATGCTGAAGCCTTCGAGTAAGTTGGCCCCGAGACTCTCTGGCCGCGCCCGTGACTAATGAGCCCGTCCCCAGCATCGTCGCGACGTACCACCGGCTGCTCGCCGAGGACCCCGACTTGACCATGCCCATGGCCGCCATCGAGGCGCTGATCGAGTTCCTGGGCCACACGCCCGTCAAGACCGTCTACGAGACTATCGACCTCGTCAAGACGCAGTCGGCGCGCCTGGAGGCCGCCGTGCCCAACCCGCTGGCCCTCAGCCACGGCACCCATCTCTTCAGCCAGTACCTGATGAATTCGCTTAAGCAGCCCGCAGCGACGGCCGGAGGCGGCGGTGCCAAAACCATCGAGAACCCCCACGAGAGCTTCGAGGTGGTCCGCCAGCACCTGCTCCGCAACGGCCGTCTGTTCGCCGAGCGCGCCAAGAAGGCCCGCGAGCGCATTGCCGTCAACGCCCGCCGCTACATCCGCGACGGCCAGACCGTCCTGACCATGGGCGGCTCGCGCGTCGTGGGCACGCTGCTGGCCCGCGCCGCCGAGAAACATGACTACGGCGAGTACGTGGACCAGCCGCGCAACTTCAAGGTCATCTATGCTATCGACCCCGCCCTGGAGGTGGAGAGCAATAAGGTCGTCGCTACTCTACGGGAGAGAGGCGTGCGAGTGGCTACAGTCCCATTCACGTCTATTGCCTACGTAATGGCCAAGGTGGACAAGGTCATCGTGGGCGCTGAAGCTGTGAGTAGTGCCCGTGATTTTTTTTGATCTCCTCCCACTTTGCACACACATGACCCCTTTCCCCCTCTCCGTGGACGCAATGATGCCCGTGGTCCTGCGGGTTACACTATCCATTGTGTCCCAGCCATTTTCGAGACGTTTTATCCCTGACCTCAATACTCAGGTCACAGCGAATGGCGGCATCATTTCTAGCCTGGGTACATACCAGGCTGCTATTGTGGCAAAACAGTGGAAAAAGAATTTTTACGTGGTGGCCGAGCAGCACAAGTTTGGCAGAACTTACCCTGCCGATCAATTCGACTTCACCTTCGATCAGGCCATCATCGGTTTCGAATCCAGCTCGACACCCCCGGATCGAAAGCCCAAGGAACCCATGCCATACCCTGTTGACTATACTGTATGTGCCCGTCCCTCCTCGGTGCCGACTGCAACTTGTGTGACGTGCCATGCGTCTGAGTGAACACTGACCTTTGTGCAGCCGCCCGAGTACATCGACCAGTTCTTCGCCGACCACCGGATCATGACGCCCTTCGAGGTCGCATCCGAGGTCATAGAAACTCTTATGTAATTACTTCTTTGGTGTCCTTATGTCTTCGCGCGGGTTTGCAGCCCAGCAGCATTTTGCAAGGCGTTATCGGGGAAAGGGGAGCCAGACCGAAAAAGTCGTGCGCCATTTTGGACTGCAAAGGAGAAGAACCCGACTTTTGTCACGAACTTGTTTTGCACATCGGTATTATACGCGACAAAGTGTGGGGAGGCGGGGGCTCTTGAAGCCATCTGGACCACCTTGGGCATCACTGCTAAATGGGGAGTGGAAGATGGGCTTATTGAAAGGTGATGTTGGCAAGGAAGGGATATGCTCCTTCACCACTACCCTCCCCCCTCGGGTACATGATCAAGTCTCTGTTAGGGCTTCACCCCTGGAAAGACAAATGTTTGCAGTCTGATATCCGATTTGGCCCAGGCCCTGTGCAGACAGTAACGACCGAGTTTTTGTGTCATGTACTTAGCAGAGAGCGACATCCAACGCTGGGCGACTGGCCACCACTTGGCGGCGAGCTGTTCCGCAAGAAACATCTGCGGGCGGACGGATTATGTGATGAGGGACCTTGATGAGCGAGCCGCGTGAACTCCCATTACGCATGGGACCAGACCAAACAGAGTTGGGCTGCTTGGTCCAGCGAGACAGTTCTTGGGCGCCAGGGTTGAAAACTGGCTGGCTCGTCACTCGCACCTTAATCAGCCGCCCCGCCTCACAAGTCCCGCACCAACCTTGCGCCCGCCCAGGCATATGGATAGTTCCGTTGGTACCAGTTGACGCTGGAGGAGGTCAGCGGGCATCTAAGTCGCATTATACGTCCCATGGGGAGCACAAGTCACAATAGGGGAGGGGGGGGGGGGGGCGAGGGGCTCTGTAACTTACAAGGACTTGCGGCCAGCAATGCGGGGGTGGGTGGCCCACGAGCCACCCAGGACAATGTTGTGTTTGCCGTCAAAGAAGTCAGCTGCACCAAGAGATCTTAGTACACAGGGTCGCCAAGCGTGCAATTCAAGAGGGATCGGGGGGGGGGTTTGTAGGTACCGGTATAAGCGGGATATAGCGACATGGGCTCGAATCCCTCATGTTTCGCCAGGGGGGAGCTTGTCCACTCCCAAACACCGCCTGCCTCGCCCTGGCCGGCGAGGCGGTTGCCGTGAGCCGTCACGGCGGTCGGATGCCACTGTTGGAACCCGACATTGGCGTTGGCCAAGTCTACGAAAAGCCCGGGTGCCTCGTGGAGCTTTTCGCTGACCGGGCCCAAGGTTGGCAAAGGTGGTGTTTCCTCGACGCCGTCATTAACGAGATGGCTAGAGGGCGCGTCAGCATAGCCTCGGTAGGTGCCCCCCATATCGCGACTTACCCGTTGACGGCCGGAACCGTTCGTCCGAGCGTGCGCTCGGCCTGATCCTGTCTCATGTGGTCGACGTAGCTGTAGATGCTGCGGGCCTCTTCAAAAGTCGGAATGCGTCCGCCCATCCAAGCGGCACAGCCTGTAAGCTCATCGTAGGAGGCGAAGATGGGCCAATCGAGCGCATACTTCAGGGGCACAAGGCCGTAAAAGGTCCGCACTGATTTGTCCAGCAGGAAAGACGCGGGCACGGCTTCGGCCTCGTTGCCGGCACCATTGGTCCCGCTAGAGCCGTATGCATCTCCGTTGGCGCCGTGGCTTTGTTCGGCCCATGAGGCGGGAAGCTTGGCTACCTTGGTATCGTACATGTAGCGCGCATACTGGCGGGAAGGGTCAGTTCTACAGAATTCAGAGAGAGATGGCCCTTTCGACGCACCTCTTCGTTGGTGATGGCACGCCCTAGGGCTTGGAAAGCACCGACTTCGACTCGGCGCGGGGGTTTCTCGTTGTCCCTGGCATGAAGTGAGTATTCCTATCCAGCGCTGGTCGGTCCTTAGTACTCTCACCAGCCAAAGTAGCCTGTCGAATCTGACGCACTCTCCGGGTCCTTCATACCAATCGTAATGGTCTGCCGGGGGATATTGAACCACTCGTTGGAGAGCCTCCCGCCTCGTGCCCTCTCAGCCAGGGCTTTGAAATCTGGCCTAGGCGCGACGGGCGGAAACAACGTCTTGTCGCTCTGCAGCATCATGTAGAGCAACGTTTCCAGATGCATGGCCTCGTGCTCAAAAGCCACCCATACGGCTCGGGCAACATGGCGGGCCATAGGCCCCTGGCCACTCGCGTACATGCCTATCAACCGGGTGCGCACTCTGCCCTGATAGGCCAAGATGTCTTCGACTGGGGGCCACTCGTCCGGTATCTCCGAGTGAGCGTGACACTGCGCTGGATTGTCGACATCGGGGTCAATGCCCCTCTCGAACATGGCGTGATAATGCACCGGGTCGGTGGGGGCCAAGTGCGTGGCTTTACCCAGCTGGATGTCCAGAAAGGCGGGAATGTGACCCAGGTAAAAGATACAGGCGTTGCGCAGCTTGATGGGCTGGTCCAGGAGCTCTTCCTGGGGCAGCATGCGCTGTGTGACGGCATCCCAGACGGTCCAGAGACTCTCCCATTCCCCCAGCGCCGGAAGAGGCGCCGGGGCGTACTCGGAGGGCTTGAGGGCGAAGGCCATGGTGGTGGTCGCGGGCTTGGTCAGCAGGTGTAAGCCTTTTTGGGTTGGAAATTAGCCAAGCCCCAGGCAAGATGGACATGTGTTTGCCGATGGCAGCGTTGCGGAGGGGAAGCTCGTCCTCTGGGTGGCGGGCATGGCTTGATGGACCGCCGAGCCGAACAACTCTGATTCGTCCGGGGTAATGAGAGGGAGGCGGGCAATACCACGAGGCGTCTCACATACCGTATTCATCTCGGTCCACCATCCACCGGCTCGACTCGACGACGCCGGCCGCGTTCCACAGCTTCTTCATACCGTCTTCCGAGTACTTGAGACTTTGTTCCACCTGCACGCGCTCGTGGGCTCGGATCCTCTCGCCCAGCACGGTCGTGTCACGGACGGGCGCATAGAAAGCCTGGTGGCGGCCCCCTTCGCTGTCGTACACATACTCGCCTATAACTTCCCAGTCCTCGAGCCGGAAGGCCTCGTGCCCGAGGACTTCATTGGCGTGTCGGAGCCCATTCAAAATGAACCTCGGTCCCGTCAGCCTTCGTACGTCCAACCAGAAAGGGGGTGCGGCACACTCACTGATGTGTGACTCCCTCGCGGTCTAAAAGGGGGCGAGTTTAGTTGAGCCCGCAGGATAGGTTGGCAGCACTAACCGTTGTAAGCGTGACTGGGCCTTGGGTTAGCCATGGGTCGCAACCAGTGCCAACGACCTTTGGGGGGGGTTGACGTACTAGACTTTGGACGGATTGGTGCACGAGTCCAGGCCGATGATCATGGTGTCGTTAGGCTGCAGGACATTGGCGAAGCCTCGCAGGAAATCGGCCGCCTCGTCGCGCTGGAAGTTGCCTGTTCGAGGTGGAGGGCACCTTAGCACGTTCCCCACGGGGGCCGCCGCCGTGCTTACCGATGCTGGAGCCCAGGCTCATGATGCATTTGCTCTTGGCCGCCACGTCGGGCTTCTTAAGCCACTCGCGCCCATCATCGTAGGTGCCGAGCAGGCCGTGGGTGCGGACGTGGCGGTAGGTCGGAACCTGGCGCAGAGTGCGGTCGAGCTCCTCCTTGCTCAGGTCCAGGGCATAGTAGTCGACCTCCTTGCCGGCCGCCTCGAGAGCCTCCAGGAGCAGCCGGACCTTTCTCAGATTCCTGAGGCTGTGTCAGCCATTAAGCATGCACGGTCGGAGGGGAGGAGAGAGGTGACTGGGAAGACGGGATGGATGGATGGATGGATGGATGGCCGCCTACCCGCTGCCAAGTTCCACGAGGAGAGCTCCGGCTGGGATGGTCCGGGCAATGGCGGCGGCGGAGCGGCGGAGCACCTGAATCTCGTAGTTGGTCAAGTAGTACTCCTCCAGGTAGGTGATCTGAGGCTGGATCAGCGCCGCACGCAAACTGGGGCAAGGTCGGGCAGGCCGAGCCCGGCTTACCTGTTCGAACAGCTGCAGTCCTTTCTCGCTGTAGAGCAGCAACGTGGGCAGCTTTCGCAGACCCTCATCCGGGCGTAACGAGCGGGGGATTTCCTCCTTGAGGTTTATCTCCACAGCCGTCCGGCGGATGTCGAGGATGTCGACGGCTTTCCGGACGGGTGTTCCGGTCTTGACGGGGCCCGTGTCGGCCTGTGAGACCGGGCGAGTCGGCTCGGCGACGGCAGCAGAAGGCATGGCGGAGATGGATGCGTGAATGGCTATGGTTATCGGTAGGCTTCCAGAGGGGCTGGGGCGCAAGGGACTGGTGTTGAACCGCACAGAGAAAGTCCGGACACGTGGGAGGACCACGGGCTTTCGTACTTTTATACGGCAAGTAAGAGGAGCCAGCCGATGCTTGATGCCGGAAGGGGGATCTGGACACGACGGTTACGGCGCTGGGTTTCTTGTGACTTAGGTAAGTTGCTATTCAGTACATGATGTGGGCACCTGCTTCTCCCGCACCTAATGACAACTAGCGAGCAACCCGTTTGGGGAAACGTTAGTTATGTCATGATGTCAACCGTCCGTGACGAGTTCTCTCGAACCACAGTCGGTCCCCCGGCTCTATGGACACCCCCTACGGGGGTGGGTAGCACCTACAGACTGATTGACCTTTCCGCTGGCCAGCCCGCCGACACCTACCGAACCGATTTTGTATTCCAGCTCACCTGGATGTCGCTAGCAGCTCGCAACGGCCACCATCGCTACTGCTGGCCGCCGGATCCCTCCCATACCCGCGCATCCGGCGCCATTGTCGGTGCCGCGGCTAAGAAAAACCCCCATCGCCACCCCGGCGAGAGTAGGTGATGTCCTTGCCCAGTGGCGGGTACCTTGGGATGGAAAACGCATTGGACCCCGCACCCCGCGCGCAGTATTCGGCCTTTTGATGGGGCCCAATGCGTGCTTGGCTTCCACCATTCGAGAGGGGAGGGCCTCGTCCATGTCAAATCCCCCGCGTCGCCCTCTCATCAGTCTGTATTCAGCAGCCCCCTTCCCAAAGTACCTACTTGACCAGGTAGGTAGGTAGGTAGGTAGGAGCTCGAGATCCGCCTGGTATGGATGGAGACGGAATGCCCGTGGGACGCTCTCCCATCCATGTTGGACAAATACCACTCATGTGTGGGATGTGGATATGTTTGATGCATTTCTATATTTGGGATATTCGAGCACTCGCTGCAATATGCACCTGCTTCCTGACCAAGCCCTCGGGGTGGCCGTCATCCGAGGCAAGGCGATAATATCAGGTCATTTTGCCTGTGCGTGCTGACCTGTTGCCTATGCACCGGAGGGGAATCTGTGGGTGTATCCGGATTCCAGAAACCTACCCAGGCCACAATTGACACCCACCTCGGTGTAGAATTGCTTGTTTGCAGGTTGGTTGGTTGGTTGGTTGGTTTGCACGTACATGTACGTCCTTCGGCCCGCCCAGGGGATATTCCGATAGATACCGAAGTACCCACAAGCAAGCCCTCGCCTAGCCATCAACTTCTTATGTAGTCAACACCCACTTGCCCGATGGGCTGGCTGGTGAACAAGTCGCTCATGCGTATGTGCTCTTTCTTTCCTTCTCAGCTCAGCCCATAGTCCGACCCGGGCGTTTGTATACTTACCGTATAGAGCTCCCTTAAACCAGCCTTAGTTAGCACCTTGTCTGTGGAAACCAGTCTTCAACCCAGCCAACTCGTGTCCTCTCTGCCCGAGCTTAGTTTCCCGATCGTCTGGCAAATGCACCATGGAGTATATGCACAGCCTGCCAACCTCCCAAATCCCGACGGCATTACAAATACCTACGCGTCATTGCGACGTGGTTGGTTGAGTATCTGACCTCCACCCACACTGCCCCCTCCTGTCGTACGCTTACCCCTCATGGTCTCGACCTCCATGCCATCGTCAACACCTCAGCCCGAGGGAGGGCGATAGGGTGGGTACCTTGGTTTATACGAACGCTTCTGTCTGAGTGAACCTCCAACTCATCCCAGCAGAAATGGCTCCGGGTAGCCCGGGAGCGCCCCGTTATTCATTCCCTACTTGCGCGAGGTCCGGCTTTCACAGGTGCTCGGCAAACCGATTTGCCAGTCCTTGCACACACGCCACCGTTCGAAGGCGCCGTAACGCGGCGTGAACCACACCGACGGATGGCAGGCACGTACCTACTTCTGTACTCGACGACTTTCGTCGTTGGCCACCAATCCGGCCTCACTTAAAAAGACGTCTGCCTAGGACGCAACCCTTGACCCCGGCACTGCCATGCCGCTTCTTGGCCTAACCGGTGTCACGCTATGTCGTCTTGCTTTTGGTTCTGAACATAGTTTCGCCAGGGGCAACGATGGTTGATCAACTACAATTGTCCCATGCCGGGCCTAGCCACCCCGGCATACCGTGTTGCCGACAACGGCAGATGGACCGAATTGCCACCCGACCACGGAGCTTTGCGAAACTGACTTTGGGGGGCGGCGTACGAGGTGGGCCAGGCGCCCCCGTAGCCCAGACCCGAGGGACATCTGCCGGTGAGAGAGGATGGGGGAAACAAGAGATTAATACTCGGCCCCGGGCAGGCTGGCATCCTCCCAAAAATGTCCAGAGAAGGAGAAGACAAGGAAATGAGGCCAAGGCCGCTGACTTAAACAAACACCCTACATCCTTGCTTTTATGGAACGCCTCCGGCGCCAGCCAAAACCCCGACTCCCCAAGCAAATGCGACCCGGAGCGGAAACTCCCACCTTCAGGCAAATGTCCGGTGTTGCTCTATAAATGGGTAGGTGTGGGCATCCGGAGCCATCGGACCAGCGCCCGTTGATCCCATCGAGAAAAAGTCGTCAATCCAGGCGTCGTTTTGCGTCAAAATACCAAGGTCATTCGTCACGTTGAACCGTTTGCTTTCCTCGCGGTCGATCTCGTACTGCGGCTCGTGGTGACCCATGGCCAGGGCACCCGTTATGGCCGGCCCCAACAATGTGCCCGCCTGCGACGATGACAAGGGCGGAGACAGAGCTCGATACGCCGCGGCCGAGTGTTGGTTCCACTGTTCACACTGTTCATCGTGGGCTTGGCTCCCTCCAGCTTCCGATTTCATATCACTGGCGGCTCCCGACTCCAAGGATGACGGCGTGTGGTTGATCGCCGTGAAAGAGACTATTGGGGCAGGTCGGGCCGTTGGTCGTTCTGTTGCCGAGCCGTTTCGGTCTTCGCCCAGCGCGGGCGATTGGCTACTCCGGCCGTCGTTGAAGCCTTGGATGTGTGAAGGATTAGGGTCGTTAGGGTGAAGAGTGCCAAACTCCTTCAAGAGCGGGAGTGTCCGGTACTCCTCCAAAGCACCGCCCTCCCCGGCCTGTCGCAGGGGAAGATCCTGTGGCCCCTCGCCAGACGCCTGATCTGGGCTCGAATGCTGCTTACAGTCGGTCTTGATTTTATCAAAATAGCGATTCATCTGCTGGAGAACCCCTGCATATGTCGATGCCATGTTCAGCCAGACCGACATCTTGGTCAACGTCTGGTAGGTAAAGCCCGTAGGGCCGTGATGGAACGTGCCCCGAAGTGCCTCCTCTTCGTTCCACCCGTGGTCGAGGATGTGTCGCTCAGTATCCATATGCGGAAAATGCTTAGCGTACAGCGCCACGAACGACGCCGTCCAGATGGCGAACAGAACGATGGTTGATTGCGGCAGTCTGTCCTTCTTCTGGCATATCTCCATCAGATCTATGATCTCTCTGGCTGCCTTGAAAACATGCGCGGCACTTTTGAGCCAGAAGGGTTCTCGTGCCTCGTCTTTGGGAAAGATTGGCTTGTCCAAAGGCCCCACCGGTCCACTGCAGCGGATCGGCACCAAAGGGATATACCTGGACCGGGTTAGCTGCAAATACCGCCAGGAGGGGAGCGCATGACTAGGCAGACAAGTGGGAACGACAAAGATAACGCGATGGCCACGGAGCGGATGACGGGGGAGGGAGGGCATACTCTCGATGCAACATGATGAGGCAGACGTTGCGGAGCATGTGGAGCAGAACATAAACGCTGGATGCCTGATGGTTCTCATGCTTGTAGTAGTTGGATCGTGAGAAGGTGAAGGTAGGGGGAAGCCCGGCGTCAAAGGCTTCGACTTCTTCACGCAGGGTGCGAAACGTCGTTCTTTCATCCCACGGTGGGAATTCCTCGGTTAACCGACCACCAGCGGTGCTGAACTTGGAGACCTCACCCCAGAGGTCTACGAGCCGGATGAACTGGCTCAGGACACTATCATCCGTAACAGAGCGTCCCCTGGCGCTGCGTGGATACAAGAAACCCGTGTGCACCTCGACAGACAGATCGAACTTGTCCTCGGGACAGGGCAATTGTATCTGCAGGTCTTCTGTCCTCATAATGGACAGTCGCTCTTTTCCACAGGCCAACATCCGGTCCAAGATGAAACAACTGAACATGGTACGCCGCTGCACCTCCTTTTCCTGGATCAACTGCGACTGTGACGCAGAAGTTCTCGGTTGCGACTCGATGGAGGGGCGCTCTGTTCTGGTTGTCGGGCTCGACTTGTCTCCAAAGCCAAGCTTGAGGAACTGCGCCATCCGAATGGCAATACCCACGTACATCCACGCGCCCAACCCGCCGCTTTGCGGCCTCGTCTGACCCCATTCGTACAATCCCAGCATCAGCAGGGCTTGTACTCGTTCGACAGACGCGACCCTCATCGTCGTCCTCAGCGGGCCGAGGGCCATGGTCAAGGTGTCGGCGTAGTACTCGGAGGCGGCCGCAGGGTCGTTCTGCGTCTGGATCGGGCGAGATCTCGCATTGCCGCCCTGTGCGCTGCATACATGCGCAAGGTATTTCACCAGGTCCGGGTGAAAACGAGCGGTCAGCGTCAGAACGCCTAACAGCACCAGGTTAAAATCAGGGGAGCAATTCTGCTGCGCGCTTTTGAACTTGTGGGCAATTTTGTCTTTCATGGTGGGCAGGTGCAGAAAAGGCAGCTCGGGGGCAAAATGGAGCTTGTAGAGATCCAAGACTTGTTCCCAAAGGTCCTCAGTCAAGAAAGGAGCCGCCAAGACCTCGTCCGCGTACATGGTCGCCTTTTGATTGTCCATCTTGGAGATGTCATCGATTCTCTTGAGCTTCTTGCGATCAGAGCCGCTGTCCCGTTCCTGCTTCACGCCTACGGGCGGGTCGCTTCTCTTGGCTGGCGCCGGGTTGGCCTCGGGAAGCTTGAAGATGCACTCCTTGCCCGTTTTGATGCAGCTGTCGCAGGGACTGCTACCACCGTTGTTCTCGCACTTGATCTTAGATTTCCGGCAGCGCAGGCAGGCAATGCTCGAGCGCATCGGCGGGCGCATCTTGGCCTGCTGTTTCCTGCTCTCGTACCCGCCTGCCATCATGGGCTTCATGTCCGCACCGACATAGCCCCGCGCCACGCCCCCTAGCACTTCGCCCTGCGACCGCTCCGTGGCTGCCGAGTGCCGCTGGTCCGGGGGCGCCTGGTGCGGGGCCGGCAGAATGGAACCATCGGGGGGGACAAAAGCGTCCTCGTACTTCCGCTTGGCCGTCGAATGATAGGGGGAGGGGTGGTTCGACGTGCGGGATTCGGGGTCAGGCGGGGAGAGGATAGAAGCTATTCGAAGTGGGGAGGTAATTGTGGCGGCTTGGGTCTGGGACAGACCCGTGAGACGTGGTGTCGGGTGTAAGTTGGGGGGGAAGGGGGGGGGGGGGGGGGGGGGGGGGGGAGGGCGGCGGATCGACCCTTGAATTATAAGGCCCTGCCGTACGGACGGTGCGTCGCCTTCTTACATGCGTGGGCTGGGCGAGTGTGTTGGGCTCTCGCGACGACTATTTGCTCGTGCGGCTCGGGTTCCGGGGCTCAGATGCCAGTGAGCGCTCGGACAAACGGTGCGGGCTGCAACGACGGACCAGGCCTCTCTCCTCTCCCACTTTTAGGGGGTGCTACAGCATGTAGGAACTGCAGTCACCCGTGGCTGATCCAACCGGACGGTAGGTAGGCTGGCGGGCACTCTCCAATCGTATACCCGACCGGCCTGCTGGGACACGCGCGGGCGCGGGATAGGCAAACAAATGGACAGCAGGAGCCACGCGGATGTGGACAAAGCGACAGACAGGCTAGTGCCGCGCGGTAGGTAGCTTTGGAACGGCGGCGGGTAGGTAGGTGGTCGTAAAGCTATGGCGTGGGCGAAGGCGTACGGGTGGCACTGGCGGACAGAAGACGGGGTCTCGTTTGTTTTGCCGCTTTGGCACGAAAGTGTTGTCGTCGGGTGAGGAGGGGGAGGGCAAGCAGGGCAACCGGCCGGACGGGTTAACCTAGGTAGGCTTGGGCCAGCTAAGGGGAGGGGGAATAATAGGGAAAAGACGATGTGCTACTCGAAGCAGTACAGGCAGACAGCCGGACGGAGGGGTATAGGCATGTAGGGTTTAGACAGACAGACGAGGTAGGTAGCAGGTATGCGAGATAGGCAGGATGTCTGTAGAGAGAGCAGATGTCACTCGACGGGCAAGCACAGAGGAGGGAGAGACGGGCGGACGGGCGGAGGGACGGGGGAGGTTCACCGTGGAAGGAAGAGTGGAAGCACGTTCTGGGCACGCAACAAGGGTCAAAAATCGATTCCCCGGACCTGACGGGTCGGGCCCCACGAGCATGGGATGGGATGGGATGGGATGGGATGGGATCCTACCTAGCTACCTACCTACCTGGGTCGAACCCGCGCGGGCAGCACTGGCTGAGGGTGTCCCGCCGCTGGTGGTGGAGGTCGTTGGGCGGTACTGAGGTTCATTCACGGATGGTATGGGAGGGTGCTGGCGCCGGCGCTGGCGCTGGCGGTGCTGCAACCGCAGACGTGCGAGCTGGGCATGGGCACTAGTCGTAGCCCCGGCAGGGACTAGGGAGCCGGGACTAGTCGCATGGATGGGGGATGTTGGTGTAGGTACCGTCGCCGCTGGCGCCCAATCGCACAGCGGCATCAGCCACTCGGTTCGGGCCTTGTCGCACACAGCAGGCCAGCGGCAGGACCGTGAGAACCCCACGTTGGTTACCGACTGGAGCACGAACCGGTCTGAGGCGGACGGTCCGGTAGTGTAGCCCCGGTAGGGATGGATGAGGTACGTACCTACTATCTCTGCCCACCACCCTGGGCAATGCACAACCTCTACTTCAGACTGAGGGGCATGCATAGGATGTAAATAGGTGGGCAGCATTTGGGCTGGCGTTGAGAAAACGGCCCTGTATGTTCGGGCCATGCTTGCCGGGCTTTCATGGATTTCAGTATCACGAGCAGACCCAGGTATCCCATCGGCCGTCTCCCGTTTCTTGGAATCTCGCCGGCAGTCGGGAACGTATGCGCTCGCTGGTCATGAGGTTAGGCACTGCCTACCTACCTAGCTACATGCCTCTTGGTTGCCAGCCCTGCCCGCGCCTTTCTTTATCACCCAGAACAGGTAGTAGATCCACGGTCCAGGGATCGGGCAAGGAAGCGCGGATGTGCATGTATCCCGTTGGACCAGACATACATGCCCCGTGCATGCGCGGGCGGGCGGACGTGGGTGTTGTGACAGGGTGGTGTTATGCAGCTGATAGCCCAAAGGTACTTACATGTAGGTAGAAACAATCCTACCCCCTCCCCCCTAAATCCATCCATACATCTGCCCTCCCACTTCTACTCCATCCCTCCATCCATCCCATGTGAGCCCATGCCTCTCCCTCTCTCCCTCTCTCTTCTTGCATCATATGGGGGGGGGGGGGGGGGGGGCTGGCAAGCTGGCATCCAAGCACCTCCACGGTCGGGAGGATAGCCTCCGTACGTGCTTCGTGTTGCCGGCATGCACTCCTCCCTCTCTGTCCTGTACTCCCACACTCACCTGGAAAAACCCTTCCCTCATGCAAAGGTGGCTGCCCCCTTGACGCCCCAGTGAGAGCTCCTCGTTCTCCAGGCCCTGCTTCTCTCCCCTCCCTCGGCCCCGCCCAACGCTGGCCTTCCGAGCTCAGCTGGGCGGCCGAGGCTTGTCGCCCGGTACAGATCGGTGTTGCCAGACTGCAGCGGCCGTCCCATCCATGACAGAAACGCGCAGCTGGATGTGTGGTCTTAGGGACGATTGGCCTTGCGGGACCGCAGGCAGCCACTCAGCGTCGGATGCGCTGCATCCCGCCCGAATGTCCCAGCCGGTTTAAGCGGTAACGTTCGGATCGAAGGCGCCACGAGGAGCCCCTCATTTTACAAGGTGCGAATTCTTCAGCGGGTAGCGAGCGGTACCACACCATCCAGGGATGTTAACGAGCCTGCATACTCAGTAGCCCGCCGAAGGGGGGGGGGGGGGGGGGGGGGTTGTCTACATATCCACCTGCATGGGCAAGTTGCCAAAAGGAAAGAGGCCCGGCGACAGGCAGATATATACCGCCCAGGGATACTTCCCATGGATGCACGGCACAAAAACCGGACGACACCGGCCAGTGTTGGGCACTCCTTTCTCTTGCAGGTAGGTTTAAATCCATGAGAAAGACGCGCCTATCGAGATTGGGAGGTCGACAGGCAGGCAGGCCTCCTCGCGCCCTCTTCTCCCGAGCGAAGCATCACCGGGATTCCCCCCCGACGAGTCCCGACGCCCAGTGATGGGCTGCCAAGGGGTTTCGATGTACGCCAAGGGACGAACCGCCCGGCAAGCAGGAGAGCCTGACACAGCCATGCACCCTAGCGGGACGGGGCCCTGTCAATACGGCACGCTCGATTTAATCGGGCCGGCACTCCAGCGAGCAGCGCGAGTGGAGTGGACGGTTTTTGTTTTAGCCGTTTCTCGTCCGTCCAAGCAGCGTGGTGGACGACTTCAACCCGCGCACGGCTGCCCGTTACCCTGCCTCCCACGCTCGCGCTCGACAGCAACAAAACCCCCTGGGTCCTGTACCGTCTTAACAGCAGACAGGATAGGCCACAAAGCTCGGCCAATAAGCTGTGATCGTCAGGCCTTATAAGCCAATTGCGGACTATCTTTCTGACAGCGTTGGGGCACTGTGGTGCACTGAGCTGTTAGGCCTGCTGTGGGGGAGTACGGCTGCGTAGGATTTTCCATGCCACGGTCGCTGCCGCCGACGATGCCGGATTCCTCTCTTCCAGTCTCGAGGCCTGCCGCTGACATGCCGATAAATCCAACATATGCACACCTTCCCAGGCGACCCGACTATCGAGAGTGACTCCCGCGCAGGACTGCCAGCCACGTGAACTGTAGTAGGTCACGTTTCCTGCACGCCCGCCGAGCGGCCACACGTACATAACTCATGTACCGTTATCGTCTCTCTATCTCTTCGTACATGTCATGTGGCAACCTCCGCTTCGGAGCGGCCTGCCGCTCCCCGCTGTACCTCTACAAAGATGGAAGGAGGTCAAGTCATAATTTCGGCGCCATCTCTGGGCGAGCCGCTGCACCAACCTGGACAGTCTGGCCTGGTTCTCCAACCCGTATCCTGGGCCGGATGCTCGCGGGGGCATGTCTCCCTCCAAGCCCTAACTACCCACCAACTTGGGTTGGTACCTGCAGCGCAACGGAGCGTCTGGACTTCACAGCTCGGACTACAAGTATCCATCCGTATGCTGATGGATCACATGGTGAACAAGCCAATCGCAACTCCTCTACGGCTCATATGGGAAAACGAGGGCAGTGCAACTGGTTTGCCTCGTGTTCGCATTGTCTACACAATAGGTCCCCGGGGCCCCGAGAGGGGTTGAGGCGCTCACTTGCAGCGTGACGTAGACACGAATTGCATGCTCCCAAATCCATACTGGTTGGGCTCTTGATGTATCTGCCGGGTCTGCGGGCGTCGATGGGAGGATACGGCTCGGCGAAGTAGTGGTGATCTCGCTTCTTCTCATCTTACATGGGGGCCCCTCTCTCCCGTCCGATCCCGAAATGGCCATTGGGGCTGGGACTGTGAGTGGCATTTCGCTCCTGCCACTGCAGCAGCAGAAGCGACATCAAGCCGGGAGAGCGGATATGCCGGTAACCGCGTAGAGCTTCCTTGCATACACGCGGGCCATGGTATTTATTTCATGGCTTACCATGCTTGATCGTGGTCGGCCGCGTGCTCTCGTTCCGCCCTTTCTTTATGCCAGTGCTCGCTTGAGTGCCGTATGATGTCGAAAGAGTATCGGTCCCTCTGGCCAACTGCCATATGGCATGATCGAGCCCTTGGGCAGAGTTCATGGAAAGCATGCGAGTGGCTGCGGTACAGACAAGCTCGCAATTGTGCCCGTCACAGCAATTCATAGCAAATAGCTAGATGCAAACACACGTGAGCTCAGTGAGTACCGATCGGCGCGGCTAAAGCAATTTATCGAACATAAACACTGCGAAGCCCGGAACTGATGCGATCGATACGTCCATCGACCGCAGAAACCGCACTGTAGCTTACGGCGCGTTTGTTAGTGTGCTGACAGCGCTCAGCCTCAACGCTTGTTGGCCAAAGGCTTCTTATGCTCTGCACGTATAGTTGTTTATATCCTGCCTAGTAGTGAATCCGCAGAAGCTCAAACCATAGGCGCGCATACTAGATGGATAGTCGGAAAGCCTCGGTTCGGTCTGGGGTTAGTAAAATAGGTACTGAACCTATCGTTCATACGAGACCTGGGGCGGAAGCAGCCAGCAACCCCGGCGTGGGGCGTGGTGGTGAAGTGCCCAGATCGCTTGGCAGTATGATGGCATCCATGAAAGCCGGGCAGTTGATTCCAGATTTGGGGGCTGCCCCCCAATACAGCAGAACCATCGATAGCATACATAAGTAGGTCGCCGAGAAGGAAGCCCCCGCAGCATCGTTGTGCTCTCTTCAAACCATCTGTCTCGGTATTTCGGTATGTTTCCTTTTGAGGCGATCATTACTGCTACGGCCTGCTGATGGCGCGGTGCAGCGCACCTTGCCGTCCCTTTGTCTCGCCTTGAAATTTACAGAGGGCCTGGGATATCGGGTTCAAACCCCCTTCCCAGCCGGAAGCGTACCCGCACGCTAGTAGGGCCGGTAGAAGTCGGTAGCTAGGGAATAAGACCGAAGTTGCCCGGCTTTTTGGTATCGTGCGATGGCACAGGATACAACCACGTACCCAAGGCACTGGACTCATGGGTCTTCGTACACATATTGGGCACCCACAGCAGCAAAGCATATGCGAGCTAGATTAATTTGAAGTGTCCCGGGAGAAGCATGGAAGCTGTGTCAGGCTGAAGGGATAGCCCGGCAAGTTAAGGAGTACCTACCTACTAAACTATCCTCAACGGAATACCAAGCTACCTACCTAACTACATAGGTACGTATGTAGGCGCGCACGTCTTGGGATGGGTGCTTTCCAACAAACCGGCGCACTGCCATGTTCTTGGCATGTCTTTCGTGGGCCAACGGGAGCGCCCCTCGCCAAGCTTGAAACGTTCCAGACCGAGCAGGAGACAAAGAGAGGGGCGATGATCCGCCCAAGCGCCCAATGACGTCGCTGTGAGGCCTCTCACGAGGCGCTTCGCAGGCAGAGGCTTGGTAGCGACGCCAGGCTTGAAGCGCTCGCAACGGCGCGCGTGCGGCAACGTCCATGTCTGTGAGCTGTGATGAAGAAGGGCCCTGATTAGCCTCCCAAACCGTCGGGTTCACTCGTACGTTTCCTTACGCACCACCGCTCGCGTTGGTTGTGCAAAAAGTGGTATCGACCGTCATTCAAGAGTCCGCTCTCCTCTGCCGGCCCTGCTCCCTACCTCTCCCACTCGTCTTCCTCCTCACTGCTCTGTCTCAGCCTGCATTCTGCGACAAAGCCTTGAGAAGCGCCCATAAAGTGCCACGCCTACACCGGCCACATTACAGCCATGGCGTCCAGTCATAATGTACGTCCTGCGGATCCGCGACGGTCCATGCTGTCCATCCAACTCGTCTAGCCTGCCGGGCTTGCTGACCCTGTATCGAACGACGGCAGGACCCCAAATTGCTGGTAAGAGTGCAAACAGGCCTCGTCGCGAGAGCGAGCGCCATGCGCCGGATGATCCAGGCCTCGAGTTGCTAACGCGACAACCTCGCGGCCGTAGTATGCCATACAGGGCGTATCTGCCTACCATTTGACGAGCGGCAAGGAGGAGCCCCTCACGCCGGCCGGGCCCCAGACGCTGTCTCTGTTGATGGTGCCGACTTCGTCCTCCTACGCCGACCCGACCGCCGTCGACTCTAGTAACGCCACGCCCTCGGACTTCTACCTGCACCTGCACGTGGACGAGAGCCTCGATATCCCCCTGCCAGCGACGACACAGATCTACCACCAGCCACCCCGGAGCTACCTAATTCCACGCTGGGATCTGGGCCCTGATAGCGGCGCTTTCACCCGCCTAGAGTTCCCCGAGGTGGGTAGTCGCAAAGGCCTCCAGGAGGATGTGGACACCTTTGAAACAATCTTGGCGCAATGCACTGCATTCCTGGAGCGGGCGCCGCCGCCCAAAACAGCAAAGGAGACCAAAGGCTCGGCTGCCTCGTCTCGCGGTGCCTCTTCTACCACAACAAAGTCCAAGATGCCTTCAAACGAGGAATTGCCAGCCTACGACCCGGGGTCGTACGCGCCCGGAGAGGGCTATGTGCAGGGAAGCCACAGTGGCCCGCCCAAGGGCGGACAGATCGTGCTTGTCGACGAGGAGGACGGCAGTGTCCTGGGCGAACTCGGAGAGGGATATCAGATCGATGCCGACGCTATCAAACCGGGAACTAAAGGTTGGTTTTGTTGCGGTCTGCTCGGTATCACGTTACTAACTCTCCCAGAACCCGTTGAGATCACCCTTCCCGCCGACGGAAATACCCTAGCCGTCGGACCGGCGCCCCCTGAGTTCCTGGAGATGGAGTTACATCCGGCCTACAAGAAGTCGTTCCTCGTTTCCAAAGCTACGTATGCGTCGCGGCTGATTGTCACCACGACGGACTTCATTTCCAAAGGCATGCAGAACCAGGCGGACAACTTCACCCAGAAGACGAAACCAGCGGAGAAGTCGGTTACGTTCACACCCGCAACACACGATCGCGTCCGGCGGATCGGCAAGTTCTCGGGTAACGTGGCCGATTTGTCGACCAAGACAGTTGGCCAAGTGTCCAAGGTGGCCCAGAACTTCGGGGCCAGTCTCGCCAGAAGGAAGGACAAAGACGCGGCGGCCCGGGGCTACGGGCCCGACGGACAGCCGCTGGAAAGCTACAAGCCAGGCTTGCTGAACCGCTCCATGATGGCCTTCACCACCATTGCTGACGGCATCGATTACGCCGGGCGCAGTCTCCTGGCGACGTCGTCGACGGCTGCCACCAACATGGTCACCCACCGGTGGGGCAGCGAAGCTGGTGAGCTGAGCAAGCACATCAGTGGCAGCGTCAAGAACGTCGGTCTCGTCTACATTGACGTTACGGGCGTGTCGCGCAGGGCCGTCATCAAAGCTGTGGGCAAGGGCATGGTCGTGGGACGCGTCAAGGGCGGTGGCCAGATTATCGTCTCGGATGACATGGCGGCTGTCGAGTCTGGGGATGCGAAGTCTGGCCCTGGCCCGAACTCGGCGAGTTCCAGCAGGGGGGCTGCGAGCAAGCCATCTGGTGGAAACCGTTGAGAAAGGGGGGGGGGGAGCCCATGGTGGTAAGGTTGGGCCGGCTGGTGAGAGCAATGGCAGGTTCCCTATGCGTTCCTGAGCCGCCGGGCAACTATGTCAATGTCAACGGGTCCGTTTACCTCGCTACTTAGGTACTTAAGGAGGTGCCTAGGTACTTTGTAGAGTCACGACCGTGCGAGCGAGGAAAACCACGAGTAAGGAAAGATGGCAAAGAAGCAATAGTATTTACCTAATACAAGCATGATCAAAACACCTGCCAAATAAAGATGTCACGGGGGCTGGCGCATGACGGGCACGCCCACGGGGAACAGGTGCATATAGTTATGCAAGCTTGACTGTCACGTGGTCAGTGCCCTTCGCCCGTGAGAAGGAAAGAAAGACGCGCGGAGGGGGGGGGGGGGGGGCAGCCGCAACATTGACAAACCAATCTCACGTCCCTACCGGCCCATCTACCTACTGGCTTGCCTCGGTACGCACCTCTAGGTTCCTTCCTCACGCACAGGGGATGTGCGCTGGAGAGGTACTTCGGCCACTGACAGGTTACCTCCAGTACCTACCTGCCTCTACCTTTTGGCCCAGCCAGGCAAACCAAACCGTCCGGCGTGGCTTCGTAGAATCGGAAATCGTTGGCCTGAGGGCTGGCAGGACTTCTCGCGTAGACGCATTGGCCGTGTAGGCCACCCGTCCCATGCCCACGTCTCCGAACACAGCGGATGCCTTGGAACGCCCACGCTCGCTATGCCCCGAAGGCCGTGAACACCCGACGCACAAGGCTCCTCTCGCTGCCCTCCATCCTCGCCTACCCGCAGGCGCAAGCTCCCACCCAGTCGGCCGTCCAGCCCCCGGTGCACGCAAACCCGGCGTTTACTGGCACCTGCCCCGCCATAATACCCGACAGGGCTCGTCTACGGCCCTGCCCTGCGCAGCGAGCGACCGGGTAATGTGTCGCTTTGAATGCCTGGGCTCAATCATCCTTCTGCTCCAGGACATCGGCGATAAGATTTGGTATAGGAGGCAAGCCGTACGGGTGCCGCCGCTGTCGCCGCGCCCTGCCCCCCTCGCCTTGTTCCAAGATGCTACATGAGATCCTGCTGTCCTTGTCGGGGCACCCGTCGCCTCTGCTCCGGACCGAGCCGTCGGCTTCCGCCCCCCGGCCTGTACTGTCAACGCCGGAGCGGCATCTGCTGCAAACTGCCGGCCACCTGAGCGAACTCCACTGTCGTCTCATCAAGTATACTGCCCACGTCAATACAGCCCACCCTTCCGCCATCTGCCGCGCCGTCTCCAACGCCATCGTTGCCGTGCACCTGGCCGCCTTCCAACACCGCGTCATCGAGGTAGAGGAAGGCATTCTCCGCAAAGACGCCAGCCTTGTCGGCGCCTACGACATCGTACCCCTGACGGCCGCCGTCGGCGCGTTTTCCGAGTGGACGCACCGGCTGGAATGGCTATGGGATCTGGTCCAGTACATGCTCCAAGAGGACCAGGGTACGGCATGCCGCGGTGCGCAGCTCATCGACAAGCTGCGGGGTGAGATCCGGACGGGATACGTCGATATTGGAGGCATGGCCTTGCACCTCGCCGAGACGGCCGAGACGGCCTGGCTGAAACAAGTGTCGGCCTGGATACTGTACGGCCGGATCCCCAGTTTCGGCGCAGACGACTTCTTCATCCAGGCCGACGAGCAGAGTGAGCAGGTATGGGACCGAAAACCGCGCGCAGCGAGACAGAGGGCTTACGACGTTCTTTAGGGCTACAGGAGCGAGGCGACCTTGTTGCCGTCCTTCGTGCATCCGTCGACAGTATCATCCATGCTGTTCATTGGTACATCGCTTAACAGGGTCCGGACTGGTACAGCCGTGTCCAAGCTTGGGGACCTGGGCCACCTCTCCTCACAACTCCGAGAACTAGCCACTCTTACCTTTCCGCTGAACACCGCTGCCTTCGCGAGGACCATCACTTCCGTCAGGCTCCACCTATCTCGGACAGTCCTACAGAAGTTGCTTCCTCTATCTAGAGTCGTGGAGATGACCCGTGTGCTCCGCGAATTCTTCCTCCTAGGACGTGGCGAGTTCGCCATGGCTCTGACCCAGCAGGCCGACGAGAAGTTACGGAACCGATGGCGCCGAGCGGACAACCTGAACTACGAGAAGCGCGACGGCCTTGGCACCACTATCGTCAAGGAAGGCGAAGTCGCTGCCGTACTGTTACGTACATGGGCCGTGTTGGGCTCGATGCAGAGCGAGCACGCAGATGAAGATGAAGGCTTAGAACTTGCTCGCGACCTCATCCGCCTCCACCTCTCCAAGACGTCGACAGCAACCCCGGCTAATGCTAAGTCTGTTGCGTCCAACGATATCCTTGGGAGCCTCGTCACAACCCCCTTCTCCAACCTATTGTTCTCCATTCCCGTTACCCTGAGTCTCCAGATTAACCCGCCCTTGGATTTGTTTCTTGGCAGTACCGAGGTTGCTATATATTCGTCGGTCAATGCGTATCTTCTTTCGGTGCGCCGTGCGCACCTTCGTCTCACGGACCTCTGGAAGATCACGTCGCTCCGCCGTCAGCACCCGCCGCCTCCGCGGGCACCGTTCAGCACGACCCGGGCAGGCATGGCCCAGACACGGACTTTAAGGGAGCGATGGTCAGGCAGGTCTTTGACCATGCGAAGTATATGGACTACAAGCAGCGCTGCCATCTTTTTCCTAGCCGAGACCGAGGCGTACCTCCAAGTCGAGGTGGTAGAAGGGTTGTGGGACGACTTTCACCAGTGGCTTAGCGGAGCGAACGAGTCGACAGGACCCGGAAGCAGGCCGTCCACGTCGCGGAAAACTCGGCCCGTCGAAGCATCGGAGCAGCTGAACGAACACTCTGATAATGCCTGGGAACAGGCCGGCCGAGGACCAACGACTGGCTTCAAGCAGCCTCCTGTTCGCGACCCACAGACGCTGTCCATAGCGCATAGACTATACCTCACATTTTTGACACGCCGCCTTCTTCTCACCCGGGAGGCATTTACCGGACCTCTGTATCACCTCTTGGTCCACATTGACCGCCTTGTGGCCTTGATCCACCGTCTTCACGGAATTTGGACTTCAATGGATCTGGAGGCTGATGAAGGCGTTGTAGATGCCTTCTCCAACCTGGAGACAGAGGAGATCGAGGTCAAATTGAAAATCAAGGAGCTCGAGGTCATTGTCAAACGAGCGGTCGAGGACGTCGTGGGCGTGCTGAGGGTCCTGAGCGTGGACCCCGGCTTCATGGCCGAGATAGAGGGCGAGTCGGAGCTCTGTGACGACGACGAGGGTCTGATCGGGGGGGTCGAAGAAGGGATGTATGCGCCTAAAAGAGTCGGTGGTATCGACCGGCTCTTGATGAAGCTTGACTTTGGCGGATGGTTCGACCAGGGGAACGCTACGGGCGAGGAACAAAGCTCTTGAGTTGGCAAAGACGCCGGGACGACTAACGATACGCCAGTCTCCTAGCCTTACGAGACACAAATACGAAAGCATACATGGTGCAAGAGGCTTTGCCCGGGTGTGTCCATTATATTCCACAGTACGCCGACCCCCGCCTATCATGTCCCCAAGGCCCCAACTTGGCCCATTCCGTGCCATCATACATTTTCTTCCTGCCATGCCCACCCCCTCTGAAAGGAGCTTGATTTGTAACGCTCTGCCTGACGCCTGCTGGTATATACAGTCCCAACCAGAAAACATTAACAAGTATTTGCTCATAGCATCCAGCCCCCAAACCCCATCCATCCATCCCGGCGCTTGGGTTAAGGTACTATAGTACGCAATACGCGCCGCGTATCTGTAATCGACTGGTATCAAATGCTAGGGGCCTGGTGTACGGCTAACGCCCTGGCTCGTATCTTGTACAAAAAAAAAAAGAGAGAGAGAGAAACCGGGGGGAGGTAAAGACATCAAAAGATACAGGAATGAAGAGAAGACTGGTCTGGCGACCATGAAGAGGTGGTACAAGGGTGGTGTGTCATTTTCGGTGCTGGGGCCGCCCACCCCAATCCTCCGAACCGGGGCTCAGCAGGCGGCTAGGGGGGGAGGAAGTGGGCGGGTTCTTGGAATGGGCAGGATCCTGGCGGACAAACATTTGTTGTACAAAAGCTCTTGGGTTGTCCAGCTTCATGGACATGGAGCCGGAGCCGAAGGAGGGAAGACGCAGGCGACGCGTCTTGCGGGTCGAGCCCCATCGCTCGGTGATGCAGTCGTCGACCAGTGCCATGAGTCCGGTGGCAACGACGACGCTGTGGTGGTGAGTGTCAGCCTTTGGACATGCGCGTTGTGCGGATGGCGAAAAAGAAGGGACAGAGGGGGGGGGGGGGGGGGGGGGGGGGGGGGTTCAGGGTGGTGCTACTCACTCGGCTACGTCGGTCTTGGCGTGGACCAGTTCGTCGTTGCTCAGCCACATGTGACAGGGGGGGATCCAGCCGCCGGCACGCTCGTCGTCGGCGATCTGGTTCGGAGAGCGTGTCTCGGGGACGATGTGGGCGACGGGCAGGTTGGACTGGCCATCGCGGAAGAGGTGGAAAGAGACGATGCCGGTGAGCTTGTCCGTCATCTTGCGCCACGCGTACTTGCGCCCCCACCAGTCGAACTCGTACCGAATGGCGCTCCGGGACCCGCACCGCGCCACGTCGACGCGCGCGTAGTTGGAAAACTCGAGCTTGATGGCGTTGGTCGCCACGGGCCGGGGCCGGGGCCGGGGCCGGGGCGGCTGGTGGTGGTGGTGGTGGTGGTGGTACGCTGGGCCCGCGTGCTCGTCGTAGCAGCAGCAGCAGCAGCAGCCGCCATCATCCTTGGTGGCGCCGGGCCCGCCCGTCGACGAACTGCCCGTGCCCGGCCGATTCCGGGGCGCGAGGGCCGAGGCGCCAGTGGCGGTCCACAGGAAAGGGGGTCGGGTCAGGTTCTTCATGGCGGTCGACACGGACCGCTGGAGGCCGGGCCGGCCGCCGTCGGCCGCCGTCGGGGCGTACTTGCGCTTCGCGTTGCAAACCTCGCGGCCCGAGTCCCGGCAGTACCGCCGGAGGGAGAAGTCGCGCTGCTGGAGGTCGTACATGCGAAGGTGGAAGAGCTGCATAGTCCCCTGGCGGCCCGGCACGGCCGTGTCGACGCGCAGGTTCATGTTGCCGTCCGAGGTGAAGTCGTCGTGCTTGATGGCCAGGCGGTCCAGGGAGGGGAAGAGGTGGGCAAAGTCCTCGGGCGTCGTGGGGCGCACCGTCGTGTCCGTGATCTCGTGACGGTACAGCGGAAGCACGGGGATGTCCGGGCAGTCATCCAAGACGCCATCGCTCTCGCTCCCGGCGGGCCGCCCTAGCGAGGCGCAGGAGGAGTAGGTGTCGACGGACGCGCGAGGGTACAGACTCGTCGAGGGCGACAGGTCCTGGCCCGCCGGGCACGAACCCGAGGAAGCCAAGGCGGGCACCGGCGGCGTGGGCTCTCGGGCGGATGATGGCGGGCTTCCGTCGACCGACGTGAGCGCCGTGCTTCGCGACTCGTAGGAGTCGGCGCTTCTCCGAGAGCCGTGCGTACTGGCGGTATGGCGCGATGATGGGGTGACCCTTCGCGCCATGGTGTGTTGGGCGTGTGAGTGGGCGACGAGAGGGTTGATGAGAGGAGCCCGGGAGGCTATGTAAGTCTGGGTGGCACGCGTATGAAGGGGTGCTGGGCGGTTCCGGCGTCTTATAACAGGTAGGTAGGTAGCCAAACTGCTCTATAAGGGAGAGAGGGTCCTTGGCAGCTGGGCGAGGCGTGGGCCATGTACCTGAGGGGGCCAGGGACTATTTGCCTCGCAGGGGGGGGGGGGGGGGGGGGGGGTTGCCTGTTGACGCCTGAGGACGGAAGAGGCCCCAATGGCTCGCGTCGGAGGCACAGACAGGCGGTAACTTGACTGGCGGGAGGGGCGCAGGGCCAAGGAGAAAGCGTCTGCTGACGGGGAGGGCGGTTGCGTGTGTGGGAGCTCGGTAGCAAATACGCGAGCGAGGCGCGAGCGAGAGAAAGAGAGCGAGCGAACAGGCGGAAGAGATTGCCCAGCCAGGGCGGTTGGGACGACTGGAGCGTGAGAGAGGCCGGGGTACCGGGCGAGGAGGCGATCTATTATGCCTCGAATCGGGTTGGACGCAGCATGTAGGCGGTGGCATATGGGGGGGGGGGGGTTATTGGCTACGGTGATATTCACCCAGCTTCACGGCTTTGGAGACCTAACGGGCGGAATGGCCTGAGCGTTCATGAGGGTCACATCACCGCCGGCCGCTCCATGCCAACGGCTGGAGGTGGGGAGAGCTGGGGCCGGGTGAGTCGAAGAAGTGGGCTGACAGCTGTGTCTGAATATCCAGTATCGCATATGGGATCCCATCCCAGGTCGCTGCAGCCTCGGCAGCCTACCAGCGAACTGCCTGGCGGTCTCGCACGCCCCTCCCCCCACCGGCTGCTGTCCACCTCGCCTCCACGTGTGCGTGCCAGCAACAGCCACGCCCCTCTTGGTTCGGGGGCTGCTGGGGCTGCTGGGGCTGCCCCCCCCCATCCGTTCTCCTCATGGAGGCAAGGGTGGCATGGAGAGGCCGGGCCCGGGATGGGATGGGATGGGAGCCCGGGGACGGGATGGCCTGACGGGGGCCCAAGGCCTGTCGACCACGACAGCGCTACATACGACAGGGCAAGCGGTGCCCGTGTGCTTGTGCCAGTACGCCCACGGTTGCGGGGAGGTACCTACCTACCCTCCGTGCCACATCGCCGATCGGCCTGCACACATACTCCGTACGCGGCCGGTCGCGCGCTGGGGGGCTGCCGTGCGTGGGTGGCCAGAGCAGCCAGTCCTCCTCCCGCAGGCTTGTGGACGGTGGCAGCAACCTCGGGGGGGGGGGATGTGTGGCGCTGCGTGACCCCGGCATGGCGCCATGGAGCCCAAGGCTGCGGATATCAATGGATCCATCCATTCCCAAGGCGCTCCCGTGCTACGGGTGTTGACGGACTTGGCGAGACCAGCATCCTCTGGAGGGATGACCAAGTACAACCTTGCCGTCCTCGGGCGCCACGGGCGAGCGAGCGAACGCGGCATCTCCCGATCGATGCCCTTGCGATTGACCCATTGCAATGCGACGCCGACCCAGCGGGCCAACCGCGGCGGGGCCCGTCGCCATCCCGCCCGGACCTGCCGTACAAGCCAACATGGATCGCTCGGGTGTTGTTGGATCGTCATGGCACCGCTTTCGACGCCAATGAGCCACGGCATGACGCCGCTCTCCGCCGCCCCGTGTCCTCCGCTACACCCGCCCACCATCCACTACCGGCAGGCAGTCATGCTCTACGAATGGCATCCGCGCTCGTTTGCGCCCGCGACGACCGCCAACGGTCCTCTGCAACGACGCGCGGGCCATGGTCCAGGTACGCGGCCACGGGTCCAGCCTGTATACGTGCGCGTCTAATAAGCACCCGGCAATTCCCTCCCTCGCTTGGAGGCAGGGCGCTTCCATGAACTCCACATTCCGCGGGGTCCCCATGGCACGCAGTGCCCGACGAAGCTCAATCAACTGGCTGGCCGATGCTCTGAGCCCGAGGCTTCCACGACGGGCCGTTGCTAGCGATTGGATGCCGCCAACGTTGTGTGTGGCTCGGCCCAAGGACGAAAAGACAAAAATGACCTGTCGGCCACTTCTGCCCTTCTCTCTCCGCGGGCCTTGCGTCAGGCTGCTTTGCTCACCAGGCGACAACGCCAACGACGCTGCCGGGTAAGAGCGGGCGCCTGGGTAAACTAGGTAGGTACTTGCATCGTTGGCCCAAGGGCTCCTTGCGTGCCTCTGTGCTTACTTGGTGTCCGTCCTTGCGGTATAGGCAGGTACTTACGTACTTCCCGGCGTACGGATAGGCCGGCCCCCCGAGAGCAAGGGAACACGGCCGGCTGCAAGTGACCATTGGCAGCGGGCGACTTATTGGCTGGCATGGGAAGGCAGAGGCTGTGTGGTGGAATCCGGCAGGTCCTCGCCCCGCATCGCTTTTCCTATCCGTGCATCTACCCACCACCCGCCACGGACCCACGGATGCGTCTCTCTCCCCATCCCCTGCCATCCCTGTAAACCGACCGTCTGTTTTCCCCCACGCACCACACCCCGTGGGATGGAACGTGCGAGGTCGGATCAGACGGGCTGGCTCACCGACCGTCCGGCCGGCACTACCAGGCAAGACGTCAGGCCCTGTCCGTCTCTGCCGCCTTCGGCCCATGGCCATCATCACTCTGCAGGCCGTCGAACACGGGGCCCGGCGCGCGCCGTGTGTCAGGCTCTCATTCGCCCGTGGGCATCGGGGCCTGGTTCGACATGGTCAACCCTATCTGTCGCCATCGCCAGGCACCGTTTCTTTGCACATGGGTGCCCACTGGCCGCCGTCTCCAGTCTGCCGAAGGTGGGTTCGGGACGGCAGCCGAGCTGCCTCGATGCCCAGTGACGTACCCGCGGCGACTTGCGCTCCGGACCACCCCCATGGCCATCATGCCGTATCTTGCCTCGCCCCCATAGGCACCCCCAAGCCCGTGCTGGGGAGGAGGGCGCGCGTGCCCGGCCAAGGAGAAAGCAAGACACCCGTCATCAGTCACTGTGCTCGTGCCTCGGCCGCACACGGTCTCCTCCCCATCTGGCTCCATGCGTCGAATCTGGACTTGGGACTGAAGGCAACCTGCGCCTCCGTCCCTGACGCAGTCCTCCACCACAATTGACTTTCCTGCAGGACCCAACTCTCGTGTGCCCCTCTCGATTCGCTTCTCCCGGATTTCCATGCCTCCCGCGTGCATCAGTCCACGCTGCAACCGCCCAGACCACTACCCACAACAGGCAGACGGATGGACGTCTCCTCTCTGCCCCTCGGCGCACCCCGCATGCAGGCCGCCCAAAGCGGCCTTCGGCCTGTCACAGGAACTGCTTCAGCCGCTGGGGCGATGCCTACTGCAGCAGTACTTTGCTTCCTGCGCGTGGTGTCGGCTTCGGTCGCTTGGGATGCTGCCGTTGAGTACGGAGAACAAGCTGGCGACTAGTCACATCCACCGTCCCAGCCCAACCGTTCTGTCGACATACCGAGCCAGGTATAGATAGTCGTCACGCGTGTTGACTGGTCATCGTAGCGTCTCCGGATCGGGAGGCTCGCGCGGGCCTGCTGGCGTATGGTAAGGGAGGTGTATCTCCCTACCTTGCTCATATTCCAAGGCGTCATTCCTGCCCAATCCCCCCCCCCCCCCCCCTCCCAACGTTGTCTGCTGGAATCATGTTCGTTATGGCGGGATAGGCTTGGGCCCTGCTCGCACGCGTCACCGTGTCCAAAGTGCGTCAGAAGACGTAGGTCGCCCACTAAGCAACGTCGACACTTGGCTCCAGCCCCCTTGCTTGCAGCCCGAAACTCGGAACAGAGGTGGTCGCTCGCACAGGCGCGTATGAAGCTCACAGCCTCTTCCACTTGCAGCCGACGACAGGATCGCTATTAGCCAGCTGACTCGACGTGATCGGCTGTGTTTCTGCTCTCGTCTGTGATCGGCCTCAATGAGACGGACGCACCTGATTTGGGTCGAGGATCAACGTGCCGGACGTGCGAGAAGCCTATCAAGTGTGCGACAGTACGTCTTTCCCGGGGCGACGGAGAGTAAGGCCGCAGCGCAAGCTGTGTTCATAGGTTCGCTGAAAAAGCCCTTCCCCCTTTGAATGCGAGTAGGCCGCCATGGGATTTTGGTTAGCCAGCATTCCGGCCAATTCGATACCACTTGCCACTACTACTCTGCTTGCAGTTGAGCCTCTTTTTATTGGGGCGCTATACACCACCCAGCCGACCTCTTAGTATTATTGGCTGGACTCAGCCCCCCCCCCCCTTTCGGCCCTCTCGTTTTCTCTCGCCCCTTGCGGAGAAGGACCGAATCTGCTCCCCTCTTGTCGACGCCCTGCGCGAGGATGGCTGCTGTAGGGGTAGCTACATTGGTTACGATATCGTTGGAATGCGTTTGCTGGATTTGGCTTGGCCTCCCACGACATAGCCATCGCCGCCGCATATGGGGTATCATTGACGCTTGTTGGGCGGGGCGGGAAGATGACTGGTCCTCGTTTGCACTCGTCCGATACCCACAAAACCGCCTGGGGATCGGCTTTGCAGACTGCCTATCCCACCGCGGGTATTGTTGCCGCCATCGTCACTCTGCCGTGGTCGTGGTGGGGAGAGCGCGGCTCAGTAAACAGTAACAGAAAGGCAGTTAGATCTCATGAGATCACACACACACACACACACACACACACACACACAAATCTTGTCGGTTGCCTTTCCGCCCAGCCCTCATCGCTGCGTGGACATCTGAGACAGGCTGCAACGCTTCCGTCAGCTCGCCTAACCCGGACTGACCTATCGGACCGATGGCCATGGTCACCTCCCAGGATGTCCCTGCCTGTTTGGGGAACAACGGTGCTGACGGTAAACGCCATCTTACCGCGTCTTCTGCAAGCCCCTCGGGCTGCACGAGACTAAATGTAGGAGAAGCAGCAGCGCCTGGCACATGATGAGCGTGGGCGTAGGCGGCGAGACAGTCTCTCCGTCAGCGGGAATATGCAGCTTGCTTTTTGGCGTGCCTAGCGACCTGAGCAGCTGAGTACGGCATCGCAATAGCCCTGCTAGATGGTCGTGTGGCCTCTTGACGCCTTGGGCAACGGGCTACCGCCCGCGAACCCGCCTGCTTCATGGCCCGAGGCTGCCGAGAGTCGGATGGGCGGGCATCTGGAAATGCCTGCAGCAGCCAAGGCGGCGTATGCCTTCGCAGACCGAACTGCCTTCTTGCGCCCAGACGCCAAACCCTCAGCCGGCCCTACCAGGGCAGGCCGAGCCGCCCGATGCACGTGGGAATCCGGGGCGCAGAGGGCATTTCGTGGCCATGTATAAGCCCCTCTGTGCAAGGCCCTGTGTCGCTCTTTTGCCACGAGCTAGGGGGCAAATGCATCGCGTTCGCATCGTATTCTGAGGAGAATCCCATGCGTCTGCCTTCCTCTGCGGCCTGCCGGCGCGTGCTCCCCTCCAAAGGAACCCGGCGAGACATGTGTGAAGATGGCCTGCGCGCTTTCGCACAAGCGGTGCAACTTGGGCTTGAACCGAGCGACGCGGCCAACGTCGCCTTGCCCTGTCGGCCTCGGACGAGTGCGTGCTCATTCGCTGCCGGAAGGAGGTGTCGAGAGAAGCCGAAGCTTTCCACGCCCGCCTGCGTCACACAAAATCCCACGCCACCACGCGCGCGCGCCCTCGAGTCCGTATACGTCTATAGTCCGCGCTAGTGACCCTTTTTCTTGGCTCGACGGAATGAAATCACGTTCTGAGCCAAGACTCGTCATCATACAGTGCTGGCCGCTGCAGACCCCTCCCCCCCAGGACGGGACGGGCAACGACGCCCCATGACCGGGGAAAGACGGGGACTGGGAGGACGGAAACAAAAGAGAGAGGGAAGAAAAAAAAAAGGGGGGGGGGCAGTGAAAAAGAAGCAAACATCGTCCAAACGGATGGCAGGGCATGAAGCTGCCGATTCGGCCATCTTTGCGCACGAACAGGCCTCGTGACAGGAACCGCAGCGAATTATAGCTAATTGCCGCCGTCGCTTCGGCTATGTTTCCCCTTTTCCGCTTTCTTTTTCTGGGGGAGGGGGTTTCCTCATGTGTGCCTCCGGCGGGATCGGGGGCAGCCATTCGACTCCGGCATCTTGATTGGGTTGGGCCCTTGGGCGACGGGTGGCCAGGGGTTGATACAGGTCCGAGGAAACGCGTCAATCGCTACAGTCGAGGGGCACAGGCAACTAATCCTCCTTCATTGGCAGCAATAGACTATAATGGCTAGAACGGGTTGCGCGACGTAGTCGTCACATCCGGCGAGAAAAGACCGGAGGGCTCCATCGCCTGTCTCAGTGATGCATCCACGCTGCGACGGCTAGGCACTCCCGAAGCGTCCCGCGAGTGCGCAGAGGTGCTATTAGGTGGAGGCGTGCATCGCATCGACCTCCGTATGCGCACCGCCCTCTGCGGCGAATGCGCAGTCCACGGCCACGGCCGGGCCGAGGTGAACGAATGTCGGCCGGCTTTCTAGTTCGGCGAGTCCCAGCCCACCCAGCTCCGCGGCATCACGCGCCAGATCTTGACTTCGCCGCTGCGCAGGTCCTCGAGCTTGAAGCTTTCCTGCTTGACCTTCTTGCTCTCCCGGCCCTGTTCCCACGCCCGTACCTTCTTCTTGACACCGTCCCATTCGGCCACGACGCCCACGTGGTCCGGCTTGCCCACTTCCACCGAGTATTTGGCGTGCATGGGGCCGTGTTTGCCCTGGAACTTGGCGTTGCGGATCGAAATGATATCGCCCGCCCGGATCTCGTCATGCATCTGCGTCGATGCATTGGCGATATTGGCGTAAACAAGAGCGCCATAGGCCCGGGTACCCACAGGCAGCAGAGCATCCTTGAACGGTTTCAGGAGCTCGTATACCAGCGCCTGCGGCGTGCCGTCGCCGACGACCGAGTCCTTCTTCGACGCGACCGCGCTGGAGATCTGCAAGCCGAAGCGTTCGTACGCCTGCTCCAGTTGGTCTTGCCGTAAGCTTCGGGGGGGAGGCTCGTGTCGTTGGTCCAGCTGCGTGTCGGCCGGGTTCTGGGGATCAAAGCGGACAGTGACGAAAGTCTGCGAGTAGTCCTGGAACAAAACGTAGACTTCTTTGGTGACTTCGGTGGCGCCGTCCGACCTGGACGATTTGTTCTCGTCGATTTCGAAGTAAATATCCTTCCGACCTTGGAATACGGGAGGAAGCCCGTTGGGCTGCAGCCACCAGTTGGTGTGCTCTGCAAGGTCTACCTCTTCAGCGACAAAGCCCGACTCCATGGACATGGAAGGCCGGGTAACATCCACAGATCTTCGTCCCGACCTCTGAGCGTCCATCGATTGACGCGAGGGACCCCGGTTCGGCGGCGGCGCAGGAGGAGGATTGCGACGGTCAGGCGGGGGCGGCGGCGGCGAGGCAGGTGTCTGCTCTGGAGCCACCTCGGGCTCGTCAACACTGGGTGTTGTTCCGAAAGACGTTGTTGGTGCCCCTGGTTTAGGCGCAGTGTAATTATACGGGTCATATTCGTCGTCCTCCTGAGGTATCGGCTCTGTTTTCGCCGCCGCCGGCGGCGGGGGCGGCGCAGCGCGTGGGGCGTCCACTGAGGTGCGTGTACTCGGCGCCGGCTGGCTAGGGATCGGGGGAGGCACGGCGCGGGGGGGCACGGAAGCTGGGATCGGGGGAGGCAGCGACGGCGGCGGACCATCAGACGCCGGCGAGCGTATAGACGTATTGTCCTCCAAGCTCGAATCCCGAGCATGAGCCTTGAGTGCTTCCTTGTGAGGAACCGACGAGCCAATGTCCGTGTCGTAATCGCCCTCGTACTCCGTCACCTCGCCCTCTTCCCCATTATCAAGGCGGCCAGGCTGCATGGGTGAGACGACCCGCTCATCCATGGTGGAGCTTCGGCTGGGAGCCCCAGGGGGTGGAGGAGGCGGCGGGCGGCCCTGGACGGGAAGGGGAGGCGCCGACCCAGGGATGGGCGGCGGTGCTCGGCTGTCCCGTCTTGGGGGCTGCGGTGGCATTTGCGGCGAAGATGGCATAGCCTCTTCTCCCGTGTAAGATGCCCGCTTGGCCTGGCGAGGAGACGTGGGACCTCGAGGCGAGCCCGCAGGAATAGGGGGAGGAGGCGCCCGACCCGTTGGAGCCGGCTCGCCCGCAGGGGTCTCGGTGGACGACCCAACTGGGAATTCAGACAGCTCATCGTCCGTCTCAGAGCCGACACTGGGAGACGTCACGCCGGCCGGAGGCGGAGGCGGAGGCGGACGAGCTGATGAGACGTGTCAGCTCTAACTGTCTGCTTTCAATAAGAACAGGTGACTCACATTCGGTAGGAATGGGGGGTGGACCGGTAGAAGTCGGCGCCTGCTTCGTAGCTACTGAACGGTAAGTCATTAGGCTAATGCCGACACGCAGGCTGACTTACACTCGGTGGCGACACTGCGGGGACTAGCCGGGGCGATAGGTGTAACATCGTCGACACCCGATGTCTCCGGCTCCTCAGCTTCGCCAGCTGTGTTTTCTTCCTTCGGCTTCTTTTGGCCCATGCCAGGAAGAGCCATCATGGTAGGTACCGGGGGAGCAGCGGCGGCAGGCGACCGAGGTGACATCTCCTCGGCCGCTTGTTCACCAGACCGGCTTTCTACCGGTGCAGGCATCTTCTTCTTGGGAGGCATCGGAGCACCGAACATATTGATGCCCATCATGCCCATGCCGCCACTCATTTTAGCCATTCTGGCTCGAAGCTCCTCTTTTCGCCTGGCCTCAGGATCAAGGTCCACATCATCTCCGCCTTCGGCATCGTCGTCCGCCTTCGCCTCTTCGCCCTCGGCTTTCTTGGTGACCCCGGTAGATGGGCGCGAACTGGGCGTGGCCTTCTCATCCACGTCTTCCCGTTCGGTCAGATCTTCCGGCCCTTCCGTGGTGTCGCCCGCTCCCGACATGTCGGCTTCATTGCCGTCTTCAGGCGTATCCTTGGAAGACTTTCGTCGAGTTGGCAACTGTCTCGGCGGTTGCGTCTCTTCCGTAGATTCGGCCTCTCCGGCTTCCAAGGACGGCCCGAGCGCCTCTTCGTCTTCACCAGCGGCGGCGGTCTCCTGAGGCCCTTCGCTCTCGGTGCGCCTCTTGGGCTCAGGTCGCTTAGGCCTCTCCTTCTTGGAGGCAGATTCAGCGTGGCGCTGAGCGGCCTCGGCTTGCTGCTTCTGAAGCAAAGCAATGCGTTCCTTCAGTGTAGTGGGCTTGGGTTGGTCTTCGTCCTGGCCTTCCAGAGACGCTGCGGGCGCCAAGCCGGCGTGCTGGGCGCTTTCCAGGTTCTCGGCCTCTCTCTCCCGAATCTCTGGGTCCTCATCTCGTCGATAGACCTTTGTGGTGGCGGGTTCCCTTGGCGGGGGGACGTAGGCGTTCCTGCTTGGGGGAGGGGCGACGAAGGGTTTCTTAATGAAGTTAGAGCCGCCGGAGCTAAAGGAGCCAGGCTTGAAAGGGGCCACTGGGGGCGCGGCGGGCTTGTTGAAGGCAGCAATGCGATCCTTGAAAGAGCTACTCTTTGGCTTTTCTGATACGGGAGGGGGGCTACGAGCTTGCGCCTGAGTCTTGGGGGGAGGCTGAGCGCCAGCAGGCTCGGCCCGAGGGGCCGGGGCAGGCTCTGTAGGCTTGGGGGGCTGGGCTACGGGAGCTCTTGGTGGCGAGCGCGGCTCGGCAGCGAGAGAAGAGGTCGCGGAAGCCTCATCGACGACAGGCTCAGCGTCGGATGCGGCAGGCTCGGGCTCGGCGGCAGGAACGGCAGAAGGAGCAGCGGCGGGAGCAGGCTCGGCGTCTTTCTTGCGCGACCACGTTGGTCGCGGCGGTGCAGTAGGCTCGTATTTCTCGACAAAGTTGCGAGGAAAGATGCCTTCCTTTCTTTCGCCCGTGGCATCCGTGTACTCGCCGCCGTACCAGTCGGGGTCCTCCACGTCGGTGACGGTTATTATCTGGCCGACGTCGAAGGGGAGGTCGTCCTCGTGGGCCGAGGTGTACTCAAAGAGAGCCTTGACCTTGAAGGGTGCGGAGGCCATGATGCCTTGGCTGCGGCAGCTGGCCGCACCGCGATGGACGAGTTACGCGTGCTGAGGTTGTGGTGCTGGCAGGGTGCCACTCTTGTGATGCAGTTGCGCCGGGTGGGTGGCGATTGGTAAGATGGGAAAGGGAAGCGTGGATGGTGCCAGGTCCGAGCAGGTGACCCCAGTCGGCGACGCTTCGGCGGCGGTAGGGTAGGCAGGCAGGCAGGCCGTTCGGGTGGATGATGATGGCAATAGGTATGGGGGAAGATGAGGGGTCGCTTGCGCGGCTTGCTGCCGAAGAGAGTAAGGGAACTGACTGTTCTGAAAAGGCGCCGTCAGGTCGGGCTATCATCACCAATTCCTAAACAGCAAAAAGTCTCTCTCTTTCTATCTCTCTCTCTTGGGCACACGCACACACGCACACACACACACACACACTCGCTCTCTTGGGCTTCTTGGGCAATGATGAGGCTGAGCAAACCTGGGGGTCGGGTTGGCAGGCCGCGCTCGCTAGCTCGGGGGGGAGGGCGGGGCTGGTGGCTGCCAAAAAGGCAAGTCGACGTCAGCGCATGAATCTGTAAGTACCTAGCCTCTCTGCCCAGGTACACGACCAAGCGGGAATGTGCATGGAAACGGACGGGATGGGATGGGATAGAGTGTCGCAAGTCGTGGCAGCGAACCTACAGTCGTTAATTAAACGGTTACAGTTTGGCAGGCAGCCCCGAGGGTCCCGTTCCTACATCATGATGCGCCACCCCTCCGGCATACCGTGCCTGCGTGTAATACATACATTACGGAGGGTACTGGACAAGGGCGTGCGGAATGTTGCCAGTCACCAGGCATCCTGCAAGACAACGTACTGCAAAGCCATACACAGGCTCCCAGGCCTAATCACACTGGCTAGGCGGAGCGTGCCACCCCCGGCCGCGGGTGTCCCAGTGCGTGCGTGTATGTGGATGGAGATGGAACGCACGGGGCGCGAACGGGGGAAAATTGTTGACATACATGCACTGCGAAACAAGGCCGGACAATTCTCGAGCCCGAAACCACGCACGCGGCCAGGAACGGATCGTGGCCAGGAACAGTACCTAGCACAAGTACGGAGGGGGCGCGGGAGTAGGCAAATGAAAAGGGGGGCCGAGGGGGTCCCACGGTCGCGTTGCTTCTCCGTTGCATGGGATATCTACCTGCGTGCCTACCTGTCTGTATTGCATGCATGTATCCATGGCCCTTGGGGTGTTTTGGCGTCTGCCTGGCCTGGCTTCTACGGCGTCTTCCACACTCCAGGTTCTTGGCCGGTCGGGCCTGCTAGTAGGGGTCGCATTGATGCTTGCTGGATTCCATCCAGACGAGCCCGGCGCAACCTTCCCTACTTGGGCCATAACGCACAATGCACGTGCTGCTTGCTGTCCGTGGGAATAATGTCAAAACGCCGAAGCCAACTGGTGATGCGTGACGCCACAGAATTCATCCCACCAACCGCCCTCGTGGCTGGTGCCATGTCTACCAATCCGGTACCTAACCTAACGGACTTCGTTTGCCATGGCCGCGAAATCAACTGCGCACGAGCGATAGCTCGCTCGGACTAGCCACGGCAAATATTCTGGAAGCTGCGCGGTTGAACCCGGACTCCCATCTCACCTGCTACTGCCCCTCCGTACTGGCTTCACGTGAATTTCCTCCCCCGAAGTACCAACAAGACTGGTCAAACGGTACGGGTACGAGCAGCTTCCCGTCAACTGCTGCCACGCATGTCGACGTCGGCTTTGCGACTCGGTGGATGACCTGGAGGCTCTTCGATCCTGAACCCAGAAGAACACCCGCCCACGTGCCTGCTCCCCTTGGCATTGCGAGGCGCACCCGCGACAATGACGACCCCGACGCCGCAAATCAAAGGTATTCTCAAGAAACCAGACGCGCCGGCTCCCGCGCCAGACGACCGTGCTCGTGCCGTCGCCGTTCAGCACGCCGCCATCATCCACGATCGCCGCTTACTCTCCGACACCATAACTGATAACATCATCTGCCTCGCCAAACTGCCCGCATCTCCCTCGCCGCCCCACACGGCCTCCTCGCCCTCCGCAGAGGACGCCGAAGCCTTCAAGTCGCAGGTCCGGCTCTTCCAGCCTTCCGACTACGAGGATCTGATCGAGGAGCGCAACTGCTTGGGCAGATGCGGGTATGTGCTGTGTCCCAAGCCACGCATGCGCGTGAAGCAGGCAGGCGAATTCAAGCTCGTCAACTACGGACGCAGCGATTTCAGCATCGTTCCCAAGAAGGAGATTGAGCGTTGGTGCTCGCAGGCCTGTGCCCGGCGGGCCATGTACGTCAAGGTGCAGCTGAACGAAACGGCCGCCTGGGAGCGAGCCGGCATCGAGGGCATCAAGATTGATCTGTACGAAGAGCCCAACCAGCCAAAGCAGAACGATGCTGCTGGCCGCCTGGCAGAGGATCTTCAAAAGCTTCGGGTCGAGGCAGATATCAAGTCCGCCAGGGACGCCAGAGAGTTGGCGCTTGAAAGAGGTGATGCTGGAGGCCAGAAGACAAAACGATCGGTTGAAGTGAGGGTACAAGAGAACACGATCAAAAGAAGCCCAGAGATCCCGTCGTTACAGGATGGAGACGACGGCCATCTTGTACTGGAGGGTCATAAAACCAAATTTGATACAGAGTCACGCCGCGTTACTACGAAAGCGGCGGAGCGGGCTTGACCACCTTGATACTACAGTGCAGGGATAGCATTTTATAGGCAGCATCACGGCGTTCAAAATTCAAGACGATCCAGTCAGATACCTGAGCACCGCAAGACGGCAACTAACCCCATCAAGCATTGTGAGATCCAACGCCTGCCTTGGCTTGCTATGGCGCACCGGAAGCAGGCCAAACCCGGAGGATTCATGTCAAGTAGCGCAATTCCAAAGCATCACATGTGGAAGCGGGAGGGAGGGTAGTTTGGCCATCAACCATCATCTCCGAACAAATGCTCTAGAGAATCAGGGACACCTGTGTGGGAGTCGATCTTGTCTTTTGCAGATCTAAAATGCACTCACTATCGTCCAGGTTGACGCCATGAAACCGTGAGACCAGTAATGCCAGTTGCCCAAATCAAACAATCCGTAAGCCCATTGCGTCGTACTGCAGTAGCCACACCGTTTTTCTTCTCCGAGGTCGTTTATCGGGGGGCTCTGTCGTTGAAGCGGCGGGGACGGTCGGCGGTCTGCTGCTGGGTGACGGGGGTAACGTTGACGGGGATGTTGTCGAACTGCGGCAGATATTGTTAGGGCAACTGAGTGAAGAGGGGGAACGGGGTGACTTGAACGTACGCCAAGGTGCTTCAGCAGGTCCTTGGTCTCGGCGTCGACCTCGAGCTGGCCGGACTCCGTGTTCTGGGCGAAGTCGAGAGCCGAGACCTCGGGGACGTACTGATCCTTGCGCTCTCTCTCCTCCTCCTGGAGCTTGAAGGAGATACCGCGGACGGGGCCACGCTGAATGCGCTTCATCAGGTGGGTGGTGTAGCCGGCAATCTGTCAGGCGATGGGTAATCAGTCTGGTGTCCTCGTCTCTGGCTCTGGCTCTGCCAGCCATGAGCCCGGGCGACTGTGAGCGACGTGTCGACTCGCAGGCAGTGCTCACCTTGTTGCGCAGGCGCTTGGAGGCGATGATGGCGATCTCATCGCACACACGCTTGTTGGTCTCGAAGTCGAGCGTCAGGCGGGGGTAGAAGCGCTCAATGATGACCTTGGCGGACTTCTTGACGGTCTTGGTGCGGACGCGACCCATTTTGGCGGTGTTGGCTGGTGATTGACGACGGGGTTAGTGTGTGAGGAGATCGGGGCGGTCGTTCATTCGACTGTCAAGTTATCGTCGGCCGTCGGAAGAGAGAGTAGATCTCTTCTTTTTTTTTGCGATTTTGCCTGTGTCGGACTAGGGAGCTGATGTGGGGATCTGGCTCAGCAGGTAGGGCAAAGCCTGTGTGTGTGCTGATTGGACAAGCCAAGTCGCGAGCATCTGCGCCAGCTGGCAATCATCTGGTGGTCTGGGCGGGCTCTGGTATCATCTCCGCGCTTGCATCCATTAAAACGCTCCCCGAGTACTGGGTAGGGACGTAAAGAGGCAGGATATACATCGTACATAGGTGAAGCCATGCCCCTAATGCGCACTCTAACTACGCCTTACTTTGAATGAATCCCCATCTACTCCCAACGAAACTTCCGGCACTGTGGTTCGAGAGCATCTGGTGCCTCCTTTGATACTTGGCAATGTGTGCGAGCGGATACAATGCTGGCAGAAAGCTGCTCTCCCGCTCTTGTGGTCTAAAGTACTACTATACAAAATGCATACGGGTGCAAGCGACCTCGGATGCAATGGTATGGTCTGACCGCCTGCGCTTCTGGCTGGAGCCCACCTGTTTTAAGCCTGTCGCATACCGTAACTCGCGGAGTCACCAAAGACTTTCCTTTTAGGCGTGGGGAGGCCTCGCGGTCTGGAAAATGGCATCTGGGGCTGCCGACTCTCCTTGGCCGCTTCCTCGAAAGCAGAGCCCTCTCCGACCATCTCCTTCTGTACGATCTCGGCCTGTGGGTCGTTTTCTCCCAGCTTCAGCTGTATCTTGCCCGTGGCGTCCACGTGCGCCGTCGTGACCTGGGCGTAGACCTTGGACCCGCCATGCGCCTCGGAATCGAAGTCATTGAGACCGGGAATGCCCGCGTTTTGGGAGCGGCCGATGTAGGCGGCACTACGACGGTTGAATGTAGTGTTGGACTCAGCAGGGCTGGCTATGAAGCCTGCGACACCGAGTTTGGGAACCTTGCCGGGGGCAGCGAATCTCGGGGTCACAATTCTGGCCTTGACAGGCGCGTGAGAGGCCTGGGGACCGTAGATGGGGTGGTTTTCCAGGTAGCTCGTGGTCCGCAGGTATGAGAGGCCAGCCGACGGATGAGTGATGGGCGGTCCGGCCTTGGCATAGGGGCTTTCCTGGACGAGGTGATGGGCCTTTCCAGTGCGGAAGGCAGTCATATCGCTCAGCGACACCTCGTTGCTCACCGGAGCCAGGTCCAAAAAGCGGCCCACCAAGCTATACAACTGCGGGCGGTCGCTGCGGATATCGCGGATGTAGTTCAGGAGTTCCTCTTCGGAGACCTCAGACGCCAGAACTGGCGGGATGGAACCCGGAGCGGTATCGGGATTCTTTTCCACAATGTCTTGCCTTTGGCGATCCGTCATCTCCGATGCCAGCTTCTCCCTCAAGAACTGGCGGAACTCGTAGCGCCTGCTCCGCACCGTTTTGGCCAAGTAGCTTTCAAATTCGCCATCCGTCATGCCAGCCAACCACGGTCCACGAAACTTCCACCGCTTGTTGACCAGCATGGCTGCTTGAGCCTCGGGCGTGTTGGCGACGGCTTTTCGGCCATCTGGGCGGGCGGCCTGGGACTCGGCAAGCTGCGGTACTTCGGCGGTGGTGAAGTCTCGGTCGTCTTCGAATACAGACACCTGGACAATCTTGGCGGGGTTTTGCTCATGGCTGGGTGTGGTCAGGGCGAGGCCGAGCTCCTGGAACTTCCGGAGGGTCATGGTGTGGTCCGAAGCGGACTGGAAATCGGTGACATGCTCGACCGAGTCGACCTGCTTGACGCGCACAAGCGGGTGCGTCTGCTCCAGAGTCGTCTTGAGAGGCAGAGGCCGTTTGAAGCCCCAATCGCCCACAAGCCGCGAGGCCTGGGTTGTGGTGACGGTCAGGCGCGTTGGGAAAGAGGCGGTGGCGGTTTGGGATTTGTGCTTCGTCGCCTGCGACCGGTCGCCGGGCGGAGGCGCCAGAGGCTTCGGGATGGAAAACATGCGCGAGGTCCGCAGAAGGGCGGCTCCCGGGGAGACCGTCCGCTGGGGGGACGCCATGGCGGTGTTGGGCAATGGCAGTGTGCTGCTGGCTCGAACACCCTCTCTGCTCGAGGTTGAAGCGAGAGGCGCGGGCAGAAATTCTAGGTAACTAATGGGATGGAGGTACAGGGATGGCGGCGCCCGCGTGCAGACAAGACCGGGTTCCCCACCTGCCCGTCATCCCGGAGCCACTGGCAGCTGCCGGCCCTGGAGCCGCCGCCCAACTCCTCGACTCACCGACTCACCGACTCACCGGCCTCCCCTCGGGCATGGGTGTTATGGACGCCGGGCCCCGTCCCATGCATCCACCCGTGTTCCATGCCGGGAAAAGCATTTATTGCAAGCCGCCTCTCTCCCACGCACCTGGGTGTCACATCACGGCTGTGCCTCTCGTATCAGGCAACTGATTTAGGTGCCCTTGAGCACCTGAGGTCAAATCGCTGTACGCATCCAGACGCAGTCGTTGCAAAAACCAGACCCGCCGCCTCCTCCCGCATCTCCCGGCCTTAGGTGTTCCTTTTCCCACTGCATCTACCTCTTACTGCTTGACCTTGCGCTTTCGGCCGTCCGTAGCTACATGGTGCCAGACAGTCGGTACTTGTCGATACGACCGAACTAACATGCCGACACCAACACTTAGCCCAGGGCGTATTTCTTTAGATATTAAGCTGTCCGGACCAACAGTACCCGTATGCCCAAACTGCTGGGTATTCTTCTAAGTGGAAGAACTTACAATCTTCGCTGGGTTCGACCTGGGCATCATCCTCAGGCCGAGCTCGCTTTTTCCAAGTGATTGCCGACCCTGCAGCGATGGACTCGCTGCCAAACACGGCAACTTCGGCCTTCAGCTTCTAAACTACACTTGCCACTGGCGTTGGGTAAGTTTCAAAGCCGCAAAAAAGCAGGACTGCGGGGTGTTTGCTGGACTTGGTGGTACGGCCCGGCATATCTATCTCCTTGACATCAAGCTTTCCGCCATTCTGAAGCCCATCGATCATCTTGACGAGGAGGCATCTCTGTATCGCCGTGAGTCGGGCCCTTGCTTCTGGTCGCCAGCACGCAAAGACAACACCATGCAAACCTTCTCGTCTTCGCTCCGCCTGCGCTTGGCGTTACCAGCAAGAGATATGGCATTGACTTCCTTGTAACAATGGCCGAGGGTGTAATTCAATGCCTTGGGAACTCGGCCACGCATATTGATGGTGGATAAGTTGAGCCTATTGCCATCTGGTTAACAATCTTGAGCAGAAGCGTGGTCTATTCGAGACTACGTCAGCTCTATCCTGGTGAACGAAGAAATTTGGAGGGATGAGGCCCGAAATACCTTCTCGACATTGGACCAGACAGACCGCTTCTACTTTTGTTGATCATGGTCTGTTGTTTTCTACTTTTCTTGTCTTGGGTGTAAGTGTATTATGGGGTGTTGATGGGTGAAAATGACTGGGCACATGGAGATAGATGCTAGAGTTTGTTTTTATTTGAGGTGGGTAGTGGTAAAAATTTCCCCGTAGGTGCTGAGGGCATTTTGGACGACCTTTATTTATTTAAATTTTTTATTAAAAAAACATTAAATCAAAATCAGAAAACCGAGCCTAAGAAACAGGAAGCTCCCCTCCCCCCTGATATTTTCAAGGCGAAGGTGGGAAATGCCTGCAAGACGCGGAGGAAGGGGCGGCGTTGCCTTGATACAGGCTGGTTGACGGTTTGACAATTAAAAAGCTGGAGGCGTGTCACCCTCGGTGAATCAGGAGAATATTTGATTCCCGTGAAGGTGTCTTGGTGGACTTCTGGACGCCTCTCCCAGATCATGTAACGAGAGAAGAGCAATGGCCAATAACAGCCAGCTACCTAAAGGAGGTACAGTTTCTGTTTAGGACGAAGCCTCAGACTTTCTGGGGAAATCAAACAATACCCGATGGTCAAGTAGTTAAAGTAGAAAAGCAAGCGTTCAAAGGATGACGGCCAAAAATGGGGCATTTGAATGTTCTGTTGCATATAGAAGATAAGTGCTGTTTCCACTCCGGCTGGGTCATGCCTTGGATGACAAAAGCCCACTAGCATATTGCGAGACCAGGTGTCATGGTGACGATTCGCGGACCACTGGACCACGCCTGCAGCTCACAATGGACCACAAGAAACAACCAATTCCTGCCGCGTTCACTTTTTAGTGTATACGCACCCACCATCACCCGAGTGTCGTCTGGATCTGTTTCCTGATCTGCAGTATGCACCTTGACCAGTGCAAATGAATACCTACCTAGGTGGATAAGTAGGTACCTACTTACTCGGTCCCCAGTTTGATGCTCCCTTCCTCGGGCTGTCGTATACAGGAAGTTACTTTGATGGCCCCGGTCCATCGGTTAATTGTTGCGGTAGGATGTGACGTCTCGGCTTTAACTCGACATGCGGGATCCCCCCCCACATTTGGCAGAGCATCACTCCTCTGGATTCCAGATTCTTAACTCCTATCAGGGCTGGGCTCCAACGCAGTTTCCAGTCCATGCCAGGGCAGACGGGGGGAGGGGGAGCCGACTGCCAACCTCTGTACTTGAGGTAATTGCTACGTCGCATGCAACTGCCGAGGACACGGATCTGCCTGCTATTCGATACCGTTCCCTTGCCTGCGTATGGCTTCCATTGTATATATTAGATGAGACTCTTCACCTACCAGCTACCGCATTTTCTGTCGAACCCAGGTCTCCCACTCCTGACCATTGCGTACCTTGAAGCCTTCATCATGAAGTTGGCGACTATTCTTTCCCTCCTTCCTACCATGGTGGCTAGCTTCCTTCTGAAGGGCTATATTGACCGGTGCTGCGCGACGGAAGCCTTCAATGTCACCAATTTTGAGAGCTACGGGTGCATAAGGCTCCCCGCAAAAGCTTCCTCCATCAACTTCGACACACAAAGCTTCCAGTCCGGATACGTTGCGAGCCGTCACTTTTTCTCGGAAGACTGCACCGGCGCCAGCTACGGCCAGGCCAACTTCATCGATGCCGATTACCCCATACCGGACAATCAATGCATCAACGCAACACCGGACCAGGCATCATTCGGCTCCTTTTACATTCAAACGTATCGCTGAAGAGCCCTTGAGAAGTGCGGAGAACGTGGGGAATCGAAAGCATGATGCGTTTCTTGCCGGTCGCCGTTACATCTGCCCGCTTACCGTGTGCCCCCAATACACACACCAGAGTCGGCAGGCTCAGGCCGACTTATAAAGGGTGCAAATGGGAAAACCAAGCGGTTGTTTAGTACAGCTTATATGAACCGCCCTTTATTCCAGATTCAAGCCAGAGAACATAAGAATAGTCCAAACGAGTGCAACCGGCTTGAAATGTCTACTTACCTACCATGCCTAGTCGCACGCCTCGATCAAGTCCGTCGGAGAGATCTGTACAACATACTTTCTTTTTCCCGTCCATTGTTCTAAATATGTGAAAATAATTGCCTTTACAGTCATAGGTAATGTTGGGTTGGGAAACCGTTTCAGATCACTCTTCCTCCCCCCTTCTCCAAAGCCAGTATGGTGATGTCAACTTCTGTACCAGCATTCGTTCAGCTCCCATGCTACTTCGTAGAGCTGCCCGTCTTCGGGATTTGCGGACTCCAAAGTCCTATGATACATTTAGAAAAATGGGTCAATTTCTCATCTTCGGGATCCATTTGGGCCATTGATGGGATGTAGCAATGTCGAGAACTACAGATACAGGGCTTCAGCTTAACGTGACGTAGGTGAACTGTCTTGGTACCTATTGTATAGTAGTACTGTTAGGCGCAGTGGGCTAGAACGGCACTTCGCCCGCCGATCATGCACGGCATACCATTACATTAACTATGTACTTGCATTACACCTGCTTCCGTCCTCATGGACGTTCGTTCGCCCGTGCTGAGCGACCGAGAGGCTGATGAGGTTTCCTACCAAATAGGATAGGCGGGTCCCTGGCGGGCTCCCCTGGGTACATATGTACCTATGTAGGTCCCTAGGTACCGGGGCGCAAGGTGCATCGATAGGCACCGGGCTGACACCCACCCTCTGCAACTAGTTCGGACGCAGCAAGAACGGGCCATCAGCGTGCAGAAATCCAGGCTGGAGCCTCGCCCCCATCGCCAAGCGGAGGCTGTAAAGTTTCCATAGCGAGAAATAGGTAGGTAGGTACCTCCTACCCGCGTACTGCTACCGCTGCCTCAGACATCCATCCATCCTTCCACCCACCGCGAACGGCCAACATTAGGGAGAAAGCTCTTGCATGCAGGCCAGGGTTCATGGGCAGTCTGCATCGCAGTTCCTTCGTCGTGTCCTCCAGCTTTCCTCGCCGCCGGCCTTCACTTCTTTTCCCCCGATGGACCGTCGCGGTCCTTCAACTACCGTCTCGAGCTGGGTTTGCCGTCTGTACTATTTCTGCCTTCATCTCTCCCGTTGAGTCGATCATCTGCGCTGGATGAGGTATTCTTTAACCCGTCTGCGTCACTGCTTCAGCTTCGCGAGCCTCGCCGCAGATTCCGCATCGTTCGGCCCTTCCGCCGCACCCGTCCGACCTTCACCTCTCCTTAACCCAGCCCCGGCGCCTCGACGACGGACAAGCCCCTCGTCTCCCTCCCTTCCGGTCTTTCGCCAATTGACCGGTCGCCCATTCCCGTCCACCCGACCGGACGGCCGTCGAAGGTTCCATTCTCGGCCTGCCAGTATGAACGGAAACGGCCCTACGACCCGCTCGTCGAAGCGGAAGCAAGGCCCTCACTCGGGCGACGAACGTCCGCCGAAGCAGCATCGTCTTGTTAACGGCAAGGTATCGCCCGGCGATAACACCCCGGAGCTTGACATGCGAGATGTTCGGGAACCCGAGGAGGAGTCCTGGGACGACCATGGCTCCTTCTACCAGGTGCAGCCCGGCGATACGGCTGAGTGGCAAGCGACGGTCGAGAAGGTTATCAGCAGCGTTGTCTCCATCCGGTTCTGCCAGACGTGCGCATTTGATACCGACCCTGCCCTGACTAGCGAAGCCACCGGTTTCGTTGTCGACGCCGAGAAGGGCTACATCCTGACCAACCGCCACGTTGTTGGATCCGGTCCGTTCTGGGGCTACGTCGTCTTTGACAACCACGAGGAGGTCGACGCCTATCCTGTATACCGTGACCCAGTTCATGACTTTGGTATATTGCGCTTTGATCCCAAGGCCATCAAGTACATGGCGGTCTCCGCTCTAAATCTAAAGCCAGAGCTGGCTAAGGGTAAGGTGGTATTCAACCACGCTCAGGAGGCATCCTGCTGACCATTGCATAGTCGGAGTTGAGATCCGTGTTGTGGGCAATGACGCTGGAGAGAAGCTGAGTATCTTGTCCGGCGTCATCAGCCGCCTTGATCGCAACGCTCCTGAATACGGCGAGGGATACAGTGACTTCAACACCTGCTACTATCAAGCAAACGCTGCTGCGAGTGGTGGAAGTTCAGGCAGTCCCGTCGTCAACATTGACGGATTTGCCATAGCCCTGCAGGCTGGCGGCCGGTCTGATGGCGCATCGACAGATTACTTCCTGCCCTTATACCGGCCGCTACGAGCCCTCCAGTGCATCCAGGAGGGCAAGCCAGTTGAGCGCGGGACGATCCAGTGTCAGTTCCTGATGAAGCCGTTCGATGAGTGCCGCCGCCTTGGTCTCACCGCTGACGTCGAGGCTGCTGTTCGTAAGCAATTTCCCAAGGAGACCAACATGCTAGTGGCCGAGATCGTTCTGCCTAAGGGCCCTTCGCACCTGAAGGTTGAAGAGGGCGATTTGTTGATCAAGGTCAATGGCGAGCTGCTCACACAGTTCATCCGGCTGGACGACATCCTTGACTCCAGCGTCGGCAATACTGTCCGCCTTTCCCTGCAACGAGGAGGCGAGGACATTGATGTGGACATCCCGGTCGGTGACTTGCACAAGATCACGCCCGACCGCTTCGTCTCGGTGGCAGGTGCAAGTTTCCACGACTTATCGTATCAGCAAGCTCGCCTCTACGGCGTCGCTTGCGAAGGCGTCTTTGTCTGCGAATCAACAGGCTCGTTCCGCTTCGATTCCGCTGACAACGGCTGGATGATCCAGAGTGTGGACCAGAAGAAAACGCCTGACCTCAACACCTTTATTGAGGTTATGAAGCAAATTCCAGACAAGAAGCGAGTGGTAGTCACATACAAGCACCTGAGGGACCTCCACACCCTCAACACCACCATTGTCAACGTCGACCGCCATTGGTCGACCAAGATGCGTTTGGCGGTACGGAACGACATCTCGGGATTGTGGGACTTCACGGACCTGAGCGATCCCATTCCTCAAACTCCGCCTGAGCCCAAAAAGGGCAACTTCATCCAGCTTGAGCATACGTCACACCCGGCCGTGGCGGACCTCGTACGAAGCTTTGTGCACGTGTCCTGCTCTATGCCTGTGAAGCTTGACGGCTTTCCCCGCAACCGCAAATGGGGCATGGGTTTAGTGATCGATGCCGGAAAGGGGCTTGTCATCATATCGAGGGCTATCGTCCCATACGACCTATGCGATATTTGGATCACCATTGCGGATTCAATTGTCGTGGAAGGCAAGGTAGTTTTCCTACACCCACTGCAGAATTACGCCATCATCAAGTATGATCCGAAACTGGTGGTCGCCCCTGTGCAGAGCGCGCGACTGGGAGACGGACACCTTACCCAAGGCGCCCCGACTACGTTCATCGGATACAACAGGAGCGGCCGAATAGTCCACGCGGCGACCACGGTCACCGAGATTACAGCTGTGGCTATACCTGCCAACTCGGGCGCGCCGCGATACCGCGCCACCAATGTCGACGCAATCACGGTTGACACGAATTTGAGCGGACAGTGCGGCAGCGGTGTACTAGTGGACAAGGACGGCACGGTACAGGCGTTGTGGCTCACGTACCTGGGCGAGAGATCTGCGCACAGCTCCCGTGACGAGGAATATCACCTGGGACTTGCCACCCCGACCTTGCTGCCTGTCATTTCCCAGATCCAGCAGGGCCAGGTCCCCAAGCTGAGGATGCTTTCCATGGAATTCCGTGCCATCCAAATGGCCCAGGCACGTGTCATGGGCGTTTCGGAAGACTGGATAGAGAAGGTGTCGCAGGCCAATAAACACACGCACCAGCTCTTCATGGTGTCCAAACGGACGTTTGAGCGAGGCAACCAGCCTCAGGTGCTCCTCGAGGGCGACATCATCCTAACATTGAACGGCAACATGGTGACGCGCGTGTCGGAGTTTGATGTCATGTACTCTAACGAGGTACTCGACGCTGTCATCGTCCGGGACTGCAAGGAGCTTCAACTCAGTGTTCCGACGGCGGTGGCCGACGACGTTGAGACGCACCACGCCGTCTCCTTTTGCGGTGCCACTCTGCACGCCCCCCATCATGCTGTTCGTCAGCAAATCAGCAAGCTCCACAGTGAGGTGTACGTCTCGGCCAGGACTAGAGGGTCGCCATCATACCAGTATGGTCTGGCTCCTACCAACTTTATCACGCACATCAACGGAAAGCCGACGCCGGACCTGAAGGCCTTCCTTGAGGCTGTGGTCCAGATCCCTGACAATACCTGTAAGTGGACCGACTCCCCCCCCCCCCCGACAAAATGGGGCTTCCCAACTGACGAGAAGCGCAGATTTCCGGATTAAAGCTATAACATTCGACAACGTGCCGTGGATGATCACCATGAAAAAGAATGAGCACTATTTCCCCACAATGGAATGGATCAAGGATGGCTCCGAGCCTTGCGGGTGGAAGCGCGTAGCGTATGAGGATGATGGCAAGGCCCACGAGGGCGAGCCGACCGAAGGCTTGCTTCCTGTAGCGGCAGAGGACACGGGCGATGTGGAGGAGGTTGCCGGCGGCATTTAATCGGCGAGTTGCAACTAGGGACAGAGAAGCGGCGACTCTTGCCAAGCGGTGCCAGATTGGTTGGCTTGTACAAGTATGTATGTAGATAGCATGTACTAAAAGACACGGGGAGTCAAGCGGGTTTTTACTACGGGCCGGATGTCATGTTTCTTCAGCTGGCCTGGTCGGGGCAATTCCTTTTGCCAGACAGGAATTGATTAACAATAGATGCGGGCATATAGGACTTTGCTGCGCCATGAATGCCAATTTGGGGTTATTGTCGGTTCAGGGGCCAAGGGGAACGGGCCCCCTGTATAGAGACAATAGCTAATGCGCCCTGTCGGAACCGAAACGTCTCCACTAACTCCTGATCCGTGAAGAGGGCCCCAAGTGCCAGAAGGCCCCCCCCCTTCAGGCCTCATGCTTTTCCACAACCGACCAAATGTATCACGAAACAGAAGCAACCAAAGGGGCTGAAGCGCCGAGGCAATGTGACCCAAGCCCGCATAACTCGAGGGATTGTGGGCGGGACTGCCTACGAGTGGACGTGATGCAAGGCGTCGGCCCCGATGGGTCAGGGTCGTGGCTCGCCTCGTCGTGTCACGTATTGTGGCAGGTGGTCTTGCCGTGCGCCCTCGAGAAGGAATTGGGCTCTCAGAGACCAAGGACGGGGATAACGACAGCTCCGAGGAGGACCACCAGCGCAGGCCCTTGGTGGCCATTGGCAGCGTTAGCTGGGACAACACTGGGGGTCGAAGCCGCGGTGCCATTCGAGGCCGTGGGGGCCGGACGGGAGGAAGACGAGTAAGTGAAGGTTGCCTGGGTGGTCTGCGAGGCGCTGCTTCCCGTCGAATCGGCCTGGGCTACGGTGGTGTTGCCGCTGATGGGGGTGGGCACAACAATAACGGCCGTGGTCTGGGTGAATCCCTCGGTGCTGGCATGGCCGAGGCTGGCACTGCTGCTGGCCACGGACAGGACGGATAAGGAGGATAAAGTCGACGAAGTGGTGGCCAGGCTGCTAGACGAGGGGGCGCGCAATGTGGCCGGCTCCGCGCTCGGTGCAGCGCTGGCGGTAGCAGACGCGGTACTCATGGCCGCGGCAGCATACTGGGCAATGGGGGCGGTCAAGGCTTCTCCAGGAAGACACATGTCGCCCTTGGCCGAGCAGGAGTAGCCCTTCTCGCAAGAGACTGGCGGACCGTCGGGTCAGCATCCAAGGCGCCGGAGATAAGCAGGTGGGAGGCAGGGGACGGTAGACTTACGGCCCTCGGCGCAGCAGGTCTCGCCAGCGGCGGGGTTGTAGCACCGGGTCTGCTCGGGGACCTTGCCACACATTTCGAAGCCGGCACCGCAGGCCTCGGCGCAGGTTGTGCCCACGCCGCAGAAGGTGGTGGTGGGCGCGTAGGCGGCGTCATTGTCACGGCGCCCCAGACCCAGCAGATCACGGTTTGCCATCCGGGAGAACCGCATCGAGCCCGGCTCGGCGAAGGTCGGGCCGGCGAAGGCCGCCACGACGACGACGGCGGGGAACAGCATCTTGGCCGTCGATGGGGGCGGGAAGAAGGGTGGACGGGTTGAATCACCCAAGGAGGCGGGAAAAGCGAAGGGGGGGGGGGGGGGGGGGGTGTGCGTGCGGTGGTCCAAAGGAGGGGCAGACGTGAAAAGCGAGCGGACGGCACGAAGACGGGGAGCCCAGGGAGGGAATGACGGAGACGAACTGCTAAGAGGCAACAGGAGGGGTGTTCCCACGAGGGGGCCGGCGAACGCGTTGGTGTTATAGTCCGGGGGGCAAAGTCGGGCGTGTAAGTGATTTGTGGGGGGAGATCCGCTAATTGGGACGACGAGGTGACACCTCTCGATCTCTCGCAGCTCCTTTTGCATAACACGGGATTGGATCCCGACCATTTAATTCGGTCAGACGAACGCTCCCTGGGCCGGACCCAACTGGGGGTTCCAGGGCGGCCCTGGCAGAGGGGGGAGGTGGGAATCCAATGGATCCCGGGAGCCGGTATTGCTACCAACCCATCTCGGGCGTCTTCCCAAGGGAAGCTGGCAAACCGGCCGGCTCTTTGGCGATAGCTGACAGAGAGTCGATGCATGGCCGTCGGTGTATCTAATTGCACCTCTCTCCCCTTACCAAGTTCCTGCGCCTCGCCTGCCCGCCTGTTTGACAGCTGTGCGGCACAGCCCGCACAAGAGTAGAAACGCCCGCAGGCATAGCCAACAGACAGCAATCATAGGCATCCCCGCACGAGGTCTCGTGGGTTTGATTAAGTCATCCGATGCCTGCTAGACACCCATGCCCGTAGGAGCGCCCCGAGCGAGCGGCAGAGGACGAGAAGGGAGAGAAATGCCGCTTTGGTAGGGGTTCCCTAGCGGGTACACGGGAGGATGATGGGCGGGATGGATCCCGTGTTACATCCAGGCAAAGACGAGGGTTTGGTAGGTTCCGTTCCTTAAGGATGGGCCCTGCCAAGGCCTGGCTCCTGCAGCTCAGCCCGATCTGGCCGATGGAAAATGGGGTAAGGAAAAGAAGGGGGGGGAAACCCCCGAAGAAGGGGATCTGCAAGGCACCATTTGGCGAGGGCCATGGGACCACTACGTGATTGGTGCCAGAAGAACCTGGTCCTCCCGGTGCTGGGACGTTTCAAGACTCTCATCAGACACCAATGCTGGGGAGACCCAACCCGAGTACCTATCTAGGTAGGTTTGCGCTCTCGTTCCACGTGGGCTTCTCTGCCTCTCTGCCTGCTTGTTCGTGCCGATGCGCGAGGCAAACCCCTCGCCCTACATACTCTTGATCGACGGCTGCTCGTGCTGTGTCGCGCCCGTGGATCATGAGGGTCCTGCCCTCTCTTCCGGTTGCGTCGTCGTGAGGTCACTCTGCGACCGCTCGTCCCACAGCACCGGATCTGCGTGGTCCGCAGCCCCTGCGCATCAATGGGAAGGCAGGCATGTACTTAACTCAGTACATAGGTAGGCAGGTACCTATCTAGCCACATAAGTACCTACTGGACTGGTGTCGATTCATCCCCACGCGAAGACAGCCCCTCCATTCCATGCCCCCAGCAACATCACAACCGCACGACTTGCACATCCTGCCGTTGCCGGCGCCAAATTGCCAGTCACACCCGATAAACGCAATGGCACGCAAAAAGAAAAGAAAAAAATACGGCTCGTTTAGCATTCCGTGGCCACCTACATTCGGCTCCAGAGGTGGGCTGCAGGGTCCCGGCGACATGCCGGCAGTCGCTTCATATGCACGACGGTTTCAGGGCCCCAGGCCGAGCAAACTTGATGGCTGCTTTTGCCGCCCTCGTGGCCCTCGCACAAACAACACATAACCCTCGCGTTGTACCGCACTCCAGTCCTTCGCGGGCAATGGCCAGCGAGGGCTTGCCTGAAACGGCCCCCCCCTGGGCCAGCAAACGCTTCATTCTCTCCTCCCCTGGTTGGAAATGCCATGCCAGACCGCGCGAGGGGCCGCATCGCCCGGAACACCCTTCCTCCAGTTTGGCCCGTTGGCCTCAGTTCGCCCTGGCTCCTGGAAGTCGACGGTTCGGGCTCAGGCTCAGGTTCAGGTGCAGCTCCGCACCCGGCTTCTAGCTGGGCCTCTCGGAGGCCAGGAGGGCCGGCCGGCCGGGTCATCTCCCCGTGTCAGTGCAGCCTGCTGTCCAAGCGTCTCGGATAGAAGGCACTGCGGAACACACTAGCGGCAAGGCCCCATCCACCGGGGCGCTGTGTGACCTCCACGTAGATGACAGGACTTCATGGTGCGGATGTTGCCTCTTCCAGGACCCAGCATTGGGAGAACCCCATAGTAGAAACGGGCGGGCTGACTGATGGGCTCGCTGAACGCCGCTCTGGGTCAATCCGTTACCGGTCGAGACCAAGGTATGCCGCCCTGTCGTCATCGCCTAGGGGAAAAAAAGTCTACACGCGCGCTGAATTGGATTTGTTTCATTATTCAAGCTCGTGAAGTTTAGCTGACGAAGTTACTTGCCGTCATGGCTGTTGCCCGACGTGACTCTTGCTCAGCGGCAGACAAGTGACCGGTCGATACTCGTCGGACGCGAAGAATCATCGCTCTTATGTCACACCATCCTCACTGAGAACGCATAGGGTTCGGCGTAACGAAAGCATCTACGCACGTGGCTCACAGAGGGGGGTAGAAGAAGTGTGAGCTCTGTGTGGGCATGGAAGATGGACGAGGAACAGCGCTTTCAGCCCTCACATTGGTCGCCCTACGCAGATGAAACCTGTGCGCCGTGAATCTATATCTAGCCGCTGGTCAGTTGTCGGCAATTTCCCACTCATAGGCAGCGAGTAGGATACATGATTTCCAAAGACGGCGTTCCACTGCGTAGCGGCGTGGCACGAGTTTCCCATGATTAGCTGCCTAGTTCACGCTAAGAAAATGTCCAGTAGCAAACGAACAACGGTCCACACGGCTCACGACAGGAAGCGGAGGCTCCGGAAAACGGCAGTGAGGCACCAAGCGCAGCGGATAGGCCTAACATGCTGCCTGCAACGCCATGCGAGCTTCCTTGTTCTCGGTGGTGGACTTCTATGATGATGCCCATTTCCATACGGAAAAGGCCAGGTGGACGCCTCGAGGACCGAGGATAGCATGGGATTCTCCTTAATATATGTTTATATACACACACACATATATATATGCAAATGCTCACTTCAATGCTTCTTTGTAAGCAAGTGCTTAGATACATGAGTAATGGGCAGCTCCGCTGGGGTCGGAGAAAGCGAAAGCAAGACCCGATCACGAAGAAGTCTTCAGCATGGCCGAACCAATGGAGTCCCTGGCACTTATCGTTATGGCAAACGACGTGGCGATACGGAATTACAGGTAGTTCCGCGGCGGCCGAGGTGGGCAACAGAAGCAGACGGCGAGCAACAGGCAAACGCCGACGCCGCGGGCCAGCCGCCCAGCTTCGTTCTGGAGGCCGGAGACGGCAGGGGCTGTGGTGTTTCCTTTCCCCTTCTCCCCGCCGGGCGTGTGAGATAAGGGTGTGGGAGGACCTTGGCGGGCTGGGTGCCTAGGCAAGACTCCCAGTACCGTGCAACGGTGAGTGATGGCGAGGGCACGACCGGGACGGTGGGACTGGACGGGATGGGGCATAAGGAGCGGCAACCATGCGCATGCGTGCCTGCCTTGTACGACGGGGAGATGGCGGGTGTACTTGCCATGTAAGACGTCTGCCAGGTACGCAGACAGGGGTGGCGACCTCCCACGACCCAGCCCAGCATCGCGGGATTTGCGCTTCTTCCAACTTCACATCCCGTCGCCCTCGCTTCTTCTTCTTCTCCTCCTCCCTTCTCTTACGGACGATACGACCCAGGGCTTGTTGTTCAGCTGTGTGGGGCCAGTGGTCTGTCCCATTCACTATTGCCTCTCAGGCCAAGCGTTGATGGATGGTACTGCACATGCCAGCAATGAACAAGGGCGTGATCCCACCCTCTCTGGCGGCGATCCATCAGCCGGGAACTGCGTGGGATACAATGCCCTCCCGGGCTGTTGATGTTGCTTGGTAACCTCGCCGCCTCGTCAAACCTTTTCAGCGACTGTCCTAGCCTCTGGCCTACTTACCGACCAACCCGGATGATACGTACTTGGATTTTATCCGGTGTATCTTAAAGTGGTGCCCCGATATTCCATTACCGGCTCGCCGACTTGAGGTAAGCTACACACTCTGGCTCCACCGCCTGCATACACTGCTTTCCTGTCGCTTCGCCTACACGTGTAGACCATCATGCCTGGCCCTGTTCCCGATCCGCGGGGACAGCAGATGTATAGCAGATAAGGAAAGCGACCAAGCACTTGCCAAAGCGTGCTGGATACGCCGGGCTGAAGGCAGCGTTCTCGTGATGACTACCCATGCGGCTGGGTTCATCATAGAGTTGGACTTGGAGAGGCCTCGTGACAAGTCTGGAGGTGGATGGACTGGACCAGGCGGGTCTGTCTAGTATTAAACAAACCTATGCTGATTACTAGGAAGGTCGCAAACGAGGTGGACGCCCGACGACGTAGGACCAAGCCAGTACCCAACGACGCTTGGGGCCCCTGATTACTGTCTTCGGGCCTTCTTCTTGGTTTGGCTGGAGGCATCTTCGCCATTAGTCCGCTTCCTCCGCTCCTCCAGCAACGTCTTCATGCCCGGCGTGGGCTGGAACTTGGGGTCCGAGGGGTCGATGGCGAACTCGTGGTTGTCGAAGAGCTTCTTGAAACGATCGTCGGCAACATCCATCTGGAAGCCCTCCTGTAAACCGCCGCGGTCCTCGCCACCCTTCTGCTTTCTCTTCTTGCCCTTCTTCGCCTTTTGCTTCTCGGCCCGCGCAATCTCGCTGATGTTGAAGTGGCCGAGATGGCCCGCAGCATCGGTGCGATCGTCGGTCAGGAACTTGCCCAGGCGAGCCTTCTCGGCGGCGTCTTCGGCAGCCTCGGCGTCCTTCGCCGCCCGCTTCTTGAGCCGCTCTTCCTTCTTCTGCGTGTTCTTGGATGCCTTGACCGGCTCGTCCGTGGTGAAAAACGGATCGTCAAAGCCCAGATCACCCGCCTCCTCATCCTCCTCAGCCGGGGGGGCCTCAACAACATCGGCACCCTCGCGCTTGGACAGCGCCCTTTCCTTCTTTTTCGCTTTCCTCTCCTTTTCTTTCCTGATATACTTCTCCACCGTTGTTTCCTCCTCCTCGGGCTTTTGTTTCGAGCCCTTACCGCCCGGCTCATCAAGCGCAAACGTCACCTCCATCTCGCCGGTTGCTTCAGCCTTGGAAGGCTTGGTAGACGATTCGGCACCCAGGCCCAGCGCCTCGCGCATTCTTTTGCGAGCCAATTCTTTCTTGCTCAGTTTCGGCTCGCCCTCGTCGGCGCCTTGCTGTTCATTGCCATCGCCGCCCGCGTCCGAGTCCTCGCTATCGCTGGCAAGATAGGCCCTCAAGTCGTTCTCCTGCAACTCAGCACGGCTGCCGCTGAAGGCCCTCTTGATGTCCTCCTTGCGCGTCGCCTCTTCAGGATGCATGCTGGTTTACTGTTAGCGGGTGGTGGCCTTGGCTTGTGTTCTTGTAATGGACCCTGGGAAGACTCACTCCCAGGTCAGCTTGACCTTGCTATGCTGTAAGGCATCTGTGATGTACTCGGTAGGTCGGTAGGATGCCGGGATGGCAGTGCATGTGTCGCGCGGCTCATCGTCAAAGGTCACATCATCGGGGATGAAGCGCAAGTCGAGGAAATTGGACGAGGTCTGGTACTCTGTGCCGTCGGTGGCCTTGTAGATGCTCTCGGCGCAGGCCTCCTTGTCGCACACGACGACAGCGTAGTAGTAGCGTAGCCGGTCCAACTGGTACTTCCGGAGAGCATCGCTGTTGAAGTCGTCGGCATCGCCCTCTTCAATCAGGTCCTGCTTGATTTTGTCGTCTTCATCCTCGTCGCTCTCGTCGGCCTCAGTATCGTTGTCGGACCCTTCGTCCTCCGAGTTGGTGCCGTTCTTGAAAATGTCCCTTGGCGGGCCTTCCAGCTCTTCCCGCTGTATCCTCTCCTTGCCGAACTCGCTGGGATACACCGAGACGCTCTCGATTTTGCAGCCCTCGGGGACAAAACTGGAGAAAAGAGCCATCAAGTCGGTCGACTTGACGTGATCCCAATCCATGTTAACGACGGCGAGCCGTCGCGTAACTTCGCCGGTTTCGACGTCGGCCTCTTCGTCGCGCAGACGCTGCATGCTGCTGGCGGCTTCCACCTGAGCGCCTTCGTCCTCGTCGCCGTCATCTTCGTCGTCCGAGTCCGAGTCCGACTCGGAGGAGGAGAAACCACCGCCACGGGCCGGGTCGTATTTGGCATTTACTTTCTTCAGCTCGCGTTCCACCGCACGGTCCTCCTTGTCGTCATCGTTTCCCTCTTCGTCCTCGTCGTCGGAGGCATCGTACAAATTCTTCAGCGCTTTTTTCTTGGCGTCGGCTTGGACTTTTCTTCCGTATCGATCGACCGTCGCAGCCTTGGTGAACTGGTCGTCCTTCAACATGCGCGAGAAGCGCGAGTCGATCTTCGTTTTCCCCAGCTTCTTGGAGGGCAGACGAAACCTCTCGTCGGTCTGGAAGTTGGCGAATCTGGCGTCGCCAACCTTGGGCGCAGACGGGCCTGCGCCGCTCTTCTTGGAGGGCTTTTTGACCATGGCGGCAGGACAGCGGTTCCTGTTGTAATTCTCTAGGGACGGGCGATACGCCGGGAATGCTTTTTTGTTTTGCTTCGTGGGCAGCGGATTTGCTTCCAGCACGAATAGTACCTGGGAAATGGGTCGGTAGCCAAAGGGCTTCGGTGTAGGCCGTTCGCGCTGATACACTGCCTGTGAAAAATTTAGTGGAACCTGGATTCTGCCGCGGGTTTGGTGGACACTGGCTAGCGTCGAGGCTTGGGCTTGACCGCTTTCCATTACAGCCCCACGTCGAAACCCCCACCATCGAACACGAGCAACTCGCATGGACAAGACGGGGCGCGCATCCGTGGATTGATGGGCCTCCCAGGTCATTACGTGCTCCCTGCCGGCCCAAGTAGACAGACGGGGCTGAGGTGATGCTCGAGTGAGTCCCTACTAACAAAGGCAATGTTGTGAAGTACCCCGGTAGAGTTTTACAAACACGAATCTCCTTCCTCGCCTCGTACCTGCTTGCCGGCCGAAATGACAGGATGGAATCGGCATGCTTCCAAGTATAGCCCGGTTGGCAGACTGGCTAACCTACTGCCACGGATGCGCGGGGAACCTCTTGGCCAAGCCTTGGGGGACGCCAAGCACATGGCAAGCCTCCAGGTCTGGGTATGTCCATCTAATTCCTTCTGCTGGAGTTGGCGGGTGTTCCCGCGCATAGGTAGGTGCCTCAGCATGAAGTCTGTAGTATGTTGGGTGTGTACATAGCCGGGGATGGAACTGTTGATCAACGCTCACCGACGTCGCTGGTTTCCTATGCCCCATTTGCATGGCACGCAACCAAGGCTCCGGGGGGCCGGCTTGCCAGCTTGCTCGGTCGATGCTGCGCAGGAGGCCCGTCGGGAGGGCCCGATGTCTGCTCCGCCCCGGTCACGACCGTTTTCCCAGCTCGAAGAGACCGGTTGTTTGCTGGCATGGATCCCAGCTACTGTGTACGTAAGTAGGCACCGGCGCTGCCCCCTGTGTACGCCCGCATCCTCATGCATTCCATAGCACCGATGCTCCACTCACCCGTCCGGTCGACCCCCTTGAATCGTCAGACCCCGAGTCGACCGAACCCAAGCTTACCACGCTAGGAAAACATGGACCAGACCACACGAAGACGAAGCCAGAGTGATTGGTCCCATACACAGAACCGCAGTGATGCACGCCAAGCTTTCCCATCTTTAGCTACCGGCCCCATGAGTCTTGTTTCAAGCCTACGTCTTGTCCTGTCCACCGCATGCAAGCAGGCAGACAGAGAGGGGCCCATCTCACGAGAGACCCTGCGCTGGCGGTTTCCCACTTCCCACCCTGACAGCTAGCCGTGTGCTGGCAATACAAAACCTCGCCTTTTGGCTCGGCTGCTTGTTTCGTGCAACTCCTCGCCTCTTCACCGCCGCCCTTGCATCCTGGGCAGTCTTATCCCTCCCCCTTCCCCCCCCCCTTTCCCAACGACACCTCGAGCTCTTGTTCCCGTTGCCTTGACTCGGCACCGTCTCGACCCCACCTTTGCCCCCCATGCTGGATAGACTCTTCCATAAGTTGGAGGACAAGGTCGAGAGGGGCCTCCACGAGATCTTCCACCGAGATGAGGAGAGGCCCCATGACGACGGCGGGCACCATGGTGACGACGGCGGCCACGATTTCAGCGAGCAAATCCAGGAGCAAAACGAGGGCCGCATCAACCACCGTTACAAGTCATTCCAGCCTCCTACCAGTGGTGGCGTCAAGTGGCATGTCGATGGTGCCGCGTACTTTTGGGCCGTCTCCGTTGCCCTCGAAGGTAAGCGTCGCGTGCCAACGTAAGCGGGCCCTTTTCTCACGCTACGTCAACAGAGGCTCGAGAGAGCATCTACATCCTCGACTGGTGGTTGAGCCCCGAGCTCTACCTCCGGAGACCGCCTTCCCGCAATGAGCAGTACCGCTTGGATAACATGCTCCGCGCCGCCGCCGAGAGGGGCGTCCAGGTCCACGTCATTGTGTACAAGGAAGTCACCCAGGCCCTGACCCGTAAGTAACGACCACACCTCTGCGGGACAAGTCTGAGGAGCCCATGCTAATCGTGACCGTGTCAAGTCGATTCTCGCGTATGTTGTGCATATCCCGGCCAGTCTCGAGACGCGGAAGTCAACTGACCAGCTTGTTTCAGCACACCAGACACGCGCTTGAGGACCTCCACCCCAACATCAAGGCAAGTCACCCCCGGGCATGCCCGCAGCGTCCATTTCGCCCGGGGCCACCCAGGAGAGCTTGGTTTCTCGCTGGGCATGAACTCGCTTCACCTCTGTTGCTCCGTTCGCTAACAAGGCGTTGCTCGGTACAGGTGTTCAGACACCCTGATCACATCCCCAACATTAATGATGCCCAGGCCGATCTTCACGCTGAACTTGCCAATTTGCAATCCCGCCTGACTGCCTTCAGCCTCTCCAAGGCCTCTGGCAGCGCCCTCCAAGCCCTGTATGGTTCCGCGGGCGACATGGTCTTGTACTGGGCCCACCACGAGAAGCTGTGCATTATTGACCGCCGGGTTGCGTTCATGGGTGGACTTGATATGTGTAAGATCTCCTTTCTACCCTCTGGACGCCGTTCGATTTGCTGACTCCCCTGTCAACCTAGGCTTTGGAAGGTACGCCGCCATGTCAACGGGCCCGCCCCTATTCTTTGAGCACGGCTTTAGCCAGCAACGCGTAGGCAACCATACTGACGTGTGACGCGTTTTACTCCCTCCTAGGTGGGACACCAGCACGCATCCCATTGCAGATGTCCATCCCGGCAACCTCGACGCCATCATCTGGCCGGGTCAAGACTACAACAACGCCCGTATCTACGACTTCGATGGCGTGGCGAACTGGGAGCAAAACAAACGTAAGTGTCTTGGTATCTTGACCCGGGCGTCGCCACTAACGGGATGCAGTTGACCGCACCAAGAGCTCACGCATGGGCTGGTCGGACATCTCCATTTCGCTCCAGGGACCTATCTTGAACAGCTTGATAGACCATTTCTCGGATCGCTGGTAAGTATACGACGGGGGGCCTGCGAGCCGGCTTTGGAGGGCCGCACGGCACAGGGACTGACAGGCGCCGCTAGGAACTTCATCTTCGAGCAGAAGTACAACTCGAAGGACCCGGGCAAGTACGCACCCGTCCCCTCGAGCACTGGTAGCTTGATGCCGGGCGAAGGGGATGAATTGGCTGGCACCCGTAACGGCCCTGGCATGGGCATCCAGTTGTGCCGAAGCTGTACTGAATGGTCCGCTGGGCACCCCACGGAGCACTCGATCGCGAACGCGTACATCGATGCCATCTCCAGCGCCGAACACTTCGTTTACATCGAGAACCAGGTAACGTGACCCGGCCCCCCGCCCCTCTTGACCCCTATCCGGCGAGTGGTTGACCTGTTCGCAATACTACTGCAGTTCTTCATTACCGCCACCTCGGATGAGCAAAAGCCCGTCGAGAACAAGATCGGACGCGCCATTGTGGAGCGTATCGTGCGGGCTCACAACGCCGGCGATGATTTCCGCGTCATCGTCCTCATGCCGGCCGTGCCCGCGTTTGCCGGCGACCTGAAGGCCGACGACGCCCTCGGCACCCGGGCCATCATGGAGTTCCAGTACAATTCCATCAACAGAGGCGGCCACAGCATCATGGAGAAGTGCCGGGAGCGCGGAGTTCCTGACCCAAGACAGTACATCAACTTCTACAACCTCCGCAACTACGACCGCATCAACACGTCGTCCACCATCAGCCAGGTCGAGGGCGAGAGCGGCGTGCGCTACGAGGATGCCCGCCGCGAGCACGATGACATGGTCGGCGCTGGCAACTACCCATACGGCGAGGGGACCGACGCTCGGGGTGGTGGCTACGGCGGCCAGTACGAGCGATACCAGGAGGCTGCCAACAACGTGTCGGATCAGACTTGGGACAGCATCGCGGCCTGCTACATGGATTCCGGCCCCGATCTAAACGCCACGCCCTGGGCCGGCTCCGAGGAATCCGAGCTTGATGCCTTTGTCTCCGAAGGTAAGATTCGAGACTCCCGCTCGGGAGTGCTGTCCCCCCCAACCCCAACCCAGTGCTGACCCGACCGCGGCGCAGAGCTTTACATCCACTCCAAGGTGCTCATCGCCGACGACCGCCTCGTCATATGTGGATCGGCCAACTTGAACGATCGCTCGCAGCTGGGTACGCACGACTCGGAGATCGCCGTGGTGATTGAGGACCGCGACATGGTGGACTCGACCATGAACGGCCGGCCCTACCAGGCCTCGCGCTTTGCGGCCTCGCTCCGTCGGCATCTCTTCCGCAAGCACCTTGGTTTGCTTCCTCACCAGGCTCCAGACCGGCCGACGGGCAACTCATTCGCCATCGACCGCGAGCCCCAGGAGTATGACTGGGACAGCCCCGCGGACCGTGTAAGTAACCAGGGATTGGCACCCACCTGTCTCTCCCTCGCCCACGAAAACCTCACCCATCTTTACTGACTCACGCTTCCGCAGTTGGTTGCCGACCCCATGTCCCGCGACTTTACGGAGCTCTGGATGCAGACAGCTCGAACCAACACCGACATCTTCAACCGGGTCTTCCACCCGGTCCCGAGCGACTCGGTACGTCCAACCCCCGCGAACCCCCCGTTCCGCGCCGCCCTTTCTGCTTCGCTAACCCCCCCCCGCCCCGCTCGTCTAGGTCCGCACGTGGGACGACTACGAGGACTTCTTCAGCCGCCACTTCGTCGTGCCCGGCACCGAGGTCGACGAGGAGGAGAGGCGCGGCAAGGTCGAGTACGGCCACGTGGTCCGCAACGAGTTCCCCGGCGGCGTGCGCGAGGTCAAGGAGTTGCTGGGTCGCGTCCGGGGCACTCTTGTCGAGATGCCCCTGGACTTCTTGATCGACGTCAGGGATATGGCCAAGAAGGGCCTGACCCTGAATGCCATCACCGATATCATCTACACCTAAGTCGTCGACAGGGTGGTCGAGAGAGACAACTAGACATGGGAATCAAGCCAATATTCCATGAGCCCGATTCGCAACCATCCCGTGGTGCTTGTCCTATGCAGCATAGTACAGTGAGTGCGTGATGAACGAAAGTATGCCACGTGGCGCTATGATACCGTGCAGTCGTGTGTGTCGGATACCTGGGGAACTCGAACCGTGTAGAGTAGGAACATGATTCTCACATCGCATTGGTGAGTACATTCAGGCCAGATGTTGCAGAAAGGGTTGGCGACAGTATCAACATGTTCGGCAGCCGCTTCGAAGCAAGACAGAAAAAAATATATAATTATTTATGACGCTTGATGCCAACCCCCCCCTGAGACGTCTCTTGCGTCTTGCTGAAAAGGGGGAGCATCGAGATGCATCTCATCCAACTAGAGAACCATGTTGTCCGATCGACGTTTCTGGCGTGTCCCATTTCGTGACAACCCAACTCGCCCGTGCTATAAAACCCTTTCCGTGCCTCGCCTAGCTGATAGCCAAAAATCCCCCGCGGGCGTGCACCAAGTCGTGCGATGGCCGTCAGCAGAATGTGCAGATGTATCGTGTCACACGGATAATATACAGAACTCCCGCTGGATATATGGCTGCACCTCCCGACCTGGGGCCGCAGATCGTCACTTTATGTAACGCTTCATCTTTTTGATACTCCCGTCTCGCAGAAGAACACCATGTTCAATCCGTCTTTCCGTTGGCCGTGTTGCCAAGGAATGTGTCCTTGAGCTCCTTGATGGGGAGATTATCCTCCAATCGAAAATGGCCGCGGTTTCTCCGGAGTCGTCCACGGAACCAAGAGGCAAGGCCGAGCGCAAGGCCGCCCACGCAGCCGAACGAGAGGTAAGGGTGCTCGGAAAAGGTGACGCGTATGTCGAAGAAGATCTTCTCGAAGCTCGAGATGGTCAACTTGGGCTTGATCTTGGGTGGTGACGCCGTCACCTTAGAGATGGTCTCCAAGATCGAGGTGCGCGAAGGGATAATGTGGTTGCCCGTAATGGTGGTGTCCCAGTATCGTCGGTTCTGCGCGCGCGTTAGCAATGGCAAATAAGGGTTGGGGAGGAAGCAGCGCCGGCAACTCACGTCTTCGTCGTTAATGATGACCCGGTCGCCGTCCTTGATATCTATGCCGTAGGTGGACTTGATCCACCGCTGCCAGAAGTTGCCGTCGACCCATGCGAAAGCCACCTCCTTGGTGTCCGACTTGTCCATGTTGATCCGGATGCTCTTGGCGGCTCGCAGCGCCCGCTGGTCGTTACGGTCTTCGGCCTCCTCGATGCGCAGCTGCTTGGCAGCACGCAAATCGGCCCTTTCGAGCTGGAACAGCTGGATCTGCTTATCCATCCACTCGCCCGCGGCACTCTTCATTTCTCGCTTGGCGCCCAGGAACGACTCGTTGTCATCCCGGTTGAGGATGCCTAGAACAACAATCTTCCCGTTCATGATTTCGCGGGCGTTGGAGGCCGTGAGTTCGGGTACGATGGGCAACCAGACCGACTTCATCCACGTCAGGACCTGGCGCGTATCGCGCATTTCCCTGGGCGTAAGCGGGTTGTAGTACGTGGGCCGTCCCTCCCGAGACACGACGAGCCGGGGCCAGGTGGTGATCTTGAATCGCTCGTACATGGCCGGATCCCTGGTTTTGACCAGCTTGGCACGGCCGATCAGGCTGAGGGGCAGTCGCTCGAGAGCCAACAAGTCCTCAGTGGAGGTCGCGTGGTCGTAGAAGTAGATGAAAATGGCATCCTCCTTCTCTTCGAGGGTTTTGAACGACGCAGCATCCACGTCTTGAACCCCGCCACACACGTCGAGGGCTTTTTCGGCATACTTGACAAAATCTCCAAGGCCGCGCAGACCCTCATATTCAACACGCTCGCCGCCTTTGAAGAAGTGGATGGTGGGGTAGCCTCGGACGCGGACATCCTTGCACAGCCGGGATTCGGCGTCGCAGTTGACTTCACCAATGTTCAAACGACCCTTCATCTCTTTGGCCAGCTGCTGCCAGCTCGGAGCCAAGGCCTGGCAGTGGTGGCACCAAGGAGCGTAAAACTTGATGAACCAGGGCTCCTGGGACAGGGTGACTCGTTGCTGGAAGCTCTCGGCTGTGAGGGAGACAGACATGCCCTTCTCGTTGGGGGTCGTCGTCGGTTTCGCAGGTTGAGTAGTGTATGCCTTGGGGGGCACAATCCAGGTGGGTTCGACCGGGTGCTTGGGCTTGGTCTCTTGGTCCGATCCAGGAATTTGGTCGGCCTTCTTGAGAGGCTTCTGAGTGTTGTCGGTCTTCTTCCCCTCGGCTGGCTTGGCGTCCTTGGCCTTGGAGTCGGTCTTGAGGTTGGTCTTCTTGGAGTCGGCGTCGGCAGCCTTGTCAGCGGCAGGTTTGCTATCAGCAGCGGGTTCCTTGTAGCCGAGTGTGGACTTCGCGCCAGGCTCGGGGAGGCCGAGATCTTTGGGCCGGGTGCCCGGGTACTCCTTCTCCAACTCAGTCTCCACCAGTGCCGCAACAACGCTCATGCTCTTGCCGCCCTTGACGATATCGACGAGCTCGCCCTTCTTCATGAGCATCGTCGTGGGGTACGAGATGATGTTGTATTGGGTGCATAGATCGCCATAGGCAATGCAGTTGACTGATCCGAAGCGAATATCATAGTGCTTTTCGAAAGGCGAGGCTGCCGACCCCGTGTCTGCGCCGGCATTCGGGGGGGCCGGGGACGTGTAGTAATACTCGTATAGTGTCTGGTACGTAGGGGCGAAGTCTAAGCAGTGAGGGCAGTAGGGACTACGCGTACCAGGGTCAGTAACGGCGGGCGGAAACGGGCACATCAATGGGGTACGGCTCACCTGAACCACTTTAACACCAGATACTTGGACGCGGCGAGTTCCTCCTTGATGTTGTCGGGCGTCAGCTCGAGTAGCGGTGGGACCTTCTTCCCATTGAAATACGTGTTCTCGGCCTTCGGGTTGGTGTCGGTTTCGGCGCCGATGGCTTGCGCGGCGCCCAGGGCAGATGCGCCCAGGAAAAGCGCGAGGGAGCCGAGCCTCATGGCGGAGGACTAGAAGAGCTTTCGTCGCGATGGCGGATTGGACAATTGGGGATGCTGGGAGGGAGCGCGTGTCGCGCAGGTGACGGATGACGGTCGGCGTCCCGGATCAAGCCGCCGGCATGCAACGGCAGGCAAGAGGACGACGGGAAGGGGGCGACAGCAAGACGGGGGATGCGGCGTCGACAGATGACAGCGGCCGCGGCGCAGTCTGGTGGACGGGAAAGTTGGGTTCAAGAGAAGGACTGCTGACGGGAAGAAAGGGGGGAGGGAGAATGGCGCTACTACCTGCAGCAGCAGCAGCAGCTATCTATGCATTGGCGCTGCCGGATGGAGTGCGAGGGACGCGCAACGAGGGCCAGGCGCAGAGCAATCGTTGTGCCGGGCGAAGGGGCAGCGATGCGTCGGGGAGCAGAGAGTATGGAATGTAGTTGGGTTTGGGGGGGGGAGGGAAGATGGGAATTAAAGCCAACGGAGCCGCAATATGCTCCCGTCGGGGCTCGCCGTTGTGTCGCGTTTCCAGAGGGGGAGGCTAGAAATTCGAGATGAAACGTTAAACCATCAGGAGCCTAGTCTGGGCGGCATGCGGGAAAGGGACAGGCTGGACTTGGAACTGGACGGGACGACACGGGGCAGGACCGGGGGAGGACATGGGACATGGGATACAGACAGACTGGCATCTTGGGAACCTGGCGAGGGCGAAGGCGAAGGCTCATCGGGGCCCAGGCAACCACCCACGGCCCCGGCAGGGCCTATTCCAGCCCTGGTTTGCAGGCCCGTCCAACGGGCGTGTGGCCAAGGTCCCAGGTGCCCAGGCATCCCCCCGGCTGGATTGTGCAAAGCCGTGGGAACGGGAGGACGAACGATCTGGCCAGGAATCCTGGCGTTCACCTGGCCCGGCCGTGTGGGACTCTCTTCCCACCGAGATGGTTTGAGTGCTCGCTCCCCTACACACCTACCGACACGAAGTATGGCAGCCCAGGAGCTCGTGCCCGTGAGGAAGCCATCGCCAGCCGCAGCGAGCCACTAATCCCCAATCGACACTAGCTCCGAGCATCTCACGCGTCGTCCGCAGCCACCCACTTTGGGGTGCTGCTGCTTATGCCTCTGCCCTCCGGTTCCGTGCGTATCGATAGATGGTCGGAGGGCTCAACCTCCAGTCTCAATGTACGACACATGCGACAGCCCATCGGGTACGACGGGGAACCCCTTCCCGCTATGCGGAAGAGCGGCAAGCGTACTGAGTATGTACTCATTCATTGCACACAAAACGGCATCGCACTTGGCCATGCGCCGTTGTTACTTCACAGGTGGCTTCGATATCCAGTTGTCTACACAGAATCGGGGTCCTCCATTCCCTCCCCACTTTGCCAGCAGCATCGAGGCGGGCAAAGCTTGGGTCCAGACGGTTGCCGTTGGACTGTCTGACTCTACGCGCCGACCGTCTCGGGCACCTTGTTCTCGTCGAAACCATACTTCCCCTTGCACGATTCGATCAGGGCGACGTACTGCTCCTGCGCCAGTTCGGGGGTGATGCCTTCGTCGACCTTGCTTTGCCAGGCGCTCTTCTTGGCCTTGCCCTGTAAAGACGGTTCACGTCAGCGTTGTGCACTCGGTGACAATGGACGGGTCGCGGGAGTGAGGGAGCTTTGCACGTACCTTGATGTCAAACATGCCGGGGGACGGGGCCGTGGCGATGTCCTCGCCAGTGCCGATTTTGTACAGGGCTACCCAGGCGTGCGGAGGACGACCGGTCAGCTAGGGACGGTGGTGCGACGTGCATGTCAAACGGCGAGCGCGCGCGCTTCTGACTTACCGTACATAGACAGCAGCTCGTCGTTGTCGGGCTTGCTGGTCAACTTCTTGGAGTCGACGACAGCCTTCTTGAATGCCTCGGTTTGCTCAACCATTTTGAATGATGCGATATGGGCTCGGGGGGTGGAAGAAGGGTGGAGTGGAAGAGTAGAGGGGAACGGGAATTGGGAGGGTTCGGGACTCGGGACTCTGCTTCGCGAGAGAGGGAGATCGGGAAGAATATATGTCGGAGTTGTTGAGCTCAAGGAAAGCACCCTGGCAGACAGGCGGGGTACAGGAGCAGCAGCTCTCATCGCCTTGGTCCACCATCGAGACCCATAGGGGCCGCTTTCGTCATGTGCTGCTGCGCGTGCGCGAGTTCCGTTTGCTCCCACCGCTGGAGCGCAGGGACTTGGAGACCGGAAGGGGGGCCAATGGCGGGGTTTGAGTTGGGCCGCTGATTGGATCGTGAACTTTGCCTAGGCCTGGCGTGGCCAGCTGACAGCCCCCCCCCCCAAAAAGCTGACACTGAAATGGCCGGCGCATGAGATGTCCAATGTGCCTCGACGGCCGGCATACGGAGTCGGGCACAGGGCCCTGAGACAGCCCTGCCGGGCCGAGAGGGTCCTCCGTTTCGTCGAGCAGCCGTGAGGGGTCCATTCAACACTCGCGCCTCGGCGGCAACGTACTCGGTGGCGATGCCGGGCCCGAGTCTGCGTGCTCAACCGTCGTCTCATGGTCGAGCAGGCTCTGGTCCACACAAGCCACAAGGGTCGATGTTGAGCGCCCCGCGGTGGGCAAAATCGGCAGGTGTCCCAAACCTGGCCAAACAAAGCCGGCAACGGCAGGCGCCATACACCGTGTACCCGTGTATACGGGGACGGGAGGGTACTTTGCATCTATGCAGGGCTCCCTTGGTCTTTGGGTGTTGATGGGATATTGCATTCCACCTCCATAGGCTGCACTATTGAATAGAGAGCCGGGGCCCTGTCACAACTCCCAGCCCTACCGCCCCCTTGCCCTTGGTATGTGCTTAGGTGAGCCGCCTTGCTTGTGACGGTAGTCATGAGCGAACCCAATCTGCCGACCATAGGGTTGGCCTCTTTCGGGGATCCCGGATGACGAATTGGCCCGACGGCAGATGGGGGCTGATTGCGAGTCTTGCAATGGGCGCTCATGTGAGTGCCTACTCAAGACACGCCCGAGCATGACCGGCCGCGATTGTCTGCTCCTTCTACCTGGCCGGGGGCCTCTGGTGTTTCTGAACCACAGCCGGCCACATCCTCTCGTCGGCACATACTGCAGGTCTCCCCAAGCAGGAAAGTTCTTGGATAAGAGCTGAGTAAAGCACCCTGGACAGTTACGTCTTACCTCGCCCCAACCTCGAGGCTGGTGTTTGTTATGGTCGCCGGGGGGGCCACCAATCACAGCGCGGGCGCCCGGTCACTCGGGACCGAGCGATGGGGACACTTGTCCGGAGGAGCACGGCATGTCTGGAAGGGCGTGATGACGACTTTCGCAGACGCTGGGAAAGCGCAGTAGCACATGGGAGGAAGCTCGGCCTTTTATTCCCGAGGGATATGACGAGCTCCTGACGGATCCCGCCTCCTACAGACCGTCGTGGCCTCGGTGCCCGGCGTCGACGAGGTCCGGGCCGCGGACCTGATGGGGGAAGTACCGGCTGGACGGACATGGAACCTGAGCATGTCCGGAGCTAGACCACTTCTTCGAGCGGCCGCGCACGCAAACCGCCTGACAAACGCGAGCACTCAGTGCCCAGCCGTCGACGCTGCGGCCGGCCGGCCGGTCCGCACCTGGAAGCTGTGTATAGTCTGCCAGATTGGATGCCGCAGGTGAAGCTCTCCATGTATACGGCCAAACCCAGGGGCAAAACACGTGGTGTTGCTTTCCCGTCTGTGGTTTTGAGCAGTCACACGCCAGGCCGGCCGCCTAGAAGCCGCTTATTAGAAACACCGAGCCCCTCCGGTCCTGCGAAGAGAGACACAACTCCCATCCCGGGGCCACCTGGTTCATCTCAGGGCTCCATGCACCAATAACACAAGCGGCCCGGATCTTGGCTTGGGGGCTCAGGCGTGTGTCCGGAAAAGCGCCCCACCCCTCCCGGCATATCAGCTAGGTTTGATTGCATGGCCGCCCGTCCCATAACCCAGAAGGAAACAAGTATGTTGCACATTCCCACCTGCGGACATGGGTACTTTCTTATTGCTTTGCACGCATAGATGGATTCGCACGCGGTAGGGGCGCCATGGAGGCGAGGGCTGTGCTTATAAGGCTTCCAGCCTCCCCCGCCAAGCATCTTCTCTTACATTGCCATCCGTTCCGGGCCCGTTTGGTTTTGGTTCTTTTCTTCAGCCATCTCGTTTCCGTGATACCCCCCTCCCAGCCTGATACCTTGCCCTCGGTCACCCTTTCTTCGGAGTTTGCGTCTGGTCTTTGGTTTCCCATAGTCGCGAATCCCTCACGGATACGAGCACCGGACCTCCCTGTAGCGTACTGGAGAAGTGCTTAAAAGGCGTACACGTGCATCGCCGGCCAGAATCAACCCAGACCACGCACCATGGCGCTCACCGTCGTAGTCCTGGGCGGCGCTTTCGCCGGCCTCCAGATTGCCCACCGCCTGCTGAAGCACACCCGAAACACGCACAAGGAGCTGAAGGTCATTCTTGTTTCCAAGGTACGTGGTATCAAGACGGCGGCGGCCTTGTTTCCGCGCGGCCGGATGCGGGAAAGCATGCCCCTGACCGCCGCATAGAACAGCCACTTCTACTGGAACCTGGCCTCGCCACGGGCCATCGTGCCCGGCGTACTCAAGGAGGAACAGTACAGCCTGCCCATCGCCGATGGCTTTGCCAAGTACCCGGCCGACGCGTTTGAGTTCGTCGTCGGCAGCGCGGAGCAGGCGGACCTGGAGGCCAAGACGGTCCGCGTCACCACCGCCGGCGGCGTCGAGCGGACGCTGGGCTATGACCACCTGGTGCTGGCGACGGGCACGCGCTACGTCGACGACGCCGTGCCGTGGAAAGCGAACGGCACCAACGAGGAGGTGATGGCGTTGCTGCGGCAGACGCAGCAGAAGGTCCAGGCCGCCAAGCACATCGTCGTGGCGGGCGCCGGCGCCACCGGCGTCGAAACGGCCGGCGAGCTGCGCTACGAGTACCAGGACAAGGAGGTGGTGCTGTTGTCGTCAGGCGACAAGATCCTCAACGGCGACGCCATCGCCGCCAACGCCGAGAGCGAGCTCACCAAGCTCGGCGTCAAGGTCCAGCACAACGCCCGCGTCGACAGCCACCACGAGCTTCCCGACGGCCGCACCGAGGTCGTCCTCCAGAACGGCGAGAAGCTGGTCACAGACCTGTATCTCTCCACCATGGGCGTGCTGCCCAACACCGAGTACCTGCCCGCCAAGGTGCTGAGGGACGACAGGTTCGTGGCCGTCGACGAGTTCTACCGCGTCAAGGGGGTGGAGAACGTATGGGCCGCCGGCGATATTGTGTGGGATCCCAAGGGCAGCTTCTTGATCGCCGACAAGCAGGTGAGTCCTCCTTCTTTGGCCCCGCCCACGTTCGCTGGCGCCCTCCAAACTGACAAGGACACAGGCTGCCGGGGTTGCCAAGAACATCGACCTGACGCTCAACGGCAAGAAGCCCACGCCCGTCAAGCTGCTCCCCATGGACATCTTCGTCTGTGCCGTCGGCCGGGGCCGCGGCGCTGGTCGGCTGGGGCCCATCAAGGTCTTCTCCTATTTAATCTACATGATCAAGGGCAAGACGCTGGGCATGCAGATGCTGCCCGGCATGGTAAACGGCACTGCCTTTTAGTCAGGGGGGGGGAGGGGGTGGGTAGTGACGATGTCAGGGTGCGACCACTTGTGCTTTCACCGGGGGTAACTGGGTTGCCGTCGAGCGAGGCCGCTCGGTGCCGTCCAAGAAAAGGGGGCCGCCATCTCCCAGCACCCTAGCGGGTCAGGATGTCCTTCTGCCGGGTTCGTGCGGGACCAAGGCGTCTTGGCCGAGAGCGTAGTAACCCACCTACATGAAGGACGGCGTGGCAGTGAATCGTATGTGGGAACAGAGTAGAAAGAACAGTACCGAAGGACTATGTCCAGTCCTAGCTACTTAATGGTAATTATCCATGGTGCGCTCGTCATACGGGGATCCTGAAGATCCCAAGCATGAGGGGGTTAGCCCATGGCTCGACGCGAGCACCCTGCGCCCTTTCACCGTCCTCCGGTATAAGTACATATATAATTCCACTCTCGGGAGGCGCTGTTTGGGTGAGCCCTGTCGATGCAGTGGCGCGTCCCCGGGCCGCCTCTGTCGATGAGCAAGGCAAACTTGGAGACGGAAACGCGTTGGCACGGAGAGAACCGGCGGTTGGTACGCCGCAGTAGATTGAATAGACGGGGGGCAACGCACCTCCTCGCAATGTCCCGTCTGGCGTGCCATGGTATTACAGAGCAGCTGCCCCCCTTGGGTAGCCGGCTCACCCTGATCTTGCGAGGCCAGGTGACGGACGGACGGTACGCTTGCGTGGTTCCAATCAGAAAAAGCAAACGCCCCATTACTATTTGTTGGCCTTCTCATCCTCAATCTCCCTCCGCAGCTGGTCCAGAACCTGCATCCGCGAGCTCAGATGCGACTCCAGGCCGTCCACCTGCTCCTTGACCGTCTGGAGGTCCTCGGCCACTCCTCGCAAGCTGCCGCCGGCCTGCGCCTTGCCGCCGCCCTCCTCCAACTCGCGCAACTCCTTCCTCTTGTAGTCCAGCAACTGCTCCAGCTCTCGCTTGACCAGGGCCGGTTTGCTATCCCGCTTTCCGCCGGCGCGGCGGTTGGCAATTTCCTCTACCTTGGCCATCTTGTCCTCGAGCTCTTGTAGCTGCTTCTTCAGGCGGACCTCCTCCCAGTCGTCAGTCTTGGCGGTGCTGAAGTCGGTGCCGCTGGTTTTGAAGCCGCTGCGGCCGAGTCTCGTCAGGTACTGGTCGCCGAACTTGGCCTTGCGACCTGTCGATGTGGAGTCGTCGGCCTTGGCCGCCCAGCGCGAGGCGGCCGGGTTGCTGCTGTTGCGCTCGCTATCGATCTGATAGTCGATCTGGTTGCGCTCGAACGAGGAGCGCAGCGAGGCCGGCACCGTGCGCGGAATGCGGAAGCCCTCATGGCGGTTGTTCAGGATGTGCAGGAAGGCCAGGCAGGCGTCCTTGTTAACGGTAGACGAGGCCGAGGGGTTGATAAGGTTCCATGCGGAGCGGACGTCGGTGTCGGGTACATCGAGCGACTCGTAGAGGTCTTCTAAAGCACCAACTGCGAGGCGGGAAGAGCGCGTCAGCAAGGCCCGCGGCAAACATAGACGCGGCCCAGAGGGCGGGGGCCGGGCTGGATTTACAGGATATCTCCCCCCTCATGTCGCGGTTCTCCTGGTATATCGACTCGTACTTGGCCTTGTCCTCGGGTTTCATGTACCAATCGAAGCCGTCCTTCAGGCCGGGCGTGTCCGAATCGTCGTCGACCTGCTCGAACTGCACCTGCTTGCCCGTGAGGGCCCGGCCGGCTTGGACGAGGTGGGATTTGGACTCGGGGACCAGCCAGTCGGGCAGGGTCTTGGGAACTTCGGCGTACTCCTATGCAGCAACGCGATGTCAGCATGCGGCGGCTGCGGCGCGCGGCTGCTCCGGGGCGCCTCGACGTGCAGAGAGCAGGGCCACCACTGACCCCGTTGACGATGTCGAAGACGATGCGCATGGCGACGCAGAACTCCTCAAAGTCCAGGTTGCCGTCGTTGTCGATGTCGGCCACGTCCCACACATGTTCCAGCTGGTCGTCGCGCAGGCCGCTGTTCTTCAGCAGCGGCGCCGCCATCTCGCCCGTCAGGTACTTGCCGCCATTTGTCCTGGTCGCAAAGATGTTCCAGTAGGTATCGATCTCCTGGGCCTCGATTCGGGGCGCCATGGTGGGCGGTGGGCGGGCTGGGCGGGCTCGTGGAAGGGGGCGCGGGGGCAAAACGGCCGCCGGTCAAGCGGCAGCAGTTCAATGAATCGGATCTACGAAGCCGGCAGGCTCGGTGAAGCGCATACGATCAACTCGAGGCTGCGCCGGGTGTTGCTGCACTTGGCAATCAGATATGCGCGTCGGGGTTAGCACGCCAGATGTAGGGGAGGCAGATGAGTAGGTAAGTCGGGATGCGCTGCCGGGAACGGCCTCGGGCTGGGCTCGGGCGGGTTTGGGCTGGGATGATGATGATGGGACGCGGCCGTGGAGCTGACGTTGGTAGCACCCCTACGCAGCGAAGTTCGGTACCGTACCGCCAGTGAAGTGATCCAGTACATACATATGTGCCTACATGCCATTACCTTGGTAGCTATTCTCCCCTGCGCACAGGCACACGCTGGCTGCCCAAACGGCCAGCCCGGCAGGGATGCACGATGGAGCCACCCCCAGATTGCAGATTGACTGAGAAATAAACATCGTGTTACGACGCAGTCTACACTGTACTGGGGACGGTCTATACTTAAGTAAGCATGCACCCCTGAGCGAGAGCACATCGTCAATACTTGGTCTTGGGCCCATGCTTGAGCTCCAATGGGCGCTGCCGCTTGTGCCCCTGGAATCGGAAGGGCTTCGGTCGGTCTCGTGACTGCTGGGGAACGGGTGCTCTCCCATTTCCTGCACCCTCGGAAGATGAGGCCACTGGCGATTCCATTCCCACCCATCATTCGTACGAAGCACATAAGTAGGCACCGATGAAAGCACGAAGCAGTCCTGTGGCATCGAATCTCCCGTGACCCCCTCTTTTACCCTGTGTTCTTGACCATGCACACATGGTATGGGCTGGGAGGTCCCACGAAAAGCATACAACTTACTAGTCCAACACACCGGGTCTCTTAAAGCTTCCCAGGCCAGACCCCATGCCATCGTTCCATAGGATCTGCCCGCTTGGGGCCCCCATTGTGACTCTTCCGTTGGCTTGGATGAGGGCGCCTCCAAGGCGTTCTCGACTTGCAATGCCCAGTGGTCATTTTTCGACGGCACCCCCCCCCCCCAACCTAGGCCGCTCCGTCTTCCGAGCTGTCCATCGAGCCGCTCTCATCCTCTTTGGAGCTGTCCTCGCTGGAGCTACTTTGGATGGCCACCTTTTCGCGGTAGTCCACGGCAGCTCTTGCGGTTCGGCGCTGCGGTCGGCGGGTCTTGATGACGCTTGTGGCTTCCTGCTGCCGCATCATGGCAGCCAATTCTCTTGCATCTGCCTCCCGCTTCTGTCGGGTCTTTTCCCTGTAAGCTGCCTGCCGGTGCAGCTCGCTCGCCCTCTTGAGTTGTTCCTTCTGTACCCTCTTCTTCCTCTCTTCTTTCGCCTCCTCTTCCTTCTTTTCCTCCTCCTCCTTCCCCCTCTCTTTCTTCGCCTCGTTGTAGAGCCAGTCTCGACGCGGCCTGAGGAGTTCCCTTGCCACGGCCATGACAGCCCGCCTGTGTTGAGGTGGACGCATATGCTTCGGCAGATAATCCCACTCCCCATCTGTGGTCTCTTCGCTCTCGTTGCTGGCGTCATTGGGGGTCTGCTCACTATTGTCTCTGGGGCTCTTGTCACCAGCATCTTCGGGGCTCTGGTCATCGGTGTCTTTGGATTCTTTGTTTTTATCCGGATCTGTGCCACTATCGTGGATGTCAAGAGGGGCGAGTGCTTCGCCCTGACCGCCAGCGTCCTTCAAGAGGCAGCTGGAATCGTGGCAGTCCACGATTTCAATATCCCCATCCACATACATGACTTGATGGGGCCCTTTAATGAGAGTGTTGGGTATGAATTCACCATCACGCCAAATTCTATGATACGTTGGCAGGTTAAGGGCTGCCATTACGCCGGGGTGCAAGCAGGGCAGCTCGTAATTGACAGGCGGATTTGTCGGCAGATAGAAGGAATACATACCGCCGCCTGCTTGCTCTGTCCCGTCGTGGAACGGCACATCAAAGCTGGTAAGAGTCCCACGTGTGGGATGAACCCGGTAAAAGGTGGGGAGCCGGATGGTCAGGAAGCCCTGTTTCTGTATATGGTCGATGGGGCCCATGGCTTTGATCCCTACCGAATCTTGCGGATGGAGGGCTTGAGGATGAACCCAGGAATCGGCAACTGAGGGTAGCTTGGGCCAGGTAGGGTTGACGGCATGAAATCCGAGGCAGTTTTGCAGCTGCTCGTGGTCAAGGGCCGCTTGCCTCAGCTCTTCGGGGTCGGTTTCGGGGACAATAGCGGCACTGAATATGTTTCTAAACTTCTGGCAAGCGTGTTCATGGTGCTCAAATTCACTAGCACCCTGCCTCTCGGGTGGGCTGTCCGCATCCATAACTTCCACCATGTCTGCGAGCATTCCCGGCATGGCATCATCGGTCAGCGATGCAGTGATGGCGCCCATGGCTTCGTCGAAGAAGCCCCCGTTGCCATCTTCCGTAGGATAGGTGGCTCGGGAGAACTGTGCAGGGGACCCCTCATCAACCATGGCTTCATGGTTGAAGATGTTGTTCTCACTCGAGGTGTTATAGGGGAGGCTGCCTGGAGATTGCTGGAATACATCTTGCGCAGGCTGGGTGCTGGTGCCATTCTTACTTGCACCAGGGTGTGAAGTGTTGTCTGGGACGGCCATGTTCTCGTCTCGAGAGACGACGATCCAGCTGGTCTTGGATTTGAAGGAGTCGGGGTATACGATGCGATATTCGCCTCCGTCGACTGTCAAATAGCCCGTTAGACCTGACACAATGGTCCCATGGGGAAGGTGGATTTCGGTGAAGCGGAGGGGGAAAGGGCACTCCTCTTGGGCTCGATTGGTTCCAGTTGGGATGGCAGCTTCCATGGCAAACCAAGAGGCTTCCCCGGTCTTTTCTTGATTCCGACCACTATGCAGTCGCGGTCTCTGCTGCGACAGAGTCGAGTTGCTAGGAGCATCCATTCTTGACGTCTCGGGTCCAACGCGCGCTTTTGAGACTAGATGCAGAGGAATAGGGCCCTTGCCGGGAAAAGAGGGACAAAAGGTATGGAAGGGCGTGTTGTGGTATCCATAGATCCTGGGAGTGTGCAAGAGGTGCCACTTGGGGCCCCGCGGGGTCAGGCGAGGGAAGTGCCAGAGATGCTGTGGTGCACGCCGTGATGGATGGCAGGTTTTCGAAGGAGTCCAGAATCCACTGGATTGAACACCAGGAAGGGAAGAAGTAAATGCCAGGAAATCACGCGAATTCCAGCTCGACTCGGCAGAGTGGTAGAAGGGAAGGATGAGGGGAGAAAGATGTTATTGATAAACGGCGATGCGCCAGAATCGCGGTTTAGCACCTGGACAGGCTGCATCGCGTTTCGGGCAGCACCCCAAACACCCAGCCGGCAGTTTACGTATGCAATAGGCCAGAGGTCTTGCCCATCCTTCATATCCACGCCGCCAAGTCTATCATGTTTTCTGGAAAATGGCAAGGTGGGGGCATTTCTACAACACTGTTGTGTTTTCTGCTACGTCGAGACCCCATGGTTTTGGCGTCTCAGCCCCCTTGGGACGAGGTGTACAACATGATGGTGTGCAACAGGGTCAGATGCATATTTTTCCGCGGTTCTAGTATCGAGGGCTGCCACGAACCAGCCATAGGCGCAAACATTCATTCTCTTGTGTGTTCTAGAGGTTGGTTACTTACATTACTTACGAGATCGTAGACACTAGTCATGAACAATGGATCCATTGGTGACTTCGGGACCATGAACCTTTTGCCAGTTTGCTCCGTGGTTTCGATGGTCCGATTCATGCCTGGGAGCAAAACCTGTTCCATTCTTTTCCAAGATTCCATTCCGGCGGTGCGACTCCGGATCATCCAAACGGCTCTTTGGTGGACTACCCGAACTTAGCAGGTGACCAATACCGGGAGCAAAAGCAACATTCATTGGCACTGCACTCTCCCTGCGCGCATCAGAAAGATTTCTTTGTCCTGGGAGGAACAACAAAGTCAAGGTGGAGGGCACCGGAAGCACGTCGGGGCTTGGGTGCCGCCTTGTGAGAAATGATGATGCATCGGAAACGCGTCGGTCCCTCTGACAACAAAGCTCCGGCTCGTCCATCCTGCAAACACGTCGGGGAATGTCTGCCTGGATTGATGAGGTCCTAAAACCTCCCAGTTCCCCACAGGCAGGTAGCTTCCATGGGTGCATCATCTGCTCTGCCTTTAATACTGGTCTCTGTTGAAATAGACACCTCTCCCCTCCCCCTTCTCCCCCCTGGAATCCAGCCCCAATCATCACATGGCCCCGAAGTCCTCCACTATCAGCTATCAAGAAACCATATCCTTGCCTCGATTGCCACCCTAAGTGGCTTGAGCTATCCGGAATGCCATCCCAAAGCAGTTCTGACGAAGACGTGCACATGGATTTCCATGCTGCGACCTCCGCCCCTGCGTGGGGAGAGCCAAGCAACAGCCCTAGCACTCAACGGCACCTCGAGCTGTCGCCCAGATTTGCTGGACTTCTCAAATATGTGGACAGCCCGCAGGATGAGAACCCGGATGATTCTATCCCGAAGAAGTACCAGGTCCAGGCTCTGGTCAATGCACCGATTTTCACGGCCGAAGCTTACAACGTCATCGATGGCGTTTTGGCAAATGCTGCATCCACGACGGTGAGTGGTATCTAAGTTCCGGTCTTCTGGTACCCGCCGGGTGGAAACTTGGGTCTTCTTCTTCTTCTTCCAGCACTTGTCATCAAAGCCTCGTGAAGTGTTGACTGACAGCTAACCAACAATTGTACTACAGGATCCCGTACCTCAGTACGGTCTGATCGGTATGAACCAGCACGACGCCAAGGGCGCAGACACCCAAGGAAATAGCCTGGTTCTAGCTAATCTGAACATGCCCTGGTCGACATTCATATGCGGATCCCAGGGAGCGGGAAAATCCCATACGCTCTCCTGTTTGTTGGAGAGCTCTCTTGTTCCTGGCAATGACGCTGGAGAATTGCCACACCCGCTCGCCGGCTGTAAGTAACCCTCGATGCTCTCATTCCTCTTTTCGAAGTGACTCCTCGACTGCGGACCCTTGTGGCTCTTTGGTTCATTTCCTTTCAATTTTGAATCATCTTCTACGGATGCCTTTATTTTTAGCAACCTACTTACCCCAAGCTTTGTAGTGGTCATGCACTATGACAACTACACCAGTTACAATGCCACCCAGTATTGTGAGGCAGCATACCTCTGCTCTTCCGGTATTCCTGTCACGGTGTTGGTTTGCCCGTCCAACATTTGGGCCATGTCACGCCTGTATAGCAATTTGCCCGGACTGGTGCCGGGAGGTCCTCGACCAAAGGTTGTGCCTCTCTACCTCTCTGAGGACAGTCTCAACATCTCGCGTATGTTAAAGCTGATGGCTGTCGACACGAGCTCCGCCCAAACGCCCATGTACATGGAAGTGGTCATGGGCATTATTCGGGAGATGGCCATGGAAGGACGCCCGTTCATGTACTCAACCTTCCTCCAGCGGATCGGCAGCGTTGTCTGGGCTCCGGGACAAAGGGTGCCGTTGGATCTGCGGCTTCAGATGCTGGACACTTTCCTCGCCCCTTCGGCGCTCACAAAGAGCACTCGACCTGCCCAAGCGTCAGAGTCTATTTGGTCATTCGAGCCGGGCACAATGACTATCGTGGACTTGAGCGACCCCATGGTAAGCTCTGATGACGCCTGTTCATTATTTTCAATTTGTCTCTCGATTTTCCTCGAGACGCGAGCCGAATGCGGTCGTGTTGTGGCTCTGGATGAAGCACACAAGGTAATGCCTACCCGTCGAAGTGTAGCCGTGACCCAGTACTAAAGATGTGAAGTTTCTTTCCCAATCTGGCGAGGCTGCCACTTTGATGAATGAGTTGACGTCCATTATACGCCAGCAAAGACATACCGGTACCAGAGTGGTGATTGCTACTCAGGAGCCTACCCTTTCCCCAGAGCTTTTGGATCTAGCGAACGTAACTTTCGTGCACCGTTTTCTTTCGCCAGCATGGTACGAAATTCTGAAGAAGCACTTGGCTGGCGCTGATCGACAGGACCATGGGGGTGGTACCTCGCTATTCCATCAGATCGTTGGCCTCAGAACCGGAGAGGCGTTGTTATTCTGCCCGACCGCGCGGGTTGCTACTCGCCCTGCCGCCCAAGACGACGGAGAAACAACCGCACTCGGCAGCGGATTCATGAGGGTGAAAATTCGGAACCGACTGACAACGGACGGAGGAGAGAGCATCATGTCCACAGATTTCGCAAGCAGAGTATCCGTGCAAACACCGCTTATCGAGGTACCGATGCATGTCGTTACTGCTTCCAAGCCAAGCACCAGCCAAGCTGTCAAGGAAAACACGACGATGAGCATCGGTGACAGCCAAATGATGGAAAAGGGACCCGGCAACCCCCATCCCCGCAAAGAGGCTGTGCTCACCAATGCAAGAGAGCTCATTAGAAAGAATTTCCGAGCACAGCCGCACATTTGGACTAAGTGGGAAAAAGTGCCGCCCTTTCGCAAGAAATCGCTTTGGGACGAGTTGGAAGCTGGCCTTGGGGTCGCAAACGGATTCTACCAGAACAACCTTCAGTACAAGCTGATGATAAACGCCGCCATGGCTGAATGCCTGGTACGTAGCCCACCCACGGTGATGCCCCAGGACTTCAGCTTACTAACGCAGTGCCAGGAGGACCTCCATGATGTATGAGGACAGAAAAAACATATTCTGAAACGCGACCAGAGCCCCTCAAGCAGTGTTGATGAATGGTCCACACCGTCCACGGAGGGTTTCCCTGGCGGATGAAGGAATCATTGACTGCTGGTTGGGAGACGTGCTTTTGTTACGGCGTGAAGGTCAAAGGGGGCGAGTTGCTATGCTTCATGGTGTCCTTCCATTGTATGTAGCCCATCAGTTTGGCACTGGCCTGTCATAGCAGCACAAATTGATCATGCAGGTTTTCTGTTCGTCCATACTAATGAATTCTGGAACTTGGACCGTCAACCGCCGTATCTAGTCTATACCCGGCCATTGCTATAGAAAAGCTACCTCATATTGCTATGGAACACGCTGGTTTGTACCAAGAACATGGTAGTGCCGGTAAATTTCGGCTCCCTGCTATGAATACACAGCAGGCGCTGCCGGCGGTTGAGGAGATTCTATGAATTTTGAAAACTCGCAGCCAGCACATCCAAGTCAAAACATAAGAATGTGCAATGCATTACTGATGTAGCGTGGAATCAAGAAGCAACGACCCGTGCCTTACCTGGATGGGAGTGAATGCCCATCGCGCGCGATGTTGACTCATTATGATGAGTGCAGGGCAGACGGACAAAAAGTGATCATGATCAGAGCGAGGCTCGATCTCGCGACCTTCAGTGTGTTAGACTGACGTGATAACCAACTACACCATCCGACCAGATGCATGGACTGATTGCGTGGATCAGGATCAGAAGGAAGCATCCGAGTCGTTCAATAGACCGAAAAGTACGCTGTCCCTCCCTAACAGAACCATTTCATCAAATCACTTGATGAATCCATTGTGATTCATGGTATATAAAGTTAGCAAAAAGAAAAATGGATCATCTTAGTGAACCGATGATCGGCCGCCATTTCGTTGGGTGCGGCCCGAGCAGGTGGTCTTGCGACAGTTTGTCTGCTGCCAATGTAGTGTGAATAAGCAGAGCAGGCCGATGGGTAAAGTGGTACACCATCCGACAAATTATTAGGCTCAGCTTATAGAAGTCTACCAATAATTTGAAGCGGTAAGGTCTTAATGTTGGGTCTCGGGATCAGGATTCCGTCATCTCATGGTCAAGGTGCGGTGAAGATTATTTCACCACGATGAACATGGCCACTCAGAAACCCAATAATTGGACAGGTCTGGAGGCAGCATTCATAACCAGCCTTCTCCGGGCCCATCGTCTGCTTCTACTGGGCTGACATGGTCAAATGGTGCTCATATTGTGTAGACCTTTTGTTATTTTCTTTCTCAACTCTATTACCGAGGAAGTCTGCGAACCGGTAACGCAACGAACTCTGATGGTTCCGGTGGTATACTCAAGCCAGATCATACCACGCGCCCCATTTTGGAGTTTAGGCAAGGCCAACATGGCCATCTCATGGTGTAGAACATCCATTGTGTATCAAAAGGAGATAAGGAAGTGACTCCCTGCTTTATTCCGGCTTCATCGTAGGGAAAGCGAGACACTCTCTGATAGAGTAGTTGTCGGTCAAGAACACTGTAAAGGTGGTTAACATGGACGCTTCTTGGCTCAACCCCGGACACGACCGAAAGATGGGATATTGTCAAAGAGGAGGTATACGTACTGATCATTCTGTCAATACCCATGCCCCAGCCACCCGTCGGCGGCAGAGCGTGCTCCAAGGCTCTGCAGAACGTCTCGTCGACCATCTGGGCCTCGTCATCGCCTTGTGCCTTCTGGCGGGCTTGCTCCTCAAATCTCAAACGCTGCTCGGCGGCAACGTTCAACTCGGTGTAACTTGTACGCGTTAGTAGTGCGCCGCGGAGCGTGGGGCTTCTTGACTTACGCGTTGACAATCTCCTTGGTGCAGACAAAGACCTCAAAGCGCTCACACAGTCCAGGGATGTTGCGGTCGCTCTTGGCCAACGGGGACATCATCTGAGGGTGGCCCTTGATGAAGGTAGGGTTGATCTATTGTTTGGGTCAGCGCGTGGGCCAGGGCTCGGGACAGGACGGCAACTTACGGCTTGGCTCTCCAGGAACTCGCCAACAAGGGTGTCCAGCATTCGCGAGTTCGTCAGCGGCGGCGGGCAGTCCACCTTCATCTTCTTGAGGACGTCCTTGAGGAAGTTTCCGGTTTCCTCGGTGTGCATCTGATCCGCAGGGGGGAATGTCACACCACATATCTCCTCCAAAGCAGGAATCATTTCAATCCGTCGCCAGGGGCCCTTCCAGTTGACCTTGTACTCCGTGCCATCCTGCTTGTGGAAGACGGTCTCGTACGAGCCGTGGATGTGGTAGACAAGGCTTGACACGAGCTCCTCGGTCATATCCATGAGATCAAAAACGTCGGCGTAGGCCATATAGAACTCAAGAGTGGTGAACTCGGGGTTGTGCGTCAGATCCATGCCTTCGTTTCGGAACTGACGGCCCATCTCGTAGACACGGTTGAGACCGCCAACGACCAGCATCTTCAGGTACAGCTCGGGGGCAACGCGGAGGAACATGTCGATGTTCAGGTCGTTGTGGTGGGTGACGAAGGGTCTGGCGGTAGCACCGCCGGCGACCGCGTTCAGCATGGGAGTTTGGACGGCCACAAAGTCGCGGTCGTCGAACCAGCGTCGGATGAAGGAATCGACCTTGGCGCGGGTCAGGAAGATGTTGCGGGCCTTGTCGTTCATGATCAGGTCGAGGTATCTCTGTCGGAATCGCTGCTCGGGGTTCTTGAAGCCGTAGTGGTCATCGGGGATCTGGTGCAGGCACGGCGACAGGAGGACGACTTCAGTGGCGGCGATGGACAGCTCGCCCGAGTACTCGCCCTCGCTGGCCTTGCTCTTGGGGTTGGTGCGCGTGGGGAAGCCCCGGACGCCTACGATATCACCACGTCGCAGGTCGACGTGCTGGTTCTCGAAGCTGGGGGCATTGGCGTCCGACTCCTGGGCCTGGGCGAGCACCTGGAGCCTGGTGCCTTCGGAACGAAGATCGTAGAACACAAGCTTGGCTCCGGCTGAGCGCTTGACGTAGACTCGGCCAGCGAGCTGCATCGGCTTCGACTTGTCCGACTCGCCGTTCTTAAGGTGCTTGAACTCCTCGGCGAACTTGCGGATGTCGTAGTCGACCTTGAACTTGTGCGGGTAGGCCTTGCCTTGGGCGTGGAGCTCGTTGACGCGGCGCGATCGGATCTCAAAGTACTGGTTGGGCGTGAGCTGGCTCTCGTCCACGGCCTGCTCCTTCTGCTCCTTCTGCGGCTTGGCGGGCTGCTGGCCCTGCTTGGTCTCCTTCTGGGCCTCCTTCTCGCGCTTCTTCTGGCGCTTCTTGAGCTCCGTCTTGGAGATCATCTCGCCCGTCACCTCGTCAAGGTGAAGCTTGCCGACATCAGCGGCAACCTTGTCGGCCGCAGAGGCGGCCGCGTTGTTCTCGGTGGAATCAGTCATTGTGGTGGTGGTGTCGAGCGGGGAATGACCGTTTGTTCGTGGCGAGCGCTTCGTGTCCGGGCCACCAGCATATAAATATGTAGAACACTTTTACCCTAGCGACGGTTCTGTGGCTTCCGTCTTTCGCACCAGGCGCACCGGATCGGGTTCGAGGCGGGGCATGGATTTCTGACTCAACCCCTCCTTTTTCGCGCCTGGTGACTCTTATCTTATCATAGCCGGCCGTCATCGCACCTGCTAAATACCTCTGGCGGTGCCCGGATTCTGTAGCCAAATGCTTCATATTGGAAGGTTTGCCTCGCACAAGACCCCCCCTGAACCTGTAGTCTTTCACTCTGCAGAAAGATTAGTTACACTTGATCGGTTCTCGTATGGGCTGCGGCTGGGGTCTTCAGTCGTCGAAATCTTGGCGTGACTGGTGTTATGCATCAGTCTGAGACCGCACAAATGGCCATAGTATGAGTTTCTATACACTCATTCCGCTGCCACCATCCACTGTGCAATGATCTGCTCCGCGTGTAAAAAGATGATCATAGTGAGAGAAGAGCCCGCGCCTTTATATCTCCCCGGGGTTCTCCCCCACCCTCGAACCCGTTGCCTGGACAGGAGACCATCTATTTCAAAAGGCGGGTTAGGTCAGCCTCTGGACGCCCTTCTGGAGACATCCGAGCCCCACGTTCGATCAGGAGATCCAATAGATCCTAGCAGCCCACAGCCGCCGCCTAGGTGGTAAGAGGCAGGTACATACTGTAAACCAGAAGTGGTCGGAAATCACCCGATGGTCGATCAGGCTAGGTTGTTCTGTACCGAGGCGTCCCGGTTTCTTGTCTATCGAGTTGCCTTTTTGCCGTGGGAAGCTATCTCGCGAAGAAGCGACAACGCACGGAGATTGTAGCATCATAGCCGTTTCAGTCCCTCGACACACCAAACTCATCCTATTCTTCGCCCCGACATCGCCCCCACGAACAGGGTACGCCCGTGTTGGATAAGCTTGAGTACCTGTAATCGCCATATAAGGAGAGTTCACAATTGCGGCACGCTTGTGATTACTGTGTCCTCATTCTCTCGGTCACTCGCCATCACGATGGACTCCAAGGAGTTTAGAGAAGCGGCCATCTCGTCCATTGACCAAAGTGAGCCTCGATGCAAACAGCTCCCACCACTTGCCCTGCTAACCAATTCGCCAAGTTGTCAATTACTACGACTCCATTGAAGACCGCCGCGTCGTATCCGATGTTGAGCCGGGTTACCTGAAGAAGCTCCTGCCGGAGCAAGCACCCCAAGATGGCGAGGCCTGGGCGGATATCCAGAGGGATATCGAAGCCAAGATCGTGCCTGGCTTGACTCACTGGTGAGCTGAATTCACCAGACGACAGTGAGGCCGTATCTGTCATCTCCCATGCTGACCGATTCGCCGTAGGCAGTCGCCGAACTTCCTGGCTTGGTTCCCATCGTCGTCCAGCTTCCCGGCCATGCTGGGCGAGATGTACTCGACCGCGTTTACCGGGGCAGCTTTCAACTGGATCTGCTCTCCTGCCGTCACCGAGTTGGAGACGATTGTGCTGGACTGGCTGGCTCGCGCCTTTGCTCTGCCTCCGTGCTACTTGTCCACCGGTCCCACGCACGGAGGTGGTGTCATCCACGGTACCGCGTCCGAGGCCATTGTTACCGTCATGGTTGCGGCGCGGGACAAGTACTTGCGCGAAGTCACAGCTCATCTCAATCTTTCCGGTGAAGAATTGGAAGACGCCATGGCCGAGCGACGCGGCAAGCTTGTAGCCCTGGGGAGCACGGCCACCCACAGCGCGACCAAGAAAGCCGCCATGATCGCCGGTGTCCGATTCCGCGCCGTGCCCGTCTATGCCAAGGATGGTTACAAGATGACGGGCGAGGGGTTACGGGCTACCATCCAGGAGCTTCGTGCCAAGGGCCTGGAGCCCTTTTACCTGACGGCGACTCTTGGCACCACCGATACGTGCTCTGTCGATGACTTCGAATCCATCACGGCGGTCCTGGCTGAGCCAGCCCCCGCTGAGCAGGGTGAAATCTGGGTTCACGTCGACGCGGCCTACGCCGGTGTGGCTCTCATCTGCCCCGAGTATCAGCACCTGACGGAATACTTCGACAAGTTCCACAGCTTCAACACGAACCTGCACAAGTGGCTGCTGACCAACTTTGACTGCAGTGTCGTGTTTGTCAAGAACCGGCACTGGCTGATCGAGGCCCTCAGTGTAACCCTAGCCATCTTGCGGAACGATTACACCGACGCTGGCCTCGTGACCGACTACCGTGACTGGCAGATCCCCTTCGGACGGCGCTTCCGCAGCCTGAAGGTTTGGTTTGTTCTCCGGTCATACGGCATCAAGGGCCTGCAGGCGCACATCCGCAAACATGTGGGCCTGGGAGAGATGTTTGCAGAGTTGATCAAGACCCGGGGCGATTTGTTTGAAATTCTCACCGGCCCCCGATTCGCCTTGACAGTCTTCAGGCTGCAAGGCAGGAGAGAAGGATACGAGGTCGGAATTGAGGAACTCAACGCCCTGACGAAGAAGTGCCACGATGCTGTCAATGCGGAAGGCCAGATTTTCCTCTCCAGCACTGTTGTGGGCGGCGTTTTTGCCATACGCCATTGCCCAAGCACGCCATTTGTGGAGGAGGAACATGTACAGAAGCACTTCAAGATTTTGGCCGAGGCTGCCGAGAAGGCGCTGCAAACTTAAGCGAGCAACTCGGGCGAATTGGTATTTTACATAGCCGGCACGTGCTAGCCTCTCAGGTCGATACAAGAAGAAGTGGGAGCCTCTTCAAGATATTGTTAGAGAGTTGGTCGTATCTCATGACGAATACAGTAACATTTTGCTAACGATACCAACCATTGCTCCATGGCATCCCCCCAACCGTCAGGTACAAGCACGCTAAACGCTGATTCGAATCCGCATCGTTCATGTGCCTATTGGTCAAAACGAATCACGCCGGCTGCTTCGACGAACACTGCCATCCCGGCGCTTTTCGTAACGATAGTCGTTATGGTAGTCACGGTACTGATCTTGGTACCCGCGATACTCCTCGGGAGGATAACCGCGCCCGTAGCCGTCCATTCCGTCGCCGTCTACGCGCCGTTCGCTGGGCCCTTCCTGCGGGTAGTCATCGTCCGGGTAGCGGCTGGAGTCCCGGCGATAGCTGTCTTCCGGATGCCGGCTCAAGTCTCGCCGATAGCCCTCATCCACGTATCGGCTGGAGCCCCGGTGGCGGGCCTCTCGATCTCGGTCACTCCGCCGACTCCCGGGTAGCGACGTGCGGCCGGAATCCGTCGACCGGCCCTGGCGACGCAGGTCGTCCTCCTTCCTCCTCCGTTGGCGTTCCAAGCGCTCGCTGTCGCGTTTTGCGTCGGCGTCTTTCTTCTCGCAACACTTGTTCACTTGGTTTTCGATATTCCAAACAAGGCCTATGCCGATGGCGGCGAGCAGTAGCGGCTCGGTGTAGCCACAACCGGCCTTCTTCTCGAGTTCTTTGCGTTTCCCCCGGGACTCGGGGTCTTTTGAGCGGAAAAGATCCATGGGAAGGCGAGTCTGCGGAACGAGACGAGGAAGCAGTTGAATCTGCCGGGGTTTCGGCAGCCGGTACGCGTCCCGGCCGGCGTGGTGATGAGAGGGCAGTCGGTACGGCCTAACCCGGCGGTGCGTGCGGTCTGCGAGCTAAGGATACGGTTGGTGTAGATTGATGCCAGATACAGAGATAGATCTCAGAATTGGTGCGAGATACGGAAGTCTAAGAACACTTAGTCGGTACCTCCGCCATGCAGCGGAGAGGGTGTGCGGTGGGTACGGGTCGCCTATATACGCGGCCTGAGCGGATCGAGGAGCGCCCAGATCCGGGGCCATTGCGTCGGAACTGTGGCATGGCATCATCGAGCCGAGACTCGGTCTCCTGTGATTTGACGATGTGATGCGCAAGCACCTGCAGCATGATGCCAGGGTGAGCGGGTAGGGGTTCTGCTAGGTCATCGGGTGACGTCACAGCTTAGGGACGCCGCTGTCTAGTCGCTCTTGCGCGTCCGCGTGGCTGCGTCCCACCAGCCGCCCTCACTGGGCAAACCTTTGCCGCCATTAGCCCTGGCAACTCGGGCCCAGGAAATCGGAGTGCGTGAGGCGAGTGCAGACACGTACGATGCACACGCAACACACGGAGTCGCGAACTTCGCAAGCCTCGGGGCGGGGGCTGTCAACGCAGGGACCTCGGGACCTACCCCGGCAGGCACACATACTTGTAGGCAGTATCCGAATCGCCTACGGCACATCCAGATGGTAGGCGCCGGAGCCTTCGCTTAGCACCTAAAGCACCGGTTCTTCGGGCACGTACGCACTCAACGAAAGATTCCGTGTTTAAAGCGATACCTAGGCTGTCTCGGCCGACGACTGTACCGCGCTGCAGTGGGTGGACTGGCTAACGGGCACTCCGCACCCCCCCTGGAGGCAGTGTCCCTCCCCTACAAATCCAAGCTACTGCAGAGGTGCGCAGCGCCAGCAAGTTGGCAGAGCCGCCGCTTCAAGCCGCTCAGCCGAAGTATGTCGCCGGGAATAGGCGAGCCCGATGCTTGACAGTATTGGGTCAGCACTACCTGAACACCCAAAAGTCCGAGGTACTGGGTGGGCCCGACACGACTAAGTACCCAAAGTACCTACTTCCATCTCTCCTCTCCAAGTCCTGCGGGAGGGTCCAGGCGCCCAGTTAGTAGTACGGAGTACCCGTGTGGGCAATTCTCCGCAACCACATTGCCATTATGGATAACTTGCGGGTGTAGGTTCTTGGGAGTGATTGACTCACGCTAACCTACTTAGTCACCCCCGGCCACTTTTGACAACTCATGTCTCCTCCTGTTTCAGTCTTCCACTTACGCGACGACCTACTACTAGTAGGGAGCATATGTGAGGGCGTCACCACAAGTAGCGTAGTCGAAGCCAAAAACAGTACGGAGTTTTCAATCCCCTATGGCAGCTTCCAGTCTGGAAAGGTTCAGTTGTCCTTATTGGAGCGGAAGAGCAGAGTTTGGGCCGGGTGAGGATCAGAGCGACGGCCAGGGAGCCAGAGGCCCCTTGATGCCTTATGCGGATGGTTGTTGTCATCGCGACCTAATATGGATTGGACGGTGGACAAGCTAAGTAGTGGAGGGCTACACGCTAGGGGGCCCCTCACTTCGGCTCTGTACTTCGTAGGAACTCGATTCCAATCTCGAACACCAACGTCTCGTTCTCCCCTATCGTGTGACATAACCGTACATACAACTATCTCTACACCAAGCTGGGAGAAACTCCTGCATGTTTGGCTGTAGGTCTCTCGTGCTGGATTGCGTGGACAGGGCTTAGCGCCGCCATATTCCTTTTGGTTTTGGGCCGAGCAACTGGCAGGACTGGTCTTGCCACGCCACATTGCCATCATGGCGATTACCGACGTCTTTGATCACGCCAAATCCCGAACATCGTACAGATACAGTGCACTCCCAGGCGCCGGCGGGCACGAGGGGGCAGGAGCGGAAGCCGTCGCCTGGAAAGACGGCGAGCGCAAACGGGCCCTCAAGAAACTTGCAGTGGTCGGCTTTCTTGCAGCAGCCGTGCTGTTCTCGGTGGTTGGGTACTTGTGTGTGCTTGGCTCCGATTGCCCACTTCGAGGCGCGTTCACTGACCGAGGTGCATAGGCGGACGGGCTCGGCCGACTCTTGCGATTCTGCCAAAAATGGCTTCCAGTGCGCCCCTGAGATCTCGCACTCCTGGGGGCAGTATTCGCCGTATTATTCAGTGCCTTCGGCGGCCAGCCGCTCTACACCCAAGGGTTGCCACGTGACCTTTGCCCAGGTCCTCTCGCGCCATGGAGCGCGAGACCCTACAGCGTCTAAGACGGCTCTCTACAGCGCCATCATTCGACGCATTCACGACAACGTTCGCAACTACGGCAAGCACTACGAGTTCATCAAGAGCTACCAATACAAGCTCGGGGCCGACGAGCTTTCTCTGTTTGGCCAGCGGCAGATGGTCAACTCGGGCATCAAATTCTACAAACGATACCGCCATCTGACGCGAGACCATTCACCGTATGTGCGGTCGGCGGGAAAGAACCGCGTGGTCGAGTCGGCCCTCAACTGGACCCAAGGCTTTCACGAAACACGCCGCGGGGACGGACAAGCACACGCGCCGGACGCCTTTCCTTATAGGGTCCTGGTGATTCCCGAAGACGCCGGCGTTAACAACACGCTGAGCCATGGGAACTGCAAGGCGTTTGAGGACGGACCTGTGTCGGAGGTTGGGAACGAGGCCCAAAGGACTTGGTTGGACATATTTGCGCCCCCCATTGCCGAAAAACTGAACCGGAACCTCCCCGGCGCCAACCTGACCCTGCCCGAGGTTATCTACTTTATGGATCTCTGCCCCTTCAACACGGTTGCGGACCCTAACGGACGGCTCTCGCCTTTCTGCCACCTGTTCACTCGGGACGAGTGGCATGGTTATGACTACTTCCAATCTCTCGGGAAGTGGTATGGGTATGGAAACGGGAACCCTCTCGGACCCAGTCAAGGGGTCGGCTTTGTCAACGAGCTCGTGGCGCGGCTGACGGGACGGCCGGTGGTGGACGAGACGACAACCAACTCGACACTGGATGGCTCGGACGAGACCTTTCCCCTGGGCAAGGCCCTATACGCGGACTTTAGCCACGACAACGACATGGTGGGTGTTATGGCAGCGCTGGGCCTCTATAATGCTACCGCGCCCCTTTCCAAGACCTCCAAGGCGTCTCCCAAGGACACTAAGGGCTACGCCGCCAGTTGGACGGTTCCCTTCGCCGCGAGAATGTACGTGGAGAAGATGCAGTGCCAAGGCTCGGACGAAGAGCTGGTGCGCGTGCTGGTAAACGACAGGGTGATTCCGTTGCCGAGCTGCGGTGCGGACGTGCTAGGGCGCTGCGAGTTGGGCAAGTTTGTCGACAGTCTGAGCTTCGCTCGAGCTGGTGGGCACTGGGAGCAGTGTTTCACGTGATGGGTTAGATGGCCAAAGATCAAGATGCGGTACCTTGGTGTTCCTGATTGCTTGTTTGTTCCTCTCTCGGGGCCGCAGCGCTTCCTCGTGGTCTCAGCGTGGGCTCGGGAGAAGCCAAGCCCTGTTGCAGCTGTCGACTACCTCGGGTAGGCACCCAAGGTGTAATGTACATGATGTCACGATGCAGCGTCGGACACAGGCGCGGCGGCCCTCGGTCCAGTGCGTGGGGCTGCCGTTGCGCGCACTGTTGGCCGGCTGGATTGCTCAGGTGTGTGGCACTTGGCCGACGTGGTGGTGATAAGTGAGACATGCGTCAAGGCTTAAGCACCGTGCAGCAAAGTGTAACGTTGGTAGCCGGGCCGCGCAGGGGGGGACTATGGACGCCCAGCTGAAAGCTTGACAATGTAGAGACTGTACATAACATCCAGGAAAGCCGGGCCTGGAAATGAGGCCAGGTGGTGGAGGTTGTGTCATTATCTGTTCTGGATAGCATCTCTCGCATGAGGTGGTAATACCGTGGCAGTCTGGGAATCACTCGAGGCTGCCTCGGCCTAGAATCTAAGCCCAGCTCTCTCCTATAAGCCGGGGCGGGCAGATGGCTGTGTATTGACTCAGGCTGCTTACCTAACTACCTATACGAGGCATCCAGCGTGTTATCATGGAAGCTACCCTAGTAGTAGTAGTAGTAGTAGTAGTAGTAGTAGTAGTAGTAGTGAAAATGGTTCCTGTGCCTAGACCCGTGGACCATTTGGGCGCCGGCCCAATGTTCCGCTTGGCCAGTGGGGTCTGAATCGCCCGGGCTCACCGAGAAACAATGATTGGGGTTGAAGAAACGGAGGCCTATTCCTGGGACGAAAGAAGGGGGGGCACTGAGGTACAGGGGAGAAAGAAGTGTCCCCCCAGGTTTCCAACCCTCTCGTCTCATCACGGCTCCCGTATCTGATGGGAGGCCCCCGGGTTTCGCCCCCCACTCCCCCCCCCCAACTTGGCTGGAAGCTCGTCAGGTACCTCACCTCATGCAGGTATGTACATATGTAGGTTGTATGGGACACTTTTGCGGCCCAAGTGAGTGCCCTGCATTTTGCTGTCCGGGGGTTTGTTTTGCCTTGGCACTTACGTTAGGTCCCCAAATCCCATGGCCCGAAACCAGCAGCAGAGCCATCAATCCCCCCCCCCGTCGTGCAGTCAGTCAGTCTCCCAAGCCTGTCTCCCTAACCCGCCAACCAATTGACTGGCCAACCGGCCCCAGCCCAGCCAAGCACACGTTCCAACCCTTCCCGCCTCGCGAAACCCCATTGTCCATTCGGGCAGATCCTGTCCATCACAACCCCGCGAGGTTTCAGCTGCCCGTGTCTTCGTTGACCGGCCCCGGACCCCCGGTGTTGGTTTTGCTTCGGAAGACTCTTCTGGGCAGTTCTCTCTTCCTCCGGCCCCCTTCGGTCGCATGCGAGAACCTCGACCCAAACGCCCACAGCCACCCCGCAAGCCGCCTGCCTCCGGACCGCCGACGTAGCTGGCCGAGATGACCGGCGTTGGCATTTTCTTCATCATCCTCATTGTGCTGCTCGCCGCCGGCGCAGTGGGATGGTTCGTCTTCACACAGCTTAGGGCCCGGCGATTAGGTGTACGTACCAGGTCTCTTTTGCACCCGCACCCCCCCCGATCCGCGATCCCCGGGAACCTGGACCCTCCGTCTCTGCTCATACCCATTTTTCCCCCGATGCGCCTGAGCACCCATCGTCATCCATCCGGGCTGTGACGGACTGCCGGCCTGCCACCGCGAGTTCCCACTGACCTGGCCCCTCCCCCACAGCTCCCGGCGCCCGCCATCTCGTCCTACAACCCGTTCGCCCGCTCTGAATCCTCATCTTACGGTGCGCCCACGCCGGCGCCCGGCGGCATCCGTGGCTGGTTCAACGACAAGCTGCGCAGCCGCAACGACCGCTCCGCCGCGGGCGCCTACGAACAGCCGCTGCAATCCTCGGGCGGGCGCGGCAACCGGGGATTCGGCCCTCTGGACCCCGACGAGGCCTGGGACGCCCGCGTCGGCCACGAGGCCGACACCTACGGCCCCGGCGGCTACTACGAGGAGCAGGACCCGGGCATGCGCAACGACCCCTACACCGGCAGCGGCTACCCCATGAACTTGGCCTCGACGACCGGCGCCCCGGCGTCTGGCTACGGCGACACCCGCGCGCACGAACACGAGCACCGCGGCCGTTCGCGAGACCGGGACAGCCTGGGCCTCCCCAGCCAGGCCGGCGATCGGAGCCGAGCCGCGAACCCGTTTGATGACAGCGGCGCCGAGCCGAGCAACATCAGCTTGCGGGGTGTCAGCCCGCGACCCATCGACACGAATGCTGGCATCAAGGCCGGCGGCTCAGGCCCTGCCAGTGACAGCCCGACGGAGCGGCGATCAGTTTTTAGGGAGAACATGTAATACATTGCAACGCGGATGGAGGGAGAAGAACGGCCACAGTCTTGTCCTTGGCCGACACGAACGGCAGCTTTGAACCGCTGCGGTGACAACGTGCCAACGCCATGCAAGGGGTCTCTACGAGGAGTTTCAGGCGTTGACTTGCCATACTTACGACGACGGTGGAAGGCGATGCATAGTTAGTTCGTATGGATATGATGGTTTTGATGCCGAGCCTACCGTTCCACGCCGCCAGTCTCGCCTGGAATGCAGCTTGCCGAGCATAGTGAATACGTGACCTCGAGAGCCAAGTTTTGCGGTATATATTGACAGACAGTGCTGCTCAGGACTCCGGGATGGTACGAGTCCCACTGGTCGTCGCGAGGTGGTCGTGTACGTGATAGCGATCCGCCGCGCCGTCCTTCGCACTCCATACATGTCGCCAAACCAGTAGCGCCCGTCTGTGCCGCTGCTGCCGATGGCTGCCGCGTTGCGTCGGCAAACCAGCCAAGAGAGCCGTCGTTCACAACATGATCGGTACCCGGGTGGCACAGCAGCGGCCGCGAGGGTGGACATACCCGAGTACGAAAAAGCTGGAGGTGCGAGCGGCGTAGCTCTGGCACCTCCCCATGGCTTACGCCGACCGCGTCTCGGCAGTATACTTGGCCGGGCCCCCTGTGGTACGCAGCGATGTGGGTTCGGCGAAGGAGACAGACGGGCTAGTGCAATCACGGGGTAGATCACCACCCCTCCTCCCGGGGCAGGTGGAGCGGGGATGGGGAGCCTGCGTAGCATACGTTCACGTCGTCGTTGAGGCTTCCCATTTCGGTAGAGCCGCCGAGCCACCCATCATGAGGCCAAGTATGCCGCTCCGTGGCGGGGCGTTGGGTCACCGGCGAAATCGTATCGGCCGGGGTGGTCGTTGCGTTCGTAAGTCCTGCCACGGACAGCCGCGGGATCCATATGGTTGTCCAGAGTTGCCGGCCTAGGGGGCCTTTGCGAGCACGTGAGTGCCTCGGAGCGATCCGTCAACATGCGAGTCCGAGGGGCCGAGGAAGGCTGGAGGGGGCGAAGGGGGCTTTGGGGGCAGGATTACCAGCGTCCTTTACATAAAGGAACCGTGCCAGGTTTTGCCCCGGCTCTGCCACTGTCGGCCAGGACCCATGGAACAAACGGCTGCCCTGTTTGTTACCCGGGACGACATCCCATGTCGTATGGGCCAGGGAGTCGGGATATCCCACCATCAGCCCACCCGCTGCGGCGAAACCTCCGCAAGTGGGGGGGTGGATGGAGGGGTTGCCCTGGTACCCGGAATGGATGGGCGGACTCCGGGATCCATCCAGGATCAAGGACCGACTGCACCTGCACCCCCACTCGGAGCTGTTTTGTATGCAGCACTGCCCCTCGCCAGCGCCGTCCATCCGTCCGTCGCCAGCTCTTATACAGACAGCACCAAGCATATCCGTTCGCTAGCTACACGCATCCAGACCTACCAGAAGCGCATCAGCGTCGACTCCGGCCAGCATGGCGGCAGATCTCGACCTACAGGAAATCCATGACACGATGGTCTCGGTGGCCCGCGAGGCCGGCCGCATGATCCTGTCGGCGAACCCAACCGACATCGACCAGGGCACCAAGCTCAACTGTAAGTCCCCTACCGCCAACCCCGCCACTATCCTCCACAATATCGCCCGGTCTCGGCTTGCCGCGCGGGGGAGGGGCAACCAAGCCGTCCAGCATCCTGGGGGTTCTGCCGTTAGCGATGCCGGGCTGACGCCGTCGGGGGTGGGGGGCCAGCCGCCGACATCGTGACGGAAACGGACAAGGCGGTGGAGGCGCTCGTATCGTCGCGACTCAAGGCGCGGTACCCGGACTTTGACTTCATGGGGGAGGAGACGTACGCGCCGGGCCAGAATCTGACGGCGGCGCCTACGTTCGTCGTGGACCCCATCGACGGCACCACCGTAAGCGACATCCGGCATTCTTTCTTGCCAATCTTAACACGAATCCCTCCCTCGATACTCGCGTGGCGCTTTACCCCGGACGTCACGTCCCAAGGGAGCCTCGAAACTCGCTCCGTAGACAGCTGGTTCCAAAACCGCTGCTGACTCTGGATCATGGCAGAACTTTGTGCACGGCTTTCCAGCCGCCTGCGTCAGCCTCGGCCTCGCCGTCGACCGCCGCCCCGTCGTCGGTGTCGTCTACAACCCCTACCAGGACTGCCTGTACGCCGCCGTTCGCGGCGGCGGCGCCTACCAGACGCTCGGCGCTGCCTGGGGCCTCGAGGGCGGCAAGGGCCGGCGCCGGCGCCTGCCCCTGGCCTCGAGCCCTGCGCCCCTTACCGGCCTGCAGCAGGCCCTTCTCGCCGTCGAGGTGGGCAGCAGCCGCGACGGCCCCAACTACGCCGTCAAGACGGACGTCTTCCGCCGGCTCTGCGCCAGCCCGGAGCTCGGCGGCGCCATGGCCCACGGCCTGCGTAGCCTCGGGAGCGCCGCGCTGAACCTGTGCGCAGTCGCCGCCGGCCAGCTGGACGCCTACTGGGAGGGCGGCTGCTGGGCCTGGGACGTCTGCGCCGGCTGGGTCATCCTCGCCGAGGCCGGCGGCCTCATGGCCGGCGGGAACCCCGGCGTCTGGGAGCCGCAGGTGGACGAGCGAAAGTACCTCGCGGTCCGCGGCGCCCCGAGCGGCCAGAAGGAGCTCGTCAAGGAGTTCTGGGCCGTCATGGGTGACGGGCGGATGGAGTACTCTAGCTAAAGCATCCGATCACCCCAACGTGACCATAACGAGCCCCCAAGGACACCCGCTCGCTAGGCAGTACCAATAGACGTTTCATTCGACCGGTCGCCCGTATCCGCCGCCCCTCCCGGTGTGGATACCTGGGTCGTCCGGCAAACATTCTATCTGGGCCGGCTTGACTTTGGGACCGGGCGGAAGAGCACACACAACGGGGCAGGGGATAAAGGAGAAGTCGTGGCGCTGTAGGGGAGCCCGCCCGGTGCTTATTCGTCCAGCCGCTCTGATGGCATGCTCGCTATAGGCACGCTGCCCGGAAAAAAGGGGCGGCAGTCCAGAGGGACAAGTTCATCTAGCCTTACTGGTCCATGTTTCACTACGAGAGCCTACTATGCGGGCGCTCCTCAGTTTTCTCAGCGGGTTCGCTCATGCTATATACTGGAAAGACTTGAGATGTCTCGGCCAGAGCCTGTGTATTGATGCCATACTATGGCGCCGACCTGGAGATTGGGCTAGGCAAGAGCAACCTCGGCATGACAGCCCCTTGGTCCTGCGCATTAAGAGACAAGCGCGGTGCGGTCCAGCACAGAGACCACCTGCAGACGAAATCTCAGGAGCAGGAAAACCCCGAGATTCGGCCGATGGCTCACCAGTGAGGCTTCCCAGGTTTAGCCATCAAAACTACTGCCCCAGCCGAGAAACAGATACCCACGGCTCCGAAGCGAAGGAACATGGTAACCAGCGGAGTTAATAGACTCGGTTTCGATCGACATCTCGCTTGACCAACTAGAGATTCTTTTGGAGACGCGTCAGGCTGCAGGCGGCTGGTGATAGAATGGTGGTCGGCTTGCCTCTTCGGAGGGTTTGTCCGGGCTGGAGGCGGCAGTACCGGGGATGGAACGAGGCGGATGCATATTCCCTAGTTCACTGTGTCGGGGGTAGTGTGTCTTAGTGTCCTCATCGCAGTGGCGGATGGTGGGCAGGACGAGACCAATTTCGCCAGGGCTACCGCGGCCCACGGCACAACGTATGGCTTCGTGCTGTTGGGCTGCACGGAAGGAAGCCTTTGGGTGGTAATGGCACGGCATGGGACTTGTTGTGGTTGGGTCGCACGACCGCCTGCGAGCTCGGCTCGGTAGTCCCACCATGGCGGGGTGTACCTACATAGGCATAGATGATGGTAGTGCCACATACTGCGATCAGAGCGCGGATCCCGCTTGGGGGGGATCAACGGGGGCCAGATTCTCGTAAGTGGCTGAGCGACGCTCGTGTGCCGGGGGCCCCCGGGGGCCCTCGTGGACCGAAGTCTTGGCCGCCACTGGTTGAGCGGGAGACGAGGGACGGGCTGAGCAGGGCAACCGTTGGTGTGCATGTAGAAGCGGAAGGCTCATAGACGCCTCCCACGCAATCCATACAGGCCATGCTCGCCGTGTGGGTTTCCGCTCAGGCCAGCGCCGGCCCCGGCGGCCGTGTCTCGCTTGGGAGGCGAACGGCGCAGCCGTAGTGGGTGGGTGCAAGGCTCTCTTGTCCGCAGGGCCTGCGCCGGTCGACATGACATGTCGCTTTCCTGAACGGTGGCCAGCATGCCGGTTGGGCCCGGGGCAGCGCACGCTCCGTGGCAGCGCTGGCGGGCTGGTGGGCGAGGGAAAAAGCAGCGTTGCAAGGCCGAGTGACCTCGACGAGGCATTGGATGGTGGACACTCGGATCTCGGCCCGCTGCAGCTAGCGGTTATCGGGAGCACCGCACCTGCTGGCGCTGGTTGCAACCCCCGTGGCAGACTCGAGAGATACATAACGTACAAACGGGCCCATTAGCCGTGAAGAATAGGTGGTGCCTCATGGCCTTCCTCGTGAGTATGTATGTACCGAGTATGTACTGCCATGGATGGGCCTATCTATGGGTGGATCGCCCGCGGACGAGCCCCGTGGCCCCGGTCTCCCCTCGTATTGACCCCCCGGCAATCCGGGGTGCCGAGGCGCTCCGCTAGCTTGTGTAGCCAGGAAACTCGGGGGGTCCCGCGAGAGCGCAAAAGCGTGGTTGCAAGAAATGTACGAATGCACGACAAGCTGGCGTTCCAGCACCTGATAAAACGCAGCCAGCGCACTAGGGCACGTCAGGGAAGAGGCCGGGGGATGTAGCGGCGGCCACGATGACGTAGATTCGGCGAGATTCGGAAGCACTAGTCCCTGCGTAGCCGCACAGAATGAGAGCGGGAGGCATAACGAAAAAGAATAAAGAAGAAAAAAACCGGCGCGGCAGCAGTACGCGGCCCTTGTTAGCGAGTTGGGTGGTGGTGCCCTGAATCATGGCCCGGTAATGCTTGTCTCCCGCTAGAGCCGCCTGAGTCGTCGCTACGGCGCGGCGGCGCGTACGTAGGTAGCCGGGTCTCACTGGGGAGTCTCGCTACGCTAGGTATGTACGTAGGTCCTTAGCTGGATCGCCAGGGTGGCTTGTCGAACCGTTGTCGGCGGCCCAGAGGGCAAGGACGAGAATCCGATGGGCTGGGCCCTCTGGGTTCGGGCGGGGCCCTTTTCTTTTCCTTCTCTCTTGTATTCACGAGGCGCCGTCGTCCGTAGCGTACCCAGGGCAGCATTCCCTCGTCCCAAGAAGATGTGACGACCAAGCCGCTGGGACGGCCGACCGGCTGCGATGGCTCCGTCCATCCCGCGGCGCCGTGCTACGCCCCTGCGGACGGCGTGTATGCAGGCCGCGGAGGCAATCGTCGAGACCAGGAGCATGTGAAGAGCTGGCAGGACGGGCACGGAGAGACCCTGCGCCGGGAGGTATGGGAGTCCATGCACGCACAGCATCTCAGATATGTAAGCTCCAGGGGGCGAGCCAGACGGACGTGCCACGGGCGGAGGCGAAACGTCACCAAAGTGCCAACGCGGAGTGGGCAGCGGAAAATTACGCGGGCGACGGCGGTTGAGAGCGGCGGGTGCCCTCGCTTCGCTTCTGTCGCTCCACGAGCTGCATGCGAGGGGGCGGCAGGCCAACCAAAACCGAAGGGCTCACGGCGTGTCCAGGCCCGAGGCCAGGCAGGCGAGGTGACATGCATCCGTCAAGAAAACGGGCCTAGACACGACCGCCCAGGGCAAACACACTAGCGTGTGCTGTCATGCCCGGATTAGGGTAGAATCACGAGTCGTGGCCAATAAGAGCTCCGGTGGGGCGCCGACGAGGCCAATCAGGCGAAAAGCTGCGTGTCCGAACAGGGCGGGAGGGTTGCGTCCTCTCCCGTTCCCCATCCCATGCCACCTGGAGCCCGGTCAACCACCGCCACCGCACACTGCACGGCGTGCTGGCTCGGCACCCAAGGTGTGCGGTTTGCTTGCTGACCTCGGATGGCACCGGCCTCTCGCCGGGCCCTGCCGCGCCGGGCCGGGGGCGAGACGACCGCCAGCAGCTGATCCGAGCAGGATGGATGACTCGGGCTTGACCGCCTCCCGGGCCCAGTACCTACCTACCTGCCCTGCCGTCCATTGCCGGCCTGCCGCAGCAACACGCCGTGCCACGGCCGTCTATGCCTTCTTCTGCCGCAGGCTATGTATGTCGCACGACACGCATGGTAGTGCGCAGCTGCGCAGTAGTTTGGCAGCCGGACCATGCATCCGGATGCAGGTCGAAGGAGGCCAACGGCGTATTAGGTACAACCACGCACACCGACGCGCCGTGAGTTGCGAAGTAGCGGCGGGCCCGGCAGCAGGCCGTATGCAGGCCCATCGCTCGATGAGGTCGTGTTGCGTGCCGTGGGCGTTTTCTCCAACCGCCGCCGGCCCTCGTGTGACGCCTCCTGTCTTCGGGGCGTACATGCCTAGCCGGGAGGCGAGGCGGACGGCCTGGCGGGGATCGACGCCATGGGGGGGGGGGCGTGTACCCCAGGCACACGCTTGGACCCATCCATCTTGGGCTAGGTAGCGGAAGAGAGGCAGGTCGGGTACCTAGGTATGGATTGGAGGCAGCTACATGATACTAGCGAGCAGGCAGGGACGGCATGCGAATGCACACGAGGTCGAGCGGCAGGCGGTGCGGCACTCGGAGGGACTGCCGTGAAGCAGCGGGCGCCGGCCGGCCAGCACGGCCCAGCCCAGCACGATTGTCGCCCGAAGGGTGGCCCAGGCAGCCGCTGCGGCTCGTAGCCGAGCGAAAGCGGCTGGCAGGATGAAACTGGACTACCGGTCGGCTGGAGAGTTGGACGGGTGGACGGCGGGGGTGGCTGTCTGGCAGATTCAGGGTGCGCTGGCCGTGGTGGGCGGTCCTAAGGACGGTGCGCGTCGAGGTTCCCTCGCCACCGTCGCCCTCTTGGCTGCCCACCCCCCATGCGTGGATCCCCTACTCGTGGGATCCCTGCGCCATCCGATGAACAAACCGCCGGGTACCTTACGATAGAGCCCGCCCGGCTGCGAGCCCCTGCCCCAAAGACCGGCTAGCCTCCAGCATGATGGCGCCCCAAGACCTCCCTCGCTCCAAGTGTCCCAACATGGGACCCGCTTCGCAACTCAAACATGCCCCACCTGCCGCCGCCTAAACCGCTCGAACTACTTACCTCTCTCTCTTTTCGGAACCCTCCCACCGTTGCCTCTCCCGTCCCAGACCGCCGCCGACTTCTTTTATCCCCCTCCCTCCCATGCTATCTATCCTTACGCATGTCCTGTCGCCCGCAACCTTGCTCTCTTTTCGGCATCATCGTCACCTTCTCATCGCGTCCCTTTTCGATCGCCTCGTCGTTACGTCGCGCCTGCAGCCTCCCAAACCTTGGCCGCGAGCACACAGCAAGCGCTTGGTGCCGACGAGGACAAAAGGCCCGCGCTGCCGCCCGCAACACACTTGAGACATACCACCACCAACAAGCTCTTTGAAGCCATCTCGTGTGTTGTGCTAGTCGTCGTAAGACTTTGATCAAGACGCGAAGCAATGTTCCTAACAAGACAGAGATCCCCCCGAAACCCGGACGCCTTCCCGGCCACCCAGCTCTTTCTACTCGGTAAGTCCTCGACCTCCCTCGTCCCCCCCGGGGTTTGGGTACACGCACAAACACCTCCCCCCAAGAGTACCTGGCATATGCACCTGCGGGAGCCTCGCTGATACCCCTGGTACAGCCATCGTCCGCCTTGCCGAGCCCATCGCGCTCACCTCCATCTTCCCCTATGCCTGGTCGCTCGTCAAGCGCTTCCAGGTCGGGAGCGAGGAGGATGCCACCTTCTATGCCGGCCTGCTCATCTCGGCCTTCTCCTTGACCGAGGCAGCCATGGGCATGTTCTGGGGAGGCCTGTCGGACCGCATCGGCCGCAAGCCTGTTCTCCTGTTGGGTTGCATCGGCACCATGTTCAGTCTCGTCATGGTGGGCTTTGCCCAGAACATCTGGGTCGCCCTCGTTGCCCGGGCCCTCGGCGGAATGCTGAATGGCAATATTGGCGTCATCCAGACCATGGTGGGCGAGCTATGTACCCACAAGTCGCACGAGCGTAAGTCCTTGACGGAGCAAGCACCCGTCTTCCCCCCACCGCCCCTCGCGCGGCCTGGATACTCCTTCTTTGCCATACTGATTGTGTAGCCCGCGCATACTCGGTCATGCCCTTCGTTTGGAGCATCGGTACCATTGTTGGGCCCTCGATTGGCGGGCTGTTTGCCGACCCTCACAAGTCGTACCCCGCCCTCTTTCCTCGGGATAGCTTGTTCGCGAAGTACCCGTACCTGCTTCCCAACCTCATGTGTGCCGCTCTGCTACTGCTAAGCATTGTGCTCGGCTTCTTCCTCCTGGAGGAGACGCATCCCGATATGCTACCCCACGTCATGCTCCCGAGCGATACCTATGTCTCGGACGAGACGCCCCTGTTCGAGACTTCAGATGCCATCAAACAACCCGCCGTGGATTTGCGCTCCGAGACATATGGAACCATCAGGAGAAGTGTCGAGATCCGCCCGAACACGCCCGTCCAAGGGGACGCCCAAAAGGACGTCCATCCCACAATCTTCACCAAGCGAATCATGGCCCTCATCGTGGCCTTGTCCATCTTCACGTACCATTCGATGACGTACGACCACCTGTTGCCCATCTACTTCGAAGACGCCCGGGCCCTTGTCCGGCCATCCGCCGCCGCCGTCGCGCCTATTCCCTTCAACCTCTTCTATTCCCCTGGCGGTCTCGGCCTCTCCATACAGTCGGTTGGAATGATCCTCGCCGTCGACGGAGCGATTGCCCTCCTGGTGCAGGCCGTCATCTTTCCCATCGCCGCTGCTCAGGTTGGCGTGTTCAATCTGTTCATTCTGACGACGGTCCTACAGCCCATCACATACCTACTGATGCCGATGCTGGTTCACGTTCCGCAGAACGTCCTGCTGCCGGTCATTTACGCCTGCCTGTCGGTGCGAAACATTCTTTCCATCATCCAGTACCCCGTCCTCCTCATCCTACTCAAGGAGGCGACGCCCTGTTCCACCATCCTAGGCAAGGTCAACGGATTTGCGGCCAGTGCTGGCGCAGCCTGTCGTATGGTGGCACCACCGGTCGCTGGCTACCTGTATGCCGTTGGCAGTAGAGCTGATTGCACCGTGATGGCTTGGTACGGCAGTGTCTTTGTGGCCGTCATCGGAACTGCGCAGTGCTTTTGGGTGGAGCGAGCCAGGAGCGACGATGCCTCGGAGGAGGCGGGCGAAGCATCGAAGCAATCGACGACGGTGATGATTTGCGAAATCGCCTCGGATGACGAATGATGCCCCTAATGGTGGCTGTGGCGGCGGCGAGCAGCAAAAAACGAGCGATATGGCCAGGCTCTGGCCGACGACTTAATGGCATGAACAAAACGGAGTCATGGAAGTTTGAGCACCACTGGGAGTTTGACACTAGAGAAGGCGATCTCTTACCAAGGATAGGGGTTTGGTTTTGCTTCATGGGCGTTTGGGGACAAGGCGTCGAGGTTCTCGAAAAGATCGACCGCCGTGCAAGATACCCTCTCATCGGAACAGGGATTGGGGGTGGCTCAAAGATGGCTGGTTCCGCACCCGGCACGGATTATTGTTACACATAGAGGTATTGTCGTTCCACACAACGGTTCCAAGTGCCGCCCGGTGTTGCCGGCACAGAAGTGATCAACACAAGCCGTGGGTATCCAGAGTCACGCGGGCGACGGAACCGGTACGTCGGGCAAGCCCACCTGCCGCCGGGCCCAAGCCACGCTCGCGACGCAGTCGGATTCCCACGCGAAGGCGCCGGTGCGATGCAAGGCATCGCAACACTCGGCCACAAGCACTCTTCCGGACTGGCCGACCCACCAGTAGTAGGCCGCCTCCATGTGCAGCAACACGCCCCAGTGCATCAGCAAGAGAAGCTCCATGGGCTCGGAGCGGTGCACGCCCGCGGTCGGGTGCTTCCGCGCCAGGACCGGAAAGGCCAGGCAGGCGCCCTTCAGGGTGCCCCGCGCCTCCTCGGCGAAGAGGCTCTCGAGCGCGGCGACGGCGTGGCGGTAGAAGAGGTACGTGGCCGGGGCGGCGCCGGGCCCGACCGGCGGCGGCGCCCCGTCGGCGGCGACCGCGGCCATGGGCAGGCTGAACACGGGCGTCTCGGCGGCGGCTTCGAGGAGCGACGCGTCGGTGGGGCGGCTGCCCCGGCGGATCGGGTCGTGCGCCGGCCGGCCGGCGGCGCCGTCGGGCTTGTCGCCGCCGCCGTGGAGCGTCCGGTTCAGCGCGTGCAGGCGGGCGCTGGCGGCGCGCACCGAGGCGTCGAGCTCGCGGACCGGGGCGCGGTCCTCGGCCTGGCGCAGGTGGCTGCGCATGGGAAAGGGGCTGTTCCAGATCCAGTCCCAGTGGCGGCGGGCGAGGGCGGCATTGCTGCACACGAGGCTGAAGATGCCGCCGAGCTGCGGCAGCACGGTGGGCTGCTCGCGGCCGGCGCGGCGGCGGCCGATGTGGGTGAAAGCCAGGTGGTAGACAATGAGCATGACGCCCAGGTAGACGAGCACGTGGTGGTTGGCGGCCGTGATGTGGCGGCAGGCGGCGCTGAAGGCCGTGCTCGCGCGCGCGTACTGGCGCGCGGCGTGGCGGGCGTAGGCCAGCTCGCGCGGCGTGTCGGGCGCCGCCATGGCCAGGTCGACGGCGGCGCACGTCATGATGCCGGCCAGCATGGCGTCGTGCTCGAGGGCGGCCCGCGGCACCACCATGAGGGCGTAGTGCACGTCGTCGGCGATGGAGACGAAGCCCGCGTACGTCCGCACGCTCCAGCGGTGCATCAGCTCCAGCTCGAGCCGCCCATCGCCGCCGCCGCCGCCGCCGGGCAACAGGCCCCGGGACGGCGCTGCCGCCGCCGCCGCCGCGCCCTCGCCGCTGCTGCTGCTGCCGCTACCGCTGCCCCCCGTGGACTTGGCCAGAGGGACCGGGCCGACCCGGGCCCTCTTCGCTAGCGGATAGAGACACGGGGCTTGGCGAAGGACGCAGTTCCCGCACGGCGGGCCCGTCTCGTCGCACTGCCGTCGGGCGTCAGTCGGTACCGGACCAAGAGGAGGACGAGAATGTGGGCGTCCGGGCATGCGGGCCGGCGTACCTTGACATGAAACCTTTTGCAGCTCCCACACCCGTAACGAGACTTTTTGTGTGACCGTCTTTTGTTCCGTGCCGTTTGCAATTTGGACGCGGCCGTCGTTGTTGTCGTCGTCGTCGTCGTCGTCGTCGTCGTCGTCGTCGTCGCCGTCGTCGGCTCGGGGCGGGCGGGCGAGGCTGACGATGACGGATGGGGAGACGGGATGTTGGTACTGCTGCTGCTGCTGCTGCTGCTGCGGGCCATGGTGTTTGTTAAATCGAGGGGCTGGTCGAACGAAGCGGGCGCAGGAAAGTGACGAGCAAAGGTCGGCGAGGCGGTCCGAGGGAGCCCTCCTCAGATTCTTGTACGCTGCTCGCGTCTGCTCTGCGTCGTACTGTGTGCCCCCTCCCCCATGCCATCGATTACATGCTTGGGTATTGTGTACATGGCTCCTCCACGATAGGAAGTTCTTCTTCCACTCGACACCCAGACACTCGGGATTCAGCCGCTCACGTTCCCCTCGACCATGGCAACACGGCATGGCTCGGCCAGCATCCCTCGTACAGCCGTTCGGCAACGAATCCCAGGCTCGAATCCGGGTACAAAGGGCCCAGGGATCGTAGCCACTCACGGCGGGGAACCATGCTGCTATTCACGCTTGTCCTTCCCAGCCTTACCGAGAACTGGGCCCTGCTGAGGCCTCTCGCGACTAAACCCATTATGTACATAAGTTGCGTGGGCGATGGCCCCTCGCCGTCCGTCGCTCGGGCTTGGCAAGTCAACCGCTTGACACTTGCCCAAGCCCTGTATCTGCCCGTCGTCCTGTGAGCACCGGGCCTTTGAACAGCATCGAACGTGGCGTATGATGGTGTTGCGATCGGGCCCGTCTTCGTGCTTAATCGCAAAAGACGGGCGGGTAGGGGCACACAGCCCCTGGTGATAGAGCTTGCCCCATCGCCGGTTGACTGTTTCAAAGCATTCAAAGTTGAAAAGGCGGATGGCTTTCGCTGTGCCAAGCGGCGACTAAGGAAAAAGGACAACCGCATCCAATCGACTCACCCCTGCTGCGTCATCCGCCAGCGCAGCCGCTCGACTACTGTCAGCCAATTCCTTCGGCACCGCTTGCTTCACTTACCTGTCGATCGAGAAGAGTTCGGTGTTCATGCAGTGTGGCGAGGTACTCGATACTCCGAACTACCGCAAATGGAAGCAGTTGGCCCCGGGGGTGGGATTTTAGATTTCGCCCTATCGGTAGCCTGGCCAGCTAACGGACCCTTCCGCTTTTTGGATTCTGAACACCCCCGATCGATGCCATGAACGACCAGTGCCTCTCGGCTGGCCCCGACAGCATTGGGGACCACTTTCTGTGTCCATCGCATTCAACGCCAGGCCTTGTTACACTGGGGAGTGGCTAGTCCCCGCCAGTCATGTCGTCTTCACCACGTGCTCAGGCGCTCCCAGGCTTACCAGGAACCATGCCAACCCCCTTCTTGGTCTTGTCCACCTCGTCATCAACTACTGGTAGGGCCGGGACGTCGATGCCCATCAGGCGGTGCTCGAGCCCGACATACGTGTCGCTCAGGACAATGACATCCACCTTCCTGCCTTTTCCATCCCTGCTTGGCTCCGGAAGCTTCAGCGAGACCTTGGCCGTCGGCCGCGAATCCACTTTGACCGATTTGCCGGGACCCTGGCTCCAGCCGGCTCGTTTAATCGCAATCACTTCGTCGTTGGCCACGTCGCAGACCATTACGAACCACCCTTCGTTCTGGGGTTTGGGGTACTTCGGCGCATAGGCACGCCCCTCGCGCTCCACAATCGGGTTTGTTCGTTTGAGGGAAACCATGAGCGAGAGAGCCGTAACGTTTTCTGTGCGCACACTCAGATTCGGCAGGATGGACACGGCCCGAATGAACCGGCTTTGCTGTGGCCAAGGAATATGAAGCTTCTTGGCCAGCGCCTCCGTCTGCGCCCGCGAAAAGGTGCTCAGCTTAGTCAGTGTCGTCGTGTCCTGCACATCAGTGGATGGAACCCCGGGAAAGATGGAAAGGGGCGCGTCCTCCGGCCACCGGGCAGACTTGATGCATTGCAGCAGCTTGATCATCTCGAGACAGCTCGACAAGTACCCGAGTTCTGTCAAGACGTCAATCGATGCTTGGATGATACGGATGGCCTGGTCCAACACGCTAGTCTGGTCGCCCACGTAGTCCGTGATAGGGAGGTCAACCCGTGCCATGTGGGCTTGGAGTAACAGGAAGGACTTGACGTGCGGATCCCACATTGGAAGCCCGAAAGCATTGGCATCAAATGGCAGGTTCCTGGACAACTCTGCGTTGATCAGGTCTTCGTTGTGTCGAACGGGGAGCTCGTCGTATTCCGTCGCACTGGACATCCACCGCAAAACGTCCGCCAAGGTGGCCTTGGGTTTGGCATGCTTGACCAGGTACCGGATCGTCTTGTGAGATAGGTAGTAGTAACTCATGATCTTGCCCAGGGGTGTAGGATCGACGTCCCCGTTCGGATATACTTCCACGCACTTGGATGCCGCGAGCTCGCCCAGAGACTTGTTGACCATATCGATCATGAAATCATTGGCCAGCTGCTGCGCTGCGATGGTATTGTGCTCTTCCGCCGAGACCTCCAGGCCGTAATACGACGGGTTCTTGTGCAGTCGTCGGAAGAAGAAGGTCCACGTCAGATAATCCAAGGCATCCTGCTTGGTGACCACCGTCTCGGCTGACACCTCGGCACACAAATGGTTGTCAAGCACCGTATGCAGCGACGATTCGACTGGGAAGCCAGTATGGAGGAAATGCTTGTAGAAGTCCTTCTTGGCGTCTTGTGTGAAGATCCGAGCAACGCCCGAGTTGTCAAACTGGGGACGTCCGGCACGGCCCATCATTTGAAGCACATCCGTCAAGTCCATGTCTTTGTAGCCCTCGATCTTGGCATCGTAATACTGTGTGCCCTTGACGATGACCAGATGGGCGGGAAGGTTGACACCCCAAGCCAACGTGCTCGTGGCAACAAGAATCTGTATCTTGTTGTTCAGGAACAGCTCCTCGGCGAGTTGCCGGTCCGTCTCCACCAGACCAGCATGATGCAACCCGATACCAAAGCTGATGGCTTCCTTCAGAGCGTCGTCCTTGACCCTGGCAAGGTTGAGCTGAAGATCATCCTCGTCCATGTGCAGAAACCGACGTGGGTTATCTTCCAGCCCGCAAAAGTTAATGAGGTCCTTGGCCGTCAGTCGCGTCTGTCGTCGAGAAGGCACAAACACAATAACGGGCTTCTCCGGGCTGTGAGTTTTGACGGCCAGAAACGTGGGCCTGTTCATGGACTGCATCAACGGGCAGAAGCCCCGTACCGAAGGGAACCCATCAATGTATAATTCCAGGGGCACAGGGCGCACAGAATGCCGAAAGTTGAATAATCCTTCCTTGACACCAAGCCAATTCCCGAGATCGGTAGCATTCGCACAGGCAGTGGACATGCCCAATAGTCGGACGGAGCTCTTGGTCGATTCGGCAATATAGTTCATCCGCGAGACAATGATTTCGAGAATCGGGCCTCGGTCGCCGGCAAGCAAATGGATTTCGTCAATAATAACGAGCGCCACCTGACGGACGTAGCCTCTCGTCTGCCAGCTACGTGAGATACCGTCCCATTTCTCGGGGGTTGTGACGATGATGTCGGCATCCTTGATAGTCCGAGTATCCGGTGTGTTGTCGCCAGTCAACTCAACCAGCTTGAGCCCGAGCGGCCGGGCCAGGCGTTCGCCCCAATCCTTGACTCTTTCTCGTACAAGCGCCTTCATGGGCGCGATGTAGACAACTTTCGACCCGGGCTTCTCACGAAAGGCCCACCACATGGCCAACTCGGCGGCTGTCGTCTTGCCACTGCCGGTGGGAGATCCCAGGAGGACATTGGCCGGCGTATGGTAAAGAGTATGGAAGATCTGTGTCTGCATGGGGTTGAAATATTGGAACCTCTTGGAATAGAGCTCCTCGAGGCCAGGGTTCTTCAGAGCACTGACGGGCAGAGGCTGCAAATTCAGCAGATCGGTATACACACTTTCTGTGTCGGGGCGGATCAGATGTTGAAACGAGACAGGCGTGACCGTCTCCGCCCCAAGCCACTTGTCAGAAACCGCTCTCACGTAAATCTGGTTCGGCAGAGGGTCCGAAAGAGGGATCGTGAAGTTGAGCTCGTGATCATCATACAGCTTGCGCCTGTTCAGGATGAAGAACTCATGATGATAGATCTCCGACGTCTCCGAGTTCTCGACCCAGATGTAGAACGACTCTGAAGCGCCGTGCATGCGGTCATTCCACCTGAAGTCCGGCGATACATAGAGCTTGATTCGCAGAACATCCCGGTTTAGTGGCGCGATTTCGGCATCTACCGTCACGGTCGGGAAGTTATCGATGATACCTGCAATCTTCTTGCCAGCGTTGTGGTTATGAACCAAGCCCCCTATCTCGGCCGGCTCCATATCTCGTAGGGCTTCCACTGTCAGTGCCTCCTTGGCATCCAGCTGGTTCAACACGGACTTGGGCAATTCGAACTGGTGCAAAGGATGCTGGAAAGGCCAGATGCGCTTCTCAATAGACTTGGCCATGGTCAGAAGAACGAGGCACTGGTGGCCCCAACGGCGATTGAGCGCCATCATGAATAGAGCTCGACAGATCCTCCCGGATTGCTGAGCGACGTAGTTGAGATCATTCGACAGGGCAAAGTCTTCGGGCTGCGCGCGGCTAATGTAGGCCTGCAGTAGAATATTTGTCTTGGCCTGCGGTGTGTCGATTCCTCCATCAACATCGCAGGGGATGATCTCTCTTCGGAAGTGGGTGAGTTCCTTCTCTTCGCTGTCTCTGGATTGGACATTGTCGAACTCGCCGCTCATGCTGATCATCTTCAAGATATCCGCCTCGGTAGCATGAGGCTTCATCATCGTGTTAAAGACCTCCACGCTGGTCTGCTGGATGTAGAACTGGCTGGCAATGCGTCCAATGTCCTTGCTACGGAGCTCTTCGGTAATTTCATTGAAAATGACCATCTGGCTTTTCTGCAAGGTCCGCGCAGCTTGTATAGCCAGCTGTCGCCGTCTTTGAACAAGCTGCGGGTCGTCTCGTATCTCTGCCCACTCGATGCCGTAGGTCATAGGGCTTCGCTGCATGCGAACGAAGAGGTAGGAATACCCAATCCACTGCACAGCCTCGGGTATCGACGTGACGGTGCCGAGTGCGATTTCGGCATTCAGGTTGTCGACCAGCTTGGAAGAAAACTTGGACTCGATCGGCTGCTGTTCCGTAACGGCCGTGAGGTAATGCGGCAGTTTGTCCAGGGTCGTACAAATCATACCAATGCCCACGTCCTCAAACTGCGGTCGACCAGCACGTCCGAAGATTTGAAGCACATCCAGAATCCCAAGGTCAACAAACTTGCCGTCCTGGGCGCTGTATACCTGGGTCCCTTTAATGACGACCGCAGCAGCAGGTAGGTTGACACCCCAGGCAAGAGTAGCAGTGCAGCAAAGCACTTTGAGGACACCCTCGGCAAAGAGCCTCTCCATCAGATTTCGGTCGGACCGAGTCATTCCCGCATGGTGAATACCAAGGCCCTTGGGCAGGAGGTCTCTAAGCTCTCGTGCCTTGCAGGTCTTCATATCCCTCACGGCCTGGTCGTATTTGGGATGGGACTGCGGGTCAAAGACGTCGGTGCAGGCCTCGTCCACGGCCCTCTCGTACAGCATCTTGGCTGTCTGCATGGTGTCTCGGCGTGAGTGAACGAAAACCATGACCTGATGATCTAGCTCAAGCATCTCCTTAACTTTGTCAAAGGCAACTTTATCCAGGTTCTCTTTCGACTGCTTGGAGCCGGCTTTGCCCTTGACGCCGAGAAAGTGCTGCTCCAGTGGCACGGGGCGGAACGACCCATCAAAGTAGAACAGACCCGCGTAACGGTTGACCCGAAGGAAGTCGGCAACGTCAATATAGTTGGGTAGGGTGGCGCTGAGGCCGACGATTCGGATCAGCGACTGAGTACTCTCGACTTGTCTTTCTGTCCTGGCAACAAGAGACTCGAGGACAGCACCGCGCTCGTCGTGGAGCATGTGAACTTCGTCAATAATCAGCAGGCGCACCTTCTGCACTAGCTCCGTGTCGCCGGTGCCCTTGCGGGTTACGACGTCCCACTTCTCTGGGGTGGTGACGATGATCTGTGTCTGTACAATCTCGGCCTTGGTCAAGTGCATGTCGCCCGTGAATTCGCGGGCTCGAATGCCAAGCCAAGCCAGGCGTTTCCCCAGCTTCTCTGTAATCTCAGCAGCAAGGGCTTTCATCGGTGCCACGTAAACGATTTTGAAGTCTTCGGCATCCACGGCAAAATCGGTTGCCTCGTTATTTTCGATGGGATTGGGCGTGACATATTGCCCGATTGCTTGCAGAATTGTCAACATGGCCGCATCTGTTTTACCAGCACCCGTCGGCGCGCAGATGAGCATGTTTTCGCTGGTCTTGTAGGCGACAGGATACACCAGGCTTTGCATCCGGTTGAGAGTTCTGTAGCCCTTGAAAGTCCGCCGGCACAGGCCGTCCATCTCAGCAATAGGCAGAAGACGGCGACCAGGGGCCAATGTGCCTGCCTTGCCAGCTGGGATGATGTACTCTTCGTGTTTCTCGAAAATTTTTCTCTCGCTGCCGGCGGGAAGTGCATACCTCTTGCCCGAGTGGCTCAGAGTGTTTCCTGCCGTGTGTGACCTGTACACATGGGGGTATTGCACCTCTTTGTGCATAGTCGGGGCGAGGGCGGCATTCTTGTGCTCGCGGTCTTGGCGCTGCAGGGCTTCCTCCCTCTCGGCCTTGGTCAGCAGGCGGTTACCCATAGGCTGGGCCTGGTCTTGGGCCGCAAAGGGAGACGTGATCTCGTCCTTCCGGGACAAGATCTCAATGACAAAGTCGAGATCGTCGAATCCGACAATATCGGTGAGGGTGGATTGCAGCTCCTCGTCAGACCGGCCTGAGCTCAGAATGTCGACAATCTGGATCTCCAGGGCGTCAGGGGAGAGACCCTCTTTCCGGGCGGCCACGGTGCGGCACTGGTTGGAAAACCAGGCAGAGCCAGAGGGGCCGTCGGCCACGTCGACAAAGTCACTGCTGTAGAGATCCTCTTCATCATCGGATATGAAGTCCCAAACATCATCACCGCTGTTCCCAGACGTGAACTCGTCGTCATCAAAGTCGATGTCGTCTGCGGTGACGGAGCCTGGGGCCGAGCCCGGAGGAGGCAGCGACAGCTCGGCCAGGGCCGACCTCATGGCAGCAAACTGCTCCCTCCATTGGGCCTCTGCCTCGCTTGTCGACATACTGCCACTTAGGGAGCGGTGGACTCTGGGTGAGAGGGGGGAGGGGCGTTGTTGAGGTGGAATGAGAACCGTCGGTGACTGGTGAAGTCCAGGTTTTCAGATGGATGAGCCTGTCTCCCTGTGCCGGGCTCTCGGGTCTCTCTGGTCTACTGAGCCCGGGGCCGACGATTTAAGGATGGATAGTCGGGGCGCGATGGAGAAGGCTGGTGCTGATGATGACTCGACACGCCGAGCTTGCGCAGTAACCAGGTACTTTGTCTTCCCAGTGCGGGATCCATGCGCCGCCATTTTTTGGGGGGGACCAAATTGAAGGTCTAGAGGTCAGCTAAGCTCTCTCGGCCCTCCACCCCGCGGACCAGAGGGGCTTTGAGGGGTACCGCCTAGTTGGCTGGTGGACTGAATGTGGATACTGAGTTACATACAGCCTTAGTAAATGAGTACCTACACACCTACTATAGGTAGGGATACCTATGTACTTACTAAAAGTCAGGTGCTGCACTGCACCTGACAGAGTTGCTCAGGCCAATACTTGTGTACATATTTACATGTATAGGTAGTGAGGAAGTAGGTGTCTACATCACCCACGTACCTACAATTTAGGGCCACTGCTGTATCAGTGCTGGTTTGGGCGCACTGGAGCCACCCCCGTCCCGCTGTTTGGGCGCTGTCCGGGTACATGGGCGCCCATCCCATGTGATCCAATGGGATTGAAGTTTGCCTGGGAGGCCAGTGACTTCATTTGGCCGCCCCTTCCAGCCACGGCGGGCTACATACCTTTGTCTCATGCGATCCAGACCCAGGCTCCTCGACTGCCAACACCATCGCGACGACCTCTTTTCCGTTGCCACAAGGAAACAAGAGGCCGCCATCATCCCCGCACCAAGCATCTTCCATCCCCCGACGCCGCCGAACCCGCCATCATGAAGTTGCACTACATCGGCGTGAGTCCCATCCCCCACCCACCCACGCACCGGCCACTTCTCAGGGGATGATGATGGCGGGTGGCGGGACGGACCGACCGCTAACCACCGCGTGCGCACACAGGTTATCCAGAACGAGAGCAAGCCCAGCGTGGAGCTCGTCGCCGAGAAGGAGCTGAGCGCATACTCGCGCTTTACCCGTGGCAAGTACGAAGTCGCATCGCCCTGCTCCGTCTCTTCAGCCAGGCCGCCTGTGCGACCACAGGCCAGAATGGCTGCCCACGTGTCCCGCGGCGCGAGGCCTACGCGCCCCCGACAAGGGCGTGTGCCGTCCATGGGATCGGCCAGTGGCTGATGGCAAAACTTTTCTTCTAGCTATGGCGAGTTCATGACCGTCTTCGCCAAGACGGTCGCCGAGCGCACCCGGCCGGGCCAGCGACAGGATGTCGAAGAGCAAGACTACACGTTTCACGCCTACGCGCGCGCCGAGGGCGTCTGTGGCATCATCATCTCGGACCACCAGTACCCAGCCCTGGTCGCGCACCAGCTGCTGTCCAAGGTCATGGACGAGTTCCTGTCGTCGCACCCGCGGCCGACGTGGAGCAACGGCCAGACAGTCGCCATGCCCGAGCTTCAGGAGTACCTGCAGAAATACCAAGACCCCCACCAGGCCGACAGCATCATGAAGATCCAGAAGGAGCTTGATGAGACCAAGATCGTGCTGCATAAGACCATCGAGAGCGTGCTGCAGCGGGGCGAGAAGATCGACGACTTGGTGGCCAAGAGCGACGGCCTCAGCTCACAGAGCAAGATGTTCTACCGTAAGTCTCGTCGGGTATCTGCGCGGCCGACCGCCCGCTTGCGACACCATGCTGACTCGCGTCCCTCTTCCCCAACCCAGAGCAAGCAAAGAAACAAAACTCGTGCTGCCTGATAATGTAGGTCGCAAAGACCGGCTAATTGGCGGCTCGCGACAATGAGAAGTGCCACGGTTTTTCCAGCATAGCGTGCGAGATTTTGAGGTTGGTTATCTCGACGAACACCTCTGGATCTTGGGCATGTCCCAGATGCAACGTCCAAGTCCGGACAGGTATCAGATAAGACGGTCTGTATGTAGTCATTCGCTGGTTCATGGGTTTATATCTGGGCAGGGCAACTGAAATCGATTTACTGTTCTTCGACACAGAGCCAAGCCACCGGCACCCATTGTGAGATGTTGTTTGCCAATGCTGGCCAAAGCCGCGTGTCTCTATCAGCATGCCCCGGGCCGTGATCTACCAAGAAGTAATTATACCAGTACTTGTGTGGGTGACATAGCGTCTTTGGGAGATACACCCATTCGCCCACGCCCGGCAGTGTGATGGTCACATAAAATCGATCAAGGGGGGGGTGGTATTATTTATTTTAGCGGGTACCAGAGACGTCCATCGTGTCAATTCGTACCAACTATCAACTCTTCGGCAGGGGGGGGGTATCAAACGACGACCATCAAGTCTCATCACCTCCTGGTCTTTCACTATTTCCCGCCAAGATGAAGTGAACAACACAGCGTGCGTAACCATAAAAAAGAGACCAAGTCCCCAAGTCAGAAAAATTGCGCCGTCCTCCCATGGTATAATCACCCCAAGGAAATCGCAATTTTGGCTGGCTCAGTCTATCAATAACCAACTCCTGGCTTCGCAAAACATGGGAGTGGAAAACAGGAGGGGAAAAATGAAGTGAATACGGCTGCGCTGATAGCCGATTGGTAGCGAAATAATCCAACAGTCCTTGGAATGCTGGTAGTCGAAACATGCCGAGATTCGGATAGATGACAAAGAGAGGAAGAAAATAGTGTTTAGGGAATAAAAATTAGCGTAGGCCTCGGCCTCGGGCCTGCCGGCGGTGGTTGGCACATTGTAAATGTTACTCTTCGAGGACGACCCATTCACTCTTGCGGTGCTCCGCAAGCTGCGAATCTAAGGTGTCTCGAGGCGTGACAAGTGTCGGCGTTGCCGTCCTGGTTTCGGCCAGCCTCTCGTTCTTCCCCAACCCGATCCTCGGCGTAGGCGTAGGCGATTTGCTGGACGCCGGACTGGCCTTGGGTCTCGGGGCGCTGAACGCCGTATGGAGCGGTTGGAGCATCTTTCTTTGCTCTCGGGAAACGGAGATCTGACGAGCGATAGACATCTCCACTGGATTCATGGCAGCGGCCACTTCGCCCGAGCCCTCGCTATCCAAGTCGGTCGATGGCTTGGTGATGTGTGTTTGTGCCGATGATATGGACGATGGTGAACGCTTGCGCGAGCTGGCGGAAGAGGCCGTCGATGGAGCGTATTGGGAAGGGGGACTGATCATCTGCCATTTGGGTTCCTGGAATTGTTGTTTTACCGATACACTTCTGATGACATTGGGTGATGGCTCAGCAGATGACTGATCAATGTCTGACGGGGACTCGAGAATGAGGCTGGAATCTTCGGGGCTGAACCGGTGGGAGGGCTGGGAAGACGTCTGTTCTCTTGATCTGGCCAGAGTGGCGATAGTCATCTTCCCTTTCGGAATTTCGCGGGTCCCCGGACGATCCCTCAGAGGATTGAAAGCTGGGTTCTCAAATGTTGCCCTGGACGGCGAGGGAAACATGGCCGGCGAGGTGTTGGAGCGCGCTAATTGAGTCTTTTTTTGCGTCTGGACGACAGCCTCTTGGCGCGTAGGCGTGGGCGGGAGCACTGTAAACGATGGTGACTTGTGAAGCTGGGGTGACGTCGCTCGGCGTGACATCTGATACTGCCTTTGCTCCTGTGGGCTAAGTTAGCAATAGGCAGGTGGAAGGTGGGCGGCAAGAAAACATACCTCTTCGTGTGTCGCTTCGTCGCCTATAGTTCTCAGTCTGTCCAACGTAGCCTGCCGCCTTGACAGTAGCGATGAGGTCGAGTGTCCTTTTTGTTGCAATACTTTGCCAAACATGATACTGTATCTCTCCATACTGCTGTCGGGAATATCGACATCCAACAGTCGGCCAGCGCCTGCGTTGGCACCCGCCGTGTGCAGCCCGTTGGGTATCCTGCCCACCTTGTCGGTGCTGTTGTTGCCTCTTGGCGGTGGAGCGAGGCTTGTGGTCTCATCCCTGTAAGGCATGGTGGCCGATCGAGACACCAAAGGAATGTGCTTGGGATTCTTTCGAGACGCTACGGTGTGGCTCCTCGACGGTTCCGGCCTCAAGCCGGGGGCTGGTTTGAGTTCAGGTGGTCCCGAGGCCGGCATACTCGTCGCGGTGTTCTGCTCCGTGTGCTTCTTGCCGAACATGCCAAACAGCTTCCACTTTCCAGACGGTTTCTTGGGCGCAGCAGCGTCCGCGGAAGCCGTACTCCCGATGGTTGACAAGGGAGGGATGGGGTTCAGTGGGCGCATGGGCTGGGTCCTCAAGGTCTGTTGCGGGCTCCATTGGTTCATGTCGGCCGGCGGGTGTGCTGGGCTGCCCAGGGCCATGCCGATGCTCGAGTCGATATCGCTGGACGGTGGACCTGAGGGCGGCGTGACTAAGACGGGAACAGCTGGCTGGGGCGCCGCCTTGGCCCTCGAGCCCTCTGCCGTCAGCGGCATGTCTGCCTTCGCTGGTGTCAGGCGCTCTCGCTGGCGCCGCCGTTGATTCTCCGTGGCTCGAGAAGCCCCTTCGGATCGGAAGCTCACGTAGAAGTCGTCCCTCGACACCCTCTTATCGAACCTGTCGAAGCGATGAAGGTTGGTTGACGATTCCGACCCAGGGCCATCGGATGTGCTGGGTCTGGTTGGCATAATGGCTTCCTCAGGCGGTGGAGCAGGCAAAGGTCGGTTGAGGTAATGGGTGGTACTGCGACCGTACCCTACGACGGGTTCAGGCTGGTTATAATGGACTCTGATGTATTGGAGCCGATCTGATACAGAACCCGGTCCGCCAGTGGGGGGGGTGGTGGCCCGGACGTGCGTCGCGTGCGCATTCCGCCGCCGCCGCCGTTTGTCTGCGACCATGCCGCCCCCCTGCCTCGCGGCGGCCAAGGGTCGGACATCCATGTCCATGGCCAGCAGGTCCCCCGGGTCCGGTCCTGGCCTGGTCTGGTCTCTTCTGGGACGGGCAGGTCAGGTCCCGCCACAGTAGCGCCCAAAGGGGAGTGGTACTTGTTTCTAAAAACACGACCAAGGGGAGGAGGGGAGGGGGAGGGCGCCGGGCGAGTCTGTTTCGAGGAGAAGCGAAATGACGATTCCGGGCTGACACGACCGATAGCCGCCTTTAACTACTTCTTCCCCCCTCCCCCGTCTGCTTTGCCGCTGACTCACTGCGCCTGCTCACCAGCCAGTTGCTGGCCATACCGTCCGGACCTCGCCCCCGTGCGAAGTAGCATAGGAGAGGACTAGAACGGCAGAGCAGCGGCTTAACTGGTTGTTGTTTGGGGAGGGATGGGACGGAGGCGAGGGCTATTTTAGCAGTAGAGCCTTGACAGCTGGATCCACGCCTATTCTCTGCCGCAGGGTTAGCAGACTGGCAGGGAGGTGGGCATGGATGATGATAGATCGGGGGGATGGATGGATTGGGACCCCGGACGTGCGTGCTCGCGCGCACGGGTGGAGACGTAGGAAAGTGCCATCGGACTGGGGTGTTTGAGGTGTGGGGTTGTGGTTAAAGAGAAAGTTGCGAGGCCGACAAGAGGCGGCACGGGAGAAGCTTGGTCGGAATAACAAGGTTTTTGACACTGTTGAACGTCGGCCACGAGATAAAATTCCAATTACGACCAAGCCCCGGCCCTGCCCAGCGTCGGTGGCGGCCAGAGAGCGAGAGGGCTGTGTGAAAATACACACACACACACACACATGCCTAGGTGGCAGAGGGAGGTATGTACAGGTTTACATACGTAGTTCGCATAGGTACTTGGGTGTGCCGCTCATTCATGCAGGAGCAAGCACGGAATGTTTTGGGGGGAAGGGGGGCCATCGGACCCCTACCACCGCGAACCACCCCTAGCCCAACTACGTTTACCTCGGGCTATAGAACATCGGAACCATCCATCCTGGGCCGTCCAGGTGCTGTGGTACGGCTCCGCCACTGGCCGGTATGCATTGTGAAAGAGACGGGACATGAGAGAAGTATTTGAGTACGGATACGGGATACGTGGGAGTGGCCGGTTCTACAATAGGTTAATCGAGGAAGTTCTGGCCCGGCCGGTAGGTGTTATCTCTTTCCATACAGCCTCCCTGGGTATACGCTATGTACGCCTGGGGGCCCGTGGTCGCCGGGCCAGGGGTCGAGAAAGCTGTTGCATCGTGATGGGATGTGACTAAACAAACGCGCACTTAAGCTTGTACAACCATCCATCCGCTCATAAATACCCACCCGTCAGTGACGATGGCAACGATTGCCGCCGCGCATCCCCCGCCCTGGCTAGGTGGTAGTCCAGCCCAGCGACTCGTTGCCGGCGTGCATGGCATGGATAACGCTCGTCGGCCAACGTCGAACCAGTCATCAACTTCAGACGACGGACTCGATCTGCAGTGGGCTGGTTTCCTACTGTATGCAAGGAACAGAACTCAGCAGGGGACACCTGGGAAATGAGAGGACGATCAATCGGAACTGCCCAGTTGCCCTGCGACTCTGGCCTTGGGGATGGGTTTGGGTACTATGGCTGCGTAGGGCGCTTGGGTGCTCCCCCATTCGGAGTACGACGGTAACCAGGGATGGAGGCCGCATGGCCATAGCTAAACCGGCACTCCGTCGTCTGACGATGGGCCGTCCAGGCGTTGCTTTGCTAGTGGCAGAATAGCCCGAGGGCGAATCTCGGGCGAATCGGACTGGTAGAGATCCGTTTCCACGGGCCCCTCAAAGCAGCCCTCGCTTCTGAGTGGAACTCGGCGCGGCTCCTGCTGCTCATTTGGTCACTTGACGCGTTGTGGCCTGGTGCCCCCGGGCGGCCAACGGGGGCGTCATGTCTCACGACTATTCGTATGCAGCTGGGCAACCTCACCTCTATGCTCATGAGGTATTCATGCTGAGAACCAAGGATCCTCGGCCCCACATTCGCTGGGCGCAATGCCGGGAGCGGCCTAGTTCTACCAGCAGGAGAGGCAAACGCCCGAAAGCGAACAACAGTTTCTTCAGCCCAGGAAGCAGCATGGTGTAGAAACTCCGCTCCTCATGCTACAGCGCGACCAGGCAAGTAGTTAGAGGCCTCGTCCATATCAAGCGCTCTCGCCCCGGCGAGACCTGGAGGGTGGTTTCAGCCCGCCGTAAGAGGGAAAGACTCCAAGTGGCCGGTTTCAGAATCGCAAATTGCTCGCCCGCCGACAAACTTGGTGGACCCACTGCCAAGCGACCCTCGAAATTCAAACGGCGTACGCGCACTCCATGGACTCCAACTTCGGGGCTTACCTAGACATCCAGCAATGGTAACAATGAATCGCGCACTGCCATGGATGAATGGCAAGGGCTGTCCTGGACACAACGTCGGGCCATGCCCCGCGACCCGGGATGCTGTTGCAGAGGTAGCGAATATATCCGTCCTCAAGGCTGGCCGCCGCATTTATCAGAGGGCAGGAAAGTCATGCAACCAGAGCAAGCGAGCCACGCTGCGGCGCTTCGTGTTCCTGCCGCATGCCAACCCTCCGTGTTTCCGGTGCCGGCGGTCTAGGAACCTCCATGACGCGACAGAAACGAGCCCGCGGCTCTTGCACTTTAGGCCAAACATCATCGAGAGGTAGAAGTTCCAGAAATCAGGTAGAGGACGTTGAAGCCCGCAAAACAACCGGCCGGCCTAGCCCGAGGTACCGGCATCCGGTACCGGCATCCGGGATGCTGGGCATATGACTAGACCTGCCGTATCCCGAGGTGCCGTTCCGGCAGAACAGTGGCGCGCCATCTCCGCCTTGCATCCGTTCGAGAAGATGCATCGGCAGAGATCTCCGGCGCCGCCTGGGCCGGCCCTTGGTCTCGTCGGCAGACCATCCCAAGCTCGGACGTGAGCGTGGGCTCAAGCCGGAGCTCACTCTTCCGAAGCATCGACTGGCGGACAAAACGTTGTAAGGGTAGAGAAGGGAGCCCTCTGCACTTCCTGCGCCGGGGAAACCATGGTTCGGCGTCGCAGTGTGGTGCTCAGTAATAGCAGGAATAAGGGGTGGTCCCGATGACAAACATCGGAGACGTACAGTCATGAATGCTGGCGAGTGCCGGGCTCGCTTTCGCCTTGGGTGAATTCACCAGACGGCCCCCCTTTATGCGCCGCGCTTTGGTCCCGGGACGAACACAGCCTGCCACGGGGCATTGAAAGGTGGATGATCAGCAATGCCATTCGTCCGCGGCTATGCCACCGCTTGCTCAAGGGGATGTCAGAAGGGGGCCTCGGTACAGTGACTGGGTAGGCACCACTATACTCCATCGTATGCATTATTCGGTCTGATGGCCGTGGCCGGCGACCTGGACGAAGTTTGTTCTTGTGTATTGGGGCTGACATGCTGGCCGATGGCTGTATCTGGAAGTACTGGGCTAAGCAGATAAAACATAGTTCCAGTAGCAAAGTGCAAGCAGGCACCGAAATATATTTCCAGGTCGAGCTCCCGGGAAGGTGTGGCACCAGACCGGGTTCTGCAGCCCCAAGGACCAGCCGGGTGGGCGAAAGGGGGGGCAAGAAAAGAAAGGAAAAGGGCGCCGCCATACCACAGGCCGCCGGGAACCTCAAGGGCCCCCGTCAGGCCAAATCAATTTTCGCCTGTGACTAGCCGGTCGACGATAAGGTACGGTAGGTACGTGTGGAATGTGAGTATACAAATAGAGGCGGTCAAGACCAAAAGAAGAAGAATGGAGGCATGCCGGCCCCCTAATGGAAGCCAGTGCACAAAATAGCCCCACCGGCAAACGTGAATTCCAATCCATTCCACCATGGCGGGGTAGTTCGGGCGCCCACCGGGAGGGACCTACGAAGACCGCCCGGCTTTGGAGTTGAGGGAGATCCATTGGATGACGATATGGCCCGGAGGGGGTTCGGTTCGTCTGAAGGGGGGCGGAAGCGCTGCCAACGCCCCAGGTCCGAGGACCGGTCACCCAGAGCTGCGCCCTGGCGGACGAGGCCGCGGTGATCAATCGAGGATGCCCGGTGAGCCGGCAAAGGAAGGGGGGGATGGCTGAAGCACAGAAAAACCGGCACAATGGCAGCAGGGCTTGATGGCCCCCCATCTGACGTGTGCATTCGGAATAGGAGGCGGCCTCAGCTGCTCAGCACCCGCCCTCCATCACCGCTTGAGCTGCCAGGTAAGTTTGCTGTCACCCGAATGGATCTTTAATTGCGGGACCTCTCGGGCAGTCGTCGTTCCATGGAAGGGCGCCCCAGGTCGTCGGTCGGTCTGGTGGTGGCGGCATATGCACTGGAGAGCCAGAGCTGGAGCATACGGAGTACATGCCATGTACCTACCCCTCCTACCCGGGCTGGTAGCTAAAATTCCGTGTTCATCGAGCAACCCGACCTCACTCGACGGTGACAAAGCGGCACCTAACACCAACCCTCTGCCTGCCACGTCCCGTACGCCCGCCTACATCCACACCAAATCCTCGCTCCATCCATCTTTTCTTTTCCTAGAGCAAGACCCTGACTACTTCCAACGCCTCACTTCCGCTCCCCTTCGCACCACTCTTGTGACCTACAGACCATCCCATAACCACCATGTCTTGGCAAGGTAAGGAACGCCGCCTGGCACTGACTGAAGCCATCCCCTCTCCTCCCGTCGCCTCCCTCACGGGTCGTCGCCGTCCGGGCCATCACAGAGGCTAACTGCTCGTGCCCCAGCATACGTTGACTCCAGGTACGAACCACGGCGCGATCGGCCGCTGGCCACACTCGGCGGCGAATCCTCCCAGCTTCTCGCGCTCCAGCTAATATATTCCCTTGCAGCCTGGTCGGCACCGGCCACATCGACAAGGCCTCCATCATCAGTGCGGCCGGCGACAGCGTGTGGGCCACCACCTCCGGTTTCACGGTACCGCACCCCTCTACCACCCCCTGAAGGCCTCCTCCCATCGTCCCGCGTCGGCTACGCATCGAGGAGGGATGCGACATCCGCTGGCTGACGAAGAAACCTGCCAGATCAAACCCGATGAGATGAAAAGCATTGTTGCCATCCTCAACGCCACCGGCGATGCCGTTGACAAGGCTCACGCCGAGGGTGTCCACGTGGGTGGCGAGCGATTCGTCGTGACCAAGATCGAAGAGCGGAGTCTGTACTGCCGACAGGTGGGTTGACACTTTTCGGCATGCGCCGAGAGACGGACACCAGACCGGAGACTGATATATACATGCGATTGACAGGGCCGCACTGGTATTATCGCTGTCAAGACAAAGCAGGCTGTCCTGGTTGGCCACTACGGCGAGGGCGTCCAGGCCGGAAACGCCGCCCAGACTGTCGAGGCCCTCGCCGACTACCTCGTCAAGGCCGGCTACTAAGCGCGACGGCGACGTAGCTGGATGACACGCAAATGTCTCGACATTGTGATGACGGGTGGTGCGGGGGCGGCCGCATAGACATTTGGCATCGGGGGGAGCCTATGGCGTTTGCCATTGACCCCGGCGTGGGGGCAAGGTGGAGGAAGTCTTTGGAGGCCCCCCCCCCCCCCCCCCCCCCCCCCCCTTTGGCCGGAAACCGGTCCACCAGTCAGCTAAGATGGCTCGCTTATTTGAGACACGGGCTTCCCCAAGTCAGGATTCTGGACATAGCAATTGATAAATAACCCCCTCAGATACAGACCGGAGAGGCAAGCTCTGTCAACACGGAGTAGCACGCCTCGGGGTCTTTTGGTCTTGTGTGAATTCTAGTGTGTCGTTTGCGTTGCGCCATGGGTATACCCGTCCCCGTCTATCCAACTCCGGTCCTATAAAACATTTTCGTCGTACGGCATTATTCGCCTTGGTGACTTCGGGAATATCAGAACGCCCTATCGGATCGCACAGCGGCGCAGCACTAGTCGTCGTCACGGCCCTGTCATTTGACCTCACATGGGCCGCCCTTCGAGGGACGCGCATCTCATTGTGTACCCGAGCGCCTGACAAAACCCCCCCTTCTCATACGGGCAACTCAGCGTTACGCCGGCCCAGCCCCGAGCGATCGACGAGCATGCCAATATACGGGCCGACAACGGGGGCGTTCCTCGCAAAGCCAGCTATCGTGCCCAGAAAGTCGCCGAAGAGCACCGCTATGCCGTACAACTCGACGCAGAAGCCAATGAGCGGCCACCGCAGGAGAATGAGGGCCAGGCCGCCGAAGAAGGCCGCCGTGCCCTTGGCCTTTTGTTTCCGCGCGAAGAAGAGGAGCGTCTTTTGCGGGCCGATGATGATGGTGAGGCCGATGAGGAACAGGATCTGGCGGTACGGAGCGCGGTTAGAAATCCCGAGCGTTGCGGCGGCGGCGACGGCGGCAGAAAGTAAGGAAGGAACGGGAGGCTTACGTTGCCCATCGCGAGCCTGTCAAATAAGGAGCGGTCAGCACTCGCATTGTGACCCAATGCGACGTCGCCGTCACGTAACGGGGCTAGCTGTGCGACTCACATGGCCCGGTCAAAGAAGAGCATGACTCCTCCGATGAGGAAGAAGCCGCCTAGAAGCACCGCGTCAGCTCGTGGGACCGCACGCCAACGACAGCCCGCCCATCAAAAGAGCGATGGGATGCGCGTGTGCTGCTTACCGCCGGAGCAGAAGGCGACTCCTATCTCTGTGCTACATGTCAGTTCGGGCTCAATTTCAATGGCAAGGAATCTCCTTGCGACACGTGCAGCATACTTTGGGCGTCCGTCAGCCACATGGTCGGCATCGCGGCGCTGGTTGCTGCTGCTGCTGTTGCTGCTGCTGCGCCTGTAAGCGGTGTGGTGTCGTGCTGTTGAAAGGGCGGGATTGGGCGTTCGGAAAGCTTGGCGGAGGCAAAGAGGCAGGCAGGAAAGGGTCCAATGTTGCTATCACGGTAGAATGGCGGACATGGGATATGTGTACAATCCAGCAGCAAGGTAGGTGACTTGCTTTTTGCTGGGCTCCAGGGTTGGGGGAGCTGACGTTCACGTTGAAACAACCTACGGAACGGCTTTCCGCCAGGGGTGCTGAACGTGCCGTGCCGCTGCATGATTGGACACCCTCGATTTGGAGAGGGTTGATCATTCCGCGCTGGGTTCCTATGAGTGCACGCACACGCGCGCGCGCGCGCGCTGGGGTGGATGTTATGTACCGCTGCCGCTGCTGATACTGCGGTTCGAGAGGGAGGGCTATTGGGGCCATGTGCCTGACGCATCCCATAGATACGGGAACTGATGAGGCGACTGAAGCTGCCACACGACCGACTTCTTTGGAGGAGGTGGTTGAGCTGGCATACGAGGTTCAGCCGGATATTCCGCCGTGGCACGAGCCATGGCGTTTCTGACATCGAGTACTGTCCCATCTCCAAGCGTTGCGACTCGCACAGCAACTGCCGAAGTGGGCGTGAATTATATACGTGAATCAATGGTTTAGGCCTCCTGGCTGTGACGGGTGTTTCCTCTCTTCGGTCGTTCCGTACTCTCCCACCCCGATACCTTGAGCCGACCGGGTTTTGAAGATACGCAGAGCTTGCGCCGTGATCCGTATTCTCCGAGCGCCATCGTCTGGCGCAGTCTCGGCCCCGAAGCATACAGAGTCTTCTGCACGCCGCTGACTCATGCCGCGCATCGTATCAGAGCAAAACGAGTCGCAACAGGACACGAAACAATCATCGCATATGTGCACCTGTCTCGAATTCGTTATCCTTGGTGGGATCGTAAAGAGCGCCATGCCGAGAGCTTGCCCGGCCGTTTCGTCAATTATTGGTAAGAGTATCATCCCGCCGAGGATGATGCAATATCCCGCTTGCAGGTGTCACGCCGCCCATCAGACCTATTAGCTAATGTGTGGCCAGCCAGGCCGGTGACCAAGTTCCTTTTCCAGCACCTCTTCACCCGTATCCCCAATATATCTATCCGTGAATCCCGCCAAGTCCGTGGTATCGACAATGAAAATTACTAATACAGAGGTATCGGCGAACAAGATCTGTTTGGTTTAGAAAGCAACCCCGACGATGCTCGCTCGGAAGGAACCACCGCCAAAGACCGGCGGAGGCGGGCTAATAGCCTTGACCGAGATGCTGTTGCTTGGGCTGCAACTCGTCGGTAGCGTTTGCTCTTCTATATCCTCTTCGCTCCACCCGCTCACGCTGTCGTCTGAGTAATCACTCGGCCTCAGCCGAGCCGTGTCGGCCACTTCGTAGAATCCATCATTGACATGAGTGGGCATGGGCCGGTTGGTAACCGTCTCGAGACTCTTCATGCTGTTGTGTCGTAGCTGTTCTGCGGGCAATCCAAGCCAAGATGATACCCGCGAAAACGACTTCTTCTTCCGCAGAGGAGGGCGAAGCTTCAGGGGTAAAGGCGGTGGCAGTGCACGTCCCGAAGCCCGGGTATCTGGCAAGGATACGTCCGAGTCAAACGCGAGAGATCCATCCGACCGTGATGGGCGATACGGATTCTGGGCCAGAGGATTGGGCCGTGCCGTCGGTGGACGGTCCGAACTCAGGCGCTGGCTAAACGATGGCGCGTTCGGAGGCAAGGCGGGGATGTCAGGCATGGGTTCCATCTTGAATGCCGTATTATGAGATCGCGTAGAACGAGTAGGAGACGGGCGCCGGCCTGCCACACTCGACGCTCTACTATCGAAGTAGAGACTCTGCCGCTCGATGGCATTCTCGATTCGCCCCTGCAACTCGTCCCTCTCCAGCATAGCCGTAGCCACTCTTTCAATGAGGTCGTCCATTGCCGGCGCCTCATCCAGGGGCACCAGGTCCGCCCTCACTCGTGCCGGCGAAGGGCGCGTGATGACATCGGAGCCAGGAGAGTCGAAGACGGACCCGGTGTTGCACGGCTTCCTCGGAATATGAAACGACAGCGAGGAAGCGCTACGCGAGTGACTCATGGACCGATTGCCGTCGCTGTGATTGTCGTAGGATAGCAGGCGATTGGGAGGTGTGACGGGCGGGCTTGAGTAGTCGAAGTGAGGCAGCAGGGACGATAATCGATTGTGAGGCAGGTATATGCTGAGTTCGAGGGGGCGAAAAGAGCGTGGCCGCCGCTGTGTCACCTGCGGCTCGGCCGGTGGTGAATGCGGCGGCTGCTCATTTTCGGAGAATTGGATAGCCCCTGAGCCGACATGACGAAATTCAGAGGGGGCTGATATCTGCGGCCGGCGCGACGAAGAAGAGGTGGACGGACGCGATAACAGGCGCCTTCTCACAGAGAGGCTGCCTTTCCGGCCGGATCCGTACCACTTTTTCGGAGCCAGCTCCCGTGGTGCCGACGGTGCCTGTCCGGGACGGACGGCCTCGTACGCTGGCGGCGGAACAAAAGAGGGCTCCTTGAGGACGACAAACGTCTTTTCCGAGCCTGTATGCAGTCAGGGCCCTGTCCGTGGTATCCCGACCGAGGCTGGTCGGCGATGGTGTAAGAGGCTTGAAAGAGACATAGCTTACCACGATGGTGGGGTCTCTCGTCCAATGAGTTGGCACAGGACGAGAAGGAACGAGACAGGCATTCAGATGCTCCGGGCAACATTCCGCTGAGTAATTTCATATCGTAGGAATCATGACGAGAACCAGCAAGCCCGAAACCCAAGGACAAACGAACGGCCAGCGGATTAGTTGATGTATATCGAAGCAGCAAGGCGGGAAACAAAGAAAGCGACCAAGCAAAAGGTGCGGGAGAGGGCTGGCACGCGACGCAAGACCAACCAAGTGGCGCCGGGAACGTCTTTATGCAACGGGCAGGAATGAGATTGCCTCGCAGCCTACATTCGGACGGGCTGCCACATACTAGCAGTATGTACCTCAGGTATGGTCTACATTAGGCTCAGCGGGCGCTGACTTTTTGGAGGGGGGCCTGACATCTTGGGATGAGGGAAAGCGTGCTGGTGGTTGCTCGACAGTAGGTGTGCCCGCGGATTTGATAGGCTGTCGGCCCTCCAACCACGGCGGTTAGAGGCTGGGGTGGGAGGAGCCTCGCCCATTCGCCGACCCACCCGGCGTGTAAGACGACTGAGTCGTCGGGGCTGTACAGCGAGTCAATGTCTTGGATTGTTTTGCCCTTGGAGCACTCGGTCGCCCACCGTAGCGGCCGCTTGCCACAATGCCCCGGACGGGGTGTCTCGTGTGCGATGCATGCAGATTGGTTGCCGCGAGTGGCCATCGGGGCGTCCTAGAAGGGGGGGGCTTGTTTCTCGTCTTGTCCGGCCGCCGGCCATTTGACTGGACAGCGCGTGCGGCCTCGACGCCATGGGGGGATGGATGGATGCCATGTGGGAGGCGCAAGCACGCGGGATGATGAGCTTGTCCCACCGCCGCTGAAGGAATGCAGGGCTGGCCGCGCGCAGCAACGTTGCGCGTAACGCATGTTCGTCCCCGTAGCTAAGCAGTTGTACCACCCACGGGGGCTGGAGGAGGCAGGACAGCCCTAGACGCCCTGCGGATAGCCCTTGCTAGCCGTCAGACACAACGGCTGGCATTTTAGGAGAGTGCCTCGCCGCGCAGAAGTTTTGTGAGCAGTCGTGAATCGAAGAGGATGAGTCGGCCGTCACGGCTGCTTACCTCCCTCTGGAGGCCTGCCTGTCGGGCCTCTGTGGGCCACAGTCGTATGTCGGATCCCGCTTCGAGGAAGCTTCTAATAATATCCGGGCACGTCATCAGGGCGGAGGCTGTAGGCATGACCCGCCTCTAGAGCGAGCGTTTTTAGTTCACGATGGCGAAAAAGGCACCAAGTTTTTGACGACAATGCCACCATGTGTCTCAGAACTGAACATTGCGATAGGTGCTCCAAAAGAGGGGCTCTCCATCCCAGCACGCTTTCGGCGATCAAGGCGAACCGGCTTGGGCTCGCCCACCGGCGCACACATGCACGCTGATGTTTGTGGAGAGAATGGCGTCGGGGGCGGAGAGGGAATCGCCGCGAGGCAGATTTGGACGTTGGCGCGCTGAATCCCGAAATGAAACTTGAGCAAGATTGAAAGGAGCCATGTCAATATCAAATTTGCGCGCGGCCGGAGGAAGCAAGCCAACGACTCGGGCCTGTCTCTCCGAGGCTGAAACGCTCCCGCGGGACCTTGCAAGCCCGTGTTTGTGGTGTGGTCCAACCTTGTGGCCACTTATTGGTTGGGCAGCGAGACTTTGGGAAATACCTACATTTTGTACCTACCCAGGTAGTACGCACAGTGGTTGGTAGCCCCATGTGGCCCGGCCGCCAGCTACGTACCTCGTAGAACCGACCAGCCAGCGCTAACACATCTTCCCCTCCATTGCTAGGTCACGTTTAAATCCGGAGCGCTCCCCAAGGCTGGGAGGCACTGCCAGCTCTTCATCACTTCCAGGTTTGGGGGGAGGGGTCATTTCTTCACTGCTTGCGCAGCACTTGGACATGCATACACCAGGGAGGGGACATTAGGATTTGACTTCCCGGGCCCTCATAATGCTGCATGTCTAAGAGCCTGTATGAGATCCTTGTAAGCATAAAGAAAGATTCGGCGATGCGTCTCGCAGGCACGTGGGCTGCAAAACTTTACCAGCCATCGTGGTATACTCTAGGAACCGAGACAGACTGGAGGAAGAACTGGTTTCTTCCTCCAGATTATATGCAGCCATCCTGCCCCCCAACACGGGTCTGTACCCCGGTCTATTCACTTGACCTGAAGGTATAGAAGCTAGGCGCCGTCTTCGATAGAGAACAACAACAGCAGCAGCAGCAGCAGCAGCAGCTACAGACATAAAAAGCCCTCGTCTTCTTGTACGCGAACACGTCTGGTAAGATTGTTGTTGGGTTTGCCATGCACTGCCGCGGGTACCTGAGTACCAAGTACGTGCCAGTTGGTTCCGGACCTCAATATGACAGGCGTTCAGCAGCACAGACGAGTGCATGTCTGGCATTACTGGGCACGGGTATGGAATGTTCCCTGGCTTCTGGTGAGCATTTATGTAAGCCCGTGAAGCTGTCCCTCCCTACTACGTATTTCTTACCTAAGTAGGTACATAGAGAAGTACCTACCTCTTTGAGCTGTCCGACTGCCCAGTAGGTGTGGCGGGGCGGGAAAAGTGGCTGGGCTCTTTCGAATCGTAACCCGCTGGTACCTCTTTTGGGCTATTGATTGAGCAAAACGCGCTGCGTGTCCTCTCCAGGTACTCCGTCCATAACCACCAACTACCATTGCGCATGGTGCTCAATAGTAAGCTAAGGTCGATACATAAGGCGCTTGGGCACCGCGCAGATTCACGTCCTGACGTTTTTTCCCCTGCGCTACCTCCCCACCACCAACGTCGCCCCCGACGCCAGCACGCGTATTCGTTGCTGCTTCACTTGTCTCAAGGCCACGCCTCGTTGAATTGATTCATCATGGCGGACGAAGAGCAACCACAGCAGGCGCCGCCGCCGCCGCCGCCGCCGCAGCAGGAAGAGCAGCAGCCTCCCCAGCAGCCTCCTCAGCAGCCTCCCCAGCAACAGGGCCAGGGCCAAGGCCCTCAGCCAGGACAGCCCGGCACCATCACGTTCCAATTCCCGCCCGGGGTGCAGCCCACGCCCGAGCAGATTGAGATGATGAAGCGCAAGCTGGCCGAGGACGCCGAGAAGGCGGGCATGTCCATCCCCGAGTTCCTCCAGCACATCCAGCAGCAGCGCCAGGCACAGATGGAGGCCATGCAGCGACAGCAAGCCCAGGCCCAAGCTCAAGCCCAGCAAGGCGGCCCTCGACCGGGACAGCCGCAGCAGGGACAGCCGCAGCCCATCCAACCCGGCCCGCCTAATCCCGTGGCCATCGCCATGGCCAACTTCTTGCGCAGCCAGCCCTTGAAGCCGCGGACATGCATCTTCAATGGCCAGCGCAAGGACATGTTCAAGGGTAAGTCGTCCAACGTAACTGTCGTAAACGAAAGCTCCTCCGTACTCACGGATACGCCACAGTCAAGCGTGCCCTCCGAGCTCTGCAGACACCGGCCTACGAAAAGGCCCGCAAGAAGAACCCGGCCCTGCCCGAAATCACCGACCGCGCCAGTCTCGAGAATGCTTTCAAGCTGCTACCCATGTCGATGCTGGCCCTGCGCGTCAGCAAGGCTGATCCGCATGAAGGCCACGACCACCCGCCCAAGAAGGGTAAGCGTGTCAAGGGTCTCTGGACCGTCAAGATCGAGCAGCAGCAGGAGGCCCACGATGACATGTATTACATCTGGTTCTACGAAGGCAGCCAGGTCATGACTAAGATCTACGCCGCCCTGGCGCTAGTCGTCATCTTCACCCTGGTCCTCTACCCGCTGTGGCCTCTGGTTCTCCGCCAGGGCGTGTACTACCTCAGTTGGGGCTTCCTCATGCTGTTGGGGCTGTTCTTTGCCATGGCCATCTTCCGGGTCATTCTCTTCTGCATTACGTACTTCACAACGGCGCCTGGTTTATGGCTGTTCCCCAACCTCTGGGAAGACGTGTCCTTCATGGACAGCTTCCGGCCCGTCTGGGGTTGGCACGAGGTAGGCACCAAATCGGCCCCCAAATACGTGCCAGACGGAAAACACTAACTTGGCAACAGACCACGAAGCAAAAGAAGAAGAAGAAGTCGAGCAAAACCGTCAGTGCTGAGCAAGCTGCCAGCTTCGCGGGTTCCACCGGCCATGCGGCCCCCCCTACGGCTACCACGACGGGCACAACCACGCAGCTCCAGACTTCGGCAGCACAACAGAGAGCACCTTACGCGCCGCCTCAGGTGGAGGAGCTGGGGGATGACGCGTAATTGGTCGCAGTTGGCGTGGTGGGCGTACGGCTAGGCGTTTGGGGCGTTTGCACGTGGGGAAGAAGTACGGATCTCCTGCATCGTCGGGCTACGTGGGTGTTCCCAGACTGCGTGGCCAGCCGCGGGCGATGTAGGGACGCTTTCGGGATGATAGTGAAACGGAACCTCTTCCACGGGGAGAAGAAACCAAGTTCATTGCTTCGCGTTAGGTTCTAATCTATTTTTGATGGCACGGACGACGGCGGCCCGGGGGTGAAAATGGTCTTGTTATCGACAGCGGTTGGCGTCTCACGCCTCCGAGCCTGGCGAACGCTCCAAGTAGCGCAAAGCATTCGGGGCCTGGGCACAATTGGTCAAGCGGCCGCCGACGATATCGGCGTCGACGCGCAAAGCCTGCTGGCGCTGCACGGCGCCGTAGACGTGGTGGTAGTACCAAACTTCGCTCACGATGGTGTAGCCCGCGTCGCTGCTGCCTTGGCCGGCTTCGGTGGTGTTGTAGCGAGGTCCGGAGCAGCCGATATAGGGGACGGCCCCGAAACCCTCGGCCAGGGCGTCCTGCATATCGGCCAGGGAGTAGTAGCTGCTGTTGGCGGGGCGGATGCCCTTGGCGCTCAGCCACAGCCAGGTGGGCAGGGTGCGATAGTAGGCGACGGCGGTCTCGAAGAAGTCGACGACCTCCTGATGCTCGACGTACTGGGGGCCGTAGCACTCGACGTCGAAGGTGGAAAAGCAGGTGGCGTGCTTGCCGAACTCGTGGCCCCAGAAGTCCGGGCTCGGCTGCCCGGACGCGACCCAGTACCGCCGCATGTAGGCGAGCAGGTCGAGCTTGCCCAGGGGCTCGAGGAAGCTGCCGATGTCCGGGCCCGTCCAGGCCGGCACCGGCGTGCCCTCGGGCGTGCCCGTCGTCGTGTTGGGCGACGGCAGCGGGTCGTACTGCCGCGTCAGGTCGCAGTACTGCGTGTAGGACCCGTTACAGAAGTCGGGCCACAGGCCTGCAACGCGCAAGCCGCTCGCCCGTCAGTCGGGAATTCACACTAGACAGCATCGGGGAAGGGGGGCCCGGCCAAACCACGTACCATGGAGGCCCCAGGTGTCCTGGGGCAGCACCTGGCCCTCGGACTCGAAGCCCGTGTGCGTGTTCCACAGCTGCGTCAGCATGATGAGACCGCCAAACGTCTCGACGCAGCACGTGTCCACCAGGCCAGGCTGCGCGCGGCTCGAACACGACAGGACCGGCTCTTGGAGCGAACACGTGTGGTTCAGCTTGCTGAGCCCGGGGTAGAGCCCCGCGAGAGCCTGCTGGGCGAGCAGCGGCATGACGGCCAAGATGCGGCGGGGGGCGGCCATGGTCTTCGTCAGCGTCTCTGGCTTCTTCGGTATCCTGAGCGCCTGTCACACCGGGTGGGGGGAGGGGGGGAGACAGCGAGGGAAAAGCAGCGTTCTGAAGCGGACGGGTCGCCCGACTCGGAAGGCAGATGGCGAGCCTTTATTATAGCCGTGCGGATCACGGCCCCATTGTCACGGGGGGGGGGCGGCGGGGAGGCGGTGACAGGGACGGAGGCCGATAACTGGCAAATTCCTCATACCGTGTCAACCGCGCACGCAGCCCGGTACTGATTTACGTCCAGACGGATAACGAGGGCGTCCACCCGCCATGCATCCGCCTGGTACCCATGGCAGGAAATGGCAGAGCACTAGGCCAAGAGCTGCTGTCAAGGCCGAAGCCGGGGCCGGGGCTGCCCTGGATCATGCGCCGTCCAGCAGACGGGGCAGGGACCGGGGAAGAGCGCGAGGCGATTGTCGAGCACCTGGCCGGTTCGCGGCGTGTGAGAGGTCCAACGAGCGGCCGGGTCTAGCGCGGCGGGGGCCATCTTGGGTTGATGGGGCGGAGGTTTTTCTTGGCTTTCGACGTTTGACTCGGATAGGCAACTCGGTATCGACATCCCAGGCTCGGTCTTTTTCCCTCCCCCCTTGTCTCTCCTTCGCGATTCGCCGGGCGCGCCCAAACCCAACATGCCGCTCTCATCTCGGTTCGCCTCCCGGATGGCGGCAAAGGGCCGGGCCTCTGTGAGCCAGCCGCGCCACGTTTGCTTGCGCGCTGTGCCTCTACCCACTACGTAGCTCCCACGTGCCCGATGAATGCGACGTCTGTCTGAGACTCCAGGCTGGCCTGCCTCGGGCTCGAAAAATGAAGGGGGGGGAAACCGATTGACGTGAGAGTAGTATGGTAGCTGTAGCCAGAGCCTGCCAGTCTCCCTTCAGAGAGGCCGTCCGCAGGAGTTACAAGAGACCCCCCAGGGCCACCGTTTTGTCACCCAGCATCATGAGCATAGAACCTGGGTGGACATCGGAGACACCACAGCATACAAATCACTACCATGGATTCAACATCCACGTCTTCGTCCTCAGGCCGACGCCATCTTTCCACTTTTCTCTCGAAGTATCCAAGAGCTCAAAACAAAACTACCGGCTGATACCCAACCCTTGTTCAGATGAATAAGCACACCGAATGCAGTGGCATGAGCCTGAGCCGTCACAATCACCTTTGTAAAAGAGTCAGGACTTGGCGGTCCAACGTGGTGAGAGAACGGAGCCTTAGGCAGAATATATTCTACAGCGACCCGCGGCTTCGGCAAGCTCATCTTGCCGAATCGGGCGCCACGAACAGTACCGCCACTCAGGGCTGAAAAGTGCTGCTATCCGTCGATGGATACAGCAAGGGATTTGGAGGCAAGGGGTTGTGCTGAACTCCAGCTCCAGGCGGCGAGTTCCATGGTGTTGCACCTAGTCCAGCATACTGCAGAATGCCCAGTTCTGTACCAGGCACCCGACTTTCTGGATCCTCGGGCCGCTGCTGCCGTACCACATATGCCGTGCCTTGGTGCGCCCGGCTGGGGTGAGCATACATGGCTATGTCGCACAGCCGCTCGATCAAACGCCATGCTGGCACATCCTGCATTAGCATGTCCTCGCCGTTGTGCCGCCGGAATATGATGTCGACTTGTTTCCAGGCACGGTCGGCCTTGTTTGTAGTTGGTAATTGGGACAGGCTGTGGAGAAGCCTAGCAATGCCTTGAAACTGGTCAGTCCTGCCTCGCCTCGAATACAGGGCCCTCGTTGCAGCCAACAGCCATCCACGGTCAGAACAGAGCGAATTAGAGGCCCGGGATGCGTACTGTGAAACGGAGGTGGCCAGCGAAAAATCCATTGCCAATTGTGCTGTCTCGCAATAGCTTCGGTTCGCTCCAAGTCCTCGAAATTCTCGAGCTGGGCTGAGAGGATCCTGTCATTCACGGTGAGCTACTGCCGAGTGTTTCTTCCACATGGTCTTGGGCATGAGCAGAGGACATGGTACTGACCCGTCGTGAAGCTCTTCGTCAGTCTCTTCCATTCCAACTCCACTCTTCATCATGCTGACTTCGATATAGACCCGTAAGCATTTGTTGCTGGATCGGTAGGATCCCAAGATCACAGATTCCATAGGGCTATCTGGCTCGCACATGCGGTCAATATATTTCTTCCGGATCGCCCTGTCGCACTCGCCCATGATGCTCAAAACTTTGTCGAGGTCCGTGGACCTGGTCAGTTTGGCGGCTTCTCGGGCCATGAAGAGTTGCTCTCGTCGAATGTTCACAAATGTCATGTCGGTAAGCCCGTCGATATCGAGAGGCACCTGGTCTGGCTTGAGGAACCTATGCGCCGGCCATTGGTTGTCATTCGTGTTGATAGGCCGCGGCGTCCACGGCATGTGGTCAAACAGTGACTCGGCGCCTTCGTAGTTGTAGGCTGGGTGGTCCATCACTAAGAAGTACGTCCACATCCTGCGCCTCATTTCGGCCACCCAGGGGGTGAATAGGTGATGGGATGGGTCCTTGTGAAGCCCCATCCGCATCCCAATCCGCGAGGCGGTGCCGAGGACCGAAGACGCCTTTTCAACTTGGCCTGTGTGGAAAAGAAGTGTCTGATGCGCGCTGCCGGTCAGACAGCGTGCCCCAGGAGGTCTCGGAGCAAGGCCTCGCAAATGAGAATGCGAATGCGGGGTGGGGGGCTTACAATGTAGTAAAGAATGGCGACGAACATGAACATGTTGCGTGTCCGCATGAAATTGGCGCGGTTCATGGCCAGCTCTGTCGCGTGCTGAAGGTGGCCCAGTAACTGCTCACGGGAGCGCCCGAGCATCTGCTGGACCTGCTCGCCAGACATGGTCGTAATTGTTGCCGCTTGTACGGCGAACATCAGAGCCTCGATTTCCCTGGTCATGGTGCTCTTGCCGAGGCGGAAATTGGCCACCTCGTTCATGAAGGCTCGATGATGCAAAGCGCGTATGAAAGGATCCACGGCCCTGTGGAAGCAGTCATGGAGGGCATCCTCCTGTTCCGTGGAGAGGTGCAGGGCGGCCAGACTGTCCGAGAGAAGGGGCGCAATGCCCGGAGCCGAGTAGGGCCGGCTGTACGTGGCCCTGTCCTTGTAGGGCCACCTGAGCAGGTCACGCGGCTCATCCATGAAATCCTCGAGCCGTAGCCAGTAGCTGGAGTGCATGTAGTAGCATATGTTGGGTTCGTGGAGCTGCACCCCCTGGTCTTCTGGCTCGGCAACCGAGAGGCTGCCAGGGCTCCAGGCATTGATGACTTCCTCGGTCGACGGCGGACGCGATGGCCTCTCGGAGTAGCCACCCGAGACGGACATGTCATGCACCAGGCGCTCAAGGTTCTCGAGGCGCTCATGCAGCCGCCGCTGGCTCTCAACAGTGACGGGAACTCCCTCGGTGGGGCCTTTGTAGATGCACATCTCGCCATGGCGGGCGCAGTTTACACACGCAGGCCGTACCCTATCGCAGCGCACCTGCCGAGTGTCAGCGCCCGTCCAGTCAGGATAGGAAACTCGCCGTCACGGCCACACAGGTAGATGCTGACTGGCACGGCCATGAGAAGTAGATGGGACGCCTCTCGTCAGCGGGCAGATCAGGGGACGGCCCACTTTTCGTCTTTGGCATCCTTTGCATGGCTTGCTGTTGGCGGATGGGTCGAGGCCGCCAGACGGCGGCGCGGCCGAGGATGCCGACGGCGCGGCCGACGGAGCAGGTCGACCTGGTCCGGGCGACTCCATCACGAGACGGAAACGGGGCGGAGGGCGGCCGGAGCCTAGAGGCGGGGAGAGGGGCGTTGTCTCGGTATTCACGCGGGCGCTGATCCTGATGGTTCCGTCGCAGTCATGTCATGGCTCAGCCCAGGCGGCGGATTGCCTCTTGTCGCATTGGCTGGGTGGGAACTCTGCCCTCCCCCGGCAACCAGGGTGGTCGGATTGTACGGGCGCGCGAACCGACCGGCGCCAGGCCAGTGAAGAGATGCGTACAGCGCCCTCAGCAACGGCCGACTCGAGAGGTATGGATGGATGGGAAGCCCGACCGGCGCTCGTGGCTGCGCCGTGGTCTCTCCTTCATGGGGTATGCATGTACAATGTATCCATCCACGGGCTAGGTATGTAGGTAGCAAACGGTTAATCCGGGGGGCCGCAATAGTGGTGGGCCGAGAGGGGGGTCGCGGTGTGTCCTTCTCCCGACTCCCACCTGCCAGCTTGGGGCATTTTGCCCAAGAACACTCGACGTACTGGAACAATGCGGGTGCGGCCCGGGGCCTGGATGGAAACTAGGAGCGATGAGAAATGCCACATGGGGTTAGAGCGACAGACAGACCAGGCCCCCAGCCCGATTCGGGGGCCGCCTACCTCGAAGGCAGGAATGGAGTACCTGCCCTCTCCTCCCAGGCCCAGTTCAAACGACATGCTCGATTGAACCTGGGGGCCAACCAACGCCACCCGCTCCCTCCCCGGAGTAAGCACTTCCCTGCTTGTATGGGCGTATGTGACCATGGATGCCATCCCGTCCCCATCCCCGTGGGCAGTCTCGAGCCCCCGGGCATCCGAGCCAAGAAAGAGCATCGCCCGCCTGCCTCCCATCAACTGTAGCCCGCCCTCCGTCATGCCAGCCCCCAGCTGAGCACTGTATCGTGCTATTCTGGCCCTTGTTGATCTATGCCGCGTGGGACGATGCAACACAGGCCACTCACTCCATCACCGCTTCTGCCCACTCGGTATTGCTAGGCAGAACACTCGTGGGCATTCATATCCCCAAGCACAGATACAGTCAGCATTGTCTCCAGCTACCAGGCTACTCGAGCAGGGCAATGTTGCTTGCCGGGCTCTCTCTCCCACACAGGCGCTGCCCCCCTGAGCAGCTCAGGAATCTAGCATCCGGCTCCCTGCCCAAGTTCCGTACCGTCCATGGTGGCCCGAACCTCTTCCGTCGAGCCAACGTTGCCTCTGTCTTCTCCCGTTTCCGGGAGAACGACGCGAGCGGCCCAAGCAGCAGCCCGCAGACGCCGCCTGATAACCCAAGAACGCCTCTTGCTACGGTTCCAGCCAACGTCCAACCGACCCCGTATACCCAAATTCAACCCGAAACCCGACCTTATGATGGTCCCTTTCTTCCCTGCTTCGGTGGACTCCCCCCAAAAACGCAGGCCAAATGCGACGACCCGTGTGCTTGCCCCACACGGCCATGGTCAGCAGCTTCGCTCGGTAGGAGTACGCCCATGGATGCCCGGCTCGGTAGAGCTCGCAGTGCGTCATCAACGTATCCCTCTGAAGGGCTATCGTCTCCGACCGAGAAATCCAAGCCACCCTCCTCGAGCGGCGACTCGCAGCGATGCATCTCATTCTCAAGTATTGCCAATCTTGATGCCTGGCGTTCCTAGTATGGGTCCAGCACTTCCGCCCTGGCGGTGTATGACCAGGAGCCTGGTTTCGGCCCCAGTCTGATGGAAGAACTCGCCGCTGTGGGCAAGAGTCGGGGGCCGAACGCTTGTTTGGTCGATACCCGGATGAATGCGAGTTCAGCGAGTTTCTCGAATCAAGGCAGTCCACAGCTTATCAGGCGTTCATCCGTGCCCACTGCTTCGCCTGCGCGAAGGCCTCCGACAATGCTGATGGAGACTGTGGCAAGCCATGACATCCAGTCAAAGTCTGAGAATTTGGAAGCGACACCTAGCACGCAGCCTTTCATGAAGCCGGAGACTTTGCCGACCGTCGCGGGGAACAGCCCCAGCACTACAGCTTCTGTGTGTCGGTGGACGAGCAGCGCGTCTCTCGGCTCTATATCATCTCACTTCAGAGCCAAGTTGGCTCTTTTGCATCGTTGCCCCTACGAAGCCTCGCACAAGCCGCCCAGTTTTCCTCGGCGTGTCCAGAGATTCAGATTCAAGAGGTGGGTTAAGAAGATGTATCGGAAGGCCAAGAGTCATTGCCACCAACCGGTGAAGATCCCGGTGGACGCCCATCCACCCCAGATAAAAAGAACAGAGAGATACAACTCGAACCAAGGTCAAGTGACAGGTGGAGGAGCAAGTAAGAGAGTCAAGACGGGAAGCCATTGGGTGCCCAAGGGAAGGATAGCCAAGAGGGCTGGATCAAACAGCTGGTTATTGAGAGCCCGCGGAAGCAAGACTAACAAGTGAAACCCTGGAGGGTCAGTCCACTCGTTCTCATCTTCAGATTGGAGGCACTGGGGACGTTCATGATAGAGAGTTTCGCCGGTGGGCTGGTAAACGGCACAGATGACTCAAGGAATCAAGATAGTCCTCGTTCGTTTGAATCAGCGGGCCTGGTGGCGGAGTAATTCATCGATTCAACGTATATGCATTGGTATATCAAGACTTCGGGCTCAGGGTCTCGGCCCCCTCGAGGGCTGTCATCCCATGGTCTCGTGGTGACCATGTCGCGTCAGTTCACCGTTCACCTCAGCTTCCAGGCAGCATGACGAGTCATTGGCAGCCAGAGATTCGAGGTTCTTGGTTTAGCGGACTAATGCCATGACGGCGTCTCTAAACCAGTATTCCCTTAATGGTATGGGACTCTACGCCAAAGATAAATCGAGCTTCCTGTGGTGACATTATACTAAGTACTCCCAGGCTCCACACTGTGCTGGGTACTATTTGTCTCGTCCTATCCGCATCATAGGAGTGAGTGAGCCTCAAGCGCGTACGGATAGATGCCGGGGTACGGTGGTATACCTGTGTTGTAGGTATGGGGAGACCATGCGTATAACATATTCCTGTACAGCTGACCACAAACGCATCTTGTGCTGTATGCTTCTTTCGGTATCAACCTTTGGGTTAAATACAGATGAAATTGGTGTTTGGTTGGTGTCCGTGAGTCCGCTCCCTGCTACAAAGCAGGACCATGGATAACCACTTCGTCTCCATGTACCCGGATTCCGAGCTATGCACATAAGCCTAAGTCTGCAAACGCGAGGATGGCAAGGCACACGGCCGTGGTATCTGCCGGGTGGAAACCCTATATGCCACCTGTCTGGGAGTCATTGAAGCCTCTCGAGAAAGGGCCTGGATTGCTCCTGTATCGCTCTGCAGATTTAAAAAAAAATAAAAAATAAAAAATAAAAAAAGGCATCGGCGGGGTGAGAAATAAGTTGTCATGTTAGAATTGTGGCTCTTCGCCAACAGGAAAGGAGCAATCGGGATACCCGGTGCAGACATGTATTATGAGGTTTGAAAGCAGGTGGCTTCTAGTACAACTAACACCCGCTGAAGTCGTCGACATTCAGTTTATCAAGGTACTTGCATAGCTGGTGAACAATTGCCTAGCTGTGGCTTGGATCCACCCTAGCCACACCGAGGGCGCACGGATTTTGCTTTCGAATTCCCTATTCCTGCCTGGCCTTAACTTGGTTTGTGCATTCTTTTCACCTTTCCTCCAATGCATTCGCGTACGACGAACGAGGTGCGCAGCCGGATCGCTTGCTCGTCGCAAATGCATCTTTCCAGCATGGCCACTTACAGTCGGCAAATGCCCACCCGCGAGTCAAATACAGGTTGGCATTGGCATTGGTCGCGCAAGCCTGGCAACCCAGCATCTTGGCTCTCGCCGCGTTCCCAGGGGCGTGGGAGACCGACGTACTGTGAAGACGTCTAAAGGCGTGCCACTTGCAATGAAAGGTAGGGATTTGCACGTTTGATCTGTGATTTCATTCTGCCGCGGCGATCCTTAGCACTTTAGCTATGGTAACTGGGAACGATCCCCCATTCGTTCTCGGTACCCGTCAGTTACAGGCAGAGAACAAACTTCTCTATCACGATTAAGCCGGAGCGTATCCTGTCACTCGGCTACCGAAAGGTAGCTGGTGCGTAGGATAAGCTTGACTTTGTTGGTCGAACATACCCTTTCCTGCCGTGCTGCCCACGTTATGACATCCTATGATTAAGTACTTCTTCGTCGACGGTACGGAATATTGGCAACCCCTTCGTAGCACGTCCATAGGTGACTGGGGTGACTGGGCGTGCACCTAGTCTGGAACTTGCTACCAACACTGTTGCATGGGGGGCCGCCTGGCGTTTGTTGTTGCGGAATTGGCCATCCATTTGGCCTGCCTCATTTGAGAACCGTGTGGGCGCCCCGAGCTTCCAAGTACTGGTCCGGCACACCCTGAGGGAGCGATCGGATGAAGCCGAAAACTTCCTTGTCATGATAGCGTAGCCGGCTTTTGGGGTCAAGATACGGGGCTGGCAGTCCCGTTACATCACAGTATCGCTTCGTGTGGGCTAGTGACGGGGCGCTCTCTATGTTGGTATACGTAGCGCTGGGCGCCGTGGTGGCCGTACTGCCCGTGACACCGCCGTTGGACTTCAGGCTCTTTTCGAGAACGAGCTTGGACAAGCTGCGCGATGCCTGGGCGAGATTGGGCTGGAGGCTGGCCCCATCGGTAGACGGGGCGGGCGTGGTGGTGCCTGAAGTCGACAGGCCGTTGTCATCGGCATTGGCGGCAGGCGAGGCGGCGCCGCTGTCGTCTTGCGGCGTGGCCACGATGGACGACTCCTTTCGTGAGGCATCGCCCAGGATGGTCTTGATGTTCTTGTTGCGGCGCTGGTTTGGCTTCCAGCCAGAGCTGCGGAAGCTCTTGTGGATGGAATGGATGTCAAGCTCGTCCATGAGCTCCTGGTGGGCGATCTGCGCTTCCGTGGGCGCTGCCATGGTTGAAACTGGTGTCGTCGTGCTGGTGGCGCTGTATGGGAGCGGGAAGCGATTTCAACACCACGCCTAGGGGTCTGTTGGATAGGGCGTATGGTCGTCGAGAAGAAGCATCGAAGGCCGGGGCTAGACTAGTCGGTCGGGTTCGCAACGATGGGAGTTGTCAGCCTTGCCCATGCATCGTATCGTACCTTGATTTCCAGAACGGACAACCTCCAATGCTGGCTGCCAGACGGTTCCACATTGGGGCTACTACTGTCGTATCGAGCCGGGTATGTAAGTACATATGCCTAGGTGCCTAGGGAACCTTGTATGGAGGTCGCGTTCTGCCGCGTCCCACCGCCCCTGCTTTGATCCATCATCAGCGCTTGCCTTCTGACAAACAAGCGACCAGGAGCCATTCCATACCCAGACCCTGATCGCATCTGGTCTGGAGCAGCGAAATTTAGGCAGCAATGGTAAAGATGCACGAGGCAACGCAGGGAGGCACACAGGCTGACGGGAAAACAGGAAAGCCCCCACGAACATCAGCAGAACTTGCTGCTGTCACGCATCATCACCAATGTTGTAAGTCGGCCAGCCGCACGACGGGCAGTGGGGGCCAGCCACTGAGCACTGTGACCTCACCAGGAGAAGCTCAACGAGGCCATCGTGGTCATGAACAAAAGCCTCCAGGTACGAGGACACCTCAATACCGATCGCGTCGGGCGTAGGAGGACACTTACGCCGTGCAGGACATCAATGTCCAGAACATGAATATTGAGCTGGTGGCCCAGATGTTCAAGAATTACCAGTCCAACGTCCTCTTCCACCTGGAGGGTAGGGCTTCCCAAGAACCAAAACGTCTGCACACCCACGTACTTCTTTGCTGACATGATCATAGCCACGGATAATCTGAAGGAGCCTTCCTGAGCGACGTCGGATGCCAGATCATGGGTGGGCCGCCCGGTCTGCGCGTGTCTGGGTAGGGGCAGGTTGTCGAGACGTGCGCTTCATGTATGCTAGCCTCCATGGTAGAGAGGCATATACCTGGTATGGAATATGGGCATCGTGAGCCTTGGGTCCTGGACAAGGGCCTGGCCACACGTACTTGCTGTGTCTCGTGCCGAGCAACATGACTACAGTCCGGTACCGATGCGTGAGAGCCCGCCTGCATTAAATTCCAGTAGGAACGCAGGTAGAGCAAGAAATAGATGGCCGAATTGGTATTGCGAGACTGTCTATATATACCTAGATGATGGGATGCAGTCTCCCCACGCCCAGCGATCCACCGTCAACACAGCCCGGGAGGATCCAGTCTTAGCTCCGGAGCCCAAGGAACCCTGACCCGCCTAACGCATCCCTGCAGGAACGAAAGCTCCCCCATCATCAGCCTTGTCTTGTAACTGTATGGTGGACGGGCTCGCGGCTGACACCAAAAAATCGCATTGGCGATGTACCAGTCCTAACAGCATTCGGATGGTCCATAAAACTCGACCAATAGGATAAGATCTAATTACAAGAACTGGCTGGTGGTGACGTTGGTGTGGACTGGTTGGTGGGAAAGCTGCTGTTAGATTGCAGGGGGGAAAGTACGCCGCCAATGCGATTTTTTGTTGTCCACCGCGAGGACGGGTCGGTACGGTGTACGTAAATATGGTCCCGATGTACACGCTAAGGTGGGATGCACTTGCTTGTGGTCCGGGTACGGGAAGGTAGGTAGGTACTTATGTACGTAAGGTCCCTCACCTTGTTTGCTTGTCGCGAGAGGACAAGACGGGATGCGAGTGATCAATTGACTGATTCTCTCGAACAGCAAGCGAAGCCAGCCTTTCGCTTTACCACGCGCCCATCCACACCTTGCCGTCTGGGACCAGCGCACATCCCCCAAAATTGATTATTGGGCAACCTCATAGAAAGGGAGAGAGAGTGTGAGTGTGCGCGAGGGAGAGAGAGAGAGAGGGACGCTGGAAAGGTTCCATCGCGACACCAGCCAGCCGTAGTTGCCACAGGCGGCCATCGCAACGCGCCTCACCATGACAACACAGCTAATACGCTAAACCCGCGCGCCTCCCCCCCCTTGCACACTGCACATCTTCCGACAGCATCACAAGATCTCATCTCTCCTGCTCCCGACATGGCCCCCTCTGCCACCGAGCCTCCGGCGGCGCCTCTCGGGGCTCGCGCCGAAAAGACGTATCCTCCGGCTCGCATCTTCCCCGTGAAAGAAACACGCTTCGAAAAACACACGCCACCGCAGCCTGATGGTCGTGAGAAAGCGTCGGAGAAACCCGCAGGCAGTGCCGCCATTGTCATCGACAACGGTACGTCCTCTCAACCCCGTCCGCGCCGACAGGAACCGGCTGACTCTTCCACACGCAGGCGCCTTCAACGTTCGAGCAGGATGGTCCTTCGAGGAGCAGCCGCGGTTCTGCATCCCGCCCATCATGGCCAAATACAGAGACCGCAAGCTGGGCAAGACATATTCCTTTGCCGGCATCGATTGCTACGCAGACACGACCGCGCGAGGCCATATTCGTAACGCCTTCGAGCCGGGCTCTGGCGTCGTCACCAATTGGGATGTCATGGAGCACGTCCTCGACTGGACCTTCCTCAAGCTAGGCATGAACGACGCCGACGGCGCGATAGACATGCCCATTGTCATGACCGAGACGGTAGCAAATCTACCGTATGCTCGGAAGTGTAAGACTAGCGCCTGTCCCCCCCTCCCCCCAAGAGCCTACCCTCTCCATCGTTTATGCTGACCCTCGCGCCCCAAGCGATGAACGAGATCATCTTCGAGGCCTACGGGGCACCCTCCCTGGCCACCGGCGTCGACTCCCTGTTTTCGTACCGACACAACAAGGGCAGCACGGGGCTGGTCGTATCCTCTTCCTACAGTGCAACCCACGTCATACCCGTGTATGACTCTAAAGCTATTCTGAACCAGGCTATACGTCTTAACTGGGGCGGATGGCACGCGGCTGAATACCTTCTGAAACTTATCCGCCTGAAATACCCAACGTTCCCTGGCAAGCTCAATATTTCGCAAGCTGAGAGCATGCTGCGAGACCATTGCTATGTTTCTAAGGCCTACGATGACGAGCTCCGCTCATACCTGGACTGGACCGGGCTGGAGGACCGAGACGTCGTGATCCAATATCCCTATACCGAGGATATTGTTGTCCAAAAGAGCGAGGAGGAGCTTGCCCGGATAGCCGAGCGCAAAAAGGAGAGCGGCCGCCGTCTACAGGAACAGGCGGCCAAGATGCGCCTCGAGAAGCTGATGCGCAAAGAACAGGAGCTCGATTACTTTAAGAAGCTTCAGGAGAGGATTGCCGAGTCGAACAAGAAGGACACGAAACGCCTCCTAGATGCCGAGGACATGAAAGATGAGGCGCACCTCGAGCGCGTGATCCGAGACCTTGACAAGTCTGTAAAGCGCGCCCGCACTAAGGACGTCGGAGGCGACCCCGAAGAAGAGCAGGAAGCTCCGTCATTCGACCTTGTCGATGTCCCGGACGACCAACTCGACGAAGCTGGCCTGAAGCAGAAACGGCACCAGCGCCTGCTCAAATCCAACCACGACGCGCGCGCCCGTGCCAAGGCCGAAAAGGAAGCAGAAAAGGCACGAATCGCCGAGGCTGAGCGGCTCGACAAGGAACGCCGCGAGAACGACCTTGAGGGCTGGCTGGAGGAGAAACGCAACCTTCGCAACCAGGCCATGCAGCGCATAAAGGAACGTGACCGGCTCAAGGCGGACCTGGGCAACCGCAAGTCTCTGGCCTCACAAATCCGCATGAAGTCGATTGCGAATCTAGCATCGGATGGGCCCCGGGCCAAGAGGCGTCGTGGTGGAGATGATGATAATTTCGGTGCCAACGACGATGATTGGGGCGTGTACCGACAGATTGCTGTGGGCGAAAATGCCAGTGACGACGAGGATGGCGAGGAGGACCTCCTGACCAATGTCAAGTCGTTGGAAGAGGATCTTCTTCGCTACGACGAGACGTTTACACACGACGACACGTATGAAGCCCAGTCGGACTGGAGCCGATCTCTCCTGCACGCCTTCCAACGCGGCCCGCGCCCGTTTGACGGCGGTGCCCAGTCAGAGATTAACCAGATTCACCTCAATGTGGAGCGTATTCGCGTGCCCGAGGTCGCGTTCCAGCCCTCAATAGCGGGCGTGGACCAGGCTGGTCTCGTCGAGATTGCTGGCGACATGCTCATGCAGCGTCTGGTGGGCATCCCAACCATCAACCGCGACGATTTCCTCCGCGACGTATTCCTGACGGGCGGCAACACGCTTTTCGAGAATTTCGACGACCGCCTACGCCGAGGCCTTACAGCATTGCTACCCGCTGGCAGCCCGCTGGCAATCCGCCGAGCCAACGACGCAGTTCTGGATGCCTGGAAAGGCGCCGCGGGTTGGGTGGGCACTGCTGGATATAAGGCGGCCACGGTAACACGCGCCGAGTGGCTGGAGAAGGGTGGTGACTACATCAAGGTACGTGGGCTGTTCCCTCCTCTCCCTTTCTCCACCCCTCTGTTTCTATAGCCGAGCGGCCCTTTTCCAAAGGCCTCATGAGCCCTACCAAGCGCTACACTTCCAGGCCTCCCTTGCTTGCTCCTTGTCAGTAGCGATACGCCCCCATCTGGCGAGGCCCGCGCGCAAGGCAGGCGGGGAATGGCGCTTTGATAGCGGGATTAGACAGGCATGTGGCTGCGCACAAACCATCTCACCGCGTTTCTCGAGTCTCCTTCTCGCCCACTCCTGCGCGAAGGAAGAGTCGGATGGGATGGAAGAACAAGCCTGGGGGCGAGTGCTCCGACGCACCCACGCCCCCCCTTCGTTACTGCCCACGCTCAAAAGATCATTGCTGACCCTTGTCCTCTGAAGGAACACGAGCTGGGAAATTCATATCAATAAGGGCGGCGGGACAGGCCTTCTGACTGTCTCGGGAATGCGCGCACTTGAATAGCACAACTGTACGCCTGACTTGATATCGGCATCAATTTGTTGGAGCGTGGCTCAGATCAACTGCTCAGGCTTGTTGGGCCCAGCCAACCCACTGGGGCTCCTGGTCTCACATCTTTCGAACTTTGGAACCGTCACCATCAACTCGACGCGCTGGGAAGCATGTTGAGCTCGCTCACAAAGCCCTACATATAGCATACCGGTCAATTGTATGTTGCAATCCTCACGCTCGCTCTTGCCAAGAATGCGGTGGAACCCACCAGAGTAGAGCGGTACCGCCATCTTGCCAGCATTGTGCCGGAACGCCGTAATTTCTTCCCTTGAACGCCAACAACCCTAGCCCAAAAAATCCCGATGAGTAAAAGAAGGCCCGCAGCAACGTTTCATTAACACGCTGCAAGTTGCCCATCCAGACAGTCACTTGAATATGGTCTCGGCCATCGCTCAGATCCTACACTCGCAGAGATGACGAGGACGGCATGGTTGTATCGCGCTGTAGCTGCCTCCGGAGCTCATCGTCACTCCGCTCCTCGCTCGTTTCAGGCTTGACGCGCGAAGAGTAAGCACCGTCAGGCGCAGCCTCCCTTCCAGGCTCTCGAGCCCGCAGCCCGGCAACGGCTGCCGCGACATCCGCCAATGAGCCCGCAGAGCCTGAAGCTGGCAAAGGCGCAGAAGGCGCAGGCGTGGACTCCGGTACAGGTGCAGGAACAGGGACAGGCGCAGGACCAGGCGCCGGCGCCGGCGCAGGCACATTAATGCTTGGTGGTCCAGGTCGTGAAGAGCTGGGGGCCGGGGGGCTAATGTTGAGACCTGGTGGCGGCTGAGGTACCTCGACTTGGCTGTCCATCATGCGTGACTGGAGTTGAATAACATATTCGCGGAGTGCATAGTTCTCGTTCTGGAGGACCTTGTAGTTATGCTCCATATCGGTATACTCGCGCACCTGCTGCTCCAGTTTCTTGATGTAGTGCTCCTTCCTCTGCCGGAAAGCTCGCTATAGATTCAGTCAGTCCGGATCCTTGTGAAACATATTATCATGGCAGCAAGTGCATAGGTACACTTGACACCTGACCGCTTCATCGCGCGCTGTCTCTTCATGCTGCGTTTCGTCGCACCTGCAAGTAACCCACAGGCATGCTTAACGCTAAGCGGTAGCCGCCAAGACTGGTGTAGACCCAGAAGTTGGGTCTGGAGGACCGGTTCCTGCTCCTTGTAGACGAACTGCCGTTTCGCTGTAACTCTCATCTCACGGGCGCAAGGTCTTGTGTCCACCGCCTGCGTTGTGTCCCGGCTCGTGTGACCAAATGTCGACCGAAGGGGGATAAAGCAGCAACGCTCGAGAGGGAGAGCGAGAGATAATGAAAATGGCTCACCTGAGCGGCTCTATTTTGGGCGGCGCGTTTTGACTGTGACAGCTCCCGCTTGGCTTTTCGTCCGTCCGCGGTGGAATCATCGGGGTCGGGATCTAAAAGCCCATGCACCGCCATGGCGGATGATGCTGACGGTAAGGCGCCCGAGTGCGGAGAGGTCGGCCGGAAGTTCGAGGCCATTATTTCCGGAGAAGCTGCAGCACTGCCGGCTGCTCTCAATTGAGGATGGATCTGTGACTGGGGATTCAGGCTGCTTTGGGCGTATCCATGGGGTGGCGAGGGCTGTGGAGGATCTCTGAGCTCGCCAGTAGAGACCGGGTCGGACTGGTTAAGAAGAGTCGTTGCCTGGTGAGCAAGCTTTGCTCGCAAATCCGTATCTTCTGCATCCAAGGTCAGCTGTGCCGGGCGGGTGCGCAATGTCTGGGGTGGTCACGGAGGGCCGGCACGGCGGGGGAGGTTTATAAGGAACGAAGCAAGCATGCGAGACTGGAGGAGGCAGTGGATCGGGATGGATATGTATGACCAAATAGGGCCGGCGGGGCTGGGTAGTAGGGAGCGGATATTTGGTAATGTAGCGACGGGCCAATGGATGGATAAGCAGGCGAATGGGCCGAGGGAATGGATGAGTGTACTCTGGCCCGGTGTGTGCCCAGCCCAAGTCCGAAGCCGTCGAAAGTATGTAACAGCTCCAGACTGGTTGACGTGCGATTACATATCTCTGTGGGCTCTGAAAGGAAAGCGATCAAACGGTCAGGGCAGGGGGGGGAGGGGTGCAAGGAAGAGTCAGCGAGACCCGAAGCGGGAGGGGGCAGGCGTAGAAGAAGGAAAAAAACAGAGGGCGTTTGCCGGTGGTCGGTCATGGGAGGGCAAACACGCGGATACGTCGTGTAAGAGGCTCGGCAGTACCATGAATGGCAGCCTGGGCCGATCGCCACGTACGGCATGGTACCCGGGAATGGGTGCATGTCTGTGTGTATAGGCGCGCAGAAGAACCGCAGAGATAATGCGGCACTTACCATTGAAGCCGGGGTTGTCCTGCGTTGTTCGATTATGAGTCAGCATGCTGTTGTTACAGTTTGATGGTGAGAGGTGATCACGGCAGAGGGAAAACCGTGGCGGTTGGTGTAGGCGGGATGGGAAACCTAAAAGGGCCAGTGTCGTACAAGGTAAGTGATGCAGCCGCCGTGTGCCGTAGGCTCCTCGTCCAAGGTGGCATGACAACCACGGACGCGCGCGAGCGAGCCGGGGGGGGGGGGGGGGGGGGGTTGACAGGGCTGGATGGCCACCCGCATCCCCCTCCCCCCAAGGGATGGTCGCGCGCGTGGATAGGGATAGTAGGTAGCAGAGCGCGGACGGTTTGTGGACGGGCAGTGAAGTGCAGAGTGTGTCAGGCTATGAGGGTGATTACGAAATAGTGATTGCTAACCTTTGGGGCCGCCGTGGGCGCGGCAGAAGACGAAGCAAAGTCCATGGTTGGTTGAGAGATACGAGGAGCGCGGGACCGACTGAGCTGGCAGACAGGGAGGAATATCTCGAGCAGAAAGATCGATCGGGACGACGGAGACGGCAGCAGCAGCAGGGCCAGACAGTCGGCTGCTTGTATGACCGCGCGGAGGATCGACGGGCCAGATCTGGATGCTGCGGTTCCTGGAATGCCGTGGGCGGGCGGACAAAAGTCAAGGTACCGAAAGACGGACGGGCGTGGGCGCGTGCGTGGGCGCGTGCGTGCGTGCGATGCTCGCTCTGGGAGGGAAGTACACAAAACCACACCACCACACCACTGTTGTTGTAGGCAGAGCGGGTCTAGCTGGGATGGACGAGGCCGCTAGGACGGGAGAGGGTGCCCAATGGCGAAGATGAGCTCAGCCCACCCGAGGTCTGGGTGCTGACCCAATGACAGTCCCGGAGATGTCGTGCCCCACGACCCGGAGCGAGACAAGCGGTCTTTCGTGGTTGGTTTCGTAATCAGGCGAATTACTCAGCCAGAGGCGCCGAGGCAGCGGGCAAGTGGACAACGCGCACGGTGTCCGGGAATGGATGTATCGTGCCGCCGTACCAGGGCCGCCCTGTCTGCCGGATCAGTTTGTCGGGACGGACGACGATGATTGCCTCGGTGCTCCAGGGCTGACTGGCGGAAGAGGCGATATGAGGGAGAAATCCGACCCTGCCAAAGGTCGGTCTCGAAGGTGTGTGCGTGGCGGTTGCAGGCAATCCAGGCACGGGGTTGATGGAAAGACAGTGCGAGGCCCTTACCCTCGGCTGTCGAGCAGGGGAAGGGACGCGCAAACGGACCGACCATTTGCACCTGCTTTCACGCACCCAGGCACTGAAGGTTCTGAATATAGGTAGGACGGGTACAAAAGGGTTTGATGGAGGTACTTATTGCTTGAGGTTAGGTACATGAGCCGAACGAAATGGGACCTATGCCTGCCTCTCTAAGGTATGTACCCAGGTGGGAAGAGCGCGGAAGGCAGGAGCGACTGGACCAATTCGAAGTGAGTACTCCGTACCTAGCGCCATCATAGAGGGAGAGGGAGGGCTCCTCTGCCTTTCATAGTGGTCCTGTCCTCGTCTCCTGCCTCTGGGTGGCGGATTGTGTTTCTATTTGAACCGGATGTTTCTCTGGTCGATAATGCACCTGGTTCTAGCACGGCACTTGGCCGTCTCAACGCGTCTGCGCCCCCTTCCCTTTCCATGAGTTGGACGTGGTCCATGGATGGATGGCAGCACGCAAGCCGGGCCAGCATGGTAGCGCACCGCCACGGCGCATCAGCAGAGAATTGGATCACGTAACTCGCAGCAGCAGCTTGGTGGCATCAACCTATCTAGTATCTAAGACCAGCCGGGTTTTGTCAGCAGGGAGGCACACCTCCTGTGGGTGTACGGCACGCTAGGTTTGCAGTACCTCCAACGGACGGACAAGTTGTGGCTCCGGGTCGGGCGAGGCTGCGAGTGATTGGCCCTAACAAGAACTGGGAGGGGCTTTTCCTGCGGGCTGGGCGAGAGGAGGTTGATGCTGTTGCCACGGATGCCAGCCCTGGAGGTGCAGCGTCGCGCCGTTACCTCTGTGGACTTCGCGTACACGCCTCTGCAGAGCTGCCCACCCCGAGATGCTGTTCACTACGTACGTATAAGCCGTATCACCCAGCCCATCTCAGCGTGCCACGCCCCGTCAACCTCGGAGCCCGTCGTGTGAAACTGGCCCCGAAATCCCTCTTTACCCAATCCCCCCTGGTTGCCTGGCTGGACCCCCTTTCCCCGTTTCTAACTGGTCATCAGTGCCAAGGAGGGGAGCAACACGCCTTACTAATCCCGACCACCGCATGTACCCGCCTACCGGGATAGAGTACTCGCTTTAAGTATGTAATTTCCAATCTGTGTAGCCTTAGGTAAGACCGAATGTCGCTTGGGGGGGGGGGGGGGGGGGGCATCAAGGTGGGCGAATAATGGGACGGGTGTTATGAGTGCCGGGACCAGCTTTGGGCACCGGTGCGCTCTATCAGGCAGGCCTTGCGTCCTTTGTGTCAATCCGGCACGTCGCTGGGCGAGCCGTCGCCCCCAGACTGTACGTCGGCGGGCTGTGATATACGAATACACAATCCCTACATGCCCTTTTTATGTTAGGGGTGGGTCCGGGTGCATGGGAGTGGCTGGAGAAGAGGTAAGCAGAGCCGACTGACTAAAGTACCACTGTGCCCTGCGTGCTTGTACCCGGAGCTGGAGCCCGGCAAAGACTTGTCGCATGTGGTTCGGTGGGCGAAGGCGGCCTCCACGGGCTGTCATGAGAGATCGCATTGCCCATGGGATGATGCCGTGGGATGGGATGGAACGCGGCTGTGGCCCCGAAGAAGAGCTCCCACGCCGCCCAGTCGCCCTCCCGTGCGCCCCCCTCCCTCCCTGTGTCGCTGTCCGTCGCCCTGCCTCCCATGACCTAGGGAGCCGGAGCGAGGGCTCTACAGTGCACGCGCGACCACTTCCCTCCGCCCCAACTCCAACGCGCAATGCAGCAGGGGTCTCCAGCGCCGAGCGATGCGAGCCCAAGCCGGGATTGCGCGGGTTACCGACCTACTACGCAGTACCCCGTCCACGTCCATTTCCCTCACGGGATGCCCTGTCTCTGTTGCGCTCCCGAGCCCCTACCAAGACGCGTGGCGTGCCCGTAGCATCACGGAGCCTGCACTGGCCCGGTCCCGTCGCTCTCTCTACCCTTCGGCCTCCTTGACCGTGGATGGTCGTGTTGGAGCAGCCGGCACGGCTGCCGCCAGCGCAGGGCCTCAAGTAGCCGAATGTACACGGCTGAGCTAGGCCCGTATCTGGAAGACCCGATGTCCGGTGGCCTTCCTTCACGGGCTGTGCAGACTGGCGGGCTGCTATCTGGCATGGGCGGCTGTACCGTAGACGTGGATGGATGGATGGATGATGGACGGATGCCGTCGGGTAGCCACCCCACCCGTGATTGCGAGAGCCCACCACGTCTTCCGCCTGGTCTTCTACGCCGGCGTCTCTTGGCACTACGTGGTGAGCGAAACGGGCTTCGCGACTCATCCCGCCAGCCAGACCGCGGAGCGCCGAGTGAGACCATACGCCTGCAAGTCGGTTACACATCGAGCAGCACCGCGTACGGACGGCTTGGCACCACCACACATACATACTGACCGGCAGGGCGGTCTACACGGCCGCTTGCGTTCAGGCACCAGAGCCCTCGTTACTTTTGCCCGAGGCGGTCATGTGCCTCGTTCCCTCCCTCCATGCCGTCCCTCGCCCAGGAACCCATGGTCGGCTCCCTGGTCCGCCTGCCCTTGCCGGCCTTCTCTCCCGTCCAGCGGCGTCTTCTCGCCGTGCGTTCATTCGGCCGGGCAAGCCAGGCTTCCGCAAGGCGAGACGCCACAAAGGGCCCGGACACGTGAAACCTTCGTCTGTCGGCATTCTATCACCACGACCTCGCAGTCGGCTGCTCTTCTCGAACGCCGCTACTGGCTTTGGGGGCTGGATGGTCAAATACGGCACAGGCGCTAGCTGGCTCTCATGAATGCGCGCCCAAGGCACGGAACGGGGCATGCAGGGCTGCAGTTCCAATGATATCCAGTCGACCCCCCCCCCCCCCCCCCCCCCCCCCCCCTCCCGCCGTCATCCTTTCGTTTAGGCCATGAGTAAAAGCATGCTCTTCATATTCCCCCGAAAGGCAAATCCCGCTCGGAGGCTCACATGGCTGCCCTTAACCCACGAGCCATGAAAGCGCTACAAAGGAAACCATTGCTGACCACGGCGCACCATCCAGGGGCAAGACGGGAACCCGTTCCCCGCCGGTAGCGGCTGCGGTTGTCCCTAGTGTTCCCGTACTCGTCACGTAAACTAGCCAAGACGTCGTCGAGCTCTCTTTCCCGAGATTCAAACGCCTTCTGGAAGGGGTCGCATATGAGAAAGGTGCCCCGCACAGCGATGTGGAAGTCCAGGCGGGTACAGATACACCAGCCTGCTCGATGAAAAGGATTCACAGCTTGTATTGTCACACCGAATCCACAGTGCAGTAGGTACCCTGGTCCCGGCTTGCGTTGGTGCTTACTGTGCATGATGACTGGGCGAAACCTCAAGGCTTGGATGGGGCCACGGCGGACCCCGGAGTCGGATTTGCTGCCTCTTTTCTCTTGAATTTCATAACAATGGAGACTTGTATAGCTTGCCACCCTTCCACTACGTTGCCCGAAGTCAGTAAAATCTCTCCCGCCGGGGTTCGGGGGGTGTGTGTTACGGACGTGGGGAGTACGCGGTGTGAGAAGACTGTCGGGAGGGAGAACAGAGAGCACGGAGAGTTGCTTACGACGTGTGTGACATTGTTCGCGTTTGTCAGATAGGATAGGTCATCGAGGGGGTTCCCCGCAACGCCTATCACGTCGGCATCAAAGCCTGCCTTCAGCTGTCCACTCTTGGGGGCCTGCTTGCCTAGAACCTCGGGGGGCGTCGCAGTCATGGCCTCGATGGCCTGCAGCGCTGTCATCCCGGCAGCCCTGGCGTACGTGAGCTCCATTGCATTCTTGCCGTGGGATATCGGGTGCGTCGGGTTACTATTCCACATGTCGGTACCCAAGGCGATCTTGACACCACACTTGACGGCGAGATCGTAGTTCTTCCGGGTCAGGGGTACGAGCTTCTCGATCTTGTCTACCACGGGCGGAGGGAATCCACCGTGGTCAAGGAGTAGGCTTTCTTGGATATGACGGGTAGCCACCAGGATGGCCCCTCTTTCCTTCATCATGGCAGCGACCTCCTCGTCCAAGTAACAGCCATGCTCAATGCTCTTCACGCCGGCCTGGAGGGCAGCCACGATGCCCGCTTTGCCAATGGCGTGAGCTATATCATATCTGTATCAGCACCTGCCTGCAAGCGGTGTTTGTGGGCCATGTCTTCTTAAGGCCCCTTTTGGCCATAACAGAAGGCGTTGCGGGCGCAGGGACTACGAGCGGTGCTGGAAAGGGGTAGTGAAAAGCACCGAGTATTACTGACCTGCAACCGCGCGACCCGAGCGAGCAGCCTCGTTGACGAGGGCTTTGAGCTCCTCGTCTGAGAACTGTCTGTCCTCGGGGTCGTCGTTCAGACTCAAGACACCGCCAGAAGAGGCGACCTTGATGCACCGAGCTCCACGGCGTACCCTGTGCAAATCTAGGTCAGCAACGAAGGATTCCAAATGAAGCCACGCCAGGAGCGCTGTAAATCGAAGTCGAGGCCACTCACATGGTCCTCACAGCTTTGACGCACTCGTCGACGCCGTCGCAAATATAGTAACTACCCCCGGCCTCGGAAAACTCCTTGACGGCACAAAGCGGAAGTTCATGCTCATCGCCGTGGCCGCCGGTAGTTGAGAGTAGGGTCAAGGAGGAGTATACGTTAGGGCCGACCAGATAGCCGTCCCTGATGCCGGGCCACAAGTAGCCTGCATACTGTGAGAGCAAGTCAGTAAGGACCAACGGCGCCACGCCGTGATTCTGCCCCAGGGAAAGAAACCCACCCCACTGAGCTCGCGTACACTCGTTACGCCTGCTTCCAACGTTCGACGGAGGTCGGCCACGGTGACAGCACCCGCCAGGGAGGTGGCACCCGGCAAGAAGGACTTTGTGTCGCCCATGGCTGGGAAGGCGAGCCCGTGGCCTCCGAAGTGCACATGGCAATCCCAGAGTCCAGGCATGAGCACGGGGACGTGTTGGAAGGTCAAGCTCCGGAACTGGGCCGGACAGGCGTGGTACTCGCCAACCCATTCGATCTTGGCATCCTTTATAACCAGAGCACCCTGGGGAATGGGCTCTCCGCGTCCTGGCAGGAGCAGGTCACACCGCAAAGCCACCAGCGCGGATGCTTGCGGCGTCACCGATTCCGCGTCCGTTGGTATCGAGCGATGCGGAACACGCATTGTGGCAGGGTTCCGGCAAGCCTGGTTTGCAGTGCCTGTTGGATACAGGAGTCTGTCGGGGATCCAAAAGCAAGGAATGTCTAGGGGTGGCGGTGCGGATAGAGCTGCAACCGGCTGAATAAAAGTGCGCGAGGGGGGGCCTCGTATGCATCGGAGCGTTGCCCATCACGCAGGGCCCGCATTCCGCGTTGCAACCTACCTAGTTAGGAAAAGAGGTAGTCAGCTGCAGTTGGCGACACGGTGCGGAAGACCCCGCATTAAGCGGTAGCAGAGTCCAGAGAGAGATAGACAAGCGAGTACGTAAGGTAAGGTATGAGGGAAGCCAGCCGGTCAGCAGGCAAGTATGTATGTGTGTGTCCCTAGCACGAGAATGGTTCTCGCGTGTGTGAGTCGCTTGCGGTATTCACATGGCCGGGAGCTGCTGCGCTTCTAGACTGTTGCCCGGATACCTAGCTAATTACAATTCTGCTCCGTCCTGCGGCAGGCCAGCCCCGGGCGAGTGGAAGGTGATTGACCATAGGTAGGTCGCATCGGCCTCCTGCCTCGTTCCAAGCCGTAGTTGTGTCGATATTGGTTGAAGCGGCCTAGGGGAAGCGGACAGGGATCCAGCCAGGTAGGAAGCGGCCAATGTGCGGGGCCCAAACCATTGCTCAGTAGACCATGACGTGATCTTGTTATATTTCACCTTGGGCGTGCTGAGCGGCTTCATGACGGCCCGTTCTCCTCTGCCCCCCGGAATTCCGGTGCTCGCGGTGGGTTGAATGCACGAGAGCTTACTCGCCGCCCCGAGAGATGCCGGGGCGGCTGCTTACTCATAGTGACGCTGGCGGAAGCGGCCCTAGCACGGCTGATCAGTCTCGTCTCTGGGCCCACCACATAACCCGGCACTTCGACAGTACGGTTTCTAGGAACCTTCGCATTCATCGGCGCCTCTCGGGAAGCAACTGGCGCATCTATCTGTACGAGCCGCTGCCGAGGCGAATCCGCCGCGCTCTCTCGATGGTCCGCTTCTCCGTCTGGCCTTGCTACATGCACGCCCTATGCCAGGCGAGCACCGAAGCCCTCTCACGACCAGCCCGTCAACACCTCTCTACGAGGCGCTTCTGTTCAGTCTTGCCCCGGCCTTCTTACCTGGGCCCGGAGCCGGCAGCCCGGCGCCTCCGTACTGTCACCACCATGTCAGGCGTTCCGCCGCCCAAGTTCGCCGCCGGTTCTGAAGAGACAGGCCTGGCTCCCAAGTTGCGGCCGCTTCTGGCCTCGGAAGGCGGCCGCTGGGCTTTGATCAGCAGCGGAGAAGGCATCGAGAGGAGCTTCAAGTTCAAAACCTTTGCGAAGACCTGGGTACGTCTGCTGGTGAAGCCGACCGGAAGCAAAACCACTACTCTATTCCCACTTCGCCCTGCCATTTGACACCACACCAAGAGGCCACTGTCTGACCAATTGGACACCGCCACAGGACTTCATGACGGCTGTATCACTGCAGTGCAAGTTGAAGAATCACCACCCAGAATGGTCCAACGTGAGTGACTACCGCTTTGCCAACACAAACTTCAAGGCCCACCTACACGGCCATCTCCAGCCAAGGCGAGGACGGACAAGGCGTACTTGGGAAAGCTGCATCGGATTATGGCTTTGCCGCTCGGTGGCCGCTGCGAACCCGTGTATAGCTCTTCAGTACAGCTCACGGTATCTACGCGCTTGTCTACCCTGGGCCACATCCCCGCCACCCGCTCCATTCTCTTTGGGCGTATCCAGGCCGTCCCAAACAGCAGCTTCGCGAGGACACCCGTTTTGTTGAACTCTCGCTTACCCACCCTGCCGGCAGGTCTACAATGTCACGTTCATCCGCTGGACCACCCACAACCCCCAGGGTCTGTCCGCCAAAGATGTTGAACTGGCTGCCATCTGCGACTCTCTCGCCAGGGACTTTGGCGAGGTCGTTGAGCCGCAACAGGACACCGGCAGCAGCTGCGAGATGAGACGTCTGGCTGACACGGTAACCGCTGATGCCGGAGACTGCTGTACGCCGAAGCCCAAGGCTTGAGACATGGTGCTCACTGCGCCCAAGGATCCGGCACGGGCTGACTTCATGCGACGACCTCTGCCCGCCATTGGCGGTGAAAACCCCTTCGCCGTGTTTACATCACCATGAACGCACAGCACGTGGGGACTACTTGCGCAAGCCCCTGCTATTCGAGTTTCCGAGTTAGGTACGTGGAAATTCCAAGTCACCCCTGCTCCGGTACTCCAAACGGCCAAAAAATGTATGCGAGCGGGAGCGATTTCGGACGTAGGCGGAACAGCTGTGAATTATATTATACCACACAAAGCCCGTTCGCCATCCGTGATAAGAGGCTTGGTACCCGATCGCGCCAGAGGCGGTGCCCCAGTATTAAAGTTGTATACAAGCTGGCCGCCCCCAAATCTATGTACAGAATCTAAGCGAACGACAAGGGGCCCCTGATACGCCGCACCATGCAATCGCAGTCCGATCGATGCCACCCCGTTATTCGTGGCGTCGTCTTCCAGCATCATTATAATCCCCTTTCGTTATATTCGAGACGGAGCTCGCGAGCAAGTCTCCTAGATTCGGGGACCCTCGCCTCTTGAGGGCTGGCGTCCACCGAGAAGAGCCTCACTAGCAATTTACTGGGCCTTCTTAGCCTTGAGAGCCTTGAGCTTTCTCTCGCGGCGACGCTTGGCAGCCTCGGGGCCTGATTCAGTGTCGAGCATGTAGTCCCACCAGCGGAAGCTCGAAGCGTAGTTTCCGATGAAGCGCTCGTGGTGAACATCGTGGTGCTCGGCTCCGGCCCAGAAGGGCAGAAAGTGTCGCAGGCTCCAAGGGAAATCGTAGCCGCTGTGGGAATCGATAGCCTGGAAGAGACGGCCGACAATCCACATGTACATGGTGAAGAGGTGCAGATCACCTGTCAGGGAAACCCAGATAATGGGAGATCCGACGGTGCCGAAAGCAAGGAGCATAACCTCCAGGGGCGAAGCATACTCGGCAGCCAGTCCGAAAGGAGCCGAGTAGGTGTGGTGAAGCTTGTGGATGTTCTTGTACAGGGGGCCGTAGTGCAGAGCGCGATGGAACCAGTAGTGCCAGGTATCCTCAAGAACGAAGAAGACGGCAATGTGCATGGCCATCTTCCAAAGCGGGGGGAAAGGCACGCCATAGTCCATGCCGAAGTAGGTAGCAATCGGGTGGAAGAGCCAGATCTGGGGCAACTCGACGGTGAAGTGGCTCAGCAGAACGAGGCTGGCACAGTCCCACTGCTCCTTGAGGGTCGGGATTTTTTGCTGCGAAGGTAGTCAGCAGGGCTGCGCGAAACGGGCGGGTGAGATTGGGGGGGGGGGGGGGGGGGGGGGGGGGGGGGGGGGGGGGGGGTGGGGGGGGGGGGGGGGGGGGGGGGGGGGGGGGGGGGGGGGGGGGGGGGGGGGGGGGGGGGGGGGGGGGGGGGGGGGGGGGGGGGGGGGGGGGGGGGGGGGGTGGGGGGGGGGGGGGGGGGGGGGGGGGGGGGGCATACGTTCTGAATCTTGTACTTGTTGAAGAACGGAGTTCGATCAATGATCATCCAGGGGAGGCATCGGCCGAAGTACACAACCTCGTGCATGACGAAGCTCATGATACCCGTCGCGAGGACATCGTTCTGCATCCAGAGATACCAAGCCTATAGGAAAGTGTCAGCTCCACTGTCGTGTCTCAACCGTCGGGGCATTCGGGTCAACTCACCGCCCAGAGGCGCTCGATGATGTTGAGCGTCACATTCTGCTTGGTGACCTCCTCGAAGACTCCGGAGAAGGTGTTGGACGGGTTGAAGACGCCCGCAAGCGTGGCGTTTCTGTAGCAAACAGGCCGGTCAGTCTCGCCAGTCGGCGCGATACAAAGCTATGGGAGCCGGGAGGAGGCTTCGCGAGTCATACATGGTTGCCATGGCGTCCGACTCTAGTGCGTCGCGATGCGCGTCGTCGGGATGGTGAGTGGATGGAGGAGTGGATGGAAAAGGACCCGACCGGCCTGCACGCAAGGAGACAGAGCCGTCGTTGCGTAGGTTTATAAACCTAGGATGGGGAGGGAGGGCGTGGCAAGAAGTCGTGCGGAAGCCGAGAATCCCGTCTCGAACGATCTTCCAGAATGAAAGTCGGTGGGAGGCGATAGGAGAACTGGGGGTTTCCACGTTCAATGTCTGGAAATGAAGAAAAAGAAGGGGTCGAATCAGGGGATAGGCGTGGCGGGCAAGGCCTATCGCGCCACCCCCCTGTCAATCATGCCAGATGCTAATGAGAGCTTCCGTCTTCCGGGCCCACCCACCCATCCATCCAGCCAGCCCAACAGAGCCGACAACTGCGCGGTATTCGCGCCGACGCGTCTCTCAAGCCACGAAGTGGCGTTCAACGTGCTCGATTGAGCGTGGGTCGCCTGCGTATTCGGGTTTGCGATGGGCCTAGCCGCTTTGGGCGGCCGCTGTTCCTCAATGCGGGCACGGCTTTTCCAGGCTCGCCAGGTACCGTCTTCTAGAAAGACACGTACTGGCCACGCCCCCACGAGCGGGTGATCGGGCCAGCTCACAACTCCCTTCCCATCCATGCCCGGACCCAACGGGCAGCAGCCAGCTACTCGCTTCTTGCTTGCTCGTAGGAAGTGTACGTGTTTACGTGCTCAGGAATGCATGGAGGGCGGCTCAGGCGGAAGAGTGAGCGTACGATTGCCACCATCCATCCCTTTCCGTCTGTGCTGTCTGGCCATTAGGCTACGGCAAAAGTTATGCGCAAGTCCTCCAGCGCCTTTGGAACCTAGTCAATACGGTAGGTGCTTTAAGTACGGTCGGACCACGCGGGTATGGGAGAGTCCTTTTTACACACGTGGAGGCGCCATGTTTCCCAGCTTCCACGGGAAGAGGGACCCCATGGGATTCTGCTTGTCGAACAAACTTTCTCCCTCCAGCCGTCAACGTCAATGGCGCTCCCAGCAACGGGCAGGGAACCCGGCGGGCTTATATTCAGATCGGGCGACGACCAGGGTTGCAGCGTGATGCGGGCCGGCCCCATGGTTCTGTTCAGTCGACTTCTCCTCTGCGTGCCGTACAATCTTCTATACCCCTATAAGAAAAGGTGTGCAGCTGCCGCGTGTTCCCCAAGACAGGTATGCAAAGTACACAGGCAGTTTTTGTGTGTGATCGCCGCTTCTGGGCTTCCGAAATCCGGACCTGCACCTGCACCTGGGCCTCGCAGTTTGCCAACACACGCGCCCGCCCCAATCATGACCCAAGAACTAGCAGTAGCGGCCAGTTTCGGAGCTATCGATCTTGGTGCCAGCTTCTACCCTCCGGGATGTTTTCTACCCAACCCAACCCTCCCTGCCGAGCCAGCCCTGCCTCTGTCAGCCCAGCCAACCCCATCATCGCAAGGGCCAGTTGACGGCCTCGCCTGTCGACCTACCCTTCCCCTCATCCTCCCAAGCTCGCTTCCAGTCACCCGAGGCGGACTTCAGTCAGCCCGAGTCGTCCTTCCCTCCCTGTGTTCGCGGCGCCGGCCGTTCTGCACCAGCCGTTGCGTCCTCGTTGCCAATTTCCGCCATCCCTGAACTGCCCGCCTGGGGTTGAAGACCGGCCGGAATTCCCGCTCTCTCGCAGCCGGAGATCATTCGATACTCGCCTGTTTTTGCAGCGATGTATCCCGGTGTTGACCCACAATAAAATTCACACCACCATCAGCCGATCCAGCCTAAGAACTCCCTGGTATCGGCTGGGCGACAGACAGCAGCATGTCCGTGGTTGCCGAGTGAGTCTATCACCAACGCCGTCGTCATCAACAAACACCGCCACAACGACCCCCCCCTCCCTACTCATGCTCATCGCCGTTCCCCGTGCCAAGGTCATTACTGATGCCGCGTTGTCAGCCAAGTCCGGCGCTTGGACGCGCAGCTGGACCGCATCCAGTTTACTAACCTAGCTGTTCCCGAGGGCGAATTTGCGATTGAGAACGCTTCTGAACTAAGTACACCCCGTGTCCAGGAGCTGCTACGTATTATCAAGGCGCTCTCTGCCGCCTCGGCAGCCCGCCCTGTCCTGCCATCATGGCAGTTGACGAGCCTCCTGGCCCAGTCGAGTCTTCTGGCCGAACCCACCGACGACTTGACTGTGACCCAGTACGAGACGGAGCTCGAGTGGCTGCTTGTCAGTAAGGCCACGGTGCAGAGCTATGGCGTTATCATGGACACGCTGCTTGACCAGATCATCCCCTTGGGTGACCATATTTGGTACTGGGACGATGTGCTTTCCTCGCCCGCCAGCAGCAGCTTGTACATGATGCAGACATCGCCACTGCGCTTCTGGGGCTGGACCAAGGAAATCTACGAGGCCACCATGCGTCGTCTTCAGCACGGCCCCCAAGGGATGGGGCTCTCTACCGCGGAAAGCACATCGGCTACCATAAGCACCCATGTAGCACACAGCTGGCGGCGCTTTTACGGCGTCGTCCAGGAAAGCATTCGCGAGAGGTCATTGGTCAACATCCAGCGGCGTGTCATGTCCCCAGTTGCGCTTTGCCGTGCCGAGGCACGAGGCAAGCAGGCCCAACTGAAGAAGCTCCGTGAGATGACGTCCAGTGGACTGGGTGTTCTCATTGACGAGGGCCTCGTTTTCAGCGGCAACGGCAGCGATGACGGTAAGGGCGACATCATTCTGTCTGGCCCCCAAAATTGGAAGGGCGTCGTGGAGCGCAGCGTGGCACTTATGGACATGATCCTCCAAGACATCCTGACCCTGGAGCTCGGCGTGGCCGACTTTGAGGATAAGGTATTCGCCGGCGTGGACGAGGATCCAGAGCTTTCGATCCACGTGGAAGAAGACGACTGCAACCGGCCTGCTGTGGTTGCCCGACGACTTCATGACCTGCTGGAAAGGTTTTTGCCTGCCCATCTGGATGCTACTCGTCGTCTGGTCCAGGAGCATGGCCGGCCCTCGCGAATAGTGAGGTACTGGCTCCCGGCTACTGCTCTCCTGCTCTCCTCGACCACGATCCTGCGCATCCTTGTCCGCCGACAGCAAGACATTATAGACTGGGTTACCGACTTTGGTGCAACGCTCCGTGGGTTCTGGTTTAATTGGGTGGTGGAGCCGACGCGAAAGGTCATCAGCACGATACGCCACGACGCGAACAGCGAGATTGCCATCATGAGCCGAGACAGCCTGGAATCGGACAGGGAAAGCTTGGAGCGGATGGTGGTTGACTTTGCTCTCGACCAGCCAGCCTCGGCCACAGGCCAAACCTCTCTCTCCGAGTCCCAGGTTGCTGACATCAGGGCCAAAGTGAAGGAGGGTGACCTGACGCCTATCCTCCGTGCCTATGAGAAGGATCTGCGCAAACCCTTGATGGGCGTTGTCCGCGGGGATCTGATCCGGACGTTGCTCATTCAGGTGCAAAAGACCAAGGTTGACGTCGAGGTTGCTATGGCTGGCATCGACACGTTATTAAGAAGCCAGGAACTCGTGTTCGGCTTCGTTGGGCTGACACCCGGTGTCATGGTGTCGATCGCCGTCGTCCAGTATTTGCGCGGCGTCTTCGGTGGACGGAGAGGCTTTCGCCAGGACCGACAGTCGGGTAAATGCATCCGTGTGCTCCGCAACATCGACCGTATTTTCTCCGAGGCCACGCCATCCCCAAATAACATTCTTTCCTACAAGGACCATGGCTTGTTGGTCTGCGAAGTCCACATGCTGCGACGGCTGGCGCTCACGCTGCTGCCCACAGACGTGGTCAAGGATTTCCTGGAGGACCTGGATGACCTTGCCAACCTCAAGGGCATCCAGTCGCAGCTGCGAGCCTTGGACCGTATCCGATGGGCGTACTCTAAGTGGCTCCGGTAGATGTGCATAGTCATATGCGAGCGGCGGCGCTGTGAGTTCATCGCTATACCGCTAGCACCGCAAGACAAACGCACCCGGAGGCAGGTGAAAGGAAAGGAGCTACGGCATCTGGCGTACACACCTGTCGTCTCCTTGGGGAGGCCTATGTACATACAATTGTTCTACAGAATATGTCTTTAGAGGATAACAAGCGTGTCGGTGGATGTATGGGAGGTGGTGGTAGAGGCATGCGTTTGGTAGGTTAGGAGGACAGGGACGGTGAGAACCGGGGGGGGCAATGAGACAGGTCGCAGATGTTTGTGCAAAGCCTCCGAGATATGTAGCATAGCGGAAATAGCATGACGGAATTCCGCCAGCGATAACTAAGCCGGCGCATTAAGAAGGCCTGAAACGCATTTTGCCCAATGCGTTACGAGTAGTCCGGCAGTATCAGAGAACAAGGTGCTAACCCGCATATTCAACGTGCTGGGCCCATCAGGGTAGGCCCCAGTTGCAGGAAGAAGATAGCGCGAGGGGGATGTCAAGGTACGGGTGCGCCGAGCGGTGTACTGATGGCAAAGGCGGGATGGGCTCGCGCCGGCCGTGGTTGGCGTGTGCTCGTGGTTCAGAGGGGGTTCAGAGGGGTGTCTCTCATGATGAGAGTGCCCCTGTGCGAGGAGACGAAGGTCCAGCCAGCCTTGCGACGAAGACTGGGGGCCGTGATTCTTTGTGCAGCCAGCCCCATGGGAAAGGCCACATCAGCCGCGTCCATGACGGCCGCCACTACGAGGAAACTAAGTTACCCAGACCCTGCCGGCTCATCTGTTGAAATGGGCAGGCCGGACCCCGAGGCAGCGTGAACGGACCCCCCGCCTCCTATGCTTGAATCGGTGTGTATCGCAGCCAAGGTACATAGGTAAGAAAAGAAGGGGAGAGAGCCTGCTGGGCCTGGATCGGTGTCTGTCTGTCTGGCCGTCACCCAGTGTGTCCCGTCTCTTGTGTCGCACACGGGGTCGCGTCACCTCCTCCTGAGTCGATTGGCTGGTGAATCAGTCTGTCTGTCGGTCAAGCCAGTCAAGTAGTCCGTTGGTACGGACGGTGTGGTGTAAGTGGATGTACATGCCCGGATACGTAAGCTCCCCAGGGCTCTTTCTATACCTAGGTAGCCCAACTGCGTGTCAAGACCCTGGAGCACGGCCTACAGCAGGTATAGATGTAAAGTAGGCAGGTTTAAAAAAAAGGTACCTACCTAGCCTACCTGGTATGTCATCAGTATAAGACGACGGTCCTGCTCGTCGTCATCCCCCCCGTCCTAGGCCCCAATGGAGCTTAGCAGGCGCGGCCTTGGCCCCCCCCCCCCCTCCCCTCTCCCTTCCCCGATCCAACCATTCACCTCCAGCAATCACTGACGGACTGACTGCGCTCCAGCACTCCAGCACTGGCACATCCACCACCGTCCATCGCACATCCCGGCTATTCATCCACTCCTAGTGGTGACCGCCTGCCAAAACCCCGACCAACCCAGAAGCAGAACCAGGTTGCCAGGCGGGCAAGTCCAGTCCAGGCTGGCTGCCGGATCGGACCTGACACTCCTGCCTCCTTAGGAGGGAGTGAGCGAGTACCTGTGTCTGTACCCAAGTAGCGAGCAAGCAAACAAGCAAGCAGTACCCGGAGCAGCTTAGGTACCTCGTACAACCCGCACCCACGTCTCAGTCTCCGGCTTGCTCCTGGTCGCACGGCTACGGGCTACGTGACTGGACCTCCCTAATCTACACAGCCGGACGCTTGCTCTCACGAACCCGTGACGCCAAACTTGCGACGCCGCTACTAATCATCCATCCACCGACAACCTACCTACCTTTGCACATTGTCGCATCGCCGCCTGCCTTCTCATCACAGCCGCCAGCGCCCAACTCGCCAACACGCCTCCTTACCACGCCTGCAACCGCCGCCGCCTGCCCGCCCGCCGTCACCGCCGCTGCTGAGACATAACCCCCACCAACACCGCTGCCTCCCAACCTTGGCCCCGGAGCCTCAGATTTCGACAACATGTCGGGCAACAGGAACTATGATTTCTTAGTACGTCGGTCCTCGGCAGTTGGCTATCGGCACTCGTCCTCGTTCCGCTCTCCCGTCCGCGATCGACCACCAACCGCGCCCGGGTGGATGCATGGCAAGCGCTTTGGCTGACCCGTACACCTTCTACAGATCAAACTGCTTCTCATCGGTGACTCTGGCGTAGGCAAATCATGCTGTCTTCTGCGCTTTAGTGAGGACTCCTTCACGCCCTCCTTCATCACCACCATCGGCATCGACTTCAAGATCCGAACCATCGAGCTGGACGGCAAGCGGGTCAAGCTCCAGATCTGGGATACGGCCGGTCAGGAGCGTTTCCGCACCATCACGACAGCTTACTACCGAGGTGCCATGGGTATTCTCTTGGTGTACGATGTGACGGACCAGAGATCGTTTGATAGTGAGCCTCGCCTCCCCCCTCCCCCCTGGTAAGTGCAAACGAGCATCGACTCACCCGGGATGCGAACAACAGATATCCGCACTTGGTTCGCCAACGTGGAGCAGCATGCCACCGAGGGCGTCAACAAAATCCTGATCGGCAACAAGTGCGATTGGGAGGACAAGCGCGTCGTGTCGACGGAACAGGGCGAGGCCCTGGCCAAAGAGCTTGGCATCCCCTTCCTCGAGGTCTCGGCCAAGAGCAACATCAACATCGACAAGGCCTTCTACAGCCTAGCTGCCGATATCAAGAAGCGCATCATCGATACGTCCAAGTCGGAACCCGCAAGCACATCCGGCGTCAACGTCGGCCAGGGCGAGGGCTCGGGCAGCATGGGCAAGTGCTGCTAAGTCGGGCGCTGCCAACGTGAGACGACGCTGCTGCGCGGAGGGGGGAAACGCTGTGTGGTCTACGACCTGGAAAGACGTGCAGCCCCCGCTGATGAGTGGATGGTTGTCGGGCGAGGAGAGGCAGGCAGTACGTACCGTGGGCGGTGGCCCCATCTGCACAAGACACAAGAGAGACCAGGCAGCAAGCGAACAGGGAATGATAGACCACGGCCGGAACCCGCGACGGAGGAAGAGGCCCGGCTTTCGACGGCGCCGAGACGGATACATTATCCTCATTTTGGGAAAAGTGCGCCTACCCGCCAGACCCGGCATTCATAGACGCACGAAACGAGCCCCTCGCTGTGCGTGACAGGCACCCGGTTGAGACAGAGAGAGCGTGGGCGGCAACGTGAGCGACAGAGCAAGAGGTTGTCTGCCGCCATTGCTGTCGCGACCCGGCAACCTGGTGGTGGCAAGGAACACAGCAAATCATTTGGAGGGGCCGGAGTTTGGTTTTGATATGGGTTTTTAATACATTTCCAGTGTGCTCGTCTCTTCTCGCTGCGGTTCTGTGTCGGCTACATGGGATCGCTCGCCTTGTCGCCGAGTTCTGTCCTTGCCCGGTCCCTTTTACCATATGCCATTTACCACAGCATAGATGCATTGAGCGTTCTGCTCTCCTCCCACTCCCGAACATCGCTGTCCTCGTGGCCCATCCGGAGCGTCAACTGACGGCGATGCCAATTCCGAACAAAGCGCCGTGCCTCGTCATCGTCGAGGAACGGCACTACGAATCTGTCCCAGCGTCGGTGCTCGTTCTGGAGCTCTCTATTCATCATTTCTTTTCGCCGTTCCCAGTGGTCCGCATTGTCATCGGCCTGAGGGACGGTATAGTCGGCTTGCTGCCGGACCGCATCCTCTATAGTACTGGCGTCGAGGGGCGCCTGCAGCATCGACTTGCCGAAGACCATGATGCCTCCGCTGTCAAGGTCCTTGACGCGCCAGGGGAGATTGCGCTGCACGCCGTCGTCGTGGATGGCCGCCTGCAATGTGGACCTGGAAAGTTTACCGCCATCGATGGAGACGAGGACAAGAGAGCGCGTCCCGGCCTTCCGCATCAGCTTCTCAACCACGGTCCCGCCCCGCTCCAGCAACTGCTCCCGACGTGTGTAGAAGGGCCGCTCCAGGTCCCAGCGCTGGCTCGGGGCCACGAGGGTGAATTGGCGCACCGTGTCTTGGTTCTTGTCCAGCTGGGCGGCGAGGAAGCGGCGCTGTTCCTGCTTGACCTGGTTGCGGCTCTTGGTGCCGTCGTCGGCGCGGGCCGTGGCCCGCACGCGCGCGAGTTCCCACATGCGCTGGACCTCGCGGCGCCAAGCGGCGGCGGCGGCGCCGCTCTCGAAGACGACGCTGTACTGGCCCAAGGGCTCGAGCGTGTGGGGGTCCCGCACCGGCGACACGTGTGCGATGCCCGCCGATGACCAGCCCTCGACGTGGCGGGCGCTGCTGGAGCCCAGGCGCAGGAAGTCGGACTCGGTCAGGTGCTTCGAGGCGCCGCCCAACGCCAGCAGGGTGCTGTTGTCGTAGCGGCGGAGCCGATCGTGTTGGGTGGCGCCCTCGCCGTATGCCTCGAGGAAGCCGAGCTCGGCGTCGAGGTCGACGCCGCCGCCGCGCGAGGCGCTCGCCGCCGATTTGGCCTCGGCGGGGAAAAGCTCTTCGAAGAGCGGCTTCTTCTGTGCGCCCCGGGGGAGCTGCGGTTCTTGCGCGGGGGGTGGGGCGGGATCTCGCGGTTGAGACTTTTTCTCGCCTTCGCCCTCGTCGGGCGGGCCGCGATTCTCATGTGCATTGGAGCCGTCGCCGCTGCTGCTGGTGCCGGCGCCGCCAACGTCGTCTTTACCGCCGGCTCCGTCACTGTAGGGGCGAACAATGGACCGCCATGACGATGCGGCGGCCGTGGCTACGGGGGATCGCGTCAGCGGCCTCTGTAGCTGTCGTAGGAGCATGCCGCGCTGCAATGCACTGTTGGACAGAGCATCGCATGCAATCCGGAAAGGACAGCTCTCGGGGGGGGGGGGGGGGGGGGGGGGGGGCGTAGGAATTGGTACGCGTTCACTGTCCGGGCATTGCCTCTGCATGCATTACGTCCCGGGCTGGATGCAATGGTCTGGAAATCCTGGGCGCTCCCATTTTTGGCGGGCCGCCGTCCCCGCCGAGGGCGGTTTCGTGCACGTATATCTGCTTGGGCGTAACTGGCACAGTGTGTCGGGCTGGCACCAACGATGAGATGGCCCGACGGACACACCCTTGGGATGCTGAAATTCCCTAGAGAGGTGCTTCTATTTGCCTACAATCGCTAGCAAGGGAAGCTCTCTAGCAGTCAGATCACATTCGATATCCGCACTCACGTGGTTCAAATACTTTGCTGACACTGTGTATGCAGGTAATCCGTAGTGACGTCCTAAGCCGGCCTTGTCGAAGTGGGGTTATGTTGTTAAACATCAATACATACCTATTTATATCTTGTGGCAGCACAGAACCGAAAAAGAAGCTTCGCACCAGACAACACAAACACTTTAGGCCTGTCTACCAAGACAAACGTGACTCATATACGATGCCCCGGAATATAAACACACGGGGGATATGGGATAGCCCTCGGTTTTGCTGCCAGGTGCGAGAGAGGTCCGCGGCGTTTGGCGTTTTCGTTAGGCGTGAGCCTGTACTAAAAGACTACCCAAACTTGCCCAACAAATCCATTCAGTAACCCTCTCTTCCACTTAGTACTCAGGAGGTCCGGCATAGAAATGACTCACCCCACTTAAACCACCACTCGAATAGGTCTATTAGTGTGCTGTAAGCTGCCCTTGGGCCTTACTGACCTGGCGATATCTATGAGGCATTGAAAGCACCTAGCTATTGATAGTATCTTGAGATAAGTTTCCCCATCCTTCCTTAGCGTGTTCCTTTTAACGTATCGATATCTTATATAAGATGGGTGCGGAGTAATACTTGAGGGGCTTTCCAGCAGTTCTCGATAGGCGAGAGGTCTGGAGAGCTAGGGACCTAAGCAAAATACCGAAGCCCATGGCTCTCTTTCCAGGACCTCATAATATTTCTAGAAGACTTGAGGCCATGTCCAGATGCTCCATCCTCCTCTAGAATGAAATCATCGCCGCGTTCAAGCCATTTGAGGGAAGTGTTGTTGCTGAGGCAGGTGTGAGGATCGGAGCTTTAGTGGGGTGAGCCATTTCTATGCCGGACCCCCTAGTACTGTCCACTACCAAAGTTCCAGTGTGACTTCCATAGCATGTGACTCAAGAGGCCTTCCCAGGGCAGAGCTTTTGCGTGATGCCTCACGTACTTGCCTATAAAAGGACAACATACCTAGGCATCACTTGCCTGCCAACGATCGTTTCCATAAGAAAGCTGGAAGACCAGCAGGTGCTATCGGATGGGCTGGACCGTGCGCTTGTAGACGACCCAACAGCCATGATCATAACTCTTCCCTGACCAACCACCAAGTCACAACCATCCATCCTAACTCTTCCCCGACCAATCGCCGCCACATTTTGACTTCTCTGAAACCAACAATTTCCTCGTTTTTCTTTCCACCTTTCCACGATGAAGAACGAGTTCGTGGGCAAGCTGCGGCCGCACGCGCAGGAGATGCCAAAGCATGCGGCCAAGGTCTTCATCAACCACACAGCCCTGGCCGAATCAGGCATATCACCAGGTAAGATGTGCTACGTCGAGAGCACCAACGGTTACGGACGACGCCGTTATGCTGTTGCCTGGCCATCTCTGGACAAGAGCGTGGGTCGAAACGTCGCTCTTCTCAGCCGCGTGCTCCAGGACCTGACCGGGTTTCCCGTCGGCGATGTGATTCGGGTCTCTGATGCCGGCGACTGTCCCACTGCCGAGACGGTGCGTGTGAGGGAGACAACGCCAGATGGCAAACCGTTGAGTCCAGAAGAGCAAGCGAACTTGAGTGCGGAAGAACGAGCCCACTGGGAGTACTTGGTTGAGGCCCGCCTGCGTAAGTCCTCGGTAGATATTATCTCTCGAGCCGACCTGCTGACCACCCACTCCCAGTCGTTTCTGAACATGTCTTTGGCAGCCTGCCGCTGCAGGACATCAGGGGGAAAGAGACGAGATCCTTCTTCGTGGAATCAGTGAACGATAGCAAAACGACTCTGGCCAAAGTCACCAAAGCCACCAAGGTCCAGTGGATCAATGACGAGGAGGCCCAGGAAATTGACGAAGCCCCCAAAAATTTCACATTGGGCAGTCTTCCCTGCTTGGGCCCTCAGATCAACAAATTGCAATGGTTCCTCTCACGCTTTGGCATTGCCATAGAGGATGGGGATTTTGCGCCCGGGTTTGTCATTCAAGGGGGAGAAGGAACAGGAAAGACCATGCTCCTGAACCACATTGCTAACAGTCACTGGGGCAATGTCATCCGTATCAAGACTTCAGACAAGCCCGAAGCTGTCAAGGGGCATTTCGCCGACGCTATCAGCCGCCAGCGAAACACTGTGCTTTTGATCGACGACATTGGTTCCTTGATTGGAAATGAGAAGTCTGCCTTTGGCATCGCCATGATCGAAACTCTGGTCGAGTCTTTCCAGGCCTTGGTTGACAAGGCAACAGAGCGAGGTAAATGCCATGTCGCTGTCGTTATGACTTGCAGACAATATCTGGTCACCGTGCCTCCTGCTCTTCAATCCCCGGACTACATTTACGACGTCGTCGACACTCGCGTGCCTAATGCGGACGAACGAAAGGCTATTCTGAGGTACTACAACCTCGAATTCCCTGAAGGTCACCAAGAAGAATTCATATCGAAGCTGGGCGACGAGACCCACGCGTACACAGGCAGTGACCTCCACAAACTGATCCGCCGCGCCAAGAGAAATCTGAAGATTCAAAAGCAGGATCAGACAGCCACGGGCCCTCTGGAATGGGAGTTTATCAAGGAGGCCTTAAATGAGGTACCTCCATCAGCCATGCATGATATCTGTCTGAAACCGCCCAAAGTGCTCTGGGACGATATCGCTGGCAATGAGGAAGCAAAAAAGAACTTGAAATTAGCTCTCTGGCGCCCCCTGCCAGGACAGAAGATCAGGCATAAGCCGATGAGGGGCATCTTACTCTACGGGCCTCCCGGATGCTCGAAAACGATGACCGCCCAGGCATTGGCAACAGAGTGCTCATTGAACTTCTTTTCCATCAAAGGCGGAGAGATCCTCAACAAATACGTCGGCGAGACCGAACGCACAATCCGCAGCCTGTTCCAGCGCGCTCGCGCCGCGAGCCCTTCCATCGTTTTTTTTGACGAGATTGATGCGATTGCGGGATCTCGCGAGGATTCCAGTGCCTCGAGTTTCGCAAACGTGGCAATTGCAGCCCTGCTCTCGGAACTTGATGGGTTTGAGAGTCGGGAAGGTGAGTACTGGAGGCATCATGACCTTTGCTGCGTCTCTTGCTGACACGCTCCAGATGTCTTCATCATGGCTGCGACGAACCGCCCGAGCCACATTGATCCCGCTCTCCTGCGGCCTGGTCGTTTTGACAAGCTGGTGCACATTCCGATGCCCGACGAGGCCGCCCGTCGAGCAATAATCGAGAAAAAGGCCACGGCCTACAATCTCATTGATATCGATGCGGATGAGCTCGCACGCATCGCAGATGGTCTCTCTGGTGCCGAAATCGCAGGCGTCTGCAACGAGGCCTTCTCCGACTATGACGTGTTCGAGGACCAGCCTGTGAGCGACATGGAGGTGCTTCGCAATGCGTTCCAAAAGGCGCGCCGAGGCATCAGCCCGGTGATGATCAAATCGCTGGAGGACTTCGAGGCGAACCGCGAGTGTTTCGCATAAGGGAATGCCTGACCCAAGCGCAGACTCTTATCCGCACTATTGAAACGATACAGCGAAGTAGCATACATACAACTTCGTAGATGGGCACATACACAGCAGCCTGGAGGCTGATTGACACGAGTGTTACGGCTTTATTACCATTGGAAGCGCCGTCGTTGAGCTTCATAAAAGTGCCATATGTTGATGGCAACACTGCAGCAGCCTACCCCCTGGGCGTCTATTCTCTCATTACCAAATGCTATGCTCCAGACGCCCGTCTCGTGCCCTCGTATATGGAAAACGCCCGATCCCTATGCAGGTATGTGGGGTACTGAGAAGAGAAGAAGGATCCCGTGCGTGCCGGAATCGGTGCCAGGCTACCTGTTCCCGCAGAGAGCCGTCGAATAAAGAGGTATCCCGCGATGCAAAATGCCACGATGCAATGCTGGCCGACGCCTGTCCCCCACCCCCCCCCCCCCCCTGTCGATCACACACGATGCTGTCCAGTCCGTGGCCCCGTCCAGGTACACGCTAGTTTGCTGGCGCTGGGGGCTCAGCAGCACTTGTTTCTAGCCTTGTGCGTCTCGGCGTGGCGGTTTTGCTCCGCTTGGTTCTGGCCGGCATTTTCCACGGTGACGGCGGGCGAGAAGGCGGGCGAGAACAGCCAGCTCCTCCGGTCGCGGCCCACGCGGAAGCTGCCCCGGGGGTTCACGCTGTCGAAATAGCCTCCGTCCATACCGGTTTCAAAGGGGGTGCCGGGGGTCATGGTGGCAGCCAGCAAGGCCTGCTGCATCTTGCGGTTCTGCTCGACCAGTTTCCGCGTCACCACACGGAAGACCTCCTCGACGCCCTCGCCGCTTTCGGCGCTGATTTCGTGGCAGGCGTCCCAGCCCACCTCCTGGCCCCAGAAGCCGGAGCTGCGTTTGCTGCTGGGACTGCGCGGCTCGCCCGGGCCGGCCCCGGCGCTGCTTGTCCCTCCCATGCTCGTCTGGTTGATGCCCGGGCCGAGCGGGAAGCCCATCATGCCGGTGGGGGTGGCGGTAGGCGGGGGGGTGTTGCCCTGGCCCGGGGCGAGGTTCTCGGCGACGTACGCTATGCAGCGCTCAAAGGGGACTTCGCGGCGGGACGGGTCGCGGGCCACAATATCCGCCTTGGTGCCCACCACATGCAGGACAATATCGGGCGGCAGGTTGCGTCGGAGCTCGGTCAGCCACATGCCCATCTCGGCAAAGGACTGAGCATCGGTTATGCTGTAGCACAGGATACAGGCGTTGGCGCCGCGGTAGTAGAGACGCGAGATGGAGCGGAAGCGCTCCTGGCCGGCTGCAGCACACAAACAAGTATGTAGTTAGCACACGCAGGTAGACGAGGCGACTGCACCCGGGTCCTCTCGGTCACGCGCGCGCGCGCGCGCACGCAGCCCACGATGCGAAGTACTGACCGGTGTCCCATATTTGCAAACGCACCACCGTGTCTGTGTCGCTGTCGATTACGCGCTTGGCCATAAAACTGGCGCCCACCGTCGATGTTACCTGGGAGGGATTGAAGGCGCCCTTGCAGTAGCGCATGACCAACGACGTCTTGCCCACGCCTTGGCTCCCGAGCACGACAATCTTGGCCTCGAGGGACGACATGACGGGCGGCGCGAAGACGCAAACAAGGTCCGAGAAGAAGCTGGGTCCGGATTCCAAACGTCTTGTCTTTTGGGGGGGGGGGGGAAGGGGGGCTGTGCTCAACCCAGTTGTCCGGGCGGGTTGGGGGGGGGGGGGGGGGGGGGTGTTCTGATCGGATAAGGACAAGGATGGAGCGACTAGGACCAGGTCGCCTTGGCGAGGATTATGACCGGTGGAGGACAGGAAGTGAATGTTGGGCCGTTGCCGTCATGCTTCAGCGGGCGCAAGACATGTTCGGCTGGGAGAGGGGGCGGAGGAGAGCGAGACGGGGATGGCTGGGGTCGTCGTGGGAGGGTGTGAGGTGGCCACGATCAAGTTGGAGTATAGAGATAGAGCAGTCGTTACGTAGGTACTTTGTGGTTTCAAGAAGCGCGGCGCGACAGCAGCGCAGGACGAGGCACGGCAAAGCGCGCAAAGAAGCGGCGATCAATACGCAAGGTGGCCCTGGCTGACAGTAGCGGCGACGGGGCGAAACAGAGGCAGGTGGCTTTAGGTAAGAAGGTGAGCAGGCTGGCGACCGCGGGCGCGGCGAGGCAGACAGGTTGGTTGTACGGCAGTTGGATGATAACGAAACGACGAGGGTCGGTTGTCCGAGGTGGGAACGGGGAACGGCGAGGGTGGGGTTTGGAAGGGCTGGCTGGGTATTACAGTCGATGTTGGAGGACGGCATGATGCAACCCCGAGGCTCAACCCGGGGAAAAAAAAAAAAAAAAAAGTCCCAGCCAAGAAACGGGCGCTCAGATGCGCCTGCAGAGTTCCCAATGAAGGCGCAGCGCCGCCGCCGCCACCTGTGGGAATGCGCGCGCGCGCAACCGTTCGTGCGGCGCCATGTATCTGTCTCACAGCGGAGGAGAGCTGCAGACCAGCCCGGCGACGATTCGGTGCTCCAGCGATGGTATGGGTGGGTGGGTGTATGCTGAGGGGGGCCGTTGGGGCCGGGACATGTCCCGGCGGGCTGAGGGGGGGTGGACGACTTGGGTACTTTACTTGCCTATCCGGAGGGGGTGCATTGCGTGGAACGAGGGTACCCCACTCGGCGATGGACAAGACGCACCCGCAGCCGGCGCTCGTGGGTGACGTGAGGTGCTCCCAGGCCCCCGGAGGAGAAGTGCCGCCAACTCGCCCGCGTGGCGCAGACGACAGGGAAAAGAGTCATCCGGCCGGCTCTCCGTCTTCCGACTTGCTGTGGCCTCCCTGGACCGTGCATGTACGCCCGAAGCGTCAGGAGACAGCAGGGGGCCAAGCGAGGCGCCTCGCCTGGCCACGGTCACGGGGGAGGGTGGGCGAGACACGCGATGGGATCGCTGGGGATGGGATCGCTGGGGATGCGGGGGCGGGCATACCCTACCAGAGCCACAGCCACAGCCAGCCCGTCATCAAACCACCAGCTGTCCCGCCGGGCGCCCGTCGTGGGGAGGGCGGCTGGGCCGTGGCCGCGGGACGAGGTCACGGTCCGGAAGGGGGTGACGGTGGCTGGCCCGCAGGCCAGAAGCGAAGGAAAGGCCGGCCTCGAGGCGCCCGTTTGCTGCTCGAGGCGCATTGGGCGGGCGAGAATGCGGCGCCCCGGGGATGCGAGCGAGACGAGCGCGGGCGAGCAGCGCGCCGTAAGCGCACGCCGTGATGGATCGTCGTTGCGCTGGTGCCGTTTCCCGCGCGCTGCCCACCCCCAAGATAGGCAAGTCGCCAGGCCTCCGTGCCAATCATATGCCCCATGCGGCACGCAGCCTGCAGCGACGTGCTTGGACGACGACGGCCGAGACCCAAGGACATGGAGAGCGGTGAGCGCGGCCATGGCAATCCCCTTTCGCATGGCACCCCTCGCGGCGGCGCCTCTAGCCTGGCACGAGCAAAACCATCCACCGCCGCTAGCGAGCTGTCAACCGCCGCGGCGCTGAAGCACCAGCCCACGTGGTGATGACTCCCAACATCCCATCTTGGTGTCTGACTCAGCATCGAGGCTGAGGACACACGCCTGGCATGGATGCATGTACATGCAGCAGGGGGGGCTAGCCGGGGATGAATGCAGAGGGAAACTAGGGGCAGATAGGCTATGTCAGTGTAGACCATAGCCGCACCGCTTACTGGGCAGGGACATTACTGGGCGACGCCTTTCTTGATATCTCCCCGGCCCGCCGGAGAGGCACGAGGTAAAAGCACGTCCGTGGCCTCTTGACGACTGGTGCATGTTTCCGAGGCCTAGAAAACCCATCCCCCTCTGTTCGCTTGAACCGGCATCCGACCACGGAGCAAACACCCGCTGTCTCTGGGACGGTTGCATCCAGAAGAAAAACTTGATTGCTTGTGCCAGACGCCAAGAGAGGACGGCTGCGTGTCCGCAGACTGCCCCACGTGCGTGGCGCAAACGTAATTAAGGTATTACATGCAGTTGTTTGCCGCTCTGCGCTCGGCATCCCCCCCCAGCCCCTACAGTTTCGATGACTTGGGCGGCTTCCACGAGGGCGTCACCAGTGCATCGTATACCTTGTGTCCGAGATTGTCCCGCGGCACGGGCGTTACATGGCTCCCGAGATTCCTCACATCGACCAGGGACGGGTTCAGTTGGTCGATGCTGGTGCAACCGATCAGCCGCATGTTCATCTCCATCTCGTCCTTGAGAAGCTGCATGGCCCGGTCCACGCCGTCAAAGCCGTAGCCGCTCATGGCGTAGAGGAAGGGTCGGCCGATGCCGACGCCCTTGGCGCCCAGGCACAGCGCCTTGACGATGTCGGTGGCGCGCCGGACGCCACCGTCGATGAAGATTTCGATCTTGTTCTCCAGGCCGAGCTCGCGGAGCACGGGCATGGTTTCGGCCAAAACCTCGACGGCGGACCGCGCGAATTCCAGCTGCCGGCCGCCGTGGTTGGAAAGCACCACGCCCTGGACGCCCACCTCGATGGCCTTCAGCACGTCTTCGACCCGCTGCACGCCCTTGAGGATGATGGGCATCTTTGTGATGCTCTGGAACCACGGGATATCCTTCCACGAGAGGGACGGGTCGATGAAGGACGAAATGGCCCGCGCGGCGCCCTGCGAGTTATCCGTCACTTGGCCCGACTGCACATCGGACCCCTGGTCGGTGAATTTGGAGCGCATGTCTTTTTCGCGCCGGCCCAGCTGCGGCGCATCGACCGTGATGAAAAGGCCCTTGCAGCCTCGCTTCTCGGCGTGCCGTACAATGCGTTCCGTAATGGCCCGGTCCGAGTTCACGTACAGCTGCATCCACTGCACCTGGTCGCCCTGCGCAGCGTCCATGATCTCGTCAAAGGAGCAGGACGCGAGGGTGGGGATCATCTGCACCACGTTGTGCTTCCGGGCGGCGCGTGTGAGCACCACCTCGCCCTCGGGATGCCCCAACTTCCCCAGCGCAGTCGCCGTGACGTAGAAAGGAATGTCGACCCTGGTGCCCAGCATCGTGGTGGAGAAGTCCACCTCCTTGACATCAACCAGAACCCGCGGCCGGAACCATATCCGGTGGAAGGCCTCGTGGTTTTCTCGCAGCGTCTGCACAGTTGTTGTTGTCAGCATGCCTTGCCCGCATCGCCAGCGCTTGGGCCGCTGTCACGTACAATCTCGTCATCGGCGGCGCTCGAGTAATAGCCCCAGGCACCTCTCTTCATGACCTTCTTGGCGACAGCCTCAAAGTCCAGCAGGTTGTAGCACTGCGCCAGCGCGGGCTTGTTGGCGACGCGCTGCAGCCTTTGGTCCTCTTCGGGGTCGTGTTCTTTCTTGACGGTGGCGACGGTGCTGAGATCCACAGGGCCGAGGTGCTTTGACCGGTCGAGGTACTTGTCGAGCGTGTCGGACGGGTGGATGGGGTCGAACGCGTCGGTCGCATCTTTGCCCTGTGGATGGTTTAGTCACACGTCTGCGAACGGGATCCGGCCACCACGGCGGGCGACTCACAGCATACTTAAGGATAATTTTCATGCCACCGGGGTGTTCTGCGGGCCGCGCTGTCAGCCACTGCGCGCACTCCCAGCGCTGAGAGCGCCGCGCCTGGAGGGGGGGGGAGCAAACCTGGCAGGAATTCGGTTACGTCGTAGGCTTTGCCCTGCAAGCGGGGTGTTAGTGCATGGCCTGCGGAAGGCGTCGCAATCAGGGTGGCCGGGTACGTACATGAAGGACGACCCAGCACGAGTTCTTATCGTTGTGCTTGGCCACCTCGGCCCCTGAGAGCGACGGCATGGCGAGAGGCGGATATGGATGCTGGGAGGGGGAGACAGTGGCGTCACGCACACTATGCAGTACGGGGCGGCAAGAAGCAAATACAGGTGCGACGTGCGTGCGGCTGCTATGCGAGTGCTATGCGAGAGGTGCAGCGAAGCAAAGGCAGAAGAAGAAACCAAGGGGAATAAGTAAGAAGTAAGATGATGTAGAGACCTGTGACTTCTCCACCCCGATGGCATCCACGCCCGAATGGATGCTCCCCATGTTATACCTCACTTCCAGACTGTACGATGCGTCCGGAAGGGGATGCAGGGGTCGGCATGGATGCCCGGCGGAGCGCTCCAGTTGGCTCGCTGACTTCCGATCCCGGCTCATTGGAGGGCGCGAAGGCTGGCTGCTGCTACCGACGCTCCAGCGGCACCGAGGAGGGTTCATCCCCATCAAACTCACCGTGGGGTGAATGCCCAGGACTCCAGGGATATGGACCCGTCACTGGACTGCGAGCCCGGCGGGGAAGGAAGAAACCCCGCCTGCGGGCCTGCGGAGGAAGGGAAACGCTCGGTCTGAGGTCGGGCGCTCGGGGTGTTCCACTCCAGCTAACTAGGTCTGGACACTGGATCCCTAGTACGGCCACTGCAGGCCTACATTGCTGGATGGCATGGAAGCCGATGATGGGTGCACCTCCTCCTCCTCCTGCAGAATCCCTCTCCACGTGGGCCCGGCTGCTCCGCTTCGGCCGTACCACGCGAGAACACGGGGGGGTTAAGGGATGGCAAGGATTGCCCGGAGGCTATACCCAGGCGCTGCCAGGTACAGGGGATCCAAGACTGTCGACCGTTGTAAATGTCGCTACCGTGAGACAACGAAGCGCTTTGAGGCCCTTGGAAGCAGGTTGATCCAGCCTCAAACATCTGTGCGGCTCCTGTCCCGCCTCTCCAAAGGTGACGCTCGTCATCACTCCACCTGCAAGGAGGCAGGTAGGCTTATCAGGCCTTTTGGCTTGATGCCCGCTCGAGGTGGTTGATGGTCATGCCAGTCACCTACTTGATACCTCTTACACCGAAGAGGTGCGCATTGGGAGTAGTCCGGGCCTGGACGGGCTCTACGCATAAGCACTTTCGGCACTTGCCACACCTGTAAACCGTCCGCCTGTGCCCTTCCTACCCGGCGCCCGCGTAATCGAGGGTTCTCTGGGTTTCTCCCTTGCGCCCTCCCCCCCCCCCCCCGTCCACCTCTCCACCCTCCGTCCTATCCATCCCCAGCCGGACTGGCATTCTCTACACCCGCACCCTCAACCAGCACCACCTTGTGTCCCGCCTGCCGCAATCCTACACAACTTGGATCTGGCCCACCTGCTGCCACTCAATCCATTATGCCTTCCGGACACGCCCGGGCGGTGGTGGCCGGGACCACCGTGGCCGAGACCGACACGTACGAGTTGGTCGAGGGCAATGTCTACTTCCCGCCCTCGTCCATCCGGTCCGAGTACTTCCGCCCGACGGATCATCATACCTACTGCCCTTGGAAGGGTCAGGCCCACTACTACAGCATCCTCGTGAAAGAAGGCAAGCCCCCGATGCCCACGCTGCGGGGGAACCCCCCCCGGGGCGCCTGCTCCGGTTCTTTACTGATGCGACACTCCGCCATGGGACCACAGGGAGCGACGAGCTGAAGGACGCGGCCTGGTACTACCCCGACACCAAGGAAACAGCCGAGAACATCAAGGGCTATGTGGCCTTCTGTAAGCTGGCGCTGCTTGCTTATCACGGCGCCCTTGCTGACCTGGGCTTTTGACAGACAAGAGCAAAGTCGAAATTACACATTCGTAGGGACCGTTCTCTTAGAGAGTTTAGGAAGAGAGCTGCTTTTTGCAGATACAGGGCGGTTAACCATTTAAGGCCATAGTCGCCGTCAGGTAATGAAATGGCTCTAAATAACCGGGCGGATATACGGTATGCCATAGCACACTGGTGTGCCCATGTTCTCCTTGCATTTTCACGTATTCATTTCCGACCCCCAAAACCGAACGAGCAGGCAAAAACCACGGCCCGTCCTCTACTTCGTGTGCGTCTGCGCGGGTTCGTGCCCCATCGCTTCGTTCGCGGCAGGGGGCGAGAATGCAGGAGCGGGCCGGTCCTAACCACAGAGCTCTTCGAGCGTCTTGCGCTTGGTTTGGGGGATAAACCAGGCCGTAACACAACCAAACAACATAAACATTGCGTCGATCTTAGTACGTGGTCCATCCAAGGGGTTTCTCTGCTGCCCGGGGGCGCCCCGCCGGATCGTAGCGTTGAGACGGCCCCCTGGCCAATAATGGAACCGACCTGGCCTGAGGCTGCCCAAATACCGTGGTCGGCCGATCTGTAGCGCGTGGGGAAAACCTCACCTGTATGAATTTGTCAGGACCATCAAGGGACATAGGACAAAGTGTGCCGATCGACACCTCACCCCCAGATAGATGTCCAAGCACATAGCACGTGAGGATCAACTCACCTAGGAGAATAAAAGTCGTGGCGTTTGAGCCAACTTTGAAAAAGAATTGAGCAAGACCTTCTATGGCCAGGAGCCCGTCGGGGCTGTTATTCTTGATGTGGTTGTAGCCGAAACCCACCAAGATGAATAGCACAGTTAAGATGATAAAACCGACCGTCTGGATGGTCCTGCGGTCGAGTGTGTCGACTGTGGCCACAGTGAACCAGCAACCAGGAACGGCCCCAGCCAAGACGATGATCAAGTTACCTATGGCGGTGTTGCAGAGTCGCTCGTATGTGTTGTGCGCGCCCTTATCGAAATAACCAATGACCTGGAGAATGAGGGCATTGTTCAAAGAGAGGCCGCAATAGGGGACATCGAGCATGAACCAGGAGCCTGCAGTGCCGAGGAGCAACGGGGCGTTCTTGGGAATCACAAAGTGGCGGGTGAAGTCGGACCAGCTGGCTTTGGGGATTTTCCTGGCTACCTTCGCGGCGTTCAGGGCGGTGGCGCGGGCAACCTCGCCGGGGTCCCCTCGGCCTTTCCAGACGTCCAAGCCTTGGCGTTGTCGGCAACCTTCTCCACGTCGCTGCCCACGTCAAAGGTGTAACGCTGCGCAGACCGTCAATAAATACAAGCGGTGCGATTTCTTGGCTTAAGCAGACTCACAAGCGTCTCGGGGATGGTGAGCCGAGAGTAAAGAGCGATGCAAGCAAGGGCGGTACCAAAGCCAATGACGGTCCTCCACATCTTGTCAACAGCCACGCTGCAGTATCCGTTGCAGCTCACGGGCTTGGAAGACTAGAACAGGGCCCGCTTGAAGCCGAGGGTGACGAATAGCATGACTAAAGCACATCAGAGCTGAAGAAGTTGTATATCAGACGTGGGACGGTCTGGTCTTACCATCTTGATGCATACTTACGTGGCCGAGACCTTGCATGGCAAATGCAGCGCCCACCATAGCGCCTCACAACTTGGTGGTAGCAAACTCGGAAGTGATAATGCTGGGAAGGGGCAGTCCCCGTCGATGCCGATGCCCCTCAGCACTCGCCAAAAGATGATGAGGCCAATGGCATCCATCCATGGTGACAACGAGCTGAGAGCCTGACCGACGATGGCGGATATTATGACAATGAGCTCAAGGCCGTACATTCTCTTACGACCGACGTGATCGGCCAGGGAGCCAAAAGTCAACCGGCCCATGACAGTACCGGCACTCGCCGCTAACTTGGTCGCATTGTTGGAACTCGGTGGCATCGACCCGACGCCGGGGCAGCAGACGATGCCGAGCATGAGGGCGAGCAGACTCACGGCAAAAGCATCGAATGAATCAGTGAAAAAGCCGTCCCCAGCCACGGCAACAGCCTTGCGTGCTCAGGTCAGAACTAGGAAGACACCAACCTGGAAGGCCGGGGATCATGCATACCAAACGTGGTACCAGCTGAAAGGCGCCTTATAGATTTTGGTGAGAGCGAGACGACGACGCTCGTTTAGGTCCAAGACGTGGGAAAAATCATCGTAACGGCATGCACAGTTACCCACGAGGGTCCTGGTGGCAGCGGCCGTGCTGGGGATTTCGTGCTCTTCTGACATGATCTCGCTTCGTGGGGCCTCGTTTTCTTCAGGTACACTTCGATTGTAGTTGGACGAAGAGGCGAGCCCGATTTCGGGGGCTCGGTCGCCGATATAGGAAGGGTCAGAAACCGAGGGCGAAGGTGGAATGGATTGTTGGCCAACGCGACGGGGTGCCTCTTATTATAACACAGAATCGAAACAGGCCGTCTTGCTGCAGGCCCACGTCGCAACCACCGAAATGGTTCCAAAAGCCGGCTTGCCTCCAGCCGATACACTGATTAGCCTTGCAGTCGGCTTATGCATTACCATGGGCAATGGCAGATGTGTGGTTCCTGTCGGTTCCGGTTCAGCGAGGATGCACGGCGAATAGGCAAGTAGGGAGTACGACGGTTGGCGGTACCTAACAAGTGCATACCCGACATGTGTGGGCTCAGAAGTGATGAGCCAGGCACACAGCCATACAGGTTTTCACCCTCGACGCGAGGTCCATTGCTGAGGAAGCCCCCGCGGTTGCCGTTACTTGCTTCCAGGATGAGGGTGATGCAGTGTGCGCGAACAGCCATTAGAACCACTCACCCAACGTCACCTGGAACTGGCTGACGTAGCCCGGTCATTCCAGCCCAGGCACATTGCCTCAAGAAAAACCTAGTGCTCCAGACAAGTCCGTGGAGAATTGGCAGTAGCGGCAGCAGCGCTCATGTCTGACCAATGTCGCCGGCGGGGCGGGAATCGAAGTTATGGCCAGCAGAAGAAACCTATCCTTCCCACTCGGGTCAATGAATCGAAGTTGACATTCCGGGAACGCTTCCCCAGGCTGGAGGCGTGGTTGGTTAGACTCTCGATGTGCTCGACGCGACCTGACGTATGGATACAGCCCTTCCATGGATGCTTGCGGGGAGGAGAACCCCCGAACCGATGCGACGGGTTGGGAGCCTGCTATTTGGTAGCTAATTACTCTACCAACTTGGACGAGCAAGCTTCTTTGGACAACAGATGGCTTGTTGTGCCCCGTTCCCGTTCGCCGCCTGGCCTCATCACCGGAACTGGATACGGCCACTGAGGAAACATCGCGCCCACCAGCTGAGTCAGTTACGGCGGCGTCCCCCCCGGCGCCGGCATCGCATGTTGCAGTCCCTTTGCACATACATCCTAGGATGCAGCCCGGGCCTTTGGTAGTTTGCTGTGAACAGAAGTCATCAGACAGACGCGAGGCAGAGCCGAGTGACTTACAAGCATACCGAACCGGCTGCCACGCAGCTATCCATCCCAGTATGGGTGGCAAAATCTTGTTACCATTGCCAATATCACAAGCAATGCTTGGCCAGGGCTTCTCGACTAAGACCCCGTTGGTGACAATTCCGGCAGGCGGGCACGTTTCCGGCGTTCGGTCCGTATGCAGGTTGCCGTACGAGGGGAGAAAAGAGCCGATGCTGGGCGAACCAGTGATACCGCAGCCTTCGGGAGCCCGACAAAGGCAAGCCAAGTCGTCGGCTGGTCCTTCAAAGGCTCGATTTCCCATCCCACATACGCCAAGCGGCCCATCGTTCATTCTCACTATTTCTCATGCCCAGTTCCAGCTGGGAAACGAACCCTCGAGATCTATCCATGGCCTCGGGCAGAGCCCAGCGAGCGCTTGTATAAGTAATTTGCGCTATCTTATGCGCGCCATGCTCTATCCAGGTGCGCGTTGCGTCAATATTGCTTGCTTGCTTGCACTATCCAACGACTATTCTCCAGCACCCATCTGCTTGAAAGTCCTCGTAAGCAGCATTCCAGGGCCTTCTAAGGCCCTAGGTTGCTGTTGGTTCGCACCATTCTGTACGAGAGCCTCCATAAGCAGGCCCCAAGGAGTCACCCTGGGTGTGACAGGTGATATGCTTGGCTCGGAACCAGACATTGTAGCCGCAGAGTGCGCGTCGGGGCCTGGAAACGGTCGGGGGTTTCCCAGGCTTCTCAGGCGACCCGGGCATCTCAACAGCCACCAACTGCCCGGAAAACATGGATCTTTGGCGTGGGGCCTTAACTAGGAGTCCAGCAGTGAACCTGCTGCTTTTTCAGCCCCCTTTGTTCACTCGCCCCTCACGCGTACGGCATCCGGCGTTGTCGCTTATTCATGGTGCTGTCGCCCTCGTCGAATACCTTGATGGATGGCCCAGGAGGAGCGTACCTCCACGCCATCCAAGCCGTCACGAACGCTATCCGACTATCAGACCTCGACAACCTGTTCGTCCTCATCCTCACCCTCAGCACTCTGGCCGAGCTCCTTGACACCGGCCGACGCAGCCGATGTCTCTTCGCGCATCAGCATATTTACCAAACGCTCGCAGGTTTCCCTGACGCCCTCATCTTTCACCTTTGCGTGAGTTTCTCGGACAAGAGGGTACACCTGGACTCGACGCATGAGATCGCGAGCCTCCTTGCTACTAGTCAAAAGTAATAATGTCTCGATGTGAGTCTGGATAATAGCTGGGTCCGAGTCGCGCTGCTTGTCCGGGGGAAGGAGTTGCAAATCGCTAAGCATGGCCATCGTTTCTTCCTCGTCGAACTCCTCGTTGCCCGTGATGGGTAAGAGAATATAGGGCAGGATATTGATATCCTCTTCGTCCAAGAAAGCTGCGTGCGAGGGCACATCGAAAGCAGCGTTCTTGATGGTCGAAGCAACACCTTTGCGCCGGACGTGGGACTTGTGCTCGGTGAAGACCTTGATCTTGGTGATCGGGATCACGCCGTCATATTCCTGCTTGGTGACAAAATACTGCCTCAACTCGGCGTGCTTGGTCAAGTCGGCAAAGAGGTAGGAGAGATGGTCGAAATCGGCCGCCTTGTTGTAAGTGCCCTCGGCGCCCTTGACGAACAGGTCGAGAAGCTGGTTCATGACGCATTCATCGGAGCCTAGCTCCTTGGGGGGCGTTTGCTTTCGGTTAATGATGGACCAGAACGCATCCCATTTGGCCAGGTTGGCCAGGAGCATAGACAGCAGGTTTGCGTTGGGTTCAGATGGGCTCTGCGGGCAGGGTGGCATCAGCTGGGGCCCGAGGGATTCACCCATCTACTCAAGGTCGTACTCACGGTGATGTAGCTCAAAATGGTGTCGAGAAATTTATCATCGGTGGCCAAACTCTCAAGGATCTCGCGGTCGGCCGAGAGATTGACCAGAATAGTGATGACATGCTCGGCAATTTTCTTAAAGGCACAGTAAGAATCTTGGGTTGTATGCACTTGCCCAGGGAACTGGCAAGACGGGGGCTTACCGGATGGTCGTTGACTAGCAGCTTTAAATTCTTTACAGGCGTGAGGTTGTCGATCTTGAAGAGCGCGGGCTCCGACGTGGAATACGGCACCAGGTTCTCGGTAGCGATGAGCCGGATCTGCTGGCTCGGGTTCGCTATGAAACCGACCAGCTCTTCCAATTCGGTCGGCATCGTGGCAGGTGAGTCGGCGCGGCGCGGCCCACGTGGGATGGTGCTGGTAAGGGGGGCTGTAGGCGATAGAGTCGTCGTGTCTAGGCAAGTCTGGTGTTGGTGAAAGTGCGACTCTTTTTTTTGGCGGGGGAGGGGTCACTCGAGAGGCAGGTGTTCGTCATAAGGACGAACCTAGGTCGTTGGCAGGGTTTTGCTTTCAGCCCCATTAGGTACCGACCCTCCCTCCATCCATCCATGCCAGGGCTATCCGAGACGCCTCCGTATGCTTGCTAAGGTGACGGTGACTTTGCCGCCGCGACCAAAAAGAATCCCTACAGTTCTGCTGCACAGCCTGGCAGCCAAGCCCCGTCAATCTAGACCTTGCCGTGCGACTAATTCGCCAAGCTGGTGAGCGAATCAGTTTATCGATTGCCCCTCGTGCCCAGAGCCCCACTAAAAAGTCTCGGAACCACCTGCAACCATAGATTTTCGATTTGAACATTCTTTGCACCCTGGGACTAGTGTGATTGATTGTCTATCTCCCCCGCCCAGAAGTCGAAACTCGATTGACAACCCACAACCGCTGCTGAGATACCAGGCACCCGGAACTCCTCTTGCGCCGCCGACCACCATGCCGAAAGCCCCCGCCGCGCGAAGGGCGCGTCCCCTTGAAGACGAATACCTGGCCGCGGGTATCTTGCGCAACAAGGCGCCCAAGCGGAAATCCAAGGGCGATGACGACGACGGCCGCGACAATTTCGTGGACGCCAAAGCCTCGCGAAACATCTTGAAGCTTGGACGGGAGCTTGCCGAGGAGGGCGAGGCCGCCCAACCGAAAGCCTCCCGCCAGGTCGATGCCTTCGGCTTCGACGGCTCGAGGCTTGAAGACGCCGAGGACGATGATGCGTTCGGCGACGATGACGCCTGGGGCGACGACGACGAACTCGTCGAAGAAGAGCTCGAAATCGAGCCTGAGGATCTTGCCACGTTCAATCGCTTCATGCCTACCGCTGAAGACCCGCTTCTGCAGCACGGCTGGGGAGGTCAGAATCGCGAACAAGAAGAGCCTGGCATGAATTTGGCCGACATCATCATGGCCAAAATCAACGCCCAGGAACAGGGAGCCGCTGCGCAGGGAGGGGCCGACCTTGCGCCATTCGACGAAGAAGTGGAATTGCCGCCCAAGGTGGTCGAGGTTTACACCAAGATTGGCATGTGGATGGCGCGTTACAAGTGAGTGGTCTCGCCCAGCACTCTGTGCAAGTCTTGCTCACACGAGCCTTTTTTTCCAGGAGCGGACAGTTGCCGAAACCTTTCAAAATACTGCCCACCATTCCGAACTGGGAACAGATCTTAGAGGTCAGTATTGCCCTGCCGTCACAAGAATCTCCACAAGGGAAGACTTTCAACAAACCCACGAACTTGCCCTAGCACGCACAGCTGTCGTGAGGGCCGTCTGATCGCCAGTGGGCTTCGGAACCTCAACTGACTTGATTTGTGGGCTAGTTGACCAAACCCGATGACTGGACACCCAACGCCGTGTATGCGGCAACCCGCATTTTCGTTAGTCACAAGCCCATTGTGGTTCAGGCGTTCCTCGAACGCGTGGTGCTAGAAAAAGTGAGGGAGAACATCTACGAATACAAGAAGTTGAATGTCCACCTCTTCAACAGTCTTAAGAAGGCTCTGTACAAGGCAGGTCCCGCTTTTCGCACGGTTGGAACGATGCGCTGACGCCTCGAACAGCCCGCTTCGTTCATGAAGGGAATACTATTCCCTTTGGTCTCAGGCGGCTGCACGCTGCGCGAAGCCACCATCATAAGCGCCGTGCTCTCCCGTGTATCGATCCCAGTGCTCCACTCTGCTGCTGCGATGAAGGGACTGTGCGACATTGCTGCCGAGCAGGCTTCAAGTCAGGGCACTGAGGCCGCTGGTGCCACCAACCTCTTCATCAGAACTCTGTAGGCCGCCCCCCACGAAGTGGCCCCGGAGGAGATATTGACCGCAGGCTTCTAGTCTTGAAAAGAAGTATGCTTTGCCGTACCAGGTTTTGGATGCCCTGGTGTTCCACTTCTTGCGATTCCGTTCGCAAGATCCGGCTGCGGTCAAGGAGGGCGACGCCATGGATATCAGCGAGGAACGAGCGGCTATGCAGCACAAACTCCCTGTTATTTGGCACCAGTGCCTTCTGGCCTTCGCCCAACGCTACAGGAACGATATCACCGAGGACCAGCGAGAGGCCCTACTGGATCTACTGTTGACCCACGGCCACCACACGATCGGCCCTGAGGTATGCGCCCTCCCCCCCTCCTCCTTATCTCTTTCTCTTTCTTGCGTTTCTTGCTACCCCGGTTTCGCTGGGGGAAGACCTCTCGACTGACGCATGCATAAATAGGTCCGGAGAGAGCTGCTGGCCGGCCGCGGAAGGGGAGTTCCCCTTGAGCAGGCCGCTATAGTCGACGGCGATGATACTATGCTTGTCGATAGCTAATGTATCCTCTGATTCGCTACCGATGACGGGAAAGAAGCCAGCTGTAGATATGATACCAGGGATTATGATCAAAAGGGGCCCGGCGTTTAATAGACAACATTCGACCGTTTGGTGAACGACTGGCCTGTTACTGGGGGCTTGATGAAAAATATATTCGTGCTATCTCCACGCGCGGGCGTGAAAACCATGTCAACATTACAACGGATGAGGAATTACCCGGCGCTTGCTTACTTTTCCACCCTGCTGATAGACTGGTTTTCTTCATTTTGTCGTGGGTATCAAGAAGCCACAGGGGCTGTGGCAGCGCGCCTGGTAGTTGACGGGCTCTATTAACGCTGCATCCAAACTCACTCGTCGTCCTCGGTCTTCGTCTTTCTCTTCTTCTTCTTGCGCTCGGTCCCTTCCTCGGGTGCGACAAAGTCCTTCTCTCGCTCGCGCTTTTTCTCCTCCTTCTTGGCCTTTTGTTTCTCCATGCGCTCTTCTTGTGCGATGCGCTTCTTTGCCTCCTTTCCGATGTGGTACTCGCCAGCCTCGAGCTGTTTGTCAACCTTGGACTGCTCCTGAGCCGGTGGGAATGGCGTGTATGTTTTCTTGGTTTTGTCCGTGACCTTGTAAGGGGTTCGTCTCTTGTTCAACGTTCGGGCTTTGTAGTTGGGGAGGAATCGGTCCCATGACTCGGTCGCCAGCTCGGGGTCCTTCATCAGCTCGTGCTTGACCATGCTGTGTGGTTGTATCAGTGTTGGGATCCTCGGCGCATGAAAGGCAGGCTAGACTCACAGTTCTTTGATGGAGTAAATGGGGTGGATGTTCGCCATGCAGTCTTCGACGACACGTCTCACTTCTTTCAAGCCCTTGTAGGGGCCCATCACCGAGACCGTGGAGCCCTGGCAAAGTATGTAGGTCTGGGTCAACAACTCGAGGGCCTTGAGAGTCTGGCCGTTGGGGCCCAAGATTCTCTGTCTCCGCTTAACGAATTTCTCTTTGTTCCTCACAAGATTCCTGATCTTGATGATGTCGCAGCTGGAGAGCGTTAGTAATCGACCGAGGATCTCTCGGGGAGGAACTCACGCAACGCCATCTTGGAGGATCTCCATTGCCTTGGGCGCAGGCACGCTTCGTGCCAAAAGCCTGTCGTTTCCCCGATTAGCAAAGACCAAGACAGGGATCTATCTGAGACGCATGCTTACCGAATCAAGTCGCGCGCATTGAGAATCGCCGCCGGGTCATATGTCTTTCTGGTTGTCTTCACCGTCATGCTACCTTCGACCAAGTCCAGCTGACAGGCAATTCCGGTGCGTTCGAGGGCTTTCGTGACGAGAGGCCAGCCTATGGAGTCATGTCAGACCAAGGGCCATTTATATGCTGGGTGCCGCACGTACATTCTCGCAGGTAGACCTCACGGTACTTCGGGAACAAGGTGGCAAACGAGGACTCCTCGACGAAGTGGCCGGCGACGTTGTGTTCGGCTGCCAGAAAGTCAGCATCCTCCTGAGTGACGACCGAGTTGGGGAGTTCGCGTACGCTTAAACTCCTCGATGTTCCATTTGTCGATGTCGTCCGTGTCCCACCTGGGGGAAACAGTCAGCGCACAAGCTTCGATGTGACGGCCTGAGTATGGCGACGGATGGCGGGGTGGCGGCTTCGTCGCAGTCGGGCGTATCGTCGCTCGCCATGGGCAACTTACGGCTTGTCGACATTGTGTGTTGACGGCATCCTGGGCTGCTGTGTCTTCTGCGCAGATGGATATGAAGGCTTCGTGAGATGGTAGAGCGCGCGCTTGGTCGTGTGTTTTCACCTTACAGCACAGCCCGAATGCATCCAATCTGATTGAAGATTTATTTTCCCTTGGCTGGTAACGATAAGAGAAGACGTCGGAAATTTTAGTGGAGTGGTCGGAGCCGCTGCCTTAGGCGTCTCGGGAAGTACTATGTACTTGAGCTCATAGCGTCAGTGCTAGCCATTCGAAGTTAGTACCCAACATCTCACAGGGAAAGCTTGCGGGCCGCCAATGAGTTAAGTACTTCCATGAGGTAGAATGTAAGTATTTATGGCCGAACCCCCAGGCACTTCGCTTCACCACTGTGGGAAACCAGTCTCGGCGAGTTGCGTTCCGTATTACAAGAGACTGAAATCCATCCCCTCGTGGTCCTTAGAAGGAGCCACGCTACCCGGCCGTGGTGTCCATTAGACGCCGAGGAATGTGGGTGCTGCTCTTACTGTCGCTGTCGTATATTAGCATACCACGATAGTCCTGCATACCGCTTTCTTGAGCGAGTATCTGCACGTTATGAACCAGATTACTTGGTATACCCCTTCTGCCGGTTTCCTGTACTCTTAAATGGCTGGATGCCATTTGGTTCGTGTATACGAAAGGATTCTGCTTGCAGAAGCAGTCCAAGCTGGCCACTATCTGAAGTCTATGCTGCGCCTCACGACTGCAAGTCTCCACTGCAAGTCCCGGCTCCAAGTCCCCATCAGTTCGTAGGACTCCCCTGAACAAGCCATAGAGAACAGGAGTTGCCAAGCCTAGAGCATACCTACATTGTGACGTTAATCGAACCAAGACTTCACAAACAACAACCTGTTGTATTCGCAAGAGGTATGGCTGTGATGCTATGGGGCCTTACCAGCGCGTACCTGAATGCTTCAAGTGCCGACCTTCTAGGCGTGCATATATGCGTGCACTCCCGTGTTCACAACAACGGGCGCGTCTATGCGCTATGCCCACCTACTACTCAGGTGAAATAAGTGGTAGGCAGGCTCCTGAATAAGTACATTTGTTAAATTGATGGTTCTAGGGTACATCGTCGTAAGGAGTGAACCGGACTCGGGCTTGTATGCCGAGGCTAGCCAGGAGGCATACAGGCATACACGCCTCGCTTCAGACACGGGAAATGGTCTATTACGTAAGTACACTCCATGCTACCGCGGGGGGTCTCATCGTGACTTCCGTCGTCTGGCACACCACGATCATTGGAGACCACCTCTGCGTACTAAGTTCCGAGTCCGCGCGTGGTCAAGCGCATTTTTTGTCCTGTACACATTCCAGCTCGGCCCTGGGAGGCAGCTGGAACGAAGAACGGTAGAGGCGTGCTGGGCCGGGGCAAAGATCTCCTTTCTCTCAGCTGAAGCCCCATGGGCTGATCCGTGTAGGGCTGTGTTACCGTCTGGTCCGACCGTTTCATCTCGCGGCGCGGCCAATCGGACTGCGAGTTTCATACTGATCTTGCAATTAGCGGCCCGCGGACGCCAAGAGGTCGATAAGGGTGTGCTCACATTGTCCATATTCCGCAGTAAGCCGCGTGCCGAATCGTATGGATGTACTACTGGATTTAAAATAGAGTAAAAAGTATTACCAGGACCGAACCGTACCCTGACGAGGATGGACAGGCTTCCGCACGACTTGCCCAGCCTCGATAAGGGGGTCTGCATCCGCGGCTTGACTTTTCTCTCCCCGTCTTGGGCCAATACTCTAAGTTACGCCGGAGCCTGAGTTCTTGATCGATCCTATACTCCATAATGCCACGTTAGGCTTGTGACATCTCCGTTACCTTCGTTGTCTTGTTTCCCGCTTGCTTCTCAGTCGTTCGTCCGGGTCCCGTTTCCAGTCTCCTTGCTCCTCCCCTGTTTGCCCTCCGAATATCCGTCGCGAGCCGCACGCCCAGCCCACATCTTTCCTACCGGATCATCGCCCCCAAAGCAGGTCTCGAGGTTCTCTCGAGGCTGCCCCATTCCGCCACGACGGCTTCTGCACTGGCTTTCCCGCGGGCGGATAGTCTGCCACCGATAGCAGCGCCCATCCCGACTCATATATGCTCGCCTGCTCTGCCGCCCATCCGGTTCATCGTGATGGAAGACGACGCGGCGCCGCCGTTACCAACCCTCGAGCCGATATCACGGCCAAGCTCGGCCTCAACGACCGAGTCTCAGGCCGTAGCTCAGCTTCCGTCGATCGCCGCCCTTGCAACGGGCAGCGTTACCAGCTCCCCACAGCCGAGGTGAGTTCTCTCAGTCACACGAACTTGGTTTGGGATCGTCGTGGGGGCTGTCACGCGAAGCGAAGTTTGGGCGGGCCTGGGGTATCGCGCGTGAGATGCAACGGTCCAGCCCATGCACGTAATGAGTATGGGGGGAGGCAGGTTGGGATGCCGGCCCTCCACCTGCCTTCCATCCAAATAGCGGGCCGTGGCCTGTGGTTGTTGATTGTGTCCAGCAGCGCTTCAGCCACGGCAGCGAGAGGATCGAGTGATTCTACAGTGTAGAAACTCCATGGCCAGGGGTTGCGAGGTGCAGGGACAAGACGACGGCGGCATAAAGACCGAAAGCACGCGACAAGGAGTTGGGGAGTTGCGTCGGGAGTCCCTGCAGTGGAAGATGGTTGAGGCCAGAGCTTTGGGGCCCTTCCCATCCTGACTTCCAGGCTGGAAAGCTGAGGACGACTCTCCATTCCAGGCGAAGGTTCCAATGGCCGACAGCTGGAGGAACCCCACCAAAGAACGCCTCTCCAGCTCCGAAGGCCGTCATCCCTCACATTTCGTCATTTCTTTCTCATAATTGGGCTCGGTGCCATCGACGTGTCAGTCGATCATCAATAGTCACCCAAGGGACTGCGACGGGACTACGACGGAACTGTCAGCCATAGACTGCAGGCTAACTAGCATTCGTCGATCCAGGACATCCAATATACCCACGGCAGCCATGAGTTCAGCAACTTCGCCCGGCGCCACTGTGCCGCTGGCATCGGGGGGCATGGTGAGTAGCAACCGCATTTCCTTCCCTTCGTCTCCCAGCCCCGTCCCCCTTACCCGGCCCTATGTCGCGACGAACCCGATTGCGCGGCCGCGGTGCCCAGCTCCTTACAATCGCGTCGAGGCGCATACCTACTTGCTCAGGTACCTGCCCGCTACCTACCGCTGCTTTTTCACTGGTTGGGGGAAGCGCAAAGTTAGCAGCCAGTCGAGCCAGTGCTTAAAGTCCCCCCGGGACCTCAATTTCACGCAGCCAAGCCTCGCTTTTCGCGACAGGCATCCATCCACCCTAGCCCCTGCCAGGGATCAGCCGTGGCAAGCCTATCAGACAGCAGCCAAATAAGAGGAGCCCACTTCGGTTCCGTTTGCTAGCCCGCCTCCCCCCCCCCCCCATGGCCCTCTGGAAGAAAATCTCTTATCAGCGCAGTTCGGGGCTGCTTTCCTACCTTCTTATCGCCCATTCCATCGATATTCACATCGCGCCCAGTCTATCTACTGCATCCCGATTCCCTTATCTATTCCCACCTGCACTGTCGCGATCGGGCTACTGCTGCCCGCGTCCCCCAGTTATACCACTCCCGCACCCGTCCCTCTCCAGGCGAGCTGCTTCTGGCGCTTTGCCGCCCGTGTCGCGCTCCCGATGATGGCCTCCCACCCGACAGCGAGTGCCGCCATGGCTAACAATGAACAACCGCCTACGCAGCCAACATGTATGAACTGCCAGACCTCGACAACCCCCCTATGGCGTCGCGATGAGATGGGCGCTGTCCTGTGCAATGCCTGCGGTTTGTTCCTCAAGCTGCACGGCCGCCCGCGCCCCATCTCTCTCAAGACAGACGTCATTAAGAGCCGCAACCGTGTGAAGACAATGCGTCCAGACATGCAGATGAAGAAAAAGGTTAGGAAGAACCCATTCCCTTGTTGCTGCACTCGTGAGACCCGTGCGCTGACTGTCCTGGGCCTGCAGCAAAGCCTGCCTGCCGGCACCGCGCCCGTCAACCACAATGGCATGATGCAAGCCCACGACACCACCTCGACTGCCTTGGCTGCGGTCCAGCGGGCCACCCAGGGCAAGACGAACGGCCATGGCGCCGACGACAACTCGCCCGTGTCGCGCAACGGCACCCCCTCCATGTACGACCCGCACCTGCCTGTGTTCCAAGGCATGGACCCCAACCAGTTTCAATCCCCCTCGATGCCGCGGTACCCCATGCCCGGTGGCTCACCCGGTCGGCCCGGCTCTCCCTCCAACGGCGAGCCGACCCATGAACAGCTCATTTCGGAAAACGCTGGTCTCAAGACTCGGGTTAGCGAGCTTGACCTGATCAACGAGCTCTACCGCAGTCGATTGACCCAGCTGGAGCATGACTCACAGACGCAGGATAACTACCGCCATCAAGCCGAGATGGCCATCAAGAATGAAGCCCACGAACGTGCGTTGCGTGAAGAGATGCAGCGTGACTTTGAGCACAATCAGCGACAGCTGGAAGAGAGCCACCGACGGGAGAACATACTCAAGCGCCGGCTTGACGAGATGGAACAGGAGCTTAAGGATGCTCACGACCGACTGGACCAATTCGAGCATATTGACCATGCCGATTCCGACCGCCCTTCCAAGCGACCGCGTCTGGATCCGGATCTTCTGAAAGACGAGTCGACTACAATAGCCGATATGATCGATGGTGCCATCACCGACGAGACCGGAGTCACTGTGCCTGACAATGCACCTGGTCAGGACGACAACGACAAGATGGGCCAGCTGGAGCAAGGCCACCAGGCCGAGCAACTTCCTGGGACCGAGCAGCTTCCCGAGGCCGGGCAGCTTCCCGAGGCCGAGCAGCTTCCCGAGGCCGAGCAGCTTGCCGAGGCCGAGCAGCTTGCCGAGGCCGAGCAACTTTCCAAGGGCGAGCACATTTCTGAGGCTCAGCACATTCCCGACGGGGAGCATGCCGATGTTGAGCATCTCCCCGGTATCGAGCACGTTTCTGGGGCCGAGTACATCCCTGAGCACATTTCTGAGGCCGAGCAAAATCACCAGCCTGAGCAATCCGCCGAGGTTGGACAGATACCTCAGGGTGGGCAGATGACCGAGGCCGAGCCAATGCCCCAGGTTGATCAAATGCAAACAACTGAGCATATACTCACAGACGACCATGTCGACAACCTGGATCAAGTTGAGCACATCAACAACCATGCTGATGGTCACATGGACCAGGTCGACGAGCCTATGGATCTCTCAGCACTGCAGCAGGATTAGCACCGGGGCCTGGTGTCAAACCCAAATCATCAGGCCAACTCGGCCTGACCAATAACCAGCCATGCCGGTGGTTTCTTCTTCCATTGCCAGCAATTCAGCGTGTTCTTGACCACCCTGTACCACTACTCTGAGATCGTTTTGTTCCGTGTCGCGTCTTGCCCACCTAGACTGCGGTCATTCATCGCCGCCGAAACCTCGATCGATGGTGTGGCAGTTGAGGCAGCAGAAAATACTCAATAATAATGTGCGCTGCCACCGCCGCCGCCACGGTCCTCCAGGACATATTTTAGCTTCGGCCGGGCCTGGTCTTGGCTAGCAGAGATGGCTCTGTCGTATTTTGTTGGCAAAACGTAAAATTCATGGCAGGGTGGGGGAGCGTCGCGTTTAGTTGCCACGAGGGCACGTATTGGTATTCTTCAACCCAGAGCGACGTCGCCGGAGTTAAGGAGTTTTTAGGATTCTTTTTTTTCTTTTGCTGGCTGCTCTCAAATAGGGGGTAAATAAAAGTTGCCGTTTTTCCCCGTCACTTGGTTTCCCTGCATGACTGGGCCGTACTCATGATCACACAGATTCGTGCGTGAGCTTGACATCGAGCCGTGCCACGGTTTACAGACGTAACTGGGTGGCACTGCCGAAAACCAGGGTGCAAGGGTTGCTCTGGTCCTCTGGCAACCCAATAGCCACAGTAGGATGGCGAGGGATAATTTGGGTGCCATGTCTGCGTCGTGGTGGGCATAGGCAAGCTCTGTGCTAGTACCTTGAGTAGGCCGGGCCAAAGCCAAAGACACAGCCCATCTGCTTCCGTAAGCACATCCAGTCCGCAGTCAGTTGGTTGATCGCGACACTGTGGGAAGCGAATTGAGAAGTCCTTTCCTTGGGGTCGGTTCCTCTCTTGGTTGACGGCCAGTGCCCAGGAGAGCGGTTCATCGAACCATATGGGGAGGGGGCACGGGAGTATTATGCCCTGCATGATTGGCAATGATGTGTAACCAACGAGTCAGTTTCCCCTATGGGGGCGGTAGCTGGACCTCCGGGGCCTCTGACTGCACGAGGTGCCCCTTTGCTTCAATCGGCCAAGTGTGGATTTGCAGTCCATTTCCAGAAAGGTAGGTAAACCGATGAAGAAAGAAATACATCAACAGAGCCAAACATGCTACTTCGTATTCTACGTTCGTGGGCACATGCTATTACATATTAGCGGCGCACACCGCATCGTAGTTCATTTCCCGGAAAGAGTAGATGAAGACCGGACCAACATACCCAGAACCATCTTGTGTCGACCGGGCAGGAATTCGGCATGAGGTCGTTATCTATGATGGCTACTGGCGAACCTCGGGTGGAGGGTGCCACTTTGGCTAAGCTCCTCCCTTGCATGGTACACTGGTGGTAAGGAGCGGGTGCCTTTGCCAAGCTGCGTGTCCGAGTGTGGTCAATTCGGCTGGAACCGAAGCCCTGATAGAGGGTAGCAAACGGGCGTGGTCAGCACAGACTGCGCCCCTTAAAACCACCAACAGCGGCCAACACGGTAACGGCGGTGGCGACCTATAAGTGTGTGTGTGGTTGCACTGAGGAGCTGATCATCAGGGGTCCCCTACACGGGAGAGGGGGCACCACCTGTCACGCTACCGTCAGCGCCAGTGCGCGGAGCGCCATCCAGAATGGATAGAATCGTTTCCCGTCTATAACAGACATCGTATTCTTTGGGGGGGGGTGGCTAACCGAACAGGAACAGGCGGGGGCCCCGCCAGGCGCCCCGAGGCCACAAACAGTCGTGTCGACACAAAGGGCGACCAACCCTGCTGGGATGAAAATTGAAAATGGATAGGTAACACCACAACGTCGTCTCCCCTGAAACGGGGAGGGTCGGCAGAAACGATTGGCGGCGAGTCCCGAAGACCACGGAGCCTTTCTGTGTGCGCCACGGGACTGGCCGGCGGCAGTGGAATGGCAACCTACAGCCGCCGAGCCTACCGGTGCACACCGCGGGTGGGAGTCAGCAAAAACGGCCCGGGGGGCAGATTCCTAGGACAGAGGTACATCCATGGGGCTGGATGGTCGCGATGGTCTCCCTCTACTCCGATCAAGTGAGCAACCGGGCGGCAACAATGAAAGCCGCAGACACAGGGTTGGCGGGGCCTGGCCTCAACTGGCCTAACGTAGCTGTGCAGGTGGCCGGAGATTTCTTCTTTTTTCGAACTTCAGGCACAGCTACCATCTGCGGAGAAGCGCTCAGGGACGCGGCCGCACGCTATGGGCATTTCCTGATATGGCATCGATGGCATGCGGCTCGTCGGCCAGGCAGGGGTACAGAGGCCCAATGGGGCGCTGGGCATCCGAAAGAGGCAAGCACCTGTGGTTAGCCGCCGATCCACAAGAGGTGCTCAGTTGGTCCCTCCACTGCGAGGTCGCATTGGATGGGGTGATCCCGAGCGTCACCTGAACTGCATGGGTCGACACCGCGATGCTATGCTGCCGCCGTATTGCCGGTCAGCCATGCGGTCACGCACCCTGTACGCTGGCCACCATGTCGCTTTGCCTCTGAATAAGTATCACGATGTGCTCGACCGTGCTTCCTGCTGTTGGTTTCCACGCCACACACTCGTTTCCTCTCTGGACACTTATCTGCATCCGTTGGCCAACTGCATCACATTCGTTTCTCACCACCACCGTCCAGGATGAAGGCCACTACCCTCGCTTGCTTCTTGGCCCCCGTGGCCGTCTTGGCCTCGCCGTGTCGCCACAGCCCCGTGACATCGGCCATGGGCTACCCCACGGCACCGATGCCGTCGACCCCTTCGGGCACGGCATCCTCCACGGCGTCGACGGCGTCCTCGTCCGCCCCGCCGAGCACCATGACCAGCTCCATGGCCGTTCCCACGGCCGGGCCTACTGGCGAGCGCCCGGGCAAGTCCTCGGCCACATCGTCGGCCACGCCCTCGGCCAAGCCAAGCCCGGCGTCCGACAGCATCGACGAGCTTTTCAAGGCCAAAGGCAAGCAGTACTTTGGCGCTGCAAGTGATGCATACACTTTCAACAGAAACCCGCGCGCTGCCGCCCTCCTCAAGAAGGACTTCGGTCAGCTTACGGTAAGACTGTCCCTACCTGCTCACAACCTCCGGGGAGCGGGCTCTGACCGTACGCGCATAGCCCGAGAACTCAATGAAGTGGGATGCCATCGAGCCCGGCAAGGGCTCTTTCAGCTTCACCGGCTCCGATGCCCTCGTCGACTATGCCATGAAAAACGGCAAGATAGTCCACGGGCACACCCTCCTCTGGTATCAGCAACTGCCCGCCTGGGTCAAGGCCATCACCAGCGCCGACGAGCTCACCAAGGTCATCCAAAACCACATCACCACCATCGTAACGAGATACAAGGGCAAGGTTCATGCCTGGGTAAGTGCAAGGCGGCCCCTCCTGCTCCAGCGGGCGAGGAAGCGATGTGCGAGGGGCAACCGCTAACAGTGCCCCCCTCCAGGACGTTGTCAATGAGATCTTTACAGAAGAGGGCAACCTTCGTGACTGTGTCTTCACCCAGCTTTTAGGCGAGGACTTCGTCCGGATTGCCTTCGAGGCCGCCCATGCTGCGGACCCCGAGGCCAAGCTGTACATCAACGAATTCCACCTCGAGAGCGGCAGCAGCCCCAAGGTCCAGGCTATGGCCAAGTACGTGAAGAAGTGGCTCGCCGCTGGCCTCCCCGTCCATGGCATCGGCCTGCAGGGCCACCTTGGCGGCGGCAACCCCTCGGCTGCGGAGATGCAGGCCGGCATGGAGCTGCTGGCCAAGACGGGCATTGAGGAGCTCGCTATCACGGAGCTCGACATTGTTGGCGCACCTGTCGACGAGTACGTCAAGGTCACCGAGGCATGCTTGGCTGTCGATGCCTGTGTGGGCATCACCGTGTGGGGTGTGGGCGATGCTGTAAGTTTCCCCTTGGCGGCGTGGAAGGAGACGTGAACTAGAAGCTAACGTTTCATGCCTCCAGGACTCTTGGCTGTCCAAAGATACGCCTCTCCTTTTCGACACCAATTACCAGCCCAAGCCGGCCTACAACGCCATCGTCAAACTCCTTTCCTAATCGCAAAGAGCAAGTAATGAATAATAATAATCCTTCTGTGCCATCCCCAACTAGAGATCCGAGTGGCCGAGGTCGCCCCCGAACTGTTGCCGTTTGAAATACCACATTATTAGCGGCCCAGGTTCGCACCGGAAGCCGTAGTCACTTGTCACACCGTCATGCAGGCCGCAGGACGGGTGATTCCGATGCCTGGTACGAGTCTGGGCCGGGCGAAGACGAGACCGGCCTCCTCGTTATGTGCGGCCATAGACTTATACCAGCTGATATGGGCCGAAGTAATTGGAAACTGGGTCAGCTCAACGCATACGATGTGCCTGGAAAGGAAACGCCGTGCCTCTCCGCTGCCTAGGATCATGTTGCTGTAGGTAGTAGGCAGCAAGCTCAGCGACATTGTGTCCAAACTTTTCAGAATCCCAAAAGACGAGGACCAAAGGGATTCAACTTGCTGGGCATATTTATAACACTGGCTACATGGCTATTTCCTACATGCGCACAGCGGGAAGCAGTTCTACTTCTCCAGTATCTGTAGACCGGAGGGAGCCGTTTGCGACTTAGACCTTCGTTCCCAAGGGAGGTCTATGGCAGAGACGGATGACAAGAAACAAGTATTGCCCGGAGCATGCAAAGCCCAGGCTCTGCCCGGAATACAGGCACCTGGATAATTTACCATGTGGCGAGATAGGTAGTACCTACGATGTGACGGGAATGTGCTAGAGCAACAATGGCCTGAGCTTCCAACACCAAAATCGTACAAATGCCCCAACCCCTCCATCACGGTCTGTAGTCTGAAAAGACGCAAGAATAGAATATCTGCCCTCCAGCTTATTCGAGGCAGAAGTATAGAGGTCGAGCCTTGGGGGAAGGGTTGTACGGCCGTTGTCATTATCGCCACCCAATTTAGCTTAGACGGTGACATCTATACTGGGTGGTGGACTGATACTCGCTAGAGGGTGCTCACTCCGGCTGGCAACCACGTGCGTCTTAGGTGCACACACGGGAGTGCAGTGAAGTACATGGCAATCTAACCCCAGCACTGCACCTCCCACCCGCAAGCGCACAGCCTCCGAGGGGGTCTGATCTGGTAACAAGGCGCAACCACCGGCTCTTCCATTCCGTCTGGCACCGAACAAGAAGCAAGTACCAAGGCAGGAGAAGCAAAACAGAAGCGGGAAAGAAAACACCATTCGAGGAGGCAGCACGTTTTCCCGCTGCCCTCTGCGTAGGCCACGGCCTGGTCTACCCCCTATTCTTACCAGGCAGAATGCCTTTCTTGGTCACTAGGGGAAGAAGGGCTAGGCAGTGCATCCCTCCATCACCACCAACCGCGCACCCGCGGACCTCCACTGTTCAATGCGACAAGGAACAATAGGTATGAATCAATCACAGGCGCCACCGATTGCGAGGCAGAGAGGCCTGCTGGGCAGGCAGGTACGTTGCACTTACTGCAGGTAGCTGGGAGGGGAGAGCCAAGTGCATGGGAAAGACAGTGGTGCATATAACGACGGCAGGCTGACACCGGCTGGGAGGCAGACGACCTCAGGTCCCACTCAAGCTTGATTCACCATCCTTCGCCATTCCCATCCCCCGTCTCCATTTGTTCTAGGCATCGCTGCCAAGCCAAGGGCCCCTCCATCCTTGGGTACGCTATTTGAAGGCCCGCCCTCCGGCCGACTCCAGCATCATCATACCCATTTCAACCCTACCCCCATCCTTTACCACCCGCCCTCTCCGCCGCCGCTGGTCGTGTCGCCAAGCAAGCTCGAGTTCAGCCTTCTCGCCCCTCTCCGTCCCTGCGGTACCGCTCCCACCCTCCGCTGCCCTCCAGCGCTCCTCTCCTCGTCTGACTGACTACCCTGCCATCGGTGCAGCCCAGCGCATTCTCGGCCTGGAGCATCTGCCGTCAACCCTCGCCTCCGACCCTCCCTGTGGAGGTCATCGCCATCTCACGCGACAGTCCCGACACGACGCACCCCGACGGCCAACCGTCACCCCACCGCTATGACGAAACCCGTGACGATGCCGCCGGCGCCCAACCGGGAGGACATCGCCGCCACATGGGCCTACCTCCAAGCTGGCATCTCCAAGATCATGACCAATCTGCAAGATGGCATGGATCTGGGTACCGTAAGCTGACCCTGCCTGCCTTCCTCTCGCCCTTCGTTTCGCCCCCCCCCCAGGCTTCCCCTCTCCCCCGTCTCCCCACCAGCCGCGCCTGCTAATCTGCTCCGTGCATGTGCCTAGTACATGGGTATCTACACCGCCGTCCACAACTTCTGCACATCGCAAAAGGCCGTCGGCGTGGGTATAGGCAACTCGGCCGGACAAGGGACAGCCCATAGAGGAGGTACGTCGCGCACAGCACCCAAACTCCGGCCCCCCTACCTCTGGTCTCCAAAATACTCAACCGTCACGTAGCCCATCTTCTTGGTGAAGACCTGTATAAGAAACTGATCGAGTATCTCAACAACCACCTCGCTGAGCTTTACGAGCAGTCGAAACAGCACGCCGACGAGGCCCTCCTGTCGTTCTATATCAAAGAATGGGACCGCTACACTACCGCGGCCAAGTACATCCACCACTTGTTCCGATACCTCAATCGCCACTGGGTGAAGCGCGAGATGGACGAGGGCAAAAAGGGCACCCACGATGTGTACACTCTTCACCTAGTGCAGTGGCGCACCCAGCTCTTCGAGAAGGTCTCCGCCAAGGTCATGGAAGCCGTTCTCAAGCTGGTGGAGAAGCAACGCAACGGCGAGACCATCGAGCACGGGCAGATCAAGCAGGTCGTCGACTCGTACGTGTCACTGGGCCTGGACGAACACGACGCTACCAAGTCTACTCTGGATGTTTACCGGTTCCACTTCGAGAAGCCCTTCTTGGCCGCCACGGAGAAGTTCTACGAGGCCGAGTCTGCCCAATTCGTTGCCGAGAACAGTGTGGTGGAGTACATGAAGAAGGCCGAGGCACGGCTTGGAGAGGAAGAGGAACGCGTGCGCATGTACTTGCACCACGACATCACGCTTCTCCTCAGGCAGACGTGTAATAAGGTGCTCATCGCCAACCATTCTAACCTCCTGCGAGACGAGTTCCAGATTCTGCTGGATAACGACCGAGAAGACGATATGAAGCGCATGTACCACCTCCTGAACCGGATTGCCAACGGGCTGGATCCTCTAAGACAGCGATTCGAGACCCACGTCCGCAATGCCGGTCTCGCTGCGGTTGCGAAGGTGGCTTCGGATGCCGAGAAGCTCGAGCCCAAGGTCTACGTTGACGCGCTCCTCTCGGTGCATACGCAGTACCAGCTTCTGGTCAAGCGGGCCTTTGACGACGAGCCAGAGTTCACCAGATCACTGGATAACGCGTGCCGCGAGTTTGTCAACCGCAATGACATCTGCAAGGCCGGCTCCAACAAGTCGCCCGAGTTGCTTGCCAAGTACACGGATGTGCTGCTGCGAAAGAGCGGCAGTGGCGTGGAAGAGTCGGACCTCGACGGTGTCTTGACGCAGATTATGACCGTCTTCAAGTACATCGAGGACAAAGATGTCTTCCAGAAGTTCTACTCGAGAATGCTCGCTCGACGTCTTGTCCACAGCAACTCGTCCTCGGACGATGCCGAGACCAGCATGATCAGCAAACTCAAGGAGGCGTGCGGCTTTGAGTACACCAATAAGCTCCAGCGCATGTTCCAAGACATGCAAATCTCCAAAGATCTCAACCAAGGCTTCAAGGAGCACACTAAGAGCCTGCAGCTGGAGAAGCAGCCCCTGGATTCCTCGTACTCGATATTGGGCACCAGCTTCTGGCCTCTGACGGCCCCCAATACTACCTTCAACCCCCCGAACGAGATCCAGAACGATCTGGACCGGTTCAGTCGATTCTACAAGAACAAGCACGAGGGCCGTAAGCTGACGTGGCTGTGGCAGCTGTGCAAGGGTGAGGTGAAGACTGGCTACTGCAAGAGCCAGAAGACCCCCTACACGTTCCAGGTCAGTGTCTACCAGATGGCCATCTTGCTCCTCTTCAACGACCAAGATGCCCGCTCGTACGAGGACCTCGCTTCCATCACGCAGTTGACGCCCGAGGTTCTCGACGGCGCGCTGGGAATCCTTGTGAAAGCCAAGGTGTTGACCCAGAAGCCGGATGCTGCTGCCAAGCCGGGACCGAGCCAGACGTACCATCTCAACTTCGACTTCAAGAACAAAAAGATTCGCATCAACCTGAATGTGGGCACCAAGACGGAGGCGAAGCAGGAGGAGGTTGAGACTAACAAGACGATTGAGGAGGATCGCAAGCTTGTCTTGCAGGTACGTCGTGGTCGCATAAACGTGTGTGCGTGCGAAGCTGCTGACGAACCAACACAGTCCGCTATTGTTCGCATCATGAAGGCCCGTAAGAAGATGAAGCACAACATGCTGGTCAGCGAAACCATTTCGCAGATCAAGTCTCGCTTCGTCCCGAAGGTGAGCGACATCAAGAAGTGCATCGAGATCCTGCTGGACAAGGAGTATCTCGAGCGCCTCGAGGAGGACGAGCTTGGGTATCTGGCCTAAGGCGCGCCGCCACGTTGTACTCGGCCCTTGGCGCGATGCTGAGCAAGAGCGGACCTGCAATTCCCACCTCTCGGCCGTCTGGGCCATCACACGACGCCCCGGTATGCCCAGCAAAATGTCATTTGTATCGCCTGAATTATGTTCATGGGCAGGACAGGAGTGCCAGGCTGCTCGGGGCTGGCGGCTGGCGACTGGCGGGCCACCGGGTCCCGATGCGCGCCTCGCCAGCTGCTCGCCGGGCACTGTGTTGTCTGCTGCCCATTGGATTTCCCCGTCTTTGTGCGAGACGGCCCCGGAAGACTCGGGCCTTGGCCAGGGACAGGCCAAGGCGGTGCTGTCGCGATTGCCATTGAAAGACGCTGGGGAGGGGAGGGACCCGAGGCTGCATTTTAGGGTACATGGGCGAGCGAATGACGCAAGGAACCGGAGTCTCATGGTTACAGAGGTCTTCCTGCACGGCGATTTGGCGTCTTGCTCATAGGTACCCCTAGACAGACCTGGCAGTAATGATGGGTTCACCCGCAGCGAAAGACGCTTGTTGGCGTCGTGCCATTGCTGCTGGTGCGCCGGGGAAGCGGCCTTGATGGTGGTGGGCATTTCTGCTGGATTATGAAGCAAGTACTATGTTGTATTACAAAAGCGTGCCGTCTGTCGTCTTACCAAGAGGGAGACCAAGCCAACGCCTCCCAAGACCCGCCGTTGCGCCCATGACGCCATGCCATTACCTGATTCCCAATGAACTCCGTGCACAGAACTCCACTTTCCCGCCGGCCATGCCCAAGCTGATGGGCGCCTGTTGGGCCGCCGGCCAAGGCGGTTGCTCATCATCTGCGTTGTCTCCTAATCAATGCCGTGGAGCTGCTCCACCAAGCGGAAGACCATCATGATGTAGGTGATGAGCCAGGCCGCCACGGCGGTGATCAAAAGGCCCAAGTAGGCGTCGTAGTGTCGCCAGTCGGCAGTGGTGGCGGCGGCGGCACCGCTGTCCCCCTTGGTCTGGATGGCGAGGGCCATGGAGATGGATTTGACGATGATGAAGACGAGGTCGAGCAGGGTCAGGGCGGCCTTTTCAACGGCAGAGCGCAGGCCCAGGGGCACGCCGGTGAACTCGTCCCAGACCATGTAGAGGACGTAGGGGATGGCAATGGAGTCGATGACGAGCGACGTGATGGCCTGGCCGTGCATAGCGGTGGTATCGTGCAGCAGCTGCGTGGCGAGGGCGAGCGAGCCCAGCGAGGTGGCGAGGGCGATGAGGCGGACGGCAGGCGGCAGCAGGGGGCTGCGCAGCACAATCTTCTTGAGGCGGTACGAGAGGGGCTTGCGGGCGGGCTTCTCGCTCCGCGATGAGGACGTCTTCTGGCGCGAGGCGGGCGGGCCGTCGAGGCCGGGCATCTGGGCCTCGAGGTCGGCCTGGGTGATGCGGTGGGTGGGCAGCTCGGCGCAGCCGTTGTAGCGGCGCGTCGAGGCGATGAAGTCGCGCCACTTCTGGTAGGGGTCCTCGTTGGGGGCGCGGTAGCCCGAGCCCATGATGAAGGGCTCGCTGGAGCGCAGGTGGTCCCATTTCCGGCCGGGGCGGTCCTGCTTCTTGCGCAGGAAGGGCGGGCGCTTGAACTTGCGCAGGTCCTGGGGGTCGACCCACTGCTCGTAGCCGTCGCGCGAGCGGCGGCGGATCATACCGGGCCGCGGCGGGTCGACCTCGACCGGCACCGTGGCGGGGGCGTGCGTGTTGTGGTTGTGCTGGTCCGACGGCGAGGCCGACGGCGGCGGCGGACTGGGCAGCCCGAGGCCCGGCGGCGGCCCGCGGGTGTCGACCCATGGAGGCACGGAGCGGACGGGCTGCGGCGCCATGACCGGCGTGGGGGGGGGGGGGGGAGGTAGGGGGTATGGAGGTCGTGTGGGACGGGGGCGAGAGTACCGAGGGTGGGCGGTCAGTAACGCTATGCGGGCGGTATTATGACGTTGGCGAGCAGCGGCGGCGGTGTTGGGGATGAGTGGGCAACGTGACGGGGTGTCGTGATCATGGTCGCTCGCTCGGGACTCGACAAGACGGGCCGCTCCATCGCTCAGGGCGCGTGCCCTCAGTTGACCATGGCCGTGGTCGCTATGGACGGCGAGAGTGGGAGGGCGTGAGGTTGTGCGGTTTTGGGGGGGGCCGTGGTAGGGAGAAGGCCGGGGTTGGCCGCGGGTGCTTCTACGCCCGTTTCAAACGGCCGGACGGGAATATTAAGTCGGGGATTATCGATAGGTGAGAAGGAGTCCAGGAATGGGCACAAGTCGGCGGGATTATTACGGGCAGCTGATCGGCAGAACGAGAGGAGGGGGGCGCGCGCTGTTGATTCCACAAAAGCAAATATGAATGTTGTGGTCAGAGAGAAAAGAAGGTCTCCATGGGGGGACGGAAATCAAGCGACAGACGGCGGCTGGGAGACCGCGTGCGCAATGGATGGAAAACCAAAGCTTGGCGGCGTTGGACCGGCCGTGAGGGAGTAGAGGAAGGAAGGATTTGACGGAGACGGTGCAGGGGACGGGATCCCACAGTAATCTGCCTACAGTACTACGTAAATCAGCGGCTGGGGGGGGAGAGAATCCTTGTTTTCCAAGGCGCGTAGAGAAAGAGGCTTGCCGTAGCGACGGCTCTGGGCATCCACGAGAGTTGCCTTGGATCGCCAAATCGATGCGACAAGGCCCGACCTGCTTCTTTCGTTGTTGTTTGCGCGCCTGAAGACCAACTCTAGATCTGTAGGGAGAGCGATCCCTGGGGGAGAGGCCGCACGCATCACGCGAGATCCCGGTCGAGTCGTGGGGATTTGGATCTGTATGTGCATCCACTCATGCACAAGTACGGGCATCAATCCAGCTTACATACCCGCATATACTGACTAATTAGAGACGTAGTCACTAAGTATGTACCTACTCACCGAGCTACCCATGTACCTACGTCGTAGAAGTCCAGGCCGTACGTCACTGCCTCCCACCCCCAAAAAATAAGCCCCTCCCATCAGCGCCGCCGCATTGCTTGTCAATGAATTTGGTGGAGGCGGCCTCCGGGCCTGCGACGACGGCGCGGGCCTTGCCTTTCGCGACCGGCTTCGAAGCTTAAGCAGGCATCTCGCCTGATTTGGACCACGAGACCCAACCCTCCTCTACGTTGCCGCGCTTCATCTTTCCCGTCTTCTCCGCCGCAGTCCCTTACGACTCAACCACCACCGCCCCATCGCTATTCTGGCCGCCCCGGGTCGTCGAGTCGGACCGCGTCCGCCATCATCTTCTCCCCCCCCCCCCCCCCCTCTGCTGTTGCCGTCGCCATCGCCATGCGCCTCTATCTCCTGCCCATCTCGACCCGGCGGACCCTGCTCTACTGCAAACGTCTCAACGTGCAGACGGTCGATCGCCGGAAGCTCATCGACAAGGCCACCGAGCGCGCGGCGAAGCTATGGGCCGACTGGGAGGCGCGCGGGAAGGGTTGGCAGGGGACCGTCGTCCGCTACGGCAACCACGGCCTGCGTCGCATACCCTATGAGGAGTGGGGCTTGAAGAGTGTACCGCCCTTGTCCGCCCGCCGCCGCGCCGAAGAGCTCCAGCCTGGTCAGGACAAGGTCCAGCTTGTCTTCCCCGAGGATATCATACCCGCCAGTCGCGCCTCCGCCATTCTCAATACCCTGGCCGTCGAGCGCGACGCGCTGCACCGCTCTCGCCTGATATGGTGTCTGGTCGGCATGCCCCTCACGGCTCCCTTTGCCATCATCCCGAGTGAGTTCCCGGCCGTGCCGAAACGTTGTGGCTTTCCAGACTGACCATTTGTGTGCGCGCGTGTGTTTGTCGCCGTTCCCAGTCATACCAAACCTCCCATTTTTCTACCTGCTGTACCGGGCCTGGTCACACTGGCGGGCGCTCGCCGGCGGAAAGCACCTGAAGTTCCTGCTGGCGAATAACCTTGTTGAGCCGCTACCGTCGCCGCTGCTCGCCTCCATCTACCCGCCCGCGGCCCACTCCCTTTCGTCGGCCACGAGCCCCGAGCCGGAGGTTCCGAAAGAAGCGACGGTCCCGCCCCCAGGGCAAGAGGTGATGATGTTGTCCCAAGCGCATGGACGGGAAATGTACAGGGCGTTACAGATTCCCGAGCTCGAGATAGAACTCGAGCGTGCCATCTGGCAGGTCGAGACGGCCCTCCAGAAGCACAAGGAGGAAAGGGGGGAAAGGGCAGACATGGCGCCGGCCACATCACCCACAGATGAGAACGAGAAGAAGAGGGGCTGAGATGATATCGCCGCCGCGCCGGGACGATGGCCATGGACTGCCGATACCCGTGGTGGCCACGAAGCCGCCGGAGACATGACGATATGCCAGTGAATGACTTAGCGGGTTTTACGAGGCGAAAGTGGAAGAAGGCTCAAACCGATAGACTCCCCTCGGCCTTGGAAGCCGGAACTGTTAACAGTTGCTGTGGGTACCACCACGCAGATGAATTGATCCAAGACTCAAGGCAGCCTTACTGAAGTCTTGGGAATCCCCAGTGGAGAAGTGTAACCGATGGCCCAAGCCAACATGGGCGTCCGTGGCAGGCCGCCATGTGAGGGAGCGCCGTGGCTCCAACCCTGCATGTTGCCGAGGCGCTGTCCAGTATGGCACACAAAGAAACAGCGGCACGGGCAGCGGTAGGCTGAGATGGGCAGTGCCAAGTTGGCCAGGCCGGTGTAGTCGACGAGGTAGGTGATGGCTTTTATCCCCCCGGCAGTGCGGTCCCGCGAGGTCTGCATAGGTAGTACCTGGTATTCGAACGCGGGGCACCGGGGATTCGACGAGGTTCCCGGGCTGGGCCCCCACGCCGACGCAATCGGGTCGTGGGAATGGGCTGCAGAATGTAGCGGTACAAGCTTCACGAGGCCGGCGGTGGCGCTTTCCGTGGCGTCGTGGCCGGGCTTTTCAAGGCACTCGAGATACCTGCGGCTTCTTCCAGCCCCTGGCATCCTGACCAACACGCGCCAGCGCCCGGTTCTGGCTAACAGAGCGGAGGATGGACGGTCGTTGCGGTATTGGGGGACCCACCCCGGCCTGTCGCTCTGCTGCTGTTCGGAGCTGCCAAAGCGGGTCTTTCTCGTTCAGCTCGTCCTGGAATGGGGGGGGGCCACCGAACCGAGATAGGAACCCTCCCCTCTCAGCGGCGGTGTTTGAGCCAGGACCCCGTGGGGCCAAGCGAGGGCGCGCCGGGTCTTTGGTCATGTTTCTCCCTCTGCTCCTCTGCGGCTGAAAGCGATCGTCAGGGTCGAGGCCGCCCGCGAGCTGGACACGGTGCGCGCCATGTCCGGGTCGTCATTTCGCGCCGTGCCGGTATTTCTGGCTTGTCTACTTCGAACACGACAGGTCGATGGTAGTCTCAGGTGGACGTGTAGGTACGGACCTGCGCGCCTGTGCGCGACAGCCCGCCCTCGGGGCGACCAGGCCTCAAGCTGGGCCATGGTAGGAAAAGGCCAGGGCAGACAAAGAGGGAGAGAAAGAGGGCTCCAACGCGCCGGTTGAGAACTGCTGAACGACGATGAGTTCCCCCTCCAGTCCCCGCCCGCAATCGGCCGGCCGGCCGGCCGGCCGCGAAGGGCTTAGTTGTAATCCATGGGGGGCGGGCGCCATGCTAGACAGAAATAGCTGCCCGCCTTGGTCTCCTCTTCCGCCGCACCGAGACTACGTCCAGACAGGGAAAGCCGGCAGTCGTTCTGGCAGCACCCGGCGCCCGTGCTGCCCGGGACTTGCATACTATTCGCGAGCGACCGCTGCCTGCTCGACAAGGGTCGAGGGCTACCCAGGGATGCGCTGGCATTCCCGTCCCGTAACACACACATACACAACAGGCCCGAGAAGGAGCCCCCGTTGGGTTAGTCGGCCTGCGCGAGGGTAGCGAAGAGCTGACATGGCATGCATGGGCGTGCAGGTGCTGACAGCTTCTACTGGTTGGGCGCACCATCAAGTCTGCGCTGATCGTGGCCCTGCCACATGGTCGGCGGGCGGGACAAGATAACACCTCAGGGCTGAGCGCAGGGGGGGGGGGGGGGGGGGGGGCGAGGCTACCTCACGTACAAGCGCTCGCTTGGTAAAATCGTCGATTGGGAAATGCTCTCCTCTCCGGATAGCTCTTTTACCTACAGGTACGGAGAGAAAGCAGCCCGAAGGGCGGTCAAGACGAGAGAAACCGCCTCCATTCAGGATGCTGCGCTCCCGAAGCCCCGCGGACCATGATACTGCTGCGGCCAAACGCTGTGGGGGAGGTGGAAGATATTGAGGCATATCGCAGGGCCGGCCGCTTCTAGACCGTCGGTCACATGTACGCACGCGCGAGGCCGTCTACTTCGTAGCGGTGTCGGTGTCTGCATGCAAACGAAGCGGGCTGAAAGGGGCGGGAAAAGCATCCTGGCTGGGATAAGAGGGACTATCGAAGTCAATTCGCCGACAAACAGTGCTGGATCCGCCCGTCCATGTAGAGTAGGTCGGTCGTATCACCCACGGCGGTCTTGCACACGGCCGCATCGGCTCCTCTCGCGCTCCCGGCACATGGCCTACAGAGGTTATGAATGCGAGGCCCCCCCCCCCCCCCCCCCCCCCCCCCCCCCCCCCCCCTCTTCTGCACGCTGTGCACGTTGCCATGTAGGTACATATACAAGGTGGTCCCGCGCTCGGAATCGCCCGATCGTATGGGTGTACCTCGGTACTTCTGGATTTCCTGATAAGTTCCATGGAAGGTGGGTAGATAGCTGCCTCTCAACCGGGCATCGCGCGTTCAGGGCAATACAAACCATCCACCCACCCACCCACGCAGCGAAGCTCTCGTAGGCGGCGGACCAGGCCGGTCCTGCACACCCTCCCGTTAGCTAGTTAGTAGGTGGCCATCGGGCGGGAGGGAATACGGCATGGAAGGGGAGAATGGGTGGATAAATGGCGATGACCGTGTAGCTGGCCGCGCCGGTTGGACAGCCCCATCGGCACTAATAAGTCTCGTAGTCTCGGGCCTTTCCAACGCTGGGGCTGCCAGAGCAGGGGCCCCCTTGTTCGGACGCCTGCATCTAGATCGAGTGTATCTTCATCCCAGTAGATCGCTTCTATTTTATCTTGGGGTGGGCCTCCCCCGTCTGCAGCGTCGACGCCTTTTCCCACACAGACGGATGGGCAGAGTTGGAACGGCGTTCCGCGTAGTGCTTCGATTACCCAGCTCCACGGCGCTTATCTGCACCCTCTTGCGCCTCGAAACCCCAGCCCTGTCCAAGCTAAACCGGCGCGGTTCTGGTACCCCGGTGCGCCTCGTGCGGGATTTGCAGGGGCAATAACCATGTCTTGCTCGATAGACCATCTAGTAAAGGGGAGGAAAATGCACGCTGATAACCCGAATGGCTGGAGGAGGCTCTCGCCGCGTGGCCTTGCCGTTGGAACGGGGCCCGCTAGCGATCGTCGGCTGTGTGTGCCGAGCATGTCTCTCGCGTTCCCAAGCTATAGGCCAAGGAAAATCGTCGTAGGGGCCAGGGCCCCCCAAATCCAATATCCAACCCATTAGCAACTCACACCGTTGCCACCGCTGGTGTTTTGTGGCCCCGCAACGACCACCTGTGTCTCTTCTCCTTGGGCGGCTTCGGCTCCGCATGCGTCTTGCTCAGCCTTTGGAAAAGACTGCTGCCAGTCTCGACGGCTGACGACCCCACTTTCGCCCTGTCCTTGGCTGGCGTTCCGTTCGTGGAGGGAGACGACGGGACTGCCGGGGCTGCAGGCCCGTTGGGCAATTTGGTAGCGGTGGTATCGGTAGCGGCACATGTGGATTCGGTAGGGACGGAAATCGACGCCACTGAGCTTGCGGCCGTGTTGCCGCGGGAGGCAATGGACGAAGCCGACGATACCCCCCCCGAAAGGGACGAAGAAGCCGAACCAGGCTCGGCGGAGCCGGCAGGTAGCGCTGGCAGTGGCGACACCGACTCCTCCTTCCGGATGCTCGAGGGGTCAATCGGCTGCGGCTTGGTGAAGTGAGTACTCCTGGTAGACGGAGGATGGTGCCGGTCTGTCGGAGAGCTGTGACCGGGTGCTCTCCGCTGAGTTGGGTGGAGGTGGTGTACGCTGCCTGCGTCCGTTGATAGGGACCGTGAACTCCTCGACCTGGTATCTACGCTCAGGCTCCCAGTGCCGGACCCGTGTGCAGTCACGCTGGGCTTCCTCGGCCCCAGGTGAGGGCTGTCTCCAGACCCCAAGCGTGGCGTACCTGTTCGTCTCGGTTAGCACGCAAACGTGACACGCTTCCTGCTTGCTCCGAGACCCTACCAGGGGTGGAATAATAGGCCGTGTGTCGTGGCAACCCAGCTGCCGACGCGGGCTCCTTGCCCTTTAAGCTGCCACCGTGGCTGAAGTAGTCCGTCTGCGAGTCGTCGGGGCGCCACGTTGCGGGCATGCTGCTGAAGCTGTAGTTCCTAGGGAGTGGGACGACGGGTGTGTTGTACACGTCGGGGTAGGATACGTGAGACAATGAGCTGCCCACGCGAGGAAGGCCACTCGCGCGGATGGAGCTGGCGGCCATGGCGCTGCGTCTACGGTTCTGGGCCATAATCTTGGGTCGATCTTCATGTCTCCAACTCGAGGGGGATCCCGACATGGCGTCGATGGCCGCATGGGTAGGCACATGTTTGTAGGGCTGCTTCACCGTCCTGGTTTTCCCCTGTTCCGCTGTCTCTGCATTTCGCTCCTTGGCTTGCTGCCGGCCCTTCTTCATGATGGAAAAGACAGACATGGTGCAGAGCTGGGCTGCTTGGTTCTTGTCGACGTGACCGCGGCGCTGACGGGGGATCTTCGGGCAACGCCGCCGCGGGCGTGACGTCTAAGTGGTGATTGCGACGTGCTTTCTGGCTGGGCACAAGCTTAGGCAACGACGCCCACACCCAGAACGGTGGGAACGAATGGCGGTTTGGTTGCCGGGGAGCTCAGGACGAGGAGGTCCAGGTAACAGTAGGGTTGCTGGGCAGGGGACGGCAGACAGATAAGAGAAGGGTGCAAGGTAAGAGAGATGTAAGCTGCCGAGGTGATCGCCTATGTATGTGTGGTAGGGTGGGAAAAGAAAGTACAATAGAGGCGGGCTAGGTACCTCCTAGCCTAGGCTAACTGGATCCGCAGCCGTCGGATTGATGACTCGGGGCGCGGCGATCGAGACGTTTCTTCAAGGGGTGCGTGATGAAACCACGGATCCCGGGCAGATGGCGCAAGTGATAGGGTGATGGTGGAAAGCGGCGGCGACCCGCTCAAGGACGACCTAGGTAGGTGGGAAGGGGTTTGTGCGAGCAATGAGGGCCGTCACCAACAAGGATGTTAGTCAACAGGCGGAGCGAGTGGAAATTTCCAGTCTCACAAGTCCAAAAATATAGATGAGAGGGCGGATTGGACCTGGGCGGCTTCGCCGTGATTTATGAGGGCAAAGGCAAAGCAGACAGGGCGTGCAAGGCGGGCTGGGGGACGCGAGGGTAGGGTCTCGGTGGCGTTATTCTGGGGAGAGGGGAGCGCTCGTGAGAGCTGCCTGCTTATTTCCACGTCGCAAAGATAGATAGTGGCGGCGCCAGGGGGAAGAACAGCTGGAATTGAGCAAGCCGGGGGAGGTGAAGCGGCGCTTTCTGCGGAGGGCTGAGAAGTAAGTGGGCGGAAGAAGAGGCCATCAGCACTTGAGCGAGGGCGTCCACATGGCGTGACGGGGGCACAGGAGAAGGGCCCGCGCCCAGAGTATGGGATGGCTCTCCATTGGGACGTCTCTGCCCGCTCCTCTGCCCGCCGCTCTGCCCGCTCTTTCCTCTGGCTGCGCCGCGAGTGTCCCCTCCATTGGCAGGCCGGGCCACGATGCGAGGTTGTGGGGTGCCAGTTCGTATCCGATCCAGGTACTGCTACCTGGCCCTTGGCCGGCCTCGTCCAGGTCCAGGGCGGTGCTACGACACCTACAAGCCTGTCGCTCGCACCGGCGCCGCTAAGCCGGCGAGTGG